>OX383310.1:9062630-10399825 GCA_947523025.1 Dryobota labecula
TCATGGGCTGAAAAGAGAGAAAGAGACACGTTAGAAGAAAAGTCGTTGCTCCAAAAGTTCACATATTGTCAAAAATCTCTTTGAACCAAAAGCGCAACATTTTTTTTTGAACAACGTTGAGTGGACCTAGGGCTTCTTAGGAAACGGCATAGAATATCAGGGTCATTCCAATGTTTAGTTGGTAGGTAAGTTTTTTCAATAACTATTCCACGTAAAACTGTTGAAGCTCAGTTATCGTCGAAAATTTTGATCACCACCAAAGAATAATTAAGATTAGACCACTTAAGTATGATGACTAGTTTCGAGAAACCATAGTGGATTCCATAAAGATAGGGCTACACACCTTGTTCAATCAACTTAATGGGTTCTGGCTAGATAAAATACTTGAGTTTCGTGATATCGCATTTAGGAAATAGGGTTTTCGTACTCTGAGTAATGGCGTAAACCATAGCTGCTGGATAAAAAACTTCATTGTTTAGATTTTCATCGTCTGTTCAGTTCAGTTTTCTTAGAATAAGTGGCTTTCCACACATAAATTCAAACACTCTTGAGGTTAAAACTGACCTTGTATAAAACTAGACTGAACGTGAACATCTAATACCTATTAGTTCTTTGATCTCCAGAAAATCTTAGAAATTAAACCATAGTTAAGCACGTCCGTTGCAAACTTCTTTAGTCACGCAACTGGCTCAAAACAAGCATAAATAAATAGAATGCATTCATTCCGTGTAAACGTCAAAGAGAATTATTACCAATAAAGTTAGACCTCCCATTGTAATTAATGGTTGAAAGAGGTCATTGTATGGCGGTCATACTTTCGCGCGCAGACGAAATGACATGCGTTCCATTTTGAAAAGCTTTTCCGTTCAAATTCTTTAATTTGGAATTGAATGATTTTTTAGTTTAACACTTTTTTTATTTACTTACATTTTATTAATCAAAATCAGGGAACACACGAATATGAGCGGTTTTAAACAATATTCCGTGTGCGGGCAATCGTAAGTTGCTAGATTGACCGGATTTTTTTTGTAGTCTCCCAGATTTCTCGGTATTATAAAAGTTTTCTCCTCATGCGCCATTTAAAACTGACAACTTAAAAATTTGCATTTCTGGATGTGTGCGGTCAAAGCGAATTTGTTCTTTTTTTAAATAAGTCCTTATTTAGAACAAAGAAGATGCCTGGTATAAGCAGTTATTTGAATTCGTACTCTTTTGGATCCTTGAAGTGATTGCTCCATTTTAAAGTGTATGCTGCCTATGTTGGTCAAATCCAAATTAGATTTGAATGGTTCGCACTTTTTCAGATCAATTCGTACGCAAATCTAAACAAACATTGCCAAATTCACAACATAAACATAACACTAGCACATTTTTTCATCATTTACCACCATAGCCAATACAAAAACCGTAAACCGCGCCAAAAATAGCACTCAGACCGCGATATATTTAAGAAAGCGATCAAAAATTTCGAATTTTCAAAAAACGAATAACCGTATTGTACTCGAGCGCTTGTCAAGAGTCCTGTAACGTCAGTCTATCGCAAGAAATCCGCGTCAACTGACCTGTGGGTTGTTAGAAAATACGTGCTTTTCGGGGAAGTCATAAGTTTAATTATAGTACACTATGAAATGTTTGATACAGTATGAGCGCGGTTCGGGGATAAAATTGATTTATGAAAGAGCAGACAGTTCCAAATATACGGGTGAAAATGTTGATGGTGCAGTTAATTTCTGTTTCTTTTTTATGCTATTTTACTGTAAATATTAAAGCTTTAAATAACAGAACGGTAGAGACGGACGACGTTGTTTGTAGAGTAGTTAATAATCGGATACTTTAATAATTTAATCTTTGTGAGGATGACGGGATGAATGCGCTCGCGCTCTCGCCCCCTGCCGATAGGAGGGGGTAGGAGGGAGATAGTTGGCTGCAAGAATAAAACAGCCTCCCCACCAGTAGCGAAACTATAATTTTTAATATAGAGAAGCCGAAGAAAACATTGTTCAGTTCTCAACAACTCTAGTTAGCATCTTAATTAATTAACTCGAAAATTTTAGTCATTCCTTGACTTTTCTATAATTAACGCCAAATATGGTCGGAATTCTTTGCTTAATCAAAAAAATAAAATTACTGGTATTGAATATCTGTAATGTGACAACCACTCTTACACACACACAGGTGTAAGAGTGGTTTTTCGAAGAGAAGCCGATAGGAATCGGGTTGTATTGAGGCTGCGCCCCTGCTCCCCACCCGCCCGTAGGAGGAGGAATACCATGAAGATTTTCTCAGGAACAATTTTTTTTTTCATATATCCATTATTAAGCTGCAACGAATTAGATTGCAGGGTGGACGCATACTTTGTAAGTTCTATACTAAATGAACCGACAAACTTCGAATGATGATTATAAGTCATCAGCATAATATCAAAATGTACTTATTAACCTCTGTAGGGTTTCCTTCACTTCTCGAGAATAAATACTCTACGATACATATCGAACCAACCTACCAACTAAGACAATAGAATAAATATCCTTGCAACCCGTAGCTTCCGATTGCCATTGAAGACTTATTGTGAATCAGCCTTCAAATGAGTTAGTACTGAATTTTAGGTTTTGAATGGCAGTGACTAATAATGTGCAATTGTTCTTCAAGAAACCTTGGTATCGATGCATCTAGTCAATGAGTATATTTTTCACCTCAGAAACAAGAGAATATTGAGATTTTGAGTACCTTTTGTGTCCGGGTTTTAGCTACGATCATAGTTTTGGGGCCTGGAAAAAATATAAGAGACGATCGATGTAAATATCTGGTTTAGAGTCAAGTATGTTTGTAGTTTTTTTTTGTTCTTGGGAACCTTGAGCTAAAAATGAGAAAAACACCATCACAAATTGAAGCAATTAGTGCAATTTGTTGAATTAAAAGCTCAAGATAAAATTCTTAAAAAAAGCAGTTTCTCTTAAGTTTTTAAATATACTACATTAATTCAATATGTCGTCGCCACTTTCCGGAGATTTTGGCAATGGCTGCTAAATAAATACGAGTCACTTTTAGTGTGCCAGACTTTAATCAATTATTTACTTAATTAAAACGCATCGGCCTTCAAAATAAGAATAAATGAGAACAGACAATACATAAAACCTACTCCTAATTAAGAGTAGTTATGTAAATACTTTTATTTTATCATTTAAAGCGATACGCTCTACAATAAAATCTGATGCAACATGGTTTCGGAAAACTAAAAAAGTGGCTTCAATTTCCGCTGACTATTGTCAGTTCCTAGTAGGGTACCCACTTTGCAGCCTACAAAAAAATATAAAATTGAATCCAGAGCGAAAAGTGCACTTTTCAAAATCGCTACGAAATGCCAACGACAAATCGTAAGATCTAAATCACAACGACTGCCAAGAACACTGTATTATGATAATACATACATACGTACATACTGCTGAAATTGGTCCAAGGTCAGGTATATAACATACAAGTATATTTTAGTATAAAACTGAAACTTATGACAAATCGGGTTCTTTGAGGGGTAAGGAGATCATTAATTAAGTCTATTTACAATGTCAGAGAGGTAAATAATTTGTTTTGGTGACGAGAATTTAAGTTAAAATTTAAAGAAAAACATAATTATGCCCTTAAATTCTGAGCACTTTAAATTTTGAACACGACACAATTTGGGAAATTTTGTATCACAATCTATCTCTACGTTTATCGAATGTTTTTGATATATTTCAGTAAGTACTAAGAACGTTTTTAACGTAATCTTCCTACATTGTTCTCACATGTACGGTGGCCAACACATCAAATTACCACAAACTGTCAAATTTTCACGTTCGATTTTGAACGTAATCATCAACTTTATAAAGTTTAAAATCGTTTGGAGAAATGTGACAGTTTCGTGTATTTTGATGTGCACTGTATGTACCTATAATTTCAACTTGAATGATGTGACCAATATTTGGTAACAATACATAATTTGATTTAAAAGAGTGTCTATGGAGTTTCTCGCCCGTTCTTCTCCGTAGGAACTACTCAACTTTCTGGCTGAGCGACTCCTTGACAATTCAAAAGTGTCTATAACTGGTTTTATTGAAATAAAAGCTTTGAGTTTTGAGTTTGATTGTGAAATAAGCGAATCCCAGTAAACTCAAAATCATAATGGAAAAAAAGTATAATAAAACATTACGCATAGATAAGAAATGCTTTCCTAAAACAGGCACATGTGACAACATCAAAATGCCAACTATCGAAAAACCGGTGTTTACCGCAAAAGTCGTTTAAAACTCGCACAAAAAAATAACACATCAATGAAAATTTGTCGTAAAGTGAGCGGTTTGTTAATATTTCAGACTTTTACGACTGGCACTGCTTATAAATACTTCACAAGCATCGTTTGTTATTATTCTGTAGTGAAACTTGTAAGAAGCGAGGAGTTCACTTGTTAGTTTTATTATACTAGTGAGACAGCGAATGAGGGGCTCGTGGCTAAATAATAACAGCCGCACGGGTGATCTGCAATTTCTATGAGTTTTTGCTTGATTTAGAATCTTAGCAATCTGAGAGACAAATTGGATGATCTATTGTACTCAGAACAGAAACAAATGTCTCATAAATACTTACCGCCTTACTTATAAACGCGGAATAAAGTTATACTAGGTATAAACGTCAAAAATGTATGGTTATATCGAAGTTATTCTTAGTATAACTTTATTCCGCGTTTATAAGTTTAGCTATTCCTAGTACTTTAAGACCCGTATAAGGCCCTATTCAAACTTAAGCGGTATTCGCTGCCGCTCTGGGTAGAGGTACATACCTCGCGGATGTGCTCTACCGCAGACGGTAGCGAATACCGCTTAAGTTTGAATAGGCCTTTACAGAACGTCACTCAATACTCAAGCATTACTTAAAACTAAATTCATGTCATTTGATTGGTTGAAACTAGTTTTAAGTAATGCTTGAATATTGAGTGACGTTCTGTAATACGGGCCTAAATGAACTAGAACTCAAAACAATACTAATGAAAAATGGAGAACACTGTGAATAAAGTTGTTTTAACATTAATAACTTGCTTGAAATGTTAGTTGACACTTTATTTCTCTCCTACAAGGGCTTACGTTGTCTATTCTCGTTGACAGGGGTGCTAAATCTGTTGTAGAAGCTTCGATCGCATTTCAGCACCAACATTCGTTAAATGGAAAAACGTTTTTTTATATTATGCTTATGCCGTATGCATAATCAGCGTATAATATTCCCACTGCTGGGACACACTCTCTTCGAGAGGAAGTGGACTATTATTTACCATGCGGGCCCAGTGCGGATTGGCATCATGTCACATGTCTTCGAATTGTCCGTTCTAGGATATGCCGGTTTCCGCACTTTCACTTATATTGTATAAGCAGTGATAATTAGGTTTAGTCCCCAATTAATTATGGGTGTAGTCCCATCTCTTTCCCTATGCGTTTATAGAAGAGATGTAAAAATTTTGTAACTATAAACGCATAGGGGAAGAGATGGGACTACACCCATAATTAATTAAAACGAATCTTGAACAAGGCTTGCTTGGACCAAACTACGAAATTAGAAGCGACTCACAATGTTCCTCACTGAAAATGGTACGATACTTGGCTAATTACCGTTTATTTCCATCAACTTCAGGCCTTTAATTACTTAAATATGACAAACAGCTGACAAAACACTTCTTCACTTTTCATGTTAACGGCAAAGGAACAAGTTCAATGTCTTCATCTCTAAAACCATAAACAACATGGAGTCATAGATATCACGTTACACTCAACCAAATGTTCTCCATCTCTGCTCCGGGCGCCATTTTCTATTAATAATTGTCAAAACAAGTATTAAATTCGAAATTAATATTGCACTTACTGAAATTTACAAGGCATTGGATAACTAATTTAATTGAAATTGTAAATATATACTGTAAGAAGTTTATTGTATTCGCTCATTTTATGTTCAGAGTAAAATTGTTGGGTAAGTAATAGAATCAACGACTTGAGTAATTGAAATTAACTTTCATCAAGCAACATTCCATTCAAAATAAGTGATAGTATAGAAAAAAATTATTGAATTTGAAAGAGAAAATTAAGTTATTCATAGATCTATCATATCATTCATGAGATATCTTTAAAGAAAAAGAAAAGAAAGAAAATAAGTTTAATTGCGGTAAACATTACGCAAAGAAAGAACACAAACACAATAAAGAACTAGTTGGGAAAAAGTATGCGTCACATCCACGCAAAACGGCCATCGCTCAGCATAATGCTGCGACCCTATGTGAGACAGTGCTCCAGCGGTAGTTTCAGCGACAGTCGGATACTTTTGAATTGATAAGAAAATAAAAAGAAGCAACTTCTGAAATTACACGATGTTTTAACAGCAATATACGAATTATTGTAATACGAAGATTTATGTTGATGATATCCCATTGTTTTAATAGAATCGGTTTCTATTGATATTTGAGAAATCCTGCCCGCGACCTCGTTCGCGTGGAAGTCGTAAGAAACCAGAATATACTAAAATACCAGCAACATTTTAATTTTTTTCCGACACCTCCAACAATATCGTTAATGTATACAAAAACTTAACAAATTATATACCTACTAAAACCTTCCTCGAGAACCACGCTATCCATTGGTGAAAACAGCATGAAAATCGGTGCAGCAGTTTTTGAGTTTATCGCGAACAGACAGACAGACAGACGCGGCGGAGGACTTTGTTTTATAATATGTTAGTCATTAGTGATAGTGACATAACACGTTGAAATAAGAGCTAAATAAGAAACAGAATGTGCACTTTTATTTCTAACGTGACGATATTATCGTGGACGTCCACGTCCAGCGGCATTACGAAGTATGAATATGAATATGAAGACGCTTTTAAAATTCCGGTCACGATAACGTTATAAAGTGCACGTGTTTCCATAAATTTTATGGACGTGGACGTAGACGTCCACGATAATATCTTCACTTAACTATACTAATAATAAAGCTGAAGAGTTTGTTTGAACGCGCTAATCTCTGGAAGTAGGTACCACTAAGATTTGAAAAAAAAAAAAAAAAAAGCCTAATCCTTGAGGAAGGTTATAAGGCTTATGTATTATAGGTTATTTAAAATCATGCAACGACCCATACCGACCCGAGCAAAAATAAATAAAAAGTAAGAAAGAACGCTAAGCGAAAACGAAGTAATAGCGCCCACGGGCGCCCGGGCGCGCGGTGCGATGCAACGTGGTGGGACGGGAGAACAAGAAATTTCACACGGAAGAAGTTGCGGGCAGAAGCTAGTGAACTTATAAAAGCGCACAATCACAGATATTCAATCATATCAAGTTTAATACAATAGCTGCATTTCTGGGATACACAATGGTATATTGATGATGTTTTATATCAATATCTACCACAATGGATGATTGAAATTTTTTATCAATTTTCAGCATACATACAAATATAATATAGTTCTGCACATCAATCTAGGTAGAATGAGCATTGTATTCTAGACCCATTAAAAGTTACAGTCAACAATAAATTGAAACTGAAAGTAAATCGACTCGATACAAATTCCTTTTTATACATTCAATTCAAGAGTTGAGCAAAAATAACAATCTAATCAAAACTTCAAAACCGAAAGTTTCAATTACATATGCACCCAATAAAAAAAGCGGAGATTCAAAATTAGAAGATGTAATAACGTCCGATGTTTATTGTCTACGGCTAGACTTGCACCATGCAGTTTGAGCATTTGAGTTTGCATGCAGTGCATCGCTGGCCATCCGCCAAAACGGGTGCGTCGACCCTCCTCGTGTATTTCTTTTTTCATGTCTGAGAATTCAAGATAGACACGTAATAGGAGGATAAGTTTATAAATATTTAGGTTTGAAGATAGCTTGATGTATGATGATTGCAGTTTTTTGTATAAAGGAAGTTTTGATGTAGGGATTTATTTCTGGATCGAAATTAGGTAAAGGCGTTATCGGGAATTGAAAAGGAAATGGTCCAATTTTTCTTTGATTTCTTTTACTAGCTTAATTTAGACATTTTGAATTTATGCATCGTTTGTTACAATGATTAATTACAAATCAAGTAACGTACAGCTTTAAATTGACTGAAGTTATTACACAACGTATTTTAAACTATATGTAATAAATAATTTTCCAGAGATTCGTGCAATATGACCGCAGGATGCATTACGCGGGAGCCACAAACTAGACCACAACGTTGACAAACGTATAACGTGCCAGATAAAGTGGGTAAGACTTTTTGATCATCGAAATGAATCCTATTATCTGATTATCATCGAAATTAATCCTATTATCTGATTTCATTGAGAACTGTCTTATCTAAGCCGAATTTATCTTCTTTTTGAAAATAACTCATAGGTTGAACTTAAATTTCCTAAGATTCAGAGACTCAGAGCGCTAAAAGTTGTTCAACTTTCTGTATCGAAATCAAAAGTCATTTATTCAAATTAGGCTGAGAATCTGCATTTTTCGAACGTCAAAATGACATAAGACAGTTCCCCAAAACGCCCGCCATTCATCACTTCCTAGTGCTTTAGCTGGAAAGAAGAAGTGCGCAACAAACTCCCATAAGATAAAATACCTATACCCAAAGGGGTTTATTCATAAATGTTGCTTAAAGTTAAGTGACGTTCAAACGTCAAAAATTTATGGTTAAACAGTCGCTAATCATTACTTAACTTTAAGCAGCGTTTATAAATAAACCCCAAAGTCTCAAATTCAGATAATTTATGTAAACAAAGGGGATAACATATCAAAAAAATATCTTCGTAATGGTAATTCACATAAAATGGCCAAAAAGAGGTTTCATTTTCTTTTAAGTACTGATTTTAAGAAATAATAATTAACAAATAATCATAACGTAATTATTTTTATAAATTTCTGGTTTTAAACAAAGTTATTAAAAAAAGGAGATTTTCTAGTATAAAATGATACTGGTAACAATGCAGGAGATCCAAACATTTTCAAATGTTTTACAGCTTCAACAACACTAATATTACAACTCTCATTCATAGATTCATATTGTAAGTAGCATATCTAGCCACATTTTGGATGAAAACGGCAGTAAACTGTTTCGAGTGGAAATCGATTTTGGGAGGCCTACGTCTAGCACTGGACATAAAAGGGCTAATTATGACGATCATATGCCGTGTCTCCGACATACTACACAATACATTGTTTAGCAACGGTATTTTGTTTGCATAGTTCTTATAATTAATTCACTTTAATTTTAGCGATGACTATTTACAAAAAAAAAAGAATATGATAAAATGTTTTGTACCACTGTTCTGTCATTTTGACAGTGACATTTCTTGACATTACTTTGTTTACATAAATTATCTGAATTAGAGACTTTGGGTATAAGTTGTTTATTTTGTCATCCTGGTGACTGCAGGCAACTGCCTGCGAAGCAGCCTAAAGAAGCTGGCTTACAGTACATAAGTTTAAATAAGTCAGTTATTGTTGGCGCCCAGAGCAATAATTCGAACCATCACAATATTGGTCACTCTCATGTAAGCAAGACTTTGTTTTCGTGAAATAATTGTGACAACACATCCAAAATTGTGCATTTCATAATCATAACATAAAGAAAAACATTTTTTTAACTGGGTTATCAGACTAAAATTTGTTCCCAAAACCAGATTGTTAAGCTAGCAGGTAATGACCGGCGATGCTAGCCCTCTCCATAATATATGTTTTTCTACAATTCCCGGAGAAGCGTACAAAACATATAATTTTCTGCGGCATTTACAATGACAGGAAGCCACGGTTGGGAAGGCTGTAGCCGACCGAGGAGCGTTGACAAACGTATCAGCTGATCGAATGGCGGTCGACGGAAAATAATGGAAATATGTAATTATTTGTACCGTCAACCACACGTCTGTTTGTAACACTTACACCACGAAAACCACCTTTGCTGCTACGTAATACAGGCGCTGTCGATGATAAGTTATTGTAACCTTGGAACTGCAGTGGACCGTACGTTTTATTTACTGCTTTTACGGTTTTTGTATGATGTTTGTACGGTTTTTGTGATGTTGAAGGTACTTTATGGATGTACTTGAGTACTTGGAAACACTATTGTTGCATGATAAAGAGTAACTTAATGTATGTCTGAATTAATTTATTTGCAACTAATGCGTGTAAATCAAAGTTTCAATGAAACATCGAGGATTGTATACTTAACAGTTTGAAAGTGTTTGCAGATAAGCACATTTTCACTACAGTGTTAATTCTCATTTTACAGTTTTTCAATATGGCGACCAATATATTTTGGCACATCATGGTGTTCTGCTTGTTAGGTCGAAATGCACCCATAATTATGTCACTTATAGGACATTATAATTATGTAGTTCTCTGTATCGTCACCCACCAAGATATTCTGGGTGCGCATAACTTACAAATGTCGAAAACGTACACCTACTCCTTTGGAAATTAGAAAACATTCGGTACAGGGCATTAAATATGGTATACTAACAGTAAGGGATCTAATTACTACGTCCCTAATGGTAAGTTAATTATTAGGTACTAGTACAGACAAAGATCAAACAAACTTAGAACAAAAAATATCGGTCAGAAACAACTAGACACAGTCTAATTATGTCCAGCGTATTCAAGGTTCACTATCACTTCACTACCAAATCCACATTGCATAAAATCAGTTTTCACGGTCCTAATAAAAAAGCAATAACACAGTAATATCCAAAACAAGTTCAAGCGTAAAATTCATAAAATTTCGCGATCGAATACAACCCACATTCACAAAAACTCATTTCATTACACACGCAATAAAAAACCAAACACTTTTAAAAAATTCGAACGCACGGTTCGCGCGTTCCATTTCGCGCCACTAACTGCACGAAAAGATGGCGGGAAACGATGACAAACTGAAATGGTAATGTGATAAATGGTATCAATTAGGATTCATGTTGTGTTCCCGTCCAAATAAGAGTTGGTAACGTCGGAAGAATTTATGAAGCGTCGTCGGAAGCGGGTCAATGGATAAATAATTGAGTGGTCGATTATGGCACCTAGCGTTCATGATTGTAGACGGTAAAATAACTTCGATTGTCAAACGGTATCGTCACATTTAAGTAGTACCTAAGTACTACTTACCTAAATGTGACGATACCGTTTGAATTTTAATTACTTCCAAGTAGGTAGATACCTCTAAAGGTACCAACTTGGAAGTTATTAAAAGTTTCATATGCAAAGTCGATGAAAGAAGCTCTCAATGATGAACCCCTTGATTGAAGAGGTTCGGCGAATCTTTGGTCGATGTAATGAGTTCATCGATCTAATCATTGACGAATGATGTTGTGTGTAAAGTGATTTACATCCGTTAGACAGGCGTCCGAGTCGAAAATTATACATTTTCGGCCACCTGAGTTGCCTAGACCTCGACAGCAAATGACTATTGGAAGAATAGCGGTTGTTTCATTGGTCAGTGTCAAAATTTTCGGGTTTCGAATTTGTGAAAAGCGTTTAGAGGACTCCTTCGATAACATTGATTGGTGTTCGATTTGGCACGGCAGCGTATCGAATGATTGTGAAAAGCTATGCTGGTCCAGTTGAAAACCAGCGTCAGGCACTAGTTGTCTGATTTGTTAAACTGCGGGGTAAATGCAATGGCAAGCTTGCTGCGCTTGACTCGTTGGAACGCAGAGCTAAGAGACTCATTGGAGACGTAAGACTGGTGGATGCCAAGCTTTACAGCTTGACTCATCGCCGCAAGGTTGCCTGCTTGTCGGGCTTCTACAGATTGTACTTCGGTGAGTGTGCCCATGAACTCCACGACCTCATTCCACCGGCCCCCTTCTACCATCGGACATCTAGACGCACTGCAAGTTACCACCCCTATCTAGTTGATATTTCACCAACTCGCACTAAGCGTTTTCAAACGTCTTTTATAATGTGCACAGCAAAGGTGTGGAACTCTCTGCTTGCGTCTGTGTTTCCGAACGCATACAACCCTAATCTATGCAAACTGAGAGTGAACAGTCTTCTTCTTGGTAAGCTTTCATTTTGACAGTTCAACAACATTCATTGCGTTATTTACGTTGTTGAGCAGACAAATTCGAACATATGAAGCAATGGATAAGCCATATCCTTCAAAATCATTCGGATTGTGATGGAAAGCGTGTTACGTAATTAGGGTCGGTTACTGCGCTTATTTGGAGCAGCCATGAGACACATTCCTGCAAATTTCTTACAACGTACTTTGTACTTTTTATTTGCAGAACAGGTAGTGAGCCAAAAAAAAAAATTTCCACCACACAAGCTCGGAAAGATTCTGTTTATCATTCAAAATCTGAGTGCAAAATAACATTTTATTAGCTAGCGTAAAAAGAGTTTTTAAAGTTGGAACCTTTCTATTAATAATTAAATAATAATTTTCTATACCGCCAGTCCACTGAACAGTACGCCGCCTCATTTTTAGAATAATCGCACTGCCCACTGTACGACGACTACGAATATAGACGAAAAAAAAAATCAAAAAAAAAATCTTCTCTTTATTTCAATTCAATTTCCATAATTTTGGTTTGATTTTTGATAAAATCATAAGAAATCATAAAATATGTGTACCTAAGTCCAGCGGCGAAGAAGATATGAATTGAACAACTGCAGAGTTAGTGCAATCGGTACATAATGCCGAATTGAGTTTCCTTCCGGAAAAATCGCGCGCAAAGTAACATATTATATGCGTACAATTTGTTCAATGGATGTAGACATTCTAAAGGCGCGAAAACGTTTTCGGAGACTATAATGCTATCATACTTCATTGAACTATCTAAAACATGGAAATTAAGCGCACTTAGTAGCGAAGCTAAAAGCCACGATCAAAACAAACACTCATCTAATATACCTATCATTATTTAAGCTGTTTTTCTTGCACCCAGCATTTTCCTCGCTGTAGTGAGGAGAAAAGTTATGTGTTTCGCTCGGCAGCAAAGTTATTCTGCGTCTCGTACCTTTGAAACCCTAGCTCGCTACGCTCAGGTTTCAATACAAGTACTCACGCCAAAAAACAACTTTGTAGCCTTGCATAACAAATAACTATTTATTTTATTCTGTTATGAATTTATTTGTTTGTAAGCGATTTGTGGGGCTGATGAAGGATATCCTTCAAAACCCATTGGACTATTCTACACATTTGGATGTAGGCACTGCAAGTTTCCAAGACAAAAAATTAACTTGATTTTCAATACCATAATAATTCAAGGTACATCACACCTGTAATCCTCAAAGGGACCTTATAGTACACCCTCTTGTAGCCAGTAATTTTTAAGTCTCATCCATGTAACCGAGGGCAAGGCTGTTGCCATCATCCGGCACAAATTCAGACTCTGGGCTGCTACTGAGTAATTAATTGATCATGCTGACTAGAAATCAAAACGTCTATGCCAAGTATTGCCTAAACCTTATATTGACTAGGAAGCACAATATGGTTACCTCGCAATACGTCTATACTGTATTTGAAATAAACCTTATTCTGACTATGAACGAAAATGCCTACCTTGCAATGTGTCTATTATTTTAGGAGAAGAATGAGAGTACCGTTTCTGGCACTCGCCAGCCGCTGCCGCGGCACGCTCGCTGCGCTCGCTCAGCTCGTGCGTTGTGTGGTCACAGTTCTAAGTTCTAACCTAACATACAGTTCATGAGGCCCTAGTGTGAGTATTTTAACAATCTCGACTCCTTAGAAATTATTGCATTTTAGGATTTTGCTTGTTAAACATTTTAATCTCTAGGCGATTTACAGCTTAGGCAATTTGCTATGTAGACATTAATTTTAGGCATTTTGCTTCGTAGACGAATTGAGAGTTGGACACACTGATCGAAAACCACTAGTTTCTGATGAAAAAATCCAATAACGCTTTGCTCGACCTGGGAATCGAACCCAGGACCAGCAGTAGCGCTTGCGACCACTAGAACAACGAGGCATTCCAGGCGAGGTATACTTAATTCAAGTTTCTATAAAAAAAATCTAATATTCCATCCGATTCACAAATCAGTTGGAAGTGCACTCTCAAGTCTCAACACATTTGTCTCAGGAAATTATTCATTCAGTCTGATCTCTAATAAAGTCATCAACTTAGTTGTCGTGTCACATCGTAAATAAGCCGAATGTAGCAGCCCATGCCTCAATGTCTAAGTTAATATATTTTTCAAATGTCCACGAGAGAATGTTAAATGTATGAGACTTGCGAAAGATTCCTTTGTTTTGACAAGTCTAAAATCCAAGTCCACGTGACGATAATTTATTTGAGAAGAGACTGCCTTAAAAATAAAGAAATGTTAGCCCAGAAAGATTTTCCTGCATTTTGATCGAGTTTACAGACATAAACAAACATCACATACACAAACATTCCGGTAAATCTTTCTGGGGTATCTATAATCGTTTCGTATGAAAAACGGTCCCTCGAGTGGAAGCGCAGTAGTTAAGCCAATCAGACACCGCGACAACCGAGCTGATACGGAATGGTTATCTAAATCCAGGTATTGATTTTATTCTATGCGATGGCACTTACAGGAGAACCTTACATATTTATATAACACTAGTTTCTGTACGCGACTTCGCGTGAAATTATCGCCCAGCCGTGCTATTTATTTGTTTTCGCTTAGCGTTCTCTCTGACTTTTTTTCTTTTGCTCGGCTCCCTAAGAGTCGTAGCGTGATGTCAAGAATTGGGCTATCCAAAGCAAAAAGATTATTTCAAATCCAACTGGTAGTTCCAGAAATTAGCGCGTTCAAACAAAATAACAAACAAACTCTTTGGATTTATTATATTTACGTCACACCTGGTCTCATAATGTGAGTTTTACCGCACGCTGCGCGTACAGTCAAACTCGCATTGTGGCCAGGTGAAGACGTAAAATTGTGTACTCACCACGGGCAGTAAAAAAGAAAGCCCTCTATCGCATATTTAGAACCCTCGGCTGCGGCTCGGGTCACAAATACCTGCGATTTCGGGCTTTCTTTCTTTTACAGCTCGTGGTGAGTACACAATTTTACTTTACTTACCGAGGTAAGTAATGTACTATTGAAGTACTAGCTGACCTGATTAGACGTTGTCCTGTTTCCTAGAACTCGATCGCAGCACGAATGACAGCCGGGACCAAAGGCTTAAGGTTCTTTCCGAGACACGGAGGGGTCTTGGTATGTACAGATGGTCACCCATCCACGGACCAACCGCGGCAAGCGTAGCTTAACCTGGGTTCGACAGAGGTGTACCTATAATACACCTACATTTTGCCAGTTACGTTTAAGTCCCATGTGTGGAGCTAGCCTATTGCCATTATTTAAATAATTATCTATTGCCTGCAAACGCTAGGTACCTCAGAGAAATTGGTTCTGTCAAACTGCTGAATTTTGATTGTCAAGGAAGAACTACCCGCTTTTTCATAAAAACTGCTTTTAACATTTTTTTGGTAGGTTGGCTGGCTCGACGTGGCTCAGGAAAGGATACCTGGAAGAATTTAAGGGAAGCATTTGCCCAGCAGTGGGACATTGTCGACTAAATAATAATAAAATAATACCTACATGACCTGAAGTGTGGTCAAGATCACAAGACTGACATTGTTTTACTCTTAAGATTTCGGTGTAAAAAGTTTTTGAGAAGACACCCAAGCGTTTCTGCGACACAACTCAGGAGTAACTTCATTTGTTCCCTTCTCCGCCATTATTATTCAATTTCCTTCGTTAACTCTTGCTGACAGGACTGACACATTCAAGGTTGTATACATGAGTCGAAACAATACTCTTTGTACTACAAATGGTCCATCCGTTTCGAATGAGGCGCTTACACTCATACCTATGAACACAGGTGATTTTAAGGCTTATTTCATTGGCCTTCGCCTGTAACAGATGTGTCTTTAGAGGTTTTTAAGAAAACTCAAGAGCGTCTTTGCCCGTTGTCTGAATTACTGTTTAGTGATTTTAGAAACTGCCGATTAGTTCCGGCTCAACTGGAATCCATAATCAAGGCCTGGGCACAGTGAAGTCGGTATAATACTCCCTAAAGCCGTAGTAGATTCTGTACTAAACACGTTTTCAGTCACGAATAAGTGTCGTATTTATTTATTTTTCACTGCAGTCTCCCTTTCTCCTTTCCACTTCTATCTGTCTTGAGCTGGTAAGGACCAATCCTGTATGTAGGCGTCAAGCTCTTTTGTAGCAAGCAAGCAACTTTCGTAGTTTTTGAGAAATACCCTCAATTTATCCACACTAGCTAAAAACGCTTAATAGTGCTTGTCTACCCTTTAATTAGGGTCTCGTAACTATATCCGATCTATCCGTTAGGTTCCAGACGCCAGACGGCCTGTCGCTCCATATAAATTACTGATCAATCAATTGGACGCATGGTTGTACTACGAGCCGACCCCAACATGATATAAATGGACGAGAATAGGACCTCCTCATGTGTTTTGCGTCTCTATCAGTCAGCCTAGCCTTGTCATCAATGTTAGGATTGGCTTCCAGGCTAATCAGATCATTCAGTCGTTAGAATTTCTCACCCATCTGATGTCGTAACTTCTTGTCAGACATTTCGGGCTTTTAACTGTCCCAAACTAAACAGCTATGACAAACATCAGTAAGATAAGTAGGTATAGGTACGTAGGTATTGCACCCACCTTTGGCCGGTGTTAATTGAGTAAATAGATATCGATGGAATTTTAAAGATAAAATTGCATTCTTACATTATCTTTAATAGATTAGTTGGCTTTTGACCTATTTCGATAATTCCTTTACAATGTTCCGAAGACCTTGATCATCGTCTGTGATCCCGGAAATACTGGCAGGTGTTTACTTCGACAGTTTCACAATGAGGGTAGTTGCACATTACGTGATATACTGACATCTGACTGATTACCCTTATTGGGTTACAGTTTCAACTTTTGGGGCACGTGGATACATACCAGCAGCATTCTGGGCAGGGGTTCGATATAAGATTCTAATGATAAGATTAAAAATATTTTGTCGTGAATGAAATGAAATCAGCAGGTAAAGAACTTCCATTGAGCCAAGCGAATCGGCCACTATTAATTTAAGACTTTTTCAGACACAGTATTTTTTTCTTGTTCTGTCCTAGTTTAAGCCTCAATTATGGTGATGAAGGAGCTTTCCTCGTCTTTTCTTTCTTCAAAAAATAGACAAGGAAGAAGTTAACTTCTCAGTTTTTTTTAAGAATTGAAGGGGTTCTTTCAAGTTAGGTTGATTCTAAGATCATTATGAGTAGTGTAAAAACTTTGGCACCAGAATGAAAATTTACTGAATAATAACATATGAGATTGGATTGTGCATATCAATCATTTGAAAATATTAATTTTATAATATTAAAAAAAATTGGTTGTCTGTAAGTTAGTTTACGGACGATAGTTTAACGTGACAACGTCAAAACAAAACATTGATGCGGTGCAAGCGTACAATGAGCGTAACGGGACAATGAGTCATCCGTTTTCGTGCATGCAGCCGGCGTTCATCGATTTATTAGACGTTGTCACGTCAAAAAAATATAAGATAATATAAGATAAAAATGTAAATATAATACTTATTAGAAGGCTAAAAGTCACCCAAAGGACAATGGAGAGGGCTATGCTTGGAGTTTCCCTACGTGATCGAATCAGAAATGAGGAGATCCGCAGGAGAATGAAGGTAACCGACATAGCTCGAAGAATTGCCAAACTTAAGTGGCAATGGGCAGGGCACATTGCGCGCAGAACAGATGGTCGTTGGGGCCGAAAGGTTCTGGAGTGGCGACCGCATACCGGAAGACGTAGCGTGGGAAGGCGGCTTTCACAAGGTGGACCGATGACCTTGTGAAAGCCGCAGGAATCCGCTGGATGCGGGAAGCACAGAACCGGTCGAAGTGGCGGTGCTTGGGGGAGGCCTATGTCCAGCAGTGGACGTCTTTCGGTTAAAATGATTAATGATGATGATGAGAAAAATATAATATATTTTTAAGAATTAAGTAGTAGTCCATCACATCAACTCTACTTAATTTAATTAATAATATTTTGCACCGGTCTAGTAATTAACTAATTGCCTTCTAATCTTAATGCACAAAACCATTGGGAATTAAGGTATTAACTAGTTGTTTTAATTATGTGGTTGTGCAATAAATAACTCACATAATTGTGGAGTATTTGGGTCACATTCCTATCGACACTAGCATGAAGTGCGGTGTACGGAACTACCAATAGTTATGTGATAGTGATTTGATAAACAGAACAAAACGTGACGCCTGTTATCCTCGAAGGGTAAGGCAGAGGTGTACCTATGTACACACGGCTACATATCAAGCTATACATTTACAGTATAAAGGTCGTAGCAGACATACCAACTCGGAAAAGGATCGTCACCGTATCGCTTTTCGTCTCGCCATCAAACAGGCGTCAACCTAACATAAGCACGTAACCAAAGCGGACTAGCAGCTCCGATACGTCGACTCGGCTACAGCTAGGCGACGCCGAGCTTACGGCTCGATGACCGCTGCTGGTTGACCTGGCTGGCATCAGATCAGTTTGAATCCGAACGCGGGAGGGGTGAGAGGGACAAGGGTGGACGAAGAGACGCAAGCGCGGCGACTACGTTACGATTCCGATTAATGTGCTTTTCAGTAGGAAGTTTTATGCAAAGAATACTAAACGGCTTGAGTTGATACGGTTACGATCCGTTTCAGAGTTGATATGTGCGCTATGACCTTAAGTTGATCTCTCATTGTACGGAAATCTTATACAATGCGAGACCTGCGTAAACTGGATTTGTATAGCTTGATATGTAGCCGTGTGTTCACCCACATTTCGCCACTTATGTTTAAGTTCCACGTAATAGAGAGCCAGCCTATTGCCAGCCAGCCAAGCACAAATCCAGACTCCGTGCTGCTACTGAGAAATTCATGCTAGAAAATACCTCATACCATTTTGCCCGACTTTGGAATCGAAACCAGTATGTTATGTATTGGTCATGACCTTAAATAGGGTGGATTTTTGTGGTGGGGCAGTAAGGCCAGGGGTACCTTAACCATTGTAGCTACACGAAAACGGTCATAACAGACCGTCCTTAACTTTGCGAGAAATTTTGATCTGCATTCACAAGTTTTGAAATAAATGTACAGTCAGCAAGAAAAACTAGATTAGACCAACTGAGGTTTGAGTACTAGAAAGGTCAGAAATCGCCAAAAAAAAACCTCAGTTGGTCCAGTAGCATATTTTCATCCTTATAAAAAACATATTTTGTTAAAATTACCCATATTCGTGCTGATTGTATTTTTTTTCAAAATCTGTGATAGGAATAACGAAAAATATTTTATATGGGACATCCACAGGAAATATATATAAAGAATGCAGATCAAAACGTCTTAAAAGCTAAGGACAGTCTCCTAGGACCGTTTTCGTGAAGCTATATCGGTAAATGTACCCCTGACATCCTGTAATCTAGAATTTTGATCAAAGTAGACGCTAGGACGGCAAGAAATATGTTTTGGCATTTTGGTTGATTACACATTGTGTTGTAGCTTTTGCAGTACTTAACAATTATAATAGTACAGGTAATGTTGGAATCAAATAATTCAAAATAAGTTCTGGATTATTCAGAATTAGATATTGTAGAATCTATTGATTTCCTTAAAGTTAGCCGTTGCATCAGTTTCACAAACATAGGTATTTATTTAATGTGACACAATATTTTCCTTTAGTAATTTATTTGAGCGTTTCCCTGTTTATTTTATAGATACTTCTATAAAATAAATTAAGAACAAATATGAATGGTCCTTGATTTTATTTTAGCAGAATCTAAGTATAAACTACTTACAGTTAATTTAAATCATTTTACAACAATATAATATTTTTCAACTTCTTTGCTGTCCAGTGGTTAATTGTTTTTCTTTTAACATTTCTGTAGAAATAAATTACCTGTGAGTTATTTCTGATAATTCATCAAGAGTATGGCTCAACTAATGAAGTATTATATAAATAAATTGATATGTAAAAGATTTTTTTATATAATAGTTCCTATGCACTGTAAAAATCAATAACATCTATCCTATTTAAAAGTAAATAACACACAATTTCCAATATAAAATAAACGAGCTACATAAGTATAAAATAAACAACAGAAGTTCGAAAAACAATAAGAAGAGAAATTAAAATATTTCCTAAGCTTTTAGAAATATCAATAAAAACAAGTGCCACGACACATATAAAAGTTAAATAGAAGAAATATAACCAATAAGCTTCAACGATAGACAAAATACTTTTAAAACGCAGTAAAAAATACAACAAGACGAAAGAAAACATTTATAAAATACGGAATATTTCGAAAAACAACATTGCACTTACCTTAGACCGAATATTTCTCGCAGTTATTTAATTTTCAGAGACACTAATATAAACACAAACGAATTTTTGTTTCTGTATAATATCGTATAAAGTTTAGAAACTTAATTTCACAACGATATTTATTTTTTTGTAAACTATGTCTTGTTTACGCACTTTTAACACATTCACAACACCACATTCTTGATTGTCGATTGATTTGATTTCAAATCGGAAGGAAGTAAAAATGTTGTCTATACTTTTTATTTTCTAGTTTTTTACATTTTTCACATTAATTTGTTAGGAAATAAAATAACATTACTTTATAAATATATGATTCAAGGTTTGTTATCTGAAGGACGAACACAAGGAAAATATTATGGAAAATCAAAATCGCATGCGTAGTTAAGTGGACAAGTGGTATTGTCTATGTTACTGGAAAAATTGGCGGTAAATTTAAATAGTTTTACTTTGAAATTGGATTGGAGGAAGAAGGAAGAAAGATTCACAGATCACAGAAGTGCTGAACCCCAGAAGAGGCAAATATACAATACTTAGAAGTTCAAAGATTTTTTGTTTTTATGCAAATCAATCTTACGACTCATAAGTTTACGTGTATTCTTCAAGCCTTCGATCACTAAGCACCTTCAAACAGAAAAAGTTGTAAGTAGTTTACTTTTCAATTTCTTAAACATATTTTTTTTTAAGTTAGTTATTTGTGTCTCCTCGTTTATCTTTTATTTTGTAATATTTTTTAAACGATAATTGATTTTAAATTCGTATAACGCTCATTTGCAAGATTTATATCCATTAACATCAGATCAATATTCATTGTATCAATTTTATGAATAACTAGCTTCTGCTCGCGACTTCGTCTGCGTGTTATTTCTTGTTCCCCGACCCACAGCCCGCCCGCGATATTATTTCGTATTTTTTTTTTCACTTAGCGTTTTTATTTCCTTTTTTTTAAATCGGCTCATTCGGATCCTAAGGGTCACAGCGTGATCCTGCCAGGGTTGCGGGTTTGTCCGAAAGGGATACCGTGGCCCTGGCACACAGGCAACTAAAGGAACGCGGTTGGGTTTTAGTCAGTAAAAGTCTGACCCGCCCTCCCACTCCGCCCAGAGCGGGAGAAGTTATTTGATAATTTCCCACCCAAAAAAAGGTTTTTTTTTTAGGTAAGGTTAGCCTAACCTTACCTTCCTCAAGAATTATGATAACAAATGCAAGAAGATTTTTCCAAATCCGGCTGGCAGTTCCAGAGATTACCTACATACAAACTTACAAATAAATTTTACCTCTTTATAATATTAGTAAATAGCTACCCCGACAGACAGTGGCGTAACTACAGGGTGGCAAGTCGGCAAAATGCCACGGGCCCCCAGCCGGAAGGGGCCCCCGGTCAGTGGAGAATCCATTAAAAAAGATAGTATCTCGTTTTCCAAGGAAGTTTTCAGTTTTCGATCCTCTTTTAGACACGAAATATAAACGTCATCTTCTATAAGAGAACTTGCTGACTTATTAATAATAAAGAATAATTTTATATCTTCAAGCTTTCCTGAAGTGTGCACTACATTTCTGTTATTTCTCACCATTCCTGTGACTACGGCTAATGCCGAGCGATAATTTCCAAAACTGAAATTGACCGATGAATTTGCCACGGGCCTCGAACGGTATAGTTACGCCACTGCCGACAGACCGCGTTCTATCTAAATTTCAATAATTATTTATACATAAATCCTATAAAAAAGTACTTTCAGTTTTACCCGAATTTGAACATTTTTGAAAAACTTAAAAAAAAATAACTTTCCTTAAAAACCTAATTCGGACTGAGACGAACATTTTAAAACAAAAAATTGGCCAAATCGCTCCAGTGCATTTTTTATGACACACGGTTACAGTACACAATGTTTTTATTTATTTTTTCTAATTTCCTCCCCCCGAATTCATTTATTTGCGTTACACGTCCACGTTTGGGTCACAGAAGTTCATATTTGTACCAAATTTCAACTTGTGTCTGTCCAGTAGATTCGGAGCAAATTGGCTGAGACGGACACACAGACAAACACACGAGTGATCCTATATGGGTTCTGTTTTTTCATTCGGACATACGGTACCCTAAAAACGAGGTGGTTGTTTGACCGAGGTCTCACCGGTGGTGTGAATCAGGGATGTTGCGAATATTCGCATCCGCATCCGCAATTGCGGAGCTTCCGCATAGATTTGGAAATCTGCATCCGCAATAATCAATGCGGATGTTCATGCGGATGCGGATGTAATACAAGTTGCGACAAGAAAGAAATTGAGCGGGGCCGGCGAATGGCGCGTGCAGGGCCTCAAGTCTGCTATTACAATAGTGTCAGAATGGTCTCGCCATTGTGAGTATTTGACAGTTTTTGTATGGCAAATCTGTCAAAAACTCACAATGAAGAGACCATTCTGACACTATTGTAATAGCAGACTTGAGGCCCTGTTCGTACGTGACATTGATCAATGGGAGCGAAAAAATTGGTGACAAAATCCGACGCGTTTTTTGTGATGCATCATTTGTTTCTTGTAAATAAATCATTACGTGTTTGTTTGCGCTGTGGATTACATAACGTATAGATAGATATTTTGAGTGTTATTGTGATACAGTGATCAATGTGTGTAAGTAATTGTGTATTGGGAAATCTTTATATTAGTCTTAGCTCAGCTTATTAAATTAAAATCTCCAGGTTAATGCCATTATGTTACACCGATAATACGTTTTATTGTAGGTAAAGTTTATAATTACATTTTAAATTTTAATAATTACTTTATCACTGTTTTAATTCTTCATTCGTACATGTATTTATATAAGATCTTAAACATCCGCATCCGCGGATGTGAGCCTTCGAAAATCCGCATCCGCACTCACATTCGCGGCTGTGAAAAAATCGGCATCCGCAACATCCCAGGGCCTCAAGTCTGCTATTACAATAGTGTCAGAATGGTCTCGCCATTGTATTTGACAGTGTTTGTATGGCAAATATGTCAAAAACGCATAATGAAGAGACCATTCTGACACTATTGTAATAGCAGACTTGAGGCCCTGGTGTGAACATTATGTGCATCTCTTACCTACAAACATTTGTACGTTTCTTGAGACCGAAAAAAGTTGATAGCTAGTTGCTGCCTCATAGTGGGTAGGGCATGCATTCCGGAATTCCGTAACAATTTTTCTGATATTTCAATTCCGGAATTGAGAGGAGTAATATCGGAATTCCGATATTCATAATTTTTTGATATTTTGATTATTATTTTATCTAAACGCAACCAAACTAGTCTGTGGAACTTTCCACAAGCCGCTAGACGGCCAATGTTTAATTATAGTAATAAGGGAGAAAGATGTTTAATTTGTTACTAAAAATGATTAAAAGACTTCTATTGTGTGATAAATAAGACTTGTTGATTTTACGGTTTAAAATGTTTAATTAGAGTAATAAGGGAGAAAAAAAAAAAATTGTTACAAAAAACTATTAAAAGACTGATATAATTATAAATCTTGTTTGATTTGAAACAAACTTTAAAATTTACCAGTTCCGGAATTCCGGAATCAGATCTCCAGTATTGGAACTCAGTTCCGGAATTGAGAACCTTCCGATATTGCATGCCCTAATTGTTGGGCAGGTGCCTCAAGCTTTTTTGTGGAAATAATAATGAAATAATAAAACTCGATGTAATTAAATATCTTTTTTTATTGATTGTTCATTAACCTATATTGCGTTTTATACAATCTACTTTTATTTAGACATACAGTAACGGATTGCCGTTTACATATTATTTGCGTCCATTTTATATTTTAAAACGTTTATGTACAAATCTAATCAAGTTAACATTTTAAGAAATACATGAAAATAAATATCATGGTTTTAGGTAATGAGAAAAATGCCTGTTTTTTGTAATAACAGCGCTGCTTGCAGAAGAAAATGCCAATCAAATAGTAATGTCAAAAAAATCAGTTACAATAATTTGCCGCGTGTCAAAATATACCGAGCACATTGTATTATGGGAATTCAGCCATAAATCCAATTCTTATAGGATAAGTATTAAAATAAGTATATATAATAGTCATTAGTATTACTTTAGATACCATACAATTGATCCTTTTGTAAAGGCACTAACAAGAAGGAATGTCTAAATAATATTATGTATTTTATAATCAACATTAATTATTCTAGTAGCTTTTGCTCGTGGCTTCAACCGCGTGGATATAGAAAATTATCCCACGAGATCGTATTACCGGGATAAAAGTATCCTATGTCCTAACCCAGATCTCTCCGTGTGTCAAATTTTATCCAAACCGTTTCAGCCGTTAAGGCATAAAAAGGTAACATACAGACGGACAGACCGACGGATAGGCAGAGTTACTTTAGCATTTATAATATTAGTATGAACAACATGCAGTTTAGATAAACCTTCTTATGCCTTCTATAGACAATCCTATCTTGAATGAAAAATAAAGAAAAAGATTCTTTCGTATCAGCTCTAAAGCTGCTTTCAGACTGCGCTGTAATATAATAGCATATAGCTCATAGCACAACAATATCGCGCACCATACATTGTTATGGACACGTTCACACTGTACTGTACTATAATATTGTTGTGCTATGAGCTATATACTATATGCTATTATATTATAGCGTAGTCTGAAAGCAGCTTAAATATATGAGAATAGCTCATGCCGTGAGCCAGTCAGCAACATGGTACAGTATTGTTATCCCACGAAGCGACGCGCGTTTTACTTGTGGTTACCAAGTGTAAAAACACGCTATGAATGTGTGTAAGCGCAGGAGCTCTCGGTACCGTCCGAGACAATGGCGAAGTTGGAAGTGTGTGGGTGCGTGTGTGTTATGTGCTGACGCTACTCGTCTACACGCACACATTCACAGCGTGTTTGTACACTTGGTTACCATAAGTAAAGCACGCGTCGCTTCGTGACTGTCCAGGATGCTTCAGCAACGACACATAAGGAGGCTTTTTATAACTAGGAAGCAAGCAACAAATTAAATAAGTTATTTTATACAATATTTTATGAATAATGTTGGAAAATTAATAATTATATAAATACCTATACTAAATCCACTGTGGATTCTTGTTGCATTGAATTTAAGCAATACTTAAAGTTAAATGATGATTTGAACTCAAATAATTATTCTATAGTCTTATATGAAGACATTTCTGAACCAAAAAAAATAATACTAATATTAATTAGTTTACAATAAATGGTAAAAGTGACCTCTTTAACAGCTATAAATAAAAACATAGCACTGCCAGCAACTTTATCCGACCGTGACTTCCCTATACCGTGGGAATTTCGAAAAATCCGGCCTTATTCCTTGTCTAAGACATAAAGGGAACGTCTGTGCGAAATTTCAGCTTTCTAGGCTGAGCGTTGACGACTCTGTCAATGAGTAAATGAGTCAGGACTTTATTGTATGTATTAGGATTTATTCCGATCTCAAAGAGTTATTAAAACGACTCAAGATAGTAAAAACAAACTGTTTTTATTAGAGATGCTCTAAATCCATTTGATGCCACCTAAAAAAAAGGCGTCAATATATTAAAAAAAAAAAAAAAAAGATCCATGATCGGATGGTGGCGCTGTTTGCGAAGGAAGCTGTCACATATCTGTCAAATCCAGTATATTTCATAGTTAGTTCTCTATTTCGCCACATTAATTTAGACCCATGTCGCACTGTACCTACGTTTTTTTGAGGATGCATTTTTTTTTAATTAACATTGTTTGCCAGGCAATGCCAGGGAAGTTGGATCAACAGATATTCGAACATTTTGTAAAATGTTTGTACATAAAATCCGATTCTGGACTTAACGTGGCATGTTCTGAGAGCAGTTCTAAAGTAGGTCTAATTTACTACAATATAAAAAAAAAATACTACATTTAATATACAATTTAAAATACATTGTTTTGTAAGAATATTGTCATTATACATTTTTAAAGTTGACAATACATTTATGTATATGTATTACTATAAAAGATTCGAAAAGAAACCAATAAAAAGATACTATAGTATATTATAGACCGTCGCAAAGTCGCAATTATGCGTCATACATATCATAATGTTTATATCATTATTATATTTTTTATAAGTTGTCGTCACTTAGGTGCCAAACTTGAGAGTAGGTTCCAGGCGATTGTGTCAGATTCTAAACAAAAAATAATAAATATGAAGATAATGTGAGATTTCAACTAAATAGCTATCCTCGTCAATATGTTACGAGAGGCGATTTTTCGACACCCTCTTCTGGCTCGAGACACCTCCCTCCCATAATTTGCTTAATTATTATTTGTATATATATTTTTTTTTAAATAATAATTACCTAGTTTTCTCTCGCATTTTACATTGTTTCTTGTGAAAAAAAAAAAAAAAAACAAGTGATATTTATTGAGACCCCCGCGTTCCATCACGTGAGATTTGAGATATGGCTCGATACCGCCCCCCCTTTACGCCTCACGTTATTAATGGACGACCCCTTACAAGGAACTTATGAAATAAATATCTATCGACATGACATATGGGTGAATTTATTTACTGTGTTCCCTTCGTATGATGGTATTATTTATTAACCAACTTGACTTCCGGAACCACTACCGACGGAAAATAGTTTTTGGAAGAAAGGCGGTAGTCTATTTGATTTAAACTGACAACGTTTTCTGGTTTTGGATTTGTGAACAGCCTTTAGACGACTCTTTTGATAACATTATTATTAACATAAACGGATCATTGATGTTGGATTCCGCACGGAAGCGTATCGAACGGTTGTTAATAGCTATGCAGTATAAGGATCTTTTGGCGCGAACTGACGCCGCCATCTTGATTTCTCAAATCAATTTCTGTTATAATTTTACAAAAGATTACTAACGCCCCAATTTCAATGTAATTCAGGCGCCAAAACATCTTTGTACAACTCTATACGTATTTTCCCCCTTTTTCGTCGTTTAAAATCAAACACAATCCCCCCCTACATCCACCGACACATAAACGTCTTTACCACAACATCGACACAACTAATTCTCGTAGATCAGCAGGCCAGTAGGTCACCTAGTGCCCTCGCCCCCCCCTCACTGGCCCAGTACACCCCCCCGCATGAGTTGACGAGACTCCACACGTAGGGAGTGAAGAACTCTTCTGGTCTCTCTTCTTCAACGTAGCGGAATTTTAGGTCGGGGAATTTCTGGAAAAAAGAAAGACAATGGTTAATGAAAAACGACCACATACCATCACACCTGGATTCCTCGAAGCGTAGGGCAGAGGTACTCCTAAATTTTGCTTAAAATAAGTAGTTACATTCCATCCCCTTCAACCAGCTACGCAGGTAGCTACAGGAGTTCACCCACACACAAGCGGAGAGCTGGTGGACCTCGACACCGGGCTGCAGGCAGTCAAAGAGGCTATGCCATCCTTAGATGGTAGGCAAACCAGGCGTTTATTACGCCTAGACAGGACCAGCCTGCGCCTGGTGACGAAGACCATCACGGGACACTGCTTGCTAAACAAGCACTTCCACACAATAGGCAAAATGTACAGTCCTCTCTGCAGGGTTTCCATGGAGGCTGAGGAAACCATTGCGCATGTACTCTTTGAATGCAAAGAGGTTACCCAGATTAGAACAGAAACCCTCGGGGCACTCAGATTTTTCACAGATGTTCTAAACAGACCAGGAGACTTGATCAACTTTTGGAGGGAGGTGGGCTGGTTGGATAACAACCGCCATGGCCAACGCACAACGTTCTACCTGAAGGACTAAGTGCGGAAACCAAAGCCTCAAAACCTAAGTTGTTATATTTAATGCATTCGTGTAGAAAAGTTAGGAAAATAACATCAACCATTTGTCTTTCTTCGATACATCTCCATCAGTTGCTAGCTTATTACCTGAATTATGATATTTTCACGCACAAAACTGAATAATGTATGAACATTTTAGAGTTTGAGAGTCAGACGGATGGAAACGATCGAAACCACAGTGGCTAAAAATGGATGAATGAATAAGAATACTTTATTTCCCATGAGACAAAAATACTTACATTTTGATTTATCTAAGGTTCTAGGTCGATAATTATGGAGTCCAAAAACAGTGCCGGTCGATGAATGCTATCTTCATACTTTGTCATACTCAAAAACCAAATAATGACCATCACATGAGGGCAGTATCCTGACATCCTGTTGCCAGTTCTACAGGTGCAGTAATAATGATTTAAGGACGTTAAACCTGTTTCTTCATTAATTAAAATGTATGAGTAGTAACGATTTACTCTTGTATATCTGGACTGTATTGTTGATCGCAAAAACCATAGATTAGTTCAAGACAAGATATTATTGAGATCGGAAATTAGTCGTTGGGAATCTCTGTATATGATTAATTAAAATCCGGCCTTATTCCTTGTCTAAGACATAAAGGGAACGTCTGTGCGAAATGTCGGCATTCTAAGCTGAGCGTTGACGACTCAGTCAATGGTGCCGATTCCCTTGTTCACAAACTAAACTAAATTTAAGTTCAGTGCATCTTTTTCTTTCTATTTCATTAAGAAAAGGACAAAAGATAAATTTTAGTTTAGTCCTGTCAAATTAATCAGCGCTTGACGTAAATTGGCGTAATTTTAGTCGGCAAGTTTTTAATCACGTCTAAACTTGTATGGAGTAGTGACAGGCGCTGATTAATTTGACAGGACTAAACTAAAGTTTATCTTCTGTCCTTTTCTTAATGAAATAGAAAGAAAAAGATGCATTGAACTTAAATTTAGTTTAGTTTGTGAACAAGGGAATCGGCACCAATGAGTAAATGGGTCAGGACTGTTTTGTATGTATTAGGATTTATTCCGATCTCAAAGAGTTATTAAAACGACTCAAGATAGTAAAAACAAACTGTTTTTATTAGAGATGCTCTAAATCCATTTGATGCCACCTAAAAAAAGGCGTCTATATATTAAAAAAAAAAAAAAAAAAACGATCCATGAACGGATGGTGGCGCTGTTTGCGAAGGAAGCTGTCACATATCTGTCAAATCCAGTATGTTTCCAGTGTATTTGCGCCGAACTGACGATGAGCAGTCCGCTAGCGCATGTTGCGAGGAAGGGAGATAGAGAGCCGCGCCAATCAACGCGCAGCTTGTGTCGATATATATTTTAATCTTTTTCGTAATGTTACACTGTCTTGTTGGCTTTGTATTACTGTTATATCTTTCTATAGTTTCTATTTAATAATGCACTCAAAACCGATCAATAATCGAATTATAGAAAAATACTTTAGATACGATAGATTGGTTCCACTCGATAGTGACATAATAAAAAAGATTCAGTATTATTTGTTCTATTAAGTAATTCACACTTAGTGGCTGGCGGTAATGGGACAATTTTCGCCCACCATCCTTTGGGTACTTAACACCCTTAGGTAGGGTATATTAGGTAAGGTAAATTCTACCTTTTATTTAGAAAGAAAGAAAAAAAAAAAAACGTTTATTTGCGGTAAACATGACGCAAAAAAAGAACAACAAACAAAAAAAAAATTGTTTAGTAAATATGCGTCACATCCACGCAAAATGGCCATCGCTCAGCATAATGCTGCGATTAAATTATTTACCTTTAGTCTATCGCTGGACCACTGCTCAGCTCCCTTTTTGATGCACTGCAACACTTCAGTGACGCCTAAGTCACCGCCCGCACCCTCTTGCACGCGCTGTAGACGCGTTGAAAAGTAGCCTATCACCTGAATACGGAAACAATGATTTTATTTTCATAAATAGCCGTAAGGAAGTCAAAAAAGGTGGATGAAAAAGGCGAGTGGAAATCGGTTGTCATGGTATGGACCTGTGATGAGGAGGAATGAGGAGTTTTAATCTAAATGAACGAATAATTAATCTAATGATTTTTAAGATATTGGATATTTGAACTATTTATGAAATACCTAATGGACGACTCGCCTACAGTTTATTATTACTGTGCGCTGGATGGATTTCTAAAGTGATGGGTAGTTACAATGACAATGTCTCGCCTACAGTTTGTTAATACTGTCTACGTTAATTTGTTTCCAAACAATAATAAGGCTTGTCGATGGAGCCCCGCAAAACGGGGCTCCTACTTCGGGATGGCTTAAAAAAAAAACCGAGCGAAGCGAGCTCGGGACTTGGGGCACCCCGACTCGGATAAGTTAGGTTCGAAGGGGATGGGGGGGTCAAGTGAGCGAGCGAAGCGAGCGAACAAATACCCCTCCATCCCCTTCGTGTTATTTTTTTTTACCATTCGGAAGTAGGAGCCCCGCTATTATTGCTCTTATCGTTGTCAACATTAGGTGAATCGTCTGTTAGTTTAATCAACCTTACGTGAATAAAAATTTTCCTTTATGGATTTCGTTCATTACAAAAATCAGTGAAACGATCTTTAGGTATTTTAAACGGTAGGTCTTTTGACCGTTATTATCTTGAAAATAGAATAAACTTGGATATTCTTTCTTTCTTTTCTATATGTAGGTATATTATCTGCCTAGCGTTTTCCCAACTATGTTATGGTCGGCATCGAGTCTATCCTGATGAAGCTGAAAACCAGAATTTTACACGAAGCGATTGCCTATCTGACAACCCAGTTACTGGGCAACACATTACCCCTTGGTAAGACTGATTGTCAGACTTTCGGCTTCTGCTAAAGATCTTCAAATGACAGCCGGGACCGGGGCTCAGTATGAAATGGATGTCAAATCCACTCAAACCGACCGCTCCAAGGCCCATAGAGCTGTGCCATTAGCTTCTTACAGACTACTTACAATACGGTAGAAATTTACATTAACTAAAACTAGCATGTCGTCGAAGCAGACTCGGCTGGGCAGCGTTCACGAAGCTACGCAATATCTTCTCGTCCCACTTACCGCAGTGTCTCAAGATGAAAGTCTTTGACCAGTTCGTGTTGCCAGTGATGAACTATGTCACTGAAACGTAGTCGTTCACAATGAGCCTTATTAGAAGGCTAAAAGTCACCCAAAGGGCAATGGAGAAGGTTATGTTTGGAGTTTCCCTACGTGATCGAATCAGAAATGAAGAGATCCGCAGGAGAACTAAAATAACCGACATAGCCCGAAGAATTGCCGAAATTAAGTGGCAATGAGCAGGGTACAATGATTGCAGACCAGATGGCCGATGGGGCCGAAAGGTTCTGGAGTGGCGGCCGACTATGTGATATAAACCTATTCTAAAATATTCACATATAAAGTTACTAGCTTTTGCCCGTGGCTCCGCCCGCGTGGATGTCGGTTATCGCATAAAAAAGTAGCCTATGTCCTTCTCCATATCCCAGGCTATATCTCCGCCAAATATCATGACGATCGGTACAGCAAATACAGAAAATAGTTCTATACTTATAGATTACAGATTCTATAAGAAGTCTATGGTCTTAAAATAAAATGGTAAATCTCTCGATATTGTGCGTACAAACTTACATTTGCAGTTGGAATGTATGGGAGACTATGTTTACCATCTACAATGTTAAGTTTGTTAGGATAAATTCTTCCCAAGTACGGAACCCTACATTGTGCGTGGTCTGATACGCACTTGGCCGGTTTTTTACTTACCATATCAATGTTCTGTGCGACAGGATGATGCGTGTGTTGAGTGAAGAGATGTCGCTTGTGCAACAACGCATAGACAACGTTACAATTGTTGCTGAGTTGATGAGCGACGCAGGAGTTGATGATCTCTAACAGCATGCGTAGGACCTCGTCGAGGACTGATATGTGATCCATCTGGGGAGGAAGAAAATACCTTAAGATAACCGGGTGGTTGCCGTACTGATGTTCAGAGGGAGTGCATTCCAAAGATAGACCACTTGGACAAAGAATGAAGAATGAATGAAGCCTGAACGGTGAGAAGAACATCGTAGAAGACGATTGTTGGTGGAACGAAGATTTTTACTATGGGCAGAGTATAAGTATCAAATAGTAGTAGTAATAAGTATCAAATTCGAATCGGATGCAGTGCTTAAACGTACTTAGAGCAACAATAATACTTACAATTTCTTCTGTCTTTTCTTCAGCGTGATGTGGAAGCTCTAAACTATTTATATCGCCGCCTGAAACACATTTTTAAATGAAAATATTTATTTATTTAATACTTTAAGCACACAAAATGTACTGAGGCGGACTTAATGCCATAGGCATTTTCTACCAGTCAACCTTTGAGTGATGAAGAGACAAACAGTAGTAGGTGTAATAGCGAGAATTGAGGAATAAATATTCATTTAAATATAAAGTTATACATAATACCTATTAAAAACAATATATTAATACAGGAAAAGTTTTTAATCAGTGCGCAAATTTTGACAAATTAAACTTAAACGTGTTTAATTATACACCTATATGTTTTAGTACAAAAAAATTAAGTTATCGTTAACGAAAGATGTTTATTTTGAAACTAGTATAATGGATACTCGTCGCGCAACGCGCCGGCGGCGCGGTCAGTGAAGCGGAACGCAGTAGTAGGTACCTATTGATGTGCGCACGCCCATTGATATTATTACGAATAGATTGTATTCATATTTTGCTGATTTCAAGTAGGACCAAAAATAAAAGTATTGAACAAATAATTGAAATGTGTTCTATTACTGATACTGAACCACCAAAAAAAAAAAATTTGCGCACTGTTTAAAAACTTATCCTGTATATACATCTTATTATATATAAATATAAGCACAAATAAATTCACATAAATATGTATTCTAAAACAAATAGACAAACAATGGGAAAACATTACCGTTGTGATGATACTGCCCGCTTCTTGCGAATGCACACATTCTACATGTTTACATTTTTGTTAATTCCCTAATATGATCAAAGTCGTGTGATTATTCAGAATATTACTGCCTTTCATTTACTTACATCTCCTCGTCCCTAATAAGACCTCTTCAAGTAAAGACGACGTATTGCCTTTAAATAGTATTTAATGATTATTTGTTTACCTTCAATCTCGCTGCATAGTCTTGCTCTTCGCTTTGTTAATGTTTCAAACAGCGATATTAACCTCTGTGCTACGTATGGATGCAGGTTTCTGAATTCACCTGAAAAAAATCAAATATAAAAAAAATATATATAAAAAATTCTGTTCAAAATAATGTAATTACGAGCTAGAAAAAAAAAAGCCTGATTATGATAAACCACCTTTTGTATAGAATTTTAGTCTTTATTATTTGCCCGAAAGTCTGACAACCAGTCTTACCAAGGGTAGATAGATAGATAGAATACTCTTTATTAATATTATGTACACCATAAAAATTACAGATATAAATGTAGAACTGTTACATAGGGTGTCACAATGGGCGGTCTTATCGCTAAAAGCGATCTTTTACAGACAACCTTTGGATGGATCAAAAGTAGAAGGAGAGACAATACTGCAGGTAGTCAATGGTGTACCATTTACATATACAATAAATACATACATACATAAAGCATATATATACTTATCCACATGAATATATATATATATACTTATCCACATGAATATATATATATATATACCAACATACAATAATAAACATGATACAAGAGCAAGGAACTTTAAGTAATGAAAAGATGATGTTAAAGGTGAGCGGAAGTTTTTTTTTTTTTTTTTTTCAGGTATCGTTTTACCCAGTAATTATAGGCAGTCGGTCCATGTGAAATACTGGTAAGTATTCTGGTTAGACTGGAAGCCGACTCCAACATAGTTTAAGGCTAGGCGGATGATGAAATTACTTACAGCTCATATTAGCGATCGCAGCGAGGCAATTAGTGTGTAGGTACTTGTCCCTCACACGCACCATATTGTACTGTAACGCTCGTAGTATCACGAGTACCATCAGACCTCCTAGCGATATCTCGGAGATAGCGCGTTCTGTGTACCAGGTTAGGTTTTTTAGCATCTGTGAAAAAAAAAAATAACAATGAATCATCATCATCATTTCAGCCGAAAGACGTCCACTACTGGACATAGGCCTCCCCCAAGCACCGCCACTTCTATCGGTTCTGTGCTTCCCGCATCCAGCGGATTCCTGCGGCTTTCACAAGGTCATCGGTCCACCTTGTGGGAGGCCTTCCAACGCTACGTCTTCCGGTACGCGGTCGCCACTCCAGAACCTTTCGGCCCCAACGGCCATCTGTTCTGCGCGCAATGTGCTCTGCCCATTGCCACTTAAGTTTGCCAATTCTTCGAGCTATGTCGACTACCTTGGTTCTCCTGCGGATCTCTTCATTTCTGATTCGATCACGTAGGGAAATATAATGAATAATCCACACATATCAGGGTCAAGGCGATCCCATCAAAAGCATAACATGTAAAAACAAGTTCTCCCATACATTCCAACTGCAAATGTAAGTTTGTACGCACAATATTAAGATATTTACCATGATCACCATTTTTACCATTTCTTATAGGTTATTTTAGAAGATCTTTGAATGCAGTTTTGTTTCTTTAGAAAAAATAAAGGAATGTTTCCTTTCAGTAAAATGAGCTAACTAAAGGATTTAAGGTAGTTCCCCTCCAGGGCCCTTACATTTTTTCTACCTTGTAGAGGTGTCTAAAGTCCAGTCGCGGAGCAGGAAGAATTTCGTACAATGACCTCTTTAGCTACTGACAGTGGTCACAAACATTTTTGTAAAAGAAAATTTACCAACTTATTAAATAAATTATTGTTATTATATAAATTATTTGTTTAGATTTTATATTATAAGTTATTAACAAAACCACTTAACAATTAAAACAAGATAACAAAAACTAACAAACAACAACAAACTAAGAATAGTTAATTGAGATAACTGTGTCCGAAAACTGAGCGATCACTAACGTCTCCCAAGATGGAATGTCGTTCGTTCATTATTTAAAAATTATGAATTATGTCAAGCAAGTCAAGGATTTTTTGACGTGACTCGAGGCCAACCGAAAAACCACATGCAAACATGAACAAACCTTACAGTCTCAGGTAAAAGGTTTACAATCCCTAAGGACGGCGGCCATTGCATGTGTGCGAGCGAAACTCATTATAATCACGCGGGAGTGACAGAGACAGGTAATAACAGATTAAAGTACGAAATCCTTCTTGCTTCGCGTCCGGACTTTAGACAAAATTCAACTTTAGTTACTACTTACAATTAAATGAACGCTTTTGATCAATGCATCATCTTCCGTCAATATCAGTAGAACTATCAGCGACATGTATATGTGATGGTTATTGTTATCCGGCGCGTTGTAGAGCACTTGCAGGATTGGTACTATCTGTGAAGCAAAGATTTAAGTTAAAATAGATAACAATTAAGGCGTTACTCTCTAAAACAGTAATTATTATACCAGCTTGGTATAAAAGTAGAAAAAAGCGGCACTCTAGTTCCTAATATAGCCACGACTTGGTATCAAATTCTACAAGACAATAATAGGGATGATGACTAAAAAAATATTTTTTGTCCGTCATGTAGATTATTAAAAAAAATTGGTGTGGCCAGGTGAAGACGTAAAATGGTGTACATGCCCTCTATCGCATATTTCGATACCCGCTAAGTATACGTATGTATCTGCCAGATACGCGAAACGGTTTTTATTGCATTTTTGGCATCTATATACCTATATTTACCACATACAAGTTTATTTTATTTTTTTCAATTAACCCAACATACTTTATTCTCAAACGTATATAGGGGTTTAGCTAAGAAATTGAAATCTTCAATTCGCTCTCCTATAAAATTTGCATTTGTCAGTTACTTAGTTGTACTTAGGAGGTGTCGATTTACAACCCTCGCCTGCGGCTCAGGTCACAAATACCTGCGATTTCGGGCTTTCTTTCTTTTACAGCCCTTGGTAAGTAATGTACTATTATGTCCGTCATGTACATTATTAAAAAATATTGGACACGTACTTTTTATTTTTTTACGTAATCAAAACATTACGGCGATACATTGAGTTTAAATGTGGCATGACGTCACTTCTCAGTAGACTTTATACGTAGCTGTGACGTAACGAGCCCCCACTCCCCAAGTTTAATGTGTTTTATCTAAGTCATTTTTTATTATTATGATAAAGCAAAAAATACGTGTCTAATATTTTTTTATTATCTGATTGGTAGACTAAACAGTTTTTTTTTACCCTATTATAATTTAAAGTTAAACGAAGAAACTTTCGTTCATTTTATTCATATCGGCCACCGTTGTAAGAAAATATTAAATAGTAAAAAAAAAACCTGATTTTCAGCATTGACATACATAGACACATATACAGGAATAAAAAACTACACATTTTCCCCAAGGTATCTTGGCGAAAATGTGTGGATTTTATTCCTGACATTCATATCTTGAAGTAAATAGGCCTCGTCCTTTCCGACTGAGACAATTAATGCTTGGTACATCGAGACAAGTTTAAGTACCACTAGCGCCGTCTATTATCGAATAGCAGAACTAGCGACCACTAGCGCCATCTAGTATCGAGTAGCAGAACTAGTGGATTCGAGATTCTTCTAGGGAATTCGATGCTAGAACTTTCTAGAACTTTCGAAATCTGGTCAGTCGGGGCCGGTATGTACTCGAACATTCTAGATGTTTTTACAGTAGAAGGTTCTGGAACTATCTAAGGACTATATAAGGCCGGTATGGACCGCGACCCGGGACAGTCGAAGCGAACAAGCGATCAAGCGATCTTCGATTGCGACTTTAGAGTGATCAGTAGTGCATTTGTGTTTTATAATTAGTGTGATTGAGTTGTAATCAGTGTTGTTTAATTAAAGTGTCATTTTTGGTTTTTAAATCTGCAGTTTTTGTTGTCACGAACCGCAAGCTCGTAACAATATCAAAATACTGACCAGCTGATCGATCTGCGCCACGTTGCTGATGTGTCGTTTGTACGCGTTGCAGGAGTGTAGCATTAGATACAGGAGCAACGTCGAGTGTTCGCAGCCGGCGGTCGCGCAGAGAGCTTTGTGGAGCTGTAATTAAAACATTTATTTATATGTGATACTGATAATACCACTGCACTGCTCTCAAAACGGTGAAGGAAAACATAGTGAGGAAACCGGCATGTCATAGAACCAAAAAAATATGCTTAAATTTAAGCATGTCATAGAACCAAAAAATATGCTTAAATTTAAGCATGTCATAGAACCAAAAAATATGCTTAAATTTAAGATAGATACATATAGAACAATGCAGAAACAGTGCCTTTTTGAAGTCAAAATTTCTTTAGCTGTTGAGCGATTTTTTGTAGGGGAATAACTTATGGGTTCGCGTCACCGAAATGCGCGACATGCTCGTGACGTGTTGCGCCCGACGTGTTGCGCGTTCTGTCGGCAGTCCTTATACAAACTACCAATAATTTTTTTTGGGAATATTTGAGGAATGTTTAGGTGACTATATTATACTTACAGCTGCCATATCGATTCTGGGTGGTGTTAGTTGTGATCCACCATTTGATTCTTTATGAGGTGTAGTTGCTGAGGTTTCTGTAAATAAATAAAATAAACAGTTTATAACAGACTAGCTGCAGTCCGCGGCCTTGCCGCGTTGCTTTTTCTAAAATAAAAGTACTAGTTACTCCTTATAACATAAGCTATCTGCCAGTGAAAGTCCAGTCAAAATCGGTCCAGCCGTTTCAAAGTCGTTACAAACAGACACTTCAATTCTATTTATTTGTATAGATGTAGTGATTTTGTATTACTCAATGTGGTGATTTTATATTGCTCAAAGTGGTGCTTTTGTATTGATCAATGTGGTGATTTTGTATTGCTCAAAGTGGTGATTTTGTATTGATCAATGTGGTGATTTGTTGTGCCCAGCGAAGTGATTTACCCAAAGTGGTGATAAGTTTACAAACTACCTTGCTACCTTGATGCTAAACATTTGGTCTACAATAACTACATACCGTGAGCTACTTGAGTTTAGATTGGCGATTAAAGGAGCAACTTTGCCGTTAAATATCAAATAGTTTATTTTAACCAACTTCAAATAAGGAGATTTTCTTACCTGCAGTATCTTCACAGCACAGTAAAGCATTTCTATATAAGTTGTCATCGTTCATACAATGGTTAGCTAACGTCAGTAGTAGAAGACACGATTGGTTGGCTACAGGATGCTCCTTTTTCACTCGCTCTTGTAACTCCTGTCTATCTAGAGGGGGATTCGTATAGATCGTCGGACGAGATGTCGAGTTGAAGGTTATCATGTTCCATAGGCCGGCTGGGAAGAAAAAAAGGATTTATTTATTGTAATGTTTAGTATATAAGGTGTATCTATTCATACACGAAATATTTTAAGAGAAACATCTATAGGTGGTAAAAAATCCATATCAGCGAAAAATATTTTTTATCTTAGGTGTTTTATATTTTTATATAATTATTATAATTTAAAAATGCTTGAGACGTTTTGAAAAAATACCTACTTTTTTTTTTTTTAATTCTATGAATGACCCGCCCGGACGCGGCGACGGTGGCGGCACCAGCGAGGTGCCTTTTGATAATTAATCATCATATCAAGTAATTTTAAATTATTTAATTTTTTGAATAATATACTCAGATTAAAAAAAAAATCGTTTCCATGGCTTCTTTACCACCTATAGGTATATCTCTTAAAATATTTCGTGTTTGAATAGATACCCTATATACAGAAAGGAGGGGGTCTCTATCCAGTAGAACGACAAATTCGGCTATGAACAAATTGCCAGCAGGCTCCGTCTATATTAGCCGTATCAAAATCACGTTAGAATTCTTTAAATCCATCCTATTTGCAGGTTTAACTCATAGCTACAAACTTATTGTATATTGAGCTAGCGTGGTGATCAATGCTCATGCTTGCTCTGTATGGGATGATATATTGCCTTTGTCAGTGGGACAAGAATAAAGTATTGCTATTAGCAGCTTGCTGTGTTCCGTCGGTGTGTGGGAGTGCCAGTGCCTTTGGGGGGGGGGGGGGGGGGGAGAGAAAGAAAGATCAACCAACCAATCAAAGACCAATCTTGGTCTCTGGGCATAGCATGCCGGGTAACTCATTTTGAGGGTAGCGGGATCCGAAGCACGGTGCCAGCCGTTGGCCGACCGCAGTCAGTAGGGGGCCCAAGTAGCCCGCCAGCCACGTGCCAAAGGCTGCCCCGCCAACTTGCGAAAAATCCCGATGTGCTCCACCGTGCCAGCTGGCGACTGGATGGAAGGACCCGGTGGCTATATTCGGGGGGGTTCGGGTGTCCCTGCAGTCTCCAAGTGAGTTCCCCATAGGTTTGGTTGGCTCTAGAGTGTCACTTGGTTCACTGAGCAGCGCCTCGACAAATCGACTTTCTCCCCCAACAACTCTACACATAATTACAAAAGGCAGAATGAAAAAATAAGGTTAAACAACGGCTGCACTTCCACATACTAAAAGTCTAGACGCACTGCAAGTTACCACCCCTACCTAGTTGATATTCCACCAACTCGCACTAAGCGTTTTCAAACGTCTTTTATAATGTGCACAGCAAAGGAGTGGAACTCTCTGCCGGCGTCTGTGTTTCCGAACGCATACAACCCTAATGCATTCGAAGTGAGAGTGAGCAGGCTTCTTCTGGGTAAGCTCACTCCATCGTCGACTTTGTCTCTGTCACCTCTGACCTTGACTAGAGTCAAGAGCAAACCCATCGTAAAAAAAAAGTACTTACATGCTAGGTTTATAAGTAGACTGCCGCCGCCGGCGTGTGCGCCGAACATGCTCGGTGGCGCGGCGAGCATGCTCGATAGATTGTTGAGCAATGTCTTCACTAGGAGAGGAGCGTGCATACCGTAGCGACCTTGGAATAGGGTTCTGAAATATGGAGGATTTACGTATTAATAATTTCTTTCTTTCTAAAACGATCTTGTGAAGACGGGCAAACAACGCATAGCTTCAATCAATAATTTACGTAGATAGGAACTTGCAATTTGACAGTTACCTATGTTGCTATGAAGTAATGTCGTTGCATACAATCGCCTCGGTCTGGGATAATATTTTGCATTAGAGTAACGCAGACTGAGCAGCAAAATGCGCAAGCAGTTTTTCAGATATTCACAGATTTAAAAACTATTGGACCAACTGAGGCTTGAGTAGGTACTAGAAAAGTCAGAAATCGTAAAAAACCAAATCCTCTGCCGGACGGCAGGACGGCGCTGCCGTGTAGTCCCGTTACGCACGCGTACGATTGACGTCGCGTCGCTTTACGGCTCATGCACCGCAATGCAAATGTTTTGAACCTACCTACAACGATGATCAATAAGGATAGTCTTCTAAGACCGTTTTCCTGTAGCTGCCTTACTGCCCCATCTCAAAAAAACAGCCTGTATAGTCCAGGGTCCTTTTTTTTACCTTCCTACATATTAGCAGGTAGCAGGTTGCTTTGGGCATGGGGTCTCAACTCGAACAAATTATAATAAGTCTTGAAAAAAATTCACAGATGGCAGCATAGGTAAAAATTATGAAATTAACAATCAATCAATAAAAAGCGTTATAGGGCCGATTTTGGCTGAAGTAACATTAGTAAAAATCAAAACTTCCTTGTTTAATGTTGATTTATCTATTTACACTCATAAATCATGAGAATGACACCTAGTATCTAGGCCGACTCCTAGATGGCGTTGTAAAACTACAGTCTCTGGCAATTAGTGAGTCGCTGATGCTGCCATGTGTTAAAAAACCGAGGGAACAAAATAGTCAGCTCAATAGCCAGCCTTAGGGAGGTGTCATTTCTTTGTATGGGATTGGGTATCTGTACGTAGTATTATATTATGTGTGCTTTGGGTGAAGCACAGTTGTAGTTTTTCTGGGCTGGTACGGAACCCTCAGTGCGCGAGTTCGACTCGCACCTTGACCGGTTTTTATCTTCACTAGTTTCACAAATATCTTACCTGTATATCAAAGAAGTGTCCACCAGTCTTGTCTGTCCGTGCACCCCAGCGAACATGTACACTGACATCAGCACCAACATCGTGTTGATACATTCTAGATGGAGGTAGTATGTGTTGTCTCTGTTGAAAGGAAGGAAAAACAGTAGATTGTACAGCTAGTGCATAAAAGAAGCCATTTTACACCGAGACGTATATATCTACCCGAGCCGCAGTGGATAGTTAAGTCGAGCGGTAAAATGGTTCGTTTATGCCAGAGTTAAACACTATGCTTTCCACTTCGATTGCGCAAAAATAAAATAGGCATAAAGTCAACAAAAATATTTTTTAATTTTAAAAATGTGCCATTTGACTTGGGTATTTCATACTGCCAAGTCATAAAAACGTTTCTTTGCGTTTTTAAATAATACAGACAACTATTTTGTCTGGATTTATTAAATTAACGATAAAAAACACGGAAGTGATATAAATTAAAGCAAATTAATGAAATAAAATAACGACTTTAATCTGCGACGTTTTATTGTGCGTGTGACCGTTGGGCCTGATTATCTTAGTGATAGGAAAACAAAAACTTTATGCACTAGAGAATAAAAAGCTACTTTATGTCACCTACGCACAACATAAAGACGAACTTTTAGAGCATGAGAAGTGAAAATAGTATTTTATTAGACTTAATTTGAGGAACAAACAGATGTTTTTTTTTTTTTTTCTTTTTTGATCTGCAATCAATCAGTCAACTACACTACATATGAGCAGATGTGGAGAAGGTAGAGTAGTAAGAAACAGATGTAATAACAAACTTAATTATAAAACATAATCCAGATATAGTTTCCACAAATGACTACAAAAGAATAAGAATACTCGTAAGAATACTCGTAAGAATAAATTTATTTAGCTAAGTTTACATTCAGGTGGATTGAATTACTTGACCTCACACTAGGATTCCCTGTGTTGTGAGATCCAGGCTTCTTCGTTCCGTTAACAATTATATAAAAAAGAAAAAACTAAATTATGTTGTTCGTTTCATAAGTATCTGATAAAAGTGTTAACAAATGCTGTTCAGGTTCAATTCTTACACAATGACTCACTAAACGGAATTGTTAACACATTCATCTGTATTTTGAGGGTTTCAACTTTATATTTCACAACTTTATCTAACAACCTTTTAAAACGTTTCATATTGAGACACCACGCAACAAAAATCGATCTTAAGAAAAGCACCCACATTCCTCTAGATCGTATTTTGTTGCTTAGTGTCTCAATATGAAACTTTATAAAAGGTATTAGAAAATTCTAGACACACTTACCGAAGTTCCTTATTGAGCCGTTTTACATAATTCCTTCTCAGTCACGAGATAATATTTTTTGAAATGAGTGGCCGTGGTGGTTGTACGCCCTCTTTAACACATAGGATACTCGTACTACATATTTATCCCGGTGAACCAACATCCACGCGGACGGAGCTGTATAATACTTACGTTACAGGAACATCAATGATCAGTCCTATCAGTGCATCGATGAGCATTTCTACTCGACTCTCGGTCCCCGTCAGTTTGGGGGATGTGATCTCTGGGAGATCGGGGGTCGACGGGGATGCTAGCGGCGATGGTGATGTTTCTTGTGAGGGCTGAAAAATAAGAGTATGTTTTTAGAAGAGTAGTTTTAAGTTCTGTGGTAATATAGACGAATTAAAAAGCTCAAAACCAGGTGTTTTTTTTTTATATTGCTGGGACGTGAAGAAGACGGTTGAAAAAGATTGCATGCAGCGGAGATGAGAATGTTGAGATGGATGTGTGGGGTGACGGTAATTGAGTGATTAATTTGACAGGACTAAACTAAAATTTATCTTCTGTCCTTTACGTAATGAAATAGAAAGAAAAAGATGCACTGAACTGAAATTTAGTTTAGTTTGTGGACAAGGGAATCGGCACCATTGTAATATTTGTAACAAGTAGCAGAACAACTCACCGTATTATCCAGCCCATCCCTGCTCTCTACGGGACCGTTACCGACCCTCCGTTCAGCTTGAACGTCCAAGTGTCTGCACAGTTCATACTCAGGCACCATTTCTACTAAATACTTGCTAACGGCTCGAATCACGAAGAGAGCATTGAAAGTCTGCCATGCTAGCATTACGCTGTAACAAGAGAGATAAATATGAGTTGTTGTTTGAAGTTAAGAATAAGAATAATATTTATTTTCATAAATACGAGTACAATAATTTGACAAAACTAGGTCAAATCATCATCATTTCAGCCGAAAGACATCCACTGCTGGACATAAGCCTCCCCCAATTGCAGGGGGGGGGGGGGGCGTGGTGGTGCCATAATCGCCACGCTTGGTAGGCGGGTTGGCGATCGCAGTATGGTGTTATAAATGTAAAGAGAACATACCCACGGAAGGAAATAGGGTGTTGCTATTCTTTACGTCCGGCATCACACGGTATCGTCCGGCACCACATGGTACTAATTTGACAAATATACTTGGTCAAATCAATAAATAAGCTAGCTAAACTCCATAGATGGGTATATCATCACGTCTGTTCGACGATATCTAAAAATGATAAACAAGTTGAAGGCCTTTTTAGGTTTCCGTACCCAGAGGGTAAAACGGAACCCTATAACTAAGACTCCGCTATCCGTCTGTCTGTCTGTCCGTCTGTCACCAGGCTGTACATATATCATGAACCGTGATAGACAGTTGAAATTTTCACAGATGATGTATTTCTGTTAAATTGCAATTAATTATGTTGTTTGTGCAATAGGCTCGCCCCCTATTACATGGTACTTAAAAACATAACTGGCGAAATGTGGGTGTTCCTAGGTTCCTACTATGGGTACACTTCTGCCTAACCTTTCGGGGAAACAAGGCGTGATGTAACGTATTTCTGTTGCCGCTATAACAACAAATACTAAAAAACAGAATAAAATAAATATTGAAGGGGGCTCCCATACAACAAACATGATTTTTTTGCCGTTTTTATAGATAATGGTAAGGAACCCTTCGTGCGCGAGTCCTACTCGCACTAGGCCGGTTTTTTTTTTATTGTACTGTCCAGTATCGATGACCGATTTTATTATTATTATTTTTTTTTTATTCATAATCAAGTAACAAGACTCATACAGATTATTTGGTATACAATTTCGATTACAATACAAGATATTTAATAAATTATAAAACACAAAACAAAAATAAATATAACATTATCATAAAACATAAATTTAAAATTATGAAACACTTTTTACGGGACTATGGCGAAGCCACGGAAGGTTATAATATAAGAAGAAAAAAAAAAAAAGTTTTATTGACGTACTTATTAACGTGAAGACATCCTATGTTGTTTCCCATAGCAAAGGGTACTCGTAGTACGCGGGGACCCTATTTCTGGGTGGTTAAAAAAAATATAATTAAGTACGACGGGAACCTAACCTGTCCGAGTCGGGGTGCCTCAAATACCGATTAATTTATCTGTAGTGAAATAATTGATTTGATGTAAACAAGTATACACCGTGGCATTTTAGTCGTCTTACAAAGACAGCCCACTTCATGTATCCAATGACTACTAATCATTCAGGTAAAAAATAGTTTTTTCTGAACATTGTTTTTAGTTTTTTTTAATTAATTATGACGCTTGACATAATTTAAAACACCCTGTTACGAGTGCAGTCCGAGCCTTGTGATACAAGGGCGCCGCAGAATGGATTTAGATTAAATTTAAGTTGCAATAGTCAGAAGCACATTTTTGCGTTAGGGTGAATGAACACTGATAAAGATGTCGCCGCTCCATTTCGCGGCGCCCTTGTAACACAAGGCTCGGACTGCACCGCAACAGGGTGTTTTAAACTATGTCATGGGTCATAATTAATTTAAAAAAAAAACAAATATTAAAAAAAGAAATACCTGAATGATTAGTAGTCATTGCATACATGAAGTGGGCTGTCTTTGTAAGACGACTAAAATACCACGGTGTATAAATGATGGACATAAACTGCTAGGTGGTTTTTTTATTTTTTTGTTGTGCAATTAATAATATCCCCATAGCAAATAGCTGCTATTATTCTATCAATTTTCCTTCAACAAGGTAAACCCCAAACACTCGTTTAAATGATGTTGGCGACCAGCAACTAACCTTTTTTAATATTTCTTTTTATTTATTTTACTCAATTTGTGTTTTGTTTTTATACGTCACTGCTGGTAAAAAAATATCTTCGAAATCAATGAATTTCATTTCATCCTCATCTTCAACATTGGTGTCAGAAGCAAACGGCAACTTTGAAAATGCCCATCACAAGATCACAGACGCAGGCCGCCATGGCGGAGACGGGTACACCAGGTATCGTTCCCACAGGCGCTCCTCAGGAGGGCGGAGCCTCCACAGACGGCGCCATCGCGCCGGCCCCGCCCTGCGCCAACCCTAACGAGACCTTACCACCCACCAGCAGGACCTCGTCAAGCATCGTGCCACAGAGCGCTCGGTCAGGTCGCTCTAGCAGCACGTTAAAAGCACAAATCCTGACCGCAAAAGCGGAACACGCTCGTCGGCTTGCAAATGTCCAAATCGAGCGCGACCGCGCCCAAGCGGAGCGCGACCGCGCCCAAGCGGAGCGCGACCGCGCCCAAGCGGAGCGTGAAAACGCCGTTGCAGAGTTAGAACTGCAGGCGAAGCTGGCCGCAATTCAAGCAAATTCATTACATGGAGGATCTCGCCACTCAGGCAACTCCCACGGCTCCCAATCTCAGCACAGAGTCGAAAATTGGTTAGCTCAATCATTTAATACATTTCCTAAGCAAGATAATAAAGCACATTCATTTGTCGACAGGCGGGCGAACGAGCCAAGGTTTTCTAGCGTTGTTCCGCAGGCCCTGCCACTTTCGTCGCCTGCCACGGCCTATGGTGATGGTCCAGCGATAGTGTCGCATCCTGTCCTTGACGTTCTGGACCATACTCCGACGTACTCAGTTCCGGCCTGTGCCGTGACGCGCCCTGTCCACACCTGTGCTCCTCCACATCAGGCTCCTGCTCACCCGCCTACGCATCCGGTCCTCGCCACTACATCGAAGAACCCAGTCCCCTGTGTCTGTACGCTCCCTGTGGGCGCGTACTCATCAGTTGAGCCGGCTGAACACACACCACACGCACTAGGTTTAGGCACACTTGCTAAAGATAACAATTGTTGTTGCTACAAAAATAAAAATCATAGCCCCGATCTAGGTACATCATTTAATCAGCTGGTCAACGCAATTACAGGCACAGGGAAGAAGACAACAAAGGTTTGTGATATCATTAAGTTTGATGGTCACGTCGCGGATTGGTTCCACTTCAAGAAATCCTACGAACAATCCAAGGTACACTTTTCTCCTAGCGACAATATCACACGACTTAGCGCGGCGCTGCACGGAGCTGCTAAAGAAGCAGTCTCTATCAGACTGATATCAGCTGACGACCCGGAGCAGATTGTCCAAGCGCTAGAGAGCAGGTTCGCTCAGCCAGAAGTTATCGTACTACACCAGATCTCTTTGGTAAGAGCCCTTCCTAAAATTAGTATACACGAGTCTGCGCAAGAGCTGAACATCTTTGCCTGTCGCATCCGCAACTGCGTCGAAAGCATCCGCTTGTTGGATCTGCGCGAGCATCTCGCTTCACCAGACCTCCTCAACATCATCATAGGTAAATTGACTCCACTCCTCAGGTCTAAATGGAGAGACTTTGCATCACCAAGGGTTGGCTCTGGTAAATTTAAATTAGAAATTTTGGCAGATTTTCTCGAAATTGAGGCCAAATTACAAATTAAATTTGATATTGTAATTCCAGAGCCGACACTTAACAAAAGTCAAAGTCAACCCGTCAAAACATTAAGAGACAAAATTTACGCAATTGCGACAACGTCAAACACGTCAAAGCCAAAAAGTATTTGTTTATGCCAGTACTGTCATGACGGTAAACACGAGGTTTGCGATTGTGAAGGTTTTAAATCTCTGTCTCTGGACGATCGGTGGCAATGGGTGATGGAGAACAAGGTTTGCCGTAGATGTCTAAAAAAAGGTTCGCACCAATATCGTCACTGCAAGAAGAAGTGCGAGTTCAATGGTTGTCCGGTTGAGAAGCGGCACCACACTCTCTTGCATAGAGCCCAACCTGTGTCGACAGCCCATGTTGAGGTACACTCAGCCGCGGAAATCGCCGACCCCAAGGTGCAGAAGCCAAGCGCGTCGAAGGACGAACAACGGTCTGTAACCGTAGCCCACAACTCTGCTCCACTAAACTCATCTTGCTTTAAGCCACTCCTAAAGGTTATAGCAGTCACTATTTCTGGACCCCTGGGGAGCGTTAACACGTATGCCCTTCTTGACGATGGGAGTTCCGTGACTTTGTTAGACCAATCCGTGGCGGACTCGGTGGGAGCTGAGGGCCGTAGGTTTAAGCTGAATATTGACTGCATTGGCGGATTGAGTACGCAGGCCGACGTCAGTTACGTTAACATCAAAGTAAAGGGTCGTCATGGTGCGGACAATTTTGACATCAAAGCGCGATCCATTCCCAACTTGGGCATCAATAGGCAGTCTGCACGTTTAGAAGACGTCTCCAGGTACGATTATTTATCTGATTTACTGACCGTTTTGTGTTATGATGATGCGAAGCCCATGTTGTTGATAGGTGCGGACAATTGGCACGTGTCACTTCCTTCTGTGATCCGCCACGGCACCCGTGAACAACCCGCGGCCGCTCACACTGCGCTAGGGTGGGTTCTCTATGGACATATCTCTGGCAGGTCGAACGCTATCGCATCCGTTAACCATATCTCTGAAGCTGTCGACAACGATTCTTCGTTGGATAATTTCATCAAGGAATACTTTCGACTAGACTCTATAGGGATAACGAAGGTAAGCCATCGTAGTGCTAGCGAACAACGTGCTTTAAACATTCTAGAGGAGACCACCAAGCGCCTAGATTCTAACAGGTACGAAACGGGCCTATTATGGCGCGATAATATCACTACCGTCCCTAAATCACGTGACCTGGCCTTATCTAGATTTGCTAACCTCGAGTGCAAGATGGCTAAGGATGTTGCGTATGCCGATGCCTACAAGCAAAATATACAAGGTATGATTAAAAAAGGGTACGCTGAATTATGTTCGGGTCCACCGTCAGGTAACATCCCGTGGTATCTTCCACACTTTGGAGTTATCCACCCACACAAAAAGAAGCTGCGAGTTGTCCATGACGCGGCGGCGAAGTGCGCAGGTGTCAGCCTCAATTCGCTTCTACTAGCTGGACCCGATTTACTCCAACCGCTTCTTAGCATAGCTATGAGGTTTAGGGAAGGCCCGGTCGCCTTAACAGGAGATATCAGGGAGATGTTCCCGCAAATTAAAATTAGACCCGAGGATAGGGATTCTCAACGTTTTTTGTGGAGAGATAGTCCCGATTTACCGATTCAGGAATTCCGTATGTCCTCAATGATATTCGGCGCAGCGTCCAGCCCGTGTACCGCGCTATGGGTAAAAAACAAAAATGCTAGCCGATTTCAATCACAACACCCGGACGCTGTGCGGTCTATCGTCGAAGATCATTACATGGACGACTTCTTAGGGAGTTTTGACAGCGTCAGTGAGGCGGCACAGCGAGCCTTCGAAATATGGTCCATACATAAAGCGGCTTGCTTCGAGATGCGTTCTTGGGTTTCGAATTGCAAAGAAGCACTAGCGTTAATCCCTGCCGACTTACATGCGACAGACGCTATTACTGAGGTATACTTAGGTCCGACGTCTCCCTCACAAATTCGCGTATTAGGTCTTACATGGAATGTTAGTGAAGACAAGCTTCATTTCATTAAAACTCTTCCAAAGGTCCCAACTAAGTTTACTAAACGTTCAGCCTTATCTCTGCTGATGTCCATTTATGATCCTTCAGGTTTTTTGATTCCCGTTATTATGAAAGGCCGCGCACTATTCCAGAAAACCTGGAAATTGGGCACCGATTGGGATCAGACTCTGCCGGCTAATTTGATCGAAGATTGGAAAAGTTGGTTGCTCGAAATTAAAAATTTAAACAAAAGTTCAATTCCTCGATGCTACTTTCGTGGTACCGGATGCATTAAAAATGCCCAACTTCATGTCTTTGCCGACGCCAGTGAACGCGCGTACGCCTGCGTGGCCTACTGGCGCTTCACAGGTGACGACGACAACGTAACTTTATCCCTGATAGGGGGAAAGGGTAGGCTGGCCCCTCTGAAACCCGTTTCAATCCCAAGATTGGAGCTCCAAGCCGCTCTGATCGCTTCGCGTTTCAGCGCCTATGTGATTGAAGCGCACAGACGAAAACCCGATCAAGTATATTTTTGGACAGATTCTCTAACCGTTCTGAAGTGGCTCCGTAGCGACGTTTGCACATTTAAAGCCTTTGTCGCGTTCCGGGTGGGAGAGATAACTGAGACAACGAAAATCCAAAGTTGGAAATACGTCCCCACTGCTTTAAATGTCGCAGACGACGCAACGCGAGACATTCACAATTTTACAACCTCATCGCGTTGGTTCACAGGACCAACATTTCTCTTGTCTCCACCCTCTGACTGGCCATGTGAACCAATGTGTCCCGTCCCTCCGGTGACCGAAGAACTGAAACGAGAATCGGAATCGGTGGGACTGATAGTAGCTTCACCGCGACAGCTACCTTTACCGGTAGTTGCGGATCACGAACGTTTTAGCAGTTGGACCCGGTTGCTTCGTGCCACAGCACGAACCCATCAGTGTTTAGACAAGTTTCGATCAGTTTTGCGCCCAAATTCCACATTTTCTCTAGACGCTCTTCGAGATACTCGCAACCTTTTTACCCTTACCGTTGAAGACCTCAACGTTGCCGAGGTTCACTTGTTTCGAAAAGTTCAACTAGATTCCTTCCCCGAGGATTTGATGCGCGTTCTAACAGCACGTTCCGTTTCGAGTGATAGTAGGCTTCGGAACCTTTCGCTTTTGCTCGGTGAAGACGGGCTCCTTCGTCTTTCTGGTCGCACTGCCGTCGCAGCTGAGCATGTAGAATCACGCCCGATTATCCTAGATGGCCGACATCCTATTGTCAAGCTACTGATAAGCTGCTATCACGCCAGGTACGCCCACGGACATAACGAGCTAGTGGTCAATGAAATGCGTCAGAGGTTCTACGTGCTAGGCCTCAGACCAGCCGTCAGAGGAACTTCGCAGAGATGTCAGTTTTGCCGCAATCGAAAGGCTAAGCCAGAATCACCACCTGAGGGAGACTTGCCAGATGCTAGATTAGCACATCACCAGCGCCCTTTCACCCACGTAGGGTTGGATTATTTTGGTCCTCTGAGCGTCTCTATTGGCAGACGCACCGCCAAGAGATGGATTGCACTTTTTACTTGCATGACGGTGCGAGCCGTGCATTTAGAGATCGTGGAGAGCTTATCGTCGGACTCCGCCCTGATGGCTCTGAGACGGTTCATCGCTAGAAGGGGATGCCCGACAAGGATTTATTCCGATAATGGGACTTCATTCGTCGGAGCAGCTAAGATGCTACCAGAGCTTTTCAATTTCTGCACAAATAGAAGAATAGAATGGCGATTCATCCCCCCTTCCGCACCATTTATGGGGGGCTGTTGGGAGCGGCTAGTCCGCTCGGTGAAGAGTGCTATCACGGTGACCTTAAAGGAAAGGACGCCCAAGGAGGAGGTATTAAACACCCTGCTCCTAGAGGCTGAGTCCATAATTAATTCAAGACCCCTGACACACGTCTCAGTGGATGCGGACGCGGAGTACGCCTTGACTCCCTTCACTTTTTTGATTGGAAACCCAAGCAACGAGCCACAGATTAATGAGTTTAACGACGCTGACTTCATCCGACGCGTAAGTTGGAGAAAGGCGCAGAGGCTGGCAGACCATTTTTAGCAGCGTTTTGTACGTGAGTACCTGCCCACGCTCACACCCAGGAGGCGATTACAGGAGGCTCGTCAGTTAAAGGTGGGCGATCTAGTTTTTATCGCGGACGGCACGCTGCCAAGAAACCAATGGCCTCGAGGGCGAATCGCGGCAGTGCACTCTGGCAGGGACGGGGTAGTTAGAGTAGTGGACGTCGCAACGAAGGGGGGCGTGCTGCGTCGACCCACACGCAAGGTGGTTTTGCTGATCGCCGGCCAGTAAATTGGTGTTTTCACACCGTCGGGGGCCATGTTGGCGACCAGCAACTAACCTTTTTTAATATTTCTTTTTATTTATTTTACTCAATTTGTGTTTTGTTTTTATACGTCACTGCTGGTAAAAAAATATCTTCGAAATCAATGAATTTCATTTCATCCTCATCTTCAACAAATGATGAAATCAGTCTGTTAACATAGATGGAATACCTGTTTGTTAAGGGAAGATGCAATAAGGGACATGTCTTGAGGACAGTTTTATGGATGAATCATCATGATCATCACCCTATCATCGGTCAGCTTCTATTCTAACCGGATGCAGCTAAATACCAGTATTTTACATACCGCCGTTTATGTAACAATAAATACCGCGTAAGTCTAAAATTGGCTATGTACCGTTTTATACTTCATTGGATAGATTTTGTCGGCGCGCATCAAATGACGTCAATATTTTTATTTTTTCAAAATTATCCAATCGCAGCGCGTTATTCGAATAGTTCTGGCTCATTTATTTCAAATAAACCAATGACAGGCACGTTTGAATTGTCAAGGGGTCGGTCAGTCAGAAAGATGAAGCTAGTTGCCCATTCCAAAGCAACGAACGAACGGGCAAGAAACTCCACGGACACTCTTTTAAAACAATATATTGTTACAAAATATGGGTTACATCATTCATGTTGAAGTTATACATGTGAGAACAATGTAGAAAGACGTGCACGTTAGAAGCGTCCGTAATAAAAACAATTCAAAAATTAAAATAAGCCGTGGCAGCTAAGAGATGACCAGTCCCAACTGACGGCGCCCGTTCACGAACATGACGCATGGATCAGCACCATTTAGCTCAACCATTTTGAAGGGAACTTAATGATCAACACACACGCCACCGTCAGCGAGACATTTGAGTGAGCATGACATACTCTCAGCCGCCAGGGCACATTCAAGGCCTTACATCAGATGTCGAAATCAGGGTGTTTTTAAACCTCTGGAAATACAGTTGTGATGTTATTAATGACGTACGCGCACGGGATTGGCCGTTTATTTGCACGTCAAACCATATGTACAAATTCATTATTATGTTATTTACTATGAATCATTAATAACTAATTTATTTTCCTATAAAATGGCTGGATTTTATGCCTATGACTTATTAATAGGGAATAATTTGAGAGTAACAGTTGTGTGATCATTTATCAGATATGAAGATTTTGTTTCTGTTATTTTTGTTAGTCGCTGCTGCCACGGCATACCTGATCCCGGGTATTTTTATAAAATGTAAGTATCGTAATTTTTTTAAATTATCTCAATCCGTTTCGATCCTTTCAATCCTCTAACCTTAAGTGCTCATACACGATAGAGATGAGTCCGATGTCGTGTCAGATACAAAAATCATCGATATTTCATAATCATTTCATCAATGCCTAAATCATTCCTTGAATGAACGCGAACTTCGGTGATTCTTCAACATGAATGATGTAACCCATATTTTGTAACAATATTTTGTTTTAAAAGAGTGTCCGTGGAGTTTCTTGCCCTTTCTTCTCCATAGGAACCTACTACGCTTTGGAATGGGCAACTAGCTTCATCTTTCTGACTGACCGACCCCTTGACAATTCAAAAGTGCCTGTAATTTTGGATTATTTGAAATAAATGCTTTGAGTTTGAGTTCGGACGGGCCGTCTCGGGGCGACTGACGTTGCGACTGCGAGGCTGCGCGATCGGCGATTTCAGCGACACTAAAGTCACAGAACCACAGAGAGATTCGATAAAAAGCTGGGCGCATTATGATAATTTCACTAAGCCGTTCGTTCTGACTTCCGCGATCATTTCTGCACTCATAATTGAAGTGACGTAAAAAACATAAATAAAAAACATTGATGATTTTGTCATTGTTCCCGTCATCAATATTTTTTTTTCATTGTCATAGTCATTGATACAGAAAAATCATCACTCAGCCCATCTCTAATACTTACACGAGCTGCACGTTACGAACGGCAGAGGTAACTGCATGTGTTCGGTTGCTGCCGTCGACAATGTACCTCTCGTGTATATGAGTACGTGCTCAAATACACGAGCGGTACGTTGCAAACGGCAGAGGCAACTACATCAAATACAAGAAATACACACACACACATTAAGTACATGCAGCACATGCAGTACATTTTATTTATTCTTTCATACATGAAATATTTTAAGAGAAACATTTAAAGGTGGTAAAAAATGTATTTTTTTTTTGTACATATTTATTATAATTTTAAAATTGCTCGAGACATTTTGCAAAAAAACCTTTACTTACTTATTCTATGAATGACCCGCCCGGACGCGGTGATTTAATTTTTTAAATAATATACTCAGATATTAAAAAAAAAAATTGCTTCCATGGCTTCTTTACCACTTAAAGGTGTATCTCTTAAAATTTGAAGATCCTAACTTCAAAACTGACGGACTTTCTTATAAACTTATATCCCCTATTTTACCCCTTTAGGGGTGGAATTCCCAAAAATCCTTTCTTAGTGGATACTTACTCTTCACAAAGAACACACCCTCCAAGTTTCACGTCTCTAGGACCAACGGTTTGAGCTGTGTGTTGATATATCACCCAGTCAGTCAGTTTACCATTTTATATAAATATATATATACTAGCTTTTGCCCGCGGCTCCGCCCGCGTAGATGTCGGTTATCGCTTAAAAAACTAAACTATGTCCGTCTCAATATCCCAGGCTATATCTCTGCTAAATTTCATGACGATCGGTTCAGCGGTTTAGGCGTGAAAACGTAACATACAGACAGACAAACAGAGTTACTTTCACATTTATAATATTAGTATGGATAAATTAATAATGCGTTTTATTTGGGACTGCGCTCCTGGATGGGCGAGTCCTATTACTGGCTGGACGTACGACACGTTGCGTCAGCTCAGTAGAGAACACGCAAGCTTACCACTTAAGGTCACTGGCATATATCTGGGCCTTAAAGGATTGTCATTTTAAAAATTGTTTTATTTTTGCAGCATACCCCGGGCACATGAAACCAGCTACACAAATTATTTGCAGCTATAACGGAGATTGCGATAAGGATGATTAAACTCAAAAATCGGCCAAGTGCACGTCGGACCACGCACAATGACGGGTTCCGTAGTTGGGATGAATTTATTCCAAGAACAAACTTAACATTGCAGTTGAAAAACATGTTGTAAATGTAATGCAACTGTTAATTTAAATTGGTGGACGATTACTCGGTAACTTGTGAAGCCTACTTAGCTGTGATAGTTTTCCTTTTAACTTAACAGTATGGAAACCACATATACATCATCATCATCATTTCAGCCGATAGACGTCCACAGCTGGACATATAGTAATCCGCTGGATGCGGGAAGCACAAAACCGGTCGAAGTGGCGGTGCTTGGGGGAGACCTATGTCCAGCAGTGGACGTCTTCCGGCTGAAATTATGATGATGATGATGATGAGAAGATTATAGGCTGAATCATGTACATTTTAGCCATTCCAAGTGTCGTTTTTAACGATTGATGCAATAGTTTTTGTTTGTGGTCATTTGTCATATTTTTTTCTTTACCTATTGTTATTAGTGTTAAGTAGAAAGAGTACAAATCAATTAATAAATATGTAATTACTGAAGCCGGTAGTGTATATTTTAGTTTTAATTCTTTTCCTCCTAATTTTAATTTGTGACTTCCGTTCCACTAAAAAAAAAATAAAAAAAATTCTAAGGCACCAAGTGCCAATATACAAATCACAAACACATTAGTATATTATGCAATTAGTGAATAAAGGACGGATTTAAAGCGAGGGCCATAAATGAATCACGAGCAAGTGAAGGATTCTAACGACTGAATCACGACCGTAGCGAGTGATTCAAGCGTTAGAATCCCGAGCGACGAGTGCTTCATTGCCCTCGATATAAATCCGTTTTATTCAAGTGTTGCATACTATACTTTATACCATGACCACGAGAAAAAGAAAGATTTAAGCGAAAATAGACATTTAATTAAGAAAAAGTAAGGTTTTTAATTACTCCAAAATTGTTCCAATTTTAATGTGCATTTTAAGATGGTCAGAACTTTCTGCTGGAGGAAACTCTGGGGCATCTTTGGACGTTGAAGGGCGTGGAGTGCACAAGGAGTTTTTTTTTTTTTTTAAACATTGCCCCACTCTAGGAATTTCTCCTGTATTTTGGGTGCGTTTACAAACATTTAAAGTCACATACACAAACAGCCAGGCCCGGAACAACTACTTGTAGGTCATACAAATATTGGTTCCGTGCGGGAATCGAACCCGCGACACGCAGCGCAGCAGTCAATCGCTTCAACTGTGCCGTCGAGTATTGTTTGTATCGAGTACCTATTTTTCGCAAGGAGGTTGTATAGCATTGAGATGGAGGTCGAACATATTGGTGTTCTAAATTCAAACACCAAAATAGTGATTAAAAGTGCTTTTTATTCACTGTTTTCAGTGAATAAAATAAGCTTTTTAGAGGGGGAATGGTATAAAAAATTCATTACTATAATTAAAATAAAATACATTAAAACTCAATAGTCATTCAAATTAAATTTCGTTAAAAATTATTGGATGTCATTTAGTATTCAAAATTTGTTAGGATTTTTGTAAATTGCGTGTTTTTTTGCGTTGCTTGCTGATCAAAATTCATTACGCGGCAATTATGATAAAATAATAACAAAACTACAATCATTTAAACATCAATATAGCCTCTAGAAATTATATTAGCTACAAATATGACGGTTTCGTGACGAAATAAATAAAGAAAAGTAGGTTGGAAAAAACGAATTTATGCGTGAAATAGAATGATTTGCCATTTAAAACCAAAAGGAAGGATTTCCTTTTGCTATATTGACGTACGTTTTTACGTGAAAGAAAAAAAAAGAAGAAAGAAAAAACGTTTATTTGCGGTAAACATGACGCAAAAAAAGAACACACAAAAAAAATAAGTTTGGGGTAAATATGCGTCACATTCACGCAAAACGGCCATCGCTCAGCATAATGCTGCGACCCTATGCGAGACAGAGCCCCAGCGCTGGTTTTCAGCGACACGTGCATGTTGGTTCCCATAATACTAATATAATAATTTTATTTATTTCTTATCACAAATTACAGAGAATTAGTACAAAGTCTACAGACACAATTTTATAATTAATTTGTGGAAGACTGGTGCCTAAACTAGGTTTTTTTCAAAACCTGTATGTCAGGTCACCAGGCCCCCTAAAACAAAGTTTTGCATTTTTATTGTTGTACTGGAGACGATCTGATTCGCATATAATATTATTCAAATAAAAATTTGTGGAAGACTGGTGCCTAAACTAGGTTTTTTTCAAAACCTGTATGTCAGGTCACCAGGCCCCCTAAAACAAAGTTTTGCATTTTTATTTTTGTATTGGAGACAATCTGATTCGCATATAATATTATTCAAATAAAAATCTCATACATTATAATGTTGCAATATTGCTCATAAAAATTGATTTACAAAAATAAAAATATAGAAAGTAAAGTAATGTATTAAGGATACATGCAAAGGAAGATGTGAGTGTATGTGTGCGGTGTGTGTGTGATGTGGAGTGTGAGAGTGTGGTGTACTGGTTACTGGTTTCTATGTAACTCCATGAAATCAACTTTATTTTATATGATTGTAATTTTCTAATTGTTATTTAAAATAAATGAAAAATGTAAATTAAATATAATTTGCAGGCCCATGTGACGGTAGAACATGGAGCAGTGTTAAATCAAAATCAAAAGTTATGTATCCAAATTAGGTTGAGAATCAGCACTTTTCGAACGTCATAATTATATAAGACAGTCCCCCAAGACGCCCGCCTTTACCACTTCCTAGTGCTTTAGCTGGGAAGAAGAAGTGGCGCAACGAACTCCCCAGTAGCACATCTATACAACATTATTTTTAGTATATGCAAAACCTGAATATAGTTTGTTCAGAATAAGTAACTGAATCGATTCCAATAGTTTTTACACCATGTTATATTTTTTCCCAAAAATATTTAAAGAAGGTTACAAGCTGGACACCGAGCGACACTAAGTACTTGACCATTACGAAAAAGTCCAAAGCCTGCAAGTGTGATGGAAAATGTTATCACCAGTTAATTACGATACCTATTGCCAAATTAATATTATTATTAATGAACGCAAGGCGCGGGCGGCGCGGGTGCGCCGCGTGGTGAGCATGTTTTTGTACGGACAACCAGGTAACATAACAAGCTTATAACTTTGTTATTTTTCATGATATAGTTTTGAAATTTTGTACATAAATTCTTTACATAAAAATACTAGACACGTGTTTCGGGTTTCGCATAAACTAAAACTAATGTTGTATATATATGAATGAATGATTTATTCACTTAAATTTCTTAACACTAGATACATTGCCCCACAAAACTGCTTACGCAGTTTAACTGTGAGATCGGTGAGTCTCTCTTTCAATAAACATATTGTCAGGTACATCTATAACCTATTCATACTTAATACCTACACGTACATAGATTCTAATAAATATTTTTTAAGAATACGTGCGAATTTTACTTTATTATCTATTTTAGTATATATCCATGCTAATATTATAAATGTGAAAGTAACTCTGTCTGTCTGTCTGTATGTTACGTTTTCACGCCTAAACCGCTGAACCGATCGTCTTGAATTTGGCAATTTGGAATTTGGCCTGGGATATGGAGACGGACATAGTTTACTTTTTACGCGATAACCGACATCTACGCGGGCGGAGCCGCGGGCAAAAGCTAGTATATATATATTTATATAAAATGGTAAACTGACTGACTGGGTGATATATCAACACACAGCTCAAACCGCTGGTCCTAGAGACATGAAACTTGGAGGGTGTGTTCTTTGTGAAGAGTAAGTATCCACTAAGAAAGGATTTTTGGGAATTCCACCCCTAAAGGGGTAAAATAGGGGATAGAAGTTTATAAGAAAGTCTGTCAGTTTTGAAGTTAGGATCTTCAAATTTTGTGTTTAGGCTAACGATTGAAAATCCATACTAATATTATAAATGTGAAAGTAACTCTGTCTGTCTGTATGTTACGTTTTCACGCCTAAACCGCTGAACCGATCGTCATGAAATTTGGCAGAGATATAGCCTGGGATATGGAGACGGACATAGGCTTTTTTACGCGATAACCGACAACCACGCGCGCGGAGCCGCGGGCAAAAGCTAGTTAATTTATATGTGTCTCATCGTTTTTGATAATTCCACCCCGAAGGGTTAAAAAGGGGGATGAAGTTGAAAAGTCCTTAATTTTAGAAGTAAAACGACAAAATTTACTATCTATGCTTATGGTTGAAAGCTTACGCAACGGTGTTGTTAGAACTTCAACCCATAAGGGTTGAAATTCTCAGGTCAAAATTTCATCCCCCTTTTCACCTCCTTAAGGAGGTGAAAAGGGGGATGAAATTTACTATCTATGCTTATGGTTAGAAGCTTACGCAACGGTGTTGTTAATTCTCAGGTCAAAATTTCATCCCCCTTTTCACCTCCTTAAGAAGGTGAAAAGGGGGTTGAAATTTTGTTTTTAATTAAAGGTTTTATTTATAAAGTCAAATCACTAATATTTCGGCTTATGGTTGGAAACTAGCACAACGTAAATCGTTGTTTTATTTATTTATTTCAACCCACAAGGGTCTGAAAAGGGGGATGAAGTTTTGTATCGAAGTTGTTCATTCGCTAAAATTTGTATTCAAGTAAAAATAATATATATTTTTCGACATCCACGCGGGCGAAGCCGCGGGCAAAAGCTAGTCTGTTATAAAAAAAGATAACATCTATGTACTAATTACCCATGTATGCAAACGAATAAATGATTTGATGATTTGATTAGTGTGTGTCGCCTGACGGCTGCGCAGCAAGATGAGCCGTTGAACTTTGAACTTTATGTTAAACAATTATAAGTACCTGATTTAATAGCTACTAACTCGTCTTTTATCTATCAAATACACAGTTATTGCAAACAAATTGATAAGGATAAACATTACATAAACGCGAATTTGCTTTAAAATAAGCAAAATTCAATGTTATTTTCTTTCCATTAAGGTTTATAATTCTAGAAACATGGTCGATCGCTAAGATTCATCCACAGAGTACTTTTATATATACGGAATTCATCTGTGGTTCATCGGTATAAACCCTGTAAGCGTAGTGATGCGCTATCAGAACAAAAGTATCGATTATTATTAACACAAACGGGATATTTTACCATGTTTACTATTTGATTTGAGTTCCCGATATTTCGGCGCTGTTGCAAGCACCATGATCACCGATAAACTCAATCAAGTCAATGCGGGTGGGCGTTTATGATCAGACAAAACGGTCTACCCTCTTTCTTGTCCAAGTGCCAGTGTCAGTGCCAGTTAGTTAGGATTATGACAAATTATATTTATTTTAGTAAATTGATTTTAGCAAATACTTTTAGACCACAATAAGATCAAAATCTGATGAGGTGCGTTTCTTATCTGACTACTCTCAGAAGACAACGAAACGAACTCAGAGATGAAAGTTTATTTTAAAGTCCAGACATTATCTTGGTCAGGTCAGGGGTCAGTTCAGGGTAAAAGGGAGTCCATGGTTTCATTATTGTTATTATTATACTTCGATGGTCCTAGTTTATCATTTGTGTTACAGATAAATGAACACAATCCAGCATTGCATATGTAAGCGGGCACACCCTTCATGCCTGGAGTCGCTGACCGACCCAGACGACCACATGACTCTCCTCCAGGAGAGTCATAGGTCTACTAGTACAGTTCGTAAAAGAGTACACACTACACGATCGTCATTCCGACCTCGCCGCCGAGGTCTTCAAAAAATTATGCCTGGAGACTTTTATTTTGTTTTTTTTTTTTAAGGTTTTTTGCTTGAATATAGTTTTCATTGTATTTTGGCGTATTGGCGTATGCTAGCTGACATAGGGCAAATATAGTAGATTGTACATCAAGTACATAAAACGCACGCGAGTTTGCGAGCGAGGATGGATATAAAGTAGAGTGTAAAATGGGTTTTATGGACGAGTTGTACACTCTACTTTTCACTTCGATTGCGAGGAAATGAAACAGCAACATGTAAATATTGTTTAAAAAAAAAAAACTTTTTTTTTCCAGTAGGAACTTGACATAACACCTGACTTAGGTCGTTACATACTGCTCAGTTATAAAAACATTTTGTTTTTATATCTACAAGAACTTAGTTATAGTTTAAACATATTGATTAACTAATATAAAAACTAATTTAAAAAATAATAAATTAAAAAATATAAGTTTATTTCATGAAGTTTTATTGTGTACTTTGGCTGTTGGTATCCTTGCCTTGTTCTTAGAATACTAACGAAACGAATTAAAATAAAGAGGTTATTCTATGAAGTTGAAGTTGTTCGTGTGGCTGTTGGACCGATTGCCTTAGTCTTCGACGAAGATTTTACTTTATGCTCTAGAGCATAAAAAGCGACTTTATGTCGCCTACGCACGACATAAAGACGAACTTTTAGAGCATGAGAAGTGAAAAATATATTTACTGTTCTGTCTCTCGTAATATTAATTACTTTGCATACCAAATATTGTATAGAATCAAGATTTTATATATGAACAGCTGTGCTGCTGGGGAGTTTGTTCCGCTACTTCTTCTTCCCAGCTAAAGCACTAGGAAGTGGTGTTTTGTGGGACTGTCTTATGTACTCTGTCTCATTTTGACGTTAGAAAAGTGCTGATTCTCAGCCTAATTTGAATAAAAGACATTTGAATATTGAATTTTGAAAGTGGGCAGTAATTCATCACGCGGGCTCAGTACCGGATGTCGAATGTCTTCGAGTTTTTGGTTCTAAGACATGCCGGCTTCGTCACAATGTTTTCCTTCTTTGAGAGCTATGGTGACGAAATGATGTATACAAAGTAAATCGCCTTTCTGGGCATTTAGCACGTGTTTTCCCAAATAAAAGATTTTCATTGTTCCATATTCCACACCCGTACGCATGACGGGTCAGAAAACCCGTAAATAAGGAAAAGGTTAGTAATAAATTACGAGTATTCATGGATTCTTAAGAGGCCGTACAAGAATCCACTAACGCCACGCCTTTAAAAAATATTTTCTTGTGACTGAGAAAGAATTCTGAACAACGGCTCAACAGCGACCAGGGCCTCAAGTCTGCTATTACAATAGTGTCAGAATGGTCTCTTCATTGTGAGTTTTTGACAGATTTGCCATACAAACACTGTCAAATACTCACAATGGCGAGACCATTCTGACACTATTGTAGTAGCAGACTTGAGGCCCTGGGTAAGTGTGTCTAGAATGTTGCCGCACTAACGAAAAATGCAATAACTCGATTTTGCCGCTTCCGAGATTTGTATTTTTGATTATTGAATTTGTCATGAAGTTTTAGTGTTAAAAAGGTATTAGAACATTGTGCCGCGCTTACGAAGAATGGAATAACTCGATTTTGGATGATTTTGAGTTATATATTTGTTGAGTTATATATTTGGAGTCAGCGAATCGAAATTTATTAACTCTCTCTAAGCAACTTTTTCTTCAGGAATTCGGTTTTTCAGTAAGCAAGAATAAACAAAAAAAAAAAAAAAAAAAACTAACTAAACGAATTCCTCCAAATATATAACTCAACGAATATATAACTCAAAATCGTCCAAAATCGAGTTTATTGCATTCTTCGTTAGCGCGGCAGAATGTTCTAACTACGATCTAGAGCAATGTGGCCGTTTTTCTTTAGAATTAATTTTGTTACTTCGTATCTCAGTATGAAACTTTATAAAAGGTATTAGAACATTCTAGACACACTTACCGATGTCGCTGTTGAGCCGTTTTTCATAATTCCTTCTCAGTCACGAGATAATATTTTTTTTAAGTGGCGCTAGTGGACTGATGTATGCGCTCTTATTATATTACGTTAAACACACATAGTCCCTGCCGGGGTTCGAACTCATAACCCACAAATCGTAAGTGGGGGCCGATATCCCTGGGCCATCACTGCTCCCAACTCCCAGGTTATAGTATCGCAATTAAAATATCGATAATTTTTTTCGCATCCCTAGTTAAACTGATCAGTAGTCGTAGTGCACAAAGAATATGATCAGTTTGTTTCAAAACGTTTAAGCAGTCTTAGTTTATACACCCACATTGTAAGGAAAATCTTGTAGTTAAAAGACGTACCTTACTTACTTAAATAATAAACATGAAGATACTGTTTTTAATAATGTTTTTGCTTATTACGATGGCTGCGTCCAGGAAGATTTTATTAGGTGCAAAAAAACCAAGTAAGTATTTTTTATATTTATTGAAAACTGTTCTAGGCGCGTTGAGCACTTTTGGGTGAAAAAAAATCATGGAACTCGCGTCATCGTCACTCACCGAACGCTTTCCATGAGCTATACAGTGTGAGTCTTTATAATGTGCACATATCGAAATGAATCAATGCTTAATTTTATCTACGGCAAAAATATAAAAAAAAAATCTATATATTTTATTTTTCACGGAATTTAAAAAAAAATTGGTCCCAGTGTAAACAAAACGGTGTAACTTTTAAACTAAATGATCTATCACGATGAAACAAACTCCATAATGATTGGAAGTTAGATTAGGCGTCCAAAAATTGGGGAAAAACTACCCTCAATTGAAAAGAATAATGTTTTTTTTTACAATAATTGTAAAATTTCTCAATAAGGGGGCGTCTTATTGAGAAGTTTTGAAATAAAATAAAAAAAATTAAAATACCATATTTTTTTTTTTGTATTTTTTCCGTAGATAAAATTAAGCATAGATTCCCTCATTTCGATATGTGCACATTATAAAGACTCACACTGTATGTATACTGTGTATCTATGTGTACTTTTTGGGGGAACAAAAATCAAGGAACTCGCGTCATCGTCACCGAACGCTTTCCATGAGCTATATGTATAAAACAAATAAAAATCAAGACAGAGCGCTGCAAAGAATACAGTGAAGCATGCCAAAACTACACCTCCGCGCTGTGCGTACACGCTCACACACACACATTTACAATCAAACTTCGCCTCACTAAGTGCACACATGTTTACGATACCGGCCTCACGTCACTGCTAACAGTGCTGTCTTGGTTTTTTATTTGGTCTGAGGTATAAAAGAACAGTTATTCCAAAGTTCTGTTTCTTTTCAATTGAGGGTAGTTTCCCTCAATTGAAAAGAAACATGTTTTTTTGCAAGAATCTGTTTTTTTTACAATAATTGTAAAATTTCTCAATAAGGGGGCGTCTTATTGAGAAATTTTGAAATAAAAAAAATTAATTTTTTTTTTTTGTATTTTTTCCGTATATAAAATTAAGCATAGATTCCCTCATTTCGATATGTGCACATTATAAAGACACACTGTATGTATACTGTGTATCTATGTGTACTTTTTGGGTGAACAAAAATCATGGAACTCGTGTCATCGTTACCGAACGCTTTCCATGAGCTATAAGTATACTGTGTATCTATGTGTACTTTTTGGGGGAACAAAAATCAAGGAACTCGCGTCATCGTCACCGAACGCTTTCCATGAGCTATATGTATAAAACTCAGACCAAATAAAAATCAAGACAGAGCGCTGCAAAGAATACAGTGAAGCATGCCAAAACTACACCTCCGCGCTGTGCGTACACGCTCACACACACACATTTACAACCATTTACAATCAAACTACGCCTCACTAAGTGCACACATGTTTACGATACCGGCCTCACGTCACTGTTGACAGTGCTGTCTTGGTTTTTTATTTGGTCTGAGGTATAGAAGAACAGTTATTCCAAAGTTCTGTGTTTTCACTTCTGTCAGCAGTCCTTATGAAAGCCAATTTTTTTTTGTATTTTTTTTTTTTTATAAAGAGGATGTCAACAATGGTTGGTACAAACTGCGCAAGCAAATTCCGTGCTGCATCCCGCGCTGGATACGCCTGTTTGGCTAGAGATTTGCTATTTGATTTTTACAGGTTTTTAATACATTTTTATTTTCTTTTTTCAGTACTAATTGGCAGGCCAGTATACGCAATGAAACCTTCGTCACAAATTACGAAACTTTATAATGCATACACGGTTTGAAAAAAGAGCGAATATGTACTCGAGAAGAAGCAAAATATTAAATAATTTGACTGAAAAATGTTTACAATAATTAATGACTTGATTAGGTACATATTTATCTATATTTTTCCCACACCACCTGCGCGCAAAGATAGAAGATAGATAGAATACTCTTTATTGTGTACACCATAAAAATTACAGATATAAATGAAGAACTGTTACATAGGGTGGTCACAATGGGCGGTCTTATCGCTAAAAGCGATCTTTTACAGACAACCTTAACCAACAAACATAACCTAACCAAACATACATAACCTAAAGTAAGTCATTTCATTATAGAACTAAGGTCAAGCCGGGAGATAATATTGTACTGAATTTCATTATAACCTGCTGGTCAATAATGTGATTTGAAATTGGAATCTTTAACTAAAAATTCGCATGATATTTTTACTAATAAATATGTATTTGAAAATCGAATTGCTTTTTATTAATCTCTGGTACGGTGGCCAGCACATCAAGTTACCACAAACTGTCAAATTTTCTCGTTCGATTTTGAACTTAATCATAAACGTTTTAAAGTTTAAAATCGGTTAGAGAAATCTGACAGTTTCGTGCAGCTTGATGTGCTGGCCACTGTTCCATACTAATTAAAAACAAAAAAAACATACTAACTTTACTTTAAAACGTTACAATGAAATATTTATAAGAACTGATATCGAGCACCCCACGCTTTAAAAAAAAAAAAAATTCGTTAATTATTTTATTTAGGTCAATCAATCTGCCTAGCCTTTCCCCAACTATGTAGGGGTCGGCTTCCAGTCTAACCGGATGCAGCTGAATACCAGTATTTTACATGGAGCGACTGCCTATCTGACCTCCACAACCCAGTAACTGGGTAACACGATCCCCTTAGGTAAGACTGGCTGTCAGACTTTTGGGCTTCTGACGACCCGTAACGACTGTCAAAGATCCACGAATGACAGCCGGGACCAACGGCTTAACGTGCTTTCCGAGACACGGAGGAGTCTCGATATGTAAAGATGGTCACCCATCCACGGACCAACCCCGGCAAGCGTAGCTTAACCTGGCGGATCGACCCGTGCGGCTGTTATTACTTAGCCACGAGCTCCTCAAAATCCTCCTCCTCCTAATTATTTTATTTAGGTACAAACAAATATTTCTTACTTTTTAGTTCAGTTTACCATTGAAGCGTGTTTTTTAAACTAAGTATAATTTATTTTTTGCTTTTTAGTACCGGTTCATCGTTAAAGCGTGTTTTTTTTTTAAATTTTTTAAACTATTATATATTTATTATTTACAACTTTTTTTTTTTAATTATTGTATTTCATCGGTCCTTGAAAAAGCGTGTTAATGATAAGTGTGCAAAGTTTCACTTTAATCTGAAGTTTTGAAGTGGGTGAAAATCGCGTTGTTCTACAAACAACCCTGTATACTTTCATATGCATTTAGTAAAAATCTGTTATTTTGACATAACAAACAGACACTTAATTTTTTTTTATTTATTTGTATACATTCAAACTCTCAAAGCATTTATTTCAATTGGACGTAGTTAAGCAGAAAGGACTCAACCCACATTCTGGTCAGGGATAAGTTGTATATACCAAAGAGGGCCTAACGATTATCGGAAGGTACCCAGGTACATGTGGGTTGGTTCCTAACATAAAAAAAATCAAACTTCTCTTTGTAGAGTCACGGATCTTTTTTACCGAGTGAAAGAACCAACTGTTAGGACCTCTTTGGTATGTACAACTCATCCCTGACCACAATGTGGATTGAATCCTTTCTGCTTAACTACGTCCAATTATAGACGACAATATTAGACGGTCAGTTAGTCAGAAAGAAAGTTGAAGCTAGATGCCCATTCCAATACGTAAATCTCTAAGGAGAAGAACGGGCAAGAAACTCCAAGGACACTCTTTTAAATCAAGATATTACAAAATCCTGGGTACATTATTCTTGTTGCTTCTATATGTGAGACAATGTAAAAACTAATAAAACAATTCGAAATATGAAATTAAATATTAAAAATAAGCTCTGGCAATCAGGAGATGACCAGTCCCAATCCACTAACCATTAACAAATCTAGCTTGTTATTACCTAACGGGAAACAGAAACCGACAGGAATTTCCTTATTACGTCGGTACCTACGTACGCACAATACACGTAAACATAAATAAGGATACACTCTTTACAATAAAAACATTGGAATTCCAATAGATATTAATTGAAAATGAATGAAGTACAAATGTTTACAGCTTTTCATATAAGTATTGCAGTTTCCTGTCATATAATACTTTAGTACATAGTGCCATCTTACTGTTAAGACGTATTAAGTTGCGATGAAAATTTTCTTCCTGTTTTTGCTGTTTTTTGTGTTCGTTGCAGCGAAAATGGAAGCAGAAAAATGTAAGTGTTTTTTTAATGTGCATAACCGAAACCACTAGGAAGTGGTGAAGGGCGAGTGATTTGGGAGACTGTCTTATGTAATTTTGACGTTCAATAAGTGCTGATTCTATATATCATTCATTATTAGGTATTTTAGTTTATTAGCCGTTGGGGCCGAAAGGTTCTGGAGTGGCGACCGCTTACCGGAAGACGTAGCGTTGGAAGGCCTCCCACAAGGTGGACCGATGACCTTATGAAAGCCGCAGCACAGAACCGGTCGAAGTGGCGGTGCTTGGGGGAGGCCTATGTCCAGCAGTGGACGTCTTTCGGCTGAAGTGATGAGCAAGTCGCGCGCACTCAATCTCTACCAATACGGTCGAGATCTCGAGACGAGAATGCCTTGCCACGAGATTGAATCTCAAAAAATAGCTTGAGATCGAATTCCCTAGTCGAAACTTCGAAAACGCTGAGCATGGTTCTGAGTCAATTGATCATATTATTCTTCTGAGCTACCGGCAGCAAGTTCGTCATTTTCCCTTATATGTCACTGCTTGCGGTAGCGTCGGGGGTCGAGTTGCCTCCTTCCCTCAAATATGGTGTGGAGGGTAATGGCTGATCTTTGCGTTATGAACGGGTGTTGCTTGTGGTGCCTGGTCGTCTTGCTGACCATGGTTTCGTTATTGTTATTAGTAATGTTTATTTATTTTACTTCGATGGTCCTAGTTTATCATTTTGTGTTACATAATCCAGCATTGCATATGTAAGCGGGCACGCCCGTCATGCCAGGAGACTTTTATTTAGGGAATTCTTTTTTTCTTTGCATTTTAATTGTTTGCTTGAGTATAATTTTTCACTATATTTGCTGGCATATTGGCGTGTGCTAGCTGACATATGGCAAATAATTTAATTTACTGTTCTGTGTCTCGTTATGTTAAATACTTTGCATACCTACTATTGTATAGAATCAAGTTTATCTAATTGAACAGACATGTGCTGCTGGGGAGTTTGTTCCGCCACTTCTTCTTCCCAGCTAAAGCACTAGGAAGTGGTGAAGGGCGGGCGTTTTGGGGGACTGTCTTATGTAATTTTGACGTTCGAAAAGTGCTGATTCTCAGTCTAATTTGAATAAATGACTTTTGATTTTGGATCCCCAAGTCAAGAAAACCGCTATTTGATTTTCCACAAGGTTATTCTCGGTAGATTTGCTCCTGGTTGATGGCAAATCGGCTCAGCCCCTATTACATGAGACTTAAAAATAACTGTTTAAATGTAGATGTACTAATTCACTCCAGCCAAATCCTCCGGGGAAAACAGACGTTAAAGAAATAAAGAAAAAGTATTTATTGTGACTCGAACAGGAAGATCACAAACTAAACACACAATTATAAAAGTATAAAAAATAAAATCATATAAGAAAATAAAAAAATAAAAACAGAGTCCTGTACGAGGCCAGAAGGCTCCTATCTCAGCATGACACTGCGACATTTAAAAATAAGTGCCGCAGCGCTGGTAATCTGATAGGACCCGCTGTGATGTCACGGACAGATACAGAAATACATAAATAATTATCAATAAAATAGATATAATCATGTAAAATATTAACAAATAAAAATAAATTATTCATTTAATCCGCGCGTCAGTACCCGAAGTAAGCTCATTATTATTATTAGAAGAAAAAGAAAAGAAAGAAAATACGTTTATTTGCGGCAAACATGACGCAGAGAAATAACGCAAACACGAAAATAACATGTTGGGGGAAAATATGCGCCACATCCATCGCTCAGCTTAATGCTGCGACCCTATGCGAGACAGCTCCAGCGCTGGTTTTCAGCGACAGCCGGCGCTGACGTGAAGACGTCACCCGGTGCAGCATAATGAGACAAAAATAACAAAATAAATACAATACTTCAACAAGTTTTTTTTTTTGCAGTAGTACCTTCGAAAGACACCATTGACTTCAAACCTGCTTCAGACATCATCAAAGAATATTCATCAGGTTCGCCGTCGCCAGACTCATCGCCGACGACGACGACATCATCAACATCAACACCTTCACAAGCAGGGAAAGAAGAATTATGATGATCCGCACTGGACCCGCGTGAATTACGGACCAGTCCCTCATTGAGAGGAGGCTGTGTTCTAGCAGTGGGGATATTATAGCAGCAGCAGCTGTGGGAAGTGCTCACGTGGTAAATTCGTTACATTTTTCCGGGAGGGGTAAAATGAAAGGACAGTTGGGAAAGGGGTGTCCAGGCTCGCTGAAGTCGCCTGCCTCAGAAGGGCAGGTCGTAGCAGGAGGTCCGAGAGACACCAGCCATTGGAGTGCTTGATAAATCTACTATGATCATCATCATCATCAACATCATTTAAGCCGAAAGACGTCCACTGCTGGACATAGGCCTCCCCCAAGCACCGCCACCTCGACCGGTTCTGTGCTTCCCGCATCCAGCGGATTCCTGCGGCTTCCACAAGGTCATTGGTCCACCTTGTGGGAGGCCTTCCAACGTTACGTCTTCCGGTACGCGGTCGCCACTCCAGAACCTTTCGGCCCCAACGGCCATCTGTTCTGCGCGCAATGTGGCCTGCCCATAGCCACTTAAGTTTGGCAATTCTTAGAGCTTCGTCTTCGCTTTCGTCTTTGACCAGTGCGTGTTGCCAGTGATGACATATGGCACTGAAACGTGGTCGTTCATAATGGGCCTTATTAGAAGGCTAAAAGTCACCCAAAGGGCAATGAAGAGGGCTATGCTTGGATTTTCCCTACGTGATCGAATCAGAAATGAAGAGATCCGCAGGAGAACCAAGGTAACCGATAGTATGATAGATTAGGATAATTGTTGTATTTATTAAAACTGTTCACTGTTAACTCTTTTATTTTCAGTCAGGACTCATCCAGTTCCGATGATAGGTAGGTGGTAGTTCTTTCTCTGTCCTTACATTTTTCCCCTGGATGGAGTAGACTGGACCCAGTGCTATCGGAGTGCCGAGAAGGCGCCTACACGTCTAATGGAATGGTTGAGTAACAACCTACTCACTCTAACCGTCAGTAAAACGGTTTATATACCATTTGCATTTAGGTCAAGTTTATACCCATCACCTTCTCTTCCTCTTAAAGCCCATATATGTACGCCTTCCACCATTTGTGACTGCCTTGAAATCTCTAAGTCCACTAGTGTGAAATACTTTGGCATTCATATCGACCAACACCTCAATTGGCCCAAACACCTAGACACACTTTCTGGTAGAACTCGCAAGCTGATTTACGTTTTTTAAAAATTACGCAAGTCTGCATATAGGGATACATTGAGAGTGGTTTATTTCGCTTTGTGCCAATCGATCTTAGCTTATTGTATTCCAGTCTGGGGTGTTGCTACTGAGAACTATTTCATCCGACTGGAACGAGCACAAAGAGCTGTTCTGAAGGTTCTGCTTTCTCGGCCGCTAAGATATTCCACAGTACAGTTATATGCGGAATCTAAAGTGTTGACTGTCAGACAGCTGTAGGTCCTTCAGTCAATGCTCTGTAAACACCCTTCTCGTCCGTCCTCTGAGCCAACACGCAGAATAAAACATACGGTTTTTCCTCAAGTGTCGCATAGAACTTCGTTTGCCATGAGACATTATTATGTCACCAGCTGGAAACTTTATAACCAGCTTAATAAAGTACTAAAAATTTATCCCGATACTAAATATCAGTTCAAAACTAAGCTGCAGGAATTTCTTCTAAAACTAACTTATCGCAATACGGAGGATCTTCTGTTGGAAAATTTTGGAAATATTTATAAATAGTTTAGGCACACTCACTCATAACTCACTCACAGTCACACTCACTCTTTCACAATAATTCACACACCTTCAAACATCCATACACACATAACTCCAGACAAACACACTCGAGACATACACAAAACTTTCATTTAATGTTTTTTTATTATTATTTTTATTTAGATTTTTCTTGTATTCTGTTTTTTTTGTTTCTCTTGGACTTGCCCTAGTGTATAATGTGTGTCCTATTTTTTAATATTCTACATCACTTTGAAGGGACACTGGCTTCTAAAATACAGGTATATAAACCTAGTTTAGAAGTCAGGGTTTTTCACTCTTGAGCTCTATATTATGCCAGTTTTAGATCAAAATTATGTAAATGCACTTATTGAGAAATAAAGATTTTAAAAAAATATCACTGACTTGTGACATCCACCCGTCCACGCTGGGCCCATGTGGTGGATTATGGCTCGTTCCCACTCACTGAGAGGAGGCCCGTGTCCCAGCATTGGGAATATTATAAACTGACTCTGCCAGAGGGCTTTTACTTTGTGTATTCATCCATCTCTCAAATCAGTTTTAGCATAAGTGACGTAAACTTCTGAACAAGTTACTCATGTTTATGTATTTGATATAATTTACATTTTCAATGTATTCATTCTTGGATCTTACCAATAATAAAATATGTATAACTGTCGAACTGCTTGCGGGGTTCTTTATTTTATAATAAAAACTAGCTAACCCGACAGACTTCGTTTTGTCAAAAGCTATAGTATAAACTCCACATTCTACCCTACCTTTACCCTACCCTACCTACCTACCTACCCTACCCTACCCTACCCTACCGACCTACCTACCTACCATGCTCCAGATTCACCATAGATCGCATGCAATATGAGGCAATCTCTGAGAGATTTGGTATCACAGCATACGACATCTGGATGCTCACGCGAAAAGAGGAAGTCTTCGACGCCTATGTAAAATATGTCACCAAAATTCTGAGCCAACTCAAGAGCTTCAATGGCACATGAAAAACGTTTTCATTATATTTATTTATTTTATTATTACAAATATTTTATAGTTGATATTTATCACAAAATAAAATATATATATAATTATAACCCCAGCGCGAGCTACAAACAAATAGAACAAGATAGAACCTGTATCAAATCGCAGAGACTGTCGAAAATGAAAACAACCTAAATGTAAAAAACCAAACAAATAACAAAAACCAGCGAAACAAACAAATACAAAAAAAAACCTACTTACCTACCTACCCAACCCTACCTAACTAAAACTTAAAAAAAAAGTAGCCAATTCTCAGACCTACTGAATATGCATATAAAATTTCATAAAAATCGGTCAAACCGTTTCGGAGGAGTATGGTAACATTCTGACACGACAATTTTATTTATAAGATTAAAACAAAGTATATTTATATATTTTTTTATTTACAAAATCAAAATAAAAATAGAGAATTTGGAAAAAAAAAACAACATAAACACAAGCCCGTGATTATGTGGGTTTTTTTCTGACCTACCTACACCGTGTAATCTTTCTGCGTATGATACTTTTCAAAGCAGGGATAGTGGCAGAGTGGAACATTACATTCTGGACAATAAAAAGAAGTTTCCTTCCTTCCCCGTTTGCCTGTCTGTTTTTTTATAGTGTCTGCGCAAACCTTACACACCCTTGTGACTGTTGTTTTGGTCGCAGTCGGTGGTATTCGCCTGTGGAAGTGTCTACCCACCAACCTGGTAGACTTACCAGTGGGATGTGGACCATGAGATGGTCCAGCAGCACCATCAGCCCCAGCAGACCGTACATCTTCCAGGAGAGCTTCGCCACAGGTGTTTAGAAACTGCGAAAATTTTGGCCTCCGTGCTTGTGTTCTTGACTTATTGTAAAGTATGTACGCATTCACCGTTGCTCTAGTCACTAAATGGAAGAACATCTTCTTCCACCATTTCATGGACTTCCTGTGAAAGGAATAATATGACACGTACTTGTCATTTAGTTCAACACCTATTTTGTGGACATTGTAATCCAAAATACAGTCAGGCTTGATTATTTTTGTGGGTCTCCCTTTAGTCGTTACTGTGACCTCCGTCCAGGATGCGGCGTGCTTTGTTGTAAGGAAGTGGGCATCTCGCTTGTCTTTCCATTTACAGGCAGTCAAATTTCCGCGGTGGCAGAAGGCCATTTCATGCGTTTCTAAAGGCTGCTGAAGCCATTGTTGCGGCAAGTCACGCCAATTCGACATCACAGAGCCAACGATGCGTGTTTTTCTACGCCAAAACAAGTCAGCTACATTAGGCCCGGTGAAATATCTGTCCATGTAAACAGTATGCCATTTGTCGAAGTAAGGCTCGGCGAGTTCTGTGACTATTTGAGTGACAGTTTTTGAGTCACCAGCGTAAGGTGTCAGTCTCAAAATATAGCCAGTCTCAGCGTCGCACAACATATAGATCTTCATGCCGTACTTGTTTGGCTTGTCTTTGTTGGAATTGATGCTTTTTCTGAAATCGCAAGTTCTCTCGTTGATAGTCAATTCTTCACTCGGGTAGAAGCTCTCCTCACATAATTTATTGAGCTCATCGAAGTATGGTCGCAGCTTGAAGAAGGCGTCGTAGTTTGGTTGACCTCGTGCGATGTGCTTAGAATTATCGTTTAGATGTAAGCAACTATAAATAGCCCTAAACCGAGCCCTTGTCATTATCATGCCAGCATACGGTGTATGAATAATTTCTCTAGTTGACCAGTATAAATCTAAAGTTTCTTTCTGAACTAAAGTCATGTGAATAATGATGCACCAAAACTTTTTTAATTCTGAAATTGTTACCGGTTTCCAGTTGTGCAACATGGTTCCCGGATTTAGCAACCCTTGTCTAGCCTGCTTAGCTTTCATTAGATCCGCATAACGATTGGTTTCAGTTTTCAGTAGCTTCCAAAACGAGTCGGGGAAAAAAATTAGAAAACAATCTAACTCAGATGAATTCTCGTCGATATTTGAGGCTAAAACTTTATTCACCTGCTCGAAAACGGGATTTTCAGGCGGCTGTTTCCTTGGTGTATATGTCCATCCGATGGCTTCATCTATTTCTTGCAGGTTACTTGTCGAATGCGACGATCGTTCTCGAGTAGATGAAGGTGCAGTCCGCCCCTGCTGACTTCGTCTCCCCCGAACTACCTTCCGTGCTCGTTCCCAAATACGACCTAGTTCAGGTTCGGGTCTAGAAACATCCAACGACGTATTTTCGTCATCCTCCTCCTCTTGGGCATCAAAAACCATAGTCGCTAAAAAAAAAACACTAATCAATCAAACGAACTCATTTAAAGTAAAGTCGTACGTACCTAACTAGTACTTAAATGTACATACCTAAATACAACAAAATTTACCTTCTATTTCCTCCTCCAAACATGAGTCCACATCTGAGTCTTCATCATCGCACAAGACTTCTACAACATCATTCGACAAAAGCCGATAGTTGAGTCTCGAGGAAGTCATTTTGCGCCAAAAAAAATACGTACACGCTCCGAACAATTTCACTGCCAGTCCGCGACTGCGTGCTGCGCGCCGGTCGCTCCGGACGGCTCGACGCAGTGTTACCACTTTTAGGAATTTCTCCCTTTTTTTAAGGTACAATTACCAATATAATGCATGGCTTATTATGGCTATATTATTTTGACAGGGATTTAGGGAATATTGGGGTAAATTGTTTATAGTAAGCACCACCCAATGTATTACTTTATGTCACCACCGATTTATTAAAAGGGATTCCCTCAAACTCACATTTACCTTTTTTTTTTGCCCATTGTGACACCCTATGTAACAGTTCTACATTTATATGTGTAATTTTTATGGTGTACATAATAAAGAGTATTCTATCCATCTATCTAATTCGCCTGATTTTTATTACTGTGGCTAAATACGACATCGGAACTAAGTCGCTTTATATCTAGAGTTTGTTTGTTTTTCATTCTGCGAATAGCGATAAAATATTTTTAAAGTGTTCATTAGTTATTCGTTTGAAAAAACTTAAATAAAAAATGGCAGACAATGATGAGAAAGCCCAACAGTGCCATGTTAAATGCTGCGAAAAAGTGTGAAAGCAATACGTCGGCTTCTGATCTTGGAAATGTATAAAGGCCGCGCTATGATTGGACGACTGCCGCGCGCGGCAGCCTCGAGTTACCTGCCGCGCACGGCGAACGCCGCGAACGGTGTAGTGTTGGTTCGCCAGCTGTGTGTGGACGGACGTATTTTATCAAGTAAAATCATCGATTTAGAATACCCTAGATACACCGTCAACGCTTGAAATGTGTCTCGATAAAACTGTGCTTAAATTACTTCTAAGCACAGTTGCGCTCTCAGTAACGCGCGCTTCGTTGTCGGGTGAACACGCCAAAGTGCTCCGTAAAAAAGTGCAAAGATAATACTTTAACCACGTTGAAAAGGAATGGCATATCGTATTTTCGGTAAGTACTAGATAATAGTTTTATAATGTAGTGAATTTGTGGCAAAATACGCCTTCAAACTCATTAAAAACATATTTTTTTTTAAATTTATTTCAATACGTCTCTTCATTTGACGCTACGCAGTTGGCTTTTTCCCTCGCGCAGCACTTGTATTAAGTGAAAAGGAGATGGAAGATGTATAAAGTGGAACATAGTCAAATATTAAATGAATAGAGTCGCTTATTGTTTTTTTCTTTCTGCGGTATGTCAATAATATGGAATTAACATAGAATAACTATAGCCCGTCCGGAGATGAGCAAAATTTATTTGAATGGTGATTGGTGTTTTTTATATTATAGTTATTATTAATTGAAAGGGAAAAATGGCGAAAAATTATAGCTAATGAGAGGAGTGAAGATTTTTTTAAGCCAAATGATTCTATAAAATATAATTATTGTGTGGTTCGCTCTTGTCATTTCTCAGAAAATGACATGTATTATACGAAGAAAGGCTTTCGGAAAGTATAGAAAGCGGTTATTCCATGTATTGCAGTAAGTTTTTACATAAGATATTGTGACTACTGAGTAAATGTGCTGAGTTAATGGTGCCGATTCTCTTGTACACCGAACTAAACTAACTAAACTATCACTAAAATTCCTTACTTTTGGCTATGAGAATCTTAAAGCTATTCTGCAAACAAAATTCTCTAAATTTAAAAATAAGTTTGACACAACTAAATCGAATTTGACAATCGTGACTCCACGTGGTATTTTTTTTTTTATGGCTTCGCAACGTACAAATGTACTTTTGCCTATGATTTTTGAGTCCGCGACGTGTTTTTTATGGAATTTTTCCCTTTTTGTGTGGAAAATAAAAAAAAATATTACCTACATGTAGAGTAATAATGGTTTAAGGGCTTACTAAAGGGGGTCGAAATTTTCATTATTTTTGCGATAGGACGCACCATTTTGGAGATATAAGCAAAAGAGAAGAAAAAAAAAAAATTGGGATAAACACGAAATATTTTAAGTGATACACCTATAGGTGGTAAAGAAGCCATGGAAATGATTTTTTTTTAATTCAGAGTATATTATTAAAAAAAAAAACTTGATATGATGATTAATTATCAAAATTCACCGCGCTCGTGCCGCCACCCCACCGCACCGTTCGGCGTCACCGCGTCGAGGCGGGTCATTCATAGAATAAGTAAATAAAGGATTTTTTCGCAAAATGTCTCAAGCAATTTTAAAATTATAATAATTATGTAGAAATATAAAACACTTAGATATAAAAAATAAAAAATTTCGCTGCTGTGGCATTTTTACGACTTAAAGATGTTTCTCTTAAAATATTTCGTGTATGAATAGATACACCTTATATACAGTAGGTACTGGTTTTGCACCAGAAGTCGTGAGAGTCGGTGATTGGTGTGAATTTTAGTTCATGAAAACTAATTTTATTCCACACCTTTTTAATCGCGATTATAAATATATCAGATTTAGTTAGAAAATCTAAATTTTAGTTTAAAAACGTCAAATTCAGAATAGTTAAATTGCCATTTTCACTAAATTTAAAAACTCAGTACCATCTTAGAGCTGTCAAACTAAATTATAGTTAAGTTGTGTCACTTTCGTCAATTTCAGAATAGGAAATGGTCGTTTGACAGGAATAAACTAAATTTTGGTGATTTTTAGTCTTATTTTAGAGAATTTTGTGACAAGAGAATCGGCACCATTATCTATCAATCTTTTTAAATTGTTTTAATAAATAAAATAAAAATAAGTTAATTTTAACCACCTCAACCTGTTTTATTTAAGCACATAGTACTGAGTAAAATTTCAAGACCACTCCATTATCCTTCTGTTCCAAAGCAAAATTTTTTTACGATTCACGATTCATTGTCACGCGGCGTAAACTGAATTTGACTTAATAAGCATTTGCTTAAGGAATAGTATCGTTTAAAATTATCTTACCTACAGCTGAGAGCAATAAAATTTTACGACTTGCGCGATGGTCTACTTTTGAAATGTCATAACCGCCCATCGCGCGCACTCGAAACTACACCTTAATTCCATTCACATAAGGTTGTATGTAAGGAAAATTGAAATGTTGTTAAGTACATTATGTGTTTTAGATTTGCCTTAGTAGACGCACACACTTGTAACTTAGCGATGGGACACTTTTGCGACTTTGATTTGTAGGTGATAGTGTATCTAGGGTATTCTAAATCGATGAGTAAAATGGATAACGAAACAGCAAGTCTTATTGAAATATATGGCTCCCATAGTCCATTATGGGATACTAGGGACCTACAACACTCGCGGCCGCTTTCATTGTGGTTTGAATACGAAATAAAGAGCGCGGCGTATCTCGGACATGCCGCGCAGCACTGCCGCGCAGAAGGTTTAAACTAGTCGCGCGGCAAATTTGTGTCATGCGAATGCCGCGCGTAGCTGCCGCGCACCTTGCACGCCGTGTTTGGACACACTTTAACGAGCAGGCGCGACACAAAGACACCGCGTGCCGCGCGACATGCGGTCTCTTTGTGTCGCGCCTGTTTGTAGGTGCCTTAAATGTTATGTAGGTATTTTGTTTTATTAAATATTGATGATGATGGTTATTTTATTGGATGTTGGATTTATGTGTTATTATTTATTATAATTATGCTCCCAAAACCAAAGGAGTTTGAAAGATTTTTTAGGGTACTTTAGGGATAATTAATTAAGAAACTGGGGTAAAACTAAAAACGAAACTGGCAACACTGGCTCGACGCATTCCCTGCAGTCCCTCCCCTTGCACCCCACCACACCTTACGTAAATGAATCGCCTATGAGTGTGTAGCTACACAATGGAACAAAGTTCAACAAACGCCGATCACGACAGCTGGTCGGGTTTCTAGAATAAATTCAAGGAATTCCGATGACGTGCTGGAGTCGTGATAAGCGCACGGAGCAAAACTGTGTGTCAGTGACCCTGTGTCGTGAATTCGTGATCGGCTTTAAAAGTGTTAATAAGTGTTTATAAGTGTTGTAATATTAATGTATTTGTCATTGCTTCATTGTTAATAATTCTCTTAACCTATTGAGATATAATTATTTAATTCTAGGCGCATCGCCTTCACATCCATACTATAATACATACAAATGTGAAAGTAACTCTGTCTGTCTGTCTGTATGTTACGTTTTTACGACTAAATCGCTAAACCGATCTTCATGAAATTTGGCAGAGATATAGCCTGGGGTATGGAGAAGGACATGGGCTACTTTTACGCGATAACCGACATCCACGCGGGCGGAGCCGCGGGCAAAAGCTAGTATAATTATATAATTGACTAGCTGTTGCCCGCGGCTTCGCCCGCATTACTTTTTCTAAACTAAAAGTAGCCTAAGTTACTTCTTATAACCGCAGCTATCTGCTCTTCATATGCATTTAGTAAAAAAACTGCTATTTTGAAATTACAAACAGACACTTAAATTTTATTTATTTGCATAGATGTAAACAAAATGTTGTAAAACATTCCCAAAGAGTAACTTTGGAGTTTCCTAGCCATTCTTCTCTATATGAATGTTTTGCGTGCGATACATAGCGCACTACCGTAAACAGCGAATTGACGACACGGTTTGACGGTTGGCGCAGTGGTTAAGCGATTGACGGCTGCGCTGCGTGTCGCGGGTTCGATTCCCGCACGGAACAAATATTTGTATGACCTACAAATAGTTGTTTCGGGTCTGGCTGTTTGTGTATGTTAATTTAAATGTTTGTAAACGCTCCCACAATACAGGAGAAATTCCTAGTGTGGGGCAACGTTTTTGTAAAATAAATAAATTTCCACATCAAAAATAAAATTAGTATCCCAGCCATTGATATATTAAAAGGAGGAAGATATGTTACGCGCTAACATCGCAATCAGTAAACCAGGGGGCCAAGTCTACTAATGTACAAACGTTGCAATGGTCTCTTCATTGTGAGTTTTTGACAGATTTGCCATACAAACACTGTCAAATACTCACAATGGCGAGACCATTGCAACCATTGTGTGATCACAATCGCAAACCTACAGTTACCGATAGACAAGAAGAGATAAGAGACGGCGCTGTCTTGCGAGCGAAATCGTGTTAACCGAATGTTTACGATTATGATTAACATTGCATGTGGTAGCACAAACATGGCGAAGCAAACATTAAATATTGTTCTATCTTTCAACAAATTAGCATTTTAGGTTGTACTTACGAGTGGTAAGTAATCCCGTGTATCTTATTTTTCTTCTTTGTATTATTAAAACACTGTTTAGCTGCACAATAAGTCATTTTAATGCTTATTTATCACAAAAAAACATTAATTATGGAGCTGTTTGATCAACGATATCCCGTGCGCGACTGAGTGCCAACTACGGGCCATCACTTAGTTTAATAGGACCAGGCGCTGTTACTAAGTCCCGTATCTACCGCTTTTAATTCATCAATGATCCCAGCAATTATTTTTGCACAGAATTCGAAGATGACGGTTTCGTGAATACTCTTTTTATACCCGTTATTTTCGATACAAAAAGTTTTTTTTAAATCATAATTTCTTAATAACTTAAGGACAGTCTCCTAAAACCGATTTGCTGTAGATAAAACGGTTAACCCGCCGCCGTTACTGCTCCGTCTCAAAAATCAACCCTATATACAGGTTGAAATTGAAAACATGCGACAAACCGAAATGGGAGATTGTACTCATCATTATTAAGGAAACTCTTCAAACTATGCCCTATGAAGATACAGAGAAATTACTACTAGTGCTAAAGTAAATATTGCTTGTATTATTGTTATTTTGTTTTTTAATTAGCTAAGTTAAGATTCTATAATTTTATACACCTTTTTACATATGTACCAATAATATTAATATTATGTGATTATTTAATCAATTAATGTACCTCCAATCGCCTGAAACACAGGATTACCTAGTTCAGGCACAAATAATGAGTGAACTTGAGATAGATATAAGAAAAACTGAATTTAACTTTATACCTTATATATTTGAATAAATTTTAATATTATTTTTATATTTTTACATATCTCGGGACCCTGGGGTCCCGGACCTTTGGAAGGCGTACGAGGGGCCGAAGCCAACTCGCAGAGGCCCGTTAGACGCTTTTTAATTAAATGAGGCACCAACCGACGATTATCCCTGTACGCACTACGCAAGTGCACCCAAGGACAAACCCTGGTTGGTGTAGGACTATTGCAAGATATGGAAACAAATATATTGGACTATGGGTTTGGGTGGTTAAAATGGACTGGTTACCTAAAACTATGGAAGGACTATGGCCCCTGCCTGATCAATGTTTTTTTACACACGGATAAAATGGCAGGGGGTGACTTGCACACTCAATAATGGGCCCCCGAAAACGGTCGCTAGCACATAGTGACGTAGCGACAAGGGGGCAACATATCCTGAGGTGCTCCAGGAGTGGAGAGGTATTCCACGGCTCTCAGAACAATCCCAGAGCCCGGAAGATGGTCAAGATCCCTACAAGCACTTACTGGAATACTTCCTTCCTCCGAGCACGTTTGCTCTTGCGAATCTCCACTCAAGCCGGCCAATAAAGGCAAGAATGAGGTGGGAGCTCAGTTCCTCGTCAGTGCTCACTCCAGCCGGCCAATAAAGGCAAGCCAGAGATGAGTAACATGACTTCTCCCAGGAGATAGGGTCCGTGGGGTCGCAACTGCCCAACAGCTCGCCACATGCTGCCCTGCGGGTTTCTGTATCTCTCTTGGTCTGGCTCCTCACCCTAGACCTGTTCCGGGAAAGTAAACTCTACCGGCACAGACTTAGAGTTCGGAGCGCGCAAGCCCCACCACGACGTCAACGTAGAGATACGGCGGTGGGGTTATTATTATTATTATTTTATTATTATGAACAACTTTTACTAAGGAACCAAAACTGCAATCGCGTAAAAAATACCAGCTGTTCCCTACTGTTTGACGAGTTATGCGAACATAAATGTAGAGAACTTTTTTAACAGTGACAGGAAGTATTATAAAATCATCAAGATAGACAAAGTGGAATAAATACGTATTATCGAAGTTAACTTAAGGGCCTATACTACCTCAAATGGCTTAGCATGATCCTCCGTTATGTCGAAAATACTGCAGCATTAATTTTGAAATAAATATATGGTAAAGTTGAGGATTAATGTTCGAAAACACGATTCCATAAAATTTTCACGACAGAAAAAGAATCCAAAGTTACCCCAAACCGAACAATAAACCGCTGGTATTCAAAAAATACTTCAAATTATATAATGAAACTTTGCATATTAACTGAACTAACTATAAAGCAGGTCTTATGTTATTTACTTTTTTTAAATGACCATTATTTTCACCGTAAAACGAAATTACCTAAGCTATCAGCGCCTTGGAGCCTTTTCCCTACCGCCCTGTCTCGCTAACTCGCGTGATCGGTAGCAATAGTGTGCGAGCGAGATACAGAGTGAGGTAGCGCTGAGGTTGTATAGGCTCTTATAAAATTTATATCGGACCAACGCGCAAGCTCTTCTATCAAAGGAAAGAAGAATCTTCAAAATTGACGGAGAAATCGGTAAAATTACTATAAAAATTGAAAATTTCCCGCGATTTCTATGGGATCCCCATATCAGATTCTAACTTGGTGAGAATGGGACCACCTCGAAAGCATATCCTTTCAAACAAAAAAAGAATTGTCAAAATCGGTCCACAATTGACGAAGAAATCGGTGAACATACATAAAAAAAATATATATACAGTCGAACATAGAACCTCCTCCTTTTTTGAAGTCGGTTAATAAAGGGAAGATTAGGTACTCGCTCCTCGACGTGGACCGCATAAATTATGCCGACCGGCACAATTGGACGTAGTTTAGCAAAAAGGACTCAACCCACACTGATAATAAGATGACCGGTACATAAAATTATTTCAGGAACGTTATGGGAATCCTAAATTTACGCAATGTATCGTTACCGTGAAAAAACGCACGTAGCGAACGGCAGTGCAGCGGGCCTTCGGCCGCCCTCCCCGCCACGGGGCACGGTAAGTTCTATGAACTTTGTAGCTAGGCAGAAAGTGAACAGCTGATTTGAAATGAAATGAAATCGTTTATTCTGTAAATAGGATATCGGAATCACTTTTACACGTCATATAAAAAATATAAAAACAAGCTTGGTGAAGTCGAGATTTCCTATCCGACTACCCATGATAAGAAATGGCGAAACAAACTCAGGGGTCAGTCTCTTTAAAGTCCAGACATAATCTTGGTCAGATCATGTGAGGACCATGTAGATCCATGTCTGAAATGGTCTTTTGAGGAAAGAACCACAATTTTGAGTGGACCTGTCCAGTCAGTGCAAGCATTTGTCAGTAAACGTGTAGCACAACTAACAACTCAATTTCGAGCGTCGTTCGTTGCAACATCCATTGCTGATTTATTTATTTTAGCTGTTTTATTTACATAAATGGAGTGCTGCGTACAGAGAATGTAATTTTACATAAAAAAAGAAATCGTAACTGAAAAAACGATTAAAAAAGAAACCTGTGAAAATTTCCGGTGGAATATGATTCAATATAAGGAGCTGAATGCACCCTGTTAGTTTGCAGAGGGCTCTCTTACACTCTGTATAGATTTTTTACTATCCTGCGCTGACTCTTCTGGGTAAAGGCCTCCTTCACTACTTTTCATAATCATCATTTCAGCCGAAAGACGTCCACTGCTAGACATAAGCCTCCCCCAATTGAGGGGGTCTGCCATAATCGCCACGCTTGGCAGGCGGGTTGGCGATCGCAGTATGGTGTTAAAAAAAATGCATAGAGAACGCTGCTGCCCATTCTCTAGTAAGTCCCTTAGTCGCCTTTTGTCGACACCCACGGGAGGAAATGGGGTGGCGCTATTCTTTACGTCCGGCACCACACGGTACCCGCTCCATTTATCTTTTGTGAATTATTAAAATATTTTTTTTTAAGAATTCATACCTTTCTATCTAAATAAAAAACGAATAATCTATATAAATTAAAATAAAAGGATTCAAAAATAATTTAAAAAGAGACAAAGAATGACGTTGATAATAAATAAATGACTTTTGACTAAATAAATATGTTTTTTTTATTCAATCGCAACAACCGATGGTATTAATAGACATGTTTCATTAGTCGATAACAATATCATAAATATCCGGTTTCAAATATGACCATTTTTGAAACCGGATATTTTTGTCGGTTTCGCGATTATCCTGGGGCCTAAGTCTACTAATTTACAAACGTTGCAATGGTCTCGCCATCGTGAGTATTTGACAGTGTTTGTATGGCAAATCTGTCAAAAACTCACAATGAAGAGACCATTGCAACGTTTGTACATTAGTAGACTTGGCCCCCTGTTATTAGGTTTAACATTACCGTAAATCAGCGCTGGGTTGGGTGAAGTAGGTGGTTCGGTACTTACCTGAAAAGAAATTTAAATAACATTAAAAACAATCCATAAGGAAAGCATATTTATTGAAAAAAGGCAAAAAAAAAAAAAAAACGTGAAAAATAATCATATCCTCAAATACAATTTATCGTCTAATACATATTAGGTACAACAGGGAAATTATGCAGTGTTATATAATATCAATTTGCAGTGTTATATCTAAGGCCCCAAGCCCACGGTGACTTTTTGTAGCGATGCAGTAGCGATGCTGTCGCGCGTCCGCATCGATACAGTCGCGAAGCGGTCGCTAGCTGTGTGCCCTCGCCCACGGGCCCAGATTCAGTCGCGATGCAAACGCGATACTGTCGCGCTTCTGTAGCGATGCAAACGCGATTCAGTAACGGCACAAAAATGCCACAGTTGCACTGATGCTCGGTTCTCCACCCACGCGCCACCCTCCCTCCGTTCTCTCCCCGATGTGGTCCGACACGGTCGCGCGTTTGCATCGATACAGTCGCGATGCTGTAGCGCGTTAGTAGCGCGTTGGCATCGCTTCTGTAGCGCGTTGCAAATGCGACTAACACGCGTTAGTAGCGATGCTGTTGCGCATTTACGAAGCGCGCGACAGCGTGGCTACAAAAAGTCGCCGTGGCCGAGGGGCCTAACGTAGGCAGATTAGATTGTATGATTTGTATTTTACAAAAGTCCGTTTACAAATACGCGGCGTTATGCAAAATGTCTAAGGCAGGGGGTGGCAACCAGGCAGGGGGCAGGGGGGGCAGGGGCTGCCAGGGTTGCGGGTTTGTCCGAAAGGGATACCGTGGCCCTGGCACACAGGCAACTGAAGAAACACGGGTGGGTTTTAGTCAGTAAAAGACTGAAACGCCCTCCCGCTCTGTACAGAGTGGAAGAAGTTATTTGATAATTCCCCACCCAAAAAAAAAAAAAAGGAGTTGGCAACCTTTTCGGCAGTAGGGCCAAATTTTATAAAGAAAATTTCACGTCGGGCCGCACTAATTATCATTTTTATGGTTCCGTATCCAAAGGGTAAAACGGGACCCTATTACTAAGACTCTGCTGTTCATCTGTCTGTCTGTCCGTCTGTCACCAGGCTGTATCTCATAACCGTGATCAAAGATATAAGAAGTTTTTTATACATATTTCTATGACCGTGATAGTTAGACAGTTGAAATTTTCACAGATTTTGTTATAACAACGAATACTAAAAACAGAATAAAATAAATATTTATGGGGGTTCCCATACAACAAACATGATTTTTTTGCCGTTTTTATAAATAACTAGCCTTTGGCCGCGGCTTCGCCCACGTGAATGTCGGAAATTCTCCCACGGAAATATACTACCGGGATCAAAAGGATATGTATGTTCCGATTACCTAAAGACAACAAAAACCTACAAAAAGACAATAAAATGGATATAGTATGTTATCCTTAAGAGATAGACATATGCCATCGCGGACTTTTTTGAAGACCTTTATAAGATACACAATTCCACCATACATTATTTTGTTATATCTCAAAGGGTTTAGACAGCGTTTACGTTGAAAGCTTCCAGATGGCTTATTTTTTTCCGACACCTCCAACAAATATCGTTAATGTATACAAAAACTTGAAAGAAAAATTGAAAGAAAAATTGTTTTTTCTGCACAAACAAAACGCACTTAATAAAAAATAAAATTATAAAATACATACATTGAAGTAGCCAAAAGCCTCTTATTCAAGCAATAAAAGTTTGACAATTTAGTCCATTGCTTGATGTCAGGACCAGGGACCAAAGACAATTTATATTGTTACACTGTGTTGCGTCACTGACAAAAATGTCAACAAACAAACGATTTAGACAAAAACATTATGCCGATCACAGAGTAGAAAATGACTACTTTTGTAACAAACAAACAACAGTAACATGAACAATTAAGCCGTGCGTCGCATCTGTGCAAGAATAGGTCGTTGCTCAGCAAAATGCTGTGACTTCGGACGAACCTACCATCAAAGCGCTGATTTTCAGCAACAACATTTAGGAATGACGTATTGACGTCCCCCTGTGTGATTTAATAAATCGGGTAAGTAAAATTTTTCCACAGAAACGTGATTCTAGCTGAACATAGCATGTACATACAAATAAAAATAAAATATATAGATTTATAATAATACGTAACTTTAAAAACTAAAGATAAATAAAATAGGAACATGAAATAAAAACAATGAAAATAAACAATAATAAGTGATTACTATAGACGTTGTGTAGTGTGGTGTTTTTCTACTTATGCAGACTTAAAAGCTATTTTAGTAATAAATACAATGTCGTTATAATAACAATACTCCGTAATGAAGTAATTCAGTTTCATTTTTACATCTTAGGTACTTTTATAAATGCACCATGGGAATTTACATGGCGGCCATTTTGCAAACGACATGAATCGAGTACACGACAACCATGCTTTGCTTTTTCGCTCAAAGCGGTAAATTAAGACATTAGTACAACTAAGTGTTAGTATATATTCTTTCCAATATTGTTTTAGCGGGCTGAATGGATCATGGATCCTTCGATGTACTAAGAAGCAAGATCCACACATTCTTAGGGAATGCAAAACCAAAACGCCTTCCATATATCAGGTATTTTATTACATAGCTAAACAAATTGAAACAGAAACCCAGAAAATTGGTAGGTAATCCTTCCGACACTAATGAAGTATACACATTGTTCCACCCAGAAAATGCAGCTCCAGAGAGACAGCAAACACTTCCTAGATAACTGAGGACTACCATTCCACCAGGAATAATAACAGACTGGACCAAAACTGGGAGAAATCAGACAGTCACTCACACCGTTGGAAAGCCATATCCATTGCCTGTAGGCCATGACCCTTGAGGTAAGTACAAAAAGAGCAGCTATTGTTACTAGTTTAGTTATTAGTTTAGTTTAATCTCATGTGGCTTGTTGTATCTGCATGTAATATTTCTTTAATATACTCAGAAAATGCTTTTTTGTTCCCAGGACTCTTACTGGCGGAGGAATGTTATTCCAACAATGTGTAGCAGCATATCTGAAACTCCCCCTGAATGCTGCAGTCCTATGTGTTGATGTGCAAAGAGGTTTGGTAGAAAGACGTGGTTCGTATTTGATTTTAACTTAACAAATTATATACTACCTTCCTCGATAACCACGCTAGCCATTGGTGAAAACAGCATGAGAACCGGTACAGTCGTTTTTGAGTTTATCGCGAACAGACAGACGCGGCGGTGGACTTTGTATTATAATATGTAGTGATGGTACGGAACCCTTCGTGCGCGAGTCCGACTCGCACTTGGCCGGTTTTGGTCTTTCAGCAAGGCAATAATTGAGAAATAATAACGTATTAAAAACAAAGAAAATAAAAGGAAATTGATAATCAAACAGATTAAGGTAAGTATTAGTATAGGCTGAAAAATGATGTGATAAGTTAATGGTGCGGTTTAAAAAAAGATTTAGTGACAAATTCTTTAAAGAGTTTTTCAAATAGGAACTTTGGTTCCGGAGATTACCCTCCACATACAGAGTGTAAGGGTCAGCCCTCCGCAAACTAACAGGGTGCATTCAGCTCCTGATTTTGAATCATATTCCACCAGAAAGCTCAGAAAATTTTCATTTTTTTAATCTTTTTTTTTTTCAGTTACTATTCCTTTATTTCAATGTAAAATAACATTCTTTGTGTGCAGCACTCCATTTATGTAAATAAAACAGCTGAAATAAAAAAACCAGCAGTGGATGTTGAAATACTCTAACGCGCGAAATCAGCTGTTCACTATCTGCCTAGCTACAGAGTTCATCGAACTCACTCGCTGCGCTGTCGTTCGCTACGTGCGTTTTGCCACGGTAACGATACATTGCGTGTGAGGTAATAAAACAAATCAGGTTTATTGGATTCCCATAACGTTCCTGAAATAATTTCATGTACCGGTCATCTTAATATGATATACTGAATGCTCCCCATCAGTCTGCGGAAGGCTGTCCCTTACACTCTGTATACACAAACTCACAAAATTTGCTCTCTTTATAATCTTCTATCTATATATATAAAATTCAAAGTCTGACTGACTGACTCAACGCACAAAATTGACGTGATCAACGCACAGCCCAAACTGCTGGGTCTAGAGATTCCAAATTTGGCAAGTAGGTTCGTTATGAGGTCTTGGGGTGCACTAAGAAAGTATTTTTGGAAATTTCTCCCCTAAGGGGATAAAATAGGGGATGAAAGTTTGTATGATAGTCCGTCAGTTTTGAAGTTAGGATCTTCAAATTTTGTGTTTAGGCTGACAATTGAAAAAAAATTATACGCGTCTCAGCGTTTTTAATAATTCCACCCCCGAAAGATTAAAAAGGGGGATGAAGTTGAAGTCTTTAATTACCGAAGAAAAATCACTAAATTTACTATCTAGGCTTATGGTTGGAAGTTAACGCGTGTTGTTAGAATTTCAACCCTTAAGGGGGTCTAACATTTTGTTTTTAATTAAAGTTCTTTATTTTTTAAGTTAAAATCACTAATATTTCGGCTTATGTTTTTATTTTTAAGTTTTTGTATTACTCGTCATTATGTGCTAACCCCTCAAGTTTTAAAATGTTACACTGCTACAATATTGAATTCGTTACGAATAATCTAAAGAATACTTCAAAAAGAGTTTACTAGATCAACTTGGATTCGAACCATCGCATTACCGAACGTCGTCATACTCATACCGGCAGTTTGACAGACTAGCCAGCGAGCCCATGAGAAGTGCGATGAAATTGTTATCCACTATCGTCCAAGTAGTTTATCTTTAGGTCTCTGTCTAATCGATAGATGTTATCATTTAAGGGTATCCCATTATTTTACTTACTAACGTTTTCTTAATAAAATTAATCCATACCCTCAAATTATAACTACAACGTTGTCTAGGGACTCGTTTGTGTCAGTTGGCAAAATATATAATGACTAATGATAACTGTATAAGTATTATATTATCAAATCTTTTCCAATAAAAAAACGAACAGAACTTTTACAAAAAGAAAAAAAAAATTATATAAGAAAATATAAATAAAAAGATTGTAAAGATAATATAAATTATTATCTTTACAATATATAATTTTTTTTGTAAAATAAGATCAAAATTTTGTTAAATAATAGCAATAATACATATTATTTATTTTTATTGATTTTTAAATTCTTTCTATATATTACTAAAACAAAATAGAAAAATACCGTATATTAAAAAATGCATACTGCATGACACACGCGTTGTGCGTAGGATTCGAATCTCCAATATTATGAACGGCAAGCGATCTTGAAACCTCCGGACTACTTAAACGTTGTGTATAACTTCGTAAATGTTAACCTTATTATTGCTTGTCATTATATGCGTTATTAAAAGTATTAACTTTTTATTGAATAAAAACAATATTTAAAACAGAAAATACTTATTTATTCACAAAAACAATACATTAATTGTAATAACATGTTTTTGCAAAATACAAAAACCAACTTGGGCCTATCACGGATTTGAACCCACATGTCTTTTGGGGGGGTAAGGACTTAATGGAGCTGTGTGTACTTTTAATCCCGGTAGTACGTTCCCGTTGGATTTTTTCCGAAATCCACGCGGGCGAAGTCCGAGCCTTGTGTTACAAGGGCGCCGCGAAATGGAGCGGCGACATCTTTATCAGAGTTCATTCACCCTTACGCAAAAATGTGTTTCTTACTATTGTAACTTAAACTTAATCTAAATCCATTCTGCGGCGCCCTTGTATCACAAGGGTCGGACTGCACTCGTAACAGGGTGTTTTTAACTATGTCATGCGTTATAATTAATAAAAAAAAATAAAAAACCAAAAGTTAAAAACAATTTTCTTTTTTACTTGAATGATTGTAGTCATTGGATACATGAAGTGGGCTGTCTTTGTAAGACGACTAAAATGCCACGGTGTATAATATAATACAACCTCATATACCTACTTAATGAAAAATAATGTTCTAATTGATAACGACACAATATTCTAGTATTAAGAGGGCCCTAACCGGTCCGTCTATCGTCAACGCGAGCATGATTGAATAGCTTGTTGTTTCATCCAACGCAATGTTAATGCTAACAGGCAAGTGAGAACGCAATAACATTGAACGAAAAATAGTGTGCGGAAATTTCATAAAACTTGTTCCAGGAAATACGTGTTTTTGAGAAAGTCTTACAAGTTTGTGAAATAAATGTGTGTCATTTAGAATCTCCATTACATGTGCGATGTTTCTATGGAGATGTTTTCTTTATTTTTACAATTTATGAGTTATGAACGGCCAAAGTACAGGTAAAATGTGTGCAAAAAGCAGATTTTTGGAGGCTTAATACTGAATTTGTTTCTCCAAATGTTATTTTTTTGCTTTCATAGAAACCTAGATATAGTGCGTGGTACACATGATACCAAATAGTTCAATTTTTTTATTGAAAGATGTGTTCCAATGCCATAATCACGTTCGAGCGTTTGTGTGAAAAGTATGAAGGGTTGGCCGCTCTTAAGTTATCTTGCTGCACCCTAACGGGGTCATGTACTCATTAGTTTTAAGCAAATCATGTAACTGTGTGTACAGACGCCAGCACATCAAGCTACTACAAACTGTCAAATTTATTTAATAGATTTTCAACTTTATCACTACAACACAAGGTTCAAGGTTGATTGCGAAAATTTGACAGTTTCGGGTAGCTTGACCTGCTGGCGTCTGTATATTGTGCAATAAATGAATAAATGTTTTCCTAAGGCGTCCACTCCCGGCGTTTCCGTTTTTATTTATTTGTATACATGGTTAAACCGACAGAAAATGAAGTAGATCGCAGAATAAAGAGTGCTTGGAGAAGATATTGGTCGTTGAAAGAAGTATTTAAATCACCCATCCCGAATCGATTGAAAAGAAAGCTATGGACACCATTATATTACCTACTCTACTCTACGGTTGTCAAAGTTGGACACTAACAAAGGCAGTTACAAACAAACTTCAAGCATTCCAATGAACAATGGAGATGAGTATGTAGGAATTAAACTCCGAGACCGTAAAAGAAGCAAAGACATACGACTATGTACTAAAATAATAGATGCTGTGGAATTAGCTTGCAAGTTGAAATGGCGATGGGCAGGACACGTAGCCAGAGCCACAGATGGACGATGGAGTGAGAAGGTCCTCCATGGGTACCCTCGTGATGCACCACGCACCCGTGGCAGACCCAGGCGCCGGTGGTGCGATGATATTATGGCCGTGACCGGCCCTACCTGGACTAGAATGGCCCAAGACAGAGAGGAATGGCGAAAGATGGAGGAAACCTTCGCCCTTAAATGGGCTCCCAATAATAATTAACAAAAATATTTATTTATATTATTCAATTATTATTCAGATTATATTTAGGAATGTTACAAAGCAATATTTTATGATAAATTGTAATTAATTTTAAAAGTTTTTTTGTGAAATAAAAGGCTTAAATAATAAATAATAATAATAACCCTACCGCCGTATCTCTACGTTGACGTCGTGGTGGGGCTTGCGCGCTCCGAACTCTAGGTCTGTGCCGGTAGAGTTTACTTTACCAGAACATGTGTAGGGTGAGGAGTCAGACCAAGAGAGATACAGAAACCCGCAGGGCAGTATGTGGCGAGCTGTTGGGCAGTTGCAACCCCACGGACCCTATCTCCCGGGAGAAGTCATGTTCCTCATCTCTGGCTTGCCTTTATTGGCCGGCTGGAGTGAACACTGACGAGGAACTGAGCTCCCACCTCATTCTTGCCTTTATTGGCCGGCTTGAGTGGAGATTCGCAAGAGCAAACGTGCTCGGAGGAAGGAAGTATTCCAGTAAGTGCTTGTAGGGATCTTGACCATCTTCCGGGCTCTGGGATTGTTCTGAGAGCCGTGGAATACCTCTCCACTCCTCGAGCACCTCAGGATATGTTGCCCCCTTGTCGCTGCGTCACTATGTGCTAGCGACCGTTTCCGGGGGCCCATTGATGAGTGTGCAAGTCGCCCCCTGCCATTTTATCCGTGTACAATAAAACATTGATCAGGCAGGGGCCATAGTCTTTCCATAGTTTTAGGTAACCAGTCCATTTTAACCACCCAAACCCATAGTCCAATATCTTTGTTTCCATATCCTACAATAGTCCTACACCAGCCGGGGTTGTCCTTGGGTGCACTTGCATAGTGCGTACAGGGATAATCGTCGGTTGGTGCCTCATTCCATTTAAAATTGTCTAAGGGGCCTCTGCGAGTTGGTTTAGGCCCCTCGTACGCCTTCCAAAGGTCCGGGACCCCAGGGTCCCGAGATATATAAACGATATATAAACATAATAATAATAATAATGATAATACATGGTTATTTATAAACGAGGAAAACAGTCTTCAAGACATTGCTAAGAGGTACTCTTAGTAGAACGCACGTTGAAGTTAAAAACATGAAGATATTGTTTTTCTTGTTTCTGGTTTTTGCATTTGCTGCTGCGCAGAACCAGTCAAATGTGCCGCCAACGACGAAGCCACCGAGGCCACGTGAGTAATGATTTATTTTGGACCAAACCCTTGTACCTACGCATTTTATAAGCCTGCCAAACTGCGTGTCAGATTGTCGGCAGCATTATTAAGAGCGGCCAACCCGTTATACTTTTCATACAAACGCTCGTACGTGATTATGACGTTAGAACACATTTTCCAATGAAAATTTTGAACTCATTGGGTATCATGTGCACTATATCTAGGTTTCTATGAGAGCAAAAAAAAAAAAAAATTTGGAGAAACAAATTCAGTATAAGCCTCCAAAAATCTGCTTTTGCACACATTTTACCTGAACTTTGGCCGTTCATAATCCATACTAATATTATAAATGTGAAAGTAACTCTGTCTGTCTGTCTGTCTGTCTGTCTGTCTATCTGTCTGTCTGTCTGTCTGTATGTATGTTACGTTTTCACGCCTAAACCGCTGAACCGATCGTCATGAAATTTGGCAGAGATATAGCCTGGGATATGGAGAAGGACATAGGCTACTTTTTTACGCGATAACCGACATCCACGCGGGCGGAGCCGCGGGCAAAGGTTAGTGTACTCATAAATTGTAAAAATAAAGAAAACATCTCCATAGAAACATCGCACATGTAATGGAGATTCTAAATGATACACATTTCGACGGTCCCTACGTGCACAAAGACATGTCAAAAATTTATTTAATTTAATTGCACAATTGGGTTTAGATTTTCCATATGCACATACCTGTATAGTTATATTTTTTAATATTACGTATTTAACGTTATTTACAAATTGTACATACAATTATTTCTAGAGCAGTTTGAACATAAATAACGCTTTCCTGTAAACCTCGGTTTTTGACATGTCTTTATGTACGTAGGGACCGTCGATTTATTTCACAAACTTTTAAGGCTTTCTCAAAAACACGTATTTCCTGGAACAAGTTTTATGAATTTTTCGCACACTATATTCGTCCAATGTTATTGCGTTCTCACTTGCCTGTTAGCATTAACATTGCGCTGGATGAAACAACAAGCTTTTCCATCATGCTCGTGTTGACGATAGACGGACCGGGAAGGGCCTACTAAATTAAACATCCCGCGTCACGTCAAAATACCGATGGCCAGCGAACAACTAATGTTGTATAGATCGTGTCACGTAATTATAGTTCATTCAAGTTAAGAATGCAGTGATCTCATCAGTGCAACTGCAAGATAAAGGTGTATTCACAGTGGTGTTAAATTAAAAAAAAAAAATATTTTAAAAGACCTTCAACTGTCATTGTGAACTTGACTTTGTAATTTGAAAAGATTTGATTGGTTAGGGGGCGGGGCTAGGCCTACGGATAATTATGACTGCATTCTTAACGCGAACGAACTATAGAACGCTGGCCAATCGCACAACCATACCATACCATTTTTACCTGACGCGAACTAATACAACGTATGGTTTTGCGGTTACTATACCCAAAGTCTCTAATTCAGATAATTTATGTAAACAAAGTAATGTCAAGAAATGTCACTGTCAAAATGACAGGACAGTGGTGCAAAACATTTTATCATTAAATGTTTTTGTAAATAGTCATCGCTAAAATTAAAGTGAGTTAATTATAAGAACTATGCAAACAAAATACCGTTGCCAAACAATGTTTTTTGTAGTGTGTCGGAGACACGGTATATGATAGTCATAATCAGCCCTTTTAAGCCCAGTGCTAGACGTAGGCGTCCCAAAATCGATTTCCAATCGAAACAGTTTACAGCCGTTTTCATCCAAAATGTGGCTAGATATGCTACTTACAAGATGAATCTATTTATGAGAGTTGTAATATTAGTGTTGTTGAAGATGTTAAAAATTTGAAAATGTTTGGATCTACTGCATTGTTACCAGTATCATAAAATATTTTATACCAGAAAATCTCCTTTTATTAATAACTTTGTTTAAAACCGAAAATTTAAAAAAATTATTACCGTATGATTACTTTTTAATTATTATTTCTTAAAATCAGTACTTAAAAGAAAATAGAAATAGAACCACTTTTTTCGCAATTTTATGTGAATTAACATTACGAAGATATTTTTTGTTATGTTATCCCCTTTGTTTACATAAATTATCTGAATTTGAGACTTTGGGTATACTAACTATATCTACTTAGGCCGTAGCGATGCTGTCGCGCGTTTACGAAACGACCAACAGCATCGCTACTAACGCGCGTTAGTCGCATTTGCAACGCGCTACAGAAGCGATGGCAACGCGCTACTAACGCGCTACAGTATCGCGACTGTATCGATGCAAACGCGCGACCGTGTCGGACGACATCGGGGAGTAAATGGAGGGAGGGTGACGCGTGAGTGGAGAACCGAGCATCAGTGCAAATGTGGCATTTTTGTGCCGTTACTGAATCGCGTCTGCATCGCGACAGTATCGCGTTTGCATCGCGACTGAGAGTCGTGGTGTGAGTTAGGGCAAACAGCTAGCGGCCGCATCGCGGCTGTATCGATGCGAATGCGCGATAGCATCGCTACTGCATCGCTATAAAAAGTCGCCGTGGGCGAGGGGCCTTCGATGTTTAATTAAATACTTTATAGCGAATGTTTTAAAACGAGCGCTAATCCTGCCGACAAGTAATGAAATGAAATCGTTTATTCTGTAAACAGGATATCAGAATCACGTTTACACGTCACATTAAAAATAAAAAAAATAAGCTGGGTGAAGTCGAGATTTCCTATCTGACTACCCCTGAGAAGAATTGGCGAAACAAACTCATGGGTCAAAGTATCCTCACGATGTTTTTGTTCACCGATGTTAGCAATGTCCAAGATAAACTCAGGAAGTGCATATGAATTAAAAGTCACATAGGTACTATCGAGGACATCCGAATCGGCACACTTTCAAAACATAATCCCGTACTCACGGTTGTCCACATCTGTTTAACACCCCTTTTAGAGACGACCAATAAAAAAAAACTTTTGTTTTAATAAATATCTCAGGCTCTGTTATAATGATCACAGATGTCTGACCACCTCGACTGGCTTTTTACGGTCTTTTTTTTTTAAAGCAAGGGGCTCAGCAAAAATATGATGCTGCGATGCTATTGGTTGATGAGCGTAGGTGAGCATTACTATAGCAGCCGAGCGCTGCAAAGAACAGTCCTAATAGTGGTCCGATTCGAATGTCCGTGATAGTACTTGCCCGGATTTGAACCCACGATCTCGTGTATCAGAGGCGAAGCCTTAACCACTGGGCCATCACGACACACAATAATTTAACTTTTTTTTTTTTAGGGCGAAGTGGTTGGCGTAAACATCATGGAGGGCACCACCTTGCATCATCGCAGATTATCAGATCATACCATAAGCCATTGCACGGTGGATAGATGCAGGGTAACGGAGCTTTCCTGATAAAGAACATCGACATCAGCGCAGAAAATATGGGAACATGTTCATTAGAATTAGGGGCAATGGGTCTGGATGAAAGCTTGGGATTGAGCTGCTCCAAATTTTACATATTGAAACTTTTTTTATTGTGTTTGCTTTATACACATTGACATGAATATTTTAATTATTGTGACTGTGAAGACTATGTGGGTCTTTGTTTATTTTTATTTTTTTCTTCTCAGTAACACAAACAAGAGTTTTGTTTTGTTATTTTTAGTTTCTCGTCGTATTTTTAGACGTACTAAAAAAAAAAAAAAAAATCGCCATGAATACGATCTACTGCTGATCCCTCAGAATTTCCGCTACATTAGTTTGTAGCGGAAATTCTGAGGGATCAGCAGTAGATCGTATTCTTGGCGATTTTTTTTTTTTAGTATAAAATACACAAACAAGAGTTTTGTTTTGTTATTTTTAGTTTCTTGTCGTATAATTAATTTTGCCCTGACTACAGTTACGTTTGCCTTCAGTTTGTAAATTGTAACAACTTTCCACAGATTACAACTTAGTAGAGTTGTAATCTGTGGAAAATGTAGAGCGTACCCTAGTAGCATTTTCCGTTGGCATTTAGATGGGCCACCTTCAGAGGTATGTGGCCCAACCAAACGCCAACAAAAATGCTACTAGGGTAGTACTTATATTTGTTAAATTTATTGTTATTTTTGCTTATTTTTAATATACTACTGTTTGTTTACCCTTAAAATAAATAAATAAAAACTATGTATTTTTATACATATAACATTTTTTTACTTTTTTTTATAATATACTTAGATTCTTTTTATCTTCTCCTTGGCTTCTTTACCACCTATATGTATAAATAGATACCCCCTATAAATTATAATCAAATTTACATAAAATATGAAAAAAAAAAATGTCTTGAATTTGTATACAACGTGTAACGTTAAATGCGCATAACCTGAAAATAGTTTGATCAGAATAACGAGCAGAATCAATTGACCAACTTTTTTTTTTTGGTCATTAAAAATCTTCATTAAAAAAGTTGCCGTGTCTATTTATGAATAGGTCAAAGCCATCACATGTGCAAACCCGCCAAAATAGGTAAACAAATACATCTGTTCCTGTAACTGATCGGCTCGAGCTCTTAGGCATGGAGTTGACATCTGGTCTCAACTTCGGCTCCACCATCGAGTGCAAAGCTCAAACTGCGGCCAAGAAACTGGGCGTCCTAAATAGGGTGAAGCGATTCTTTACGCCTGGACAGCTTTTAACCCTTTACAAAGCACAAGTCCGTTCCTGCATGGAGTATTGCAGCCATCTTTGGGATGGCTCAGCAAAGTACCAACTTGCTGCGCTTGACTCGGTGGAACGCAGAGCTAAGAGGCTCATTGGAGACGTAAAACTGGTGGATGCCAAGCTTCACAGCTTGGCTCATCGCCGCAAGGTTGCCTGCTTGTCGGTCTTCTACAGAGTGTACTTCGGCGAGTGTGCCCATGAACTCCACGACCTCATTCAACCGGCCCCCTTCTACCATCGGACATCTAGACGCACTGCAAGTTACCACCCCTACCTAGTTGATATTCCACCAACTCGCACTAAGCGTTTTCAAACGTCTTTTATAATGCGCACAGCAAAGGAGTGGAACTCTCTGCCTGCGTCTGTGTTTCCGAACGCATACAACCCTAATCTATTCAAAGTGAGAGTGAACAGGCTTCTTCTGGGTAAGCTCACTCCATCGTAGAGTTTGTCTCTGTCATCCAGACCTAAAGTCAAGAGCAAACTCATAGTAGAATAAAAAAATAAAAAAAATACAATCTGTTGTCGACCAATTTAAATTTTCTCATATGTGGGATAAACAAATAATAATGTCAGCGCGGCGCAGCGAGCGGCCCGGTGACAACCCCTCCCTCGATAGAGCGTCGTCGCAGACGCAAGAAGCGATCAGAATTGCCACTAAAACTAAAACAGCACATAAAACCATTACAATTTTTTTTATGATTTTTTTTCTCTCTGAAATAGGTTAATTGAATTAAAAATCAGTTGGGGTGTCTGAGGTTTTGCGCATTTAACGTTACACGTTGTATAGAATACGAAAGAACTTTTTCCCCAACCGAATATTAAAAAACTCATTTTTTGTCATGGCGTAAAACCCGCACGAAGCAGGGGCGGCCCGCGGCTTCGCCCGCGTGGCTTGTCTTTTATTTTAGAAAAAGCCATGCGGGTGAAGCCGTGGACAGTACCTAGTCTAAAATAAAAGTAGCCTTTTTTTTTTACTCTGAGAAATGCATTACGCATGCCCGCTCGTCGGGGGACGAGACAGGGTATGTGGGACTCCCTGCCAAAATGGCAGTATACCAACTAAAACTCAGCGGAGTTCCCTCATCGCCTTGATGGGAGGGTCATGGGAAACCGGCTCAGCCTTTACATCCACAATCCTCCCGGCGCATGCCCGCCTAGGTGGCGGGCCCCGCATGCTCTCCCGGCTGGGGGGGATACGGGAATGGCTGGGAACACCTGGCCATTCCCGTCCGGCACTGGTGGAAGCCTGTGCAATGCAAGCGAGGGTGCCCCCGCACCCGTTGCCTGCTGGCCTCCACCTGGGAGGAGTCGGAAATGACTTCTCCCCAAGCGGAGAGAAAAAAAAAAAAAATTGCTAAGTTAATCCTTCTGCAAGTGAAATGCAATTTCCTACGAAATGTACGGGATAAGTTTTTTGCGATTTCTGACTTTCCTAGTACTCAAAACTCAGTTGGTCCGGTAAGTTTTTGATCCTTATTATAAAAAACAGGATAAAATGGCATCAAAAATAGTTTTTTGTAAAAATAGCACATTTTCTTGCTGACGTTTTTTTTTTTTTTTTCAAAATCAGTGTCTTCATTTCAGCCGAAATACGTCCACTGTTGGATATAGGCCTCCCCCAATTAATCGCCACGCTTGGCAGGCGGGTTGGCGATCGCAGTATGGTGTTGAAAAATGCATAGAGAACGCTGCTGCCCATTCTCTAGTAAGTCCCTTAGTCGCCTTTTACGACACCCACGGGAGAAAATGGGGTGGTGCTATTCTTTACGTGCGGCACCACACGGCACCAAAATCTGTGTATAAGGAACATTATTTCTGAAAATCAAAATCAAGTCATTTATTCAAATTAGGTTGAGAATCAGCACTTTTCGAACGTCAAAAGCTAAGGACAGGTATCCCGAGACCGTTCTTCTGTATCTACCACGGGTATTTATTAGAGGCCAGGATGATTTGTATCACCATTGTACCTCTACACTCGAGTGTCGAGGTTCAATGGTGATACATCATACTGGCCGCTTTATGGGCGCTTGGTAAATTTCAATAAGAACTACCTAACCCGACAGACTTCGTTCTGTCAAAAGCTATAGTATAAACACCACTACTCTTACCATACCCTACCTTACACTACCTTATCTACCTACCTAAAACTAAAAAAAAATTGATAGTAGCCAATCCTCTGACCTTCTGAATATGCATATAAAATTTCATAAAAATCGGTCAAGCCGTTTCGGAGGAGTATGGTTACTAATATTGTGACACGAGAATCAATACTATACTAATAATATTATAAATGTGAAAGTAGCTTTGTCTGTCTGTATGTTACGTTTTCAAGCCTAAACCGCTGAACCGATCGTCATGAAATTTGGCAGAGATATAGCCTGGGATATGGAGAAGGACATAGGCTACTTTTTTACGCGATAAACAACATCCACGCGGGCAGAGCGGCGGGCAAAAGCTAGTATAGATATAATATCCTAAAGGGTATACTTATTCAGTAGAGTAGCACATCCCGCACCTTACAGTACCTACCCTTACTGGGCAATAAGGGTAGGTACCATAACCGTGGTAGATCCCGTATCAATAAATCCATCCTGTATACTTTCATAAGCATTTAGTAAAAAACTGTTATTTTCACATTACAAACAGACACGTCAATTTTATTTATTCGTATAGATGGTATATTACCAAGTAGTCATTTATAAGCGAGAAAAACTTGTCTTACAACATTGCTAAGAAGAACTCTTAGCAGGACGCACGTTGTAGTTAAAAACATGAAGATATTATTGTTTTTCCTGTTTTTGGTGTTTGTGTTTTCTGCGGCACAAAACCGGCCGAATTCGCATCGGAAGACAAGTGAGTAGGTTCAGTCACCAACAGGAATCGATTAACTCTAGAACGTGTTTTTTTTTCACATCCCATAACTTTAGGGTTATATTCTATGAGTAAAAATAATACAAAAAAAGTCCTAAATTGTGTGGTCCGAAAATGCATAGTTTCGAAGATAATTATTTATTTATTTATTTAAACTTCATGTACAATAGTGGTACATAGGCGGACTTAATGCCACAAGGCATTCTCTACCAGTCAACCTTTGGGTTAAATATAAAAACAGTGATAGGGTACAAAAATAATGTCTAAAATACTAACTTCTTGATTAAGAGAATTTATATAGTTTTATTGATAACTAATACACATATACAAATAAAATAAACTAATAGATATTTTAACAAATACCACCTAATAATAATTACTACGACTAGTCTACTAATTGAGAGTTATTTATTCTGACTTAAGTAGTGGTTACGAACTTTTATCAATGATATTAATTTACGTCAAAAATTGTCACCCGTATGACGAATTGTTACATTTGAGACGTTGCCAAACTGATGAAACTGTGACCCTCGATGTATGTATACCCAGTCTCTAATTCAGATAATTTATGTAAACAAAGTAATGTCAAGAAATGTCACTGTCAAAATGACAGGACAGCGGTGCAAAAAAACATTTTATCATTATTATTTTTTGTAAATAATCTATATACTATACTATACTATAATATTTTACTATAATTAATAATAATATTATAAAGAGGAAAGATTTGTACCTATTTTTGTATGTTTGTATGTTTGTAATGAATAGGCTCAAAAAGTACTGGGCCGATTTAAAAAATTCTTTCACCAATAGAATGCTACATTCTTCCAATTTGACATAGGCGACATTTCATTTTGAAAAAAATTAGGGATCCTTGGTAAAATTTGAACAATGTAACCGAAGGTGTAGAAAAATGAGTCTTAAAATGTCTTTCGTATTGTCTACCCCGTGCGAAGCCGGGACGGGCTGCTAGTCATCTATGAAATTAAAGTGAATTAATTATAAGAACTATTGCAAACAAAATACCGTTGCTAAACAATGTTTTATGTAGTGTGTCGGAGACACGGCCTATGATCGTCATAATCAGCCCATTTAAGTCAACTGCTAGACGTAGGCCTCCCAAAATCGATTTCCACTCGAAACAGTTTACAGCCGTTTTCATCAAAAATGTGGCTAGATATGCTACATACAATATGAATGTATGAATGAGAGTTGTTAAAGATGTAAAAAATGTGAAAATGTTTGGATCTCCTGCATTGTTACCAGTATCATAAAATATTTTATACCAGAAAATCTCCTTTTTTTAATAACTTTGTTTAAAACCGAAAATTTATAAAAATAATTACGGTATGATTTTTTTAAATTATTATTTCTTAAATTCTGTACTTAAAAGAAAATGTAACCGTTTTTTCGCCATTTTATGTGAATTACCATTACGAAGATGTTTTTTTGTTATGTTATCCCCTTTGTTTACATAAATTATCTGAATTTGAGACTTTGGGTATAGTAGGTATCTAAGTTTCATTGATAAATAAGAGTAATTCATTTTCATTTAAAGCTAAGAAAATGCGAGGTTGTCATATTTCACGTAAGGGTGTTTTTACATTAATAATCGTGACTTTGTCGAATTATTAAAAAAAACGAGTGCGTGTCGGACCACGCAGAATGAAGGGTTCCGTACTTAAAAGCACTTATCCTAAGAACAAACTTAACATTGTAGTTGGTAAACATAATCTCCCATACATTCCAACCGCAAATGTAAGTTTGTACGCACAATATCGAGAGATTTACCATGTTATTTTAAGACCATAGACTTCTTATAGATTTTCCTGTAATCTATAAGTACCTATAGAACTAAATTCTGTTTTTTTTTTCTTCAAAATATGAGGTTCAGTTGTTTCGGAGATAAGGGGGGGGTAATGGTCAATTTTCGTCTATTTTCACTTATAACATTAGATTTATTTTAAAATTATAAAAAAAAAAAAATTGAGACCCTCACAGTAAGCCCTTTCATTTGATATGTCACACGGTAGTTTGCAAAACTTTTTTTTTTTAATTTTCTTGTTTGCCCCCCAAAACTGACCCCAATATTCTAAATTCATTTCAATCAAATCAATCAATTAAAAAAATTAAAATTTATTTACGGTTCACGTCCGTGTTTGGGTCACTTAAATTGATATGTATACCAAATTTCAACTTAATCGGTCCATTACATTCGGAGCAAATTGGCTGTGACAGAGGGACAGACAGACAGACAGACAGACACACGAGTAGGATCACTCGTGTGTCTGTCTGTCTGTCTGTAGGATTCCGTTTTTTCCTTTTGAATAACGGAACCCTAAAAAAAAACATATTCCAGTTGATTCTTTGATATGGTCTCATTCCTACCCTAGAGTTATGGGATATAAAAAAAACACCTTGTATAGTTTTATAAGTCTTTTTAATCAACATTTTTTTTAACACATACATACATAAATTCACGCTTTCTTCCCGTGGGTGTAGACAGGAACAATAGAGCTCCACCGGCTACGCGCCTTACATACTGCCTTTGCTTCGTTTACATTCATACATCTAGTCATACATGGACGCCGGTTGCGAGCGCTACGCACCTGATCTTTCTGAAGAACATTATTATTATTATTATTTTTTGAAGATGGCATCTCAGAGTGTAAGCACGAGGGGCTCGGACTCTTTAACCGACTATCCTGTGGTGCCTTAAGCTCCAAACGGATTTTAAGGCCTCCAGCCAGGGCATACTTATAAGCTAAATTCCGTCTGCTCGCTAAAGGCACCCCCTGCGGGGTACGAACCTCGGCTTAGGGCAGAGTCGGAGGAGGGGGGAGGGTGGCAAGGGACTGTCGGTGGCTGGATAAAATCAGTGTTTTAATTATTATCATGGGGAGTTTGGACTAATTGCTGCTCAGCTAAAACGCGTGCTGGCGCTTCGTTTGAAAGCAAGGGTCGGGGAGGACAAGAACATCACCTATTAGGTCACTATATATTCTCCTAGGGCGTCCCCTCCTGGCGTTTCCACTCACAACTGCCTTGTACCTTTCGTAAGTCGCTTTCATTCATCCTTTCAACATGACCAAACCATCTATAACACAAAGTCTCTAATTCAGATAATTTATGTAAACAAAGTAATGTCAAGAAATGTCACTGTCAAAATGACAGGACAGCAAACATTTTATCATAATTTTTTTTTGTAAATAATCATCTATGAAATTAAAGTGAATTAATTATAAGAACTATTGCAAACAAAATACCGTTGCCAAACAATGTTTTATGTAGTGTGTCGGAGACACGACCTATGATCGTCATAATCAGCCCTTTTAAGTCCACTGCTAGACGTAAGCCTCCTAAAATCGATTTCCACTCGAAATAGTTTTCATCTAAAATGTGGCTAGATATGCTACATACAATATGAATCTATGAATGAGAGTTGTAATATTAGTGTTGTTGAAGATGTAAAAAATGTGAAAATGTTTGGATCTCTTGCATTGTTACCGGTATCATAAAATATTTTATTCCAGAAAATCTCCTTTTTTTAATAACTTTGTTTAAAACCGAAAATTTATAAAAATAATTACGGTATGATTATTTTTTAATTATTATTTCTTAAATTCAGTACTTAAAAGAAAATGGAACCTTTTTTTTTCGCCATTTTATGAGAATTACCATTACGAAGATAATTTTTTTGATATGTTATTCCCTTTGTTTACATAAATGACACAACGACGAGGACGGCACGGTTGGTTAAGCGATTGACTGCTGCGCTGCGTGTCGCGGGTTCGATTCCCGCACGGATCAAATATTTGTATGACCTACAAGTAGTTGTTCCGGGTCTGGCTGTTTGTGTATTTAGTTTTAAATGTATGTAAATGCACCCACAATACAGGAGAAATTCCTAGTGTGGGGCAACGTTATTTCTGACTGTGTGTCCGTCTGTCTGTTTGTATGTTACGTTTTCACGCCTAAACCGCTGAACCGATCGGCATGAAATTTGACAGAGATATAGCCTGGGATATTGAGAAGGACATAGGCTACTTTTTTACGCGATAACCGACATCCACGCGGGCGGAGCCGCGGGCAAAAGCTAGTACAAAATATATGAGAAATAAAATTTGGAAAAGAATTATGCTTCGTCAACAACACTTATAATTGTGATGTGAAAAGTGTTTTTTTTTCTAACATTTACATTCCAGAAGGGAACAGCAATGCTATTCTGTAACCATCTCACCGTGAAAACGTAGGTGAAGTGAGCATGGAGTGAGCTGTCAATAGTGTCAATCCCAAGCATCAGGTGGAATCACAGCTCACGTCAAAGTCACTTCACCTAAGTTTTCACCGGAGATTTTGACAGAATAGCACTACTGATGTCGTCAGTCTCATTTGGTAGGCAATAATAGGGATGTGTCCTGGGTAAAAAAAAAAAAAAACTGTTTAGTCCGTCAATCAGATAATAAAAAAATATTAGACACGTATTTTTTGCTTTGTCATATTAATAAAAAATGACTTAGATAAAACACATTAAACTTGGAGAGTGGGGGCTCGTTACGTCACAGCTACGTATGAAATCTGTTGAGAAGCGACGTCATGCCACATTTGAACTCAATGTATCACCGTAATGTTTTGATTAAGTAAAAAAAGAAAAAATACGTGTCCAATAATTTTTTGTAATCTACATGACGAACAAAAAAAAATTTTTTAGTCATCATCCCTATTGTTTGTTTGAAGAAGATTTATCTTGATTACTTTCGTGTAGTTTCATCAACAAGATGCAAGTATCTATCGTAGAGTTTGGTTAGTCTAGGTATATAAGGTGTATCTATTCATATATGACAGACTACCTTGGACAAGATGACACAGAATTGGTGAAGGAAGAAAATGTTCTTTCTTTCTTCTTTCTTTCTTTCTTTCTCTTTCTTAACAGCTTTCTATCCCACGTCGCAAGACAGCGGCTTTCAGAGGCAGTTTTCGCTATGCTGCTACTAAATGCTGGACCAATATCCCTCCTCCCATAAAGTACAGTAAAAGTGTCTCGACTTTCAAATTTAAATTAAAAGGATTTTTATTAAAATTAAAAATAATAAAATGTGGCGACATACATGTTTGTATGTGTGTTGTGCTGTGAACAATGGAAAATTACTAAGATAAATACCTACCCAATATCTGTGTACCTATTACAATAACAAATCTATAAATAGAAACTACTCAAGACAAATCATGTGACTGGGTAATTATTATACCGGATGACTTTTTTTACCGTCTCGAAAAAAATTGGGTATACTAGGTGAACGGAGTAGAAGCCTATGGCGTAGCATTTTTTTTTTTTTTCAGAAATAATACTAAAATAAAAGATAAAAATATTGAAATTTGGGTGCGTATGATTTAAATTTAAATATTATTTATCGTATTTATTTATTGAATTATGTTTTTTGTTAAATTTCTGTGTTTATTGTTATAGTATGATAAGTTTACTTCAAATGTGTGGTATTTATCCATAGATCAATTTCTTTCTAGGTTAAAGAAAAAATAATAAAAACTATGCCATAGGCTTCTACTCCGTTCACCTAGTATACCCAAATTTTTACGAGACGGTAAAAAATGTCATCCGGTATATATATATATATATATTTTAAATTTAATCAACATGGTTTTTGAAAATGTTCGAGCCGACATATCTGCCATATAAAATAATTTATTTTAAACATTTTTATAAATTTAATAATTTGATTTATTTATTTAACAATTTATGTACACACATATAAACAGACAAGAAGGAAGGAACAGAAAAATACGTACAAAGGTGATGCTTATTTCTAATGTAATCTCTTCCAGCATACCTGCGATAGGAAAGTAGATAGAGATATGTAGACAACGTCTGTAAGAGTAGAAGAGAAAAAAAAAAATTGTCAATTATTTTTGTTTTATACTCAAAATGTTAATAAAAACCGCGTCAAACTCCGTTTTTTAGTTCGTAAGAACAACACAGTCACATGATTTGTCTTGAGTAGTGACTATTTATAGATGTATTATTGTAATAGGTACACAGATATTGGGTATTTATTTTAGTAATTTTCCATTGATCACAGCACAACACACATACAAACATGTATGTCGTAACATATTATTTGATTTCCTATGAGCTTTTTATATCACCTTTAATTTATCTTAATTTATGTAGGTATTAAAACGGACACACCTCAAATTCAGATAATTTATGTAAACAAAGGGGATAACATAACAAAAAAATATCTTCGTAATGGTATTTCACATTAAATGGCGAAAAAAGAGGTTTCATTTTTTTTTAAGTACTGATTATAACAAATAATAATTAAAGAATAATCATACCGTAATCATTTTTATAAATTTTCGGTTTTAAACAAAGTTATTAAAAAAAGGAGATTTTCTGGTATAAAATATTTTATGATACTGGTAACAATGCAGGAGATCTAAGCATTTTTTTTACATCTTCAACAACACTAATATTACAACTCTCATTCATAGATTTATATTGTAAGTAGCCACATTTTGGATGAAAAGTGCTGAAAACTGTTTCGAGTGGAAATCGATTTTGGGAAGCCGAAGCCTACGTTTAGCACTGGACTTAAAAGGGCTGATTATGACGATCATGTACTGTCTCCGACATACTACACAAAAAATTGTTTGGCAACGGTATTTTGTTTGCATAGTTCTTATAATTCACTTTAATTTTAGAGACGACTATTTACAACAAAAAAAAATATATATATATAAATAATCATAAAATAAATAAAAATAATAAATAAATAATAATAAAAATAAAAATATAAATAATAAATATAATATAAATTATCTGAATTAGAGACTGGGTATAGCGTATCTAATGGCACTCGTGGGTTGCAGCTGAAAATCAGCGTCAGGTGGTACATTTTGTGTGTCATCTGACATTATGCTGAGTTGAGGCTAGGGCTTTCAATCTCGTTGCATTTCTGAGTCCTGGGAAGAAAATCGAGACTCGATGCGGTCTCGAAATTCCCGGGAAAAACGAGACTGTCGAGATTATTTCAAAAGTAGGTGTCATACTTATAGGCTAGGCTCTTAGGCAGTCAAAACAAGATATTTCAATCAAGTACTTTATTTAACATACCTCAAATTAAAAAATCAAAAATTATTTAATTTTATTTATTAATTTTATTAGAGTTTATTTTTATAGTCGGCATAAGAAACAAAGGGCGTTTAATGTAGTTTCAGACAGAGAGAACCTGAATTTATTGCAAAAGTAACCCATTTTAGAAATAGCTCTTTCTACTTCTACGCTGATGGATAGATATTAAGTAATTGTAACAACGGTTTTGGTATTTCCCCAAACGAGAAGTCTCGATGTTCCCTAGGCCGAAAACATCAGTCTTAAGTCTCGAAAATACCAAAAAAACGTCGAGACTCTCGAAATTTTTGAGACCGAGATTCCCGGGATGAAAGCCCTAGTTGAGGCCCTTTTGCCATTATAATATTTTTTTTCTGTTTTTTATAGTTTTAAGGTGTATTTTTTGCTGTAATGCCAATAAACGCATTTTTCTTTCTCTCTTTCGTTCTATAATATAACTTTTTTTGTTTAGATTATAATCGAAAACTTCCTGGGGGGCACTTACCAGCATCGCAGATTCAACGTTCATACAATAAGTACCGGCGCGGTGGATAGATGCAGGATCACGGAGTTCTCCTGATCGAGAACATCGACATCAGCGCAGAAATTCATCATCATCATCATCATCAGCCTATAGCAGTCCACTGCTGGACATGGGCCTCTCCAATTGCACGCAATTCAGCTCGATTCTCAGCAACTCTCATCCAGCTGCTACCAGCCACCCTGCGAAGATCGTCGTTCCACCTAGCCTGAGGACGTCCTACCTTACGTTTGCCGATTCGCGGTCTCCACTCAAGAACACGTGGGAACATAATCATTTCAATGAAAAGTATAGGTTTTTTATATAAAACACTAAACAACCTCGCAGAACTGTATTACTCGTACTAACATCATTTACAACAACTTTTGTTCTAAGACTTTTTGCAAAACATTTACCAAAAACAAACCTTCAAGATTTCGTTGTTCTATCTAACACATTTAGGCCTCTGCCTCAACCTTGCGGGCAGCGAGCGGCGGCGGCGGCGGCGCGGATGCGGCGCGGACAACGCAGACCCGTTCTCGAAACCAGCGGGCAGATCGCGCGGCACTATAGCGGCGTAGTGTTGTGTTCGTGGTTGTGTCGTCGAGATATTTGTTTTTATTCGCGAATGAAATGTCTGAACAACGGCGACAACATCTTTTTGATTCAAATTTATTCCTAACGTCACAAAAATAAATTGCACAACACTGCGATGTAGACGCGCGGGTGGTCAACGCTTGACTGGAGTGCACCGCTCGTTGCCCGCGCCCGCGCCGTTGTTTTCGAGGGCCGGTCGATTTGATTTTACGCATTAGATCCTGCCGCTCCCGCGCCGCCGCCGCCGCTCCCGCGCCGCCGCCGCCGCCGCGCCGCTGCCCGCAAGATTCGAGGCAGAGGCCTTAAGGCTCCGTGCACGAAAAAATCTCTCTTTGTCAATTTTTTATCTAATTGTGAGAAAACTTGAAATAATCGAAACATTAAGTCTGTGTAACTATAAAAATACAGTTTTCATGGTGCTAAACCATTCGTGTCAGTCACAGCAGCTGTTAATAGTTTCATCATTTTTGTGCTCTCCAAAATATATTTCGCCGTTGATTAACTTAATGAAGATATTGTACAATCATTAAATAAAATTTTGATTATATTTTAAGGATAGCTGAAGACTAATATGTGGTTTTTAAATTTCTTGATTATGATTTGCTAAATAATACGAAAAAATATATTACTGACGGGGTTTAAAACAAAAAAGGTTTTTGCAATATTATATTTCTGCTATATTTTGTATGGAAGTTGAAAAAAGTGGTTCAGCCACATGCAGGCAGACCATATAATGATGCTGATGATATTTTGTAATGTTCAAAATCAAATGTAGTTTCTTGTAGAATGATGATCAAGTCAGTCTCGCGTAATTTTTCAGAATACTTGTTGAGAATATTAGTGATTTACCGTGAATACTTAATTTATTTGAAAAATCCCTTTCAGCCACATGAAAAACAAAGAACACGACTTTTCAAGTCACAAATAATTTTGTTTAAATTATTTTTCCCTTTCTCCCAAACAATTATCAAAATTGATCAAAATCAGTCGATTTCGTGCACGGCCACTTAAATTCTGTATTTTGCTGTACCTACCTACGCCTCCCGTGTACTGTCACTCGTAGATAAGCCACGGCAGTTAGCCCTGCGTTCCGAGTTGCGATAATATCGATATTCGCGTGCTAAAACCCGTACCGAATTAGCGTGAGCGCGATAACGATGTCCCGTGAAACGTCATAGATGACGTCATGACATTCGCCATCTTGCGATAACGCCGACCATGCCTTTTACTAATATCGCCGTGAGCGCTGTCAAAAATGACAGTGTGCTGTTTTGTTTTGAGTCGCATCTTGTCGTATCGTGGCATTTTCAAAATTGTTCTTCTGGCTACAGTTGCTACCTAACCTAAGAAGAACAAATTTTTGGTGTATACACAGAGAAATATTCTAATATCGTTTTGACATTGCGTGAGCACCGTGAGCGCGTTCACGAGCGTTCCGAGTTGTTGACAGCCCTCAGCTGTCATAATCGTAATATCTAAATCGGAACGCATGTGAGACGATGTGAGCGCTGTGAGCGATTATAGCCAATTCGGAAAGCGGCCTTGTTTTGCTACGCATAGAGTTCTTAATATTTAGAGCGTTGAATTTATATATTTGTATTTTTTATTTCAATTAAAATCTGATGAATTATTAAAAGTCATAGAACACAATTTGTTGTTTATTATGTCAGTATTATAGTCCTGAGAGTGACTAAAAAAGACAATTTAAAAGACATAGAAAAGTGATATTGTGAAATTGGCAACTGAAATAAAAACTATGTATTTTTATACGGTTTTATAATTGTTTTTCTGAGATCAATCAAAAGTAAATCTACACTATCTACACTAATATTATAAAGAGGAAAGATTTGTACCTATTTTTGTATGTTTGTATGTTTGTAATGAATAGGCTCAAAAAGTACTGGGCCGATTTAAAAAATTATTTCACCAATAGAATGCTACATTCTTCCAATTTGACATAGGCTACATTTCATTTTGAAAAAAAATTGGGATCCTTGGTAAAATTTGAACAATGTAACCGAAGGTGTAGAAATTCCAAAAAATAAATAATTGTCTACCCCGTGCGAAGCCGGGACGAAGCATATTATAAACAAACATATTGGATTACGGTTAGGGTATCTGCTTAGTACAAAAATTGATATTTTGTATTATTAAAATGTTATTTTCTGTAAGCATAATTTGTTTTATTTAATTGAGGTTGATTTTTTCGAGTATAGGGTTTGTTTCCTGGGTAAAAAAAAAGAAAAAGAAAAACTGTTTAGTCCGTCAATCAGATAATAAAAAAAATATTAGACACGTATTTTTTGCTTTATCTTAATAATATTAATAAAAAATGACTTAGGTATAACACATTAAACTTGAGGACGCTCGTTACGTCACAGCTACGCATAAAATCTAGTGAGAAGTGACGTCATGCCACATTTGAACTCAATGTATTGCCGTAATATTTTGATGACGTAGAAACAGAAAAAATACGTGACCAATATTTTTTAATAATCTACATGAAGGACAAAAAAAATTTTTTTAGCCATAAATGATGTCATCGCCCCTAATGGATTGATTGGTTGAGAGGTTGATTTTTTCGAGTATTGTTGTAATTAACTACGAAATGATTCATTAATCATTTATATCTCTGATAGTAACTAACTGGTTTGTATGTTTTTTATTAAAAATTTCCTTATACGTGAGAACCTGCGAAATATTTACACAGTTGTATTTGATACTAGCTGATGCCCGCGGCTTCGCCCGCGTGGTTTTTTCTAAAATAAAAGTAGTAGTAAGTCTCAGTTACTCCTCATAACATCAGCTATCTGCCAGAGAAAGTCCCGTCAAAATCGGTCCAACCGTTTCGTAGATTAGCGGGAAAAACAGACAGACAAAATTTTTTTAAATGTTTTTTTGTTATAAGTCACGTATTTACTTTCATATGCATTTAGTAAAAAGCTATTATTTTGACATTAAATACAGACACTTCAATTTCATTTATTCGTATTTATGTATGTATCGCCCAGAGTGGGAAAAGTTATTTGATAAATTCCCACAAAAAAAAAAAAAAAAATGGTTTTTGTATTTTTTATTTTTTTATTTGTTGTCTATACTTCTTCTTGTTGTAATCCTTCCATATCCTATGGGCACGTCTTCCCTACCATTACCGCGCCCCCCGGTCTACTCCTTGTTATGCAATGGCCAATGTAGTCCCATGAAACATGAGGCTCCAGGGGCTAGTGTGAATCTTTGGGTTCATTCGAGTAATCGAGTCTGGTTTAACCACGCTGGGGTTGGTGCATTTCATTCATTCATTCATATACCTACCGTGAACACTTGATCTATTCTGCAAAAATCTCACCGTAAAAACTTATGTGAAGTTAACTGTCAATAGTGTTTATCCGTAGCATGACGTGGAATGACATCTTACGTCAAGCTCACTACAAAAATTTTCACGGTGAGATTTTTGCAGAATAGGCCGGTTAGACGATTTGTGGTCACAATACAGCGGGCCATTCCCAATGCGTAAGCATACATATTTAGGTACTTAATTACTGAAGGAGATGAAGTCATACAAAGGACGATTGTTAGTCGAAACGACACTAATAACTTGGAGAGCTTTGTGTAACAACGTTTGTACTGTAAATAATTTGAAAAATGAACATTTTATTGTTCATCTGTTTGTTTCTTGCTTTTGCTGGTGCAGGATGGAATTCAGTCAACTCAAGTGTGTTTTTTTTTACATCTAAATTGTGTGTTGTGTGTGCCGTGTGGAGCCGGACGTAAAAGCACCACCCCATTTCCTCCCGTGGGTGTTGTAGAAGGCGACTAAGGGACTTACTAGAGAATGGGCAGCAGCGTTCTCTATGCATTTTTAACATCATACTGCGATCGCCAACCCGCCTGCCAAGCGTGGCGATTATGGCAAACCCTCCCAATTGGGGGAGGCCTATGTCCAGCAGTGGGCGTCTTTCGGCTGAAATGATGAATGATGACATCTAAATTAACTTTTATTAGGTTTTTCCCTCTTATTCTCCTATCTTCTTCTACACAAATAAATAAAATTGAAATGTCTTTGTAATGTCAAAATAACACTATTTTTACTAGATGCATACAATAGTACATTACTTACCAATACAATAGTACTTGGCTGTAAAAGAAAGCCCGAAATCGCAGGTATTTGTGACCTGAGCCGCAGGCGAGGGTTGGAAATATGCGATAGAGGGCTTTCTGTTTTACTGCCCGTGGTGAGTACACAATTTTACGTCTTCACCTGGCCACAATGCGAGTTTTACTGTACGCGTAGCGTGCAGTAAAACTCACATTATGGCTAGGTGTGACGTAAAAATATATACGGTACTTATAAAAAAAAAACTATTTATTTTTAAATGTTTTGTGTGTGTTTGTTTGTTCCGGCTTATCTTCGAAACGGTTGGACCGATTTTAACGGGACTTCACTGGTAGATAATGGCAAAATGAATTCACAAAAATAATAATGTATGTGTTATGTTATTTAATATAGTTTAATTAAGGACCACGCTACCGCATTAGGAAGTTTTTCCTGTAATCATAGAACAGATTTTTTTTCTGTACTGTGGTAATGATAGCAGTGTTTCGTGTTTTTGATAAATAAATAAATAAAATTATTACAAGTGATAATTAATAATATAACGTTTTGATGATTACAAGTGATTCAGCCGATCTATTCTGCAAAAATCTCACTGTGAAAACTTAGGTAAAGTGAGCTGACAATAGTGTCAATCCCTAGCGAGCTTAGAGCATCAGATGACAGATCTTTTCAAGCTCACTTCACTTAAGTGTTCACGGTAATATTGTTTCAGAATAGCACCGCTGGAGTTATCCGTGTTACAATTAGAGTTGAGGACGCTCACTAGACTCTAGACTGTCTTGCATTGCTCGTTGCGCCGTCTTAGAAAGGCCGGTCCCTTCCACAACTCACCAGGGGCCCAAGTCTCTCCAAGTCTGCTATTTTTATAAATTCGTCACTCCAACACGATCCCATTGTCATTTTGCTAAAAGTTCGTAATCTGCTAAATTCATTAGTGTTATAAGCATTCTGAAGTAGTTGGAAATTTAGTAGGAAGTTTCATTTGTCATTATGTACGAGATTACCAATTCCTTTAATGGAGTGTCAGTGCCTGACCATTGGAAAGTCATAATGACGCCATTATATTAGTAGATTACCATACTTGTCAAAATCAACAATTATGAAATCAATGATAGAACATTCTGACACTATTGTAATAGCAGACTTGAGGCCCAGATTCACTGAGTGGGGCGACGATGTAACTAAACGTTGCGTTCCGTTTTACGTTATAATTTGTTCACGCCGACATGTGCAAACAATATTTATTCATATACTTTTTTTTTTAACAGTGCACAGTATTCTAGAGTGAAAAAACAGTATAATTCTGTTTTTAGGGTCCCGTAGTTAACAAAGAACCTTTATAATTTCGCCATGACCGTTTGTCTGTCCGCAGCTTAGCTCAGAGACCCTTAGTACCTACCTAATAGAAAGCTGTAATTTGGCATGAGTATGTAATAATATTAATCACGCCGACAAAGTGTAGAAATAAAATCTAGAAATAACATACGAAAAAATTTGTGATCCAACGAATACTACTTTTACGAATACGAATATCAAACCTACTATTCGGCGAATACGAATACGAATATCTCGCCATGGTAATAAAATACTAATTTATTTGATGAATTTCTATTCTTCTAATAATTAAAATTTACAATAGGCAAATTTTTATTTAAAAAAAACATAAAATTTGTAGACATTCTGGTTTTAGGCGATTTCTTTTTTCAGTCTGGATGTTCCCAGCCTTTGATAAAAGTCTTTCCGAGGCGACTGTACATGGCTTCAGTGAAAAATATTTTTGGGCGAGTTTTTCAGACTTCGAAAATGGACATCTTCTCGCCAAAAGGCCAGTGGATCAGCAGTCGGCGTCGTCGTTGCGGTTAAGGCCCTTGCACACGTCGTATTTTTACGTGCCGACGACGCACGTTTTCCAAGTCTGCCAGTAATTAGATTTGCGTACAAACATATTAATTTTTAAATATTCGTATTAGTATTCGCCGAATACGAATATTCGGTAAATGTCTACTATTCGGCGAATACGAATATTCGTATTCGTATTCATTGCATCACTAGAAAAAATACACGTTATTTTAAGAAAAAATAAAAAATTGGTTGTCTGTAAAGTTGGTTTACGGACGATAGTTTAACGTGACAACGTCATTACAAAACCTTAATGCGGCGCAAGCGTACAATGATCGTAACGGGACAATGAACGTAACGGGACAATGGGCGTAACGGGACAATGGTTCATCCATTTTCGTGCATGCAGCCGGCGTTCATCGATTTATTAGACGTTGGCAGGTTAAAAAAAAAAATACTTGTCCAATATTTTTTAATAATCTACATGACGGACAAAAAATATATTTTTAGTCATCATCCCTATTAGAAATCTAATTATGACTTTCTTTTTCACAGGAAAGTTACATCGAAAAATGATGACACGAAGCAGAATGATACATGCGTATAACAAGCCGTTGGTTCATACTTTGGGAAAACGACGGTTTTAAAACTATTAAGAAACTGTAAGTCCATAACTCATCATCTGCCTAGAGTTTACCCAAATGTTGCGGTCGGCTTCCAGTCTTACCAGATGTAGCTGAGTACCAGTATTTAACGTGGAGCGGCTACCTATCTGACTTCCACAGCCCAGTTAACGGATACAACATGATAACACTTGGCAAGCATGGCTGTAAGTTTTGCAACGCCACATGCAAACTACGCATCAAAGACCTGACGTCACAAATCGTGCATCGCGCAATCAGAGTTTACCGCGCGACTAGCATATATACAAAATCCTGGCATCAACTGACCATTAAAGCGCGAAGGCGAGCGACCGTAGGGAAGCCGCAGAAGAGAAATTGTTTTTTTTATTTGTACCGTTTCGATCTGACGGTCAATCCGAATAAATATTTGTAAAAACCATAGTGTTTAATTTATTAGAAACTAGCTGACCCAACAGACTTCGTTCATTCAAAAGCTATAGTATAAACTCCACTACTATACCCTACCCTACCTACCTACCCTGCCTACCCTACCTACCTACCATACCATACCCTACCTACCTACCTACCCTACCTACCCTACCTTTATTCGAATTTTTCTCTTTCTTTTTTTTCGTAAATACTATCCTTGGACTTCAACGAACATAAAAAAAAAAGAATTGATAAAATTGGTCCAGGCGTTGTTGAGTTATGCGCTTACCAACGCATTTTGCGATTCATTTTTATATTATAGATTAACATAAGTATTTCGCCGACCCGTTCCATCGGTAAAGGGTTTTGTAGCTGAAGCGACCATCGATGAACGGTGTTTCTGGCGAATAGTTCTATCGGCGATGGATTTATTCGTGGAATCAACCGTCGACTAAGAGTGATTTCGGCGAACCGAACCATCGGCGAAGAGTGATTCGCTATACCGTTTGCAGCCGGGCGAAATGTGGGTGTACCTCTGCTTAACTTTTTGGGGATTACAGGCATAATGTTATGTTATGTAGTTTTATTGATTTTACCATGTTTCGAAGTACAAGCGTTCTTGACACAAGTCACGAGTAATATCTTCGTTCGTGTCCGGAACATCAAAATCAGCATATAATGTTCCCACATTAGGACACTAGCATCCTTTCGGTAAGAGAGAGTGGGCCATACTCCACCACGCGGGCCGAGTGTGGGTTGGTAGATGGCACATGTCTTCGAATTTTTGGTTCTAGGACATCATTTCCTCACGATGCATTATCCTTCACCGTTTTGAGAGCAGTGGTGATAAAATAACTTAGAGTATGTTGCGGTATGTTCGTTGTAGGGATAAGACCGTACGAATTAAACTTCCGGCTAAATTGGCAATAATTTTTAATGCTCACACAATGTTGTGTTATTATTAATTAACTAGCTTCTGCCCGCGACTTCGTCCGCGTGAAATTTCGGGCTACCCATCGCGTCGCATCCCGTCGCTCGCCCACGCTATAACTTCGTTATCACTTAGCGTTCTTTCTGACTTTTGTTATTTTCGCTTGGCTCCTAAGGATCTCATCATCATCATCATTTCAGCCGAAAGACGTCCACTGCTGGACATAGGCCTCCCCCAATTGAGGGGGTTTGCCATAATCGCCACGCTTTGCAGGCGGGTTGGCCATCGCAGTATGGTGTTAAAAATAAATAGAGAACGCTGCTGCCCATTCTCTAGTAAATCCCTTAGTCGCCTTTTAAGACATCTACGGTAGGAAATGGGATGCAGCTATTCTTTATGTCCACACGGAACTAAGAAGGAGGTTATATAGCCTTCCTCGATAAATGGGCTATCCAACACTAAAATATTTTTTCTATTCGAACCAGTATCTAGTTCCTGAGATTAGCGCGTTCAACCAAACAAACAAACTCTTCTTTATAGTGTACTGTATAGCTTTATAATATAGCTGACCCGCGCAACTTCGTCTGCGTCACCTACGAGAGAGAGTGGTTTATGTAATGAATTTACTACTTATTTTGTTACAGAGTTATTTTAAAATTATGATATTTCCTAAGATGTTGATTGAAATCAAGTGATGTCAAGGACAATTTTGTTTACATTTAAATACTTGTGATTAATAACATATTTATTTGGATAAGGATTAATATTATGTTGATAAAACTCCTTCGCAAATAATGCATTAATTTCGAAAAAAAACGATTACCATAAAAAAAGGTTATAGTGAGTCAATCTTAAAAGATAGACATATGCTGTCGGACTTTTTTTAGAACATTTAAAGAGGAACAATTCCATCATACATGATATTTGCGTAACTTAAACCGTTTACGCAGCGCACGCAACGGAAGCTCTCAAAAAGGAATAATTTCCCCCGTTTTTGTAACATTTTTCATTTATGCTGCGCTCCTATTGGTCGTAGCGTGATGTTATGTAGCCTATAATATTCCTCAATAAATGGACTATCCAACACAAAAAGATTTTTTTAATTCCAACCAGTAGTTTCTGAGATTAGCGCGTTCAAACAAACAAACTCTGCAGCTTTATATATTAGTATAGATTACACTGGTAGGAAGCCGAAGAATTGCCAAACTTAAGTGGCACATGGCTCGCAGAACGGATGGTCGTTGGGGCCGAAAGGTTCTGGAGTGGCGACCGCGTACCGGAAGACGAAGCGTGGGAAGGTGGATCGATGACCTTGTGAAAGCCGCGGGATTCCGCTGGATTTGGGAGACACAGAACCGGTCGAGGTGGCGGTGCTTGGGGTAAGCCTATGTCCAGCAGTGGACGTTTTTCGGCTGAAATGCATGATGAATTATTAATGTGCCGATCGTCGATCAGATTAAAATGAAAATGGAAATGAAATAGCAGAATTTGATTCGTACGGTTTTATCCCAGAGCTGAACTTACCCCAACAAACCCTACTCAAAGTTAAGCGCCTATCTGGATTCCGACCTACGAGTCCAACGAATACAACCTAAGTACATACATCTATTAGATCACGGCCGAGTCCGGAACGAATCGGGAAATTCCAAATCGTAATCGCAAAACGGTAAACAATAAATAAACCACGCAACAATCTTTACATACATAATGATAGTTATAAAATACCTGTTCATATTACATAAGAATCTATTCTTAGATATACATAAGGATAATATCTTAATTATTCAATAGGTATAACATTATGTAGTACTCTGGGTACAGTCAGCCTCGAAAAGATAACAAAACAACCAAGAATTCATTTGATTGTCTACAATTTGTGTTAGTTACAACCCCTCGCTAGCAAGTCACCAGATTCTCAACTCACCAGATTCTCAATTAATCAGATAAGCAACTTACCAGGGCTTCAAGTCTGCTATTACAATAGTGTCAGAATGGTCTCGCCATTGTGAGTATTTGACAGTGTTTGTATGGCAAATCTGTCAAAAACTCACAATGAAGAGACCATTCTGACACTATTGTAATAGCAGACTTGAGGCCCAGATTCGCAACTCATCTGATAATGTACTATCCAACACATAAATGATTAAACTATAATTTTATATTAAATTAAATTGTATATTAAACTATAACTTCAAAGAAATTTGATGAAATTTTCTATAAAACGTTCTTTTATTTCAAAACTTTGACTTTAATAGTTTAGGAGAAATTGCAATTTCAAAAGTGTGGTACTAAGTTTTGAAGGCATACATGTTAAGGCGTATCAAGAATTCCGGGTTTTTACTTTTTTTTTTTTGGAAAATAAAGTTTACCTATTCTGTTCTTTTTTGCGACTTTGTGTTTCATTGTACATTTGGTGAGTTGCGAATCTGGTGAATTGCGAATCTGGTTATTTGAGAATCTGGTGAGTTGAGAATCTGGTGACTTGCTAACGAGGGGCTACAACTTATAAGTACCTACCTAATCTATACAAATAAATAAAATTTGTGTCTGTTTGTAATGTCAAATTAACAGCTGTTTACTAAATGCCTATGAAAGTTTTTACGGTACTTATAACACGCTACCATTACAGTATCCGAATGCGGTAGTGTAGTAATTAAAAAGTTCATGAAATTGTTAATTAAAACATTTTCATTTTTTAATATTTTTTTCAGTTACTATTCCTTTATTTCAATGTAAAATTACATTCACTGTATGCAACACTCCATTTATGTAAATAACACAGCTAAAATAAAAAAAATCTGCAATGGATGTTGAAATACACGAACGACGCTCGAAATCCGCTGTTCACTTTCTGCCTAGCTACAGAATTCATCGAACTCACCGTGCCCCGTGGCGGGGAGGGCGGTTGAGGGCTCGCTGCGCTGCCGTTCGCTACGTGCGTTTTGCCACGGTAACGATACATTGCGTGTTTGGTAATAAAACAAATCAAGTTTATTGGATTTCCATAAAGTTCGTGAAATAATTGCATGTACCGGTCATCTTAGTATGATATACTAAATTCACCCCATCAGTCCGCGGAGGGCTGTCCCTTTCACCCTGTATAAATTCAATAAAATTGTTCACTTCCATTTGACATTTTTATCTGGTGAACGAACCGACAAGGTCACAAGGAAGATACCGAGTAAGCTGTAGCACTTGAAAACCTTTTGTTATTAAAAATGGTAACCGACACGTCAAACCTGTAGGGCAGTATGTAAATTAAACTCTATAACAGAGGCGTAGCGCGCTAACAACTCCATTCATCAATACTTCCCTTCAAGCAATCGGAGCCAAGGACATGTCCGAAAATGGTTTTTTATTATTCAATCATTCTAAGCAGGATAAGTTAAATATTTATTTATTCAGGGACAATATGTGTTGGAACAAAGAAAAGATAATACAAAATATTAACAATATTGCAGCCCACATTATCCACATATTAACAAAAGAAAACATGGGTATAAATAAATAAACATATAATTACATCAAATATATTTCGATAGACATCCTAAACAGTAGTGGTTCTAACTATATCATACATTTTTGAAGACCTCTAATTTGAGAAAAATCTTTCTTTATTTTAGTGTGAATTTACTCCTAAAACGAACAAACCTTTCTAGATATCTATGTTAATACCGTGAACACTGTAAAAAAATTGTAAACTTGTCAAAATTGACATATGGTACTGTCATTACTGTCAATCAATATTTTATATATGAGTAAACAAAACGTTATTAAAATCAGATTAAATATATACGTACCATATATAATAAGAAATAGGATGAACTGAGATCACACAGTACTTTTTTTATCATCTGTCAATTAAGACATTGTCAAAGTGTGTGGGAGGTTTTATTTGGGTTGCCATCAACGAATAAAATAATTGCACTAACATTAAATAGTTTATAATTTTTCTCTTAAATGGGGGGGTCTAAATACATTATTTCAGTGTTTCCAAGTTCCATATTTTTGTCGCTTTTATTTAGGTGTAGGTTGATGCTGGTTAGATTTTTCTCGGAATAAAAAACCAACGTCCATACAAAAAGCGGACATTTCCTTTCACTTACCACCATTGAAAAATAGCACATTAGCAAAATAATCTAAATACACACAATATTGTGTCTTCGACTGCCAAATAATATAGATATACTAACTTAGCATCTAAATATTTTGCATATACTATGTCAACTTTCACATCTACCTACAAGTTACAAATATCAAGTTCATTATGTTATGTTTTTTTTATGTTTACCTTCCTTTAATTAACTTCTGCTGTGTCCTGCTTTGTTGCTCTGTTATTAATAACAAAAATTCTTTATGCTACTACGATAATGATTTTGTCACAAGTCTGCTACTATAAGTAAATTTACAGAGAACGAGGAAAACTGTTCGACCGTAGTACAGTTTATACTAGTACGGGGAAAGAGTGAATCAGTTCCGTTTTAGCAACCATTGTAAGTACTGATACATACTAAACGAAAAAAAAAAAAAAACCTACATTTACTGCTTATTTATTACTTACATGAATTGTGCAAGGTTGTTAAATTTATTTTTGCAAATAAAGAAAAAATATACTATAGATATTTAATATCAACACAAAAACATCTATTCCTAACTTTGAATTTACCACAGATGGTGTTAAATTCAGTCAAATAAAGGAATGGTTTTTATTTCTGCGTAATTGTATGAAGATTTATAGAACTGAACAATTTCCTCTTCGGCTTCGGGATCCTACGAAATTTCATACCTCGCCACTGCACTTTATTATGCATCATATACAGATGTTTCGTTTAGTTCAAGTACCTATGCAATGACGTACTCTTGTCTTACTTTATTATACTGTGCTCTCGCTCTTAACCGGGTTGTATTTATTATTTTAAAGACAGTGTAGGTAGCGTAAAAGGCAGCCGTGTTCAAACATGAAGGTTTTATATTTGTTGATGTTGTTTTTTGTTTTCGCTGGTGCGTATCCTGTGGAAGAGAAGAAACCTAGTCTACCTGACAATGCAGGTAAATTTCATTATCATTAATGTTAAGTTTCTAATTATAATTATTTATTTATTTCGGAGAATCTCCATATAAGTTACATGCTTAAAAAAAAAAAAATGGTTGTCTGTAAAGTTGGTTTACGGACGATAGTTTAACGTGACGACGTCATAACAAAACATTGATGCGACGCAAGCGTACAATGAGCGTAACGGGACAGTGAGCGTAACGGGACAATGAGCGTAACGGGACAATGGGTGATCCTTTTTCGTGCATGCAGCCGGCGTTCATCGATTAGACGTTGTCACGTCAAGAAAAAGTTTTGTAAATATGAGTTTGATTAAACATTACGCAAAGAGGTAACTTTGTTTTTTTTTTCTATTTAGCATAGTGTATCTAATCGTGTTATTAATAGCAATTAAATGTCCGCCAGATACTTAAAATAAGATGTATCTTTTTTTTTTCAGAATTTTATTATACTTTTGACGTGATAACCACTAATAAATCGATGAACGCCGGCTGCATGCACGAAAAAGGATGAATCATTGTCCCGTTACGCTCATTGTTCCGTTACGCTCATTGTCCCGTTACGCCCATTGTACGCTTGCGCCGCATCAATGTTTTGTTATGACGTTGTCACGTTAAACTATCGTCCGTAAACCAACTTCACAAACAACCAAATTTTTTTAAATGTTTACATGGATTTAAAAAATTTGTAACAGCGGCCTCTGTTGGATCAGCACAGAAAAGACGTAAGGCGAGGTCTGTCTGTGGTAAATCCATTATAAAAATACGGTAGATTACGAAAATACGGTCTGACAAGTGCCCATGTAGGTTTATGTGAAATAAAATATTTTGATTTTGATTATATTCAATCTTTTTTGACGTGAAAACGTCTAATAAATCGATGAACGCCGGCTGCATGCACGAAAAAGGATGACTCATTGTCCCGTTACGCTCATTGTCCCGTTGCGCTCATTGTCCTGTTACGCTCATTGTCCCGTTACGCTCATTGTACGCTTGCGCCGCATCATTGTTTTGTTATGACGTTGTCACGTTATTTTTTTTATTTTTTCAGATGATTTATTGTTAGACATCTTTGGAATACCAGCATCGAAGATTATGAAACTTTACCACGGATTGTCAAGTAATCCACAGATCGATAAAAGCGGATAGCCGGTATATTTTTGACCCAGCTGCAAAGAAGAGTTATGTTTTTAGCGACTTTGTATAGAGAAAATTTGTGCGAAAGACATTATTGGAGAAGCCAACTGAGCGAAGTCTAGCGTTATTTATGCGACTCAAAATGAGTAGCCGAAATTACGTTGCATTCATGAAGTTAAACAGGTTGTTAATCATAATCATTTAATCATTTGTTAACATAGGTACACTAAAATAGTTGTTATAAAAAAAATTACAAGCGCGCTATGTTATACCAGAAGGCGTACAAATATTCATGGATGTCATTAATACTAAAAAAATTATAACATAATTACAATAATCAAACGATATTACTTAATTGATTTTCTCAAAAACAAAAAAATAAAAAATCTGAAACAAAAATATATGTATATACATGTCAAAAAGAAAAAAAAAAAAAATAATTTAATTGTATAATGTATTATTTTATGACATTAATTTTATTTTCTGTGATAAGTGCTCCAACAGCCTTCTGCATACTATTTTGGGAAGGGTTGATTGCCTGATTGTGAGGCACTGGAACACCGTTCACGGATCTGATGGTGCTCTTTATAATATTAAATAATTATAGAATTCATTAATAATCTACTAACATAGTTATAAGTACTATTTACTAACAATGTATGGAATGTTCTATTCTAAAAATAAATGATTATTATTATTTTTAGTAAAATCGTCTACTTTAACAATATGCACTTGTAATTATGTGATGTAACACATAATAGGTATGATGATTTAAAAAATCCTGCCTGTAGATTATAGCAAAATATTGGACCCGTATTTTTTACGTAATCAAAACATTACGGCGATACACTGAGTTCAAATGTTTATAATAATAATAATAACGTTTATTTGGACTCAATAAAATATAGCCTAATACGGTTATATTCCTAAGAACTAGGATACAAATAATGTAAGTGAGTAGACGGCTAAAACTATGTGAACTCCTGACTTCCAAACTAGGTAAAAAACCTGTATCTTGGAAATCAGTGCTCTTCCGTGATACATTAGGTGTAAAAACTTACAAATCACATAGGTACATGAAAATTCCAAAGTCAAAAGACTAACACCCGGTTTCTCGACGGCTGTTCAAATCTATAATCAACTAACAAACCTGTTCAATTAACAGAACAGTCAAATCAAATTGGGTTGCTGAATTGGTGATTACGATAAAATTAACTAATCAACGATCAATGTCAACTGATTAACGAAAATAGATTATTGTTCGGTTTAGAGGTAACTTTGGAACTTTTTTCTATCGAGAAAATTTTATGAAATCGTGTTTTCGGCTAACATAGTACTTAACATTAATCCTCAACTTTACCATATATTTATTTCAAAATAAATGCTGTATTTTTGACATAACGGAGGATCATGCTAAGCCATTTGAGGTAGTATAGGCCCTTAATCACCAACATTTTAAAGTTTAAAATCGTTTGGAGAAATTTGACAGTTTCGTGTAGCTTGGGTACCCACTGTACATCGTTTTCATATAAAATGATATAATTGATGTATACAAAGTATTCTAAGGGTCGATATTTCAATCGACTGATAACTTATACCTAGAGATCGGATATTCGGATGCATATTTACATAAAGTTAATTTTGAGCTATGAAAGTATGGAAGCGGCATCCTAAAATATTTTACTCTAAAAAAAATCACGTGTCGCCAGGAACAACGGGAATGCATAACTAGTCGAGTGTGTAGTATGTGACTATTAAAAAAATATTTATTAAAAAGAAAAAGTCCCGGGATTCTTGGATTGCATAACTAATCTGATGCATATTTACATAAAATTGGGATTTTTACCAACATTTGAAAGTAAGTAAATATACTAGAAACATATATTAGAAACCTAAGCTTGTAGATCCAAGAACCGCGGGATTTTTTCGATACAAAAGCGCATTCCATATTAGCCAACTTCTCAACTTTAGGTGAATATGCATACGAATATCCGATCTCTACTTGTAACTGAAAAACAAAAATAGCGTTTTAAAATATTTTCTATGCAAAAGCTGTCAACTATTGCCATATTCGCCATCAAACTGGAAAGATTGGCGAGTAACACTATAAACAATAAATAATGTACAAAAAAAATGAAAATGAAATTTAAAAAAATATTCCTCCGACAAAACAAACGGTTTAAAAGAGTACCTAAGTACCTGGAGTTTCTTGCCCATTCTTCTCCATACGAAACTAACTTTTAGAAGGGGCAACTAGAGGCAGGAGGGCATTTTTATTTCCGTGTAAAATTTGTCGTTCAAAAGTGCCATTTATGTGCCTCTTTGAAATAAATGCTTTGACTTTGACGTTAAATGAGTCCCATTGAAAGGACGACCGTTTTTTTGGACAAAACAAAAACGCATTTTTTTTAATGAAATACCTACTACTTGTTCTTTATATTATCGTGAGTGTTAGTAATAAAATAATGAATGGTAATCTGGTATTACAATAAAGATCATTTAGAGGCCAAGGCTTATTTTTAATTTTATATTTTGAATTATTTTATTAGTTTTTACATTGTCTCACATATAGAAGTTTCAAGAATAATGTACCCAGGATTTTGTAATATCTTGATTTAAAGAGTGTCCTTGGAGTTTCTTGCCCGTTCTTTTCCATAGTGATCTACGTATTGGAATGGGCATCTAGCTTCAACTTTCTGAGTAACTGACCGTCTCTTTGAGAAGTGCCAATTCAAAAGTGCCTGTAAATGGTTTAATTGAAATAAATACTTTGAGTTTGAGTTTGAGAAGGAAGGCAGCGTTTATCACCACTGTCATTACTTAGTCATCCATCATCATTAAAATTAACATAACAGCAGCATTACGCCTGTAATCACTAATGGGGTAGGCAGAGACGTATCATCATTACAATGGTGTTACTTACTAGCCGAGGTTTTTTTTTCTCCTCTTGGATGGTAAATCTTTTGCTTGTTTGCTATCAAATTATATTTGTTTAATTATATTTATTCATCATAATCATCATAATTTCAGCCGAAAGACGTCAGCTGGACATAGGTCTCTCCCAATTGGGGCTTTTGCCATAATCGCCACGCTTGGCAGGCGGGTTGGCGATTGTGGTATGGTGTTAAAAATGAATAGAGAACGCTGCTGCCCATTCTCTAGGAAGACCCTTAGTCGCCTTTTACGACACCCACGGGAGGAAATAGTAATTATATTTATTGCTTTCAAATTATTTTTACATTATTATTTTAGAAGAAAGAAAAAAGCTGTGAAATTGTTTGACTTCCCTGGTTTATTTTGTACTTAGAATGCTCTTTTCAAAATCAAATCAAATCAAATCATTTTTATTTCAGGAATACACCCATATAAAATTGTACATCATATTACAAAATTATAATTGTATAACGGGAATTTAAACATTTTAATAGTAAAACTAAGGAGCTCGTGGCTAAGTAATAACAGCCGCACGGGTCGATCCATCAAGTTAAGCTACGCTTGCCGGGGTTGGTCCGTGGATGGGTGGCCATCTTTACAGACCGAGACTCCTCCGTGCCTCGGAAAGCACGTTAAGCCGTTGGTCCCGGCTGTCATTCGTGGATCTTTGACAGTCGTTACGGGTAGTCAGAAGTCCAAAAAGTCTGACAGCCAGTCTTACCAAGGGGTATCGTGTTACCCAGTTACTGGGTTGTGGAGGTCAGATAGTTAGAATGGAAGCCGACTCCAACGTTGGGAAAGGCTAGGCAGATTAATAATTGTAAAACTGTATTAAGCTTTTTGGCTGTAATGTAGGCATAATTAATATTATGTGAATGCAATTGAGGGTGGACGCTGTCACCTATATTACAAGATATTAAGTTATCTTAGCGTAGGTGTTAGTTTCAACTCTAAAATCAATCTAAAATAATGTAACTACCTTTCGGCCTATTCTATTGTAAACCTGTTTCTTTATGTTAATTTTGTTTTTTTTTTTTTAATTATAATTCACAAAACTGATGTACAATCACAAATGCATTAAAACAGTACACAGTATTCCTGATTGACACCTACTCGATGTGAATCCAGCATGCATAATTTAAGTAAAACAATTAGTATTTAAAAAACTAAAATTAAACAAAACTTACAAAATGTGATCTTTTCCATAGTTAATGATAAAATTTTGGGAAAGAACAATTAAATATACAAAATATTAAAAAATTATACAATTAAGACTAAGTTTATTCCTAACTGAGGCTACAGAACCAGCAAAGACATCGGAAAGCTTGAGACTAGAGATGCCAATGCATTCCACTAGTTTTTATGACAAGTCTTTTACAGTTCAAGCAGTACGGTTATGGAATGCCTTGCCCGTCTCGATAAGGCGTGCTCAATCTTTGTCCACTTTTAAAATTTTGGTTAAAAATCATTTCCTCTCTCCTTAAACATCATCATTACTTAAAGTTCCTTGCTCTTGTATCATGTTTATTATTGTGTGTATATATATATATATTTATATGGATAAGTATCTGTATGCTTTGTGTATATGTATTTATTGTATATATGTAAGTGGTACACCACTAAATACCTGCAGTATTGTCTCTCCTTCTACTTTTTGATCCATCCAAAGGTTGTCTGTAAAAGATCGCTTTTAGCGATAAGACCGCCCATTGTGACACCCTATGTAACAGTTCTACATTTATATCTGTAATTTTTATGGTGTACATAATAAAGAGTATTCTATCTATCTTCTATCTAAAGACATCTATTTCACCGAAATTGGCAAATGGATGAAAAATTACCGATATTAGTCCGACTATGAGGCAGGACGAAAGTCCTTCGGTTTAGTAATTAATTATTAAATCTACACTATATAAATATTATACTTGACAGCGCGTCAGAGATTAGAACGAATTTGACAGGTGTCAAATTGACATAACGGCGTAGTTGTAATGGCAATCATGTAATTTGGTTTAAACTTTATCGCTGCTCTTAAGCCAAAATATTTTATTTAAATCCTTATAGTGCGGAAGGTGCAAAAAAATACGGAAACTATCCTTTGAGACGATATAGCCCGTCTTAAAACAACCTAAAAGGAATTATTTCGCTGGGTGAAACGGACTCATTGAGGAAAATTTTAATAAAATATACAAACCCGGTAAGTACTGTGTGTGTGTCGTACTGTATCTCTTTATTATGTAAATCTTAACCGCACTTAGTATAAACAGTATAAAGCTGCTTGCAATTATCTTTAGTCAGTACATTTAAGAGGGTTTTTGAACATTGCGCACTACAATGAAGCTACAGTTTATATTTTTACTGTTTTTCGTACTCGCCGCAGCGATGGCTAATAAATCGTCGAAAGGTAATTTAAAATTAATAACCTACCTAAATTTATTTTGTTTGCTTGTTAATTACTTGCCGGTACTTATACTCCATTTGAAATAACTAGAGATCGGATATTCGGATGCATATTTACCTAAAGTTAATTTTTGGCTATGAAAGTATGGAAGCGGCTTCTTAAAATACAGTGTGAGTCTTTATAATGTGCACATATCGAAATTAGGGAATCTATGCTTAATTTTATCTACGGCAAACAATAAAAAAAAATCTAAATATTTTATTTTATTTTTTTCGGATTAAAAAAAAATTGTTCCCAGTGTAAACAAAACGGTGTAACTTTTAAACTTAATGATCTATCGCGATGAAACCCTGAGTTCTTGGATTGCATAACTATTCTGATGCATATTTATTTAGAATTGGGATTTTTACCAACATTTGAAAGTAAGGCTCGTATTACAGAACGTCACTCAATACTCAAGCATTATATAAAACTAGATTCAAGCCATTTGATTGGTTGAAAATAGTTTTAAGTAATGCTTGAGTATTGAGTGACGTTCTGTAATACGGGCCTAAGTAAATTGCCAGAAACATATATCAGAAAGCTAAACTTGTAGATCCCAGAACCGCGGGATTTTTTCGATACAAAAGCGCATTCCATATTAGCCAACATCTCAACTTTAGGTGAATATGCATCCGAATATCCGATCTCTAGAAATAACATTACATATATATTTAAAAAATCTTTTTACCGTCCGTTCAACCGATTTTGACTACTATTCCGTACGCATAAGGATGGCATTAAAAGCAAAAATGTGGTTACAATACCAACTGTTTACTGCAGCTACCATTTGTCATGCCACCAACGCAATAGAACTCAAAATTGGTCGAACGGACTGTAAAAAGGTTAATTTAAATGTCTTTCAAATATTATTTCAAAAGGAGTTTTTGTTTTTTCAAATATATCATCATTCTCCTGCCCTTAGCCAAGTTTATTTGGGGTCGGCGCAACATGTTTTTTTAGGTTTCCGTAGTAAACAAGGAACAATAACACAGCATTATGCTGAGATAGTGGCTTTTGTTAGTTTTAAATGCTCATGTTTTATTTTTTACTGTTTGTATTTCTTGTGCGTGTCCCAAATAAAATATATTTATTTTCTTTCTTTTCTATTTTTCTTTTCTTTCTTTTCTATTTTTCTTTCTTTATAGTTTCGCCATGTCCGTCTGTATGTCTATCTGTCCGCGGCTTTCTTAGTACTAGAAAGCTGTTCTTTTGCATTCCCATATTAATCACGCCAACAAAGTGCTACAATTAAATCTAGAAACAAAATTCTTTAGCGAAAACACCACAAAAAAAAAATATTTAGATATGACGTCTGTGAAGTTTCGCTAGATAAGTCTATTTAACCGTGTATAATATTAAAGCAATAATACAATTATGTCTCTAACTAGAACTGTTTAAAAAAAAAAACAAATTAAAAACAGCATATACTGTGTCTATCTGTCCGCGGCTCACTAAGTACTAGAAAGCAGTTATTTTGCATCCCCATATTAATCACGTCAACAAAGTGCTAAAATTTAAACTCTTGAAATATACTTCTTTCGCGAATACCCAACAAAAAATAATAAAAAATAAGACAAGACTTCTGTGAAGTTTTGCTAGATAATTCTATTTAACCGTGTATAATATTAAAGCAATAATACAATAATGTCTCTGACTAGCACTGTTTAAAAAAAAAACAGCAAAGACTATGTCTATCAGTCCGCGGCTCACTTAGTACTAGAAAGCTGTTTTTTTTTTTTTTTTTAAACATTGCCCCACACTAGGAATTTCTCCTGTATCGTGGGTGCGTTTACAAACATTTAAACTCACATACACAAACAGCCAGACCCGGAACAACTACTTGTAGGTCATACAAATATTTGTTCCGTGCGGGAATCGAACCCGCGACACGCAGCGCCGCAGTCAATCGCTTAACTACTGCGCCAACCGTGTCGTCAATCATCATTTTGCATCCCTATAATAATCACGCCAACAAAGTGCTAAATTTAAATCTACAAAATTTCTTTAGCGAATACACTAGAAAAAAAAAAAAACATGACGTCTGTGAAGTTTTGTTAGATAATTCTTTTTAACCCTGTATAATATTTAAGAAATAATAAAATAATGATTCTAACTAGCACTGTTTAAAAAAAAAAACAAATTAAAAACAGCATGTACTATGTCTATCTGTCCGCGGCTCACTAAGTACTAGAAAGCAGTTATTTTGCATCCCCATATTAATCACGTCAACAAAGTGCTAAAATTTAAACTCTTGAAATATACTTCTTTCGCGAATACCCAACAAAAAATAATAAAAAATAAGACAAGACTTCTGTGAAGTTTTGCTAGATAATTCTATTTAACCGTGTATAATATTAAAGCAATAATACAATAATGTCTCTGACTAGCACTGTTTAAAAAAAAAACAGCAAAGACTATGTCTATCAGTCCGCGGCTCACTTAGTACTAGAAAGCTGTTTTTTTTTTTTTTTTAAACATTGCCCCACACTAGGAATTTCTCCTGTATCGTGGGTGCGTTTACAAACATTTAAACTCACATACACAAACAGCCAGACCCGGAACAACTACTTGTAGGTCATACAAATATTTGTTCCGTGCGGGAATCGAACCCGCGACACGCAGCGCCGCAGTCAATCGCTTAACTACTGCGCCAACCGTGTCGTCAATCATCATTTTGCATCCCTATAATAATCACGCCAACAAAGTGCTAAATTTAAATCTACAAAATTTCTTTAGCGAATACACTAGAAAAAAAAAAAAACATGACGTCTGTGAAGTTTTGTTAGATAATTCTTTTTAACCCTGTATAATATTTAAGAAATAATAAAATAATGATTCTAACTAGCACTGTTTAAAAAAAAAAAACAGCTGACTATACAAACGAACTTGGTTAAATGCAGTTCTATAGTGAAATCTGTACACTCATACGCAGACATACACACACTCACTACACCAACTTATTCACACCACACAACACACTCACACCTACAGTTACTGTCTTTTAAATGCCTACTCATTCCTAATTTTTCAATTATCCATTACATTTATGATTTTTCCAACACATAATGTACTGTCAATATGCTGTCTCATTTTAAACTTTTTTAAACAACACACTCACACCTACAGTTACTTTCTTTTAATAGACTACTCATTCCTAATTTTACAATTATACATTATTTTTCTTTCTTTATAGTTTCGCCATGTCCGTCTGTATGTCTATCTGTCCGCGGCTTTCTTAGTACTAGAAAGCTGTTCTTTTGCATTCCCATATTAATCACGCCAACAAAGTGCTACAATTAAATCTAGAAACAAAATTCTTTAGCGAAAACACCACAAAAAAAAAATATTTAGATATGACGTCTGTGAAGTTTCGCTAGATAAGTCTATTTAACCGTGTATAATATTAAAGCAATAATACAATTATGTCTCTAACTAGAACTGTTTAAAAAAAAAACAAATTAAAAACAGCATATACTGTGTCTATCTGTCCGCGGCTCACTAAGTACTAGAAAGCAGTTATTTTGCATCCCCATATTAATCACGTCAACAAAGTGCTAAAATTTAAACTCTTGAAATATACTTCTTTCGCGAATACCCAACAAAAAATAATAAAAAATAAGACAAGACTTCTGTGAAGTTTTGCTAGATAATTCTATTTAACCGTGTATAATATTAAAGCAATAATACAATAATGTCTCTGACTAGCACTGTTTAAAAAAAAAACAGCAAAGACTATGTCTATCAGTCCGCGGCTCACTTAGTACTAGAAAGCTGTTTTTTTTTTTTTTTTTAAACATTGCCCCACACTAGGAATTTCTCCTGTATCGTGGGTGCGTTTACAAACATTTAAACTCACATACACAAACAGCCAGACCCGGAACAACTACTTGTAGGTCATACAAATATTTGTTCCGTGCGGGAATCGAACCCGCGACACGCAGCGCCGCAGTCAATCGCTTAACTACTGCGCCAACCGTGTCGTCAATCATCATTTTGCATCCCTATAATAATCACGCCAACAAAGTGCTAAATTTAAATCTACAAAATTTCTTTAGCGAATACACTAGAAAAAAAAAAAAAACATGACGTCTGTGAAGTTTTGTTAGATAATTCTTTTTAACCCTGTATAATATTTAAGAAATAATAAAATAATGATTCTAACTAGCACTGTTTAAAAAAAAAAACAAATTAAAAACAGCATGTACTATGTCTATCTGTCCGCGGCTCACTAAGTACTAGAAAGCAGTTATTTTGCATCCCCATATTAATCACGTCAACAAAGTGCTAAAATTTAAACTCTTGAAATATACTTCTTTCGCGAATACCCAACAAAAAATAATAAAAAATAAGACAAGACTTCTGTGAAGTTTTGCTAGATAATTCTATTTAACCGTGTATAATATTAAAGCAATAATACAATAATGTCTCTGACTAGCACTGTTTAAAAAAAAAACAGCAAAGACTATGTCTATCAGTCCGCGGCTCACTTAGTACTAGAAAGCTGTTTTTTTTTTTTTTTTAAACATTGCCCCACACTAGGAATTTCTCCTGTATCGTGGGTGCGTTTACAAACATTTAAACTCACATACACAAACAGCCAGACCCGGAACAACTACTTGTAGGTCATACAAATATTTGTTCCGTGCGGGAATCGAACCCGCGACACGCAGCGCCGCAGTCAATCGCTTAACTACTGCGCCAACCGTGTCGTCAATCATCATTTTGCATCCCTATAATAATCACGCCAACAAAGTGCTAAATTTAAATCTACAAAATTTCTTTAGCGAATACACTAGAAAAAAAAAAAAACATGACGTCTGTGAAGTTTTGTTAGATAATTCTTTTTAACCCTGTATAATATTTAAGAAATAATAAAATAATGATTCTAACTAGCACTGTTTAAAAAAAAAAAAACAGCTGACTATACAAACGAACTTGGTTAAATGCAGTTCTATAGTGAAATCTGTACACTCATACGCAGACATACACACACTCACTACACCAACTTATTCACACCACACAACACACTCACACCTACAGTTACTGTCTTTTAAATGCCTACTCATTCCTAATTTTTCAATTATCCATTACATTTATGATTTTTCCAACACATAATGTACTGTCAATATGCTGTCTCATTTTAAACTTTTTTAAACAACACACTCACACCTACAGTTACTTTCTTTTAATAGACTACTCATTCCTAATTTTACAATTATACATTACCTTTATGATTTTTCCAACACAATGTATTGTCAATACGCTGTCTCATTTTAAACTTTTTTAAACAACACACTCACATCTACAGTTACTTTCTTTTAAATGCCTACTCATTTCTAATTTTTCAATTATCCATTTCCTTTATGATTTTTCCAAAACATAATGTATTGTCAATATGTTGTCTAATTTTGAACTTTTTAAACAACACACTCACACCTACAGTTATTTTCTTTTAAATGCCTACTCATTCCTAATTTTTCAATTATCCATTACGTTTATGATTTTTACAACACGTATTGTCAATACGCTGTCTCGTTTTAAACTTTTTTAAACAACACACTCACACCTACAGTTACTTTCTTTTAAATAAGAAAGAAAGAAAGAAAAGAAGAAAGAAAATACGTTTACTGCCTACAAAAAAATGCCTACTCATTTCTAATTTTTCAATTATCTATTAGTTTTCATGATTTTTCATTGTCAATATGCTGTCTCATTTTGACGTTTTTGTTTTTCATGGAATTCTTGTTCACTTACAACATTTTTCCTTTTTTCAGAACCCAGTAAGAGTTCAGACAAGGAGCCACACTCAACCCCTAGACCCTTCTTACCTAGATCAAAGATAAAATACTTATACAATGGACCTATACCTAAAGCATACACGCAGCATGTATGATGAATGAGATAAAAGCTTGATAATGGATGGGAACGTAAAAATATTCAAGTCAATAGGAATTATGATGAAAAAGTGAAATAAAGTGTTTTAGAGCAATCACTGTGTATTTTTACCGTCCCTTTCCATAGCAGTGGCGAAAGCACCATACAACACGATCTACCGGCTTCCACCTATACTTAAAGCATATATATTATTTATTTATTTATTTAAACTTCATGTACAGACGACAGCACATCAAGCTACTACAATCTGTCAAATTTCTTTAATAGATTTTCAACTTTATCACTACATTATAAGGTTCAAGGTTGATTGCGAAAATTTGACAGTTTCGGGTAGGTTGACCTGCTGGCGTCTGTACAATAGTGATACATAGGCGGACTTAATGCCACAAGGCATTCTCTACCAGTCAACCTTTGGGTTAAATATAAGAATATATAGTGATAGGGTACAAAAATAATGTCTAAAATACAAAATTCTTGATTACGAGAATTTATATACTTTTATTGATACTAATGCACATATACAAATAAAATAAACTAATAGATATTTTAACAAATACCACCTAATAATAATTACTACGACTAGTCTACTAATTGAGAGTTATTTATTCTGACTTAAATAGTGGTTACGAACTTTTCTTTTAAAAGTAAATTTGCTTTCAGCTTTTTTAATGCCAAACGGTAGCGCGTTCCAGAGCTTTATAGTAGAGATAGCGTAAAAGTTTGACATAAAACCGGTACGGTGTGAAGGAATTTGGAGAAGTAGATTCTTGGAAGCTCGTAGGTTACGACTATGAGAACTGCCCAACACTGAAATAATTCTTTAGATACATGCAGTAGCATACATGCAGTATGTATGATGAATGAGAGGAAAGCTTGATAATGGTAACGTAAAAATATTCAAGTCAATAGGAATTATAAAGAAAAAGTCAAATAAAGTGTTTTAGAGCAATCACTGTGTATTTTTACTGGCCCGTCCCATTCCATAGCAGTGGCGAAAGCACCATACAACACGATCTACCGGCTTCCACCTATACTTAAGACTGCGCCGAGTGCACAGTGGCGCCCTCATCGTTATTTCGGTGATTTCTTTTATTTTAGAATGAAAATGCAGAAAATAAGCTCGTCAAGTTGTGCTTCACAAGACTATACATTATTATTACTACAAACAGTAGTTTTAAATTGTTATGTTTTATTGTAATCATTAAAACGGAGCTTAGTGGCCACTATTTCCCGTTTTAATGATTACAATAAAACATAACAATTTAAAACTACTGTTGTACTCCATAAAGCCTCAAATATAAAAATCTAACAAATTTATTTTGTATTCGCTCCAACATGAGACTATATTTAGTCTCATGTGGAGCCCAGATGACTGCGTTGCATTCTAATAAGCTTCTCACCAAAGTATTGTATAAAGCGATAATCGCCGTAATATTTGTGAAACCACGAACAGTACGTATAATAAACCCCAAATTTCTGTAGGCCTTTTTACAGCACTTGACTATATGTATGATCACGAAACGCCAGCTCCGCGTTAAGACTAACTCCTAAGTCCCTAACCTCTGTAACCCTGATCATCGGCACCCCATCAATGTTATAATCATGTACAATAGGACTACGTGCACGCGAGAAAGTGATCATGACACATTTTTTCGCGTTGAATTGCAGAAGGTTTTCCTTGCTCCAAGTAACTACGCTGTCTATGGCCTTCTGTAAGCGTTCACAGTCCTCCTCACCCCTCACTGCCATAGATAACTTAAGATCGTCTGCAAATAATAAACAATTTGCATCCTTAACGACTTTGGGCAAATCATTTACCATAATTATAAATTGCAGAGGTCCGAGATTAGTCCCTTGGCTTACACCAGACCACGTAAAGTACGGCTCTGACTTGTGTCCCTCGTACTCTACGTATTGCTGCCTATCCCTCATGTAACTGGCGAAGAAATGAAGTAGGTGCGGAGTGAAGCCAACGGCTGCTAACTTCATGAGCAACACGTCATTATCGACCAGGTCAAATGCTTTTTAGAAATCGAAGTAAGCAGCGTCAGCTTGCACCCCACTGTCTACAATCGGCAACACATGAGCCAAGTAACTTAGTAAGTTACTGGTGGTGCTCCTCATTGGTATAAACCCGTGCTGTGCATCTGAGAGTTGCGTTCTCACTTGAGTAAAAATGCTGTTATGAATAGCGCACTCCAGCACTTTAGCCGGTGACGACAGTACTGCAATAGCCGGTGACGACAGTACTGCAATTACTATGAATAGACTATTATTTAAGACTATTTAGTCGTAGAGAGTTATTTAGTCTGACTTATGTAGTGGTTACGAACTTTTTATGTGATAAAACTACAAATTATCAATTTTCGGACTTTTTCCTTTACTTGTGCTTCCTGGCCTTGCTTCTTGCTAAATTTCATGATTCTAGGTCAACGGGAAGTACCCGGGTTTTGATTTACTTGCGATTATCGCATAAATGTCGCATAAATAGCTGTATCTTTTTATTGCGTTGACTTAGAAGCTTGATTTTTTCAGAGCTATTCGATATTAATTTCAACTTGATATCTCCACGCGTTCCTGAGAAAAAGGGTCTTGACAGACTGACAGACAGACAGACGGACAACGAAGTGATCCTATAAGGTTTCCGTTTTTTCCTTTTGAAGTACGGTACCCTAAAAATAGCACAGTCAAAATTGACTAGTATTGCCATAAATATAGTTACACTATGTTACGTGTTAGCTTTGAATTCCAACACAACAAAATAATGTTCTAAAATAACCCGACGCCAAAACTTCATAACAACAATAGCGATCCCGTCATGACGTCACTTTAGGTCACGTGGCACCGCTTCATATAATTATGTGGTAAAAGCAATACACTTTCAAAATTTTGTTCTCAAAGCAAATAAAATTATAACACGTATTCGTTCGAAATTGGCAATAATAGAATTAGATTACATAACTATTGATTACTAGCTGACCCGACAGACTTCGTTCTGTCAAAAGCTATAGTATAAACTCCACTTCTCTACCCTACCCTACCCTACCTACCTACCTACCCTACCCTGCCCTACCCTACCTACCAACCTATCTTACCCTACCCTACCCAACCTAACTACCTATCTACCCTACCCTACCCTACACTACCGAACCTACCTACCATTTCCTACGATATGTATGGGAAAAGTTAAATGCGATTTCTGACTTTTCTATAAGTACTAAATGACCAAAGTACTATAAGCTTACGGAATAGTTCACTCTAGTACAGTGTCATGAATGGATTCTTAATAGTACATAGAACATGTACTACACAAGCCTACTGTGTGTACCTAATCAAATCAAAACAAGATATTTATTTGCCAGAATATAGTACAATAGATATTACAGTACTACTTAGCCCATACTACATCACCACCGCAACAATGCTTACAACAAAAAATCCCTATGAATATTCATTGAGTAACTTACATAAATCACAAAAGAATACTAAAATAAACAAGGGAATAATGTTAACAATCTGGCCGCGTAGACGACACTCTTGATTTGCGAAGTATTTTATCCTTATAGGAAAAACCAGTTACAATTATATAGTAAAAATTGTATAGTATAAAATTCTTACCGGTTTTTCCGGTATTCAATGCAAATATGTGTTAGATGGTACAAAGGAAGATTGGCTGTTTGTTGGTCATTTGTTTATTTTTTCCATTATCACAAAGATAACTGAATTCACTTGGAATGCTGTCACGCTAAAATGGAATGGAACTGGACATACCGTTTTTTTTTTTAAGGATTGGAAATCCTCAAACGACGTCCCGCTCTGGGTGGGGCGGAAGGGAGTGTCAGACTCTTACTGACTAAAACCCACCCGTGTTCCTTCCTTGGCCCTTTATGTTCCGGGGCAGCGGTACCCCTTTCGGACAATCCCGCTGACCCAGGCTTGGGCCCTAATGGGCCCCTTCGTCGTTGCTGACATCTCTTTGAGGCGCGCGTGGAACACGTACGCGCCGTCTGGCACGGGCCTGGTCCTGATCGGACGGTGAGCTACCCATTACTCACCGCCCGCAGGCCAGCTGGCCATACCTGCCGTATGTCGGACAACCAATGGGCAAAGGTCAAGACCCAATGGGCCCCTCTTAATGGCAAGCGATATAACAGCAGGACCAGTCGGAGGCGGGATGAGTTGGACTCCTTCAACAAAGACTGGTACTTGGCAGTTGCCTTGGGCGACCCCAAGGCAACTGCCAAGTACCAGTCGGACGGTGAGCTACCCATTACTCACCGCCCGCAGACCAGCTGGCCATACCTGCCGTATGTCGAACGACCAATGGGCAAAAGTCAAGACCCAATGGGCCCCTCTTAATGGCAAGCGATATAACAGCAGGACCAGTCGGAGCCGGGATGAGTTGGACTCCTTCAACAAAGACTGGTACTTGGCAGTTGCCTTGGGTGACCCCAAGGCAACTGCCAAGTACCAGTCTTTCTTCTTGTTCATAACCCCACATAGGTTTTGGTGATAAATATTAAGGGAGATATATTTATTGAGATCAGATAACGATTCAAGTATAACGTAAGCACCAAAGGGGAGGAGTGTGTTTAAAGTCTTTGCTTTGATTATTTTTGATGACATGGGGGACCGGGGGGGGTCTGAAGATTACGTCAGAAATAATGATTGATTTGTTAATTTTCAGATTTTTCTGCAAAATTTAGATAATTTTTATTTGAACAAAGATGGCAACCCCATGTTCAGGGATTCCCCAAAATAATTTATTTTGCTTACTAGCTTTCACACTGTTTTATGGTTAGATATAACAGAAGCAGGGAAATTACTTAAATGGGAATTCCGCGTGGATGTCAGTTATCGCGTAAAAAAAGTAGCCTATGTCCTTCTCCATATCCCAAGCTATATCTCTGCCAAATTTCATGACGATCGGTTCAGCGGTTTAGGCGTGAAAACGTAACATACAGACAGACAGAGTTACTTTCACATTTATAATATTAGTATGGATAAATTCCTTATTTATAGGCTCATGAATAACAATAAAGAGACTTGAACAGATTTAAAATAATGTTTACGTAAGCATAAGAGGGGGCGGGGGGTTCATGAACTTTGCTTACTTTTGCTGACAAGGGGGAGGTGGGGGTTCAAACTAACAACCCATAGAAGGTCATTTATACGGGGTTAATTTAAATTATCTAGAATAACTACATCAGATTACGTTATCAACGGCCGTGGTTAGTGCAAACTTTGTCACGGTTAGGTACCCATATTATAATACCAGTAGAACGGGGCTATTGGGATTTTCGAGGGTTATTTGGAATAAAGTAATTGTAAGATTTGAGTTGACATAAATTCTACCAAAACACCATAGACAGCTTTTATTTTATTTCTGGTATTGTTTACTTTTACAATTTTTCGTACGAAGATCACAATTCGAATGTATGTCTACTCAAATCTTACAATTGCTTTGTTCCAAATAACCCCCGAAAATCCAAATAGGCCCGTTTTACGGTAGCTGAATTTCAACAATAGAACGAGTGTATTTTTTTTCTAGTTTTTTTTTTAGGAAACTGTCGAGAACGAAACAGACTGGATTATGGCAAATATACCTATATGAATTGTAACGAAAAAAAAAAAAAAAAACAAATTCTTCGCCATGGATCTGAAGGGACTGGTAATGGATATGCGCCTTAGAAGAACACCGTTCTGTATGGTGTATGCAGGAAATATTTGGGGAGAATCACGAGCAAAGAATTTGCGTCTTCTTTTTTTTTCGTTACAAAATGGCGCCCGAACAGGGACAAATAATAACAAGCAGGATTTTCTAATACTCCAGTATGTACTATACTCCATTTATTATATTGTAACATTAGATAAATAACTGTTCTCACCCTTTCGTTATTTCGATGTAAACGTTTAATAAACTCCGTTATTTCACGATAAATACAAAGCACTGTAATCTATTTACCATTTACATTAAAAAAATAACTTTAAAGTGCAGTACTTTCAACAATATTACACAATAACTGTCGTTATTTAGCCGTTATTTGTCTAATTCTATAGTAAATGGAGTATAGGCACAAAAATAAGCGAGCGATACCACAGTATAAGCGAGTAGCATTAAATAAATACATTCGGTAAAATACTACAGGTAAAACACTTAACTTTTATTTTTATTTAATGACATAGTTTACATGTTGACATAATCGAAGAGGGTGCATGGCAGAGTGCACGTGTACTTACGAGTACACAGTAAAAAAAAAAAAAACGGTTCGAGTAGAGAACCTTCTTTTTTAAGTCGGTTTAACATGAAGATTTTTAATCGAATGTGTATATTTGCATTGTTTTTGTGTATCTCGATTACTACGTCTGCGGTTATCAGGAAGAATAATTGTAAGTTTTTTTATTTTTTATTAATTTTGTTCTCCTGCGGATCGCTTCAGCGCGCACGTTAGCGCGTTCAAATAAACAAAAAAACCAACTCCTCAGCTTTCTTAGTAGTAGTATAGATAGATAGATAGATTAATACCTACATATAAATTAGTATACATCGATATATTATTAAAGATAAGCACATAAGCACGTTAAGCCGTTGGTCCCGGCTGTCATTCGTGGATCTTTGACTGTCGTTACGGGTCGTCAGAAGCCCAAAAGTCTGACAGCCAGTCTTACCAAGGGGTATTGTGTTACCCAGTTACTGGGTTGTGGAGGTCAGATAGGCAGTCGCTCCATGTAAAATACTGGTATTCAGCTGCATCCGGTTAAGACTGGAAGCCGACCCCAACATAGTTGGGAAAAGGCTAGGCAGATTGATTGATATATTATTATAGATAGAATAAACAATTCAATTCTCTTTTCTTTGTTATTTTGACTTCCAAAACTGCCTACTAATACTAATAGTCTACTTGAAATAAATTATGTAACTTTGACCTAAGTAAAAGGTGTTATTGGTATGAGGAACAGGGTGTAAAGTTCACTCATACTCTATGGAAAAGGGAGGATCCTCCGACCAGACGGGTATTGTGTCTGGTGGGCAACTGCCCAACGGTTGATGTCGGGATGTTGTATATATGCTATTCGCGCGGTAAACTCTGATAGCGCGATGCAGGATTTGTGACTTCAGGTCTTTGATGCGTAGTTCGCATGTGTCGTTGTACATGCTTTTAACATGCTCTTTTCTTTCTAGCACACAGAAACACAGAAAGTTCGGGGCATGGGATCCTGCCTGCAGTCAAATTAATAAAGATATATTCAAAAAACACAAGTAGCCGCGCCTTGGGATGACCTAAACTGCACACACTTGACACCGGTCCTCATTACATGGGTTGTGGGCATGCATTCCGGAATTCCGGAATTTCGTTATTCCGGAATTCCGTAACAATTTTTCTGATATTTCAATTCCGGAATTCAGAGGAGTAATATCGGAATTCCGAAATTCATTTTTTTTTTTATATTTTGATTATTATTTTATCTAAACGCAACCAAACTAGTCTGTGGAACTTTCCACAAGCCGCTAGACGGCCGGGCCGCTAATTAGAGTAATAAGGGAGAAAGTTGTTTAATTTGTTACTAAAAATGATTAAAAGACTGATATAATTATAAATCTTGTTTGAAACTTTAAAAGTTACCAGTTCCGGAATTCCGGAATCAGATCTCCAGTATTGGAACTCAGTTCCGGAATTGAGATATTGCATGCCCTAGTTGTGGAGGTCAGTCGCTCCATGTAAAATACTGATATTCAATTACAGCCGGTCCGACTGGAACCCTTCCTCAACATAGTTTGAAGAAGCTAGGCAGATGATAACTGATTATAGGATAATCAGCCTTTAATGTTTCCACTAGGCCACAGGGCTCCTCTCTGTTAGGCCTCTGCCTCGAATCATGCGGGCAGCGAAGCGGCGGCGGCGGCAGTTCCAGTTTGTTCCGAAATTATAAGAACTATACTGTTGAAACTTGGTAAGTAGATGTAATCTGTGAACCGCATTAAGATTTTCACACAAAAATAAAAAAAAATAAAAACCAATAATTTTAGGGGTTCCCCATACCTACTTAGAACTGAAACTTTTTTTTCATCAAACCCATACGTGTGGGGTATCTATGGATTGGTCTTCAAAAATAATATTGAGGTTTCTAATATAATTTTTTTCTAAACTGAATAGTTTGCGCGAGAGACACTTCCAAAATAACATAACTTCTAAAATAAGAGAATGATAAAACTAAAAAAAAATATATGATGTACGTTACCATGTAAACTTCCATCGAAAATTGGTTTGAACGAGATCTAGTAAGTAGTTTTTTTTTTAATACGTCATAAATCGTAAACCGCGCTTGCTGCTACAGAACCCTTCATGGGCGAGTCCGACTCGCACATGGCCGCTTTTTTTATTAATATGATAAAGCAAAAAATACGTGGTGTCTAGTATTTTTTATTATCTAATTGACGGACTCAACAGTTTTTCCTTTTATTTACCCAGGACACATCCCTATTCTATTATTGTACCCAGAAAGGCAGAGTATGAGTTATTACGACTGAAACGCGTAGATGTGAAAAAAATATATATAGCACAATCTGGCTTAAATGTCCCGACTGCTGGGACACAGGCCTCCTCTCGGTGAGATGGAGTAGCCACTAGGGCTTTCAGTCTCGCTGCATTTCTGAGTCCAGGGAAAAAAATCAAGGCTCGATGCGGTCTCGAAATTCCCGGGAAAAACGAGACTTTCGAGATTATTTCAAAAGTAGATGTCATACTTATAGGCAGTCAAAACAAGATATTTCAATCAAGTACTTTATTAAACATACAGTAACCTCAAATTATAAAATCAAAAATTATTTATGAGTTTTTTTAATAATCGGCACGTAAGAAACAAAGGGCGTTTAATGTAGTTTCAAACAGAGAGGACCTGAATTTATTGCAAAAGTAACCCATTTTAGAAAAAGCTCTTTCTACTTCTACACTGCTGGATAGATATTGCAATTGTAACAACGGTTTTATTATTTCCCTAAACGAGAAAAGTCTCGATGTTCGCGAGGCCGAAAACATCCGTCTTGAGTCTCGAAAATACAAAAAAAAAAAAGGTCGAGACTCTCGAAATTTTCGAGAACGAGATTCCCGGGATGAAAGCTACAGTATTGTACACCTTAAAAAGGTCTACAAAAAAGTCCGCGATGGTATATATATGTCTATCTCTTAGGGATAACCCACAATAGCCATTTTTTATCCTTTACTTTTTACGAGAAATAATGGCTTATTTACGAAGCGATTTTAAGCAATACAGCATTAATCCTTATCCAATTAAGTACCTTAAATACATTGTGCATTTAATATAGATCAATATGGCCCTTTACAGCATGTACCTAATTTAAATGAATATTTTCGAAGATATTACAGATTTAAAATGCAGTGACATAGCGGTTGCGGTTGCGGCGGTACCGGCCGGGGGTCCGGCGGATTCTGAAGTATATTTAGTATCAGCATTGCACCCGTGCGAAACCGGCGCGGGTCGCTAGTAACTTATATTACTTTAATTATTGTGAATGTGAATACTATGTGGTACATTTGATTCTTTCTAGAATTTCTTTTTTTTCTTTCTCACTTAGTTTTAATGATGGTCTGGCATTTTGAGTATATGTGACCTACCCAAGTGTCCTTTCTTTGGTATTGTTCGTCGAGTCGTTGAGCTCCTTAAATCCTGAGTTGAGCTACACGATTACTGACAAATGCTTGCACTGACTGGACAGGTCCATTCTAATTTGTGTGGTTCTTTCCTCAAAAGACCATTTCAGATGCGGATCTACACGATCCTTACATGATCTGACCAAGTTTATGTCTGGATTTAAAAAAAAAACTTTGATCCCTGAGTTTGTTTCGCCATTTCTTCTCAGGAGTAGTCTAATAGGAAATGTCGACTCCATCTAACTTTTTTATTGTTACGTGTAAAAGTGATTCCTATATCCTATTTACAGAATAAACGTTTTCATTTCATTTCAGTTGTAGTACATTGTGATTATCACCGCATAATATAAAAGTAAATGATCTTCATGATCATGTTAATTAAATTATAATACCTTTTTACACGTGAAGTGTCTTGTTGCTATTATATTTTACCAGGCGCTTGCTATGCTTCTTTGTTTTAAATTAACAGGTTAATTAAAAAAAAAAATACTCGACACTGCTGCAATGACAGCTGTCATGAAAATAATAACAGCACGGCTATATGACGGTCGTTACGGAAATGACGCCCGACTTTTATGTCCGCCTTCACTAAATTTCACCGCTATAATTATGACTGTCATTGTCCTTAAGACTGCGCCGAGTGCACAGTGGCGCCCTCATCGTTATTTCGGTGATTTCTTTTATTTTAGTATGAAAATGCAGAAAATAAGCTCGTCAAGTTGTACTTCACAAGACTATACGTTATTATTACTACAAACAGTAGTTTTAAATTGTTATGTTTTATTGTAATCATTAAAACGGAGCTTAGTGGCCACTATTTACCGTTTCAGTGACGTCATTCGACGGCAAATTGCGGACGCTATGTGGCGTCCGTCTTCGGAAACCCTTGCCGTCATTATCTTACGTCAGTCGCAATATAGCAGCACCATTTTCATAGACAAATAAAGTTCTGAAATAGTAGATTGTATCATAAGGGAGCAAAATAATATTTTTACGGAGCTTTTTTGAATCCAGAGGGATTCTTTAGTAGAATCCTGAACGTAGCGAGGGATTCAAAGTACGTCGCCCGAGCCAAAAATATATTTTGCGCCCGAGTGATACACTCTATTTTTCATCACCCACTATGAGAAAATAAAAGGCGCCTCATATTTTATTGTAATATTATAATTGAAATTAAATAGTATCTAATAATAAAACAAATAAAAACTTATAATCCATCACATTTCTTGCGTCAGTTCTAATACTTTCAGGAGTTAATTCTATACTTTCACTGTCACTTGAAGAACTCATTTTTCAAAACAAAACCATGAATTTCTAACAATCCGTGAAAATCGACGAAAACGCAGGCTGTAGTTCGCGCGTTTTTAATTTGATTTCTTTTTTTTTACTAGACTATGGGCCGTCGTACCAGCCAGTCTTTATTCAAACAATAATTGCGTTCGATTTCTTTGGCGCTGAACACTAAGATGTTCCAAATTCAAAAAGTGCGCGGCAAAGATAATTGCGACGCACTTATAAAGAGGATTAAAAACTCATTACTGCCCGCTAAAAGTTTCTTAAAGAAAACATCACCTTTGGGTGCACTTAAAGGCGAACCAAGTCGACCTTTTCAAATACATGGGATGAAAACATAATTCCCACTTACTTGTCACTGTTCGGTGCTGCTAGCAGTTCTGTGGCCCTGGTGATGAACACCTGGACCAAGGAGCCAAGGTTGCCCGTCTGAGGGTTGTTCTGGAGAAACTTCTGGAGTAGTGACTCTGTGCTACCGTCGAACATTAGCTGCTCGTCACTGGAATATAAGAAAAGGAGTTGTTTAAGGCGATGATAACCGACTTTTAATGATTTAACACTGAAGATCACGTCTAAACAAGTAGTGTTCATGATATGGAAAAAATATATGTTAAATTAGAGTATATTATTAATAACTTCATATATTAATATATTAGATTATGTTTATATTACATAGTGTAATTAATTTGTAAATTGATGTCTAACGCGGATAAAAAACTGAGAATCACGCAAAATCTATCAAGCGTATTTTTCTGAAACCTTCACCTTTTTAAAGATAATTTAATTATTGATCTTTTAGTACACGTATTTTATTAAAATATATTTTATTTTATGTATAATTAATTGATAATGCGTCTTATTGGCACTGTTCACTGGCATATATCTGGACCTTAAGAGCTTGTTTATTCATTTGGGTTATTCCACAAATCCCCCCTGAAATTCCGCCTTAGGAGGAAAAGTGAAATCTATAAAAACAGCCCAGAATTCACCCCTGATAATCCCACTTAGGGGGGAAAACTAGAATTGGAAAAAAAAATCCTTATTCCAAGATCACCTGAAAGTGATTTTTTTACATTAGGGTTCAGTTTTCCCCACAAAGGGGCATTTTCTCAGGGGGGATTACTGGAATAAGCCATTTATTTGACAGGACGACACACCAAAATTTTCCGTTTTTGGGGTTCCGTACCTCAAATGGTAAAATGGAACCCTTATACCCACTTCGCTGTCCGTCTGTTTGTCTGTTAGTCTGTCAAGACCCTTTTTCTCTGTAGGAGGTATAAAGTTGAATTGAATATCAAATACGACGGTACATTAAGAGCGCTGTCTCGGGTCCACCAGCGCCTTTTATAAAGTTTCATATTGAGACACGAAGCAACAAAATACGATCTAAAGAAAAACGGCCACATTCCTCTAGATCGTATTTTGTTGCTTCGTGTCTCAATATGAAACTTTATAAAAGGTAATAGAAAATTCTAGACACACCGAGACAGCTGATTGAGCCGTTTTAAATAATTCCTTCTCAGTTACGAGATAATATTTTTATTATTTATTACTATTGTATTGTTTTTAAGAAGGCTTACAGACTAATTACAAATAATAGGTAACAACAACAAATTATCAAGTTGCTAATAACAAGCCTCCACAGGTATCTAACATCGATTACTTATCTAACGCTGAACAATGAAAGCATAAATAATAGTGTACAAAAGTAAGCAGGTTAGGTTAGATGGCTTTTTGTTTTTTTTTTTTGTTTATGGTGTGGCGCTAGTGGATCCCTCCCTCTTAAGCACTAAAAAAAAAATGTGACCACCGAATCGCACGTTACAAAATTTGTTTCAGTGCTCAGGTGCAGTTCGTCCAAGTGCTGTTGAAATCAGTGGTCTGAATGGAATACCTCATCTTTCAGTATACGTGTTTTATTAAAATACCTTTTGTTTTATGTATAATAAATTAATAATGCGTCTTATTTGGTACAGCGCTCCTGGATGGGCGAGTCCTATTACTGGCTGGACGTACGACGCGTTGCGTGAGCGCAGTACAGAACACGCAAGGTAACCACTCAAGGTCACTGGCATATATCTGCGTCTTAAGTCCCTTAATAGGGGGCGATTATTGCAATCAACCGGGCAAAAATTCAGACTCCGGGCTGTTACTGAGAAATATCAGATGGAAAAACTCAATAACACTGCCCGAACCGAGTATTGAACCCAGGACCTCATGCTCAGCAGTAGCGCTTACGAACAGCAGACTCACGTGGCATTCTTAATTTTCGGTTTCTTTAAATGTTTTGCCAAACCAAAGACAGTCAATCAATAGTTGATTTCTATCACAAATTATTATTAACCATTATTTAGTTTTATCAGATTTCACATCAATCACTTTAACAACAAAGTGTAATTGATAACAATAATTCTTAATACATGTTCAGTTAAGTGCTCAAAGTAACTCCTATTTCTGTATGAATAGACTAAACAAAACCCAACCTATCCGATGCAGGGAAACTGTGTTGACATTTTCGAGCTCGCTGCGCTCGCTCTTTTCACCCTAACAATGTTATCATGATCCTACCGGCGTCCATGATGGGACACAATGAACTTTGAACTCTTGGACTGCGAATATTTGCCAATTCATTAAATGACCCTATATATTATAATATAGGGTCGTTTCGGCGGTGTTTCTTCTTAGTAATTAAGATTATAATTACTTAGACATTACTTAAAATGAAAAAGACAGTATCATCAATATTTAAGACACTTTACTCTGTACTATCACTATCACTACATATTATAAAACAAAGTCCTCCGCCGCGTCTGTCTGTCTGTCTGTTCGCAATAAACTCAAAAACTGCTGCTCCGATTTTCATGCTGTTTTCACCAATGGATAGCGTGGTTCTCGAGGAAGGTTTTAGTATATAATTTGTTAAGTTTTTGTATGATTTTTTGTATACATTAACGTCATTTGTTGGAAGCGTCGGAAAAAATCGGGAGCGTCTGGGAGCTTTCAACGAAAACGCTGTCTAAACCCTTTGAGATATAACAAAATAATGTATGGTGGAATTGTGTATCTTATATAGGTCCACAGAAAAGTCTGCGATGGCATATATTTATACTATATCCATTTTATTGTCTTTTTGTAGGTATTTGTTGTATTTAGGTAGTCGGAAGATACTTATCCTTTTTATCCTGGTTGCATATTTCCGTGGGAGAATTTCCGACATTCACACGGGCGAAGCCGCTATAAGTATTTTAGAGTGAAATATAAAATTTTGAATGATACTTACGCACTAGCCGGTGGATTAATATTAAATGCAAGTAGCTGATTCCAGAATGGGTCATTGGGACAGATGACTTCGGAAGAACAGAACCGCATCAGCAGCTCATTGGAAGACAACTCCGAGTATCTGCTCACTGCTACACCCATAGTGATCTGGAAAATACATGGTTACAGCATTATTATCTATCTTTAAAAATTAAAATGAAATGCTTTTTGTTGGTAAAGCACATCACTAGAACAGCAATAAGGAGAAGTTTGAAAGTGGCGCCGGTGACAGAAAAGTTGAAAGTAGTTGTTTGGCTGTATGATCAGAGTGTCTAACTTTCAATTCGTCTACGAAGCAAAATGCCTAAAATTAATGTCTACACAGCATATTGCCTAAGCTGTAAATCGCCTAGAGATCAAGATGATGAATCATACAATCTGCCTGCGATTAGATAATTAGACAATAGTGAACATTTCTGCGGCAGATTGTAGGTATGATTCGTCATTATGAACTGGGTGAAATAGGTTAGGTTAGAACTCTGACCAACCACGCGTGAGCCGAGCGAGCGAAGCGAACAGTGCCGCGGCAGCTGCCGGCGAACGCTACTTCCAAGTTGCTCGTGGGTTTATCTAAATTTTTTCTATTCTCAGAATAAGGTTTAGTTCAAATACTGTATAGACATATTGCAAGGTAGGCATTGTGCTTCCTAGTCAATACTTGGCATAGACGTTTTGATTTCTAGTCAGCATAATCATAAAGGGTCATTTGGCTTGGTATGGGCAGTATGGATGGATTGTGTGAAGAATGATATGAAAGAGAAGTGAATGAATGATAGCGTGACGATTAACAGGGGAGAATGGTGAAATGTGTTGAGCCGACCACAGGTAACATGGGATAAGGGCAGGAAAATGATGATGAAACAAAAGAAAATAAAACTTTTTCTTTGAGAGACAAGAAAGAAAATAGTTTATTAACATTTACTATGCCCTATACAATGCTTAGGTACCACTATTAGAAGAAATTAGGTAAGGGACCATTCAAGTATTATGTAAGCACCAAACGGGGGTAGGGGGGTCTTTGCTTTGATTATTTTTGAATACATGGGGGACGGGATCTGGATGGTGATTACGTTAGCAATATTTAATTATTTACTTTTCAGATTTTTCTACAAAATTTAATTGATTTTGATTGGAACAAAGATGGCAACCCCATGTTCAGGGATTCCCCAAAATAATTAATATTGCTTTCTCGCTCTCATGTGGTGCTGAAATAAAGGATTGTATTACCAGTGTTTTTCACTGGGAGTGCACCAAAATACTGACAGCAGGGGAAAAATATTGGTCAAGATCTTCACCAGGTTGGGGAAACTTATTGGGTTCAATAAGGCCTAGAGGAGCTTGGGTTGTTGGAATCAGCTAATTCTCTGTGGCAACCCAGAGCCTAGATTTTTGCCCAGATAATGAAACTTAATTGATATAGCCATAATATCTTTTGATTATCACACTAAAGCTGTAATATGCAGTTTATTTATCAAACAAGTCAAGTTTGTCACTCCACCCACTTGACATCAATTTAGTCAAGTGCAGATTCATTTAATAATCTATGTTTTTGCAGCAGAATGAAAAGAAGTGAAAAGAAAAAAAAATAAAAAATATTGTCATGACTGCACCATGATCATTGGTAAACATAGATTAAAAAAAAACTGTATAGTCTAATTGCAATAAAATCTCTAACTGTTGACTAGGCAGCATGATCTTAGACCTTAGCCTGTTCCATCAAGAACTAATTAAAAAAAAAATGCAATAAAATCTATAAAAACATTTTAAGTAGTAGGGTTTTGGACTTACATACTGCATGATGTTACTGAATTAATTATGAAAGTATGTTAACTTGTTCGCTCAAATTTTGTGCTTTATCGTATCACAGCAACCAAGAAAATATAAATTCGATATCATTACAGTACATTTCTACCAATGACAAGTTAACACGAATTTCTCAAAAAAAAACGTTTTGTTATAAGTTTATTTGCATATTAAACCTATAGTGTGAAAAGACAAACATGTTATTAAACAATAAAACCGTATCACACCACAATAAATAGAGTTAACAACTGAATTTGATGTAATCATAAACAGATTTGTTAATGAAAATACATACACAATTAACGTTATTACTTCATATCCATTCTAATAACGCGAAATTCAATTAGTACATTAGCCTTACCTATTATTTTCACAGGCTGTAGATACTTTAAAACATTCAACAGCGTATTAATTAATTTTTTAAACCACAATTTGTTTTCAGCAGCCACGAAATCATTGCCGACTTGTCAAATTATTTGACGATTTGACGTTTGTGTGACGGCGACGACGATGACAATTTTAAAGTTGAACGCGTTCAATTTAAAATATTCCGGTATTTGGGGTATTTTCACTTCAATAAACCGTCACCGCAGGGGCTTCTTACACGATCAATGTGGCATCTGTTCATGCATCATTTTCGTAAGATTGATATCAGAGGCTGGGTAGCCTCTGTAATGGGTATTACAGTGGACTGAAATATACATGCTATTAAAAAGCATGTTTGTTTGCTAATAAGTAGCATGCTTATTTACAGCATGGTAACTGTGAGTGAAAAATTATCACACTCTTTTCCTATTATATAGCGAGCTATTGTGCAACTACGTAGCATGTGTATTTTAGGCTTTAAAACATTTTTATTTTTATTTCCTTTGTTATAACCTAAATCAGGAAGTAGGTGTGGTCTAGTGTGAACAGTGGTGGCGCAAGACCTAAACTTAATACGGGCAAGGTACATTTCACGAAGCCCTCTGATGGTGCAAGAAAAAGGGAATATAAAATTTAAAAAATTACTTAAAATTAAACAGTTTTTTAATCATTAAACAAATCTAAATGTTTCTTTTTTGGAACATTAAACAAAACTGAAGAAAAAAAAAAAGAAGTTTATTTTCCGCTATGAGGCGCGAGGCCCTTTGCACCGTGAGGCCGTGGGTGGTGGCCCACACCGCCCACGCCTTGCGCCGCTTCTGCGTGTGAAGCACCATAATTACACAGTATACATTAGCTCATGGAAAGTGTTCGGTGACGATCGCGAACCCATAAGTTGTACCCTACCAAAATCGCTCAACGTGCCTAAAGAACTTTTCACTTAAAAAAAAAAAAAAGTTAAACCAATAATATAGCGCTAAGTGTGGTTTTAAATCGTTTTAAACCAAAAAGACGGTTTGAAACCAAATGGTTTAAAACGTTTAAAATCAGTTTTGCATCTATATTTGCCACACAACCAGCAAGTTAGTGATGGGTTTAATTTCATTCATTTGTGGCGTTTTGTCACAATTTGAAGAAGTTTAGACATGAATATATTTTAACCGTACTGACAACATAAATTTATCAAAAAAAGTACAAAAAAATATTTTTCTGTTTATAATTACTTTCCAACAACAAAGACAATTTTATTTAAATTTATCATTTGGTTTAATTTTGAAAAAAAAAAAAACCTTTTTTCGATAAATATATGTTTTGAAAGAAAAAGTATAGATTTATTTGCAAAGATAAAACATACAAACTAAAAATAAAATATTTATACCCTATATACCTACACGAAAAAAAATAAAAAGAAAAAAAAGGGGAAACTGCTCATTGGGCATCAAAAAATTCTTCCGCATCGCCGTCAGTGGAAAAAGTGCCTAAAAGGCTGGCAGCGTTGCCACGTTGGATGGCAACGCTGATTCTTTGGCCTAAAAATAGGCCAGCCCTCTGGTCACGTGAAGAGTCGACCAACCGCTTGGCGATGTCCCGATATACACGATGAGCACTCGGACCCCACGGACCTAATGTTTCAACCCCAAACGGCTCAAAAATATAACTCCCTATAAGGTTGTTATATTTGCGCCGTTTGAGGTTTTCTGCACCTGCAGCAGCCGCCCCAGCACAACCCGCCGTGCTAGGAAGATGGGATGGCGCGAGGGTGTCGACACAGGTTGCATCCCACACCAAAGGCCTACCCAACTTCCAAGGCATTATGGTCATTCCGTCTGGCCTCTTCCCATCGTCACGTGCCAAGCCACTGGGTTCTAAAACAGCTGGCACCCCGGCGGTGACAAGAGCCCGACGGAAATGATTAATATTCCATAATTATAGTGTTTTAATGTAACACAATTATTTTACCTATGATATCATTAATAAAACAGTACCTTTTACTCACTTTTTTTTATCATTTTACTGAACAAAAATCAAAAACAAAATCAATTTTACTGAACCTCATAACTCTTGAACGGGCAAGTATGGGCGCGCGCTGATAATGTAGAATTATAGCCAACAAGCCAAATAATAAGAATAAAGTAGTTTTAAAGCAAGACCTGCCAAGACTTGGCCAAATTTTAGCAGTTTATGTTTCAACAAAAATTGAAATTATTTTTTTTCGGGCAAACTATCAGTTTTACAGAAAAAAGTTTCCTAACAATTATTCATCAAAATGACAGATCTTACGATAAATATTTTTTTAAATGGAATTTGTAAAAAAAAACCCAATGTCCCTCATAAAGCAGTTTCGATCCATCGTGTGCCGTGCCGGCTGCCACACACTATAGTTGGCAAACATTCTTGTCTATTGTAGCCATGCCAACTAGTTTTTTTTCAAGTGTGATTAAATATTATATTACATAATATAAAATAAACCGTCATATTCATCTATTGTCATCTATTTCACACGTAGTAAATTCAAACTTGGTTTATTTGCAGTAAATACTTTTTTGCATATACGAACGCCGATTTTATACCCCAAAATTTTCTGTTTTCCATATCATGTAAAATTGCATTAAACTGAACGCTATCCGATGAATTATTACTTGCATAAACGCTCCCGGTGCATTTTATTGATCGATTGTTGTTACATAGCCTAGTTATTAATCTAGGTACGACATGCAAACCTATCCTTCTTTTGGGTCTGGACGCCGCCTCGGCGACACGGGCGCACGCCACCAGCACATCACTAGAGGTACTCCATTTGTCTATCGTTCATTTGCTTAGGTAGTTATTCATTCATTTTCATTATTTCATTTCATTCATTCACCGACCATGTTTTTGAATAGCTTGCCGACTTGTTGAGTTCGATAACTAGAATTATAACAATAAACACTACGTGTAGTAGCTATGGAGCTTGATCAATATAAGGTGGACGTGCTCCATTATATTAATCCCCATTTGATATGGGCGTTGGTTCGAAAAGAGGGGGATGAAAATAGTTTTTACTTTGAACAAATAGGAATTTATGGGATTCTTCCTCAAAATGTAACTTTCGGGGAAGACTGCGTGGTAAAATCTGAGCCTTGTGAGCAGTGGATGCCAGCAGCATCCGTTGCCATGCGGAGATGTTTCCTGGAAGCCGACCATGTGATGTTTTTACCTACCTACATCGACGAAAAGTGAGTTGTTCGTTTAGATATCCACAATTCAGATATTTTTATCAGTTGTTGTTGTTTTTCTACTTGCTTTGCAAGGCAAAACCGACGAAGGCACGGCTAAAATGACGGTAGAATGTTATACGGTTTTCAGTAAATTTTTCCCGTCGAGAGTCGTAGGGCTGCAATTTTGCTTCCTTCACCTATGCTGTCGCCGAACCAGTGGAATTACGTTTATTCGGTTGGTATAGCTGGGCCCTTTCTATGTGGGCACTAGTATGGTTCAACCAAACAAAAGTTTTTCTAATATATCAATATTTTCCAATTAATCCTTGCCAAATATCTTCAGTTGCCAGAATAGGTATAATCAGACCATAGAAAAGATCAGACCAAATAGTCTAAATACTCAGCCTAAATGTACAGAATGGTCATGACCATTCCACACGTTTAGGCTCAGTATGTACCAGTAATTGACTAAAAGACTAAAAAAAAGTCATCACAATAAACATCATCTACATTCAGATTACAATTTATAAGTAAAAAAAAAAAAATTTCAAATAACTAAATAATAATACAAACAAACCAAGTATAAAGTCAAATATGTCTTAACAGCTTAGCAAGTAAATGATCCGGAACTTCAAAACCTTAGCTCCAATCAATAAATGTTTGTCAATCCTCGGCTCTCCGATTGATTTGATTCATTCGGTCCCGGGAAGAACTGGCAAGGAGTGATGTGAATAGGAAATAGTATGTAATTCTGAATGTTCTGGTTTCAGTTTCAAAATAAGAACACATTTTATTAAAAAGACTAATAAGGTTTACAGATTATGTATTAAACCTTAAATATTTTAGTTTTCTAAGAATTTAACAAATGAGCAATTTCCAGTCTTCCTGCACAACTAGGTCTTAGCCGCAGGAAGCTTCAAGGTTTTCCTTTTTGAAATTACATTCAAGATTTAATTAAACTAAGTTATATAGTAAATTACTAAAGATACATTTATTTGGGTTATTTACATAATTACAGGAACTTAGATAAAATAGGTCTACTTAAAACATTTAAAGCTAATTATTATTTAAAAAATGGTTGTCTGTAAAGTTGGTTTATGGACGATAGTTTAACGTGACAACATCATAACAAAACATTGATGCGGCGCAAGCGTACAATGAGCGTAACGTGACAACGAGTCATACTTTTTCGTGCATGCAGCCGGCGTTCATCGATTTATTAGACATTGTCACATCAAAATGTATGAGGTCAAAGCACATTACAATAACTTTCTTAAGAAATTCTTCATATTGTCCGAATTAACGGATCATTCTCTTGCTATGCTTTCCAGACTTTTATGCCTGGCTGTAACCTTAACATAATGTTATTTTACTATTAAATGCAACATTATTCTTTTTTAGGCTACTCTTATTACTTGTTGTATTATCCTGCTACTATCTGAAACAGTGGAGATTCTTTACTTACTTTTAACTTATTTTACAACCAATATTTTTCTTACCATAGAAACAATTCATATTCTTTATTGTAACTATGAATAATTACAATACAAAAAAAAAAAAAAATTATACCAATAAATCCCATCGGCAGCTTCCCAGGAGCCTTAATGGATGAATTTTCAGGCTCATCTAATTTATACTCTTGTGCTAAATTTCATGCTTCTAGAGCATGTTTTCTCAGTGAATTTATGGTTTTATTTAGTAGTTGTGGACAGCTCCAACAACAATAATAACAAAATAATATCAACAAAACAACAACAACAACAAGAATAATAACAACAAAACAACAACAAAATTAATATTTTTAAAGGTGCTCCATATTCCTTAAAACCTTCGGCATGTTCTCACTATTTCGATTCATTAGTTTGATCGTCGAAGTAGTGAGATTTTACGCAAGAGTGAGCGAAGCGATTTCGGGACTTGGGGCACCCCGAATCGGACAAGTTAGGTTCGAAGGGGATACGTGGCTATTTTTTTTTAACCATCCAGAAGTAGGAGCCCTGCCATGCGGGGCTCCGTACGTACGCACCAAGCCTTATTATTGCTTGGAAACAAATTTAAGTACAGTGCTTCGTTTTATCAGTTCGACGATCGAACTAATGAATCGAACTAGTGAGAACAAACGAAACCTTCTACTATTGCGAATTACTCAAACTGCGATGCATTGCAATTATATGGTGATTGTGTTAAAAACAGTGACACGTAAACTCGATGTCTTATTCTGATGAGGGTAGGCAGAAAGTACAAAAGGTCACCTGCTATGATTCTTGCTTACATTTACAACTTACATTTGTCTTTACAGCAGGGGGGAAACCCAATAAATATATACTAGGGATGGGCCGAACATGGGTTTCACCGAATACGAATATTCGGCTGATTCGGTAAAACATTTACCGAACCGAATATTCGGCCGACTATTCGGCATAATTGATTCCCTTAGGGCCTGTGCACACCACGTTTTTTAAACGCGCCGTCGACGCTCGTTTTAGAAACGCGCGTCGACGGCGCGCTTTTATCCTACAGAGCAGTTTGTTGTCGTTTGTATCGATTCAAACGCGCGGCACCGGCGCGTTTGTATCGATACATACGCACGTTAGTATAGCGTTTGTATCGATTCAAACGCGAGACACCGATGCGACCGCTGGGTCGAGGGAAGTGTGAATGTACGCTAGTAGCAATCGAGCAATTTTGTGCACCGCACGTCTTTGGAACAAAAAAATGGAGCCTTTCGACGCAGAAAACTTAGAAATGCAAAATGCCAGCGCGTTTGTATCGCTACACACGCGCGTTTGCATCGCGTCTGTATCGCTACACACGCGCGGCTGTATCGATTAAAACTGTTATACCAGATGTTATTGCATTATCTAGTACAGTGTTTTTCAACCTTTTTCATGGTGTGGCCCCCTTAGTATGGAAAAAATTTCGCGACCCCCTACCGCGGTTTCTAACTTGGAATTCAAGTCTGTCACTTTGATTAAGCAGAAAAACAGAATACCCACAATTAACCGCAGAAGCTTCGAAGTGTTTGATTCTATTTGGAACCTCCTACTTGCGCGAGGTAACGTTTTCATCGATGGTTCAATTAAAAGGCAAATAGAGAAATCACCGAAAATTTGAGAAAGAGACAATCGAATGTGTAAAAAAAAAAAATGATTAGCGAGAAACAGGCGCAACCATCACAGTAATGTGGATGGGTGCGTATGTTCAACTTCACATTAATCATTCATTTGACTACTAGGTATTTGTTGATTTGTGATGAATTTGTGAAAAAAAAAATCTTTTATAAAAAGGGGACTTATGTGGGGAAATAAATAGAGTAATAAGTACAGTTAAGCTTCTACCTTCCTTTCTTTGGGGTATACAGACTGATGTTATGTCAAAACAACGAGAGCTTTAGAACTGATTGTGAGTGGAAATAAATAACTACCTACATAACTCTTCTACTCTAGCAAACTGGTCCCAGCTGTCATTAGTAAATGATAAATGATTTTATTTTTGTAAGTAGGTTTTTTCCAAATACTTTTACACGTCAATCATATTTTAAAGCTAGATGCGTTCGTCGTTTCGTATCTGACTCCTCTGAGAAGAAAGGCAGAAACAAACTCGAGAGGTCACAGTCTCTTAAAGACTAGACATAATCTTGTTCAAATCACGTGAAGACCATGTAGCTTGGTGTCTGAAATGGTCTTTTGAAGAAAGAACCACACAGATTGAGTGGACCTGTCCAGTCAGTGCACGTATTTGTCAGTAATCGTGCAGCTCACAGTGGATATTAGATAGAGGTTATGGGTTGTCAAAATACCGAAAGTCCAACCAGTCTTACCAGTATCGTGCTACCCAGTAATTGGGTTGTGGAGGTAAGATAGGCAGTCGGTCCATGTAAAATGCTGTTATTCAGCTGTACCCAGTTAGACTGGAAGCTGACCCCAACATAGTTGGGAAAATGGTAATGATGATCTTTTGTTTCCTACTAAAAATAAAATCCCTTGTTACAGATCTTCAATTTTCGACGACAACACCCACAAATATGGGAATTTAATAGTAGTTAAAAAGAATGGTGTAAAAGTAAACGTTCTTGGAGAAATTATCAATTCCGAATTTGCATATGAAGACGAGTGTCTCTTCCACCTAGAGTTGAGCAGAAATAACCTTAATACTGAACTAAACTACGTTTCAATGCGTCAAGTTATCAATAAGATTGAGGAGGCTAACAAAACTAGGGACATACCAAGGAAAACATGGCTAACTGTTTTGAAAAACCAAACTTCAGTCTTTTGCGAACAAAAACATTTAGAATCTTCAATAAAGTCTCGAAAACTAGAAGTTCGTGACCGTGACAATGTAGATACGATACTCCAGAACAAAGTGAATGTTTTGAAGCTCTGCAAAGATATCGATGAGGTTTCTGTGGGAAGAGCTTGCAGTACTAGGAACTCTTCAATGTCCAACCAGTCCAGCGTAGTCAGTGTGGCCTTAAGGAAGTTGCAATGGTTAGAATCTCAAAGCATTGTCAATCAACCAAAACAAGTGCATAACCTAGCAGCAGATGATTCTGGAATTCTACCGAAACCAGCCACAATGCATGCAGCTGATTATAGAACAAATGAAATTCATTCCGATATGAAAACCAATAGTGATGTTTTTGAAGATGAACAGAATAATAATGCAGTGGCTCCAAGAAACAAGAATCATTTCACCAGAGATGACAATAATGCCAAAATTAGAAATGGTAATTTTTTAAAGGTTTACTTTGTTCACAAATCGGCGCTTAGGGTTTAGGCCACTACTGCCGCTGAGTATATTTTATGGTACTTGAGTCTCTGCACTACTAAATTACTTCATAATTTTAGGTATAAAATCACGCAAGACCATCGAGACGAAAACAGTCGCGTTTGGTCCAGAGGGACTTACAGTCAACAAATTCTCCATAAAACCACATACATCCAGAGAAGAAAAAGAAGAGCCTGTTATACAAGAAAAAAGAAAACCTGAACCAAGATACGAAGCAAAGAAAAATCAAGATGTGTACGCAAACACAGATTCCGAGGTAAACTTAAAAATATCTAACTTAGAGTTACTGAAGCGGATTAAATCTATTAATTCTGTACAAAATAATTCCTTTCCTAATAAGCATAGAAACAAGGTTGAAACACTAAGTGCTTTACAACGTAAAATGAAATATATTGAGGAAAAACAGTCGAGAATAAATGATAGTATTTCTTCCTCCGTTTCCGACAAAGATAGCTCTAAGTGTGACTTAGACTCGGACGTTGAAAGTGTAACAGGATTGGAAGAAAAGTTAGGTTTAGGAATCAATAGAATTAAAAAAGATGTTAACCCAGAAATGCAATCTGATAATTTTGATGTAGATATAAAGAGAAGTAATGTTAACCCGTTCAAGAATGTAGACGGTAGCATATCCATATTTGTTGACAAGCTAGTTAGCCCTGTACTAATGGTCCATTGCAAGAAAGATAACCGCATAGAACCAGTTAGCAATATGAGAGACATTCCATTCGGGAAAGATATTCATGTGGTACTAAGAAATATGGGTGTACAAAAGCCGATGAGGCCTCAAACCGTATCCTGGCCTACAATTCTCCGGGGCCATAGCTTTTTTCTCGTAGGTCCATACAACAGTGGTAATACTATGGGATACTTGCCAGCAGTATGCCGTTTAGTGTATGATTTTAAAAATACGCAAGACAAGTTTGGTCTTAGCTGCATCATAGTTTGTGCAACGTCTCATTCTGTAGCCTCAGTTGAATCTCAGTGTAAAATGTTCTTACACACCGCGAAGATTTTCGCCTGCTATGCTGGTATGAGTGATATGCACATCACAACGTCGCTTTTGAATGGCTGTGATCTGCTCATTTGCACCCCTTCCATGCTAGTCCGTCTGATTCAGAAAGATTTTAGTCTTGACTTTCGTAATTTGACCACATTCGTAGTTGACGACTGTGAACATATTTCAACGATTTATCCCAAAGAACTTAAGTTTTGTCTTCTGAAAGTGATGGATATAGTCAAAAATCGCGCTCATAAAGAATGGAAAGTCCAGTATATTATAGTATCTAGGGTATGGTGTGACTTCATGTCGTCTTTAGCTAGGAAAGCTCCTGATTCCGTCGTATGTATCAGTGCTTTCGAAGAATGTGTTCTATATTCCAAAGCTGCAACTTCAGTTGAGTTCGTTGCTCAAGAAAACAAGTTAACAACGGTTATAAACTTTTTGGAAGGTATTAATAAGTCAAAAAAGACTGTGATAGTTTGTAAAGCTGATGAGGAAGTAAAACTTATAGAAAGATCATTGACTAAATTGAAATATGTCGTGTTCTCATGCGATAGCACAATGACGGTGCACGATTTGTACAATTTAGATAAAACCCTCAAAGATTATGAAGAGCCCGTTTTAGGGCCAATTTTGGTGTGCTGTGACGGGAATTTGTCCCATTTGAACGTTACAGATGCACATTATTTAGTTCATTATTCCTTACCAGATCTATTCTCAATGTTCTGCAAACGATTTGCAGTACTCATCGATAACTATCCGTCTATTTTCAAGGGTGACGAAACTAACATCAAAATTAAGATTTTGTTTGACGATAACAACATTGAACAACTGCCAAAGATCCTTCATTTCATTAAAAGGTGCACTATGGATGTGCCACCGTTCTTAGACGAAATTAGCTCAAGCGTTTTGATTGAAAAGTATTTGAAGAAAGCTCGGGACTTAGTGCCAATATGTAGAAGACTTTTGACTCTTGGTAAATGCCCGGACTATTGGAATTGCGCCGAAAGACACGCTATATTCAAAGAATTCGATTCTCCCAAGTCTTGGCTGCCGAAAGAAGGTATTATCACCTTCCATATATTGCACTATCATTCAGCAGTCAATTATTCTGCTAGGATATCATCGTGTTCCATTAAAAGCAATATTATAAAATACCCACAAACTTACAGCTTGCTTTCTATTAAAATGGGAATGTATTATAGTAAAGAAGTGAATCGGAAACTTCACGGTGTACCCAAAGTAGGTGACGTGTGCGCGGTGACTTTAAAGCAGAATCTATTTGTCCGTTGTCAAGTGGCAAAGGTACTAGAGTATGTGAAAAATCGACCTACTTACTTCTTGATCAAACTTATCGACGAAGAGAAATACGAGACGGCACGCGATACATGTCTTTACTATTTGCCGGACGACTTAAAGAATATTGAAACTCATGTCGTCAATGTAATTTTGGCTAATCTTATGCCCCAAGACAAAGATGTAACTTTCTCAAAGTTAGCTGAAAACCAGTTAAAACGAATCACTGATGAAAACGACGAGCTTTACATGAGAGGTCAAATAACAATGGTTGTTGGTAATACTATATGCGTAGATACATTAGAGGCTTGTCAGGATTTGTCTTCGTTAGAAGAAGTGGTTGTGAAATGCGATTTCCGAAAAGAACTGTTAGACCTTCATGCAATACCTAACCCTGATCATATTGATAATTTAAGAAAAGTTTGTGATTATAATAATGACATTCCTAAAGAAAAAGAAGAACATATTGAAGTTGCCAACCCTACCAATGCATTACCTAAAGGTAGATGGGCACATCTAGAAAGTGGTGAATTTTCGTCAGTGTTCTTTATGTACGCTGAAAATCCATGGCAATTCTTTGTACGGCCCATCAAATTCGAGGAATGTTTGACCACGTTGATCCAAGATATAATAAAATACGTGAACGAGAACCCTGAACCTATAGAAAGCGTAAACGTAGGAGACATGGTTTTAGCGGAGTTTCCTGACGATGATACATGTGAAAGAGCTAGAATTGATAGTAGCGTTAACAATAATAAGGTTAAATGTTTCTTTGTAGACCAAGGAGAATGGAGGGACGTCTCCATTAAGAAAATTTTTCCAATAACAGAAAAATTCATTACTCAATTACCATTCCAAGCTATTGAATGTAGACTAGTAGGTATACAACCTCTCGGGAATAATTGGACTGATTTCAGCACAAATTTCTTCGTAGATTCATGTTTCGACTCCGTTGATAAACACAAACAGTTATTCACTAAATATTTCACTAAAGAAAAAGCAGAATTTACTGAAGGACACAAATATGGCGTAGTTTTAATTGATACGTATTCAGCTGAAGATGTTATTATTAATCAGATGATGGTGGACAGGAATTTAGCAGAAGATAATGATGAGATTAATTTGTTAGATGATTTAGGATTCGAAAGGAAATCGGAAGAATCCTCCGATTCAGATATAGACGATGAGCCTATACAGACAGTTAATAAGATGGATAGATCGTTTCTAGTTGATGATAAGAATAAAGAAACACAATATATCCCAAGTAATATGTCAAACGATTGCTATAGCATGCCTTTGGTCGATTCCGATAACAGTTTTGATGACTTTGATTTAATGGCTGATGAATCCGGTAAAATATTTTCCATACCTTTATCTAAAGTAGTTTCAATTAAAGAACTCCCAGATACAGAATGGAATGAAACAGTGTTAGCTTCGCCAATTGAAAATTCTGTGTCGCCATCAAACAAAAGTCCTAAACTTAATATTAGTGCTGATATTGATCAAGTTAGCAAACCGCAAGTACAGTGGTGTCAAAACAAAAACACAGTCACAATCAAAATCAAATTGATAATTGACAATTATGATCTTATTATTAAAGAGAGGTATATGAAGTTTTCTGCAGATGCTAATGGTATCAATTACGCTTTTGATTTCGAATTATATGGCGTTGTAGATTTAAAGAAATGTTTTCACTGTAATAAAGGACAGTACATACAAGTCAAATTATGGAAAATTATGGCCACAAATTGGCTAACGTTGACAAGGCATAACGAATTAATGAAATGGATAGTCTATGACATAAATAGCATTGACGTTTCTTCAGACGAAGAATCGGACATTTTTGATCATAGGAAGAGTTTTATTAGAAATTACGCTGACAGTGATAGTGATGATAACTTGCAAGATGATAGTTTTACATATTAATTTTTATCATTAAAAGGAATTATGGAATCGACGAATTAAAAAAAGGCGTTCCATAATCTATATATTTTTTTATAAGTTTTTATGTAGGGGCTAATCCCTGGAACTACCAGTCGGATTTGAAAAATCCTTTTTGCATTTGATAGCCCAATTCTCGAGGAAGGTTTTAGGCTATTTAACATCACGCTGTGACCCTTAGGACCCGAATAAAAAAACAGAAAAAACGCTCAGTAAAAACAATATCGCGGGCGGGCTATGGGTCGAGGGAACAAGACATTTCACGAACGAAGTCGGGGGGTTAAAGTTCGCGAGCACATTCTTAAGAAGCTGGCAGTATCATAACAAATAATGTCGACATCTGCAAGGAATAACATTGTAACTGGTATGTTACTAAATGTAAGTTACAATGTTATTCCTTGCAGGTGTCGATGTTATCCCATTGTTTGTTTAATTAGTTTTAGTATATTCGAGTATTTATATGTTCTTATATTTATATATAATTAGGTTTACATATGTTATTTATAGTTAAGGTATAGGTATGCCCTTATATTTAAATACAATTTATTTCCCAATTTTCATAATTGCATCTACCACTGTTTGTCTCTCCACAACCCAAAGTTTGACTGGTGGAAATGTCTATGGCATTCAGTCCACCTCTACATTTTTGTGTTAAAGTATTAAATATTAGGTTGGGGAAAAAGTCTTTTCGCATTATAGTATGTATGAACTTGTAATGAAATCTCTTTGGCTATACTATTTGTATCTTTGGTTTTGGTATCATTGAAAGTTTAAATTTTAAACAACATAATTCCAAATTCAAATTAGGAAAATGTGTGATTTTCATTTGTTTTTCGTACTGTCAAGATGAATGAATCTAATGAAGAAATTCGATACATTTTAAAATTTTACTACAAAAAAGGTAAAAATTGAACCCAAGCCGCGAAAAATTTTTTTGATGTTTATGGACCTAGTGCAGTGTCTGTGAGAGTAGCACAAATTTGGTTTAAGCGTTTTCAATCCGGAAATTTTGATGTCAAAGATGCACGTCGCTCTGGTCGCCCTATTACGGATAAAATGGATGCCATTTTTACCCAAAAAAGCCCGATATTTGGGTACCTCACGAGCTCACTGAAAGAAACCTAATGAACCGTGTACTCATTTGTGATTCTTTATTACGACGTAATGAAACCGAACCATTTTTGAAGAATCTGATAACTGGTGATGAAAAGTTGATCACGTACGACAAGAACGTGCGAAAAAGGTCGTGGTCAAAGGCCGGTCAGGCTTCACAGACTGTGGCGGAACCCGGGTTAACTCGCAACAAGGTGATGCTGTGTGTGTGGTGGGATTGGAAGGGCATTATTCATTATGAGCTGTTACCACCAGGCAGGACCATCGATTCTGAACTCTACTGCGAATAACTGATGAGATTAAAGCAAGAAGTTGAGAGAAAGCGGCCGGAATTAATCAACAGAAGGGGTGTGGTTTTTCATCATGATAACGCTAGACCTCACACATCTTTAGCCACTCAGCAAAAATTAAGAGAGTTTGGCTGGGAGGTGTTAATGCATCCGCCGTATAGTCCTGACCTTGCACCTTCAGATTTCCACCTGTTTCGGTCTCTTCAGAATTCTTTAGGCAGTGTCAGGTTAACATCACGAGAGGACTGCCAAAACCACTTGTCGCGGTATTTTGATCAGAAGTCCCAAAGCTTTCTATAGCAATGGGATCATGTCCCTACCTACAAGATGGCAAAAAGTTATCGAACAAAATGGTACCTACATACTATAGTTAAATGTAAATAAACTATATTAAAAAATGTTTTGAATTTTCCAAAAAAATGCGAAGAAACTTTTTCCCCAACCTATTAAATAAAATGCTGGGCAGAGATAACATAACATCATGCTTTTAATCCTCGAAGGGTTTGGCACAGGTGCTCCTGTACACCCACATTTAGCCAGAAAGAAAGAAAAAAAAAATAGATTCATATTGATTAGAATATTTGTTTTTATAAAATATCATTATGATCTTGATTTCGTTTATTTTCTATTTTTATTAAATGTTTGAGTCTAAGGAAAATGTGATAATGCAATAAAATTGCACAATTGAAGAGTTGTTTCAATATGTTTATGTCTAAAACTGAGCTAATAAATTAATAATCTATTCTATATAATTATATAATAAAAGTAGAAACCGACTGACTGACTGACTGACATCAGCGCACAGCCGAAAATACTAGGACCATAAACGATTTTTTTTGTAATTTTACATGTAGACGAGCACTGACACACATTTAATAAGGGGGTGAAAAGGGGGGTTACTAAACTTGAAACTGGGCATGAATACTTACTGGAGGGACTTGCTAGAGAATGGGCAGCAGTGTTCTCTATGTATTTTTAACACCATACTGCGTTCGCCAACCCGCCTGCCAAGCGAGCGATTATGCCAACACTCCCCCCCTTCCCTTTGGGGGAGGCTTATGGCCAGCAGTGGCCTTCAGCCTTATGATCACTTACCATCAGGTAAGGCCAAGAGCTTCCCCGTTGTGGATAAAAAGATAAAAAAAAGCTTTTAGTTAAGGATTTTATTGCATGGTGTGATTAATTAAAAAATGTTGGTATAAAATAATCTTTATAATGAGAACGTCCCAAATGACTTCTTCAAAATTCCACCCCTGCAGGGGAGAAAAGAGGGGATACAGTTTACATGAAAAATCTTGATTCATTTGATCTGAAAACTTGAAACGCAAATACTTGTAAAAATAGTTAATTTGCAAAAACAACCTGGGTTTGAACGGGTGAGCAGGTGTGAGTACTATGTACTATAGAGCTACCATTTAACGGATAATATGTCTTTTACTGACTTTAATGTGTTCTGGCAGCTGAGAGTATGTCATGCTCACTCAAATATCTCGCTGATGATGGATCGTGTGTTGTATCATTTAGTTCCCTTCAAAATGGTTGAGCTGAATAGTGCTGATTCATGCGTCAAATTCTTGTACGGGCACCGTCAGTTGGGACTAGTCATGTCTTAGCTGCCACGGCTTATTTTATTTTTTTCTTTTTGCTGTTCTATGGACGCTTTTAACGTGCAAGTCTTTTTAACATCATTCTCACATATAATTATAAATTCATCATTAATGAGCTAACTAATATTTTCTTAAAATTATTTATATACTTTTTGGTACACCAGATTACACATTACAAACGCACAACGGACCAAATGAGAGTCTAAGTGCGGAAAGGGGAGCCCCATCATCATCATCATCATCATCATACACATTACAAAAAGAAACTTATACGCTAGAAATATACAATGGACGGCCTTATCGTCCATTTGTGGAGTTTCTTGCCGGCTCTTCTCCATAGGAAACGACTAATTGGAACCGTGCACCTAGCTTCTGACGTTTCATAAGTGCCCATATAGGTTTATGTGAAATAAAATATTTTGATTTGATTTGTATATTTTTATTAGTTGTTTTTTAAACCCATTCTTCTCAATAGGAAATAATATTTTGGAATAGGAAATTCTTTTCTTTTTTTTTGCAAGTTTTTATTTAAGGACAAATCGAACGGAAATAAATTGTTAGACTTTCAAAAACGTATTGAACTGCCAAGCAACATGCATGTTATATAATTATTATTTCCTATATTTCATATAATTTACAAAAAAAAAAGGCTAAAACATAAAAAAATATATAAAAATAGTAGCCCACCGGTATCGGGAACAGGGTCCAAGCTACCGGTGGTGGTCAGGGCTCCTGTGTGAGGAACCTCCTTACGATACGCGCCGTATCCAGAAGTACCGCTTTCTGGATCAAACCCTTGATCCAGGTGCCTAACGAGAGCCTCCTCAGGTGCCATTGGCTTTCACGACTATCAGCGAAAATCCCGATACAACGTGATATTCCCATTTTCGAGAACTGGGTCGGGCAAATACTATAAGTACGGTACTTCCGATTCCACGAGACTATATTTCAGAGGAAGTTGCTGGTGGATAGATAATCCTGGCTACAAAGCTATGCCTATGCAAGACGGAGACTCCGTTAGCCAGACGAGAGCAGCCAGAAACAATGTGTCGTATTGATTTCCCCAGACGGTGATATGCCCGACAGATGTCAACCGTGCCGTCCTTCATAATATTTCCGGTAGTTGTTCGTCATTATAACTTCGTCCATAATCGTAAAGACAATACCTTCGGTTTCCCCAAAGAGATCACCAAATTGCAACCAGGATACGGGCGCTAATAGGTCTGCATCGGGTCCATGTAGGAACCTGCGGTCATTAGTATCTAATACTTCCTATAGGTTGGCGCCAGTTCTCGTTAGCCAAGGAGAGTGGGGTGAGGCCTTGTTCACTGAGAACACATCTCGGTGCAACCCCATTTTTTTTAATAAATGTTTTTGACATATCTCTGGACCCTGGGGTCCCGGACCTTTGGAAGGACGTACGAGGGGCCGAAGCCAACTGGCAGAGGCCCGTTAGACGCTTTTAATGAAATGGGTCACCAACCGATTATTATCCCTATACGCATTATGCAAGTGCACCCAAGGACAACCCCCGGTTGGTGTAAGACTATTGCAGGATATGGAAATAATGATATTGGACTATGGGTTTGGGTGGCTAAAGTGGACTGGTTACCTAGAACTATGGAAAGACTATGGCCCATGTTTTATATACAATACACATATAAAATGGCAGGGGGTGACTTGCACACTCAATAATGGGCCCCCGAAAATGGTGACTAGCACATGGTGTTGTAGCGACAAGGACATGTCCTGAGGTCGAGCGGTACTCCACTGCTATTAGGACAATCCCGGAAGTACGGTGAAGATCCTATCACATCTTACTGGAATACTTACTTCCTCCGAGCACGTTTGTTCTTGCGAATCTCCACTCAAGCCGGCCAATAAAGGCAAGAATGAGGTGGGAGCTCTGTTCCTCGTCAGTGTTCACTCTGGTGGGTCAATAAAGGCAAGCCAGAGATGAGAACTTCTCCTGGGAGATAGAGTCCGTGGGGTCGCCACTGCCCAACAGCTCGCCACGTGCTGCCCTGCGGGTTTCTGTATCTCTTGGTGTGGCTCCTCATCCTTGACCTGTTCCGGCAAAGTAAACTCTACCGGCATAAACCTAGAGTTTGGAGCGCGCAAGTCCCACCACGACATCAACGTAAAGATACGGCGCCGCGGCGGTGGGGTAATCATTATTATTATTAAATATTTTCATTTTCATACAAAAAAAAGGCCACAAAAGGAAGAAAGGGGTGGTCTAGGAACTAATAGATATTTTGATGATTTCTTTATAAATACTGTAAACGACAATATTCAGTGTTTTTTTTTTCATACAAATATTGAGACTGTCCATAGTTGTTAGAATGGTCCATGAACCAATAGATTTAGGTAATCTATTTTTATTTTACTGCAAACGACATTAAGCAGTGTTAATAAGAGAATTTAAATAATTATATTATTCACATTTAGTACCGGCCTTAGGCCACGACTGAAAACTCTTATTACGGTATTATTTAGGGAAAGATTGATCCTGGGAGGAAAGTACCTACACTAAATATTAATGTTAGAAAGTTTTACTAAAAGGAAACATTCATTTATTTTAAAACAAACTGCCCAACCCTGTTTGTGCTTTGAATGTTTTGTATTAAATACATATCGACGGTGAAGTGCCAATACCTCCTAACTTACATTTTTCTAGAATTCACTTTTTTATCATTTTGAACTTAAAAGCGTTATTCGCATGTTTTAGTGAAATCACCTATGTGTATTTTTAGTTACTAAACTATATGTGGAAATACCTCCAACTAAACCAAGGTGCCTATTTCATGGCATTACCTCCATGCATGCATCCTCATTCAGTTTGTGTACATTTTTGACTTTGTCAGTTAGGTGTTATTGGCACTTCACCGTCGATATATTACATAATAATAATAATAAAGAGAACGAGATTGATGTCCATTTGAACCACGCGGCCAACTCATAAAATTCGATGAAACTTTGCCAGGAATTAGTGGTAATTTGTTACTATACACCCCTCTTTTCCTGAATTTGTTGCAAAAAAATCTAAGACGCTATGATATGACCAAAAATTGTTGGCCGCTAGAACCGCCACTTGCCGTAGTCATCGCCTGTGATTACACAGAAACTAAATAACGCAAATAGGCGAAAGATGCATCAAAAGAAAGGTCTTAATATGTTGTATTGGTTGCAAAAATAAAAAACATCAATACGTAAATATACAAAAAGTTATGCTATATTTAGTTTCCAGGTTATAGGTAGGTAGGTATCACCATTAATATCAAATTAATAGAGGCTTATATGTATGGACAATTAGTTGCTAATTTGTTGCAGCGAATAAACAAGAAAAATTACTAGAAAATAGGTTCAATAATTTGTTAGAGTCGATTTTAGTTGGCCGCTCGGACGGCAATATGCCCGAGATTTTAGCTTGCTACAACACAAGTAGCAAACTAAGTTTAACTATTTCTGTATGAATGGTTAAGAGAAATATTCTTGCATTATGCATTTTCATTCTTGAGTGTGTCTGCATAATTCGACAAAGTAACTCCTATTTATTTTTGAATGATTAAAAGACAATCTAACCTATCTGATAGGGTGCAAAACATTTAGAGCTCGCTAGGCTCACTCTCACATTCCTTTATTCGCATAATATCAGATTCCCAAAATAGCAGATTCTCAAAATATTAGATTCGCGAAATATGATATTCTCAAAATAGCCGAAATTGTACATTTAACTCGAGAAGAGCGTAATCTTTTTGTGATTCGTTCGATAAAAATATCATATGCGGTGTGGTGTGATGGCCATTTTGTTAAAACTCTATGAAAATGTGCTTAGGATTTAGTGAACATGCCCAAAGAATTGTGAAAGTTGGAATCAGATTTTGTGAAATTCAAATATGCGAGTTATGGACTGGAAGTTGGGCCCTCAGTTCTCACATAGATAATTGAGGACCCACCTGTACAGTCCATATGTAAGTAGTATGTTAGTCTTGGCTTTATTTATTTTGAGTGCTTGATTGTAATTCGGCTATTTTGAGAATATAATATTTAGCGAATCTAATATTTTGAGAATCTGATATTATGCGAATAAAGGCGCGTATGTAACAAACTTTGGGAACCCCTGAAACCTTTCTCCGGAACAAATTCGTATCGTAAACCAAGATCGACATAGGTTCGAGTAATATCAGCGTCGTTTTATGCGTATCCGGCGGATTACGTCATCGTCAAGTGCTCTGTCTTTTAGGTAGTTATCTCACTCGATCTGAATAAGGTAGCTTCTTTGATATCGTGTAATTTGACGATTAGTTCTGATCCAACAACTCGATATCTATCTGTCAGATGGCGTGCGGAGTACGAATTTTTCGATCCTAACGAATCTTTCGATCGATGGTAGTTTCGCTTCGAACCACCGCACGATCGTGCGCTAGTGTCGGATTCAAGAGTATGGATCAGCATTTAATTCGAATCCAATTCGATTGATTCAGAACTTGATGCTGTCGGGAGTAAGGCCCCAGATCTAAGCAGTCATGCTGACAGACACGAAAAACTACTTTAGTTTATAATATGTATAGATGATATAGAAGTAACTAAAATCTATACATATAAATAAAGTTCAAGTGTCTGTAATGTCAAACTCGTTTAACTTGATTTGTTAAAATTTGCGCACTGTTTAAAAATGTTTCCTGTATATGTACTGTATATACTATGTTATATCTCTGCATCACCTTAATGCCAATGCTACACCTGCGGCGTTACGCGTAAGTTCGCTCGCTAAACCTTTACGTAGTTTTCATTATCATCATCATCATTTCCACCGAAAGACGTCCACTACTGGACATAGGCCTCCCCCAACCCTTGCCACTTCGACCGGTTCTGTGCTTCTCGCATCCATCGGATTCCTGCGGTCTTCACAAGTTTATCGGTCCACCTTGTGGGAGGCCTTCCAACGCTACGTCTTCCAGTATGTGGTCGCCACTCCAGAACCTTTCGGCCCCATTGCCCATCTGTTCTGAGAGCAATGTGCTTCATAAGTTTTTAAACTGTCATGGTCACTAACATTATTATTAACACAAACGGGATATTTGCCATGTTTACTATTTGAGTTCCCGATATTTCGGCGCTGTTGCAAGCACCATGATCACGGATAAACTGAAGTCATTGCGGGTGGATGTTTATGAGCAGACGAAACGGTCTACCCTCTTTCTTGTTCGTTTTTAGCGCTCAGTACCGCTACCACTGTCACGCCCATGCGCCATGTGCTCTGCCCATTGCCACTAAGTTTGATAATTCTTTGGGCTATGGCGGTTACCTTCGTTCTCCTGGGGAGCTCTTCATTTCTAATTCGATCACGTAGGGAAACTCCAAGCATAGCCCTCTCCATTGCCCTTTGGGTGACTTAACCTTATAATAAGGCCATAGATCATCACTAGGAACACGCACTGGTCAAAGACTTTCGTCTCATTACGGACACTGCGGCAGTCTGGTCAATAATTATTACTTCTTCTTCTAACTTAATAGACAGCTGTGGACTGCTGGGGATTTTGCGCCACTTCTTCTCCCAGCTCAAGCACTAGGAAGTGGCGAAGGGCGGGCATTTTGGCGATGTAATGTTGACGTTCATAAAGTGCTACTTTTTATTTTGATTTTACTCTAATTGAGATGTGACATTAAAGACGTGAGACCTTGAGCGATAACTCGGGTGGCGGTTTTTTCGACACATCAAAGAATACCACAGGTCCACTCAATCTGTGTGGTTCTTTCTTCAAAAAACCATTTCAGACACCAATCTACATGGTCTTCACATGACTTGACCAAGATTATGTCTGGACTTTAAAAGAGACTGTGACCTCTGAGTTTGTTTCGGCCTTTCTTCTCAGAGTAGTCAGATACGAAACGCCTGGCTATGTTAGCGCTGTCTCATTCTATGCACCGCATTAGCCAAGCACCGTAGCAGCTTTTACCCCCATTTTGAATGCGGTTAACGGACTTCTTTTTGAACCTGTACTCCCACTTCTGGGCAAATGTCTCCCCCAAAGCTTTCCACTCTTCCCTGTGTGTTTCCTTCTCCGGCAAATCTCCCATAAACGCTTCTAAATCATCACGTCAGCTTTTCCTCGGCGTTTTTGGGAGCTTGACTAAATTCATAATTAACACTGTGTGTAATAAGGTGTCCCCTTATTTCGCAGACAGAAATTTCATAGAATTTCGTTGCCCAGAAAATGTTACACATAATATTTGGTCCTTGTATTTTTAGTTCGAATATTATTGTTTCAAAGACTATTTACTTGAATAAAAAATATTTCACAGAAACACAATTCAATGAATTTTTAATCACATTTTTTTGTTTACTAGTAACAAACTTATCACACAGTAGAATTATTTTTTAACGAATATTGTTTGTTCGGTATATGTTAGTGACAGAAACGAAACACTGCAAAACCGACTCCACGTAGTCTTGTCCGCCCTACCCCTAGAGTGTAATTTAAATCCGCGTAGGCGCGGAGGGGTGAGGCGGCCCGCGAGCTGAGGAGCAGGTGGTGAGCGTAAATACCATCTGCGACGATAAGCTCGCGTGGGACCGCCGGAGCCCCGCAGCGCCGGAGCCGTGACAGAAACCATGCCTGTTGCATGCTCATTTGCATGCTGCATGCTTGCTTGCATGCTACATGCTTGCTTGCACGCTGCATCCTGCACGCTTGCTTGCACGCTGCATGTTGCATGCTTGCTTGCATGCTGCAAAATGCAAAAAAAAAAATGCAGTTGATAAATTTAAAATGGATAAAATGTTATTCTTGGTAATAAGTTTTATGTTAAATAAACAATATAAGGATAAAGAATATTTGATTTGATTTTCTATGATATGACTATTCTAACATTAAACTTTATGTGAAACAAAAATCAATGATTTAAAAATCTTCAAAGTAAGTATTCTGCGTATGAAACGAAAATATGAGAATAAAAATATGAAACGAAATTCTATAAAACTATAAGCTATGAAACAACGTCCAACCGTGTAATAATAAAATAAACAATATAGCCACTCGTTTAACATGTTATTTAAGGCGCTATTTGGCACAGACGTTAACCTCTCGTCTGTCGGAACGTAGATCTACGCGAGACACAATGGGTTTTTAATTGTGTCTCTAATTACGACAGACAAGTCGTTAATATTAACATAACGCAGGTGTAATAGGACCATAATCTAATTGAACAGACAGATGTGTTGTTGGGGAGTTTGTTGCGCCAGTTCTTCTTCCCAGCTAAAGCACTAGGAAGTGGTGAAAGGCGGGCGTTTTGAGGGACTGTCTTATGTAATTTTGACGTTCGAAAAATACTGATTTTCAGCCTAATTTGAATAAATGACTTTTGATTTTGATTAAAGGTTGATTATGCAGCCGTGAGGCACAATTTTTTTTTTATGTTGTATGTCCTTGTGACATGTGCTAAATAAACAATTTTTTCTTTCTTTATGGAATACGTACTACTTGTTGCACTTTCTCAGCGGGTTCCTTGTGCGCGATTCTCAGCGTAATTTGAATAAATGACTTTTGATTTTGATAAGGTAGACTGGTAGAAATAAAATTTAAAACATTAAGTCCGCCTTTCTGCATTTATTAATCAAAAAAATATCTAAGTTAAGATATTTTTTTAGTTTTGTTTTTTAAGAAATTTTCCTTCTCGTAGGGAAATTTTGATGTATACAATGTGTAACAGAATTAATGCACATTATTAAAGTAGTTTATTCAGAATCGTTTACCGAATCGAGGTCTGACATTTTTAATACACATTTTTTTTTTATCCTAGAAGTAATTAAAACTATGTAAATACAGTGCCGGATTAACCACGTTGCAAGAGTAGCAATTGCTACGGGCCCCGCGTATCCAAACCAGCCCACCTACACAAAAAATAATAATTTTACCGAAGATGAAAGAAAAATTGTCAACTTAGGCTATGTCCAACTTTTGAAAAAGTGAATGTATCGAAAAATTGTAAGAGACCTTTTTTTTTTAGAACGTTCAATCTACACTATGTATATTTGTACCTATTTTTGTATGTTTGTAATGAATAGGCTCAAAAAGTACTGGGCCGATTTAAAAAATTCTTTCACCAATAGAATGCTACATTCTTCCAATTTGACATAGGCTACATTTCATTTTGAAAAAAATTAGGGATCCTTGGTAAAATTTGAATAATGTAACCGAAGGTGTAGAAAAATGAGTCTTAAAATGATAATTGTCTACCCCGTGCGAAGCCGGGACGGGCTGCTAGTTTCCTATAAAAACATTTATCGCACTAGGTGGTACAGTGCTTGTGAGACCAGATGTAAAATCCCAAAGACCGCATAAAATTCCACAAAAAAAAAAACTTGTTTTTTTTTAAACCATTTTATACTTGAGAATCCGTAGCAGATCAAGGGCACCTCGATGGTATTTGCTACGGGCCCCGCGCTTCCTTAATCCGGCACTGCGTAAATTACAGTCACACTTCCACTGCACAGTCAAAACAAACCAAAATGGACGAAGTACCTACTACGATAGACCCTTATGTGTGCGTGCGTATATTATTTGTAATGTGACCACAATTCTCTCCCAAAATCAGTATAACTAATTTAAAAAATAAACAATGTTTTAAACATAATAATAAAAATTCAGTGTCTGTATTTTGATTATAACATAATATTGTAATTAGGATGTTTGGTGGTGTGCATTAATTGCGGGACATGTTGTATATACCCTCATTCTGAGGAAAATAGAGGGCTATGTCAGACTCCTACCGACTAAAAACTCCCCCGTTTGAGTTTTATCCTTACCTAAAGTTAAATAATTTTAAGTTTTTTTTTATTATTGGCATGTATCTAGTAGAACCCCAAATAATTCCTATTTTGATTTCCTAAAGTTATTAATGGACACGCTAATATGATCAATAAGCCTCTTTGTCATTCTCAAAAACGTTTGATCGAATGTGATGCGTCAGAATTAAAAAATCGGTCGTCTACAGGCGACACTTTATAATGATCAAAAGCGATTTGTAATTAAATGGAATTTGATCAATTCAAAACCTACTATGGTCTACAGGGCCTCAAGTCTGCTATTACAATAGTGTCAGAATGGTCTCGCCATTGTGAGTATTTTGACAGTGTTTGTATCGCAAATCTGTCAAAAACTCACAATGAAGAGACCATTCTGACACTATTGTTATAGCAGACTTGAGGCCCTGGAAATACGCATTACAATGGTAAATGTGCATTATACCATGCCAACCTTTAAAAAATATTTTGATCCATGATAACTAGAGATCGGATATTCGGATGCATATTCACCTAAAGTTGAGATGTTTGCTATAATGGAAAGCGCTTTTGTATCGAATAAATCCCGCGGTTCCAGTGTTTTATTTTTATTTTAACTAACACACACCAGCCCTACTCTTACACCCTACATACACATATTTGCATAGGGGTTAAAATAATTTTAAATAAATATGCATCTGAATAGTTATGCAATCATATTTTTTTTTAATAAATAATATTTTAGAAGTCGCTTCATACTATACACCCTACTAGTTATGCATTGCCGGTATTCCTGGCATCACGGGTTAAAAATATATTTTAAGAAGCTGCTTCCATACTTTCTTAGCTAAAAATTAACTTTAGGTAAATATGCATCCGAATATCCGATCTCTAATGATAACCCTCAACGATAAGCTGTTTGTTAATAATAAATAATATTTTGACATGTAGTTTTTCGTGGTGGATATTATTTTCAAGGATCAATTAGATTAATAGCACCCCGTGATAAAAAACATCACATTGGGAATATTCCGCTGACCAACTCTAGCGTTACATATAGTTTTTAAAAACATCAAAAATGTAATAGACTCTCATTTATTTGAAGAGGCATCATTTGAGGTTCAATTTAATATTTTATTTTTTATATATATTTTTTTTTATTATTATTTTTCCTTTTCTTGTTTAATCCTAAGTATTTGTTCAAATTGAAAATAGAATAGAATAAAAAACTAAAATCTGTTTTTTTTTTAATCAATATTTCCTACATTTTCACATGTTATCTTGGCCGTTTGGCCTGTAAACCATCTATTATTTTTATTTTCTGAATTGAACTTTCTCATATTGTATTTAAAATTCAAAATGTAACAGTAAATAAATGGGTTTATTTTTTATTTTGTTTGTTTTTATACTAACTCTCACACTCCTACTAACCACACTCCTCACTTCACAATTAACATTTCGTTAACATTCGTGAACGGGCGCCGTCAGTTGGGACTGGTCATCTCTCAGCTGCCACGGGTTATTTTAATTTTTGAATTGTTTTTATTACGGACGCTTCTAACGTGCACGTCTTTCTAAATTGTTCTCACATGTATAACTTCAACATGAATGATGTTACCCATATTTTGTAACAATATTTTATTTTAAAAGAGTGTCCGTGGAGTTTCTTGTCCGTTCTTCTCCATAGGAACCTACTACGCTTTGTAATGGGCAACTAGCTTCATCTTTCTGACTGACCGACCCCTTGACAATTCAAAAGTACCTGTAATTGGTTTATTTGAAATAAATGCTTTGAGTTTGAACACTTATACTCCATTTACTATAGCATTAGACAAATAACGGCTAAATAACGACAGTTATTGTGTAATATTGTTGAAATTACTGCACTTTAGAGTTATTTTTTTAATGTAAATGGTAAATAGATTATAGTGCTTTGTATTTATCGTGAAATAACGGAGTTTATTAAACGTTTACATAGAAATAACGAAAGGGTGAGAACAGTTATTTGTCTAATGTTATAATAAATGGAGTATAGAAATAAAAATTCCCTGAGCATGCGAAATTAAATTAACTCATAATTTTAAATTAAATTAGTTACCTGAACTATTACTGTTACTGTATTATTTATTTTTCCTTGTTTAAGTTAACTATATTCCATTACCAAATAGCATTAGACAAATAACGGCTAAATAACGACAGTTATTGTGTAATACTGTTGAAATTACTGCACTTTAGAGTTATTTTTTTTATGTAAATGGTAAATAGATTACAGTGCTTTGTATTTATCGTGAAATAACGGAGTTTATTAAACGTTTACATCGAACTAACGAAAGGGTGAGAACAGTTATTTGTCTAATCTAAATATATAAAAGAAGAAACTGACTGAGTGACTGACTGACATATCAACGCACAGCCCAAACCGCTGGGTCTAGAGATTCCAAATATGGCACGTAGGTTCCTTATGAGGTCTAGCGGTGCACAAAGAAAAGTTTTTGGAAATTCCAACCCTAAGGGAATGAAATAGGGGATAAAAGTTTGTATGAAAAGTCTTATTCATTTGGTTGATTAACTTGAAACTTGGCACAAATACTTGCCTAAGTAAGTAATAACATTTTTCATTGTTAGTTTTTCAAAACTATTCCTCAAAGTTTGTATGTAGGAATTTTAAAACCCATGAAATTCTGGACATAAAATCCGATTCAACTAGGGAAGTATTGACATCCACGCGGGCGAAGCCGTGGGCAACAGCTAGTGTTATAATAAATGGAGTATAAGTAGTAAGTATAACTGTTTATGTGTTATGTTATAAATAACGGTATAAATAGCGGTCGCGAAGCGATTGCTTTTTCACTTCAACTGCTATTGTTTCGAATATAATTAAGTTTCGTTATGATATTGAATTATTCTAATAAATTTACTTACACTCATGAAAGAAAGAAAGAAGGAAAGAAAATAAATTTATTTGACGCAGTTTAAGGCACACAATATAGACACAGAACAAAAAAAGACAGAAAAAAAAACTTAAAATAGCAATGTGTGCCTCGCGGCTACGCCAAATAGGCCCAGTTCAGCATACATGCCAGCCAACTAGTGCCTGACGCTGGTTTCCAACTGGACCTTGTGTTGCGAGGACGTCTCATACATATTACCCAGATCCGGAACAACAATCAAGAGGTCTTGACGGAAACATTATTTACTCAAGTAAGTACTCCTTTTAATAAACTTATCATTATCAGTTAATTATTTTAGGATAATTTTTTTTTTTTAAACAAGACTTAATTTCGGAATTCGGTGTCTTTGGATCTGTATTTTAGTTTTTTTGCCACCGACTTCCGAAATTAAAGTCATTTTTCATTTTATAGTGTTTTTTTTTAAATTCTTTTTGTAAAAAAAAAAAAACTCTTTAGTTATGATACCTACCCCACACCAATTCGTATACCACTACTCGCTATCGACGCTTGAAAGGCAATATTGACCAAACGACATGTCGACAACTTTACACTGAGCATCTTAAAGTATTTATTAAAAAAAAAAACTTTAAAATGGAGTATTTTATATTTTTTTAGTGTATACTCTAGCAAAACTCTAAAAAAAGTATTTTAAAGCTTTATTCATTGGAAAAAAAAAAACTTTGAAATGCTCTAGTCAATATATACTCCATTTATATAGCATTAGACAAATAACGACAGTTATTGTATAATATTGTTGAAATTACTGCACGTTAGAGTTATTTTTTTAATGTAAATGGTAAATAGATTACAGTGCTTAGTATATATCGTGAAATAACGGGAGTTTATTAAACGTTTACATCGAAATAACGAAAGGGTGAGAACAGTTATTTGTCTAATGTTATAGTAAGTGGAGTATAGTACACACATCAAAAAAAGTTTGTGATCACTAGCATAAGCTGATATAACTTTTTAAATTGATTTTATCACGAAAAATTCTTTGTTGTGTATTTCTTAATAAGAAATACCCTGTTTGAAATTAAATCATAAAACTAATTTTTATTTTAAAAAAAATGAGGAATTAATCATAATGTAATTTGTAACAGAAATTTGGTAGAAAGTTTAACCAAACTTAAACAACAATTTATTAATAAATGGTTTATATTCAATATAATATACCTCCTCTCCTGGCTCGAACACATGCGGTGATCCTCCTGGGCATGCTGAGAATCAAGTTATCCAGCATTTCTTGGGGTGATTTTGATCATATTGCTTGTACATGTTTATTGCTAAATATTTACTTTTATAATTATCAATTTAGAATCTAATTTCTACTTTTGACTCGACTTCCATTTTTGACCAAACGACATGTTGGCAACTCGAGCGTCGCTATGTAAACAACAGTGACAGGAAGTATTGTATTAGCTTTCTTTAAAAAAAAAAAAAAAAAAACTATAACATCATCAAGATACACAAAGTGGATTAAATACGTATTATCGAAGCTAACTCAAAAACCACCCAAGCAAAGTTAATACAATTTATATGGGACCACCGCACAATCTTCCTTTAACTAATAAAAAAAAAATATTTTCAAAATCAGTCCACAATTGACGAAAATAAACAGAAAAAAGAATACATACAGACTGTTACTGAGCGAATGGACTGTATATACGAGTATTATATACAATCGGCTGTCGCTGAAAACCAGCGCTGGGGCTCTGTCTTGCATAGGGTCGCAGCATAATGCTGAGCGATAGCCATTTTGCGTGGATGTGACGCATTTTTCCCCATAGTTCTCATATAATTTTTTTGTGTTTATGTTCTTTATTGCGTCATGTCTACCGCAAATAAACGTTTTTTCTTTCTTTCTTTCTTATATTATATTATTGAAATAAAGGCGCTTTTTAATGTTAGCAATTTTACTTCCTTTCTTATACGCTAGAACAAAAGAAGTATAAAAAAGTCATAAAAATCAATAGACAAATATTATCAAAAACATAGAGAAAACTCAAGAAGGTGCGTTATGCACACATACTAACATAATAACCTCCTCCTTTTTTGAAGTCTGTTAAAAAATAACACCTGCTTCTGCTGACTATCTCTGATAAGAAACACCGAAACTGTTCAGGCAGTTTCCTGCACAGATCCGGGCCCTATCAAAATACCAGCGCTGCGACACTTATTTTTAAATGTCGCAGCATCATGCTGAGATAGGAGCCTTTTGGCCCCGTACAGGATTTTGTTTTCATTTTACTTTTGTTTTTCATATTATTTTTTATTAGTGTTACTATGAGTGTTTAGTTTAAAATGTGATCTTCCTGTATGAGTCCCAATAAATACTTTTTCTTGACTGCAAACTGGCCAATAATTTAATTTTAGTCGAAAATTAATTTAGTTCTGCACGATAACTACATAAATACCACCCCTACATGGTAAACCAGCTTCTGCCCGCGACTTTAACTGCGGTTAAAAGGTAAAAATTTTTTTTTGACTATTTATGTCTGTTCCGGCTAATCTCCGAAACGGCTAGACCGATTTTGACGGGATTTCACTGGCAGATAGCTGATGTTTTATTTTATTTTATTTATTGAGGGATAATAATCAACTACAACATAAATAATACACAATTTTAACAAAACTCTAAGTAGTAACTTAGTTTTATTTTAGAAAAAGCAACGCGGGCGAAGCCACGGGCAGCGGCTAGTTTATAATATTAGTAGGATGGTCAGTGTCCTTATAAAATAACACAATGCGAGTAAGGAAATAATAGAAAAACCATTTAGAGGAAAAAAGTAGTATTTACTTTTCACTTACAAAAAATCTTACAAGAATACTAACTATTAAAATGACTGATAACAATCATCTTTTAAAATAGTAAGAATTTAAATATTCTAAATTGTAATGTTTCAAAAACAAAAAAAAGTATTTTTTTTTTTTTAAATTGAACAGAATAGGGATGTGTCTTGGGTAAAAAAAAAAGAAAAACTGTTTAGTCCGTCAATCGGATAATAAAAAAATTATAGACATGTATTTTTTGCTTTATCATATTAATAAAAAAATACTTAGATAAAACACATTATACTTGGGGAGTGTGGGCTCGTGACGTCACAGCTACGTATAAAATCTACTGAGAAGTGACGTCATGCCACATTTGAACTCAGTGTATCGCCGTAATGTATTGATTACGTAAAAAAAAAAAAAACGTGTCCAATATTTTTTTTATAATCTACATGACGGACAAAACATATTTTTTTAGTCATCATTCATCCCTATTAGCTCTTTAATCTTTTCAAAGATTTTGACCTAGTTTGAGTGAACTTAATAATTATGTAACAATCCACATATATTAGGTACTTACAGGTAGGTAGTAACTACAACAGGACTTCGTGAAATAGTTTAACTTGACTAAGTTAAACTATTTCACGAAGTCCTGTTATTGCAATTTAAACCTTATGATTAACGTCATAACGGCAACAAGAGAGGACTTCGTGAAATATTTTAACTATACAGTGTAGTTTAGATAATTAATCTCTTTTAAAACTCACCCTTTTTTTGAGTTAATTAAAACATAATCTTCCATGTTTTTTTTTTGGAAATTTCTCGACCACTTGTACACTAATCATGCCCAGACCATAGAGGCGATTTTCCCCCATAGTGCTTCTTAGTTAGGATTTTAGTTGCTTTGCATTTGGCTACATTTTTTTTATTCTCTAGGAGGGTACAGCTGCTCCTTCCTGCCCCCCTTGGCGACGCCTTGGAACACTATCCATCCAAAGATACTGAATACATTCAGTAATGAAAAATCTTATTTAATTAAACTGAACTCAAATTCAAAAGCATTTATTTTAAGTAAACTAATTATTTAGTCAGAAAAATGAAGCTAGTTGCCCATTCTAAAGCGCAGTAGGTTGCTATGGAGAAGAACGGAACTTTAATGCTTATACGGTATTGCCGATTCCCTTGTTCACAAACTAAACTAAATTTAAGTTCAGTGCATCTTTTTCTTTCTATTTCATTAAGAAAAGGACAGAAGATAAATTTTAGTTTAGTCCTGTCAAATTAATCAGCGCCTGTCACTACTCCATACAAGTTTAGACGTGATTAAAAACTTGCCGACTAAAATTACGTCAATTAACACATTTAAACATTGATTGAGGAGAACACTGAAGAAATGAAATCAGTTAGACAATGTTTGTGTACAATCATAACTTTCAGGCATTAATCTAAAATAATCATCATCATTTAAATTTGCATGTAAAAACACAATCAACTCAGCCTTTGTAAGCGACAGTCTATTCCTTCTTTCGCATAAATCGATGCCCTGTTCCGTAAATAAATGTTCACTGGGTACAGACGTCGCTACCTTATTGCATCTTGTTTTAAATAATTTAGCCAAATGAGGGAACTTTGATTCGTTGCTGTGCCACCATTCGCAAGGGTCACTGTCAGCTAATTCTTCTTGCATATAGGAATCCACTTCTTTTTGAGCGAGCCTACGATGGTTTACACTATGGTTAGCTAGTCTTTTCTCTAAAATCATAGTCCTCCTTCTCCATAGACTAAAGTCGCCTCCATCTTCATTATTTGCAGTGCTTGGTCCACCTTCCGTCTTTAAAGGATCAGTAGGGTTAGTACCAACTTTCATCAGTCCTTCTATCTCTGACACTAAATTCAATTTGGCCATTTCTCCAGCGTTCTCATCAAGAAACATTGACATTTTGTATCTAGGATCTAATATGGTGCATAAAGCCAAATTAGGATCACTCTCAATTCCGTCGAATCGTTCATTTAGTTCATTCTCTATACATTCGACTACTTCTTTAACAGCATAGTAACAATCCGGTCTTTTACGTAATTCCTGTAACACATCTTTTAGTCCATTTACAACCGCTATTACTTTTGAAGCGGACGCATATTTATCAGCGCCCAGTTCTTTCGTCGCTTCTTTAAAAGGTTTCATAAGCTTGCAGAGTAGTTTCAATTTACTCCAATCCTCATCCGTTATAAAAGGTAGATCGACTTCGTCGTCAAGTTCTGTTATTATTGCCTCGACAGCTTCTTGTAACGTTACAAATCTCTCGATCATATCATATATCGAGGTCCAACTTGTGGACTCCGAATCTAAAAGCTCCAATGGTTCTGCTGTGCCTTGCTTAGTCTGATACACATCCAACATTTGTTCAGATTCAAAGTTTGAATCAAAGTACCGTACAATTCTTTTTACCTTTGACAGAGTTTCATCACATAATTTGAGAGAGTTTTGTAATGTGAGGTTTAGTTGATATGCCATACAGCCTCTGTGATTCCAGCCTAACGAATTGACCGCTTTTACTAAGTCCGCACCATCATCTGTGACACACCAATTTATTTTGCCGACTATCTCCCATTCCGTACATGTTTCGCTTAAAACTGTTTCCAGATATTCACTCACACCCTCACAATAATGACACTTTAGTAACACGGATTTAAATTGGTAATCAGGAGTTATAAAATGAGCTGTGATGGCAATTAGAGAATCCTCATATATTACTGACGTCCATCGGTCAACTGTTAGACAAATCGTGGCTGCGCTTTGCTGTAAAAGGGCTTTTTGTTCCTCCAAACATTTTTTGTACATTTCTGGTAGGATTCTCTTCGTTATATCTTTACGTTCTAGTATTGTATAATCAGCATTCATTGCCTTTACTAAGTTCAAAAAGCCTTCATCTTCGACTATGGTGACAGGTTGGTACGACCCTATTATAAATTTCAAAAACCTAGCGTCCATTTGCTTTTTCTCCTCAGGGAGCAAAGTTCCCCTAATTTTGGTGTCTGTGTATGTCATTTCTTCATCATCAGTGTTCTCAGTTTCTTGGTTTTCAGGGGATGCTATCTCATATTTAATCTGATGCTCGGATGCTGATGGAATAGGCAAGAGATAAACTGTTTGATTTGTCGAAACCGTTGGATTATCGGTGTTCTGGTCTAAAGTGTCATGTTTTTTTAGTTTTCTCATAAAAGTGTTGTAATGTGCGTTGTGCAGTCTCTGTAAATGAGACTTTAAATTAGTGATTGAAGTCTTGTGAGATAATTTCTTAGAACACTGGTTACAGATGGCCATTTTGGGTTCTTCAGGCACCTTACTGAAGTAATCCCATAATGGATGTGTTTTTTTGAGTTCTCGAGTCATTGTAAAAAGTACCTAGAAATAATAAAGAAAAAATTATTATTTAGTACAAACTCAACGGATACAGGATAAAAAAAGATGTGACTCAAGATGGCTGGACAAATCTTCAAAATAGCTCGCATTTAACTAGGTCAATAAGGCACTTTATGTGACGGCTAAACACCTTTATTTCAGAATTTGCGACGCTACAGAATCTTAGATAATCGATCGAAAACGTGTCCAGCCAGCTTGAGAAACCACTTTTCGCTGGTCTCTCAATCTCGGTAACGGAAGTGATTTTGACGACTTTTTGCATATCAACGGGCACATACATTTATGACAGGCATCGAGCTAAAAGTTTTGTGATACGTACAGCGGTTTAGTAGAAAAATGCAAAAATCAATGTCCAGCCAGCTTGAATTTACGTATAAAACTTCTGGCTGGCACTTCCGAATCTCAATAATGGGAGCGTTTTCGAATATGGTTCCTTTACTGACATTTAGTGTCGCAATGTGTGACAGTAATAACGTTTGATTTATGGCGTCACATGTAAGGGTTTAAGAGAAATCAATAAAACATAATGTCCAGCCAGCCTGAGTTCGAGCTGGCTGGACACATAAAGTGCCCTATTGACCTAGTTAAATGCGAGCTATTTTGAAGATTTGTCCAGCCATCTTGAGTCACATTAAAAAAAAGTACTTAGAAGCGTTAGGGTAGCCTGCGAAATTATTTTTTTTTTTTTTTCAATTTGCAAGTTGTGTGTTGATTGATCTAAATATGATTCGCGACCGTAAAAAATATGTATTTACAGAATTATTATAATCATTAGAATCAGTAATACGAGGAAACGAGGATCCATGGAAACAAGGTAGGTGCAACTCTGCCCAACCCTTCGGGGGATGCAGGAGTGATGTTATGTTGTTTAATGTTAATACAAATGTAGCCAAAAGTTCCGTACCATTGGTCGGCTATATATTCGTTAGGAACCTATACCCAAAGTCTCAAATTCAGTTAATTTATGTAAAAAAAGGGGATAACATAACAAAAAAAAAATATTTGGCGAAAAAAGAGGTTTCATTTTCTTTTAAATACTGGTTTTAAGACATATACATATATCAATCTGCCTAGCCTTTTCCCAACTATGTTGGGATCGGCTTCCAGTCTAACCGGATGCAGCTGAATACCAGTATTTTACATGGAGCGACTTCCTATTTGACCTCCACAACCCAGTAACTGGGTAACACGATACCCCTTGGTAAGACTGGCTGTCAGACTTTTGGGCCTCTGACGACCCGTAACGACTATCAAAGATCCACGAATGACAGCCGGGACCAACAGCTTAACGTGCTTTCTGAGGCATAGAGGAGTCTCGGTATATAAAGATGGTCACCCATCCACGGACCAACCCCGGCAAGCGCAGCTTAACCTGACAGATCGACCCGTGCAGCTGTTATTACTTAGCCACGAGCTCCTCACTGATTTTAAGAAATAATAATTAAAAAATAATCATACCGTTATTATTATTATAAACTTTCGGCTTTAAACAAAGTTATTAAAAAAAAAAAGCAGATTTTCTGCTATAAAATATTTTATGATACTGGTAACAATGCAGGAGATCCAAACATTTTAAATTTTTTGACATCTTCTACAACACTAATATTACAACTCTCATTCAAAGATTCATATTGTAAGTAGCATATCTAGCCACATTTTAGATGAAAACGGCTGTAAACTGTTTCGAGTGGAAATCGATTTTGGGAGGCCTACGTCTAGCACTGGACTTAAAAGGGCTGATTATGACGATCATATGCCGTGTCTCCGACATACTACACAAAACATTCCCTGCGTTCCGAGTTGCGATAATATCGATATTCGCGTGCTAAAACCCGTACCGAATTAGCGTGAGCGCGATAACAATGTCCCGTGAAACGTCATAGATGACGTCATGACATTCGCCATCTTGCGATAACGCCGACCATGCCTTTTACTAATATCGCCGTGAGCGCTGTCAAAAATGACAGTGTGCTGTTTTGTTTTGAGTCGCATCTTATCGTATCGTGGCATTTTCAAAATTGTTCTTCTGGCTACAGTTGCTACCTAACCTAAGAAGAACAAATTTTTGGTGTATACACAGAAAAATACTCTAATATCGTTTTGACATTGCGTGAGCACCGTGAGCGCGTTCACGAGCGTTCCGAGTTGTTGACAGCCCTCAGCTGTCATAATCGTAATATCTAAATCGGAACGCATGTGAGACGATGTGAGCGCTGTGAGCGATAATAGCCAATTCGGAAAGCGGCCATTGTTTGGCAACGGTATTTTGTTTGCATAGTTCTTATAATTAATTCACTTTCATTTTAGCGATGACTACCTACTTACAAAAAAAAAAAAAATCTACCACTGTCCTGTCATTTTGATAGTGACATTTCATGACATTACTTTGTTTACATAAATTATCTAAATTAGAGACTTTGGGTATAGATATCGTATTGTTACCGTAATAAAGCAATGATTTAGGTAAATCATATTATTATTTTGAAATGTACAAATAAAAACAGTTTTTTGCTGACGTCAGCATAACTTTAAAACTAAACATAATAAAATCATGGTTCCTTCCCAGAAGCTTTAGTTCTTCACTGGTTCTATAGGATGAAGGGATAAAATATGGGTGACCGCAATTGAAGCAAAATTTCACAGTGTGGGGCCCTACTACCTGACCTTTCTGAAAAACATCACCAATAAGTTCTTCTAGCTAGAGCGTCCCCTCCCGGCGTTTCAACTCACATCTGCCTTGTCCATACTAATATTATAAATCTGAAAGTAACTCTGTCTGTCTGTCCGTATGTTACGTTTTCACGCCTACACCACTGAACCGATCATCATGAAATTTGGCAGAGATATAGCCTGGGATATGGAGAAGGACATAGGACTACTTTTTTATGCGATAACCGACATCCACACGGGCGGAGCCGCGGGCAAAAGCTAGTAAACTTATAAACCAATATTTTCAAAATTTTGGTTTGTGCGCGTATTCATGCAAAGCGACATGTTTACGAAAGTGGCCTCACATCACTGTTGACAGCGCTCTGTCTTGCTTTTTTATTTGGTCTGAGATTCTGCACAGATAAAGTTGCTAAAACAATGTTTAGCGACATTGTTTCCCAGCGAATACGCAGCATAACACGTTAGTAATAACTATTACTAATAAAAGTCCAAAGCCAGAATAAAAAATACTCATTACCCAATAAAATTATCAATAAAGAAAGCTCTGTGTTCACGAGAGGCAAATTTTTCGAATAGCGTCCTCACAACCTTGAAGTAACGAGGTCACAGTCACTACTTAGCTGTCTAGGTAGCAGTCTGTTAAATAGTATCTGATTTGCGAAAATTTACAATGCAGTTCTCTCACTTGCACTAACCTACTGCACACATAATTACAAGAAAGAATGTTTATTTTATCACGTAAATAGTTCACAGATATACGTCACAGCCCGTAATGGCTATTAACTGCACTTTTATTTAGAGAAACACTATAATAATTATAAATCGGCGAGACAAATAACCTAAGCGTTATCGCTTGCTAAATAAACTGTCAGAATAGAAACACACGCTACGCGGCAACCAATGAAACTAAATAATAATATGCTTGGGAAAAACGACTCTAACTCTATAGCTTTAGAGCTTAGAATATAAATAACGTCGCCGGGTGGTTTCGGAATGACAATCAAGGTCGGCGATCCGCGGCGCTTTGCGTTCCGCGCTCCTGATTGGTCGGAATATAGCAGCCATCTTGAGTCTGCTAGTGATGTCGGTAAACCGGTAAATGTACGATCGAACGGCGCGCGCTGTTTTAGCATGAACGATGAAAGATTTTAATGCTATGTTTCGTTATTTTAGGCTGTTATTGCTATTATTCTTAAACCTATAATAAATAATGCTGTGGTATAAACGTGTTACACAGATTCGAATATGAATAAATATCTACCTAAGTATTACAAATTTTTACATAAACATAAAACGAACACAAAATGCGCTCTTCCTTTGAAACTTGATTAGATATTTGATTTCATTTCACATTAACTTGTTTTGTAATTAATATAATATTAATCATTTATTTTTCCAGATCATAAAATCCAATTGGTTAGTAATTACCTACACATCTTAAACACTGATGGTAGTACATAAATTTGGCAAATTTTGATGAGTATATCTACTATATAAAAATAAGTCGGGTTTTCCTTCCTGACGCACAGTGGAACGAATGTATGGGAGCGGTTGGACGTAGACATGTCCGAAAAATAAGAGTAAAATTATGACAAACTAATGATGCCATCTTATTCGATTACTTAATGCCTTCATAAATTGTGGTGATGAATTTCTTCATAACTCCCATATTTCGGGAGTAATTTGAGAAAATGTGAAATTTTACTATGAAAATGAGTGTATCGAGCTCTCTCCCTCCTGATTCCGGGCTTGTTTCAAGTAGCGGTCTCTAATATCGTAATGCTATTACTAAGAGCTATATTTAATACTAAGACACATAGTGCGCCAAATGTGCACTTTCTGGGATAAAAGGAAATGAAAATTTAAAAAAAAAAACGTTTTTTCCCCATTTGTATTTACTTTAAACCGCAGACAGACTTATTAAGAGGTCTATAAATATATTCTATATATACAGAAATATATATTAACAAAAATATTCACAAGAACTGATGAGAGTATGACTTTTAAGTAAGTTGATAATAAATTACCTAGTTTCATTAAAAGTACAATAAATAATTAAGATGTAAGCTCTAATTTACTAAGTTACACATTTTAAAACAATAACATCATTTAATTATCTTCGTCATCATCATCATCATCAATTAATTCAAATTCAGAATCGATGTCCGCTAAATCATTTATGTTAACAAATTCGATATCACTTTTCTCAGAATCCGTAAGCTCATAAAATTCCTTAAAAGAAGATTTTTTTACAAACTTATTTCCTTTTGGACGGATACTTGTAACAAGTGGATCAGAAGACAGTAAAAGATTGTGCATAATATCTTCATTGCATGAGATACTGCTATGCTTTCGAGAATGCCCCTCTCTATATTTTCTAAAATCTTTATTTCTAGCCTCAGATGCCTCTTCGGATAGAAAACCAATGGGCACAATTGACATGTTCTGAACTATGTCTGGCCCATGCATTAAAATTTTATGAAGTGAAGAAGGCATATAATACCATGGGTATAACTCCACGTAAAGCTTAGCAGTATCAAAGCAGAACTCTCGGAATTTAGTTACGTTGATCTTCTCTCCTGATGAAATACACTGCAAGATCACACAGATTTTTCTTAAAAGCATAGCATCTATTCCGGTCAGTTCAGCAGATTTAGTGTAGTTTTCAAAAAATCTCCTTGCCGAGTTGCCATTGTTGGTCGATCCACTGCCTTGTTTCACAACATCGAGAAGTAAGCCCGTTTCTCTTCTTACAGCCTCTTGAACTCTTTTCTTCCTGTCATCAACTTGCCTTTTTGCTATATCACCCCTTACTTGCCATGATTTTATGTCTAATTTGTAGGAAATGTGTAATAAGCATTCCATTGAGCGAATCCAAGCGTGAAGGGTGCTTAAGCTATATTTATACATGTCCTCGTTTGCGTGTTTATCTTTGATTAACTCTAAATTATTCATTTCTTTAGGACAAGCCTTGCATATGTCACACACTGAAGCTGCTGTATTGGATATAATGGAATGAATTTTACCATCAATCATTGTCAACAGCAGTTGGTGTTTGACACTAATTCCATCAGTGATGGTGGATGGAGTTAAGGCTTCAATCTCTGCTTCGATTTCAGCCATCTCTCTCTGCACATTTTCTTTGGTTTCCTTTATAAACTTAAACAATATTGGCCGGCAAAATGAAGTGGAAGATGGTCGCTCGTTTTCCCAAATTGTTACACCTTTTGAGACGAGCCGCAGTGGTACAAGACTAATCATAAAATTACTAGCAAGATCGATTTGCTCATCTTCACTCGTCCTTTGATGATAAATGCTTTGGCTAGATGATCCGTCAAAACCCCATTTGCTGGTCAATACGAGCTGTTGATTGGGATCAACAGGGGTTTCTAACGACCTAATAAGTCTTCTTGAGGTTAAATCCATCAAGGCTTGTAATTTGATTTTTGCAGAGCTCTCTGTAACTGTGAGATCTTCTTTGGCCGGATAGCACTTAATTTTTTCTTTAACCAACATGTAGTAACTCGGGTATTGAAGAGCTCCTTCTTGAGTGTTGAAATCCCGAAGAGTGTTATAGCGCCATTTCGATAAGTTCATCGATACATAAAGAGCCAATGCCTTCAAAGGGGATATTTCCCGTACCTGAATTGATTTACCTTCAATGAAGGCTTTGATTTTTGAGGCCTCTTCTGGATTCTCCGTCAAGTATTTCATAACATAAGCTGTATCGCTTTGTCCTGCCTTTTGAAGCGCCCTTTCGGCCGAAAACATAATTTCAGCGCTGCTACTGCTGCATGAAAGACTATCTTCAGTGCGTCTTCTTTTTTGCCGGTTACTAAGGTCCTCAAAAGATTTACGAGGACTAGGATGTGTACAAGTTGAAGCATCAGATTTAGCAGGAGAAATTATGGGCTCGATGACGTCACTTATATTTTCTGTAGAAGGTTCCATATTTTCATTCTGTAATTCCGGCCATTGAATTGCAGCCTGTAGCCAAATCTCATGTTTCTTCCGAAACTTATCTGTGCTTCTTCCAGACTGTGTCCATTTTGCATAAATGCGGTAGCAAAATCGACGACACCAGTCTTTTAAACTTGTTTCAGCACTTTCACATAACTGAACACAACTGTTATCTTTTAAAACACTGAACAAATAGTTAAAGTCGCGTAAATCTTTATGTGCGCGTGCGCATAAAGCAACGTGAATATCAAGATTTGTATTAAAATTTGGAAAATACATTGCGAGATTAGCTTGGATACAACGAGGTGTAAATCAACACTGATTTTAAAGTTACTAATAGTGACCTATTTATATAAAATCCAGGTATCCCAGGTATCCTTTGTTAAATATTGCAAGGTAATTAGTTATTGTGATAATTAGTAAATGATGCATGCTAAATTAGTGTATTAAGAGCCATTTAGTAATTAAATAATAGCAATGTTCTTATCAGTAATCATTAGTGCATCAGTTTTATATGTAAACCTTAAGTCCCTAATTATATATCCTAATTAGCTTATATCTTCTCTAATTGGCTGCTCAGAAATGTTATTGTAATAAGGTAAACCTTTAGAAAAACGGTTTTAATCAACAAAATAAACAAAAAATAAAAAAATTGTGTTATAAAATAAACATCACTCTTTATCCCAGAAAGTGCACATTTGGCGCACTATGTGTCTTAGTATTAAATATAGCTCTTAGTGTTAGCATTATGATATTAGAGACCGCTACTTGAAACAAGCCCGGAATCAGGAGGGAGAGAGCTCGATACACTCATTTTCATAGTAAAATTTCACATTTTCTCAAATTACTCCCGAAATATGGGAGTTATGAAGAAATTCATCACCACAAGTTATGAAGGCATTAAGTAATCGAATAAGATGGCATCATTAGTTTGGCATAATTTTACTCTTTTTTTTCGGACATGTCTACGTCCAACCGCTCCCATACATTCGTTCCACTGTGTGACGCTATAACTCCAGAACGCACGAACCGATTTCCACGGTTTTGCATTCGTTGGAAAGGTCTCGGGCTCCGTGAGGTTTATAGCAACGTTTTTTTCTTTTTTTTTATGGTGTATACGAAAAATTAGGGTAGGGTAGGGTAGGTAGGTAGGGTAGGGTAGGGTAGGTAGGTAGGGTAGGGTAGGGTAGGGTAGGGTAGGTAGGGTAGGGTAGGTAGGTAGGGTAGGGTAGTTAGGTAGGTAGGTAGGTAGGGTAGGGTAGGGTAGGGTAGGTAGGTAGGGTAGGGTAGTTAGGTAGGTAGGTAGGTAGGGTAGGGTAGGGTAGGGTAGGTAGTTAGGTAGGTAGGTAGGTAGGGTAGGTAGGGTAGGGTAGGGTAGAGTAGTGGAGTTAATACTATAGCTTTTGACAGAACGAAGTCTGTCGGGTCAGCTAGTTTTTTTATAAATGTCAAAATCAATAATAATAATAATGTCAAAATCACCATTAATTATGTCAAAATCTTTAAAAATAGGTACACTATCAAATACAATACAATATCAATAATAAAAAACGTAATAACGCAATTTTTTACCTACCTTCCGTAGTTTTTAACCGACTTCACATAAGGATAAGGTTCTCAATTCGGTTTGTTATCTCAGAACTCCGTCGTTTATGAACCGAATTGGGAAATTATTTTTTTATTTGAAAGGATATGCTCCCAGATTGGTCCATTCCAGGAGGAATTGAGGGAACTTCTCAAATTTTATAGGTATACATAAGACGATTTTTGTATTTTCATCAACAACTCAAGCATTTGCATACAGAAAGTATCATTTGGTGGAGTGGAACTAATGAAGAAGACCACAGATGGCCACCGGAACTCCCGAATGATAAGTGTTTCACGGGTGGCGATAAGGTATCTCAATTAAGATAGTTAGCGACGATGAAGCAAATAAAAAAATAATTAAATAAATAATTCTGTGGAAAATGGTACCATCGAATTGATCTGAAGATGAAACCGGAAGGGGTATTTTATTTCACATAAACCTACATGGGCACTTATGAAACGTCAGAAGCTAGGTGCATGGTTCCAATTAGTCGTTTCCTGTGGAGAAGAGCCGGCAAGAAACTCCATGGTTACTCTTATATTTATAAATGTATAACATATGTATTGTTTATGTGTAAAAGTCTAGAATAAACTAAATATTTCCTTATTGACGACACGGTTGACTGCTGCGCTGCGTGTCGTGGGTTCGATTCCCGCACGGAACAAATATTTCTATGACCTACAATTAGTTGTTCCAGGTCTGGCTGTTTGTGTACGCACCCACAATACAGGAAAAATTCCTAGTGTGGGGCAACGTCAATTTGCCTAGCCTTTTCCCAACTATGTTGGGGTCGGCTTCCAGTCTAACCGGATGCAGCTGAATACCAGTATTTTACATGGAGCGACTGCCTATCTGACCTCCACAACCCAGTAACTGGGTAACACGATATCCCTTGGTAAGACTGGTTGTCAGACTTTTTCGGGCTTCTGACGACCCTTAACGACTGTCAAAGATCCACGAATGACAGCCGGGACCAACGGCTTAACGTGCTTTCCGAGGCACGGAGGAGTCTCGGTATGTAAAGATGGTCACCCATCCACTGACCAACCCCGGCAAGCGTAGCTTAACCTGACGGATCGACCCGTGCGGCTGTTATTACTTAGCCACGAGCTTCTCCTGAGTGTGGGGCAACGTATTAAAAAAATAAAAGAACATGTGATAGCTAGCACCTGTCAGTTTCTTCCAGCGAATTAATAATTCGACTTTAATTACAAGTTGACATTGACAGCGCCTTTATGCCGTGAGCGTATATGGAACTAAACGGCTTTTGGACAAAGGAGAGGCCAAAATTGGTACAATATTCTGAATAATTTTAAACGCTAATGTGATGTACCTTTTTAGAAAGCTTATTTATTAAACTACTCGATTATAGTTAAATATGATTTTTTCAGGCGCCTGTTTTTGTGAAAAAGTGAAAAATGTTTCAGTGCAAACAAAACGCACATAGCCTTTATTTATTCATTTCTATGCAATATAATTATTTTAAATGTGGCTAAAGTTTTGGTTTCTATTAAATACTTTGACATATTATTATAATTTTAGCTGCAGCTCCATGAAATTGAGACAAAAATATTGCATATCATGACAACGCAATATCAAAACGTGTCGATAAGATGTCAAAAATCTGTAAATGTCAGAATGACGTTGATTACGTTGGAATAAAAAAAAAAAACACGTAAGTATTGGTACAAGTAATTCGCGAGGCGGAGTGTTTACATAATTATGTAGAGAAATACATCAACAAATGTATTAATGTACTTAATTATAAACTCAAACCATTTATTTCAATTAAACCATTTACAGGCACTTTTGAATTGTCAAGCAGTCGGTCAGTAAGAAAAATTAAGCTACATTCCCATTCCAAAGCGTAGGTACCTATGGAGAAGAACGGGCAAGAAACTCCATGGACACTCTTTTAAATTAAATTGTTACAAAAGTATTCGAATAATATATAATATGTACAGATGCCAGCACATCAAGCTACTACAATCTGTCAAATTTCTTTAATAGATTCTCAACTTTATCACTACAGTATAAGGTTCAAGGTTGATTGCGAAAATTTGACAGTTTCGGGTAGCTTGACCTGCTGGCGTCTGTACATAGCTAGTTATTTGTATGATAATTCCTCATAGGTTAAAAAAACTGACAAGTGACAATGACATTGACACTGTCACGTCATTTGCCACAGGGCTGCCAGCCCTAAAATATAAATAACGTTTGTGGTTAGTGATGCCAGGATTTTATTTTTTAACACTTGTTTAAAAAAAAACGGGCGAAAGTAAATTTTTTTATTTTTTATTATTTATTTAAGTATTTATTAACAAACTTACAGAAATCTTAAAACAAAAACTATGCCCCGCAAAACCGTTTTCACGGTTTGTCTGTGCCCCAAGACATAACAATAGTCACCCTCTTTCAGCCTTTATAGCTCAGAAGGCTGGTTAAATTTTCAATTACGAGTATTTTAGTACCTCTAAACTTCCCACAAAGGAGACGTTCAATAAATGTATGGGGCTATAAATTTATTGAACGTCTCCTTTGTGGGAAGTTTAAACATCCAAAAATTCTAGAAAATTAATAACCAGTTTTTATAATCGATTAACTACTTTGCACCGTGGCAAAGAAAAATCAATTAAAAAAAAAAAAAACTGATGTAATTAAGAAAATTTAGTATTGGTAATTGAAAGAGTACCTACTTAGAAAATATAATTCTTACTGCGAGAACGCGAAAATTGATATTTGTTTTCAAGAACTTACGCCATGTGGCGGAAATTAAGACCATTGACATCGTATACTATGCACTAGTTCAGTCAATCTTGTCATATTGCATAACGGCATGGAGTGGAGCCCCAAAGACATCTTTGCTGAGGTTGGAGAGAGCTCAGAACATATCTAGGGTGAGGAGCCAGACCAAGAGAGATACAGAAACCCGCAAGGCAGCATGTGGCGAGCTGTTGGGCAGTTGCGGCCCCACGGACCCTATCTCCCGGGAGAAGTCATGTTCCTCATCTCTGGCTTGCTTTTATTGGCCGGCTGAAGTGAAAACTAACGAGGAACTGAGCTCCCACCTCATTCTTGCCTTTATTGGCCGGCTTGAGTGGAGATCCGCAAGATCAAACGTGCTCAGAGGAAGGTAGTATTCCAGTAAGTGCTTGTAGGGATCTTGACTATCTTCCGGGCTCTGGGATTGTTCTGAGAGCCGTGGAATACCTCTCCACTCCTCGTGCACCTCAGGATATGTTAGCCCCTTGTCGCTACGTCACTATGTACTAGCGACCGTTTCCGGGGGCCCATTAATGAGTGTGCAAGTCACCCCCGGCCATTTTATCCGTGTGTAAAAAAACATTGATCAGGCAGGGGCCATAGTCCTTCCATAGTTTTAGGTAACCAGTCCATTTTAACCACCCAAACCCTAGTCCAATATCTTTGTTTCCATATCCTACAATAGTCCTACACCAGCCAGGGGTTGTCTTTGGGTGCACTTGCATAGTGCGTACAGGCATAATCGTCGGTTGGTGCCTCATTCCATTTAAAATTGTCTAAGGGGCCTCTGCAAGTTGGCTTCGGCCCCTCGTACGCCTTCCAAAGGTCCGGGACCCCAGGGTCCCGAGATATATAAACGTATATAAAATAATAATAATAAAAACGTTTATTTTCTCCACCAAAAAATAACAAATTAGTACAATACATAATTGTGTATTATAAATACATTTATGTTGTGGAGACTGGAGCCTATACTAGGAATACCTGTGTTACAGGTCTCCAGGCCTCCAAACTACCCGGGACAGGACACAGTAATACAAACATCTACTTAATAGATAATGGTAATGTTGGGATGGAAGATTAAAATAAAAAATAAAAAACATGGAAAAAACAAAAACAAATAATCAATTATACAGCAAAGTAGGTGAGTGGGTGTGGGTGTGTGGATGTGTGTGTGTTGGGGTGCGTGGGTGTGGGTGTATGGTTGTGTAGTGAATGCGTGATATTAAAACTGATATTATATGGTATACGTAAGACATTTGGAGCTGCTTTTTTATGAGATGACTTCTAAGAGTCTCTCTGTAGCTTCATAATCGTGAGATTGAAGCCAATTTTGGACTTTACGAGTAGCTTTACAATTGAAAATGGATAAGGAGTAGATGGAAATGGCTTTATTGACTTTGTTGTAAAGGTAAACTCCTAGGAAACAAAAGAATCTACGGCTGAAGCTGGTTTTGAAGGACTTTGATTTACAGACTGTGTGTTTGCGCCTCTTATTAAGGATTTCGACAGGATTGTATGGAAGTTGAGTATGCTTGCGAATGATTGTGCTTAGGATGAACAATTCGTCATAATCGTAGAACAGTGACGGATCTGAAATTTATGTTGAACTCTGCCGCGCGTGCAATAACAGCAGTAAGTATAAGTATAATTTTTGTCCAAATTTAGTTGAGCATTGATTCGGAATCAGCTCATTGCGCTGATTCCGAATCTATGTTTGACTCTATTTGGACAAAAATTATAGTTACTGCTATTATTGCACGCGCGGCAGAGTTCAACATAAATTTCAGATCCGTCACTGTTCTACGTATGACGAATTGACGAACTGTGAGTACTTTGCACTGCTTATAAAGTTCTTTCGTTGGAAAGAGAAAGGGAAGCTTACGACTAACTTTAAGAACAGCTCTCTGAGCTCTCTCCAACCTCAGCAAAGATGTCTTTGGGGCTCCACTCCATGCCGTTATGCAATATGACAAGATTGACTGAACTAGTGCATAGTATACGATGTCAATGGTCTTAATTTCCGCCACATGGCGTAAGTTCTTGAAAACAAATATCAATTTTCGCGTTCTCGCAGTAAGAATTATATTTTCTAAGTAGGTACTCTTTCAATTACCAATACTAAATTTCCTTATTTACATCAGTTTTTTTTTTTTTTTAATTGATTTTTCTTTGCCACGGTGCAAAGTAGTTAATCGATTATAAAAACTGGTTATTAATTTTCTAGAATTTTTGGATGTTTAAACTTCCCACAAAGGAGACGTTCAATAAATGTATAGCCCCATACATTTATTGAACGTCTCCTTTGTGGGAAGTTTTTCCCTTCCCTTTCTCTTTCCAACGAAAGAACTTTATAAGCAGTGCAAAGTACTCACAGTTCGTCAATTCGTCATACGTAGAACAGTGACGGATCTGAAATTTATGTTGAACTCTGCCGCGCGTCCAATAATAGCAGTAACTATAATTTTTGTCCAAATAGAGTCAAACATAGATTCGGAATCAGCGCAATGAGCTGATTCCGAATCAATGCTCAACTAAATTTGGACAAAAATTGTACTTATACTTACTGCTGTTATTGCACGCGCGGCAGAGTTCAACATAAATTTCAGATCCGTCACTGTTCTACGATTATGACGAATTGTTCATCCTAAGCACAATCATTCGCAAGCATACTCAACTTCCATACAATCCTGTCGAAATCCTTAATAAGAGGCGCAAACACACAGTCTGTAAATCAAAGTCCTTCAAAACCAGCTTCAGCCGTAGATTCTTTTGTTTCCTAGGAGTTTACCTTTACAACAAAGTCAATAAAGCCATTTCCATCTACTCCTTATCCATTTTCAATTGTAAAGCTACTCGTAAAGTCCAAAATTGGCTTCAATCTCACGATTATGAAGCTACAGAGAGACTCTTAGAAGTCATCTCATAAAAAAGCAGCTCCAAATGTCTTACGTATACCATATAATATCAGTTTTAATATCACGCATTCACTACACAACCATACACCCACACCCACGCACCCCAACACACACACATCCACACACCCACACCCACTCACCTACTTTGCTGTATAATTGATTATTTGTTTTTGTTTTTTCCATGTTTTTTATTTTTTATTTTAATCTTCCATCCCAACATTACCATTATCTATTAAGTAGATGTTTGTATTACTGTGTCCTGTCCCGGGTAGTTTGGAGGCCTGGAGACCTGTAACACAGGTATTCCTAGTATAGGCTCCAGTCTCCACAACATAAATGTATTTATAATACACAATTATGTATTGTACTAATTTGTTATTTTTTGGTGGAGAAAATAAACGTTTTTATTATTATTATTTTATATACGTTTATATATCTCGGGACCCTGGGGTCCCGGACCTTTGGAAGGCGTACGAGGGGCCGAAGCCAACTTGCAGAGGCCCCTTAGACAATTTTAAATGGAATGAGGCACCAACCGACGATTATGCCTGTACGCACTATGCAAGTGCACCCAAAGACAACCCCTGGCTGGTGTAGGACTATTGTAGGATATGGAAACAAAGATATTGGACTAGGGTTTGGGTGGTTAAAATGGACTGGTTACCTAAAACTATGGAAGGACTATGGCCCCTGCCTGATCAATGTTTTTTTACACACGGATAAAATGGCCGGGGGTGACTTGCACACTCATTAATGGGCCCCCGGAAACGGTCGCTAGTACATAGTGACGTAGCGACAAGGGGCTAACATATCCTGAGGTGCACGAGGAGTGGAGAGGTATTCCACGGCTCTCAGAACAATCCCAGAGCCCGGAAGATAGTCAAGATCCCTACAAGCACTTACTGGAATACTACCTTCCTCTGAGCACGTTTGATCTTGCGGATCTCCACTCAAGCCGGCCAATAAAGGCAAGAATGAGGTGGGAGCTCAGTTCCTCGTTAGTTTTCACTTCAGCCGGCCAATAAAAGCAAGCCAGAGATGAGGAACATGACTTCTCCCGGGAGATAGGGTCCGTGGGGCCGCAACTGCCCAACAGCTCGCCACATGCTGCCTTGCGGGTTTCTGTATCTCTCTTGGTCTGGCTCCTCACCCTAGATATGTTCCGGTAAAGTAAACTCTACCGGCACAGCCCTAGAGTTCGGAGCGCGCAAGCCCCACCACGACGTCAACGTAGAGATACGGTGGTGGGGTTATTATTATTATAATTTTATTCATTAAAATTAGTAATGACATATAATCAGGTTCCGTGTGGTGCTGGACGTAAAGAATAGCACCACTCCATTTCCTCCCGTGGGTGTCGTAAAAGGCGACTACGGGACTTACTAGAGAATGGGCAGATGCGTTCTCGTATGTATTTTTAACACCATACTGCGATCGCCAACCCGCTGCCATGCATGGCGATTATGGCACAACCCCCAATTGGGGGAGGCCTATGTCCAGCAGTTGACGTTTTCCGGCTAAAATGATGATAATGATGATGATATAATCAGGTACGTATTTTTTATTTTTATTGGCGCAAAGTAATCTTAGCTGTGGTTATTTTGCACCGCGTAATACAATTAGGAAAAAAATAAAAAACTAGGAAAACAAGGACTGCGCAAAGATAGCAGCGCACAGACTTGCACAGTCTGAGACGAAGTCTTCGAGTTCTTTTACACTGAAAAAAATACTTTTCGATTTATTTTTCGGAGGGTGGATGCTCCCTAGAATGTCGTCCCACTCATAATTGATATGTTTGGGTTGAGGCCATTTCCAAGACTTTATGGGACTTACAAATGGCGTCAATAGTTGTACCATTATCATCGAAATCAATAGTGTGCGTAGTCGCAGCGGAAAAATTTCGAATTTCTTTATTTCAGTTTTACAGATATTTAGTGTATGATGTCGTGTAAATGTGTATGGTTAGTAAAAATTTGTGCATCCAACCATTGGGGAGTTATTCAATAAAAACTGTTTCCGCTGGAACTATGTCATCCTAGCGGCACTTTTTTTTTCAATGGATGTACTAGAAAAAAAAAAAATCATCTAATAATTAGTGTATAGCGAGAGGTAAATTTGTATGTATAAATGAAATTTGTGTGTCATAAAACTGCGAAGATATTCAAGTTTCCGCTGCGCTGACGTTTGGCCATTTGATGAAAATCATGTAAAACGGTTTAGTGGAGAGTTGTAATTTTATGCTGGAAATTTAAAAACGTTAGCTCTATATACTGCAATCCGCTTTTTGGTAGCCATTTAAACTTGGTCGGTTTATCCATGTAGGTATTTTTATTATATGTCTTTAATTATTTAGTGTAATGAGCTGAAATTGGACATGTGAATTGTTGCATTAATACACTAAATATTGGAATATGATTCATTTTGCTTTTCCATTAAAAAGTTCTACAATCGGATGTCATACAATATAGTGATCCAGTTGTAGTAAATTATACCATTGCTCATTAATTACTAAGAGCACATAAATGAAACTTGGCAGGACATTGTAGATCCTTACAAGATACAAATGAACGTTATAAGTTAGGCTCTAGAGTTAGGTACTATTTTAAGCACTTGGACCTAATAACCTTATTTTACTTTTACGTGTATATCTTCTGAACGATAGGTTTTTTTCAAATTTTGTTTTCACAAACATTACACACAAATTCAAAGCAACGTGCGTAAAAAATTACAACTCTCCACTAAACCGTTTTACATGATTTTCATCAAATGGCCAAACGTCAGCGCAGCGGAAACTTGAATATCTTCGCAGTTTTATGACACACAAATTTCATTTATACATGCACATTGACCTCTCGCTACACACTAATTATTAGATGATTTTTTTTTTCTAGTACATCCATTGAAAAAAAAAGTGCCGCTAGGATGACATAGTTCCAGCGGAAACAGTTTTTATTGAATAACTCCCCAATGGTTGGATGCACAAATTTTTACTAACCATACACATTTACACAACGTCATACACTAAATATCTGTAAAACTGAAATTAAGAAATTCGAAATTTTTCCGCTGCGACTACGCACACTATTGATTTCGATGATAATGGTGCAACTATTGACGCCATTTGTAAGTCCCATAAAGTCTTGGAAATGGCCTCAACCCAAACATATCAATTATGAGTGGGACGACATTCTAGGGAGCATCCACCCTCCGAAAAATAAATCGAAAAGTATTTTTTTCAGTGTAAAAGAACTCGAAGACTTCGTCTCAGACTGTGCAAGTCTGTGCGCTGCTATCTTTGCGCAGTCCTTGTTTTCGGTATATTCTTACAAAGTAAAAAAAAAGAATTACTCAATTAGCCCCATAAAATAAGTAATCGTTCTCGGTTACTTATGCGTTTATGTACGTAGGGACCGTCGAAATATTTCACTTTCTATGAATCAAATTCCGTCGATCAGGTCATAATGCTGGGCAGTCCAGTTATCAGTGTCAACAAATGGTCTTAGTGCGGTGCACAACAGTTGGTACTGTATTGATTTTTGATATCGGAACTATTTACGCCAAAATGACGTGATATGCGCTATCACGTCATTTTGGCGTAAATAGTTCAATATTTCCTCGTTCATGTTTCGGTCTAGCAGTGGCGGCAGCATCATTGATAATTATTTTTCAATTTATTCCAGTAGGCGTGACAGTAAAGAAGACCGTCTAACTTTATCAAAGTGTTATTTTCGATTGCGGACGTGGCTTGCGGTCTCATTGTACCTTCGCCTTTTATGGTAATTTTGTATATGGATATAACTCAGCTTCATGACTGAGCCCATGATAGCTTATGTATCTCTTCTCCTAATGGACAGCTGCTTGTTCTTCCATTAATTGACGTGATAGCGCAACACGAGCTCATCAGTCAGCATGACTGAACATCATGATAGTTTTCCATCTAAACCTTAATGTACAGCGGCTCGTCTACGATGAGCACAACCATTTTCAATATTTCCACGTTCATGTTCAATAACGACCCAACTTCTTATTCATCATCTGGAGCGTCGTCGTATACAGAGGTCATAAAAAAAAAACTATTTTCTAAAGACGGTTTTAAGTTGAGTGAGTTAAATGAAACATTTGCAGCTTATAAATATTAATATTTCATTTAAAAAATCTGTTTTCATCGATCTGGTTCTACTGCTACTTGCTTGGCAGACCAGTTGTCGTGTCCAATACAAATAGCGTTAGTGCGGTGCGCTTTTGCGTCTGAATAACATGATATCGTAACACGAGCTCATCAGTCAGCGTGGCTGAGTCATGATTACTTGTCTTTGTCAATACTAAATAAGCAGCGGCTTGTTCAACAAGAAACATAACCATTTTCAATATTTCCATGTTCCTGTCTCGGTCTAGCAGTGGCGACAGCAATGACGACCCAACTTCGTATTGTTTAAATGTCATTGCGGGCTGAATCTTTAATTTCTTCTTCGTTTTCTTCATCTGAAGCGTCGTACTCAGAGGACTTTCAAAATAATTAGCTTTTCAACAGACCGTTTTAAATCGAGTAAGTTAGATTTAACATTTCCTGTTTATAAATATTTTACTTTCTTTCAAAGAACAAATTTCCATCGATCTGGTCATACTGCTAGGCAGTACAGTTATCAGTGTCAACAAATAGTTTTAGTGCGGTGCGCCACAGTTGGTATTGGATGATTGTTGATCGTTCCAGTTTCGGTCCATTGGACACCGTTTCTGTCCATTTTCCTCTAACCGCATCAACTTGATTCGGGTAGATTTTTTCAATTCGATTAATTGATTCGAATACTTGTGACAGCAAACGATTACGGACGTTATCCGGTAGATAAAACTTTCTGGGATCGCTTGAAATATCCCTATTTTGCATCTTCTTTTGCGACATACTCAAAGAACTTAATGGAGTATTCAAAGTACAACTTTAATTGAAGTTAGTAAAAATCAACATTTCCCGTTCATAAATATTTCACTGTCTTTCAAAGAATTAATTCCCATCGATCTGGTCATACTGCTAAGCAGTCCAGTTATCGGTGTCAACAAATAGTTTTAGTGCGGTGCTCAACAGTTGATATTGGCTTGACTTTCTGTAGCGGAATTTTTTGCACCAGAATTACGTGATAGCGCAACACGAGCTCATCAGTCAGCATGACTGAGAATCTGAGTTATGTTTAACGCACAGCGGCTTGTTCTACTGTGAACGAAACCGTTTATAATATTTCCCTGTACTAGTTACTGTTACTACCAATTTAACACTAACTTCATCGATTTGATTTGGGTATATATTTCCAATTCATACTGCTTTCCTTGATGGTGGTTCAACCCATGGCTTTCTATAAATGGCTCGGAGCAGGACATCGTTGATCACTTGAGATAGCTCGTTCTCAATTATTTCCACATCATTCAATCCATAAAAAGATTTGTTGTTTAGCATGTTTTCTTGCGTTGGACCGCCCAAATTCATCAATGTTTAGAATGGTGCTGAGGAAGTAGCACCTGGGTGACCGGATAATTTCTTCTGCTAGGCAGTCCAGTTATCGGTGTCAACAACTGGTGTTAGTGAGGTGCGCAACGGTTGATATTGCTGATGCTCCGGTACTGCAAGTATTTGCGCCTGAATGACATGATATCGTAATACGAGCTATTAGCGATGAATTGTCTTTGTCAATACTAAATAAGCAGTGGCTTGTTCAACGAGAAACATAACTATTTTCAATATTTCCATGTTCAAGTTTCGTCGTATCAGTGGCGACAGCAATGACGACCCAACTTCGTCATGTTTAAATGTTATTGCGGGCTGAATCTTTAATTACTTCTTCGTAGTCATCATCCGGAGCGTCGTCGTATATAGAGGTCATTAAAAAAAATCTGTTTTCTAAAGACGGTTTTATGTTGAGTGAGTTAAATTAAACATTTGCAGCTTATAAATATTAATATTTCATTTAAAAAATCTGTTTTCATCGATCTGGTTCTACTGCTACTTGCTAGGCAGACCAGTTGTCGTGTCCAATACAAATAGCGTTAGTGCGGTGCGCCACCGTTGATATAGTTGATTCTCCGGTAGTGCAAGTTTTTGCGTCTGAATAACATGATATCGTAACACGAGCTCATCAGTCAGCGTGGCTGAGTCATGATTACTAGGGCTTGAATATCGGATGCTTTTTCAATTCCGGAATTGGGTTTCGATATTCAGTATTTCAATTCCGTAATTCCGGAATTCCGGAACTCAAGTGTAAAATAGTGATACGTAAAAGTTTAAATTGACTCTAAGCGTACAAAATTTGCAAAAATGTCATACCTAATATTATTATTATTATTTAAATGTATGTTTTCTATGATGTATGATTTACTTTCTTAGTAGATATTAGAAATATGATCAAATAAAACAAATAAAATGATTAAGTACTTGAATTATATTTAAAAGAGAAATCAGAAATTATTCTGATTGTAATTGTTGCTGTTCTTTTCTTTGTTGGAGTTATTCTTGTACAAAATATCAGTTACTCCTAATAGTAGGTATGCCATGCGCCAGACATATTTGGTGATAGCCTTCGTAATATCGACCCATTTTGATAATTACTGATGCTCCGTCATTTGTCAAGCATAATTATTCAAGATTTTTCAATATCGAAATTTCGATATTGGTCTCGCCAATTCCCGAATTGGAAACGATATTGGATTTTATCGGAATTCCGGAATTATGCCAATTCCGGAATTCCGGAGCTCAAGCCCTAATGATTACTTGTCTTCTTCCTTGTCTTTGTCAATACTAAATAAGCAGCGGCTTGTTCAACAAGAAACATAACCATTTTCAATATTTCCATGTTCCTGTCTCGGTCTAGCAGTGGCGACAGCAATGACGACCCAACTTCGTATTGTTTACTCGTAAATGTCATTGCGGGCTGAATCTTTAATTTCTTCTTCGTTTTCTTCATCTGAAGCGTCGTACTCAGAGGACTTTCAAAATAATGAGCTATTCAACAGACGGTTTTAAATCGAGTTAGTTAGATTTAACTTTCCTGTTTATAAATATTTTACTTTCTTTCAAAGAACAAATTTCCATCGATCTGGTCATACTGCTAGGCAGTACAGTTATCAGTGTCAACAAATAGTTTTAGTGCGGTGCGCCACAGTTGGTATTGGATAGACTTTCTATATCGAAATTTTTTGTACCAGAATGACGTAATAGTAGATTTTTTCAATTCGATTAATTGATTCGAATACTTGTGACAGCAAACGATTGCGGACGTTATCCGGTAGATAAAACTTTCTGGGATCGCTTGAAATATCCCTATTTTGCATCTTCTTTTGCGACATACTCAGAGAACTTAATGGAGTATTCAAAGTACAACTTTAACTGAAGTTAGTAAAATTCAACATTTCCCGTTCATAAATATTTCACTGTCTTTCAAAGAATTAATTCCCATCGATCTGGTCATACTGCTAAGCAGTTATCCAGCTATCGGTGTCAACAAATGGTCTTAGTGCAGTGCACAACAGTTGATACTGGATTGATTTTCGATATCGGAACTATTTACGCCAAAATGACGTGATAGCGCAACACGAGCTCATCAGTCAGCATGAATGTGAATCATGATAGTTTTTCTATCTCTAAACCTTAAAGCACAGCGGCTCGTCAAATTAAGAAATTCGAAATTTTTCCGCTGCGACTACGCACACTATTGATTTCGATGATAATGGTGCAACTATTGACGCCATTTGTAAGTCCCATAAAGTCTTGGAAATGGCCTCAACCCATACATACCAGTTATGAGTGGGACGAGATTCTAGGGAGCATCCACCCTCCGAAAAATAGATCGAAACGTATTTTTTTCAGTATAAAAGAACTCGAAGAGTTCGTCTTAGACTTTGCGCCGTAGTCTGTGCGCTGCTATCTTTGTGCCGTCCTTGTTTTCGGTATATTCTTACAAAGTAAAAAAAAAAAAGAATTGCTCAATTAGCCCCATAAAGTAAGTAATCGTTCTCGGTTACTTATGCGTTGATGTACGTAGGGACCGTCGAAATATTTCACTTTCTATGAATCAAATTCCGTCGATCTGGTCATAATGCTGGGCAGTCCAGTTATCAGTGTCAACAAATGGTCTTAGTGCAGTGCACAACAGTTGGTACTGGATTGATTTTCGATATCGGAACTATTTACGCCAAAATGACGTGATAGCGCAACACGAGCTCATCAGTCAGCATGACTGTGAATCATGATAGTTTTTCTATCTCTAAACCTTAATGCACAGCGGCTCGTCAACGCTGAGTACAACCATTTTCAATATTTCCTCGTTCTTGTTTCGGTCTAGCAGTGGCGGCAGCATCATTGATAATTATTTTTCAATTTATTCCAGTAGTCGTGACAGTAAAAAAGACCGTCTAACTTTATCAAAGTGTTATTTTCGATTGCGGACGTGGCTTGCGGTCTCATTGTACCTTCGCCTTTTATGGTAATTTTGTATATGGATATAACTCAGCTTCATGACTGAGCCCATGATAGCTTATGTATCTCTTCTCCTAATGGACAGCTGCTTGTTCTTCCATTAATTGACGAGATAGCGCAACACGAGCTCATCAGTCAGCATGACTGAAAATCATGATAGTTTTCCATCTAAACCTTAATGTACAGCGGCTCGTCTACGATGAGCACAACCATTTTCAATATTTCCACGTTCATGTTCAATAACGACCCAACTTCTTATTCTTCGTATTCATCATCTGGAGCGTCGTCGTATACAGAGGTCATAAAATAAAACTATTTTCTAAAGACGGTTTTAAGTTGAGTGAGTTAAATTAAACATTTCCAGCTTATAAATATCAATATTTCATTTTAAAAAACTATTTTCATCGATCTGGTTCTACTGCTACTTGCTAGGCAGACCAGTTGTCGTGTCCAATACAAATAGCGTTAGTGCGGTGCGCCACAGTTGATATTGTTGATTCTCCGGTAGTGCAAGTTTTTGCGTCTGAATAACATGATATCGTAACACGAGCTCATCAGTCAGCGTGGCTGAGTCATGATTACTAGGGCTTGAATATCGGATGCTTTTTCAATTCCGGAATTGGGTTTCGATATTCAGTATTTCAATTCCGGAATTCCGGAACTCAAGTGTAAAATAGTGATACGTAAAAGTTTAAATTTGCAAAAATGTCATACCTAATATTATTATTATTTAAATGTATGTTTTCTACCAAATACCATTAATTTTATGGATTTACTTTCTTAGTAGATATTAGAAAAATGATCAAATAAAACAAATAAAAAGATTAAGTACTTGAATTATATTTAAAAGAGAAATCAGAAATTATTCTGATTGTAATTGTTGCTGTTATTTTCTTTGTTGGAGTTATTCTTGTACAAAATATCAGTTACTCCTAATAGTAGGTATGCGCCAGACATATTTGGTGATAGCCTTCGTAATATCGGCCCATTTTCATAATTACTGATGCTCCGTCAGTTGTCAAGCATAATTATTCAAGATTTTTCAATATCGAAATTTCGATATTGCTCTCGCCAATTCCGGAATTGGAAACGATATTGGATTTTATCGGAATTATGCCAATTCCGGAATACCTGAGCTCAAGCCCTAATGATTACTTGTCTTTGTCAATACTAAATATCATGATAGTTTTTCTATCTCTAAGCCTTAATGCACAGCGACTCGTCTACGATAAGCACAAACGTTTTTAATATTTCCATGTTCAAGTTTCGGTCTAGCAGTGGCGTCTGCAATGACGACCCAACTTCGTCGTGTTTAAGTGCATTGCGGACTGAATCTTTTAGATTGAACATTGCCTGCTCATAAATATCAATATTTCATTCAAAAAATCTATTTTCATCGATCTGGTTCTACTGCTACTTGCTAGGCAGCCCAGTTGTCGTGTCCAATACAAATAGCGTTAGTGCGGTGCGCCACAGTTGATATTGGGCATACTACGGTAGCGGAATTTTTTGCGCCAGAATAACATGATATCGTAACACCTACTTACCTGCCTTTATACAAAAAGTGGATTAAATACGTATTATCAAAGCTAACTCAAAATCTATCCAAGCAAAGTTAATCGTATTTTTAAGGGACAACCGTGGAAGCTTCCTCTATTAAATGAAAAACAGAATTTTCAAAATCGATCGACAATTGACGAAAATATTGATGAACATACCTCCTCCTTTTTACAATTTCCATCGATCTGGTTCTACTGCTACTTGCTAGGCAGACAAGTTGTCGTGTCCAATACAAATAGCATTAGTGCGGTGCGCCACATTTGATATTGGAGATGCTCCGGTAGCGCAGCTTTTTGTGCTAGAATTACATGGTAGCGTAACACGAGCTCTTTAGTCAGCATGCCTGAGAATTATGATAGCTTGTCTATACTTAATGCATAGCGGCTTGTTCTACGATGAACACAAGCGTTTTTAATATTTCCATGTTCCAGTTTCGGTCCATCAGTGGACACCGTTTCTGCCCATTTTCCTCTAACCGCATCAACTTGATTCGGGTAGATTTTTTCAATTCGATTTCAAGTTATTAATATAATAATTGATTCGAATACTTGTGACAGCAAACGATTACGGACGTTATCCGGTAGATAAAACTTTCTGGGTTCGCTTGAAATATCCCTATTTTGCATCTTCTTTTGCGACATACTCAAAGAACTTAATGGAGTATTCAAAGTACAACTTTAACTGAAGTTAGTAAAATTCAACATTTCCCGTTCATAAATATTTCACTGTCTTTCAAAGAATTAATTCCCATCGATCTGGTCATACTGCTAAGCAGTCCAGTTATCGGTGTCAACAAATAGTTTTAGTGCGGTGCTCAACAGTTGATATAGGATTGACGTTCTGTAGCGGAACTTTTTGCACCAGAATTACGTGATAGCGCAACACGAGCTCATCAGTCAGCATGACTGAGAATCTGAGTTATGTTTAACGCACAGCGGCTTGTTCTACTGTGAACGAAACCGTTTATAATATTTCCCTGTACTAGTTACTGTTACTACCAATTAATTTCACACTAACTTCATCGATTTGATTTGGGTATATATTTCCAATTCATACTGCTTTCCTTGATGGTGGTTCAACCCATGGCTTTCTATAAATGGCTCGGAACAGGACATCGTTGATCACTTGAGATAGCTCGTTCTCAATTATTTCCACATCATTCAATCCATAAAAAGATTTGTTGTTTAGCATGTTTTCTTGCGTTGGACCGCCCAAATTCATCAATGTTTAGAATGGTGCTGAGGAAGTAGCACCTGGGTGACCGGATAATTTCTTCTGCTAGGCAGTCCAGTTATCGGTGTCAACAACTGGTGTTAGTGAGGTGCGCAACGGTTGATATTGCGGATGCTCCGGTACTGCAAGTATTTGCGCCAGAATGACATGATATCGTAATACGAGCTATTAGCAATTAATTGTCTTTGTCAATACTAAATAAGCAGTGGCTTGTTCAACGAGAAACATAACTATTTTCAATATTTCCATGTTCAAGTTTCGTCGTATCAGTGGCGACAGCAATGACGACCCAACTTCGTCATGTTTAAATGTTATTGCGGGCTGAATCTTTAATTACTTCTTCGTATTCATCATCCGGAGCGTCGTCGTATATAGAGGTCATTAAAAAAAATGTGTTTTCTAAAGACTGTTTTATGTTGAGTGAGTTAAATTAAACATTTCCAGCTTATAAATATCAATACTTCATTTTAAAAAACTATTTTCATCGATCTGGTTCTACTGCCACTTGCTAGGCAGACCAGTTGTCGTGTCCAATACAAATAGCGTTAGTGCGGTGCGCCACAGTTGATATTGTTGATTCTCCGGTAGTGCAAGTTTTTGCGTCTGAATAACATGATATCGTAACACGAGCTCATCAGTCAGTGTGGCTGAGTCATGACTACTAGGGCTTGAATATCGGATGCTTTTTCAATTCCGGAATTGGGTTTCGATATTCAGTATTTCAATTCCGGTATTCCGGAATTCCGGAACTCAAGTGTAAAATAGTGATACGTAAAAGTTTAAATTGACTCTAAGCGTACAAAATTTGCAAAAATGTCATACCTAATATTATTATTATTATTTAAATGTATGTTTTCTACCAAATACCATTAACTTTATGGATTTACTTTCTTAGTAGATATTAGAAATATGATCAAATAAATAAAATGATTAAGTACTTGAATTATATTTAAAAGAGGAATCAGAAATTATTCTGATTGTAATTGTTGCTGTTCTTTTCTTTGTTGGAGTTATTCTTGTACAAAATATCAGTTACTCCTAATAGTAGGTATGCCATGCGCCAGACATATTTGGTGATAGCCTTCGTAATATCGACCCATTTTGATAATTACTGATGCTCCGTCATTTGTCAAGCATAATTATTCAAGATTGTTCAATATCGAAATTTCGATATTGGTCTCGCCAATTCCCGAATTGGAAACGATATTGGATTTTATCGGAATTCCGGAATTATGCCAATTCCGGAATTCCGGAGCTCAAGCCCTAATGATTACTTGTCTTCTTCCTTGTCTTTGTCAATACTAAATAAGCAGCGGCTTGTTCAACAAGAAACATAACGATTTTCAATATTTCCATGTTCCTGTCTCGGTCTAGCAGTGGCGACAGCAATGACGACCCAACTTCGTATTGTTTACTCGTAAATGTCATTGCGGGCTGAATCTTTAATTTCTTCTTCGTTTTCTTCATCTGAAGCGTCGTACTCAGAGGACTTTCAAAATAATGAGCTATTCAACAGACGGTTTTAAATCGAGTTAGTTAGATTTAACTTTCCTGTTTATAAATATTTTACTTTCTTTCAAAGAACGAATTTCCATCGATCTGATCATACTGCTAGGCAGTACAGTTATCAGTGTCAACAAATAGTTTTAGTGCGGTGCGCCACAGTTGGTATTGGATGGTTGTTGATCGTTCCAGTTTCGGTCCATTAGACACCGTTTCTGCCCATTTTCCTCTAACCGCATCAAAGTATATATAATAATTGATTCGAATACTTGTGACAGCAAACGATTACGGACGTTATCCGGTAGATAAAACTTTCTGGGATCGCTTGAAATATCCCTATTTTGCATCTTCTTTTGCGACATACTCAAAGAACTTAATGGAGTATTCAAAGTACAACTTTAACTGAAGTTAGTAAAATTCAACATTTCCCGTTCATAAATATTTCACTGTCTTTCAAAGAATTAATTCCCATCGATCTGGTCATACTGCTAAGCAGTCCAGTTATCGGTGTCAACAAATAGTTTTAGTGCGGTGCTCAACAGTTGGTATTGGATTGACTTTCGATATCGAAAATTTTTGTACCAGAATGACGTAATAGTGCAACTCGAGCTCATCAGTCAGCATGTCTGCAAATCATGATAGTTTTTCTATCTCTAAGCCTTAATGCACAGCGACTCGTCTACGATAAGCACAAACGTTTTTAATATTTCCATGTTCAAGTTTCGGTCTAGCATTGGCGTCTGCAATGACGACCCAACTTCGTCGTGTTTAAATGTCATTGCGGGCTGAATCTTTTAGATTGAACATTTCCTGCTCATAAATATCAATATTTCATTCAAAAATCTATTTTAATCGATCTGGTTCTACTGCTACTTGCTAGGCAGACCAGTTGTCGTATTCAATACAAATAGAGTTAGTGCGGTGCGCCACAGTTGATATTGGACATACTACGGTAGCGGAATTTTTTGCGCCAGAATAACATGATATCGTAACACCTACTTACCTGCCTTTATACAAAAAGTGGATTAAATGCGTATTATCAAAGCTAACTCAAAATCTATCCAAGCAAAGTTAATCATATTTTTAAGGGACAACCGTGGAAGCTTCCTCTATTAAATGAAAAACAGAATTTTCAAAATCGATCCACAATTGACGAAAATATTGATGAACATACCTCCTCCTTTTTACAATTTCCATCGATCTGGTTCTACTGCTACTTGCTAGGCAGACCAGTTGTCGTATTCAATACAAATAGCGTTAGTGCGGTGCGCCACAGTTGATATTGGAGATGCTCCGGTAGCGGAACCTTTTTGTGCTAGAATTACATGATAGCTTAACACGAGCTCTTCAGTCAGCATGCCTGAGAATTATGATAGCTTGTCTATACTTAATTCATAGCGGCTTGTTCTACGATGAACACAAGCGTTTTTAATATTTCCATGTTCCAGTTTCGGTCCATCAGTGGACACCGTTTCTGCCCATTTTCCTCTAACCGCATCAACTTGATTCGGGTAGATTTTTCCAATTCGATTTCAAGTTATTAATATAATAATTGATTCGAATACTTGTGACAGCAAATGATTACGGACGTTATCCGGTGGATAAAACTTTCTGGGATCACACTATTAGTGCGGTGCGCCACAGTTGATATTGAAGCTGCTCAGGTAGTGAAAGTTTTTGCATCAGAATGACATGATAGCGCAACATGAGATCATCAGTCAGCATGATCAAGAGTAATGATAGCTTGTCTTTCTCAATAATTAATAAGCTGTGGCTTGTTCTACAATGAACACAACCATTTCTAATATTTCCATGTTTCGGTGTAGCAGTGATGACAGCAGAGATTGTCCGACTTCGTCCATGTTCCGAGGAGTCACTGTCATCAGTGGACACTATTTCTGTCCACTTTCCACTAACCGCATCAACTTGATTCGGGTAGATATTTCCAATTCAATTTCCGAAATTGATATACTTACATACTTTTTATTCGAGTTGTTTTATTCAAAATACGGCTTTAACTCAAGTAAGTAAAATTTTACTTTCAACATTTCGCGTTCATAAATATTTCACTGTCTTTAAAAGAATCAATTCCCATGGATCTGGTTATACAGCTAGGAGTCCAGTTATCGGGTTCAACAAACACTATAAGTGCGGTGCGCCACAGTTGATATTGAAGCTGCTCTGGTAGTGAAAGTTTTTGCATCAGATGACATGATAGCGCAATATGAGATCATCAGTCAGCATGATCAAGAGTAATGATAGCTTGTCTTTCTCAATAATTAATAAGCTGTGGCTCGTTCTACAATGAACACAACCATTTTTAATATTTCCATGTTTCGGTGTAGCAGTGATGACAGCAGAGATTGTCCGACTTCGTCCATGTTCCGAGGAGTCACTGTCATCAGTGGATACTATTTCTGTCCACTTTCCACTAACCGCATCAACTTGATTCGGGTAGATATTTCCAATTCAATTTCAGAAATTGATATACTTAATACTTTTTATTCGAGTTGTTTTATTCAAAATACGGCTTTAACTCAAGTAAGTAAAATTTTACTTTCCATATTTCGCGTTCATAAATATTTCACTGTCTTTAAAATAATCAATTCCCATGGATCTGGTTATACTGCTAGGAGTCCAGTTATCGGGTTCAACAAACACTATTAGTGCGGTGCGCCACAGTTGATATTGAAGCTGCTCTGGTAGTGAAAGTTTTTGCATCAGAATGACATGATGGCGCAATATGAGATCATCAGTCAGCATGATCAAGAGTAATGATAGCTTGTCTTTCTCAATAATTAATAAGCTGTGGCTTGTTCTACAATGCACATAACCGTGTCTAATATTTCCATGTTTCGGTGTAGCAGTGATGACAGCAGAGATTGTCCGACTTCGTACATGTTCCGAGGGGTCACTGTCATCAGTGGACACTATTTCTGTCCACTTTCCACTAACCGCATCAACTTGATTCGGGTAGATATTTCCAATTCAATTTCAGAAATTAGTGCGGTGCGCCACAGTTGATATTGAAGCTGCTCAGGTAGTGGAAGTTTTTGCGCCGGAATGACATGATAGCGCAACATGAGATCATTAGACAGCATGACTAAGAATAATGATAGCTTGTCTTTCTCAATACTTAATAAGCAGCGGCTTGTTCTACGATGAACACAATCATTTTAATATTTCTATGTTGAAGTTTCGGTGTAGCAGTGATGACAGCAAAGGCTGTCTGACTTCGTCCATATTCCGAGTGGTCACTGTCATCAGTGGACACTATTTCTGTCCACTTCCCGCTAACCGCATCAACTTGATTCGGGTAGATATTTCCAATTCAGTTTCAAAGAAATTGATATATTATACTTTATATGTAAATCGTGGCAGTAAAGTCCGTGTAAGTTTATCAATGTTTTATGTTCGATTGTGGACTATAATTTCAGGTTTGGTACACTCGCCTGGAATACCACTATTTTCATCTTCTTTAGCGACACAGAGAACTTAAAGAAGTATTCAATATACTAAGCTCTAGTATGTTTGATTAAACATTACCAGTTCATTAATATTTCAATTTCTTTCAAACATTCAATTTCCACCAATCTGTTCATACTGCTAGGCAGTCAAGTTAGCGGTGTCACTACCTATATAGTGTAAGTGTGGTGACTACTGTATAACGAATTTCCACCGTTCTAAGCATTCGGTATTCTTGGTTTCATGACAGCCTCATGATAGGTTGTGTATCTCTGTTCTTAATATACAGGGCTTAATCTATGATAAACACAAGCATTTTTAATATTCCGTTGTTAAGTTTTGGTACATCAGTGGACACTATTTCTGTCCACATTCCGCTAACCCCATCAAATTGATTCGGGTACATATTTCCAATTCGATTTCAAAGAAATCCTTTTTCCTAGAATTTTCATGGTACAAGTCACATAGTAGACGAGCTGCATCACTTAAATTCTCTATGTCCTGTTCATTTCCATCTGTGGCAATCATACTGTTTAGTACCTTGCCAATCGTAGTGATTGCTTCCGCTAAAACAATTTGGTTTCCGGTAATCCTCTTGTCTCTTCTAACACCATTCTCGTTCATTGCAGCTGCTACCTCTTCATTTAGTAGTGGTGGAACTAAAAGACTACAGTTATTTGGGGGATTATGTCTTAATAATATGCTAGCCTTAGCTTCAGCTCCAAGGCCGTTTTGAAGAATGGCCGTCCAACGTTTTGTTAAACTTCCATGTAACTCAATCGAGTTATTGGCCGGTGGGGCGCCATCTTGACCCAGGAGCCCCTCGTTGTGGGCTGGTATTGCGTTTTCTCTACCAGTACTACGTCAGGGGTAACCATTGGGAGGGGAGGAGCTTCTTCCAAGTCTGCCCCCCCCTTTCCTTTTGTTTGAGTGCCATCACTAGATGAAATACTATGACGGCTGTATTCAGTATCCGGTGAGGAAGATAGTAACAGGCGAGGTCGAGGCGTCTGGCTCCATTGCGTCTAGCTGTGTCGGCTTCGCTCGTATGACGAACGACGACTTGAACAGGCTCGGCTGGAGCGATTTTCGTAGTCATATCTAAGCAACAAACGCAAGTGTTAAGCTCGAAATTGTTAAATCCATAGCTGACCTCTCGTGAAAGCTTTTATGATACAGTCGAAATGTTTTTAAATTTACGACAATGACATCAGCTAACCTCTCGTGAAAGCTCATAAGATGCAGTTAGAAATATGGAGGTACCTAATTAGCGAATCTGTTATATTTAGGTACATACATAAATTCTAATTAGATACATTTAGCGTTACGTCTAACCACGGCTAACCTCACGTGAAAGCTCAATAGCGGTGTCTTCCTATTTGTAAAAGTATTAAGTTAAATACCTCACAAGGAGTCTCTAAAAACTATACGAGTATTTAAACATTCCATTTCTAGGAATTTTCTTAAAGTAGGTATGTATCATGAAAAGACTGTCGTCGGCATGGTTATGGCGACTTCTCTTGTTTTACCGCTTTCCCAGATCTCGTAAACGTTCACTTAGCTCGATCATAGCTTCATGCCGTTTCCTCCGTTTGTTTTTTCCCATTTTATTTACAAAAATAAAACTGAACGATTATTGAATCGGAATTCTTTCCGATTCAAGTAGGTACTCCGGTAATGGTACTTTTAGCGCCAGAATTACATGATAGCGCATCACGAGCTCATCAGTCAGCATGACGGAGAATCATGATAGCTTGTCCAACTCTATAATTAATACACAGCGGCTTGTTCTACTATAAACAAAATCTTTTTAGAACAATTAGATTTAGTTCGTTCGTAGCTACTCTTGAACGCCATCTACTGACTAACTTCGCCTGAGAACGTGACGTGTTCGGGTCTCTTTGGTCTGTTGGAACGGGCGTTTATAGCTTGGGTAATCTGAGTTACGGGGTCTGAGATAGGGCGTTCAGACGTATTTAATTGTTGTGTTGCATCGTTGTGGTAGTTGTAACCATGCAGCCCCGTCGTCATGTTTCCATATTCAAGTTCCAGTCGCCAACTTTCATCAATGTTTAGGTCCAGAAAACTGGATTTTTTATTTGTTCGACTTGCTGGTGTGCACTTTTCATTAACTGCATCCACTTGATTCGGAAAGAAATTGATACCTAGTTATTTTTCCATTTTCTCGAGTTCTGAGAGGAGACTGCTTAACGTCATCGATGTTAATGAGAGCAAAAGAAAGTGCATTTATCTGGACTAAAATTGACGCATGAAGAAAAACACAAATATGTCTGGGGTTTGTGTCAGATCAGAAAATGGCCATAGCTCAGCATAATGCTGTGACACTATGCGAGGCAGAATAACACCGCTGGTTTTCAGCGACAGCGGCGTTGATGTGATGACGTCAACCGGTGCAGCATTAAAAGAGATAGAGAACGTAATTTAAAATTGCACGCTGCCATTGCTTGTTGCAGCGTGCACACATTTAAAATGTTTGCAAATAAATTTTTGTGGAGGTGCAATTTTAAATTAGATGATCTCTAGGTACTTAAAAGTAGAATATTGCTGAGGATCGCGTATAGCCAAGGACGCTTTTGAAGTTTCCTACTCAGAAACAGGCTAAAGGATGGTAAATTGAAAGAGTTCAGGTACTCACGGGATGCTGGGAGCCAGGAGATTACCACACTGTGTCACTAGCAGTCGTATTTCATTATATTTTGGTATTTTTCACCGCGAGCGCGGGTTATTGCTGGCGTTGAGTTCGAGCTAACTTTTTTCTTTACGCCGTCAGTTGGCGGGGGCGATGCGTTCTCCTTGTTGCACTCACAGCGATGGGCTAGTGCAAGTGGCGACGAATTTAAAACAAGAAGGAAAAGGGAAGGACTGGGAAAAGCATCCCGAAGCCTATTTAAATTAGTGATGCAACGAATACTACTTTTACGAATACGAATATCAAACCTACTATTCGGCGAATATTATTTATTTATTAAAACTTTATGCACAATAAAAAAAATACTGTACAAAGGCGGACTTAATGCCAGAGGCATTTTCTACCAGTCAACCTTAGGGTGATGCAGAGACAAAACATGGCAGGTGCAACATAAGGGATACATAACTCGAAAAAGGAAAAATAAATATATACTAACACATAGATACATACATACATAAATATAAGCAAAATAAACAGTGTCAGGTGAAATAACGATTGGTAGGGGAGAAAACGAATCAGCGCTGGGATGATTCAGCCAACTTAATAAGGTAATAAAAGACTAATTTATTTGATGAATTTCTATTCTTCTAATAATTAAAATTTACAATAGGATTTTTTTTATTTAAAAAACATAAAATAGATTTTCTGGTTTTAGGCGATTTCTTTTTTCAGTCTGGATGTTCCCAGCCGTTGAAAAAAGTTTTTCCGAGGCGACTATACATGGTTTCAGTGAAAAATATTTTTGGGCGAGTACTTCGAAAATGGACATCTTCTCGCCAAAAGGCCAGTGGATCAGCAGTCGGCGTCGTCGTTGCGGTTAAAGCCCTTGCACACGTCGTATTTTTACGTGCCGACGACGCAAGTTTTCCAAGTCTGTCAGTAATTAGATTTGCGTACAAACATTAATTTTTAAATATTCGTATTAGTATTCGCCGAATACGAATATTCGGTAAATGTCTACTATTCGGCGAATACGAATATTCGTATTCGTATTCGTTGCATCACTAGTTCAAAGAAGAAATAAAATAAATACCGAGATAATACTCTTTTTTCCAAGTAGATAAATATTTATATAAATATGTAAAAAAATCGTCAGCGGTACCGCAGTCACCGTCAGGAACGAAGTTCCTTCTCATCTCACTTATGATTTAAACTTGTGACCTTGACACTGACTTTCTTCGAAGTTTCTTTTAGATCGCATATACTGTTTTACCCATTGATTAGAGGAGCTCGTGGCTAAGTTATAACAGCCGTACGGGTCGATCCATCAGGTTAAGTTACGCTTTACGGGGTTGGTCCGTTGATGGGTGACCATCTTTACATACCAAGACTCCTCCCTGCCTCGGAAAGCACGTTAAGCAGTTGGTCCCGGCTGTCATTCGTGTATCTTTGACAGTACGAGTCGTCAGAAGCCCGAATGTCTAACAACCAGTCTTACCAAGGGGTATCGTATTACCCAGTAACTGGGTGGTGGTCAGATAGGCAGTCGCTCCATGTAAAATACTGGTATTTAGCTGTATCCGGTTAGACTGGAAGCTGACCTTAACGTACTTGGAAAAAGGCTAGGGAGATTATACTTTTTTACCCACCCACCCAAATTCACACCTTCTCTCTTTCTTTCTGTCTCTTTCTATAATAGAAAGAGACAAAAAGGGATCTTTCTATTATACAGGAAAAGTTTTGAATCAGTGCGCAAATTTTGACAAATTAAACTTTAACGTGTTTTATTATACACCTATTTCTTATTTTAATATGTCTTAGTACAAAAAAATAAAGTTATCGTTAACGAAAGATGTTTATTTTGAAACTGGTAGGTATAATTGATACTCGTCGCGCAACGCGCCGGCCGCGGCGGCGCGGTCAGTGAAGCGGAACGCAGTAGTAGGTACCTATCAGCTGTGCGCTCGCCCATTGATATTATTACGAATAGATTGTATCCATATTTTGCTGATTTCAAGTAGAACCAAAAAAAAAACACACTGGTTCAAAATCAAAATCAAAATATTTTATTTCACATAAACCTACATGGGCACTTATGAAACGTCAGAAACTAGGTGCACGGTTCCAATTAGTCGTTTCCTATGGAGAAGAGCCGGCAAGAAACTCCACGGTTACTCTTTTAAAAATAATTGGCTTTACAATATTATCAAATAACAGTGTTAATAGGTATGGGAGGATAGTGTAGGCCTTTCAACAATTACCAGGTACTTAACGAAATAGAAAAGTGCCAACAAATCTACACTCTACTAGGTCTACAACGTTCTCACATTCACAAAATAGAAAATAATCTAAGTATATAAAAGATTAATGACATGATTGCAGACATGGTTAAAAACTTATCCTGTATATAGTAGAAGGAGACAGAGAGAAAGTCGTATGGAGGAGACAACGCTTTTTCCTCATGAGACGATTTCTATTCTACCAGTCAAAAAGCCGCGTTGACGAACTTGGTTCCAATATTTCTAATTCCAATATTCCAATGTTCCAATATCTCCGTTCCGATGGCAACGACCGACGCTCGCGCCGCGCCGGCTTTATTTGTGTGCGCAACTGTCGCAAGCTATTTGAACTTATGTGGCGGCAAAAACCGCTTATCTTCATGCGTGTTACCACACTTACAACTGGACCTACGAGAAGGCTAAATTAGAGCTAAAATAATAGGTATAGGAATTCCTTTTTGACGTGATAACGTCTTATACATCGATGAACACCGGCTTCACGCACGAAAAAGCATGACTTAGATTATTTTTGCTTTTTTCAAAACAATGCACAGAAACGACATTATTTAGGAAGCTTAAGATGGCATGTTTAACGCGATAACATGAGAGGGCGAGATAATGTTATTACAGTTTTCTTTTTCGTGTTTCCATCTCTCAAACCGAGGTAATCCACCAAAATGCCTCTTTAAATATTCTACAGAGCGATCAGTATTTATTTTGGCAGCGAAATTCGATAAAAAAAAAGGCGATACCATCGCGTACAGCATGCGTCCATGTGTGTTCCTGTGCTCCTGTAGCCACGATCAAACTTATGCAATGAACACAATATTTGCACGCCATCGCGTACGCGTGTCGAACGCGTTGCTATGATCGTATGTAATTTTTGACGTTCAAAAGTGCATCTTCGTGCCTATTTGAAATAAATGATTTGACTTTGACTTTGTACCTTAAGAGCGTTTATCCGTCGCGGGCTGGCAACGTCGTATTTCTAGAGGTTTTTGGTGATTATTTTATTCAATTTAAATCAAAGTACAATTTTTTTTCAGCCAATCACTGGATCGGTATTTTTATAAGTATGCATCCTATTTTTTATAGTTATTGTTGTATTTACATGGGCGTACCCAGGGGGCAGTGGGGCGGCTGCCCCCCCCCCTGGAAATCTCGCAGAACATGTATGCACTCGCCTAATTACTAATCAAAGTGTATACGGGGCCTTATGCTCTAACTTTAAATAAAATAAAATAATCATGAAAAACCTCTAGAAATGCAACTTTGCCAGTCCGCGCGGGATGAACTCTCTTAAAGGCAAGCGCACATTACATCACACAGCCGCATCTGGCCGCAGCGCATCGCAATTTTTGCATTGAACCTTAAAAGCGCAGTGCGGCCCGTTCTCGATGGTTCATACAAAATCGAATTGCATTTTTGGGCTTATTCCACTAATCCCCCCTGAGAGAATCCCCCTCAGTGGAAAAACTGAACCCTAATGTAAAAAATCACTCTCTTAGGGGATCTTGGAATAAGTTATTTTTTGTTTTTTCGATTCTAGTTTTCTCCCCTTAGCGGGATTATCAGGGGTAAATTCTAGACTGTTTTCAGATTCCACTTTTCCTCCTAAGGGGGATTTGTGGAATAAGCTGCATTTTTTTTGTACTTCAGCCTTTAATTGGCATTATTCATATGTTTGTAAATAGTGTCGAAATATACTGAGCGCTCTGAACTTGTTCTTTTGTATATATATATTTTTTTTTTCGTTTATTTTGCTCTTTTTCACTACCAGGTGCACGTGCCAAGGCAAATAACATCCAAAAGTCTGCTCCTTAGACTGAGCCGAGAGGTACGTGTGCATAAAATATAACACTTTAAAAACACATACAAAATCAACTTAATTTCCTACTTTACAATTTTTTTTTCTTTACTAATCCGTAGTTAGACCGCTTCCGAATACTAACAAGAAGAAAGAATGTTCGCAAACAACTGAAGACAAATTACTTTCATAATGTGCATTAGTGATGACATGTGAATATGCGAATTCGCATTTTCATAAGCATGCGAATTCTGCTATTGCTATGCTATGCTATTTGCTAAGACTAATGAATTTTGTTAATATGCGAATTAAAGAGCGCGTTCACCTTAGGCCGTCTCCAAGCCCGCGTTTAGTTTACGCTAAGCAGAGTGTTGGAAATTCATGGCTCAAAAAAAGCCCCGAAAAAAATCGCCCGTGTCTATGTGGGCTAAGTTAAGACACAGCTACAGTGCGTCATAAAAGAGTAGAAATTAAATGAGGGCGCCACTTTCTACGTAACTGTCACATTTTTGACGTAAAATGCTTAAACATGCAACAACAACTGTAATCTGTAATATTGGACAAGGAAAATAATTAATAAATAATTGGATAATGTAAATATAAGAATAATAATATAATATGTATAAGTGTAATAGTTAAAAATCATTAATTTATTATTAATAATTGTACAAATATATTTGCACGCCATGAGAAATGGCAGACATGTCAGGAGCCACTCTTATTTCAAGATCTTGCATGCACGTACTTATTTTAATTCTGTATGTATACACATGTTCGAGCAAATAACATTTATTTCTTTCTTTCATGGCATCAATTTAGTATGGATTTTTTTTAGTACCATTTTGTTTATTTTCTACTCTTTTATGACGCACTTTAAGAGGGCTGTTTATAACTATATTATGTTCTTTAAAATTTTGTTATTTCTAGGTATTTAGGTAGGTGACAAGAAAACATTTTTTCTATTCGATGTTTATAGGTACGTTAATTGTTGTTGTTAGGTTAATTAATTTGTTTATAAAATATCTTTAACAAAAGTATTAAAAACCAATTTTTTTTCTGGTTTCAACTAGGTTAAGCACTTTGTTATAGACTTAGAATTTAAACAGAGTATGTAACTTACTATTTTCTTTTTAATTGTTAAGAATTGTGTTTCAAAGTTGTACAGACGCCAGCACATCAAGCTACTACAATCTGTCAAATTTCTTTAATAGATTTTCAACTTTATCACTACCGTTCGAGGTTGATTGCGAAAATGTGACAGTTTCGGGTAGCTTGACCTGCTGGCGTCTGTACGTAAATTAAGATTTGTTTTTTGTTTTTATTAGGTTAGGTTAGGTTAGACCCCAGACTTACTATTTGACCAAATAAAGGGCCAAATAGTAGAGATAAAAAAAAAATCACCATGTGAAAGAAATTAAATCATTATCTATGCATTGTTGTTTTGTTAGTTATTGTTTGGGTGAAACAAACTTAAACTGTTAAAATTGTATTTACTAAGTATAATTTCAAAGAAATGTTGTTTTTTGTAGTCTGGGAAGTTCATTGTTTATAAAATTGTCACACTACGTCAATAGCAACTAGCGTCGTACAACTGTCAAGGAATGTCATTTGTGAGTTTATACTGACAATTTAAGTTGTTTGTTAATTTTCCGAATAGTTAATTTCCCTCACTCTAACATAAAGATAGGAACTACATTTTTAGTAAGTTATTTTGTGTAGTTCTCTTAAAATATATTTAACCCAGAAACTTTGTTAACATTCCTCCTGAATCAGCTACTTGTGAAAAGTAGATTTTGTATTATCATTGCCAAATATTAAATTACTTTTTCTATACAACCCAATTGTTTCATTTGAATCCTCAAACGATATTTTTTCTATATATAGATGGAACCAACGGCCTAACGTGCTTCCGAGGCGGGGAGGGATCTCGATATCGTCGTCTTAGAGTGAAAACCTCGTATATGCGATAAAGGCAACTTTACAGGAGGAAGATAATACTAAGCCCTGTAAAATTTTCAGAATCAGAATCATCTATTTGTTAAACACAATCAACATTAATAAGCTGCTGCTTCTTGCTATGTTTTGTCATTACCGACATACAAATTAAAATATAAAAAAACAATTTAAATTAAAATTGTCAATTAAATTAAAAGATTGCAAATATAAAGTTTCGATGAAAAAATACAGAAAAAGAAATGTTAATAAAAATAAAAACATTACAAACACAAAATAACAATTATGTATAAAAAAATAAAAATAAAACAATTAGAAATCATTAAAAAAAAAAAAAAACAAAAATCAGAATAAGTCATACTTATTATTATTATTTTTACCATTTAAATACTCCTCCACATTGTAATAACATTTGTCTAGTAGTATTCCCTGAAGAGACTTTTTAAATTTATTTAAAGGCATACTTACCAACACTTAATGTTATCTGGTAGTTTATCATAAATTTTTGAAGCAACACCATAGAAGCTCTTCTTTAATAGTGCAGTTTTGCACTTGATCGGACATAACAGATTCTCATATTGGGCACAATTATTTTTATTACCACAGCTTCTTTATATACCTAAGTGTCTTTTAATGTGAAATATTCAAACTCGTCATAGATAGCGTTACAGGCCGCAATTTTTTTTTTGTGTGAAACTAGGGCTTGCGTTGCGAGGTTTTCCTTACAAAAATGTAATTAAATCAAAATGACTAAAATTGCATTCCCGAGATTTTCACTCTAAGGCGACGATATGTAATAGATGGTTACCCATCCACAGACCGACCTCGGCAAGCGTAGCGTAGCCTGTGATCAACCCGTGTGGCTGGTATTATTTAGCCACGGGCCCCGCGCCCGCGCGCTCGAGGACTTAATGGAACCGACAGCAGGTGGATTGGCCCAAATAAGGTTATATTTTGAGGTCCGAACTTTTGCAAAGTATTATAGAGGTATGAGGAACTGGGTGTAAAGTTCACTCATTCTCTGTGGATCCTCCGACCAGACGGGTGCCGTGCTAATGCCCGACGGTTGATGTCGGGATATTGTTTATATGCCAGTCGCGCAAGCCTTTGATTCGTAGTTCTCGATGGCGTTGTGGATGCTGCCACAGTGTAGTTAGTGTCACCGTAGTAATAGGTATTTTGTGCAAAACGCTGTGATTTCAAAGCGAGTTCAGAATGGATAGCTGCTCTATGTGACGTCACATTTTGCTACAAGTATTTCACATGTTAGAAGTTTTATTGGCGAATATATTCCAAGTGGCAAATAAACATTAAAGTCACACCAGTAATCCCTGAAGGGCTAGATAGAGCTGTACCTATAGTTCACCCAAATTTCGCCAGTTATGTTTAAGTCCCATGTAATAGGTAGGGATGGGCCGAATATTCGTTTTATATTCGGTATTCGGCAGGATTACCGAATATTCGGCTATATCGCCGAATGTTCGGCAAAGTGGTACTCAAAGTTTTTACTGTATTGAGTCGTGTATGATTTATCATGAGTTGAGTGTTAAATGTGTTATTTTTATTAGGTAAGTAATTTACAGTGCAGCTTTATGTTTTGTCGACACTGTAGCTTTATTTCTAATAACAGTAGATAAAAAAGATGGTTATTAAAAACAAAATATAATTATGCAGCTGTTTCGGGCGAAGTTTTACTCCTTACTAGATAATGCAATAACAACATCTGTTACAAATGGGGTAGCGGGCAGGAGGGTCCGGCGCCAATTCGCGCGCTTTGCGTGAACAAGTTCAGACCTGTATACTGTTCACGTAAGGGAATCAATTATGCCGAATATTCGGTTCGGTAAAAGTGTTACCGAACATTCGGCCGAATGTTCGTATTCGGTGAAACCCATGTTCGGCCCATCCCTAGTAATAGGGGGCGAGCCTATTGTCATCAACCGGGCACAAATCCAAATTCCGGGTAAGAAATTTCTGGTGGAAAGATCCAGTAACCCGAACCGGGAATCGAACTCAGGATCTTCATACTCAGGAGCGCTTGCGACTACTATACCAACGAGGGAGTAAAACTAAAGAACAAAATTTCAAATGTAACATTTATTGAATAACATTGATTACAGTGGCTTACAAGATACAAATAATAACAACATCAATTAAATAATACTTCATAATAATCTTTCAACATCACATTTTACGTAAACATTAAAGAAAAATGCAATATTTCAGCGATAAGTTTCTGTTCAAAACAGAATTCAGTTAATTTCTTAAACTTTGGAATAAATAGATTAATATAATTATTTTTAATACATTGTGGGGTTATTATTGTTTAAATTAATTTATTTTAAGATTAACACACATCGAATAATTTACAAATACACATATTTTTTTTTTGACGGATATGACAGTCGGCCCACAGGGTCGAAATTAAAGATGTGGAGGCAAGCAAGAAGTGGAGGGCCACTTTTTTTTTTTGCAAATGTTGAAAGAACAGGTACTCTTGTGAATGTGAACTTTCATACCTAAAAAAAAAAAAAATTGTGGTGGCCCCTTCTTTGTGGAGGCCCAGGGTTAGACTCCGTGTTGCCCTGCCCTAAATCCGGCCCTGTCGACCCACCTGATGGTAAGAAGTCACCGTTGCATTTGGAAATCTACAATACCAGAGGCATTCAGCGACAACATGAAATGTCTCATGTCTCGCCGGATCACAGCAACGCTTGGAGGCAGAAATACGCAGCTGAAGAACTAGTTATGAGAGCATCCAGCACGTCAGTCTTTGGACCTGAACCTATTGTACCCATCCCCTTCAACCCAGGGGGCTACAGGAGTTCACCCACACACAAGCGGAGAGCTGGTGGACCTCGACACCGGGCTGCAGGCAATCCAGAGAGGCTATGACATCCTTAGATGGTAGGCTAAATAGGCGTTTATTACGCCCGGACAGGACCGGCCTGCGTCTGGTGACGAGGACCATCACGGGACACTGCTCGCTAAACAAACACTTCCACACAATAGGTATAACGGACAGCCCTCTGTGCAGGGCTTGCATGGAGGCTGAGGAAACTGTTGCGCATGTATTCTTTGAATGCACAGGCGTCACCTAGATTAGAACAGAAACCCTCGGGGCACCCAGATCTTACACAGATGTTATAAACAGACCAGGAGACATGATCAACTTCTGGAGGGAGGTGGGCTGGTTGGAATAACCACTGATGGCCGCCATGGCCCATGTACAATGGTCCACCTGTAGGACTAAGTACGGAAACCAAACCCTCTAACATAGAAAATAGCTCTTCTACTTCTAATAACTAACGTAAGAATTCATACATTAGTACAGAAAGTGTATATTACAAAATTGAAGAAAGAACTTATTGCTCCCGACTTAAAAATACAGGCTGTTAGGTTAAACGAGGAACATACTTCAATCGAATGATAATGTTTTTTTTTTTTAATGATGGGATCAGTCTGAAACATCATATAAATAAATAAAGTTGAATCGGTCCGTATGTCTGTTTTTTCCGGCTAATCTCCGAAACGGCTGGACCGATTTTGAAGAGATTTTCACTGGCAAATAGCTGATATTATAAGAAGTAACTTGGGATCCTTTTATTTTAGTCTTCTTAGTCAAAATCTTAAATTCACTGACAGACAAGCCTAAACCTCTGAGTCTAGAAGCATGAAATTTTGCACAAGAGTTACTTTTGTACTAAGGAAGGATTTTTGACAATTCATCTCCTAAACGGGATAGGGAATGAAAGTATGTATGGAAGTTAGAGATTTTGAGGATCGGAAATTCCATCATACCTATAAGAAATTTTAACATACATCTTAATATTTATTATGCAGTGCGTTTAGAAAGTCTCCAAGAAGACTATACTTTTAAGTACGTCCACACCCTGGACAGTCAGCCACGCTGCCAACTTTGCTGAATGACTAATGTGCTGGTCTGGACAAGTTGTAAGGATGCCTGATGAGAGGGTAGCTAAGCGCATCTACTTTTCTGAACTCAAGAATGGCAAGCGGAAACAAGGCGGCCAGTTCTTCATACACAAAGACTTTCAGAAAAAACATGTGAAGAGATGCAAATTAGATCCCTCTAGTTGGGAGGAGTTGCCAAAGGATAGACCTGTTTGGATGCGTTTGGTAAAACAAAAAGTTTTATGGCCTTGAAGACCAGCGGAAGAGAGATCTCCACAGCTGGCGAGATCACCTCAAGAGTAAACCACCCTCCAACATACAATACCATCACCACAATGGCATTCTTACATGTCCGCATTTGCACGTGACTTTACAGTCAAGACACAGATTAATACAGATGGGACACTCCGCATAATTATTTAAATAAAAAGCGACTCTTGCTACGACACAATAAAGTGCAATTCAGGTCGCGCAACGCTTATTACCAAAAGTTATATTCACCTACAAGTTGCCTCTCTTTCTATTGCGTAATTCTTATACCGGCGGCGCGCGACAGCCCTACTGAATTGGCCCAGTGAGATGGGCCCGCCGCGTACTTGTAGCTTCATGCCTGAACTGTGGAGCGTTCCATCTGTATTAATCTGTGCCGTGGCCGAAATCGACATGTATTATTTTTTAACATGGCATGAGCGTTTCTTAAAACTCATTGTTACCGCCTGTGCCATCTATCGGCATGTAGAATCAAGATGACGACCTGAAGTTGCCGCTGACGGTGTATTTGCGAATGACATCAACCAATCAGCGTCGAGCATGTATCATCGCGGAGCATCTCCCACCAACTTTACTCGAATTTCTCTCGCATGTCGCGAGCGGAAACGCACGCGCCTCTATATTTTTTTGTATAAATACAGGAAAAGTCTTTAATCAGTGCGCAAATTTTGACAAATTAAACTTAAACGTGTTTTATTATACACCTATTTCTTATTTTGATATGTCTTAGTACAAAAAAATGAAGTTATCGTTAACGAAAGATGTTTATTTTGAAACTGGTATAATGGTTACTCGTCGCGCAACGCACCGGCGGCGCGGTCAGTGAAGCGGAACGCAGTAGTAGGTACCTATCACCTGTGCGCTCGCCCATTGATATTATTACGAATAGATTGTATCCATATTTTGCTGATTTCAAGTGGACATAAAAAAAGTATTGAACAAATAATTGAAATGTGTTTTATTACTGATACTGATCCACCAAAAAAAAATTACGCACTGGTTAAAAACTTATCCCGTATATCGCTCTCAAACGATTGTACCGAACAAATATTAGCAGCAATAAATTTCTTTCTATAAAGGTGCGCTTACACGGGCAACTAAAATTGCTCAATCCTGGTAAATATGACGTCGAGATACGGCCACACAATACCAGGCAATATGGAGCAACATAAAAAACTAGGCCGCCGCCGGCCGGTCGGTTCCTGTCGCGAAAACGAGACGTAGTTATAAGTACAAAGAAGATAGAAAGAAAATTGACAACAAATTTCCTTGATTGTATATTCGGCCACTCATATTGGCGATATTGAGAAATGTGAAATATGTGAGCAATTTGAAGCAATATTCCCGAAACAATTGCCGCATTTTATTGTTGTTGCTCCAGATTGATTATTGATTCAGATTTATCCATTAGTGTTGTCGAGCAATTATTGCTCAAAAAATTGCCCGTAAAAGAGCACGTTAAGATAAATAAATCCATTCATTGAAGTTCAAACCAAATCCTCACGAACGGGAAGAGAAGGCAGCAGCCCTCATCCTGACCCGAGCATCGAATTTAACACACATTTTAAGAGATGCAATCGCAAAATACGATCAATTTAGACTAGTTTGTGAACTAAAGAAAACTGTTAATTAAATAATCTTACAATTAGCATAGATTAGCTTAGAAAACCAGTTGACCAGAGCGTGTTAGTTACATCAATTTCAAAATATCATTCGTTGTATGAAAATACAGTATGATGCTGTAGTAGGTACACTTTTAAACTGTTTTTTAAACAAAAAAAATATTTTGGTTGAACATTTTAGGCTGAAATCAGTATTTTTTTTTTTTACATAATTGTGTTTTTAAAATTATTCATTTTAAGCTCCATTTTCATTCTCGGCACAGCTTATATATAACTAATTATATGTATAACAGTATTATAAATTGACTATTAATTAAATATACAATTGATGGTAACATTTTTCAAACATATTTTTTCCGATTACATACATATATTAAAATAGCTTTATATTCGTGAAGTTATAGTAGAAGAAAACTTATTGTCGGTCTCAAATATTTTATTGAAAATTCAGCTTGGCAAAATGGTAGAGAAATCATACTTTTCGAAAACATCATCGCCCAAAGAAATACTTTTTTGACGATACCTGATCACCTTATTTTAATAGTTTTTAGTCTATTTTGGACAATAATACTAACAAGGGGACGGCACGACCTTGGGGAAACGGATTTGGATGAAATTTCGTGTAGTGGTAGTATACCATGTGGGTACTACCACTATAAAATATTTCCGTCCAATGCCCAGTAAGAGCTGAGAAAAACGCATACAAAGTTCAGCCCGTACTTTATCTAAAGTTTCATTTTATTCCGGTCGAACGTACCGTGGCGTAAGCGGTACGAGTAATGCTCTAGACTCGTACTCCCGCCTGTGCAGGTTCGAGTCTAGCTCGTGGACATTTTTTTCCTTTTTTTATTATTTTTTATTACATATATAAATAATGTATTAAATAAACTATCTAAATTATTTATCATATAAATATGTATAAATTAAAAATTATGAGTATTTTCATCCAAATCCGTTTCCCCAAGGTCGTGCCGTCCCCTTGTAAGATATATTTGTAATTTTAATACAATTGACAGTTATAATATAGCCAGAACAAAAAAAAAAAAAAAAAAAAACATACATTTCTAGACATTCTTGCCAAGCCACAATTTTCAATTGACACGCCCCTAGCAACTAAAATACAACAATCAAATTAAGCTCTTATATTTTTACAAATGACCTTTTGCGCGTTATGTTAAATTGAACTCTATTATTTACACGTTAAACCTGGTTTCCGAACCGTCTGCTAGCATTAGGGTGACCGTTCTCGAGTTTGTCCATACGAGTCTTGCTAAGCGGGCCGGGTTTAGGCGAGCCACGTCCGCCATTGGGGCTGTACTGTAGCATTTGACGCAGCGTGTTTGAGCTGCGCCTAGTCCGAACATACCTGTAGAAAAATAAGGGAGAATAAGTCAGTGTTATGCTGTACCGTGTGGTGCCGGACGTAAAGAATAGTACCACCTCATTTCCTTCCCGCCGTGGGTGTCGTAAAAGGCGACCAAGGGACTTACTAGAGAATGGACTTACTAGAGAATGGGCAGCAGCGTTCTCTATGCATTTTTAACACCATACTGCGATCGCTAACCCGCCTGCCAAGCATGGCGATTATAGCAAATTCCTCCCTTTTGGGGGAGGTCTATGTCCAACAGTGGACGACTTTCGGCTGAAATGAGGATGATGATGATGCTGGCATAGAATGTTTACCTATTGCATTCAGGACCGTGATAGTTTTAAGAGTAACAGAGCATTTTCTTGCTTGTTCTTTTCCTTAAGAATCTGTTTTTTATTAGTGGCTTTTGTGGACATGATATTTATTCAGATTTGTTACTGTAGTTGTAATTGCAATCATGTCATTAATCTTTTATATAGATTATTTTCTATTTTGTGAATGTGAGAACGTTGTAGGCCTAGTAGAGTGTAGATTGGTTGGCACTTTTCTATTTTGTTAAGTACCTGGTAATTGTTGAAAGGCCTACACTGTCCTCCCATACCTATTATCACTGTTATTTGATAATATTGTAAAGCCAATTATTTTTAAAAGAGTAACCGTGGAGTTTCTTGCCGGCTCTTCGCCATAGGAAACGACTAACTCGAACCGTGCACCTAGCTTCTGACGATTCATAAGTGCCCATGTAAGTTTATGTGAAATAAAAAATTTTGATTTTGATTTTGATGGTAATAAATCAATTTACCTTTACCGGCCTTAAAATTTGAGAGTTCTGATTCGCTAGTTTTATTCATAAATGCTTTGAATCAGGTCTCGTAGGAGATGACTTAAGGGTTAAAACCATTGAAGTATAAAAAAATTAGATTCGCTCCTAGATGTGGACCGCATAAATTATGCCGACCGGCACAATTGACCTTAGATACAATGGAACTGGCGTTCGTGTAGCACGTTAAGTACAATTACCGTAATCGTCTAAATAAGTACCAACAATGCCGTCCTGTGTTTTCAAAATGTGCACAAATAATTCACAAACCAAAAACAAGTTCCACGGGATTATCCACTCGTAAGTACATCAAAACTTATTTTCTTTAAAATTCTCCTGTTTAATATTGCTTTCTAGGTCGCCATTTGTTTCTGAGTTGTTATTGGTACGTAAAAGTGACAATTATTGCTATCTCGTTTCCGCTACAGCCCGCGTCATATCTCTCTCTATTTCGGTTGTTGATGCATGTCGCATGACATCGGGAAATGTAGTTGTGTGGGTGTGTTTACATGTAATTGTTTCTAGTCCAATAATGTTTGCGGGGGCTTATCTTCCTTTTTTATACATCAATGGTTAAAACACTGGTTTTAGTAGTGAGTCAAAGAGTTTTCACAAGTGAATAAAGAAATTATACCAAGACGATGATTAAAAAAGTCATCTTGTGTGTTAATCTAACTGTTAGATATCATCAGTTCATGATTATGTTAATGTTTGAATGTTCTTATTTAATTTCAGTGCTTTCTCCCCTAAAATGTTATTTTGGCGTAGAAACAGGTTTGGTGACAGTATTTCTCTGGATGAGCTTCTTCACAAAAAGCCTTTTAACTATAACTATTAACTTACCAGCCGTGCTCTGCCAGAAGGACAGCCTGTTGTCGGCCGTGGCGTAGGACACGAGGTAGCGTCCGTCGGGACTGAAGGCGCACGCGGTGACCGGCCCACTGTGCGCCGCCAGCGACTGGCAGCGACCCGCGCGTAGTTCGTACATGGCCAGCTGGCCTGTGTGACTGCCCACTGACAAAAACAAGTTTTGGACTTTACTTACGAGTACATGGAAGAAATATATACAGGAAAAGTTTATAACCAGTGCGTAATTTTTTTTTTGTGGTTCAGTTTCAGTAATAGAACACATTTTCATTATTTTTTCTATACTTTATTATTTTGTTCCACTTGAATTCAGCAAAATATGTACACAATCTATTCGTTATAATATCAAAGGTCGCGGGCGCGCGGCCCTTTGGCCGACAGTCCCGTTATGCACGTGTTCGAGTGATGTCGCATCGCTTTCCTGCGCATGCACCGCAATGAAAATGTTTTGAATTTTTCTACAACGATGTTAGACTTTCCTGCCGCGAATTTTTCGCGAAAACAAAATTCAAGATGGCGCTTCCAAAAGTTTGCAAGGTTTTCGTCAAGGGTGTAGTTTTAATGGTTTTCGAGGGCCCATAATCCAGCCGTGGTACGAAGAAATATCATTACTGCAAATTTTTCGCGCAAGTGTCTTTCGCGGAAATGACTGGTGCAAGTGTACCAGTACTAGATCTTTGTAAATGTAATAATCTCTAATACTGTTCTCACTTTTTTTTAATATAATACCAGCCTATAAATGTCCCACTGCTGGGCAAAGGCCTCTTCTCATACAGAGAAGGCACGAGCATTGATCACCACGCTTGCTCAAGACGGGTTGGCGATTTCAGACTTATATTAACTATAAGTCCAGGTTTCCTCACGATGTTTTTCCTTCACCGATGTCAGTAATGCCCAAGATAAACTCAGAAAGTACATATGAATTGAAAAAGTCACATTGGTACTTGCCCAGATTTGAACCCACAACCTCATGCATAAGAGGCGAGGCCTTAACCAACGGGCCATCATGACACTTAATAATTATTAATTATTATTATTCTCTTGAAACGATTGCAAACTCCACTGAGGGTTGGAATTTGCGAAAACCTCGCGAGCAAAAGCTGTAAAATATAACGAAAATATATCATACCTGCGATTCTCCTAGTAGCAGGACAGTGCGACACCTGGTTGTATCGACAGATGGCCGGGAACACCTCGTTCAAGCCTTTACTCTTCAGATGTGACTGGTCGACGCAGTGCAGGATTATATCCATCACCTAGAAATTAATAAGATGTTTGTAAAAAAGTGTTATTCAAATAGCTTAAAACCTGAAACGAGATTATTTCGAGTCGAGATTATTCGAGTGTAGAATATCGATTCTGCTCTGTTTTCAATATAAAAAAACCATGTCGTCCGTGTCGGACAACTTAACATTGTAGTTAAAAAACATGCTCTTCCATACGGAATGTATGGAAGAACACAGATTTCAACTGTAAATGTAAGTTGGTCGACTATTTAGTAATTTTCCTTTAAACTTCGTTATATTTATATGTTTTTTTTCACAAATACAATCATTTTGCAGCCCCCCCCCCCCCTGCAAGCTTAATGGTTGTATTTGTTAAGATATCGATACCAATAACGACTGCAGAGTTTCGCTAGGTAATTTAATTTGACCCTTTACAGTTTCATTGCAATTTGATGAGTGATCTGTGGGTTTTATTCGAATCATGAGAACCGAAAGGAAGGAGAAAAAAAAAGGTTTGATGGCCACAGAAACACATGCATATCTATATTAATAAATAATAAAGCAGAGTAGTTTGTTTGTTTGAACGCGCTAATATCTGGAACGGCCGGTCCACAGGCAGAGCCCTTCAACCCTCTCCTGGTCGACGCCAGTAGTCAGCCTTAACCTGGCGCTGTACTTCATCCGACTTACTGGAGCATAACGCAGGGCCATCCCGACTCACTGGGGAATCTCCACAGATAGTTCCGACGCACTGTGAACTATGTGGCACCCGGTTCCGATCCATTGGAACCACAACTGACCCTGGCAAGCATCATATGCACTGACTCAGCCCACTATTGACCTTCGGTCTCCGGAGGGGAGTGATGTGGCGGCATGCGAATTACGCATCAAAGACCTGACGTCACAAATCCTGCATCGCGCAATCAGAGTTAACCGTGCGACTAGAATATATAAATCATCCCGACATTAACAGTAGGGCAGTTGCCCACCAGACACAACACCCGTCTGGCCGGAGGATCCTCCCTTTTCAATGGAGGACGAGTGAACTTCACAAGCTGTTGCTCATACCTCAATACAGTAATAAAAGGATGGTGGGATCAGGTCGTGGAGCTCCCGAAGCCATCAGGCCATGCAGAGAACAGCGCGAACAAAGGTACCTCGACCAGCAGCTCGGCGACCTCGTTGTGCATCCGGTCGATGAGCAGCTCGATGCCGCGCAGCACCTCGGCGCGGCCCTTCTGCAGCGCCAGGTAGGCGGCCGACGGAGGGCCCGACGCAGCGGCCGCGGCGCAGCGGGCCACCTCGCGGGCCATCGTGGTGATGAAGGCGGCTGGTCTGGAGGGAATTGTTTATTGCAACTATACAGGGTGACTGGATCTGGACCCGCCAGAGTAAGTTCGCATATCGCCGTATGCTACGAATAGTGCCCTAACGAACTCAGGGGCTTTCTTTTTTTATTGCATATTTCAATTCTGCTCATCATACCACATAACAGTTCAACAAAACAATTAAAAACGGCATTTAAAGGACAAAATGCGTATAAAATATAAAGATAATTTATTGAAAAAATCCTTGCCGAACCTTAAAATACTAATACACATTATAAGAAATCTATTCATATTTTTTCATATTTAATTTAATTAAACACAAAAAAGTGTCTCCTGAAAAGTAGCTATTATGCAGTTACGCCCCTATTCGTAGGATAAGACGATATAGAGGAGGTCATTTGCTTATTATTAGACCTTACTACGTGACATTAAGTACCACTAGCGCCATCTAGTATCGAGTAGCAGAACTAGTAGAGTCAAGATGCTTCTAGAAAGCACTCAAACATTCTAGATGTTTCTACAGTAGAAGGTTCTAGACTATATATGGCCGGTATGGACTCCGACCTGAGTCAGTCGAAAAACAAGTGATCAAGCGACAAGTAAACTTCAAACGATACAAACGCTCTTCAAGTGCGATTTTAGAGTGATCAATAGTGCAGTTGTTTTATAATTAGTGTGTTTGAGTTGTTATCAGTGTTGTTTAATTTAAGTGTCATTTTGGTTATTAAACCAGGGCCTCAAGTCTGCTATTACAATAGTGTCAGAATGGTCTCTTCATTGTGAGTTTTTGACAGATTTGCCATACAAACACTGTCAAATACTCACAACGGCGAGACCATTCTGACACTATTGTAATAGCAGACTTGAGGCCCAGTTTTATTGTCACGAATCCCAAACTCGTAACAATAGTGTAGGAGATATGTATGTATGATATGTGGGTATGACGTCAAAAAACGTAAGAAAATTTTAATTTCGCTGGCTACCCTGACGATTTCGCCTTAAAGCTTAACGTATCCAAAATATAATTCTGTCTCTGTCATCTACAAACGATTGAAAGAAACAAAACATATTTTATTTAGAGCTAAACATGTTTTTGTAGCGATATTATGTGGTGCTATTTCGCCGGTTGCACGCAACACTGAACGCCCCGCCGGACGCCTTTTCACTCAGGCCGTACACTTAGTATTGTAGTAGTATACCTGGCAGTAGCTATGAGAGTGAGCGCGTGTCGGGCTGTACGGCAGGAATCTGCTTGCGGAGTCAGAGGGAGGCCGTACGTCATTGAGGGCACGAGTTTATCGGCGTCGCAGCACATCTCGAGAAGACCTGGGAAGATATGGAAGAATTTACATTAAGTTGAGAAAATTTGTGGATCTGCCTTGTAATTTTTTTTATTAATTTTTTTATTTAGGATCTCCAACAAAAGATGTACACAATACATGACACATAAATAAAGGGCAACATCAGGTACTCAGCAGGTGTACTCCTTCACAGGAGACCACAGCATGCACAATATTGTAATGATAATGATATAATCAAATCCTCCTGCAACACAGTTATTACAAGCGTTTGTTTTGTATTTGTTGTATATTTGTTATATGTTAATTTTTTTTTTTATATTTGTATTTAATTAAATCAAAACAAACATGTTGTTAGGTTATGGTACAATAGATGTTACAATTAGAGATCGGATATTCGGATGCATATTCACCTAAAGTTGAGATGTTTGCTATTATGGAAAGCGCTTTTGTATCGAATAAATCTCGCGGTTCCGGTGTTTTATTTTAATTTTAACTAACACACACCACCCCTACTCTTACATCCTACTTACACATATTTGCATAGGGGATTAAAATAATTTGAAATAAATATGCATCTGAATAGTTATGCAATTCAAGAATACCGGGTATATTTTTGTTTTAATAATAATTTAGAAGTCGCTTCCATACTATACACCCGACTAGTTATGCATTGCCGGTATTCCTGGCATCACGGGATTTCTTACAAAAAAATATATTTTAAGAAGCTGCTTCCATACTTTCATAGCTAAAAATTAACTTTAGGTAAATATGCATCCGATTATCCGATTTCTAGTTACAATATAATATTATATTATATATATGATAATAATATATGAAATAATTTGATAATTATTTAATATACGGACAATTTCAGTTGGTTGTCAATTCGCTTAACAATTATCTCTCTGAGTTTACATGAATATTGTTACGCGCCACACAAGTTTAAGTACCTCTAGCGTCATCTAGTATCGAGTAGCAAAATTAGCAGACTCGAGATTCCTCTAGAGAATTCGATGCTAGAACTTTCTAGAACTTTCGACACTGGTCAGTAGGGGCCGATATGTACTCGAACATTCTAGATGTTTCTACAAGGTTCTGGAACGATCTAAGGAATATAAAAGGCCGTATGCACCGCGACTCGGGACAGTCGAAGTCGAAGCAAACAAGCGAACAAGTGCGATCAGTACCCCTACCATGAGTTGTTATCGAAAACTTACTCGCTATCGTTAAACTCGCTAGCGTATTAACGTGGATCGAATAGATTTCGATAATGCTTGCACCATGAGTTTTACGGAGTCTTACGCGGGCGCTAACGCTCGATAGATCGTGGCGTCTAGCTAACTTCACTCCTATGTTTTTGTTTCTTTCTTTCTCAGTAATAAGAAGCGAGAACGGCTAAAAATGTAATGACAGTCAATACCACGAAATAATCTGACTAAACAGAAAGGTTGGCGGTTCGTAGACTACGTAAGTTATTTAGTTGTTATTGAATTTTTATTCCTTATATGTCATTATCGTCTATTCAATTTGTAGTTTTGCTGACGATGTGTAGGGTCGAGTTGTTGAATTACTAGGTTTGCGGCGTTTTTTATTTTTAAAAGTGATATAACTTAGAAAAAATTGAATATTACAATGAGGACAATTTCAATTGTTGGTGGAGTTCATGGAAAAGTGTGTTTTTACTTTATGTTAATTTCTTTTAAACCTTAAAGTTACGAAATTATAGTTGCCCCTCAACCCATATTCCATGCTAAATAAGCTCTTCCAGACATTATTTAGTCTCTAATGGACTAAAAACGTATATAATTTTAATGTAAACCTACGTTTCACACCTCAAAAAGCTAGTGAGTTACGTAACTACCATCGTAAGCGTATTTTTCGATAGCGTCTGTGAAATTAGTGACTCATGGTGCCGTTTTGTATGGCGACAGCTGAAAAACGTTAGTGACTATCGAATAGATTACGTTAGGTTTCTTACCTATCGAAATCTATAGTGTTCATGGTACGCATTTTAATTCTTTCAGTGACCGCTAGGGGCGCTGTACAGTATTTCATACATATTATTTACGGAGACGCTAGCGAGTATTGGCTGTGCAAACTCATGGTAGAGCTACTGTAGTGCTTTATAATTAGTGTGTTCGAGTTGTTATCAGTGTTGATTAAATAAAGTGTCATTTTTGGTTTGTAAATCGGCAGTGTTTATTGTCACGAACCGCAAGCTCGTAACAATATGGTTAATTTCACTCACCCAACAACACGTGACTGACGTCCAAATAAGGCTCCCAGACCGTAAAGCCCCGGCCCAGCAGGTCCACGGCCGCGCGGCGCAGCGGCGTGTGCGCGGGCAAGCGCGGGCACGCGGGGCTGAGGAGGAGATGGGTGAGCGCCAGGGCCGTCAGGCGGGCCAGGTTGTTGGACGAGCTCAGGGTGAAGCCTGGAACGGAAGTAGTGTTCTTTGTGAGATACAGGATACAGTTAAAAAGAGAGAACATATATTTTTGACCCCTTTTTAAGGTTCCGCACCCAAAGGGTTGTGCATGTGACTTTAAATGTTTGTAAACGCACCCACAATACAGGAAAAATTCTATACTCCATTTATTATAACATTAGACAAATAACTGTTCTCACCCTTTCGTTATTTCGATGTAAACGTTTAATAAACTCCGTTATTTCACGATAAATACAAAGCACTGTAATCTATTTACCATTTACATTAAAAAAATAACTCTAAAGTGCAGTAATTTCAACAATATTACACAAAAACTGTCGTTATTTAGCCGTTATTTGTCTAATGTAAATGGAGTATAGTGTGGGACAAAGTTTAATAATAATAAAAAAAAGGGTAAAACGGGTATTACTGACTCCGCTGTCCGTCCGTCTGTCTGTCCGTGTGTCACCAGGCTGTATCTCATGAACCATGATATTTAGACGGTTGAAATTTTCACAGATAATGTATTTCTGTTGCTACTATAACAACAAATACAAAAAAACAGAAAAAAAAAATATTTAAGGGGGCTCCCATACAACAGACATGATTTTTTCCCCGTTTTTATAGATAACTAGCTTTTGCCCGCGGCTCCGCCCGCGTGGATGTCGGTTATCGCGTAAAAAAGTAACCTATGTCCTTCTCCATATCCCAACCTACACCTCTGACAAATTTTCCGACGATCGGTTCAGAGGTTTAGGCGTGAAAACGTAACATACAGACAGACAGACAGAGTTACTTTCACATTTATAATATTAGTATGGAACTATGGATGGTACGGAACCCTTCGTGCGCGAGACCGACTCGCACTAGGCCGGTATTTTTTACGTGTTCAGTAAAGTAAATCTTCAGGGTGGATATTTAGTCACCTGCATCCGTCAAGGGGATGATTTTACCTGTCATACTGAACAACTTTCGCTATTAAACTCTTTCGATCGCTTTTAAATTGAACGCAGGGAAAACTACATTTTAATGTTTTTTTATATCATAAGTAATCTTTTAAATAAAATCCTCGTATCACAATGTTAGTTACCATACTCCTCCGAAACAGCTTGACCGATTTTTATGAAATTTTATATGCATATTCGGTAGGTCTGACAATCGGCTACCATCTATTTTTTTTTTTAAGTTTTAGGTAGGTAGGTAGTTAGGTAGGTAGGGTAGGGTAGGGTAGTGTAGTGTAGTGTAGTATAGTGTAGGGTAGGGTAGGGTAGGATAGGTAAGGTAGGGTAGGATAGGATAGGATAGGATAGGTAGGTAGGGTAGTGTCGGGTAGGGTAGGGTAGGGCAGGTAGGGTAGTGTCGGGTAGTGTAGGGTAGGGTAGGGCAGGTAAGGTAGGGTAGGGTAGAATAGTGGAGTTTATACTATAGCTTTTGACAGAACGAAGTCTGTCGGGTCTGCTAGTTAATAGAAATAATTTAACCTACCTTCTACAACAGAGCTCTTCCGACTGTCTCCGTCTTTTCTCCTCTTATTGCCGGCAGCGCCTAAAACAAGCAAGCGAAACAATGCAAATCATATCAACAGAAATAAGCGAGCTTTTAATAATATACATTTTGTCTGTAAGAAGCTTTCTTGAGTATAGAAACAGCTTATAATTTAGCTGGGGCAATTTTTTTACATATGTACAATATCTATAAACAATATTATATCTGTTTTATTCTTAAAAACCATACCTTCGCTAGTAATATCTTGTCCAAACTCTGCCCCGATGACTCCCAACAGTACCACGGCGGTGGTTTGCTTGCGTTTGAGTTCGGCTAACGACGACGGCTTGCGGATTATCTCCTCTTCTTCTTCTTCAAATTCTTCTTCTTGCTATAAGAAGAGAAGAAGGGAATTATTTGATTGTTGAATTTGTCTGTTAGTTTTCTTAACAGCCAGTGATTCTGACATCTACGAACCAAGAATCCGATTCCCGACATCCGACATCAAGTCAAAATCAAATAATTTATTTCAAATAGGCACATAAAACGCACTTTGGAACGGCAAAATTTACAAAAATAATTAAGTTTTAATACTTTGTATACATCAATTATATCATTATGTGAAGACGATGTACAGACGCCAGCAGGTCAAGCTACCCGAAACTGTCACATTTTCGCAATCAACCTTGAACCTTATACGGTAGTGATAAAGTTGAAAATCTATTAAAGAAATTTGACAGATTGTAGTAGCTGGATGTGCTGGCGTCTGTACCTAGAATAAAATTACTATACCACAACAAGTACAAAAATAAAAAAATAAGCAATGACGGATAAATTAATTATGTATTAGATACATGGTGCTCACATATTTACAAATATTGTTAAAGTAAACGATTTTACTACGATGTGCCGTGTGGTGCCGCACGTAAAGAATAGCACTACCCCATTTTCTCCCGTGGGTGTCGTAAAAGGCGACTGTGTCTCGTAATGTTAATTACTTTGCTTATTATTGTATAGAATCAAGTTCTTCTAACTGAACAGATAGCTGTGCTGCTGGAGAGTTTGTTGCGCCACTTCTTCTTCCCAGCTAAAGCACCAGGAAGTGGTGAAGGGCGGGCGTTTTGAGGGACTGTCGTATCTAATTTTGATGTTCGAAAAGTGCTGATTTTCAGCCTATGTAATTTGAATAAATGACTTTTGATTTTGATTAAAGGATATACAGCCGTGAGGTACAAATTGTATTTTTTTTATGTTGTGTTTACTTGTGACATGTGCCATAAAACATATTTTCTTTCTTTCTGTTATACTTACTACTTGCTGCACTTTCTCAGCGGGTTCCTTGTGCGCGGCGTGCGGATTGATACTCTCCGTGTGTGTGTATAGAGGCAGAAACTGTGCCCAGTTGTCTACCAGCGTCTTACGTCCTTTTGGACCGAGCCTGTAAAGAAAAAACGTGATTAATATTAGTTCATGGAATGATAATAGTAGATTGTTTACCTAGGGAGCAAATAACTATTTTAAAGGCGAGAGTGTTTCTATAAATACAGAGCGGAGCGAAGGATTCTAAAGGAGAATCCTGAGAGCAGCGAAAGATTCAAAGTATGACACTCGAGCTTAAAAAGTGTGTAAAAGTTTAAGTAATCAACCATCTATGAGAAAAAAAAAAGAATTTTTAACATTTATTTGACATAATATAGAAATAATTAGAGGCTAATGTTTATATTTGAACAATTATCGAACTGCATTGTAACAATTTTGCGGAATGCATTGTAACAATTTTGCGGAATGCATTTCGCGTGTTTTTGTTTTTTCACAAACTTTTTTTAAATTTGGCTCGCTCGCCTTTTACTTTATCATACAGCCTGTTACTTGTTCATACGATGTTCATGATGGATCTCTTTGATGATTGAAACTTTTACTGTAACGATATCCACATTCCAAATTCAAATCACTTTGAGTCCCTAGGGATTAAAGAGCTAATTTAGATCCTGCTTACGAAGAATAAACTAGCTCTTTTTGAGTAGTTGTCATAAAAAAGCTGTTATTTTGACATTACAGACACTTGCAATTATATTTATTTGTACAGATTTAAAAAAAAAAAAACTATTTAAAACCACATGACATGATTACCATTACAACTTGATGCTAACTACGTTTATGTCAGAGCACTCACCTGCCAAGCTCAGCAAGCAAGAGCGCCTGCGCAGCTTCCCGAACTTCCAAACAGTGATGTTGCCAGCGACGAGCCAACATCTCCACTTGGGGACGCTTGAAGCTCTTGGCTCCTGAAAGAACAAGAAGAAAATACATAGAAAGAAAGAAAAAAGAAAACGTTTATTTGCGGTAAATATGACGCAAAAAAAATAAACCGGCCAAGTGCGAGTCTGACTCGCGCACGAAGGGTTCCGTACCATTATCTATAAAAACGGCAAAAAATTATTTTGATATGTCTTAGTACAAAAAAATGAAGTTATCGTTAACGAAAGATGTTTATTTTGAAACTGGTATAATGGATACTCGTCGTGCAACGCGCTGGCGCGGCGGCGGCGGCGCTGTCAGTGAAGCGGAACGCAGTAGTAGGTACCTATCAGCTGTGCGCTCATTGATATTATTACGAATAGATTGTATACATATTTTGCTGAATTCAAGTAGGACTTAAAATGTGTTCTAGTGTACTTATTTTTAATTTAAATTATTATTTTAAATTTGATTTTGTTTTTAATTTTATAACTTTGCGATTTTATTTTGTATTGTGAATTGTGTAAAATTTGCCTATGGATATTTATCTGAATTAAATGATTTGATTTGATTTAGTAGTCTACTAATAAATAAGCAAGAACCAACCTGCAGCAACCACCTTATCAGGCAACAGCACGCAATGCAGCGTCGCCAATAGCGACCAACCCTGCTTGATATGCGCCTGCTGAGCCGCCAGCTGTTCTTCTCGCTCCTCGTCTTGCGCCCAGGATGAAGAGCTCCTGGTGGACGGTCTGGGAAGAATAGGAGTTGACGTCCCGGGAGGGTAGGTTATTGTTCTTATACACACGGATATAAAGGAGGTGGTTATTATTCTTAAACTTCGTAATCTGATTTAAACTTTCTGATTTGGACACCTAACTTAATTTTTAAGAGCCAGATTAATACCAGCTACCAGCAGCTTTCAGTATTTTGTATTTATTGTTTGTCATAAGTATAAAAAAGCGCTTTAATGGCTACATGCTCAGATTGGACATTTTGGGATTTGGATATTTTGGGAAATGGAAATTTTGAGAATTTGAAATTTTAACCATTGGAAATTTTGACAATTGGACATTTTGGGATTTGGACATTTTGACACCGTTGGACATTTTGACAATTGGACATTTTGGGATTTGGACATTTTGAGGATTGGACATTTTGAGAATTGGACATTTTGACAACTGGACATTTTGACAATTGGACTTTTTGGGATTTGGACATTTTGACACCGTTGGACATTTTGAGAATTGGACTTCGCCCCTGAACGATTTTAAGGTAAGGTAAATTGTACGGAAAGTAACTCGTCAAAAAAAAAAAAAAACTACAAAAACAGAACTTACTGCTACGAAATAGAACGCTGTCAAAATGAAATTGTTATCATAGTCAATTTAATAACAATTAAATTTATTTTGTAGTAATTTTTTTTTTATATGACGTTTTTTTTTTTCAAAATTTTGTTACTTTTAGGAAACAATTGTATTTCAAAAGATTGATTCATTTTTATTAGGTTAATTTGTTTAGGTTAGTAGTGGTTTAGTGGCTAGAGTGAAGATTTAAGAAAAGTTTTTAGCAGAAAAGTGGTAAATTTGGAACACAAGCTTCTTGGCTATCCAGAGATCATTATAAAAGACACAAGAGAATTTACAGATGAAACGCTGGTGACTGAATACAGTTAATGTTACTTAGCAAAAAAAAAAATATCTTATCTGTATACCTATATTATAAGCATATAAATTATTTCTATTTTATATTTCTATCACATCATATTTCCAAATACGCTCGCGTTGCGATGATATGAGTATGTTGGCGAGAGCTACGATGGACAGTTATCACTATGATATCACTGTGCTATCACTTTGATATCACTATGGTATTATCATCATCTGTGCAGGCGCCTGATGACCTCCTGCTCGGACACGAAGCTCGCGTTGATCATTGCCATGAGTGTGTTCGCGAGGGCGACGATGGACAGCTATCACTATGATATCATTGTGCTATCCCTACGATATCACTATGCTATCACTGTGCTATCACTATGGTATTATCATTATCTCTGCAGGCACCTGATGACCTCCTGCTCGGATACGAAGCTCGCGTTGATCATTGACATGAGTGTGTTGGCGAGGGCTACGATGGACAGCTATCACTATGATATCACTGTGCTATCCCTACGATAGCACTGTGCTATCACTTTGATATCACTATGGTATCATCACACCTGTGCAAACGCCTGATGACCTCCTGCTCGGGCACGAAGCTCGCGTTGCTCATTGACATGAGTGTGTTCGCGAGGGCGACGATGGACAGCTATCACTATGATATCATTGTGCTATCCCTACGATATCACTATGCTATCACTTTGATATCACTATGGTATCATCATCACATGTGCAAGCGCCTGATGACCTCCTGCTCGGGCACGAAGCTCGCGTTGCTCATTGACATGAGTGTGTTCGCGAGGGCGACGATGGACAGCTATCACTATGATATCATTGTGCTATCCCTACGATATCACTATGCTATCACTTTGATATCACTATGGTATCATCATCATCTGTGCAGGCGCCTGATGACCTCCTGCTCGGACGCGAAGCTCGCGTTACTCATTGACATGAGTGTGTTCGCAAGGGCGACGATGGACAGCTATCACTATGATATCACTGTGCTATCCCTACGATATCACTATGCTATCACTTTGATATCACTATGGTATCATCATCACCTGTGCAAGCGCCTGATGACCTCCTGCTCGGGCACGAAGCTCGCGTTGCTCATTGACATGAGTGTGTTCGCGAGGGCGACGATGGACAGCTATCACTATGATATCATTGTGCTATCCCTACGATATCACTATGCTATCACTTTGATATCACTATGGTATCATCATCACCTGTGCAAGCGCCTGATGACCTCCTGCTCGGACGCGAAGCTCGCGTTACTCATTGACATGAGTGTGTTCGCAAGGGCGACGATGGACAGCTATCACTATGGTATCACTGTGCTATCCCTACGATATCACTATGCTATCACTTTGATATCACTATGGTATCATCATCACCTGTGCAAGCGCCTGATGACCTCCTGCTCGGGCACGAAGCTCGCGTTGCTCATTGACATGAGAGTGTTCGCAAGGGCGACGATGGATAGTAGGTGGTTTGTCGTTAATGTAGTGCTGAGCTCCCAGTGAAGTTTTGATGAGAAGAGTCTGGAAATAAAGTAGATTAATTATGCTTCCATTTCTTCCCGTGGGTGTCGTAAAAGGCGACTAAGGGACTTGCTAGAGAATGGGCAGCAGCATTCTCTATGAATTTTTAACACTATACTGCGATCGCCAACCCGCCTGTCAAGCGTGGCGATTATGGCAAACCCCCCCCAATTGGGGGAGTTGAATAACTATTTTTATTTTTTATTCAGTTCACTTATGTTCAGCAGTGAACGTCTTTCGGCAGAAATGAATGATGATGAATGAATGAATTAAGCTTAAAATAATATTGCTAGGTTAAACTTGAATACCGATGCCTTAAGGCTCCTACAACCAGGCGCGACCCGCAACGCGACACAACACACCGCGTGTCGCGCGATGGGCGGTACCTTTGTGTCGCGTTGCGGGTCGCGCCTGGTTGTAGCCTTTATGGGGCAGAAAAGCATTGCATCGTTAGTAAATTCGGACTTCTGAAATCGCTAAAACGGAGTTACCAAGCGTGAATGCTAAATGCTTATTCCAGCTGTCTGTCTGAGAGAAGATATAATCATAAATATCATAAATATAAATAAATATCATAAATATCGTAAATATCATATTTTTTATCATAAATATCATGAGAGGCATGAAACGGCTTGGTAGCCGTTTCATGCTATTTGAAATTTATCATGATATTTATGGTTTTTGAAAACTACTCAACACAGTTGTCAAACTACTTCCTTATCCATTAGACACATTTCAATCCCCTCATGCAGAGCGCCAATAATGTATAATAATATCCCTAACTGTGTTAAGAAATTAAATAAAACCAGTTTAAAAACACATTAAAAAATACTGACAGAAAAAGCCTATTATAATGTTAATGAATTTTTAAATGATAAATCGCTCTGAAGTTAATGACTGAATCTATTCTATTTATTTTGAATCGCATGACTATTGACGTATTTGATTTAATATTATTGTGAATTGTTGATTTATTTATATTATTGTTCATTGTATCTTAATTTTGAAATCCTTTTGTCTTTCGACCTAATTTGTATACCAGCCATGGTCAAACATGTTGAGCCAAAAATACCATGTTACACCTATAATAAGCATCATACCATATAAATAATCTACACGTTTTTGCAAATAAATGAATCTGAATCTTACCTGGTCAACTTCTCCTGTCTCAGTAGTTCCGGCGGCAGATCCGAGGTGATCAGCAATGGGTCATCAGGGACTGTCGCACAAGCGGCCGACCAGCTTCCCAGCCAGGTGGGAAGCTGTACTGCCATGTGACCGTGACGGGAAACCACGCCGAAGCAGACTGGCACCTGGAGGAAAAATTAAAAAAATAATGGTAGTGGGTGGTATCTAAGTAGTCGGTTGGGTAACGATATTACTTCTTTCCCGCTAGAGAAATTGTTATTAAGGGGGAAACGTCAGGGTAGCCCGCGAAATTCAAATTTTCTTACGTTTTTGCAATTTGCAGCAGTATCAGGCTCAGTCAGTAACTCTAAAAGTCATGATTTCATGTAATAGTTATTCAATCAGATTATTCGAACTTAAGTAAGTATATTACTGATTCTGATGATTATAATTCTGTTAAGAGCGTTGTCACCGGTCCACTAGCGCTACTCTTTTAAAAACATATTATCTCGTGACTGAGAAGGAATTATGAAAAACGGCTCAATCAACTATATCGGTAAGTGTGTCTATTACCGATATAGTTGATTGAGCCGTTTTTCATAGTTTTTCTAGAATTTTCTAATATCTTTTATAAAGTTTCATATTGAGACACGAAGCAACAAAATAAGATCTAGAGGAATGTGGCCGTTTTTATATAGATCGATACTTTTTTACGCGATAATCGACATCCACGCGGACGGAGCCGCGGGTAAAAGCTAGTGTTCATAAACAGGGGCATAGCAAATGAATCATTTGGGAGGCTATGCTACAAACTTAACATAGGCCTCAACAATCCCAGCTTAACACTCACAAACCCTATGAAGTCCTGGATCCAGTCCCCAGGCATGCGGAAGTGATATGAGGATCTGTGCTATCCCCAATGTACTTGGAGGTTTCTAAAAACTATGCTTAGTACTTACCATAGGCCTCAACAATCCCAGCTTAAGACTCACAAACCCTATGAAGTCCTGGATCCAGTCCCCAGGCATGCAGCAGTGATATGAGGACCTGTGCTATCCCCAATGTACTTGAAGGCTTCTAAAGACTATGCTGCAAAGTTACCATAGGCCTCAACAGTCCCAGTTTAGACTCACAGACCATATAAAGTCCTGGGTCTTGTCCCCAGGCATGCAGCAGTGATATGAGTATCTATGCTACCCCCAATGTATATGGAGGCTTCTAAAGACTATCCTGCAAAGTTACCATAGGGCTCAAAAATCCCAGCATAGACTCACAAATCCTATGAAGTCCTGGATCTAGTCCCCAGGCATGCAGCAGTGATATGAGGATTTGTGCTATCCCCAATGTACTTGGAGGCTTCTAAAAACTATTCTTAGAACTTACCATAGGCCTCAACAGTCCCAGCTTAGACTCACAGACCCTATCCAGGTCTGGATCCAGTCCCCAGGCATGCAGCAGCGATATCAGGATCTGTGCTATCTCCATGGTGTGCGGGGGTTCTGCCAGGGACATGTCTCGAGGTCTCGGGCGCTTCCCTTGGGTCGCTTCATCTGTAACAAGAGGAAATGGATGTTAGTTGAGTTTTTAGAAATGGTGTTTTTTTAATTTGGAAACTTTAATGCTTTCTTCTCCATAATCGTCTGTTGATGAATGGAAGATTATGTATTGTACAAAAAGTATAAATTTTTGAAAATTCATCCCCTATAGTGGTTAAATAGGGGTTGGAACTTCGTCTTTTTGTCGATGGGAAATCCAAAAGGTGTATAAAAATGTTGAGAGTTTTAGTTCCATGGTTTTTCCGCAAAGAAGGTGGCGCCATGTATTTTAAATTGTTAATCTGTGACTGGTTTAGAAGAAAAAACTGACCGCAAAAATTTCAGAATTTTCGTCGAGTGTAAATTTGTTCGGTTTTAAATAAATTTATCATGAATGCCCAGTGACAGTGAAGAGTTTGACGTCGAGCAAAGAGCAAAAGACATAATAGATAATCTTTTGCCGCCAAAATCGCGGAAGATTAACCTAAAAACTTACGAAAGTTTTATGGACTAGAGGAATTATTAAATGTTTTTGTACTAAATTGACTATTTTTCTCGCACTCAAAGTGAAAAGTACAGTTTGCATCTCGAGACTAAACGCCAACTTAATATACCCTCGGTTTCATTGACTCCCTCGCACGCTCGGGAGTCAAACCACCTCTGGTATATTATTGGATTCGTTTAGTCCCTCGATATAAAATATTCTATTGCGTAACTTATAGCTACGGCGCCATCTGTGAGGAGAAATGAAAATTATTCTGTTTTGTGCAACTCGTGGCTTGTGTTACTAGCATAAAAGATGAAAGACAGGTGGATTAAGGCGATACCCTAGCGTGAGCGGTCGGTCCTTCTCTTCCAAGCCATGTTCAAGATCTAAGCATTAATAAATTCAAATCATTCATTAAACGTAAGTTGTGCCAGAAAGCCTTTTATACCATTTAAGATTATATTGAGGACAAAAAGGCATGGGATTGAGCTGCTCCAAATTTTGCATATTGAAACTTTTTTTATTGTGATTGCTTTTTACGCATTGACATGAATATTTACTTGTGAAGTATAATGTTATTATTTTAATTATTGTGAATGTGAAGACTATGTGGGTCTTTGTTTATTTTTTTCTTCTCCATTTTTTTTTTCTTCCTAATCTATGGCAGTTTGAGTAATTTATGCGGCCTGCCCAAATGTCCTTTCTTTGGTATTGTTCGTCGAATCGTTGAGCTCCTTATGTTCTGAGTTGAGCTGCACGAATACTGACAAATGCGTGCACTGAATGGACAGGTCCTCTCAATCTGTGTGGTTCTTTCTTCAAAAGACTATTTTAGACACCAATCTACATGGTCTTCACATGACTTGACCAAGATTATGTCTGGACTTTAAAAGAGACTGTGACCTCTGAGTTTGTTTCGGCCTTTCTTCTCAGAGTAGTCAAATACGAAACGCCGACCTCATCTAGTTTTAAAATATGATTGACGTGTAAAAGTATTTGTAAAAACCTTAAACTTACAGAAATAACATCATTTATCATTATCATTTATCTCTATCCCGTCACAGCGGGGACGCTCTGTCCCACTCCCTGCGTACGCCGAATTCACACAATTTTTGGAATTATTTCAATATACACAGAGAAATTTTAGTGGTTGTTTTCCCGCAGCAGAACAACTTGCCATAAGGAGTACTTTCGGAATATAGAGTGAAAGTAAAAAAATTAAGATGTTTTTGTTTTAAAAATAATTTAAAAAATATGCATCAACTCGAAAACTAGAGAATCAATAGTAACACTAGAGGTAACTTGTAGATTTTCTACTACTCGAATCGCACGCGCCGCCAACAAAGGGAACAGCGATTCATAAATGTTCAAAGCAAAATAAACTCTCGCCCGTGGTGATTTTTCACAATAGTTAATCTGCCATTTTTTGTTTCTAACATTTAATTTGTTTATAAAACGATTGTATTACCAAGAGAAAACCATTTCGCTGCGGGAAAACAACCATTTAAATTTCACGGTGTATAAAACTCTAGTCCGTTCACAGTTGGAGTACGCGGTACCCATCTGGTGCCCATATTATGATAAATATAAGCAAGCAATAGAAATGGTTCAGAAAAAATTTCTTCGTGCTATGCACTATAAGTGCTTCCGTACAAGGATTCCCTATGCAGATTTGCTAAGGCAATATAAGATATTGAGCTTGGATTCCAGACGTTCACTGATCATAGTTGTGATGCTGTACGGCATATGCAATAATAAATTTAATTGTACTGAGCTCTCGAATAGATTGTGTTACGTAGTACCTAGAACTGTTATTCGGCGGGAGGTGCGCGCACCTCAACTATTCTACACTGCACGTTGTAGAACGAAGGCTGGGATGCGTGCCCCTCTTCGCCGACTTTTCAATTCATTGATTTTGATATTTTCGCGCTGTCGCAATCTAAATTTAAAAGAATAGTTTCACAATCTCTTGCTAGTCGCCTATAAGACTGATGCTCTTGTCATCCGCTTCCTTTAATCCGTCAGTATAAACTGTTTGTACTTTTATTCTTTTCATATACACTGAAAGAAATAATTAGCCGAACTAATTAAGTTACTTCAAAAATAACTCAACTTTAGTTCTAGGGAAATAAACTTTGCACAAACAAAACAAAACTGATTTGTAGTGTGCAAAACAGGATTTTGTAACGGATAACATCTAGTTCGCAAGTCACAATTTTTGTCTAAATAACCAAAACTTTTGTTACAGTTATGCAAACATTTTTTTTAGTGTAACACGCGTTCATTTTCATACTCCGATGTCAATCCGTGGACAGTGTGGGTTATACGTTTTTACGCCTATAGGAGGGTTTTTGTCCCCAATAAATAAAATAAAATAAAATATGCTAGCAAATAATATTTTTGATTTGATTTCAGAGAACCACCTCTCAAGAGTGCCACGAGCAATAAATATATTTTTTCTCAGCATTAAACCGTAGAATCGTCAACCCGCCTGCCAAGTGTGGCGATTATGGCAAACCCCTCCCAATTGGGGGAAGCCTATATTCAGCAGTGGACGTCTTTCGGCTGAAATGATGAAACCGTTTCTACGGTTACATCATTTCAGCAAAAAAAAAAAAAAAAATCTGCACGGTCACTTTTGTTTAGAGCATTCGTGTATTTATTTATTTATTTAATAGTTTATGTACGGTGGCCAGCACATCAAGTTACCGCAAACTGTCAAACTTATTATTCAATGTTATTTTGTAGTTTCTACGTTATATCTTCTACTATACAAAAATAAGTCGGGTTTTCCTTCCTGACGCTATAACTCAACAACGCCTGGACCAATTTAACCAATTCTTTTTTTTTAATGTTCGTTGAAGTCCAAGGATGGTTTTTAGGTTTTTTTATGGTTTTTACGAAAAATTAGGGTAGAGTAGAGTAGGGTAGGGTAGGTAGGTAGGTAGATAGGGTAGCGTAGGGTAGGGTAGGGTAGGTAGGTAGGTAGGGTAGGTAGGTGGGTAGGGTAGGGTAGGGTAGGTAGGTAGGGTAGGGTAGGGTAGGTAGGTAGGTAGGGTAGCGTAGGGTAGGGTAGGTAGGTAGGTAGGTAGGGTAGGGTAGGGTAGGTAGGTAGGTAGGTTAGGCTAGGGTAGGATAGGGTAGGTAGGTAGGTAGGTAGGGTAGGGTAGGGTAGGTAGGTAGGGTAGGGTAGGTAGGTAGGTAGGGTAGCGTAGGGTAGGGTAGGTAGGTAGGTAGGTAGGTAGGGTAGGGTAGGGTAGGGTAGGTAGTTAGGTAGGTAGGTAGGTAGGTAGGGTAGGTAGGGTAGGGTAGGGTAGAGTAGTGGAGTTTATACTATAGCTTTTGACAAAACGAAGTCTGTCGGGTCAGCTAGTAATTTTATAATGGAATCATCACCCTCGGTTTCATTGACTCCCTCGCACGCTCGGGAGTCAAACCACCTCTGGTATATTATTGGATTCGTTTAGTCCCTCGATATAAAATATTCTATTGCGTAACTTTTAGCTACCGCCATGGCTAGAAGCATTGTACGCTTATTGCCTTAGCAGCGTATACGATAATGACATAGTGTCTAAGCTATTTTTAATTGGATATGGATAATGTCATAAACACCGAAGAATGTAGGCAAGTTAACTTTAGAGCAATTTTAATTGAGCTATCTGTTACCGACCTTGCTCCGAGTAACATTCGAGAAATGAGGAAAATGTATCATTCTTGGTATGTAGATTTTTTGAATAAGATAAGAAATACTGACAAGATCTTTTAACCAATTGTAGTTTTGCAGCTAAATCAACATAATATCATAATAATTACCTATGATGATTCCATTATAAAATTACTAGCTGACCCGACAGACTTCGTTTTGTCAAAAGCTATAGTATAAACTCCACTACTCTACCCTACCCTACCCTACCTACCCTACCTACCTACCTACCTACCTAACTACCTACCCTACCCTACCCTACCCTACCTACCTACCTACCTACCTACCCTACCCTACGCTACCCTACCTACCTACCTACCCTACCCTACCTACCTACCCTACCCTACCCTACCTACCTACCTACCTACCCTATCCTACCCTAGCCTAACCTACCTACCTACCTACCCTACCCTACCCTACCTACCTACCTACCTACCCTACCCTACGCTACCCTACCTACCTACCTACCCTACCCTACCCTACCTACCTACCCTACCCTACCCTACCCACCTACCTACCCTACCTACCTACCTACCCTACCCTACCCTACGCTACCCTATCTACCTACCTACCTACCCTACCCTACTCTACTCTACCCTAATTTTTCGTAAAAACCATAAAAAAACCTAAAAACCATCCTTGGACTTCAACGAACATTAAAAAAAAAGAATTGGTTAAATTGGTCCAGGCGTTGTTGAGTTATAGCGTCAGGAAGGAAAACCCGACTTATTTTTGTATAGTAGAAGATATAACGTAGAAACTACAAAATAACATTGAATAATAAGTTTGACAGTTTGCGGTAACTTGATGTGCTGGCCACCGTACATAAACTATTAAATAAATAAATAAATACACGAATGCTCTAAACAAAAGTGACCGTGCAGATTTTTTTTTTTTTTTTTGCTGAAATGATGTAACCGTAGAAACGGTTTCATCATTTCAGCCGAAAGACGTCCACTGCTGAATATAGGCTTCCCCCAATTGGGAGGGGTTTGCCATAATCGCCACACTTGGCAGGCGGGTTGACGATTCTACGGTTTAATGCTGAGAAAAAATATATTTATTGCTCGTGGCACTCTTGAGAGGTGGTTCTCTGAAATCAAATCAAAAATATTATTTGCTAGCATATTTTATTTTATTTTATTTATTGGGGACAAAAACCCTCCTATAGGCGTAAAAACGTATAACCCACACTGTCCACGGATTGACATCGGAGTATGAAAATGAACGCGTGTTACACTAAAAAAAATGTTTGCATAACTGTAACAAAAGTTTTGGTTATTTAGACAAAAATTGTGACTTGCGAACTAGATGTTATCCGTTACAAAATCCTGTTTTGCACACTACAAATCAGTTTTGTTTTGTTTGTGCAAAGTTTATTTCCCTAGAACTAAAGTTGAGTTATTTTTGAAGTAACTTAATTAGTTCGGCTAATTATTTCTTTCAGTGTATATGAAAAGAATAAAAGTACAAACAGTTTATACTGACGGATTAAAGGAAGCGGATGACAAGAGCATCAGTCTTATAGGCGACTAGCAAGAGATTGTGAAACTATTCTTTTAAATTTAGATTGCGACAGCGCGAAAATATCAAAATCAATGAATTGAAAAGTCGGCGAAGAGGGGCACGCATCCCAGCCTTCGTTCTACAACGTGCAGTGTAGAATAGTTGAGGTGCGCGCACCTCCCGCCGAATAACAGTTCTAGGTACTACGTAACACAATCTATTCGAGAGCTCAGTACAATTAAATTTATTATTGCATATGCCGTACAGCATCACAACTATGATCAGTGAACGTCTGGAATCCAAGCTCAATATCTTATATTGCCTTAGCAAATCTGCATAGGGAATCCTTGTACGGAAGCACTTATAGTGCATAGCACGAAGAAATTTTTTCTGAACCATTTCTATTGCTTGCTTATATTTATCATAATATGGGCACCAGATGGGTACCGCGTACTCCAACTGTGAACGGACTAGAGTTTTATACACCGTGAAATTTAAATGGTTGTTTTCCCGCAGCGAAATGGTTTTCTCTTGGTAATACAATCGTTTTATAAACAAATTAAATGTTAGAAACAAAAAATGGCAGATTAACTATTGTGAAAAATCACCACGGGCGAGAGTTTATTTTGCTTTGAACATTTATGAATCGCTGTTCCCTTTGTTGGCGGCGCGTGCGATTCGAGTAGTAGAAAATCTACAAGTTACCTCTAGTGTTACTATTGATTCTCTAGTTTTCGAGTTGATGCATATTTTTTAAATTATTTTTAAAACAAAAACATCTTAATTTTTTTACTTTCACTCTATATTCCGAAAGTACTCCTTATGGCAAGTTGTTCTGCTGCGGGAAAACAACCACTAAAATTTCTCTGTGTATATTGAAATAATTCCAAAAATTGTGTGAATTCGGCGTACGCAGGGAGTGGGACAGAGCGTCCCCGCTGTGACGGGATAGAGATAAATGATAATGATAAATGATGTTATTTCTGTAAGTTTAAGGTTTTTACAAATACTTTTACACGTCAATCATATTTTAAAACTAGATGAGGTCGGCGTTTCGTATTTGACTACTCTGAGAAGAAAGGCCGAAACAAACTCAGAGGTCACAGTCTCTTTTAAAGTCCAGACATAATCTTGGTCAAGTCATGTGAAGACCATGTAGATTGGTGTCTAAAATAGTCTTTTGAAGAAAGAACCACACAGATTGAGAGGACCTGTCCATTCAGTGCACGCATTTGTCAGTATTCGTGCAGCTCAACTCAGAACATAAGGAGCTCAACGATTCGACGAACAATACCAAAGAAAGGACATTTGGGCAGGCCGCATAAATTACTCAAACTGCCATAGATTAGGAAGAAAAAAAAAATGGAGAAGAAAAAAATAAACAAAGACCCACATAGTCTTCACATTCACAATAATTAAAATAATAACATTATACTTCACAAGTAAATATTCATGTCAATGCGTAAAAAGCAATCACAATAAAAAAAGTTTCAATATGCAAAATTTGGAGCAGCTCAATCCCATGCCTTTTTGTCCTCAATATAATCTTAAATGGTATAAAAGGCTTTCTGGCACAACTTACGTTTAATGAATGATTTGAATTTATTAATGCTTAGATCTTGAACATGGCTTGGAAGAGAAGGACCGACCGCTCACGCTAGGGTATCGCCTTAATCCACCTGTCTTTCATCTTTTATGCTAGTAACACAAGCCACGAGTTGCACAAAACAGAATAATTTTCATTTCTCCTCACAGATGGCGCCACCGCCTAACTCCGCACTATACTCGACATTTCCGCAATAACCTGACATGCTAAGTACGTAAGAATGTCACAACACTGGGCAGTAGGTACTAGGTTCGGTTCAGAGCAACGCGCCGTGATTCCTATGTCGATGTTGCAAGCACTATTAATGCCTCCGGTGTCGCGTGGAATGCGTCTTACTGTTGTTATATTATTATATTTTATTATTGCGAATGTTTGAAGGATTTGTTTGTAGATGTTATCTTATTTAGCGCTCCTTTGAAGTAAGATTTTTTGTAGTAGGTAGAGACAGTGCCGGATTAAACAAGCGCGGGGCCCGTAGCAAATTCTACCGAGGGGCCCTTGATCTGCTATGGGTTAGAATAGAATAGAATGGAATGCATTTATTTGTCAGAATATTGTACAAAGTTGTTAGGTTCATTATGTAATACGATCATAATATTCTGCAGTTTCCGGCGTACAAATATGGTTTGTAAAATTATGGGTCATCATTACATCAAAAAGTTATTAATTATTAGAATTAGAATTACAAATAATTTAAATAAATTGAACAATAGTTGTAAAAGAGATTAATTATATAATTCAAAATTCAATAAGGTCAAGGATAATAATGTCAAATATTTAGGTAAATTTTTCATTCATATAATCTTCAGTAGAGTAATAACATTTGCTTGAAAGAAAGTTAAATAATTTACATTTAAATGCTCTGATGCTGAGAGTTTTAAAGCCATCAGGTAATTTCGTTATAAACAGTAATGGACATGCAGTATACATTATTAGAAAACAATTTTATTCTACGCCTAGGAACATTAAGCATATGCACTTTGCGGCTGGGTCTGGATATAACATCATTAAACAAGTCAAATTCATGTCTGTTATTGTGTACAAAGATACAAATTTCAAAAATGTATAGTGCTGGAAGTGCCAGTATTTTAAGTTTTTAAATAGTGGAACACAATTGTCCATTGGGTGCGCTCTGCGAATTGAGCGTACGCATTTTTTCTGAGCTCGAAACACTCTTTTAAGTTCAACCGAATTACCCCATATTATAATGCCATAGCGCAAAATTGATGAGACATAGCCATGGTACGCACATAGTGCCGCGTTAACACTAGCCACACGCGGTTCTCAAGTATAAACGGTAAAAAAAAAACAAGATTATGCCAAAATAAAGACCTTGTAAAAATGTCAGCCCTTAACATTGATATTTAGAAGTCACAAATCGAAATTTCCATGTTCCATATAAATAAAATGAGAAAAAAATATGTATTTTTCGCCAACGAAAAAATCGGTTACCGATTGTCAGACGTTGATTGTCTTAGTCGGAAAGGATGTTACGTTTCACGATTTTGTGACATATAATATTCCACGTATTAAGGGCCTATACTACCTCAAATGGCTTAGCATGATCCTCCGTTATGTCGAAAATACTGCAGCATTAAATTTGAAATAAATATATGGTAAAGTTGAGGATTGATGTTAAGTACTATGTTAGCCGAAAACACGATTCCATAAAATTTTCTTGATAGAAAAAAAATCCAAAGTTACCTCCAAACCGAACAATAAACCGCTGGTATTCAAAAAATACTTCAAACTAGATAATGAAACTTTGCATATTAACTGAACTAACTATAAAGCAGGTCTTATGTTATTTACTTTTTTTAAATGACCATTATTTTCACCGTAAAATGAAATTACCTAAACTACGAGTATCGGCGCCTTGGAGCCTTTTCCCTGCCGCTCTGTCTCGCTTGCTCGCGTGACCGGTAGCAATAGTGTGCCAGCGAGATACAGAGTGAGGTGGTGCTGAGGCTACTCGAGGACTCTTAATAAGTTTCACTAAAGAAATTTCGTTCAGGCGGAGGTGGCCAGGTTTGGATACGCGGGGCCCCCTTTTGCGCGGGGCCCGTAGCAATTGCTACTCTTGCTACGTGGTTAATCCGGCACTGGATAGAGATGATGTGAAGGAGCTCGTCCGGAGAAGTACTATCATCATTCCCGGCCTCGGGCCCTATTAGCATACCAGCGCAGAGATAGGAGCCTTTTTGGCTCGCACAGGTCTTCTTTTTATTACCCGACTGCCGCAGAAAGAGGTAAAGTTTTTTGAGAGTATGTATGTATGTCTATTTCTTTGACACGTTCTGTAGCCTAAACGGCGTGATGGTTTTTAACATTTGAGGTGTCGTTAGATCCATACTAATACTCTAATATTATAAATGTGAAAGTAACTCTGTCTGTCTGTCCGTCTGTGTCTGTCTGTCTGTCTATATGTTACGTTTTCACGCTAAACCGCTGAAACCGATCGGCATGAAATTTGGCAGAGATATAGCCTGGGATATGGAGAAGGACATAGGCTACTTTTTTAACGCCATAACCAACATCCATGCGGGCGGAGCCGCGGGCAAAAGCTAGTTCGTCATAATTGTGGGAGTGACATCTACAAAACTATTTATGCACTTATTTGCGTTTCAACTTCAAATGAAACACGGAAGTTAAAGTTGGTTATCGGTAAATCACGATCGTAAAATAACCAGAAACTATTTGGACTTAACAACATTTTAATTATAGTTATTAATAGTGTAGTAGAGCTACTTTGCCATACGACCAGTCTGCGAAGTTGAGCAACTTTGCCGGCGGCCCAATCTTAAGGTGAGTACACACGGTGATACACTATACCCAAAGTCTCTTAATTCAGATAATTTATGTAAACAAAGTAATGTCAAGAAATGTCACTGTCAAAATGACAGGACAGTGGTGCAGAACATTTAATCATATTTTTGTTTTGTGAATAGTCATCGCTAAAATTAAAGTGAATTAATTAAAAGAACTATGCAAACAAAATAACGTTGCCAAACAATGTTTTGTGTAGTATGTCGGAGTCACGGCATATGATAGTCATAATCAGCCCTTTTAAGTCCAGTGCTAGATGTACATAGGCCTACCAAAATCGATTTCCACTCGAAACAAGTGAAACACTCCCAAAATATGAATCTATGAATGAGAGTTGTAATATTAGTGTTGTAGATGTAAAATTTTTGAAAATGTTTGGATACTGGTAACAATGCAGGAGGCATTGTTACCAGTATCATAAAATATTTTATACCAGAAAATCTCCTTTTTTAATAACTTTGTTTTTAAAACCGAAAATTTATAAAAATAATTACGGTATGATTATTTTTTAACTATTATTTCTTAAAATCAGTACTTAAAAGAAAATGGAACCTTCTTTTCGCCATTTTATGTGAATTACCATTACGAAGTTATTTTTTTGCTATGTTATCCCCTTTGTTTACATAAATTATCTGAATTTGAGACTTTGGGTATTGAGCGTTTTCTCGAGCATTTCCATGTACTTAATGTAAAGTTCTTACGCGTTGTACAATACAAGCAAAATCTCAATTTAAAAATCATTTTCACGTAATGAAACGTTCCTGCGAATGCTCGACACAATGTTCGAATTAATGCTCTTGGCGAATGAGCATTTATCTGCAACATTCCTTTCTATTTTGCGTTTACTCTTAGTTGAAATCGGATCTGAGGCCCTAGTGTGAGTTTATTTTAACCATCTCGAATTTACGCATCGAGCGCGTTCAGCACTCTGATTGGTGAAGGGCGAATCGAAGGCCAATTAGTGGCCCTAGTGTGAGTTTCTTTTAACCATCTCTATTTTACGCATCGAGCGCGTTCGGCGTTCCGATTGGTCTCCGATTCGCCCTTCACCAATAGGAGTGCTGAACGCGCTCGATGCGTAAAATCGAGATGGTTAAAAGAAACTCACACTAGGGCCTCTGAAGGCTCGATGAAATGTTACACAAATTCGCTCGTTTGCTTGCAAACACAATACTGTTTCAAGTTTTTTTTTTCTTTGTGCGAATATTGTGTGCCTTAGCCTGGATCAAATAAATTTATGATTTTCTTTCTTTCTTTTCCTTTAAATGGTCATTTGATCAAAACACGAACTAATAGGATTACGGAAGATACAATTGTGGCGGTATCAACAACGTCACATGCGAACTACGCATCAAAGGCCTGACGTCACAAATCCTGCATCGCGCTATCAGAGTTTACCGCGCGACTAGCATATATGTATACAACATCCCGACATCAACCGTTGGGCTGTTGACCACCAGACAATACCCGTCTGGTCTGAGTATCCTCTCTTTACTATAGAGTATGAGTGAACTTTACACCCTGTTCCTCATACCTCTAAACAAAATTACCATAATAAATTATAATTAAAAATTATATTCCGGAACCATTTATTTATATATTCATAAATTTTGTGGCGCCTGTCTTAATTTAATTACGACGCACAAAATTAATTATAAACATATACGGAAGGCGGCGGACATTTTCCGCACCGTAGAAATCCTTCTACAATCTGTCATTTTGTCTTTCGTTTCTAACGAACTTTGTCTAGGTCATTTTATAATGTAGACTATTTCAGAACAAAGTTTTCATAATCACACTGTGAAGACAATTTGATTTTGTAATCGCCATGCTAAAGATAGAAGAAAACTTTCTAGTCGACGGCCACAAAGTATATACGGTTGTCTACAAAATCATGATTTTACAGGAGAGCGTTTTGAACGCAAAACTGTGATAATGAATAGGAGAACAAAGCTATCTTCTCCTATTTGCCATCATTCAGTTAATAGTGCATTAACAAGGAAAACATATTTTTTTGTTCTGAAATACGGTACCTACTTGGACACTTTGAGAAAAATGGTTGTAGTTGTCTTTATATACGTGACTATTAAGTCACGTACATTAGATATTTTTTTGATGAAGATATTCGAACCAGAATTCTTTGTTGTTGTCATAGGAGTTTTTTTTTTTCTGTTAGATTCTCAATTTTTTCTGATTAATATCAGAAAACGCAACGATAAAGAATTCTGTGTCGAATAACTTCATCAAGAAAATATCTAAAAAAAGCTGATACTTTCTACTTTGCTGCGGTCGTACTGTCTACACGGAACGTCATTTTTGTCTACTCTTCCGTCGACAAAACGGCGCTCGTGCTAAGCCTACTGAATGGGCTCTAACTATCTGATGAAATATACCATCTACCATTAAAACTAGTTAAGGACCAGCACAAGTTTTGCACATCACTTTACAGTGTGGATTTTTGAGACGGGGCAATAAGGGCAGGTACATTATTAGAAAAAACTATTTATTCTGTTCCCACAGACAAACCGTGAAAACGGTTTTGCGAGGCATAGTTTTTATTTAAAGATTTCTGTAAGTTTGTTAATAAATATTTAAATAATAATAATAATTAACCGTTGTAGCTATAGGAAACCGTGAAATTTTGATCCCCATTCACAGATTTTGAAAAAATTTAGTTAGCAAGAAAATGAGAAATGTCAGTTTAAGACTTTGCATATTCATATTTTCCTCTTCTAGTTCTAACACACTATTGTATACATTTCTTTATCATTTCTCCTTTCGCAGGTCTGCTGGAAGAAATTTCTTAAGAAATAAGCAGTACCTTTGTACTGAAACTATAATGATATCGTATCTCTATGTATTTAACAGTGTGTACATAAATAATAAAATAAAAATAAATAAAATGGGCCATTTTTACAAAAACTTTTTTTGATGCCAATCGAATCGGTTTCTTATTAGGATCAAAAAATTATATCGGACCAACTGAGGTTCGAGTACTAGAAAATTCAGAAATCGCAAACAACTTTTCTTTGGGATTTCTCGATTTTGTAGTGGCCAGTCTATCTATCCATCATAAAAAAGTAGATTGGAGTCTACTTTCCTACGAAATGTATGGGAAAAGTTTTTTTAAATATTTATATTAAATTTCGACATAACATACACTGCTGTCCACCCCAACAAAACAAACCGCAATAATACACGTATTTAGATCTATAACTCGGTTATGTAAGGACCGATAGTTATGCTATCCTTGGCCCGGTCCACACCGGTCCGGTACAGCCGGTACAGAGGTCGCGTTACGCATACATACATACATTTACTGGCGTCACGGTCTGACGGGGGTGGAATTCCAAATATGCACGATTTTGATTAGAATGTGCTTTATTGTACACCAACATTTTACAACATTCATAAACATAATGTCAACTTGATGTTTAAATAATGGTCAGCCATTCCATTGACTTTCTATAGATTCTAAACTTTAATATTTCAAAAACCTGTATGAGACTCGCACAGACCAGGGGAAGCATGGCACACAAGGGAGGAGGCCTATGCTCAGCCGTGGGTGGAACATGCCTGCCAATGATCATGATGATGAACCATTAAGACGCAGATATATGCCAGTGACCTTGAGTGGTTAGCTTCCGTGTTCTGTACTGAGTTCACGCAACGCGTCGTACGTCCAGGCAGTAATAGGACTCGCCCATCCAGGAGCGCTGTCCCAAATAAGACGCATTATTAATTTATTATACATAAAACAGAAGGTATTTTAATAAAATACGTATACTAAAAGATCAATAATTAAATTATCTTTAAAAAGGTGAAGGTTTCAGAAAAATACGCTTGTAAGATTTTGCATGATTCTTAGTTTTTTATCCGCGTTAGACATAACTTTACAAATTAATTTCACTAAGTAATATAAAAATAATCTAAAATATTCATGTATTAAATTATTAAGAAAATGTTCTAATTTAACAAATATTTTTCTCAAATCATTAACACTACTCATTAAGACGTGATCTTCAGTATAAAATCATTAAAAGTCCGTTAATATTCCAAAGAAGACCTGCAGTGCTATTCTGTAACTATCTCACTGTGGACACATAGGTGAAGTGAGTTTGAAGTGAGCTGTAATTCCACCTGATGCCCCAAGCATCAGGTGGAATTACAGCTCATTGACACTTTTGACAGATCACTCCAACTTCACTACGTTTTCACGGTGAGATGGTTACAAACAAGAGCGTAGCCAAGGGTGGGCAGGGAGGGGCAACTGCCCTCTATACTCCTATAGATTCAAAAAAAAGTAGTCAAATGCAAAGCAACCAAAATCCTAACTAAGAAGCATTATGGGAAAAAAAAAACATTAAATGAAAAAAAAAAATAATTAAAAACTTTAAAATGCTAGCTAGTGTATATTCTGAGTATTTAGAAGAGAGCATTTTGAAGTACTTTTTTTTTTTTTAATAATTTTTTTAAAATGCTCTATTGTAAAGTTGCCAACATTTCGCTTGGTAAATATTGCCTTTCAAGCGTAGATATCTATACTAAATTGAATTGTTCAAAATCGAGAGGTATTATTACGATACGTCTACTGCCTATAGAAGTATAGACAGTTACAATAGATTGCAATAATAGGTACAATGAAGGCTAAGCATTATCTGGGCTGGGTTTGGCGGGTAAAGCAAAGATTCAGAAGGTCAATTACTCCTAGGAATATGGTGTTGAATCAAAGTATGGATGCTGCACCCTGCTCAGAACGATACCTAGATAAAGGTATCAAGCATTCTCTAATTGTTTTTTTATGTGTATCATCTATAGGCGTGCCTTGGGAGTAAAACCGACTCATATGCCGTGACGGCAAACGACATTACGCTCAGTTATGCCGTGACGGCAAACGGAATGACGCTCTCTTATGCCGTGACGGCAAACAGCATGACGCTCTCTTGTGCCGTGACGGAAACGACATGACGCTTTCTTGTGCCGTGACGGAAAACGACATGACGTTCTCTTATGCCGTGACGGAAAACGGCAGACGCTCTCTTATGCCGTGACGGCAAACGGCCCAAAGACAATATTAAAAATATTTATTTGTCTTGTATTTATATTCCGTATTCTAATAAGAATAATAAGAAAAATGTATTAATTTTTTTCTCCATATTTATTTATTGGTTTTCTTCAATTATACATTATTTCAATAACCATCAATTTCTATGTTTCACATGTGCCGTATTTCTTTTCTCTCCTAATTTCGAAACTGCAGTTTTCTATGTACTTTGCATATTAACACTTAAATTTAAGGACAATGTTAACCCTGTAGGAGTCTTCGCTTGAATTAGAGATTTTGAATTTGAATTTACCTGTTTTTTTCCCATTTTATTTAGGGTTAAGTTTGCGTTAAATCTTCTTTTTCTTTTCCATTCGCCCACATCAGTTATTCGCTACGTTTTCATTGATGTCATCTCTCATTATGATCCATCCGTCTTTTCTTCCTCTCTCCTTCCATTTACTTGTTATAGCTCAACTTTGTTTAATCGAATAAACAGTTCAATTAACAATTCTTCCTATCTAAAATCTGGTTCAACACGAAAGAACAAGCAATAAATAAAAGTTACATTATAGAAACAGCCTTTTTAAAGCCAAAAATTTAAATAAAATTGACCTTTTATCATTACAAATTCAATTTATTTGGCTAAGGCGCCAAACGGATCTTCTACATCAAACTGTACTGTGGCTAGACACAATCTAGCCCCGTCTAGGTGATCTGACTGCGGTCTGCCTACATAATTGTTATGTCACGGTGTATATTTAACTAAATAAAGGATATTAAGGCTCGTTAAATAACTAGGTTCGTTTCAGGGTCGATAGAAGGTAGGTGGAGGGTACAAGCTGGGTCTACACTCTACAGTCAAAATCCTAGAGGTATTATTACGCCACGTCCACTGCCTTATAAGTATAGACAGTTACAATATATTGAAATAATAAGTACAATGAAGGCAAGTACACTATCTGGGCTGGCTTAGACAGCTTGTAAAATATTTAGAAGTTCCACGAACAATTTGAAACATCACCAAATTTCGGTTTTCAAATATAAATGATAAATTTTATTTTATTTCTTTATCTATACTCCGTTTACTATAGCATTAGACAAATAACGGCTAAATAACGACAGTTATTGTGTAATATTGGTGAAATTACTGCATTTTAGAGTTATTTTTTTAATGTAAAATGGTATTTATCGTGAAATAACGGAGTTTGTTAAACGTTTACATCGAAATAACGAAAGGGTGAGAACAGTTATTTTTCTAATCCATCCATCCATCCATCCATCCATACTAATATTATAAATGTGAAAGTAACTCTGTCTGTCTGTCTGTATGTTAAGTTTTCACGCCTAAACCGCTGAACTTAGGCTACTTTTTATAATAAATGGAGTATAAGTTGGTACAAACACTTTTACATGTCAATCATATTTAAAAAAAACTAGATACGAGCGGCGTTTCGTATCTGACTACTCTGAGAAAAAAGGCCGAAACAAACTCAGAGGTCACAGTCTCTTTTAAAGTCCAGACATAATCTTGATCCGATCATGTGAAGACCATATAGATTGGTGTCTGAAATGGTATTTTGAGGAAAGAACGACACAGATTGAGTTGACATGTCCAGTCAGTGCAAGCATTTGTCAATAATCGTGCAGTTCAATTCAGAACTTAGGGAGCTCAACGAATCGACGAACAATACCAAAAGAAAGGACATTTGGGTAGGCCGCATAAAGTACTCAACAACCAGACAAAGAGAAAAAAAAAATGGTTTCGTTCTAATTACCAACATACCTCCCCGATTATGATCTGCTATAGAGCTAGAAAATTGGATAGATTTAACTAGAATAGGCGTTTGAGTGAAGTTTTCCAAATGGAGAAAGTTCTTAGAACCGAAAATTCGAAGGCATATCACGTCCACCAAACCACACAGAGCCCGCGTACATGCTGCATGCCCACTCCATCTGGTAGAGAGGAGACCTGTCTCCTAGAAATGGAAACATTATGAGGTTTATGATCAGTGTGTCTAACTTGTAATTCGTCTACGAAGCAAAATGCGTAAAATTAATGTCTACACTGCAAATTGCCTAAGCTGTAAATCGCTTAGAGATCAAAATGTTTAAGAAGCAAAATGCCTAAAATGCAATAAACTCACACCAGGGCCTCTGAACTGTAGGTTAGGTTAGGTTAGAACTGTGTCCAGAAACGGTACTCCCTTTCTTCTCCTAAAATAATAAACATATTGCAAGGTAGGCATTTTGGTTCATAGTCAGAATATAGGTTTGGTTCAAATACTGTATAGACATATTGCAAGGTAGGCATTGTGCTTCCTAGTCAATATAAGGTTTAGGCAATACTTGGCATAGACGTTTTGATTTCTAGTCAGCATGATCATAAAGGCATTATGATAATCACCCATGAAAACATGAATTCAAGTATAAGAGTTGAAGACAGCTGCTCTAATAAAGCCGCGAGAGTTGCCTTCCATTTTCTAGTTCAGGCATTTAACTCCCTTCAAAATGGTTGACATGAAAGGTGCTGATCCATGCGTCATGTTCGTGAACTCGCGCCATCAGTTGGGAATGGTCATCTCTTAGCTGCTACGGCTTATTTTAATTATTTTATTTGTTTCTAGCTGTACCTACTCTGGACGCTTTAATCGTACATGTCTTTTTGTAACAATAGAATACAATATATTTTAGAAAGAATAGTGTAGACATAAGGCCACAAATACATAATTTTAAACGCTATTTATTTTGTAAGAAGTCCGTAAAAGCATCGAGGTGTTTTAAGCAGGCCTTCACTCTGACATTGTAATGCTATTACTGCAAAATGCATTAAAGTCGTGAGTGGTTCTTAAAATAACAATTTAATCAAGTATTTTTTTATTTTTCAAGTGAAAACTTCTTTAGGCGCTTTGAGCACTTTTTGGGTGAACAAAAATCATGGAACTCGCGTAATCGTCACCGAATGCTTTCCGTGAGCTATATGATTGTATACTGTGTATATATTGTGTACTTTTTGGGTGAACAAAAATCTTGGAACTAGCGTCATCTTCACCGAATGCTTTCCATGAGCTATATGATTGTATACTGTGTATATATGTATACATTTTGGGTGAACAAGAATCATGGAACTCGCGGCATCGTCACCGAACGCTCGAAATTAATAATGTAATAGCTCGATGATACAATTCACAAGTTACTTAGATTTCACTTCTATCGGTAGTTCCCAAAGACTGCCCCGTCTTTTTTTTTTGACATTCATGTTATGACATATTTTATTATTAAATTTATAGTAATAGAAGAGAAAATGGACTATCAACAGGTTTAGCACGAGCACCGTTTTATCGACGAAAGACTGAAGACAAAAATGACGTTTCGTGTGTCTACACGGAACGAAAGTTTTGTCACGACAGTAGAAAACTGTCTACTGTAACTAGACAGTTACAGTATAAAGTTTTCTACTGGCTGGCGATAACAAAATCAAATTGTCTTCACTACCTTAGACAACTGTCAGTTGTCAGTGTGATTTTGACAGTTTGGGAAAGAAAACTTTTTTCTGAAATAGTCTACATAAAAAGGACCTAAATAAAGATTGTTAAAAACGAAAGAAAAAATGACAGATCGTAGATGGATTTCTACGTTGCGATGTCCAAAATGGAGAAACTAAATTTCACTTTGTATAGAAAGAGTTGTCTATTCTTCGTAGAAATAGACAGCGTTATGCTAAGCCTGCAGAACAGATGGCTGTTGGGACCAAAAGGTTCTGGAGTGGCGACCGCGTACCGGAAGCTGTAGCGTAAGAAGGCCTCTCACAAGGTGGACTGATGACCTTGTGAAAGCCGCAGGAATCCGCTGGATGCGGGAAGCACGGAACCGGTCGAGGTGGCGGTGCTTGGGGGAGGCCTTTGTCCAGCAGTGGACGTCTTTCGGCTGAAATGATGATGATGATGCTAAGCTTGCTGCGATTTCGACGGTCTCCCCAGTTCTGGGGCTTATGAAGCTGGACTTCTGCCAGTTTGCTCCGATTTTCGATATCTCGGTTCACTCGTGGAAAGCGATGGCGAAGAAGAACGGACTGTTAAACACAGAATTAACACTGGGTGGATGAAATGGGGGTAGGTCACAGGAACTATTTGCGACTTCAGCATTAAACAATGGTATCAGCTATAGAATTAGAATGTTGGGCCACAAAAGGGATGAATGAAAGGCAATTGCATGCAGTTAAGATGAGAATGCTAAGAGGGATGTGTGGTTTTACGCGAATAGATAGAATAAGAAATGAGTATATAAGAGGAAGTTTGAAAGTGACACTGGTGGCTGAAAATTTGTGTAGAAATAGGTTGTCATGGTATGGGCATGATGCGGAGGGATGAGGGAAATGTAGTCAGGTAAGTTTTGAGTATGAATGTGGACTGGCTATAAGAGTAGGGGAAGACCAAAGATACGATGGATGGACTGTATGAAAGATAATATGGTTTTAAAGGGAGTGAATACCGACATGACTACTAATATAGAAGTATGGAACAAAAAGACAGAAACTATAATGAAATGGTATCAGAATGCATGGGCGCACCTTGACATTTAACGTAACAGGTTTATACGCATGGCGGTTACGCGCATGCGTGCTCTCACGTCATCAACAGCTGACGTGAACCATATCGCACCTTTAAAGACAAACCGTTACTACTCGTATACGAAATTTCGTATGCCATCTTTCTTAAAATTAACTTTTCTGAACTGTATGTTATAGTGTAAATAAATAATATTTATCATTATGACCTCAAAAGATGGCTCAAACACCTGATATTAAATTCTATTGCGAATAAGCCGTGCATTTTTTTAAATTTAAGCTCCTGTGTAAAATTTTATATTTTCTTTTAGTAACGGTTTATCTTTAAAGGTGCGACATATCTTTACACACCGATGCGTTAATGTGGGAATGACGTAGTCGTTTAAGGACTTGCTTATTGAAATCCGGGCTTTGAATCTAAAATCTGACAAGTACTAGTGCGACTCATTATCTTCTGGCTAGCCTTCTCCTAGCTAATGTAACAATTTTATTCTCTTTGATCTGTTTGTGTTTGTATTTTCTCATATTCTTTCCCTTTTGTATAATGTGCTCTTTTCCCCTTTCACCCCTGTCTATCTCAAAAAACGTTTCCAGTATCTTTGCGACTCCCACACGAAATTTTTAAGGTCATCAGATAACTTGAAGCTTAAAATGCCCATGCGTTCCACAACTTTTCTTGACAAATCCTTTACTGCCCAGGCCGCTCGTTTCTGGAATGCATTACCAGATCCAGTAAAACGCGCACAATCGTTGCCTGTGTTTAAGACTCGTGAAGGAACATTACTTGTCGTTGTGATTTTGTTCTCGTTGTTAGCTGTAATAATCTATAGTCTTCATTTATTTTCGTTGCTTATATAGTTAGTATGTATGTATGTATCTATGTATATATTGTACTTTTGTACTTTTTATTTGCAACAATGACAACCCCATTTTAAGGCCAGAAATTCACTGTCCATGCCAAGGTTGCCTGGAAGAGATCGCAGTAAGCGATAAGGCCGCCCATTGTATATTTTCTAATGTATAAGTTCTTTCCTTTTTGTAATGTGTAATCTGATGTACAATAAAGTATATATAAATAAAGAAATATTTTTGTTTGCAATGAATAAACTCAGAAACTACTGGACCGATTTTCTTGTAGAATACTATATTATCGCTGAGTGAGATAGGCTTTTTTCTTTTAAAATAAAATAAAATCAAATCAAATCATTTTATTGTGGGCATAGGTTATACAGACAGATGTTAGGTAAATTACATATCCATTATGTCCTGCCTAATAGGCATACAATAATAAATTATGTCAACATGCAACATATCAAAAATTTCATCGTTCATCACATTAAAGCAAATCTTACAAAATAAGAATAAGGTGTATGGCGACAGATTATAGTAGGTACTAATTATTAAGAAAATCTTGGATCGTGTAGTAGTGTAGCTTTGTCAATTAAAAAATTACGCAATTTATATTTGAATAGTGGGAGTTCCTTGGTGTTGCTTTTATTTACAAGAATCGGAAACTAAACCGTAACGACTGTCAAAGATCCACGAATGACAGCCGGGACCAACAGGCTTAACGTGCTTTCCAAGGCATGGAGGAGTCTCGGTATGTAAAGATGGTCACCCATCCACGGACCAACCGCGGCAAGCGTAGCTTAACGTAATGGATCGATCCGTGTGACCGTTATTACTTAGCTATGAGCTCCTCCCCATGTAGACTTATGAGAAATAATAGTAAATTACTTACCAAGGGCTGTAAAAGATAGAAAGCCCGAAATCGCAGGTATTTGTGACCCGAGCCGCAGTCGAGGGTTGTAAATATGCGATAGAGGGATTTCTTTTTTACTGCCCGTGGTGAGTACACAATTTTACGTCTTCACCTGGCCATAATGCGAGTTTTACTGTACGCGTAGCGTGCGGTAAAACTCACATTATGGCCAGGTGTGACGTAAAATATTTTTACCTTGAATTCTAGTCCAAATTCAGTCAAGCTAGACTTAATTTTCAAGCCAGTACGAGTAAGCCTATCCTAGAAACCTGTATTTCACACAACTATTAAGTTTAGTATTACATGCGAGTCGTCATGCCAGTGGTATGCCTTCACTTGACCAGCCAGTGAGCCGTCATGTGATACGGCAAGTTGACACTTGATCTGAGGGCGGTGACTAGGGAGAAAAGATGCTCGATAGTATAAGACCTCGATATTCTATATAAGATCTTATCTTATCTTATTTGTATTTTTTGCTATAATAAAAGGACAGTCGTAGAAGGGTAAGGGGAGGGATGTAAGAATTTAGCGGTAGATGATTATAGGCTAAGAGAGATGGAGGTTAAAACTGGATTTTATGCTCAGATAGACGTGAACTAATAAGTGACGAAGCTACACTTAGCAAGGAAAGTGGCAAAATCTCAGCTCGATAAGTTGCTTAGAGCAAAATAGTGTTCAGTAGACTACTCTCTACCAATCGATTGTTTCACTTTTCATTCATTTTACCTATTGTGGTAAAGTAATTTTATTCTAGGTAAGTGCATTGTCTTCACATATAATTAATAATTACTGTATAAAAATATTGTTAACATTTTAAAAGAGTAACTATGGAGTTTCTTGCCCATTCTTCTCCATACGTAACTACCTTTTGGAAGAGGCAACTAGAACCAATTAATTCATTATTTTTGTAAATTTTGATGTTCAAAAGTGCCTTTTATGTGCCTATTTGAAATAAATGATTTGACTTTGACTTCGAAAAACTACAGAACAGAAAGACAATTCGCTTCGACGATTGTCAAACACAACAGCCGAAAAAGTCGAAACCCAATAGTGATCTTGAAATATGTCTTTTGTATATGAGGTGTATCTTTCATACACGATATATTTTAAGAGAAACATCTATAAGTGGTAAAAAAGCAACGAAAAAAATTATTATTATTGAAGTGTTTTTATTTTTACGTAATTATTATTATAAATTTTGACGATCTCCGCAGGGTGGCTGGTAGTAGCTGGATGAGAGTTGCCGTGAATCGAGCTGAATGGCGTGCAATTGGATAGGCCTATGTCCAGCAGTGGACTGCTATAGGCTGATGATGATGATGATTATAAATTCAGAATTGCTTGAGACATTTTGCAAATAACCTTTACTTACTTATTCTATGAATGTCCCGCCCGGACGCGGCGATGGTGGCTGCGCGAGCGCATACGCCTTTTAATAATTAATCATCATACCAAGTACTTAATTTTTTTTTTTTTTGAATAAACTTATTGTTTTTTTATCGTTTCCATGGTTTCTTTACCACCTATAAGCGTATCTCTTAAAATATATCGTGTATGAAAGATACACCTTATATTAAACACTACCGTTTTATATAAAAATCGGGGTATGGCTGTGTCGTGGACACGGCGTGTGTTTTGCGTGATTACGTCTACGTAACGGATAATATTTTATTTGAGCGAAATCTGTGATCCTTTAAGTACCGAGTGTGTAATTCAATTTTGAATGTAGATGATGGATATGTAGCTGCAACACCAAATCGCTTTCCCCTGATTTTGTTACCATCACTTTTCTGAATTGCCTACCACTATGGAATGCAACTAGAGAATGGGCAGCAGCGTTCTCTATGCATTTTTAACACCATACTGCGACTGCCTACCCGCCTGCCAAGCGTGGCGATTATGGCAAAATTATGACACCCCAATTGGGGGACGCCTATGTCCAGCAGTGGACGTCTTCCGGCTGAAATGATGGAAGCAAAAGACGTTTTCACGTCAAAATGCTTAATTAAATTAATAAGGGGAGCCTATCAATAACATCGATATCATTTTTCCCAGCCCTAAGAACCAGTGCGGGACCTTGCACTTTAAGAAAGTCGCCACCTTCACATCTTACCCACACAAATCATAGCAGGTGACATAGTACACAATTATAGCATTATTAAATTAATTATATTTTATTATAATATTGGTGCTTTATATGCGATTGTGACCAACCAGTCGATGCCCAAAAAGGCTCGACTAACTTTTCACAATGGTGTGCTGGTGCCTACGCCTATGTATGGAAGTGAATGTTGGGTGTGGCAAAAGAAGCATGAAAGTAGAATAAATGCTGTGGATTTGCGTTCCTTGTGAAGCATGAGTGTGATAGGTTGAAAAATGATGTGATAACGCAACGGTGTGGTTTAAAAGAAGATGTAGTGACAAAAATTGAAAAGAGTATGCTTCGATGATTTGATCATGTTGAGAGGATGAATGAAAGGCGACTTACAAAAGGTATTTACAAGGCAGATGTGAGTGGAAAAACCGGGAGGGGACGCCCTAGACGACATATAGTGACCTAATTGGTGATGTTCTTCAGAAAGGTCAGGTGCGTAGCACTCGCAACCCAGACATAATCTTGGTCAGATCATTTGAGGACCATGTAGATTGCTGTCTGAAATGGTCTTTTGAGGAAAGAACCACACAGATTTGAGTGGACCTGTCCAGTCAGTGTACGCATTTGTCAGTAATCGTGCAGCTCAACTCAGAACTTAAGGAGCTCAACGCTGCCGCGTTAACAAAGAATGCAATAACTCGATTTTGGACGATTTTGAGTTATATATTCGTTGAGTTATATATTTGGAGTCAGCGAATCGAAATCTATTAACTCTCTCTAAACAACTTTTTATTGATCCTTCAGGAACTTGGTTTTTCAGTAACCAAGAATGCAATAACTAAAACTTCATAACAAAGTCAATAATCAAAAATACAATTCTCGGAAGCGACAAAATCGAGTTATTGCATTTTTCGTTAGTGCGGCAGAAGGTTCGACGAACAATACCAAAGAAATAGGGCGCTTAATAGAACTTAGTGTTGTGTTGTATTGATTTTCATGATTTTAAATAAATATTTGATACGGCCGCGAATCCTTCAAATTGCAAAAAAAACAAGAAAATTTGAATTTCGCGGGCTACTTCGCGACGCTTTTGCGTTAATGATATCTGGGCCTCAAGTCTGCTATTACAATAGTGTCAGAATGGTCTCTTCATTGTCTGACAGATTTGACAGATTTGCCGTATGGCAAATCTGTCAAAAACTCACAATTAAGAGACCATTCTGACACTATTGTAATAGCAGACTTGAGGCCCTGGTGACTTGTCCTCATCAGTAAACAGGCCGTTTGCCCCACGGAACAAAATAAGAATAACCCTCAAAACTACGTATATTTAACATTAAGTAAGTAATTGCGTGGTCAAGGTACCTACATATAAACCGTTTGACATTAATACCAAACATAGAGTAGTTGACTTTAATATGTACGTAGGTAGATAATATTCAGTACAATGTCATTCCGTATATGATCTTTAAAGGATCACTTTTATCCAAATCAGGGCGCATAGTTTTAGGAGGCGGAACGCATGAGGGAACGGCAGTCCGTGCGCCCTCACGCCCCTAGTCGCCGCAGGAGACGCCCTGGGTGGCGGGCATCGGTACCGATTCCCGGCCACCGTAGGCGCGGCCTTGCGGACGGCGGCTCGCCGTCCGGTAAGGACCAGGCCCGGGTCGACGGTGCGTTGTGTTCCACGCGCGCCTCAAAGAGATGTCAGCACGCACTAACGGGGTCTGCCAGGAACGATGCCTGCCAGGGTTGCGGGTTTGTCCGAAAGGGATACCGTGGCCCTGGCACACAGGCAACTGAAGGAACACGGGTGGGTTTTAGTCAGTTAAAGTCTGACACGCCTTCCTGCTCCGCCCAAAGAAGGGAAAAGTTATTTGATAATATCCCACCCAAAACAAAGGCATACTTTTGGTAATGAAACAGTTGACCCACCTAATGGTAAATGAAAGAAAGGAAGAAACAATACGTTTATTTACGGTAAAGAATGACGCAAAGAAAAAACACAAATGAATGACTAACCCCATTAGCCGAATGAACCCAAAGATTTACACTAGCCCCTGGATCCTCATGTTTCATGGTGCTACAGAGACCATTGCATATAAAGGTGTAGACTGGGGCGCGCGATAATGGTAGAGAAGACATGCCCATAGGATATGAAAGGATTATTAGAGCCGTATCGGATAAGCATCTTACGCAAAAAAAAAAAAAAAACTATTTGGGAGAAAATATATATGTCACATCCACGCAAAACGGCCAGAGTTCAGCATAATGCTGTGTCTCAATGCGAGACAGAGCCAAAGCGCTCGTTTTCAGAGACAGCCGGCGTTGAAGTGATGACGTTAACCGGTGTAGCATAAAAAAGCATACAAAATAAGAAATAAGTTACAAAAAACATGCGCGGTCCGTAGTGCGGGGGACCTCGTCAGGAACAAAGAAAATTTTTGACACTTGAAACTGACTCTGTTTTCGAAGTTTCTTTTATCACGCATATACTATTTTACACACCCATAGACGTATTTTTAATACAGAGCCATCTAGTATAATTTTTTAGAAGCTCTGATAAAGTTACCACACAATGTGAGCTTCTAAAAACGTATACTAGATGGCTGTGTATTAAAAACGCGTATTAAATTCACACTTTATCTCTCTCTCTGTCTCTTTCTATAGAAAGAGACATTGGACATTGACCGCTCCTGAACGCGGTTTAGATGTGCTGGTCGCGTTGCGCTGGATTCGCATTTAGTAAACATTTGAGCACGGTATGAGCTGCAATGTCGTGTCGACACGAGATACAATTTGGCATACTTCAACGCCCATGAAAATTGAAAATGCATAATGAATTTTTTTATTACAATTACCCAATTATTTAAGAACAATTAAACCAAATCAAGATTCATTGAATAATTACATAGTCTATTTTTAATTTTCAACGCTCTAACCGCTAGTGATGTACCGAAGTATCGACATACAAAGGTTATCGAGCATCTGTCGTAATCGATTCGCGTCGAGATAATCGCGACCGTAATTGCATGGGAACTAGGCATACAAGGCTCTTTTCAAACGAATACTAGATTTTGAAAGGTATAATAACTGGAGGGATATGGGTTATTAAATTATAAAGTGTGACTATTATCAGACTTTTTTTTGGTTTTGCAAATAAATAGAGAGCATAATTAGAGAGCTGTGGCCCTCCGACCCTTGCTCGACGAAGGGCCAGCCCGCGCCGCAACTGAGCCTGTAGCTTTAAATTTCCCTATTAATAATAATAACCCTGATTTCATCCAGCCTGTCCCTTGTTGTTCTCCCCCGACGCTGCCATAAGCTGAGGTTCGTACCCCACAGGGGGTGCCCTTTGTGTGCAGTCGTTTAGTATATAAGTTTTATGCCCTGGCTGGAGGCTTTAAGTTTCGCTTTAGACAGCCACAGGAAAGTCCGGTTAAGGAATCACGACCTCTAAAGGTCAACTTCGAGATGCCATAGAAAAAAAAGGGGCAGTCTTTGGGGACTGACGGAGCTATATGTTTATACTGTGTATATATATACATATAGCTCCGTGCCGGAATAGTGCTGTGTGGTGCCGGACGTAAAGAATAGCACCATTCCATTTCCTCCCGTGGGTGTTGTAAAAGGCGACTTCATTTTTACACCATACTGCGATCGCCAACCCGCCTGCCAAGCGTGGCGATTATGGCAACTTCCCCCCCCCCCAATTGGGGGAAGCCTATGACCAGCACTGGACGTCTTTCGGCTGAAATGAATGATGAATGACATATAGCTCATGGAAAGCGTTCGGTAAGGATGACGCGAGTTCCATGATTTTTGTTCACCCAAAAAGTACACATTATATACACAGTATACAATCATATAGCTCATGGAAAGCGTTCGGTGACGATGACGCGAGTTCCATGATTTTTGTTCACCCAAAAAGTGCTCAACGCGCCTAAAGAAGTCTTCACTTCAATAAAAAACAGAGCAGTGGTGGCTTAGTGTTGACTTACGAGTGGTAGGTGGTGGGTCGAACCCAGACAGGCGTACTTAGTGTACTGCTCTCAAAACGGTGAAGGAAAAACATCGTGAGGAAACCGCCATGTCCTAGAACCAAACATTCGAAGACATGCGACATCTACCAACCCGCACTGAGCCCGCGCGGTGGATAACAGCCCACACGTTCTCACCGAGAGGAGATCTGGTGTCCCAGCAGTTGCTTGATTACAATTTTCATTGACTTTGTTGGTACAATGGCGCGTGCAAGCTGACATCATCATCATCATTTCAGCCGAAATACGGCTACTGCTGAACATAGGCCTCAAAGCACCGCCACTTCTACCGGTTCTATACTTCCCGCATCCAGCAGATTCCTGCTGCCTTCACAGGTCCACCTTGTGGGAGGCCTTCCAACGCTACGTATTCCAGTACGCAGTCGCCACTCCAGAACCTTTCGGCCCCATCGGCCATCTGATTTGCGAGCAATGTGGCCTGCCCACTGCTACTTAAGTTTGGCAATTCTTCGGGCTATGTCGGTTACCTTGGTTCTCCTGCGGATCTATGATATATCTATGCTAGCTGACATATGGCAAATAATTTAATTTAATGTTCTGTCTCGCAATATTAATTACTTTGCATACCTACGAGTACTATTGTATAGAATCAAGTTTATCTTATTGAACAGACAGATGTGCTGCTGGGGAGTTTGTTGCGCCACTTCTTCCCAGCTAAAGCACTAGAGAGTGGTGAAGGGCGGGCATTTTGGGAGCTGTCTTATGTAATTTTGACGTTCGAAAAGTGCTGATTCTCAGTTTACTTTGACTAAATGTCTTTTGATTGATTTTTGACTGGCGACCGTGCCTACACACGGTGAATAAACCGTAGTTTTTCATGGCACAAACGTGTCCAAAGGTCATGTTTACCCAGACCACATATATTTTTGATTTTTTTTTGTTAGGGCATCTCAGAGTTAACCATGAGAGGTTGAGACTCTTTAACCGGTCTTTCTTGTGGTCGCCTTAAGCTCCTAAAAACTTAAAGCCTCCAGCCAGGGCGTAAAAACTATAAGCTAAACGACTGCGCGCTAAGGGCACCCCCTGTGGGGTACGAACCTCGGCTTAGGGCACAGTCGGAGAGAGGATGGCAAGGCACCGACGGTGGCTCAGTCCACACATATTTCCCAACTTACTTGTATTACTATCGTCACAATAATTATGATGTGAATATAAGAGAAGATGATCTATTATTAATAATTATTCTGACCCAAAGATCATACAACCTATGTGAACATCTATTAATTGCTCACTTCGTCAAACGCGTGAGAGTCGCGCGTTCCACTTCACATAGGTAGCAATTTGTGAAAATTAAAATAGTATTAACTCTAGAGCAATTTTTAAGCTTTGTAGCAATCTGGGAAGAATTTATGACAATGGAGAGCCTTGGATTGTGGAATGATTTTGGTATGTCGTCCGTTTAAACTTTAGTTGGATATGTCGGTATGTCGCAGTAATAGACAATGTCATTTCTGAAAACCTGGGCCTCAAGTCTGCTATTACAATAGTGTCAGAATGGTCTCTTCATTGTGAGTTTTTGACAGATTTGCCATACAAACACTGTCAAATACTCACAATGGCGAGACCATTCTGACACTATTGTAATAGCAGACTTGAGGCCCTGGAAGCATGCAATTTTACTCAACATTATTAATAACTTTTACTTTGAGACCAAAACTGAAATCGCGAAGAAAAATCACATGCTCCATATGTACATGAATGTTTGCATAACTCGACAAACTGGAGGGAACAGCTGATTTGATTGTTTGTTCCACAGTAAATGATGAGGAACAATGACCGACCCCTTTTGATGTTGTAGTTATTTTGATTACACCTTGTATGAAAAAGTTGCAGTATTTTAATAAATAGCATCCTAATTATTTGGAGTTAAAAGCGTTATGACTACCTCGCGATAAGACTAAATAGCAGATATGACTAGTTTGCTATAGGACTTAATCTCGATATGACTAGATCTTGGGACTGGTCATCTCTTAGCTGCCACGGGTTATTTTATTTTATTTTGTTTGTGGTACCTACTCTGGACGCTTTTAACATGTAAGTTTATTTTTATTTTTACATCGCTCTCACATCCATACTAATATTATAAATGTGAAAGTAACTCTGTCTGTCTGTCTGTCTGTCTATCTGTCTGTATGTTACGTTTTTACGACTAAGCCGCTGAACCGATTGTCATGAAATTTGGCAGAGATATAGCCTGGGATATGGAGAAACACATAGGCTACTTTTCTACTCGATAACCGAAATCTACGCGGGCGGAGCCGCGGGCAAAAACTAGTTTAGTTATAAATTCAAAATTACTTATACGAGTAGATGTAACTAATACTTTTGTAACAATTTAATTTAAAAGAGTGTCCATGGAGTTTCTTGCCCGTTCTTCTCCATAGGTACCTACGCTTTGGAATGGGCATGTAGCTGCATGTAGCTGCATGTAGCTTCATTTCTCTTACTGACCGACTCCTTGACAATTCAAAAGTGCCTGTAAATGGTTTAATTGAAATAAATGATTTGAGTTTGAGTTTGTTTGGACTCTATCGTGTTTGGACTATATCGCAATAAGGCCAGATAGCGTAACGACTATATTTTCTAGGACCTGTCTAGTTAGGTAGGTACAACTTCGAGAAAGAGGTCAATCCTGTCAAGGTGGTAAGACCACCTGTCTCAGATCCAGAGGTCCCGGGATCGACTCTCGGATTGGTTGGTGGTAAAGCTTGTTCTAAGACCGCCTGGCCGCCACAGACAGCCCCCTTTGCAGGGGCTGCCTTGACGCCGAGGAATAACCCGACCACGTCATCCTGGAATGCGAGGCCGTGGCTCCACAACGTGAAGAAATCCTCGGAACAGTGAGGTCGCTCCGTGAAGCCTGTGAAGCTCCCAGGAAACTTCTGTGCTTTTGGGCGGAGCTAGGCTGGCTCTGTTAGCCAGAATCCCCACGCACAACGGACCAAATGGGAGTCTAAGTGCGGAAAAGGGAGCCCCATCATCATCATCAAGACCGCCTGGCTAGTTATCCCCATCTTATCTTAGTCTGTCGCCATGTTAACAGCATTTGTTGTGTATCGGCAGTTAGAGGTATGATAGCCAGTTCCTCTGTGGTTTAGAATTTCGGGTGAAGCTTGCTTCCACCTTCGGCCTTATCATCACTGACCATTAGGTGAGATGAAGGCCAATAGCTTCCCAAATGTGTGAAAAAAAATACCCTCGCGAAGAAAGTTGTCTTTGACTACAACTTATTCCATAAGATTTTTTAGAACTCCGCATTTCCTCCCGTGGGTGCCGTAAAAGGCGACTAAGGGACTTACTAGAGAATGGGCAGCAGCGTTCTCTATGCATTTTTTAATACCATACTGCGATCGCCAACCCGCCTGTCAAGCGTGGCAATTATGGCCAACCCTCCCAATCGGGGGAGGCTTATGTCCAGCAGTGTACGTCTTTTTTATTAGATTTTGTAACCTTCACTCCACGCCCAAAAACGAAAAATACAGCTCTTTTGTTAAAACAGAACTGTAATATTTCTCAACTGCTACCTTATTAGACACTAAGTACTTACTAAGTATGTACTAAGTTAAGATACTATCTCTGGTCTCTTAAAATGGTCATTTAAAATAATGATCTGTATGTGAGTGCCATACTTAGCTTTTTTGTAGGTTTGACGACTGCTCCAATAAAAAGTATTTTGGTCTAGAATTTAAATATATTTTTCTGGTCAGGGAAGGCGAAGAACTGTATAAATGGGGAAACCCCTCTTTGATTAGAATTTATACACAGTGATTTTAATAAATCACCCATACCCATTATGGCAATCATGTATGGGATTAGGGTGACCATGTAGATCGCTTGTCACTTGTCTTTAAGGAAGTCAATTCTAATAAAGGGGCTGTTTTAGTGCAAAACGTTATGGGCCTTACAAATAAACACAAAACAATGTTTTATACCAACCAACCAGCCAACAAGAATACCAGCGGCGGCGCTACGGTTTTTTTTTTAATATCGCAGAATTATGGTCTTTTTTATTTTTTTATTAGTTTCTGCCCGCAACTTCGTCCGCGTAAAATTTCGACCCTCAACCCAACCCGTCGCATCGCATCGCCCGCCCGCGCAATAACTTCGTTTTCGATAAGCGTTCTTTCCGACTTTTGTCGTTTTGCCCGGCTCCTAAGGGTCGTAGCGTGATGTTAAATAGCCTTCCTAAAGAATTGGGCTATCCAACACTAAAGAATTTTTCAATTTGATCCAGTATTTACTGAGAATAGAGCGTTATTATATAATAGTACTAGCTGACCCGACAGACTTCGTTCTGTCAAAAGCTATAGTATAAACTCCACTACTCTACCCTACCCCTACCTACCTACCCTACCCTACCCTACCTACCTACCCTACCCTACCTACCTACCCTACCCTACGCTACCCTACCCTACCTACCTACCTACCTACCCTACCCTACCTACCTACCCTACCCTACCTACCTACCTACCCTACCCTACCTACCTTACCCTACCCTACCCTACCCTACCCTATCTACCTACCTACCGTACCCTACCTACCTACCCTACCCTACCCTACCCTACCCTACCCTACCTAACTACCCTACCCTACTCTACCCTACCCTAATTTTTCGTAAAAACCATAAAAAAAAAACCTAAAAATCATCCTTGGACTTCAACGAACATTAAAAAAAAGAATTGGTTAAATTGGTCCAGGCGTTGTTGAGTTATGCGCTTACCAACACATTTTGCGATTCATTTTTATATTATAGATAGATTTGATTACCATTAAGAGTTATAGTGAGCCAACCTTAAAAGATAGACATTTATGCTATTGCGGACTTTTTCTTAGGGCTTTTTAAGAGTCGAACAATTCCGTCATACATGATTGTTGGGTAACTTTAACCGTTTACGCAGCGCACGCAACGGAAGCTCTCAAAAGGAATAAATTTTCCCCGTTTTTGCAACATTTTCCATTGATACTCCGCTCCTATTGGCAGTAGCGAAGTAGTAACCATTTTTTATTTCGCGTTCAACCAAACAAACAAATTCTGATTGTTTTTATTCTTGTTTTTAATGTAAATTTTGTTAGTTTTAAATGTTCCTTTTTCTTACTGTTTGTATTAACTTAGCGTGTCCCAAATAAAAATAAAATCTTGCTTTCTTTATTTCTATACAATATTAGTAAAAAATCTGTGTATGTATTATGATTATAACATTATATTCTAATTGGGGTGTTAAGCCTTGAACCATTGGAAGTATGAGTATGATTGATTACAGACTACGTCACATTACATTCTATGTTTCTTTTTGATCTTTGCAAACAATAAAAAAAGGCAAGGATCAAATATAGCTATTACTATAATTAGTTCTATTATGTGAAGGCAAGAGTTTCGTCACATAACTAGAGCGACAGAGGCTAGACATGAAGTTGTAAAAAAAGTTGCGCCTGCGCACCGGAGTGTTGCGTCACTCGAACTTGCACTTGAGACGCTACAGCAGGGTTACTAACTTGTTTATAGGTACACACATCAAAAAAAGTTTGCGATCACTTTGAAAAATTGAAATCTTTTTTGTTACGGTAGATTATATTATGATTTCTTCTTCTTAGACTAGAAGACTAGACTGGCCTGCCGACTTGCCTGACTTAAACCCAATAGAGCACGCGTGGGATGCTCTTAAGCGAGCTGTTTGGAACCGTCAGCCACATCCCCAGACAGTGCCAGAGCTCAGGGAAGCCGCTATTCAAGAATGGGACAGGTTACCCCAAGAAATTCTGGATAACTTGATTCTCAGCATGCCCAGGAGGATCACCGCATGTGTTCGAGCCAGGGGAGGAGTTATATTATATTGAATATAAACCATTTATTAATAATTTTTTGTTTTAGTTTGGTTAAACAGTCTTTTTCTTTCTATCAAATTTCTGTTACAATTACATTATGATTAATTACTATATTCTTTCCAAATCATTAACACTACTCATTTAGACGTGATCTTCAGTATACAATTATTAAAAGTCGGTTATTGTCGTCTTAAGCGCAACATGATGGAAATACCAAGAGATGTGGAATATCGGTCAAAAACGTGACGCGACCATTTTGTTAGGACAGGCCTGGGATAGTTGACAATAGATGTGCTGTAATCAACGACGTATGGATCGTGCGTCAACACCTTAGATGTTGACCTGATGTTAGGAAACCTGTCTTATATTGTGCCTTTTGTGAAACAGCTAATAAAATTGTTCAGGTTTTTAGTTGCAGAAAATGAAGAACAGTCAGTCAAGTGTCGAAAGTTGTACACACACTTCCTTTGTGCAATTTGTTTCTTTAATCAACACAGAAAAATGAAAAGAAATGAAGAGATCCGCAGAAGAACCAAGGTAAACGACATCATTATTCATAATTTCAGCCGAAAGGCGTCCACTGCTGGATAATCACCACGCTTGGCAGGCAGGTTGGCGATCGCAGTATGGTGTTAGAAATGCATAGAAAACGCTGCTGTCCATTCTCTAGTAAATCCCTTAGTCGCCTTTTACGACACCCACGGGGGGAAATGGGGTGGTGCTATCCTTTACGTCCGGCACCACTTTCGTACGTTCCACCGATCTGTACCTATGTTGCATAAGGTACTTGTATGAAATGTGCAGAAATGAAATGTGTTGTTAAGTAGGTCGAACCCGATTTGGCTGGGCAACAGTCGGGAAGATACGCAAAATCTTCTCGTCCCACATACCGCAGTATCTCAAGACGAAAGTCTTTGACCAGTGCGTGTTGCCAGAGATGACCTATGGCACTGAATCGTGGTCGCTCACAATGAGCCTTATTAGAAGGCTAAAAGTCACCCAAAGGGCAATGGAGAGGGCTATGCTTGGAGTTTCCCTACGTGATCGAATCAGAAATGAAGAGATCCGCAAGAGAACTAAGGTAACCGATATAGCTCGAAGAATTGCCAAACTTAAGTGGAAAGGGCAGGGCACATTGCTCGCAGAACAGATGGTCGTTGGGGCCAAAAGGTTCTGGAGAGGCGACTGCGTATCGGAAGACGTAGCGTAGGAAAGCCTCTCACAAGGTGGACCGATGACCTTGTGAAGGCTGCAGGAATATGTTTGATGCGGGAAGCACAGAACCGGTCCAAGTGGCGGTGCTTGGGTAAGAGCTTATGTTCAGCAGTGGACATCTTTCGGCTGAAATGATGATGATGATGAACCACCATAGCTCTAAAAACGGCGAAAGAAAACATCGTGAGGAAACTGAAAAGTCCTACAGCCAAAAATTCGAAGACATGTGACGTCCTGCACACAAAGTAGTTTACGGCTCACTTTCCTCTCCTTGAGAGGAAGTCTGAGTGGGAATATTATTTGTTGATTATGTAGCTGCTGTAATAGTTGCTGCGACATTATTGCAAAGGCCGCGAAATAGGCTATTGCAGGTCGAGTATGAGTTTGAAGGCCGAGCCGTAGGCGAGGACTTTACTAATACGAGACAGGCAATTTCCATTTCCGCCGAGGCATATATCGACGGTGAAATGCCAATAACACCTAACTGACAAAGTCAAAAATGTACACAAACTGAATGAGGATGCATGCATGGCGGTAATGACATAAAATAGGCACGTTGGTTTAGTTGGAGGTATTTCCACATATAGTTTAACAACAAAAAATACTCTTAGGAGATTCCACTAAAACATGCGAATAACCCCTTTAAATTAAAAATGATAAAAAAGTGAATTCCAGAAAAATTGAAGTTAGGAGGTATTGGCACTTCACCGTCGAAAGAATGCAGGGTAATAAGACATTCTTTCATGTATTTTTATTTTGACTTCGCTGGAAGCAGGTTTTCCATTGCCAATTTGGCTTCTGATCTTAAATCTGGTGGAGTACAATCCATCTCCATTTCGCTCTCTGAACCGTTGGAACTCATTTTACTTATTAAATTTATATTTACTCGTATTAAGTATGTAAATAACAAATCAAGACGAATTTTCAGCTTTGCCGCCAATTTTCTATTTGTCATCTGTGCTGAAAGGCAAACGCATTTATGGCTATACAGCCACGTGAACGCAATTTGTGCTAAGCAAAGAGACTTACTTCGGTATTTATTTATTATTTTATTTTATTCTATTCGGGAAACTTACAGCTAACATAGTGTTCTTAAACAATATGCATTTGAAGGCCATTTACAAGTTTTCACTGATAAACACTTGAAACAAAAAAGACAACAAATAAGCGTACAAAATACCTATAACATAAACTAAAAATCATTCAGACGCAAACAATTACTTTTCCGTAAAAAAGCTTTTCACCAACAACTGCTTAAGAATGATAAGAGATCCAATCAAAGAGTTGGTATTAACCAAGCACGCCGTTACATACAACATTGCTGGGCCTCAAGTCTGCTATTACAATAGTGTCAGAATGGTCTCGCCATTGTGAGTATTTGACAGTGTTTTATGGCAAATCTGTCAAAAAATCACAATGAAGAGACCATTCTGACACTATTTGTAATAGCAGACTTGAGGCCCTGAAGCGTTGTAATGTTCAAAATTCAAAAACGCTCCTGCAATGGATTTGATTTTCTTTGTCCGTAAATTTGATACTTCCCATCATCTTTTTTCGAAAATAATGAAAATATTTCCATGCATGTTTGAGAAAAGTGTATTGTTACTTTACTCATATCTGAGAGTGCCAGCCCTACCAAGCAGACTACTGCCGCGTCGTGACGCAATCATCTACATTACCCACTTAATTCTGATAGCCTTTTTATATCAGCATTGTCTTTCTGCGCGTACGCATAACGCTTTATATGGTAATGGGTATTAACTTTAGACTTTTTTCTCTTTAGCAAGATTTTGAATGGAGATTTCGGTACGCCTACTGTAGCTTCCATAAATAAATAATGTCACTTGCATGCCAACATTAATAATAATATTTTAATCCTTACATATTTTAATATATTTTTGCTAACAAAACAATAAATTTAAAAAAATATACTTTTATATTTTTTTTATTTCAGTAGGTCTGGAAATCGACTACTATCAATTTTTTTTTTTAGTTTTAGGTAGGTAGGGTAGGGTAGGGTAGGGTTGGTAGGTAGGTAGGTAGGGTAGTGTAGGGTAGGGTAGGATAGGGTAGATAGGTAGGTAGGTAGGTAGGGTAGGGTAGGGTAGGGTAGAGTAATGGATACTTATAGCTTTTGACAGAACGAAGTCTGTCGGGTTAGCTAGCACTTATATAAAAAATCATCAATGCCAATGTGTATTAAACTCCGGACATAAACTTGGTCAGATCATTTGAGGACCATGTAGATTGGTTGTATTCTTAACATTCATCTACCCTTTACTACCTAATGAAACAATCTTAATCAGATCAAACTTTAAAACTAAATTACTCGTCCAAATGCCTACGTAACTCAATTATCTCCGAATATCATCAATATTTGACATTTTAACTAGTATGCCTGTCAGCCTTGATAACTAATGGCGTGTCTGATGACCTTATTACTGTTTTGCCAGTTAACACTTTAAAAGTTCTTCAGTTGAGTGGTGCTTAAGCTCACTGTGTCCGCAGCACAGGTTTAATATTTTTTTTATTAAAAAAAAAAAAAAAATTGGCATGTGGTAGCTGACATAACTATACTAATAGTATAAAGCTGAAGAGTTTGTTTGTTTGAACGCGCTAATCTCAGGAACTACTGGTTGGAATTGAATCCCTGTTTACAGGGACTAAAATAGCTATTTAATCCCTAGGGACTAAAAGTGATTTGAATTTCGAATGTGGATATTGTTAGTAAAAGTTCCAATAACCAAAGAGCTTAACCCCGAATATTGTATGAACAAGTAACAGGCTGTATGATAAAGCAAACCGCACGCGAGCCAAAATAAAAGTTTGTGAAAAAATAAAAAAACGCCCGAAATTAATTCCGCCTTCGTTCGTAACTGTTTATTCAAGTTCAGATTTTACTTAGTTTTATTAAAAAAAATGTGTGTCTTCCTCAAGTAGTGAGAATTAAAGTATAATTTTAACTCCAAAGAACATTGTATCGGACGCTAAAAATGTGATACAAATAAATAAACGTACTATTCTTATTCATAAGTTGCACTTACTTACTTTTTCATAGAGGGTGATAAAAAGTAGAATGTCCACCTCGAGAGCAACACTATTTTAAGCTCGAGTGAAGTACTTTGAATCCCTCGCTGCGCTCTGGATTCCACTCTCGCCTTCAAAATAGTTGTTTGCTCCCTTGGCAAACAATCTACAACTAAATAGAAAATTTAAATGTGTTAAATAGAACAACGAAATCTTGAAGGTTTGCTTCTGGTAAATGTAATATGTTTTGTAAAAAGTAATAATGTAATGGTCATCATAAGGAAGAGCGCTGATTTCTGAAATTAAGAAAAAAATTAAGTGTTCTGTGTCAAATAAATAAATAATTATTATTATAATCCTGTATAACACCAGCAATATGCTCCACGCGTACCGGATCTTATATCAATCATTGTACGCCCTACTTCCTTATATATCAATACTTGGAACTAGCTTTATCATCACCAACTTAAGAATACACTTGAAAAACTGCTGACATCACTCTTGTTGCTACTACAATATGATTGATTTTTGAATGGTCAATGTAATATGTAACGGTATGATAAAAATTGTTATAGATCTGATATGACCAGTATAATGTTTCCTCCCAAAAATGTTTTAATCACTCTTATTACCCAAGAAATAAGGTGACAATTAACTTTTCCAATGCTGTTAAAAGGTTGTTTTATGGAAGGCAGTGTCCCCTAGCGAGGTCGAAGCTTATATCATTGAGTCCGGCTGCTGACCATGGTGAGGAATGTGGGGTGAAAGGCGGCATGATGAGAGGGTTTGAGAGGGGGAGGTGGAAATGTATAATGATAATTGTCTGCCGGAAGTTTCAGTTAGGCATGATTGATTTTTTGCGTTGATAAGAAATCTTGTCTAGATATATTTTTGGTGTAAGTAGGTAGATAATTTCACTACATAATATAAAACAAAGTCGCTTCCCGCTGTCTGTCTGTCCCTACGTATGCTTAGATCTTTAAAACTACGCAATGGATTTTGATGCGGTTTTTTTAAATAGATAGAGTGATTCAATAGGAAGGTTCATAATTACGTATAATACATGGATAATATAGGAGAGAAACACTGATAATTTTAGAGGTTTCTAATGTTATGTCGTAAATAAACACATTTTTTTGCGCTTATATTGCAAACGCTGGCTGTACCCTACGAGATAGATCAAAATAATGTACTACAGTATTGTACACCTTAAAAAGGTCTACAAAAAAGTCCCCAATGGTATATGTCTATCTCTTAGGGATAACCCACAATAACCATTTTTCATCCTTTACTTTTTACGTGAAATAATGGCTTATTTACGAAGCGATTTTAAGCAATACAGCACTAATCCTTATCCAATTAAGTAGCTTAAATACATTGTGCATTTAATATAGATGAATATGTCCCTTTACAGCATGTAATTTAAATGAATATTTTCGAAGCTATTACAGATTTAAAATGCAGGGACATAGCGGTTGCGGCGGTACCGGCCGGGAAGCCGGCGGATTCTGTAGTATATTTAGCCGGGGCGGGTCGCTAGTAATCATTATATTTAGATTGAATGAATGATATCCAATGACCACTAAAAACCACGCGGGTGACCACTGAAAATCAGCGCTGTGCTGTGGGTCCCTGATAGCACAGCATTATGTTGAGTAGAAGCCTTCTTGTCACAGTCATGTAGGGCATGCAATATCGGAAGGTTCTCAATTCCGGAACTGAGTTCCAATACTGGAGATCTGATTCCGGAATTCCGGAACTGGTAACTTACAAAGTTTGTTACAAATCAAACAAGATTTATAATTATATCAGTCTTTTAATCATTTTTAGTAACAAATTAAACATCTTTCTCCCTTATTACTCTAATTAGCGGCCCGGCCGTCTAGCAGCTTGTGGATAGTTCAGACTAGTTTGGTTGCATTTAGATAAAATAATAATCAAAATATCAAAAAAAATATGAATATCGGAATTCCGATATTACTCCTCTCAATTCCGGAATTGAAATATCAGAAAAACGGAATTACGAAATTCCGGATTTCCGGAATGCATGCCAGGCAGTCATGACGTCCAGCTGCCGACTGTTTCGGTTTTGTGCTCGTGACTATAATGTAGATCTATTTTGTTTTATTTTTCTGTTTACCTACCTAATTGAGTTAATTATCTTTGTATATGAACGTGTTTCTGTGGCAAATAAACCTATTTTTCTTTCTTTCAATGCTCTGTAATGTTGGTATGGTTTGCAAACTTTAATTCTTCTCAGAGTAGTCAGGTACGAAACGCCGACCTCATCTAGTTTTAAAATATGATTGACGTGTAAAAGTGTTTGTAAAAACCTACTTACAGAAATCAAATCATTTATTATTTAATTGAGTCAGATTGTAATTGTACTTGGATTTTATTCCGACAGACATATATACAGCCAAAATAGCACATAAGGCGACATACGGCTTGTGTCGTATTGAAATGTGCTATTAGAGGGTCTCATTTTTTTTTATCTACGCCCATGCTACAAATCCTCTATAAAAGTTTCTGAAACAGTTAGCTTATTGCCAACATTAAAACACCCAGTGTCATAGTAACCATAATAGCATCCAAACGGGAGTAATAATGCTGTACTGAGTTTCGTTATGCAACTCCTTTGCTTTTACGAGGATGTTGATCCCTTCCTTACTCATCTGTTTGATGAGTAAGGAAGGTATCATCATCCTCCCTTCCATTCTCACTACTCAATTCGTGGTATCTTTATGAATTTAAAAAAAAGAACATTGTCACGCACGCGCGTTTCACTATACTATACCATAGCGTCGTATCCTGCCATTTTTGTTCGATATTAGTATTGAAAAACTGTTTCAGAACCTTTTATAGAGGATTCATGTCATGGGTGTAGATAAAGTCTTGTATGCAACTGTAATAATTAGGTATTAAAACACTCATGTGATACTATTATCACACTCAGCTTCGCCTCGTGTTATAAATCCACATTCATGTTTTAATACCCCTTATTATACAACAGTTGCATAAATAACTATTATCCACTCCATCTTGACTCAATTATTAAAGTTTGCAAACTCTCTTTTCATGGCTTACCACATAAGCCATGAAAAGAGAGTTCGCAGTAGACTACAATAAGATGATTTAATGCTGATTTTGACTAGGCCAGATATATAATTATTCTGACAATTAATTTTGATTTTTGTATTATTTTCTGTACCAACAAATACTGTCAGACGTCATTTTATTCCACGGATAAAATATATAAATTAATGGCGTAAGTAAAATCCGCTCTTAATTCACAGCCCAATATTGAGATATTTTTATAAATTGCTACCGCTCATGCACTATGTCCGCACCACTAAACAAGTCTGAGTGAACGGCTTAGATTACCCAGGGCGTGACGCATGCGCAGTTAAACTATTAACTTGACTATAAATCTTATTCCAAGGCATCCAAACATTCTAGATTTTGCAGAAAAATCCTAGTTACCTACTAAATTCTCCACCTCTTCTCCCTACTCGCATCAAGCCATATCAAATACAAAATCAAGTCATTTATTCAAACTAGGTTGAAAAGGAGCACTTTTTTAACGTAAAAATTTCATCCTCAAAACGCCCGCCCTTCACCACTCCCTAGGGCTTTACGGCTCCTACAAATAGGCGCGACACGCGACGCGACACAAGGGCAACGATCGTCGCGGGACACGCGAAACCTTGTGTCGCGTCGCGTGTCGCGCCTGTTTGTAGGAGCCTTTAGCTGGGAAGAAGAAGTGGCGCAAAAAATTGTCCAGCAGCACAGCTGTCTTGTAAACGTTACCCCACACTAGGAATTTCTCCTGTATTGTGGGTGCGTTTACAAACATTTAAACTCACATACACAAACAGCCAGACCAGGAACAACTACTTCTAGGTTTTACAAATATTTGTTCCGTGCGGGAATCAAACCCGCGACACGCAGCGTAGCAGTCAATAGCTTAAGGCGAGGTTCTTCAAGTTAACCTCTAGGAAATGTAATTTTAATGTCATTTTATTTAGAAACGGTAGGTAATGATTAATCACGTGAAAAAATTATATGTTGCTTTTGAGACCTTTCTGTAGGTACGTCGGGTACTCGTTACATTATTGGATAAAGTTCGCTCGATAGAAAAAAAATCCAAACATACCCTTATTTTGTAGATTTAAATCATTTTATTTCAATATTATACCACATTCTGTATTGAAAATCAAATCAAAATAAACGTCTATGATGATGTAATGTCCGTCGGGTTTAACATTGTTAATATCGTAAAACATATAATTTTCAACCCAAAATTAATGAAAATCACGGCACAATTCACTCACGCCCAGCTGCATCTTCAGCTGCTTTCATTTGTCATTATGTACGAGATTACCAATTCTTTCAATGGAGTGTCAGTGGCTGACCATTGGAAAGTCACAATGACGCCATTATATTAATAGATTACCAAACTTGTCAAAATCAACAATTATGAAATCATAGATAGACCATTCTGACACTATTGTAATTGCAGACTTGAGGCCCAGGAGAAAATCAACCCCATTTCCAAAAAGGGATCTCCAAAATCTTTGAAATTGCAACAAAATGTCAAAATTCCGCACAGACAAGATTACAAAACATGGTCCCTTTATATTCAGTATACTATCTAATCTCATTTATCAATATTGACAGTATTTATGAATATTCATATCATAGTAGCTGTTCTAAATTGGACTAGAGGGTAATTAAGACTCTTGGTAACTCTGGTCTAGGTGAACCGCAATCGCTACCGCTTATGAGCAGTGTCCTCACCCGTAGTAGAACAGAGTGAACGGCAGAGGGCGTGACTTCTAAGCAAATATAGAATTCCGAAGGCATACTTCGCACGGTCTTAACAAAAAGAAGAAATCAAAAGTCATTTAATTCAAATTAGGTTGAGAATCAGCACTTTTCGAACGTCAGAATTACGTAAGACAATCCTTCAAAATGCCCTTCACCAATTTCTAGTGCTTTAGCTGGGAAGAAGAAGTGGCGCAACAAATTCCCCAACAGCACATCTGTCTGTTCAATGAGATAAACTTGGTTCTATCTTCTTTTCGTATCGATGGTATCCAGTTATTATATTGTTTGAGCCCAATAGGTAGCCAAGTTAATTGCGGCATCAATGGCGTTCATTAAGTCTTCTTTAGTGCAAGTGAACGGGCACTTAGGACACTCCAGCAAGTGGGACATGGTCTGATCAGAAACACCGCACTCGCACTGGGTGTTGGATGGGACAGTAATCCCCCACTTCGACAGATTGTTTTTCCAGCGGCCTACCTGGGTACGCCATCGATTGAGAGCTTTCCATATAGGCCAATTTCCACTGCAGATCACGCCCGGGCGGCAAATGTTCCCGGGGTTTGACAAAGTCAAAAGTGGATGCTTGTCTTCCCACAACTTGTATCTCTTATTGAATGTTTTGTCCTGGATAGCCTGCGTAGACCGTTAAAAGCTTGATTCTATACAATAGTAGGTATGCAAAGTAATTAACATTACGAGACACAGAACAGTAAATTAAATTATTTGCCATATGGCAAATAATTTAATTAATTTTTTTTTTTTTTTTTTTTTGTGATATGACATAACACATAACACTATATAGTGTTATGTGTTATGTTGAAACGTATCCAAAATAAGTTCACGCGACACTTGTATTACAAGCTGTATGGGGTATATCCATTATACCCATTGATGTACCCTACACTATTTGTTCTGGGTATGGTAGGGTATAACACTCTAAGAGTACGACGGGAGTTTTCGCTCGTAGCGTATGTAGTGAAACTACTACGTGGCGTGGCGCATAACCCGGGAGTGCCACGACACATGTACGTGCCCGACCGGTACGTGTGGAGGCGGCAACATCCGCCCCTGCTCGCTGTGCCTGCAGCCAGGACCAACCTGCTGGCGAGAACTCCTCTCACTAGAGCCATACGCGTGGTGAATGAGGTTCACGGGAGGGTTGATGTATTGTGGTGCAAATTGAGTGAATTCGCAAAAGTTACACTATATGTAATAAGTTATGTAGATTAAGATATTTTTTAACTAGGTATAAGGTGTAGATTTAGGATTTAGTTAGTAAGGCCACTCTGTCGCATTGGATCATAGATCTGTAATGATAGTGTAGGTAAGATTATTATAAATAAATAAATATAAAATATATAAATAATCTCGTGGAATAAAGGGGGTGCCCAAAAAACAAATAATCGCTCTTGGTTTGCGAAAGCTTGAAACGCTTTCGCAAACCAAGAGCGATTATTTGTTTCATGGTTTCAGTGGTAAAATCAACAAAAACCGGCCAAGTGCGTGTCGGAACACGCACAATGAAGGGTTCCGTACTTGGAAAGAATTTATCCTAAGAACAAACTTAACATTGTAGTTGGTAAACATAATCTCCCATACATGCCAACTGCAAATGAAAGTATTTACGCAGAATGTCGAGAGATTTACCATGGTATTTTAAGACCATAGACTTCTTATATATTTTCCTGTAATCTATAAGTATAGAACTATTTTCGGTATTTTTTTCAAAATTTGAGGTTCAGTAGTTTCGAAGATAGGGGGGGGGGAATGGTCAATGTTCCTCTATTTTCACTTATAACTTCAAAACAATTTATTGTAAAATTATAAAAAAATACATTTGAAACCCTCACAGTAAGCCCTTTCATTCGATATGTCACACGGTACAGTTTGCAAAACCTTTTATTTTAATTTTCTTGTTTTCCCTCCAAAACTGACCCCAATATTCTAAATTCATTTATTTACGGTTCACGTCCGTGTTTGGGTCACTCAAATTGATATGTATAGGTATACCAAATTTAAACTTAATCGGTCCATTACATTCGGAGCAAATTGGCTGTGACAGACGGACAGACAGACAGACAGACACACGAGTGATCCTATAAGGGTTCCGTTTTTTCCTTTTGAGGTACGGAACCCTAAAAGGGACGATACTAACTCGCAGGTAAGGTAAGCATCGGAAATCCGAAATAAAACAACGCATCCTAGCCGTGTTTGGGCTTATTTGAATTTTTAACATTTACGCGGTTATTTCCAACCACCGCTTGCAGGTCTTGGTAACATACATCCTATCAGCGAGGTCCTATACTGTTTCTTCACGTACCAACCCAGAACATGAATGATGAAATTCTGCTTCTCTGAATAGCGTTGAACGCATTCAGCTTTGCTTCCGCGAACATCCCAGACGCACATGTCGTCACTAAATTAACTAAGTGACGTAACTGATTCGAAGCATATTTTACAGGACAAGCTATTTGCAGTTGAGCGAGGGTTACCTATGATTGAGGGTAAACTGTAGATACATCGGTCTCGATTTTTGCATTATCATGGGAACGGTAAGGCATACAGATACGCCGATTAGACAGATCGATTTCACTTGGAAAATATATCAAATTACTATAGTTAGGTTAGGTAATCAGATACGTCAGTTAGTTAGATTAGCGACGACATAATATGACGTGTAATAGTGATTCTGATATGCTATTTACAGAATAAACGATTTCATTTGGTAGCGGGCCTACCCAGTGCCAGCCGGATCTGTAGTATTCAATCCCCTTAGCTACTAATTTACTTAGAAGGACTTCTGACTTCGTCTGTCACATGGCGTGACCCACACATACTTGTAGACAATAACTGCTAGTTTATATTGTAATTTGTTAACTGGCTTTATGATCTGAGAAGCGAGACGAGAACAATATGTATCAGTTTTTGTACAGAGATTGCTTAATTGGGATGTTAAGGCAACGATAACCGACTTTTAATTATTTTATACTGAAGATCACGTCTAAACGAGTAGTGTTAATGATTTGGAAAAAATATATGTTAAAATAGAGCATTTTCTTAATATCATAATATGTGAATATTTTAAATTATGTTTATATTACATGGTAAAATTAATTTGTAAAGTTATGTCTAACGCGCATAAAGAACTGAGAATCGCGCAAAATCTATCAAGCGTATTTTTCTGAAACCTTCACCTTTTAAAAGATAATTTAATTATTGATCTTTTCGTTTACGTGTTTTATTAAAATACCTTTTGTTCTGTGTATAATAAATTATAATGCGTCTTGTTTGGGACAGCGCTCCTGGATGGGCGAGTCCTATTACTGGCTGGACGTACGACACGTTGCGTGAGCTCAGTACAGAACACGCAAGCACTCAAGGGCACTGGCATATATCTGGGCCTTAATGATATGGGCAATGAGCTTGGAGCTATCTTTTAAGAAATCTAGACTTTTTGTTAGCGCAAAACAGACTTTGTTTTGTGTTAACTTGATCTGCATAATCAGCATTTAATGTTGCCACTGTTAGGACGCCTATCTCCTCTGTGACAGGGAGTGGGACGTCATCTACCACGCGGGCCGAGTGCGAGTTGTTAGATGCCACATGACTTCGATTTTTTTGTTCTAGGACATGCTGGTTTCCTCACTATGTTTTTCTGCACTGTTTTGAGAGCAGTTGAGATGAAATAAACCTCTGGGTGTAAACCTACGACCTAAGTTGCGGCCTTTACCACTTCTCCACTACTGCTCCCTTATTTTGTCTGCGTAGTGCAGACAAAACAAGGGAGCATTTAGTGGAGCAGTGGTTTTTTTTATATTGGGCATCTCAGAGTTGATCATTAGAGATCGTGCGCTAAGGGCACCCGCTGTGGGGTACGAACCTCGGCTTAGGGCAGAGTCGGAGGGAGGGCGGCAAGGGACCGACGGTGGCTGGATAAAATCAGGGTTATGATTATTATCAGGGGAATTTAAAGCTACAGGCTCAGCTGCGGCGCGGGCTGGCGCTTCGTCGAGCAAAGGTCGGGGAGGACTATTTAGTCGGGGATTTCGCGATGGGTCTCGGCGTGACGGTCGTGTTTTTTGTTTGCAAGCTGTACTGGTTTCCCTACTGCTCTCCTGGAGGAGAGTTGTGGGGTCGTCTGGGTCGGGCACTACGGTACAATTTTCTGATGTTCTGATTATTTTTGCTAGGCTAACATGGCCAGACATCGTACAAAACAGAGAGGCTTGGAAGGAAATAGGGGAGGGCTTGGCTCAGCAGCGGGACACAATGCAGGGTTTGCTCGGCAGGTTGCGGTATTCGCATTTTTGTGGGGTAGGTACGCACGGCTACAAATCAAGACATATATTTCCAGTATAAGCTGACCTCTCATTGTACGGAAATCCAATACAATGCGAGATCAGCCTAAACTCGAAATTTTTAGCTTGATTTGTAGTCGTGTGTACAGAACTAAAAGGTTAAAAATATAACAGACTTACAAAAAAATACACTACAAAGTGAAATGTAGCTTTAATTTTAATTTCGGGAGTCGGTGTATTTGGTTTTGTAGTTTCGTTTTTTTACCTTGCTTGACTGGTAGAGCATGCCTAAGGCATTAAGTCCGCCTTTTTACCTTATTGAGTGCGAGAAGTTTAAATAAATGTTATAAATAATAAATAAACACGTCGTCGTATGGAACGGGCTATGCTTGGAGTTTCTCTGAGGGATCGAATCCGGAACGAGGTGATTCGGCAGAGAACCAAAGTTGTCGACATAGCTCACAGAATAAGCAAGCTGAAGTGGCAATGGACCAGCCATATTAGCCGTAGAACCGATGACCGTTGGGGTAGACGTGTTCTTGAGTGGAGACCGCGAATCGGCAAACGTAAGGTAGGACGCCCTCAGGCTAGGTTTAAAAAAAAAAATCTATTATGAGTTTGCTCTTGACTTTAGGTCTGGATGACAGAGACAAAGTCTACGATGGAGTGAGCTTACCCAGAAGAAGCCTGTTCACTCTCACTTTGAATAGGTTAGGGTTGTATGCGATCGGAAACACAGACGCAGGCAGAGAGTTCCACTCCTTTACTATGCGCTTTATAAAAGACGTTTGAAAACGCTTAGTGCGAGTTGGTGGAATATCATAGGGGTGGTAACTTGCAGTGCGTCTAGATGTCCGATGGTAGAAGGGGGCTGTGGAATGAGTGTCGTGTCGAGCCGTGGAGTTCATGGGCACACTCGCCGAAGTACAATCTGTAGAAGACCGACAAGCAGGCAAGGTAGAGCGACGATCTTCGCAGGGTGGCTGGTAACAGCTGGATGAGAGTTGCCGAGAATCGAGCTGAATGGCGTGCAATTGGAGAGGCCTATGTCCAGCAGTAGACTGCTATAGGCTGATGATGATGAAATAAAGACGTCCAGTGCTGGACCTGGCCTTACAAGCACCACGACTCCAACAGGTTCTGTTATTCTCCCGAAAAAAATTACCCTGTCTCTACTGCCGCGCAGTCGGGTAAAAAGCCGGTCTAATTTAAAACAGCTTGTCGAACAGAGCATCTAATGTTGTAACAATTACACGACATTTATCTACCTTCCTAGATCAATCTATCTTATTAACTTTCAAAGTAATTATATCTTTTTGTATGTCAGTCTTATTGTTTTTTTAATTAATTATATGCTGTTGCAATGGTCGTGTACTCTTGTGTCTAGGTTATTGTGAAGTAGGTTCGATGTCTGGGTTGTACAAAGTCACCTAATGTAATACTTCTATCATCATCATCATTTCACCCGAAAGACGTCCACTGCTGGACATAGGCCTGCCCCGAGCACCGCCACCTCGACTGGTTCCGTGCTTCCCGCATCCTGCGGCTTTCATAAGCTCATCGGTTCACCTTGTCGGAGGCCTTCTAACGCTACGTCTTCCGGTACGCGGTCACTCAAGAACCTTTCGGCCCCAACGGCCATCGGTTCTGCGTGCAATATGCCCTGCCCATACTTGTATCACTACATTATAATAAAGCGGTACCCGAAGGTGCATGAATTGTATGTCATCTTGATTGCCGTGTATGGTACAAAAGCTCTAGTCAGCAGTTCCATTCAGTTTCAAAATAATGTAATGGCCAGCACATCAAGCTACACGAAATCGTCTAATTTCTCCAAACAATTTTAAACTTGAAAAAGTTGATGATTAAGTTCAAAATTGAACGAGAAAATTAGACAGTTTGTGGTAACTTGATGTGCTGGCCACCGTACTTAAGTGTTTACTCGCATACAAAAAAAAAAAAAAAAATGACACATTTGGGGTCGAGGTTCGACGTCGATTGACCTCGTTTTGGTTGCATCCTTAGATTGTATGTCCAGTGCACCCTTGTTGACTGGAAACCTAACTAACTTTGGTGACAGGGTAATTTACAGTTACATACGAGATTTCTTAGGGGCAAGTGTTATTTATTACTCTGTAGATGAATTTTTATCGACTAGAACTTTTTGAACGTTTCATGTCCGCTTGACGATAATTTATTGTTGTTGATTGTCTTGTGTCTGTCATGCATGACTAATAGTAGGTAATAATATAATTTGTATTTAATCTTAAATTGTATTAGAATTTTAGACTTATACTTTTATCTACTATATAAAAATAAGTCGGGTTTTCCTTCCTGACGCTGTAACTCCAGAACGCACGAACCGATTTCCACGGTTTTGCATTCGTTGGAAAGGTCTCGGGCTCCGTGAGGTTTATAGCAACTTTTTTTTTAATGGTTTTACGAAAAATTAGGGTAGGGTAGAGTAGGGTAGAGTAGGGTAGGTAGGTAGGTAGGTAGGTAGGTAGGTAGGTAGGTAGATAGGTAGGGTAGGGTAGGGTAGGGTAGGGTAGGGTAGGTAGGTAGGTAGGTAGGTAGGTAGGGTAGGGTAGGGTAGGTAGGGTAGGGTAGGGTAGGGTAGGGTAGGTAGGTAGGTAGGTAGGGTAGGGTAGGGTAGGGTAGGGTAGGTAGGTAGGGTAGGGTAGGTAGGTAGGTAGTGTAGGGTAGCGTAGGATAGGGTAGGTTGGTAGGTAGGTAGGTAGGTAGGTAGGTAGGTAGGTAGGTAGGTAGGTAGGTAGGTAGGTAGGTAGGTAGGGTAGGGTAGGGTAGAGTAGTGGAGTTTATACTATAGCTTTTGACAGAACGAAGTCTGTCGGGTCAGCTAGTTATGTTATTTAATAATTTGTATGCCCAAGTGGCTGATCATGGAATGAACATTATTAGTATGTAATTATGTACCTAATGAACACCTGCATTTAACCCATGTATCACAAATAAACGATTTGATTTGATTTAGATTTTGTCCCTCTTGTTTTAAAGGAACAAAAGCCCAGATGTAAGGTGGTTGACATTAAACCCGTGCAATTTAAGTTAACATGTAAAGTAGTTAGGTGACTAAAATTGTCACTTATTAATGCCAGCCAGCTTAAACTTCAGCAGAAAGAAATAAGGCCGTGGGGAGTTGGAGATGAAGCCAGTATCCTGATAGACCTATTTGGGAGACACGGCAAACGATTTAAACATTCTATCATTATTTAAAGGCTATATACGTAGACGGAGTACAGACAACGCTGGTAAATATTGAATTATGGCAACACTGAGGATAGTTGCAAGATTGTTGATTGATTTAAGTAAAAACTTGATCAAACTTTTTGTTGGACAAACTAAGACTACACAAGAACCTTTTTACTATAAGATCAATGTAGCAAGATCGATGACCCGAAAACCTCCGAGTTCTCAAACGACACTTAGGGCCCGATCACACGTACTACTACCACACCACACTACACCACAGTTGCGTTGTGGTAACTACAAAATCAAATCGAATGGTCGACGCAGCGTTGTATTTGAGATGTGACTAGCCGCTAGTGTGCGGTCTCGTTGGTGGTTGCGTTGTGGCTGTGACGTGTTCGATATCTCCGACGCGGTTGATTTTGACGCCAAAATGTGGACCGTGTAGGTCGACTGATCCCGCGAGATCCGCCTGTGTGGGATCAGTTTACTAAAGAGCCGTGTGAATAAACTATTCATTTTCATACAAATTAGCGCTCGAACACATGTTGTTAATGTGTTGTGGTTTGGTTGTGGTGTGGTTGTGGTGTGGTTGTGGTGTGGTTGTGGTTCGGTTGTGGTATGTCTGTGGTGTGGTGTGTTTGTGGTGTGGTTGTGGTGTGTTTGTGGTGTGGTTGTGTGGTTGTGGTTTGGTTGTGGTATGTTTGTGGTGTGGGTGTGGTGTGGTAATGGTACGTGTGATCGCGTCCTTAACGTTAAGTTCTTGGAAGCCTTTCCGTCTTGAGTGGCCTTTGAGAATTCGGCCGTAAGTTTGCTAAAATAGAGCTAATTACATGTGAATGGGGTATGAAGATGGTCAATAGGTTAGTGACAGGTCGTTACCTGTCGCCAATAGTGTGATTAGTGTCTCAACTTTAACGTTCAGACATTACTACATGTATTAAAGTCTTCCATATTGTTTTATTTCCTTGGAAGGTAGGTAGGTGTTTAGTGTGGGACGCCACATATGCCGATACTCTTGCGCCATCCCATCTTCCGGGCTCGGAGTACTGTGTTGGCGCTGCTGCTGCGGCTGCGGGCGGTCAAGCGGCGAAAATATCAGTAATTCTATTTTCGAGCCGTTTGGGGTTGAAACGCTCGGGCCCTAGGGTCTGAGTGCTCATGGTCTATTTAATGAAATCTCCAAACGGCTGGTTGACACTTCCCGTGACCCAGGGGCTGGCTTGTACCTTGGCCAGAGGCTAAGGATTGCCATACAACGAGGCAATGCCGTTAATCTTTTGGGTACATTACCAGTCGACAGCAATATTTTAGTTTGTTAAGGCGGTATGATCCGACAGAGACCGCGCTTACTATTTTTATGAATCCATGGGAAACATTAACGACAGTGTTATAAAATTCGGAAAAAAAAAGATATATCTTATTTAAGGATATGGCGGACATGGAATCGCTTTTAATAACACGATTAGATTAACTTTGCTGGATAGAAAAAAATCCCAAAGTTACCCCTTTTCGTAATGTTTAAATGGCTGACAGAGTGTCATCTCCACTGTGGAGGTCCCTTGTTAAGTCAGTCATTTAATTATAATTTTGATTTTAATTTTTAAATTTCTAATTTTGATTCTAATTTTGATTTTAATTTTGATTTTAATTTTTGATTCTAAGTTTAGTTTTTAATCTACATTTTAATTTTAATTTTCGTTTGTATAATATTGTTATTTATAATGTGCCTACCTATGGATCTTTGATATCTGAATTAAAATATTTTTATTTTATTTTATTTATTATTAATCAATCTCATAGCTACAAAACAGACGTTTTTGTTAATGTATTTTTTATATAAATGAAAAGGTACCTAGTAAGATTGTTCAACACAAATCGCTGCGCTTGTCTTGATGAAATGATTAAATTATTTACTATGTTTAAACACCTACCAAATGCCAACCACTCGCGACTTCGTGAGCCTACTTCAGTCGGCTCGAGAGCAGGATCATAGCGCCTTAACAGTTTTAAGTTAGGATATTATATTTTTATTTAATTAATTAATTAGGTATAAGTTGTTGAAACAAGCGAATATAAGTCTTCGATTGTAAATTTGATAAAGTGGCCGGAGTCTGAATTAGTGCCCGGTTAGTGGCAATTAACTTGCCCCCTACTACTTGGAACTTATAACTAGCGGAATGCTTACATCAGCAATAAATAATCTGTTAAAAACAAGTAGCTTCATAAAATATTTATTTCAAACTCAATACTAACATCAGAACTCAGGTATTCTTGTATTTATCTGTATCTAAGTTCACGAGTAACTCACGCTTACTTCTATACAGGTTGTTTTTGTTCGAATACCAATTTAAAAATAAGGTTATTATTACTAATAACTCAAAATGAAGCAAAACGGATATCGACTTTGTCTCTGTCCTAGAGACCTAGACTAGAGTCAAGAGCAAACCCATCGTAGAAAAAAAAAAAAAAATGGAATGATTTTCCTGTTGACATTTGGATAAAATAAGCATAGGCTAATTATACAAAAAACTTGGCATTTACAGGGTAGCAACGATACGAAGACATCGTTTAAGGAGGGTTATGACGGTACCAAAAATTAAAAGAGCCTTAATGAGTGACAAAACTTCAATAACCCTAGTAGCATTTTTTGTAGGCATTTAGTTGGGCCACTTATCTCTGTGAGTGGCCCAACTAAATGCCAACAAAAAATGCTACTAGGGAAGTCGACGCATCCTGAGCAAACCATACCTACTTACCTTGATCAATCTTGAGACCATGGCATGAGCACCTCTTCTTATGCCAATTAAGAGTCTATACTACCTCAGCCCCACCTCACTCTGTATCTCGCTCGCACACTATTGCTACCGGTCACGCGAGCAAGCGAGACAGGGCGGCCGGAAAAAGGCTCCAATAGGCGCCGATAGTTTAGGTAATTTCGTTTTACGGTGAAAATAATGGTCATTTAAAAAAAGTAAATAACATAAGACCTGCTTTATAGTTAGTTCAATTAATATGCAAAGTTTCATTATCTAATTTCAAGTATTTTTTTAATACCAGCGGTTTATTGTTCGGTTTGGAGGTAACTTTGGAAAAAAAATTCTACGGAGAAAATTTTATGGACATTAACATTAATCTTCAACTTTACCATATATTTATTTCAAAATTAATGCTGCAGTATTTTCGACATAACGGAGGATCATGCTAAGCCATTTGAGGTAGTATAGGCCCTTAAGGATGATATATCCGATTGCTAAATTAACTATAAGAATTGGTCTAGAATGTTGCATAAAGCTAAACCTTATCTCAACCGTAAAACTTGACATTTTAATAATTATACACGAATATACACATAATTATTGACATTATTAAATATTATATACAAAATGACATGAATATTTACTTTGAAAAGTATTACATATATTACTTTAATTATTGTAAATGTGAGCACTATGTGGGTCATTTGTTTTCTTTAAGATTATCTCTTTTTCTTTTTCCTCTTTCTCACGTAGTATTAATGATGGTCTGGTATTTTGAGTACTTTATGCGGCCTACCCAAATGTCCTTTCTTTAGTATTGTTCGTCGAGTCGTTGAGCTCCTTAAATCCTGAGTTGAGCTACACGTTTACTGACAAATGCTTGCACTGACTGGACAGATCCACTCAAAATTGTGTGATTCTTTCCTCAAAAGACCATTTCAGACACGGATCTACATGGTCCTCACATGATCTGACCAAGAATATGTCTGGACTTTAAAAGTTTGACCCCTGAGTTTGTTTCGCCATTTCTTCTCAGGGGTAGTCAGATGGGAAATGTCGACTTCACCAAGCTTGTTTTTATATTTTAAATATGACGTGTAAAAGTGATTCCGATATCTTATTTACAGAATATTAATATTTCATTTCATTTCATAACTCTTACAGTATTAATTTAGCGAAATACCTCTCGTTTTTTCAAAAGATGAGGAGGACACAGAAGTGCGCAATTTTAAATAGATCGACCATTCCGAACACCACAGATCGAGCTGCTCTGGTTTAAACTTGAAAGAAAAAGATCGCAATAAAACACCATGTATAACAAAACTAGAACTATCAGCTCAACAAAAGGTTACGTAAACTAACCGGTTTTAGGTTTAAGTATACAGTTACGTACATTTGAGACTTATAAACGTATTCTATTTCGTTTTAGTTGAGATTTAAAGACTGTATCGAATTTGCTTAGAACTGGTACTAAAGGTGATGACTACGTCACTAAAACTTGCACTACCTACAAAAGAAAACATGAAATAAACGTATTTTCTTTCATTATTTTTTTTATGATGTTGGTAGTACTTACATCCCCAGATGTATGTCCTTCCCAAAGTTATTCGCTTCACGTTTTCAAAGAACGTTCCAAATCGAATTAAATTGATTCCTGATCGAATTGAATTGAATTGATTGATGACGACACGGTTGGCGCAGTGGTTAAGCGGTTGACTGCTGCGCTGCGTGTCGCGGGTTCGATTCCCGCACGGAACAAATATTTGTATGACCTACAAGTAGTTGTTCCGGGTCTGGCTGTTTGTGTATGTGAGTTTAAATGTTTGTAAACGCACCCACGATACAGGTGAAATTCCTAGTGTGGGGCAACGTTTTATTAAAAAAAAAAAAAAAATTGTCGACAAGGATGAGTTGAATATCTAATAAAGTCTATTTAGTAAAAATCGACACGTGACAGGTGGCATGCGATTTTGTAAGGTTTCTTTTCATAGATTTCTGCTTTAAGAAACAGCATATGTCGTGAAAATGTGACAATTATTTCATCTTTTGACAAATATGTTGCAATGTCAGTTAGGGGCCGTTCAAGTATTACGTTAACAGAATTTTAGTAATTTTGAACCCCCCCCTCCCCCTTGTCAGCAAAAGTAAGCAAAGCTCATACCCCCCCTGCTATGCTTACGTAAATATTGGTATTTTGTTTAATCTGTTCAGGTTTCTTTGTTGTTATTCATGAGTCTAGACATAAGGAATTTATAGACTAAAAGTAATTGAATGCCCATTTAAGTAATTTCCCTACTTCGGTTCTTTCTAAGCATAAAACACCGCGTGAGAGCGCGTAAGCAATATCAATCATTTTAGGAGATCCCTGAACATGGGATTGCCAACTTTGTTCAAATCAAAATCAACTTAACTAAAAATAAATAAATATTGCTGACGTAATCACCATCCAGACCCCCTCATCTCCCATATCATCAAAAATAATCAAAGCTAAGACCCCCCACCCCTCTTTGGTGCTTACCTAATATTTGAATGACCCCTTATATGAAATAGGGCCCAAGGTCGCTGGTATTGGATAGACAAAAGAGTAATTGACACAAGAAGGGCAAGCTATTGTCTTCTAATAAAAATAACTGTAATCCTAATCACCAAATCGGTGATCATGGTGGCACATGAGTAAAGAAACGGAACAGAGACAAAGGTTCATACAATCGCGCTATGATAGATACACTACTACAAGCATGAGGCGCGTGTGTGCGTACCACTGGCGGCTTGGCCGGTTGAATCGCTCAGGGTTTCGCGTACGCGTTGTGTTTTTACTCTGTGATGGTGGTCATCAATAATTATGTGTAACCCCACTGAACGTTATAACCGATACTGGATTTATGCTAAGCATTGAACCCGGTCGAGGTCATAATACGATTCTTGATAGTAGAATTGTCTTTAGAACATCAAGGTCAATCGTCTAGCTTGTTACTATTAAAGAGAGTAGAACTATTTCACTTAAGACGCAGATATGTGCCAGTGACCTTGAGTGGTTAGCTTGTGTGTTCTGCACTGAGATCACGCAATGCGTCGTACGTCCAGCCAGTAATAGGACTCGCCCATCCAGGAGCGCTGTCCCAAATAAGACGCATTATTAATTTATGATGGATAAAAAAAGGTATTTTAATAAAACACGTATACTAAAATATCAATAATTAAATTATCTTTAAAAAGGTGAAGGTTTCAGAAAAATACGTTTGATAGATTTTGCGTGATTCTCAGTTTTTTATCCACGTTAGACCTAACTTTACAAATTAATTTCACTATGTAATATAAACATAATCTAAAACATTCATATATGAAGTTATTAAGAAAATGCTCTAATTTAACATATTTTTTTTTTCCAAATCTAATGATTTGGAAAAAAAAAATATGTTAAATTAGAGCATTTTCTATACTCGTTCAGATGTGATCTTCAGTATAAAATCATTAAAAGTCGGTTATCGTCGCCTTAATAATATAAATTAGTGATGCAACGAATACGAATACGAATATTCGTATTCGCCGAATAGTAGACATTTACCGAATATTCGTATTCGGCGAATACTAATACGAATATTTAAAAATTAATATGTTTGTACGCAAATCTAATTACTGGCAGACTTGGAAACCGTGCGTCGTCGGCACGTAAAAATACGACGACGCCGACTGCTGATCCACTGGCCTTTTGGCGAGAAGATGTCCATTTTCGAAGTCTGAAAAACTCGCCCAAAAATATTTTTCACTGAAGCCATGTACAGTCGCCTCGGAAAGACTTTTTTTCAAAGGCTGGGAACATCAAGACTGAAAAAAAAAATCGCCTAAAACCAGAAAATCTACAAATGTTATGTTTTTTAAATAAAAATTTGCCTATTGTAAATTTTAATTATTAGAAGAATAGAAAATTCATCAAATAAATTAGTCTTTTATTACCATGGCGAGATATTCGTATTCGTATTCGCCGAATAGTAGGTTTGATATTCGTATTCGTAAAAGTAGGTAGTATTCGTTGCATCACTAATATAAATTAATAAATATTTTCATTCAATACCACAAATGAATAAATAGTTTCATTCAATACAACAGTCTTAGATTAATGATAACAGAGATACAATCAAATAATTAATTGCATTACTTTCAATTCAATGCATGTAGTAATTTAAAGATACTGAAATCGGACATGTTCCTTTTAAAAATCCAATCGCAAATTCTATTAATTTTTGCTTTCTTTTTAGTTGAATTGGGCAAACCGCTTATGAAAATCTGCTATACAAGACCGAGCTATACGACAACAGCGAATGTCGTTCAAAAAAAAAAAAACACCCAGAGGGCAATCAGCAAGAATTGTACACAGAGGGTAGACACCCCCTGTGGGGTACGAACCTCGGCTTAGGGCAGCCTTTGGGGAGGACAGCAAAGGACAGGAAGTGTCTAGAATTTTCTAATACCTTTTATAACGTTTCATATTTAGACACGAAGCAACAAAATTCGATCTAAAGAAAACCGGCCACATTCCTCTATATCATATTTTGTTGCTTCGTGTCTCAATATGAAACTTTATAAAAGGAATTAGAAAATTCTAGACACACTTACCGAGAGTCTTTATTGAGCCGTTTTACATAATTCCTTCTCAGTGGACCGTTGTACATGCTCTTAATACAGAAGGCTTATAATTTAAACATGAATGATGTAGGTAACCCATATTTTGTTTTAAAAGAGTATTCGTGGAGTTTCTTGCCCTTTCTTCTCCATAGGAACCTACGCTTTGGAATTGGCAACTAGCTTCATCTTTCGACGGCCAATTACAGGCACTTTTGAATTGTCAAGGGGTCGGCCCTTGACAATTCAAAAGTGCCTGTAATTGGTTTATTTGAAATAAATGCTTTGAATTTAAGGGGACTTCACTTCAGCCCATGTTAAGAGTTAGTTTGTTCCTAACTCATAAGGTTGAAATAAGCTGATAATCTCAGCATTGCGACAGACAGGCGCACTTATAACTGCCGCCTGCCGTCGACCATGGTATCGGTGCGTATTTCGTAAGTAATGATATTTTGATTATAACATGCATGTAGACAAGGACTTGTCATTGTCTATGTTTTTATTTTAGAGGCTGTTTGTGGTACAACAGTTGTTTGACCGCTAATTTAATTGAAACTTGCAGTAATGTCAGCTAGTTAATGTTTCACCCACATCGAGGCAAAGATTGTTTATTTCATCCAATCAAGGAGACACCATTTCGCTTTTTGGGGGTTGTATATTGTAGTGTTCACATCTGGTTAGCTTTTACGTTTGTACAAAGTACAGATCCGTTCCTATATTAAGTATTATAATAATAAATAATTTTATTCAGATAACCAAGATCCATTGTGTTAGTAACAATATTCTTACCTCCTTACTAATAAACGTTGTATAGCGTCTGTATAGTTACACACCGATTTCTCTCTTTCACTCGTCAGTAATTTGACTTTCGATAGAAGAAGACAAAGCGTTGTATAACTATACAGACGCTATACAAGGTTTATTAGTAAGGAGGTTAACCTATGTTAGTACTTAACTAAAAACAAAGACTGTACAGGTGACTAGTGATCTCACCAACGGGCTGTCATGCCTCCCGACTATGGCGCTCAGAATGCTGTTGGGACTGCCACGGAGTCTGATTAGCAGCGCGGCCGCTTTCTTACGCCGCACAGCATTAAAACAGTCGGTACGTGCCTCATTGAACATAGATGATGCGCTACAGAACCGAGGCAGACGCAACAGCACCCTAAATGCGTTGTTAAACTGGATCCGCAGAGCATTGTAGGCCTTTTGAGTGTAGCTGAATCGTAAGCTCCCCGAGTACAGTGACGTGCAATATGCTTTAAACAACGTTACTTTAAACTGCTACTGTACATCGGAAGAACCGGCGTGCCTGCATATTAGCCCGAACCGACAATGCTCTGCGTTCCCTCTCCATATCTGCGTCGTCTTTCAAATCGTCCCTCACCAAGTGGCCCAGGTATTTATAAGAGTACACCCTATGCAGCTCCACACCGTTCAGTAACACAGGAGGGACGGTGGAGGGACACCTGGTACCGGACTTGAAGACCATGTACTTAGTATTGCAGCCACTTATGGGATAAAATAATTTTTCACTTCTCATGCTCTAAAAGTACGCCAATATAGCACTACGAAACGGGACTAAAGTGACCACTTTAGTCTCTAGGGAGTGAAAAGTAATTAGTTTTTTTAATTTCCTTCACGTGACACAGACAAACTCAAACAGCCAGTGAATATATACTATTATCTGTAGAGTGTGGACCATCTTCATTGCGAAAATGTTGAGAGTTTTAGTTCCATGGGTTTTCTGCAAAGAAGGTGGCGCCATGTGTTTTAAATTGTTAATCTGTGACTGGTTTAGAAGAAAAAACTGACCGCGAAAATTTCAGAATTTTTGTCGAGTGTGAATTTGTTAGTTTTTAAATAAATTTATTAAAAATGTCCAGTGACAGTGAAGAGTTTGACGTCGAGCAAAGAGCAAAAGACTTATTAGATAATCTTTTGCGCCAAAATCGCGGAAGATTAATGTAAAAATTTGCGAAAGTTTTATGGACTCGAGGAATAACATTTATTAAATGTTTTTGTACTAAATTGACTATTTTTCTCGCACTCAAAGTGAAAAGTACAGTTTGCACCTCGAGACTAAACGCCAAATTATATTTAGCCTCGGTTTCATTGAATCCCTCGCACGCTCGGGAGTCAAACCACCTCTGGTATATTATGGCTTCGTTTGGTCCCTCGATATAAAATATACTATAAAATCCGCAAATTTATAGATCCTTAACTTTTAATCTGAACACAGCAATTCAGGTACGTGGCAGAATTGCTGTGCGTTACAATTGTGTGTTGCACGTATAGTGTCAGGTAGTCTTATTCCTCTAATTTACTAAGGAAGCTCTCAGTAACAGCCTTAAGATTGGAAGTTGGAGTTATGATAACCCCGTGCCTCAAAAAGGACATAAAGCCGTTGGTCCTGCACCTGATATCTCCTCAGTCGTGTCGGATTACCTTCCCATCGGACTATGAGAGTAAAGTAACAGAGAATGCACCTGTGTTTGCGCACACACTTGTGCAATATAATAGTTTCTGTGCACCGGGCTGATCTCCGTTGACATCGGCCGCCGTGTTCGATATTCAGTTGAGAGGATATTATTAAGTCGATGATAACCGATTTTTATGATTTTTGACTGAAGATCACGTCTAAACGAGTAGTGGTAATGATTTGGAAAAAATATATGTTAAATTAGAGCATTTTCTTAATAACTGAATATATGAATATTTAAGATTATGTTTATATTACATAGTGAAATTAATTTGTAAAGTTATGTCTAACGCGGATAAAAAACTGAGAATCACGCAAAATCTATCAAGCGTATTTTTCTGAAACCTTCAACTTTTTAAAGATAATTTAATTATTGATCTTTTAGTATACGTGTTTTATTAAAATACCGTCTGTTTTATGTATAATAAATTAACAATGCGTCTTTTTTGGGATGGCGCTCCTGGATGGGCGAGTCCTATTACTGGTTGGACGTACGACACGTTGCGTGAGCTCAGTACAGAACACGCAAGGTAACCACTCAAGGTCACTGGCATATATCTGGGCCTTAAGCCACAGCTGCGTTTTTACCGTCCGATATTTCTTTCCGGGAGAGCCTGTAGGTACTACTAGTAGGTACTAACGTTATTAATGCAGGTGAGTGTAAGATCGTTTGCGTTATAATACTAAATGTTCTAAGATGATAATATAGGAATATCGCAGGACGGAGGAACGCAGCTTCCTACTTCTATTGCGTCTTTATTATCGCAGCAGTATGTATTTCCGTGGCTGTCCTACGAGGGCTGCACTAAAAGTATCGGGAATGGAATATTTCCACTGTTCTTGTCATATTAAAATCTTTTTAATTGAAAACTCCTTGGTTTTAAAAATCGAATACCATTTATTTATTTAAAAAAAGATTCTCGGTCTTGTCACAAGAATTTGTCAAACTTGTTGAGTCGTTGAGAAAATGGAATTGACTCGAGAAAATTCAAGAGCGATGATTTATTATGACTTTCGAAGTGGTTTAACACAAAAACAGTGTGTTGACCGGATGATTTCTGCATTTGGTGATGAAGCCCCATCCAAAACCACAATTTATCGCTGGTTTGCTGAATTTCAACGTGGACGTGTCAAGCTCAGTGATGATCCCCGTCAAGGTCGTCCAAAAACTGCAGTCACCCAAGAAAACGTTGATGCTGTGCGTAAGCTGATTGAGCAAGATCGACATGTGACATACCGTGAAATTCAGGCAACTTTAGACATTGGCATGAGTCAAATACAAATAATCTTGCATGAACAATTAGGTGTAAAAAAGTTGTTTTCCCGATGGATACCGCATTCGCTCTGTGAAGAGCAAAAAGCGGCTCGCGTTACTTAGTGCGTCAGAACTCTCGAAAGATTCCACGCAGGATCGTCAAATGCTGTATACAACATCGTATCAGGTGACAAATCCTGGATATATGCGTACGAACCCGAAACAAAAAACCAGCCTACAAAAATTGTTCGTTCACGGAGTGTTGCAAAAAAAATGGTGGCCACGTTTGTCTCCAAAACCAGCCATGTTACGACTATTCCTCTTGAGGGACAAAGAACGGTTAATGCAGAATGGTATGCTAGCATTTGTTTGCCACAGGTCATTTCTGAACTCCGTAAAGAGAACTGCAACCACCGCATCATCCTCCATCACGACAATGCGAGTTCTCACACCGCGCACAGAACAAAAGAGTTTTTAGAGCAAGAAAACATAGAATTATTAGACCATCCGCCGTACAGCCCCGACCCTTAGGTCGGGGCTGTACGGCGGATGGTAATGATTTCTATACTTTCCCTAAAATAAAGAATAAATTGCGTGGACAGAGATTTTCATCACCTGAAGAAGCTGTGGACGCCTACAAAACGGCCATTTTGGAGACCCCAACTTCCGAATGGAATGGTTGCTTCAATGATTGGTTCCATCGTATGGAAAAATGTGTCAAATTTCGAGAATACTTCGAAAAGCAATAAATACATTTTTAAATAGTAATGTTGTGTCTCTTCCTTGATTCCCGAAATTTTCAGTGCCGCCCTCGTAATACGTCCTGTAGTGCGTCAGGGATGTTTGCGGACAACAATATTGATGGTTTTACCGCCATTATTAGAAATGCCACTTTTGTAATACCATTTTCCGTATTCTAATTTACTTTTCTTGTTCAAAATAAACAAACTATGACTTCACAAGCACTCAGCGAGATCTTAAACGAGTGACTTATATCCAAACGCAATAAAAGAACATGCACTTTGAGACAGCACAAAAAAACCTACCTTATCCCATAGGTTTAAGGTCCAAATCCCTTTGACAACAATCCTCTCAGCTCTTGTAAGGGGAAATTCGACTTAAGTAGTAAGGTTTTAAAGTGTGAAATGGAGTGTAAATATTACAATGAAGTGGTATTCAGTGGGTCAGTAGCAAACTATTGCGAGAGTCCTAAGATACTTGATATATAAAGCTTGTACGTCCGACTTGTAGGTTGGCTACATATTCGTTTAAAGATGGGATACCTAGAAACCGTATTATTAATTTGGAACAGTCACTGTTTCGTAGAGAGAGAATACTTGCCTTAAAGCACCTTATCTATAGAGCAATAGATCTAGACAGTTCCGAGGTTAATCGCCAAATTTTTGTGGACATGATATTTATTCAGATTTGTTACTGTAGTTGTAATTGCAATCATGTTATTAATCTTTTATATTGATTATTTTCTATTTTGTGAATGTGAGAACGTTGTAGGCCTAGTAGAGTGTAGATTTGTTGGCGGTTTTCTATTTTGTCAAGTACCTGGTAATTGTTGAAAGGCCTACACTGTCCTCCCATACCTATTAACACTTTTATTTGATAATATTGTAAGGCCAATTATTTTTAAAAGAGTAACCGTGGAGTATCTTGCCGGCTCTTCTCCATAGGAAACGACTAATTGGAACCGTGCACCTAGCTTCTGACGTTTCATAAGTGCCCATGTAGGTTTATGTGAAAAAAAAAATTAGATATTTGAAATAGATGGAAATATACAAGGTCTTTTGAGATTGAACGAAGAATATGAAATTGCAACTCTTTGTTCGCACTCATTTTCCGTAAACAATTATAAACGCACTGAACTGCAATGTCAATTTGACAGATCATCATCATCATCATTGCAGCCGAAGGACGTCCACTGCTGGACATAGGCCTTCCCCAATTGGGGCGGGGGAAGGGGAGGGTTGCCATAATCGCCACGCTTGGCAGGCGGGTTGGCGATCGCAGTATGATGTTGAAAATGCATAGAGAACGCTGCTGCCCATTCTCTAGTTAGTCTCTTAGTCGCCTTTTACGACACCCAAGGGAGGAAATAGGGTAGGGTTTGACAGATATATTCATTTAATACTCATATTTTCTCATACTAAAAAACTCATCATGTAGGTAGAATAAGATCCATCATGGGTCTGGCTCATAGGGCTTTTGAAAAAAAAAAAAAAAACATTAGTTCCACATCTTGAAATCAGGATCCAATGACAAAACAATCGTCACTAGATCCAACAAGAATCCGACCAATGGATCTTCTGAGATTGAACGGAATAATCAGTGTGATCTCCTTGCTTTCTTCGAGCTTAGTGCTTCAAAAATTATATACACGGAGAGAGAAAACAAACTTTTGCAGAGAAGCTTTTTACTGACTGTAAATTTGAAGACCCCGAGTTGTAATTGTCTGGGAATTCTGATTCTGCCAAAGGAAATGCATTTTTGAGTATTGTCTAGGCTGGGACATTTGAAGTCTTTAATTGCACAACTCTAAAATTCTTCATTATAAATGCAATACACTTTTACACGTCAATCATATTTTAAAACTAGATGAGGTCGGCATTTCGTATCTGACTACTCTGAGAAGAAATAGACATTCTATTCAGGCGTTGTCCCTATTTTAGCAGCATAATCTTCTTAAAAAGTAGAAAAACGCGGTGAAACACCTGGGCAAAACACAAAATTCAACAAAATTGTTAAATTGTAGAAAAATTACAAATATGTATGTAGATTGTAGACTATTGTCACTACAATTTACATATTTGTAAGATTTTTACGTTACAATTATGTAGTTTAGAGTTTTGTGGTACAGACATTTGTCAGATTTAAACATTTGTAAATTGTAATTCTTGTCTCAATATTAATTGTAAAGTTTTGAGGTACGAGTATGAGGGGAGGCAGAAAACCGGGAAGTATGGCAGATGAAACGGGAGGTCTAAACACAGCATTAGATGATCCGTGGCTCAAATGGTAGCTGCGCCACGGTTTTAACTACTGCAGCTATCATCGTTTAACATTCTTTGTCTTGTGTTCGAAATGTATTCGTTTTTTGTTCCCAATAGACGATTATTATATTAAAAAGGACAATGATGATGAATCGTTAGAACCACAAAAACAAGACAAATCTCACAAACTCCTATTTCCATAGTCACTTTACACCAAGAATCACGAACAGCCATGCCCAAGTTTCGCACGCTACACTATTGCAACGATAAAGTTGACATTTTTACACGATTCCACATAATAACGCAAAAACACAATGAGTTATATTCGTTTTATTCACGGTTAAGTGTAAGAAGGCCGGTTCACAATTAGATTTCGTTATCTCTGGTCATCTTGTCTATGAGCTCTTGTCTACGAGTATTCGACCTCTTTATTGGGCGCGTTCTTTTTTTGAATTCTTTTTTCGGTTGCGAAATTCAATGGATGGAATTCGTGTAGTGTTGAGTTAAGATTTGCGTTGATATACGTTTAAGATTATATAGATTGTAGATTGTTTTCCTTTTTAGTCTACTGTCTAATGCAAGAGGTACTAGCCCAGTGGGTGTACAAGACTTGCATAATTTGCTGTCAAACTGGCTTATATCAACAATGGTTTCATGGTAAATTCTATATTTCAAAATACGTATTGATTCTGTGTAAATCTATGTAAATATCAAAATCAACTGCCGTGCATTAGTCTCGAAAAAAAACTCGAAACGGCCGATTATGATAAAACTTGGGTAAGCTGTTGTGTGAGTTTGCTTCGTTTACGTTCGCAAATCTGGTCACACACAATCGCCGGAAAGAATAATTACACTGTGACTGACTCAGGTCTAAAGGTACACAAATTACTTAGAAAGAAGAAGGAAAGAAAAATGCGTTCATTGGCATTATAGCAAAAAATACACCTTAAAACTACAATAAACGGAAATAACAATGATTATAAAAATGATTATAGTGCCGTGTGGCGCCGGACGAAAAGAATAGCCCCACCCCATTTCCTCCCGTGGGTGTCGTAAAAGGCGACTAAGGGACTTACTAGAGAATGGACAGCAGCGTTCTCTATGCATTTTTAGCATCATACTGCTATCGCCAACCCGCCTGCCAAGCGTGGCGATTATGGCAAACCCCCCAATCGGGGGAGGCTTATGTCCAGCAGTGGACGTCTTTTGGCTGAAATGATGATGAGTATGTACTATGGGGGACATCCGAATCGGACCACCATAAAAACTATTCTTGCTTGCATCGCTCGGCCGCTATAGTAACGCTTACTAGCGCTCATCAACCAATAGTATCGCAGCATCAGATTTTTGCCCTTGTTGTGTAAATGAAAAAATAAAAAAGACCGTAAAAACCAGCCGAGGTGGTCAGACATCTGTGATCATTGTAACAGCGCCTGAGAAATTTATTCAAACAAAAGTTTTATTATTGGTCGTCGTTAAAATTGGCGGTAAACAGATGAGAACAGACATGTTATATGGCTCGCTAGACCGAATTTAGTTTTGAACACCTGGTCGCAACTAGAACAATAAAGTTGGCCTGCAGTGTTGTATGTATAAGTGAAGGAGGGCTTAGGTCTCTCTCTACGTAATTAACGCTTCCTGATAATTACTTCATGTCGCTTTTCTTCGAAAGATTTAATGTTATTGTGTACAGTCGAGCGCCATGACGACCTGTGTAAAGCAAGCCTCTCCGAACCTTTACGATCAATTGCGTAAGCGTTTAGATGTCTCTGGAGCACATCCTTATTTTTGTTTTTTTTGTGAAGTGTGCCGATTCGGATGTCCCCCATAGTACCTGTTAGGTATTCAACTGATCAACAGGCCATAAACAGTTCCGGGTGTGCAATCTTATTAATAAAATGTAGCAACTTCGGAGAGCGCTATGAATCACAGGCCTTTCCCAACTTGGTGCCAAACCCGGTTCTCTGGCTTCCGTGTACTGTTTACACCGATGGTAGTAGAGCAATTTCAAAAAACTCCGTACCCCCGGTTTTTGCCTTTTTACTTTGTTCATTTATTCTTTTGTTATAAATGACTTCTAGCAGAATATATTAATTTAAGTGAAAAAAAGATATTTTTTAATATTTATATAAATTGTCGTTTTGTTGTGACTTTACTGAATATAAAACTTACGAAGATTTTAAAATAATGAAGACTATCGAATTTACCTGTCCCCTTCCCAACTGGCGTCAGAAAATCTTTGATAGCCAAAAATTTTAATTATTGTACGCGAGAGGTTTAGTAAATATAATTTGAATCCTTAAAAGTCGAGATTATCAGTTCAAAGTAGCAATAAAACTTTTTTTTACATATTTTCTATTAAAAATAAATCTAAATTAAAATCGACAAAAAACGAAAATTTTAGTTAACCGGAACATTCAGTTTTGTGACCGCTCTTGTTTGCAAAAATTCTTCGAACTGTGGAAATTCGGTACGAAATTCCAACACAACATATCCATCACCAAGAGGCACCATTTTGGTTTCACCGTCAAATCTAATTTGTGGCCAGCGCGGACGCTTATTTGTTGAAGTGCTCTATGTTTCAATTTCAAAGTCAAACTCAAAGCATTTATTTCAATTAAACCATTTACAGGCACTTTTGAATTGTCAAAGAGACGGTCAGTTAGTCAGAGTCGGCAAGTTGAAGCTAGATGCCCATTCCAATACGTAGATCACTATGGAGAAGAACTGACAAGAAACTCCAAGGACACTCTTTTAAATCAAGATATTACATAATCCTGGGTACATTATTCTTGTTGCTTCTATATGTGAGACAATGTAAAAACTAATAAAACAATTCAAAATATAAAATTACAAATTAAAAGTAAGCCCTGGCAGTCAAGAGATGACCAGTCCCAACTGACGGCGCCCGTTCACGAGCATGACGCATGGATCAGCACCATCCAGCTCAACCATTTTGTAGGGAACCGAATGATCCATCACACGCGCCACCATCAGTGAAACATTTAAGTGAGCATGACATACTCTCAACTGCCATGCTCTTTCAAGTCAACATAAATCATAATAACATAGTAAACGACTCCATGGTATTCACATTTACAAAATTGAAAAAAATGCTGCTAAATTATACAGAACTATAGTTTGCAATGTATTTGAGAGATTAATAAAAATTTACTACATAATAAATACAATAATTATTATCTATTGAAGTATTCATCAATAAAAACATGCTTAAATAAAAACAAAATAAACATTAAGTTTCATTACTCAGGTATGTGACCAAGTTTTACTATTTTAAGATAAGATAATCATTTATTTGCTCAAACATGAGTACAGTACATACAACACAAATTGTCAGCATGCAAGAGATGTTAAAGTAGAGATAACAAAAACAGATCATCACGTTTGCCTTAAACAATGGCATGCAAATATTAATAAAACAGAATGTTACACCGAGTCTAATTATTGATAAAAAAAAAAATAATATGTCATGTTATTATAGATCATAAAAATAATAAATTTGTAAAACTTGATCAAAATCTCTCATCTAAAAACTCATTCAAATTATAATAAGCTTTATCTGCTAGCAATTTTTTTACTTTTTTTTTGAACGCTACGTCACTTAACTGCTTCCAGCTTTTAGGTAGTTTATTGTAGATTTTTGGAGCCATGCAAAAGACACTTTTCCGCATAAGTGCAGGGCCTCAAGTCTGCTATTACAATAGTGTCAGAATGGTCTCGCCATTGTGAGTATTTGACAGTGTTTGTATGGCAAATCTGTCAAAAACTCACAATGAAGAGACCATTCTGACACTATTGTAATAGCAGACTTGAGGCCCAGTTCTATATTGATGTAGGCAAAGACTATTGTCGCGTCTATTACGAGGAAATTTTATTAACTCACTTTTCCATAAATATTGTTATTGTTGACACATTGCAAAGTTTATTTATTTATTCAATATGTCTTACGAGCTTACAGATTTGACATCCAAAACGCTCATACGATTAATTATCTTACAATTCAGTATTATGGCTTAATATACATATTACGAGTACACATGCTCGTCACCTTATACACTAGATTTTATATTATATATATATATATTTTTTTTTATATATTTTTTTTTTAATATTGTATCTGGTATCAAAAAGTTAATAGTGCTAAGTATGATGGGTTATTTTTAAACAATTTAAAATTACAAGAAGGTAGCATTATGCGACCTCCGTTAGTGACTTATTTTGTATTGAAAAATAAAATCAAATTTTACAGCAGGGTACACTTTATTTTGAAATTGCTCAGTAGAAACTGCCTCGTTGGTCTCGTGGGTGCAAAAGGGCGATTGCTGAGCGCGGTCCTTTTTTTTTAAGAAGGATTTTGAGTTTGGGATAGAAAACTTCCTTCTGAAATAGTATACATAAAAAAGGACCTAGACAATGATCGTTACAAACGAAAGACTAAATGGCAGATTGTAGAAGGGCACATAAGTTCAAAACACATAAGTTAAACCATATCCTACCTAAACAGGTGTGCATTCATCATCTGCCCAGCCATTTCCCAACTATGTTGAACTATTTCTGGTCGGCTTCCAGTCTTAACGGATGCAGCTGAATACAAGTATATTACATGAAGCAACTACCTATCAGTCACCCCTTCATCATTATTTCAGCTAAAAGACGTCCACTGCTGGACATAAGCCCCCCCAATTGGGAGGGCATGCCATAATCGCCACTCTTGGCAGGCGGGTTGGCGATCGCAGTATGGTGTTAAAAATGCATAGAGAACGCTGCTGCCCATTCTCTAGTAAGTCCCTTAGTCGCCTTTTAGGACACCCACGGGAGGAAATGGGGACCCCCCCTTAGTAAGACTGTTTGTTAGACTATCGGGCTTACACTAAAGCAATATTTGCACTAAATAACCAATCTTAAAGTACCAAAACGGCCTCTACTAACCCCCTCGAACTATACTTAAAACACAAGTAGTTCCATAATGTCAGTGACAGGTAGTTGGCCCTTGTGCCGACGTAATGACACATTTCCTCTGACTTTACAACTAGGAGATACAAGCCACTCTGAGAGCCATAAGCCAACTGAAATATAGAAGGTTTATTCTATGTCTTCTTTATATATAACTAGCTTTTACCCGCGGCTCCGCCCGCGTGGATGTCTGTTATCGCGTAAAAAAGTAGCCTATCTCCTTCTCCATATCCCAGGCAATATCTCTGCCAAATTTCATGACGATCCGTTCAGCGGTTTAGGCGTGAAAACGTAACATACAGGCAGACAGACAGACAGATAGACAGACAGACAGAGTTACTTTCACATTTATAATATTAGTATGGATGGATTATAATTCTTCTGCGCGTGTGTATGGTTTTATATACTTTATGTTTGCATAGTATTCTACAATATTTATTTTATACACATAATAATTTCTAATTTAAATTGAATTGCACGTATTCTTTTATATTTTTTATTTGAATCGTTTCATGTGAATAAAATATCTTTCATTCACATAAAACGATTCAAATGCCGCTGAGCGGATTGGACGTCATGGTACGAATTTGAAGCGATGCAGTTTAGGAACTTAAACTAAAATGTCTTGCTTTTGAATCGTTTTTAATTAGATCATGGTAGGCCAACTGGTCATAATTGAACAGCCTTGCATCATTCGCACATACATTCGGATTATTAATACATACGCGAAAAGGGACGTTTTTAGAACAACCCCGTGTGCGAGAACAGCGTTTATAGCGCACAAACACTTTCCTACAATAATGATTTGCTTCTTTATCTCGTATGGCCACGAGCTTTGGTATAGAATAAGCTCTTGAGATCATTATTAATGGCTTTTGTGAACATGATATTTATTCAGATATGTTACTGTAGTTGTAATTGCAATCATGTCATTAATATTTTATATACTTAGATAATTTTATATTTTGTGAATGTGAGAACGTTGTATGCCTAGTAGTGTAGATTTGTTGGCGGTTTTCTATTTTGTTAAGTACCTGGTAATTGTTGAAAGGCCTACACTGTCCTCCCATACCTATTATCACTGTTGTTTAATAATATTGTAAAGCCATTTTTAAAAGAGTAACCGTGGAGTTTCTTGCCGGCTCTTCTCCATAGGAAACGACTAATTGGAACCGTGCACTTAGCTTCTGACGTTTCATAAGTGCCCATGTAGGTTTATGTGAAATAAAATATTTTGATTTTGATTTTGAATCATGCGTCTTATTTGGGACAGCGCTCCTGGATCCTGGTTCTATTACTGGCTGGACGTAGAGCTCAGTACAGTACACGCAAGCTAACCACTCAAGGTCACTGGCATATATCTGCGTCTAAAGTCGACAGCAAAGCTGGTATCACGGGTCCAGGGTAAATACCAGACATCTTCAATCATAGACATTGAATCATCATCGTTGAATTGTATGCTTCGGCGTTCTAGAATGGAGCACAGTGGATCTTTTACAAATCATTTCCTTTGCTAACAACAACCCACACATATTAACGTATACTATGTTTACTTCATGTGATTTGTATTAGTCATGGTATGTCTTGTTTCGGTCTACAAGTCAAATAGTAGCTCAATGATATTATCATTTGAGTTGATATCCTAAATTATGATACGTATTATTTCAACATCATGCACATTTGCATTCTGTTCTACAAGCGATGGGACACATTTCGTGTCCTGAAGATTTATTCTATAAACAGTGCATAAGGAAATGCGACTAGCGATATTCTAAATACTTAAATTTAACTATTTTATTATATACTAGCTGACCCGACAGACTTCGTTCTGTCAAAAGCTATAGTATAAACTCCACTACTCTACTCTACCCTACCCTACCCTACCCTTCCCTACCCTACCTACGTACCTACCTACCCAACCCTACCCTACCCTACCCTACCTACCTAAAACTTAAAAAAAAATAGATAGTAGCCGATTCTCAGACCTACTGAATATGCATATAAAATTTCATAAAAATCGGTCAAGCCGTTTCGGAGGAGTATGGTAACTAACATTGTGACACGAGAATTTTTTAAATAAGATAAAATAGTTAGTGACCAAAACAAGAAATATAAACTATTAAATAATATATAAACTAATAATATAAAATAGTTACATTTAAGTATTTAGAATATCGCTAGACCATGTCCAAATATGATATTATAATATCATATTTATTATATATTAATTACGAAACTTTATACTTATTAAAATTCACAAATTGCATATCGCTCTAAACTAGATTAACAGTTTCTAATTAAAATCAAAATGGCCGTATTTAAATTACATATAAACTATTACATTAATCTTAACAAAGTTAGCGTCCATTGCAGAATAAAAATAATAATGAAAAATAATAATTTAGGTGTTCAATTTAGATTACACAGATAGATCGGTATAGCACGCCTTTTTATTTGGGTTCCGTAGTGGAATAAAGGAACTTATCTTTTCCTACAAACTTCGTATAAACGTCACTTAACCTTTTTTTTTTTTGGGTGGGAAATTATCAAATAACTTCTCCCGCTGTTGGCGGAGCGGGAGGGCGTGTCAGACTTTTACTGACTAAAACTCACCCGTGTTCCTTCAGTTGCCTGTGTGCGTGCCAGGGCCACGGTATCCCTTTCGGACAAACCCACAAGTCACTTTATTCTTGTGATCTTTTTAGGGTCCTTATCAAAAGACCAGGAGGATTTGATGAGGTTAAGCTACGTTTGCCGCGGTTGGTCCATGGATGGGTGACCATCTACACATACCAAGAGCCCTCCGCGACTCGGAAAGCACATTAAGCCCTGTGTTCACCAACATTTAAATCAACTGTTTAGATATTTAATCAGTTGTTTACTCAAAATTTCTTAGGAAATTTGACATAAACCAACTGTTTAAATACCTAACCGGTGGTTTGAATGTTGGTGAACACAAGCCTAAGCCGTTTATTATAAATTAATTTAGTTAATTGGCAAAAGCCACCCATAAATGTATATTTGTACGCCAAATGGCAAAACATAGAGAAACTTTAATATTATAACAATTGTAACATCTTGCACACTGTGTTAACTTGTGTTTACAAATAATGACTAATGATTGATTGAACAGAATGTTGACATGCTAATAAAATACATAATTATATTATATTTTGTATATTGACTTTAGTATTGTATATTGACATTAGCTTTGTTTATTGACATTAGTATTGCATATTGACATTAACATTGTATATTAACATAGTCTTATTATTTTTATTATTATTTATTTTCAGTCTGTGTGTTGATATGTACTGTATTGACATTTAATATATATTTCTTTTCTCTTTTTATCGACATTGATTTCTATTGCTATAATTTTTATTAATGAATTCGTTTATGAAATGTGTGATTATATTTGTGTTAATTTGTGTTTTTATTGTGTTTATTGATTACAATCATTTGTACGCTCTCTGGCATAACATAGCGAACTCTTTATTATCTTTTTATACCATTATTATTGTACATACCTATGTTAAACAAATGAATAAATGACTTATGGCTTATGACTAGAGATCGGATATTCGGATGCATATTTACCTAAAGTAAATTTTTAGCAATGAAACTATGGAAGCGGCTTCTTAAAAACTTTTTATATTTTAAAAAAAAACCCGTGTTGTCAGGAACAACGGGAATGCATAACTAGTCGAGTGTGTAATATTTAAGTGAATTGTAAAAAAAATATTTATTAAAAAAAAAAAAATATCCGCGGTTCTTGGATTGCATAACTATTCTGATGCATATTTATTTAAAATTGGGATTTTTACCAACATTTGAAAGTAAGTATATATACTAGAAACATATATTAGAAACCTAAACTTGTAGATCCCAGAACCGCGGGATTTTTTCGATACAAAAGCGCATTCCATATTACCAACCTCTCAACTTTAGGTGAATATGCATCCGAATATCCGATCTCTACTTATGACTTATTGATAAACAATAGATGATGAAAAAAAAAATGAGAGATGAGTGCTAGACACGTGACCTTTCTGAAGATCACCAATTAGGTCGCTATAAGTCCTTCTAGGATAATAATATCATAATAATCAACACAAAATTTGTACGGAACTATACTCAATACTTGATTCGATTCAGATACTTTTTTTATTTTATCAGATTAGGCGAATATTAATCATAACATGATAGCCACTTAAATAATTACCTAATCTAGATTTGGGCTCAAATTCGAAAGGCACGATTGTATGAGAAAGTGGTCAGTGGTTCAATGCTTTAAACCTGACTTGGTTTCCGTACGTCTTTTTCGGGTAACCACTCAAAATCAGTGCTGTGCTGTGGGTCCCTCATAGCACAGCATCATGCTGAGTGGAAGCCTTCTTGTCACAGTCATAACGTGCAGCTGCCGACTATTTTGGTTTTGTACTCGTGATTAGAATGTAGATCTATTTTGTTTATTTATTTATTTCTGTATACCTACCTACTCAAGTTAATTACGAGTATCTCTTTGTAAGCACGTGCTTCTGTGACAAATAAACCAATTTTTCTTTCTTTCTTTTCTTTTCTTTCTTTCTATTACTTTTCAGGTTATTGTTAACATTCGCGGTTATTGTTAACATTCGCGGTTATTGTTAACATTCGCGGTTATTGTTAACATTCGCGGTTATTGTTAACATTCGCGGTTATTGTTCACATTCGCGATTATTGTTAACATTTGACAAATGCGTGCAGACTGAACCGGTCCACTCGATCTGTGTGGTTCTTTCCTCAAAAGACCATATCAGACACCAATCTACAAGGTCTTCACATGATCTGACAAAGATTATATCTGGAATTTAAAAGAAACTGACCTCTGAGTTTGTTTCGGCCTTTCTTCTCAGAGTAGTCAGTTAAGAACCGCCGACCTCATCTAGTTTTTAAGATATGATTGAGGTGTAAAAGTGTTTGTACAAACCTACTTACAGGTATAAAATCATTAATCATTCATATAGATAATATTTATAAAATGTATAGGTACCTATTATATCTACTAAAGAAACCAAAAAACAAATTGTGTGAGTGTAACCGATGATAAGGCAAAGAAAAGACATCAACGCGTGATACTGGTACAGATGCATGGAAGAAATAGGGTTTCTTGCCTCATTCCAAATAAATTTTGGTAAAAGCAGGAAGGTCATGAACTCGGGAACTTAATATTCTCCATTAAGTTTATTCATGAGAAAATCACGTGCCACTCACTCACTCACACACACACTCACTCACTCACTCACACACACATTCACTCACTTACACACTCACTCACTCACTCACTCACTCATTCACTCACTCACTCACTCACTCACTCACGTACTGACTCATCAATGCCCAGCCGAAACCCTTAGACCCAGAAAGCTAAAGCTCTCTGCACATACATAGGTTCCCTTTAGTATGTAGACAAGGAGTAAGGCCGGATTTATCGAGATTCCCATTGATTATAGGGCGGACAAAATCGCCGGTAAAATGCTAGTTTACATATAAAAATAAATAAAGCAAAAACTTTGACACAATACCATTCAACAATACCATTCATCAAATTATATAAGGTGTATCAATTCAAACACGAAATATTTTAAGAGATACACCTATAGGTGATAAAGAAACCATGAAAACTATATTTTTTTTTTAAATCTGAGTATATTATTTAAAAAAATTAAAATGACTTGATATGATGATTAATTATCAAAAGGCACCCCGCTGGTGCCGCCACCGTCGTCGCCGCGTCTGGGCGGGTCATTCATAGAAGTAAAGGTTTTTTTTGCAAAATGTGTCAAGCAATTTTAAAATTATAATAACTATGTAACAATAAAAACACTTGGATAAAAAAAAAACGATGCTATGGCTTTTTTACCATATAGAGATGTTTCTCTTGTAATATTTCGGATACACCTTATATAATTTCAAGACGGTAAGTAATCACCTTAATAATTTCTAGAACACAAAAAAAAAATGTAGGCCGTATACATAGTTGCCTTGGCCGACTTCTGTATAAAAGTCACGTGGTTCTAGTTGATGGGTGGAGCGCAAACCAAATGCATTGATGAGTCATATTTATTTTCTTCGGACATGGTTTGCACTATAATGTGTAAATGAATTTCAATTGCTTAACAATGTTGTATCCAGACCGAGCCGCAAAGTTCACATGCTTCGTGTACCTAGACGAAATAATCAACTATATGCTAACAATGTATTCTGTATATAAAGTTTATAATAAACTTCCAGATTGTTTTAAAACTCTTGACTTTAGGACATTTTAATGTAAATTATTCAATTATACAAGTTTCATATTGAGACACGAAGCAACAAAATTCGATCTAAAGAAAAGCGGCCACATTCCTCTAGATCGTATTTTGTTGCTTCGTGTCTTAATACGAAACTTTATTAAAGGTATTAGAAAATTCTAGACACACTAACCGAGGTAGCTGATTGAGCCGTTTTTCATAATTCCTTCTCAGTCACGAGATAATATGTTTTTAAAGGAGTGGCTGGACCGGTGCCAGCGCTCTTAAGGGCCTATACTACCTCAAATGGCTTAACATGATCCTCCGTTATGTCGAAAATACTGCAGCATTAATTTTGAAATAAATATATGGTAAAGTTGAGGATTAATGTTAAGTACTATGTTAGCCGAAAACACGATTCCATAAAATTTTCTCTATAGAAAAAAAATCCAAATTTACCTCCAAACCGAACAATAAACCGCAGGTATTCAAAAAATACTTAAAATTAGATAATGAAACTTTGCATATTAATTGAACTAAGTATAAAGCAGGTCTTATGTTATTTACTTTTTTTAAATGACCATTATTTTCACCGTAAAACGAAATTACCTTAACTATCAGCGCCTTGCAGCCTTTTCCCTGCCGCCCTGTCTCGCTTGCTCGCGTGACCGGTAGCAATAGTGTGCGAGCGAGATACAGAGTGAGGTAGCGCTGAGGTTGTATAGGCTCTTAAGATACAATACTGTTAACTAAATGGCTAACGAAAACATAGACGAGATTTAAATAACTTGCTTCAACGTGTCAATTTATAGACCTATATTCTCGAAGGAAATAGAAAATTACAACACATTCATTACATTTTACACAGTATTTGGACCCTTTTCGTATCTTGTCTGTGGCCTTGAGTTTTACTACATTTGAAAGTCTATCATTATTTTACATGGAGCTACCCTCTGACCATGTTGAGTTGACCTGCACGATTACTGACAAATACGTCCACTGACTGGACAGGTCCACTCAATCTGTGTGGTTTTTTCATCAAAAGACCATTTCAGACACCAATCTACATGGTCTTCACATGATCTGACCAAGATTATGTCTGGACTTTAAAAGAGACTGTGACCTCTGAGTTTGTTTCGACCTTTCTTCTCAGAAAAGTCAGCTAGGAAACCTAGGCCGACCTATCTAGTTTTTTTAAATATGATTCACGTGTAAAAGTGTTTGTACAAACCAACTTACAGAAATAAAATCATTTATCATTTATGACCAAAGATCGGATAGTCGGATGCATATTCACCTAAAGTTGAGATGTTGGCTAATATGGAATGCGCTTTTGTATCGATCGTAAAAATCCCGCGATTCCGGAATCGACAAATTTTGTATTTTTTCTTACTATAGAATTCTACCTTAACCTAACTAAGTAGCCGAGGTAATTTTTACGCCTAATAAGGTTATAGTACTTAATTTAACTAAAATAAGTATTTTAATTAATGTTTTTTTTTTTTTTTTTAACTGACATACACCACCCCCTCTTACACCATACATACACGTTTGCATCGGGAGTTAAACATTCATTTTAAATAAATATAGCATCTGAATAGTTATGCAATCCAAGAATGCCGGTTTTTTTTTTTTTAATAATATTATTTTAGAAGTCGCTTCCATACTATAACTATACCCATCTAGTTATGCATTCCGGGTGTTCCTGGCATCCCGGGTTTTTTTTACGGAAGAAATATATTAAGCAGCCGCTTCCATACATTCATAGCTAAACATCAACTTTATGTAAATATGCATCCGATTATCCGATCTCTATTTATGACAATAGAAACCTAGTCAGGTATAAAATGAACTTCTAACTTAAGGATCTAAGAAGTAAATTACTGTGGCGGCATCTACACGCCACATGCGAACTAAGCATCAAAGACCTGACGTCACACAAATCCTGCATCGCGCATTCAAAGTTTACCGCGCGACTAGCATAGGTGGTAGGTAATTTTTATGCAGAATTAACTCGGGTTTCATTTTTGTATATATAACTAACTAGCTGTTGCCCGCGGCTCCGCCCGCGTGAATGTCGGTTATCGCGTAAAAAAGTAGCCTATGTCCTTCTCCATATCCTAGGCTATATATCTGCCAAATTTCATGACGATTGGTTCAGCGGTTTAGGCGTGAAAATGTAACATACAGACAGACAGACAGAGTTACTTTCACATTTATAATAGTATGGATAGAAGCGATATCCGGCAAAAAATTCTGCACTTGTAAATTGAAATCCGTAAGTCTATGAAAGCCGATTTTCAGCCCACTGTGTATCGCCAGTATCAAACTTCATTATAGGTATTGTCATGATTTGATATTATTTCCTCGGCCTCTTTCACAAAAAGCTTTATATTCTACTACGTACTACTTACTACTATCGATAAAAACCAGATCTTTGTACATCTTACAAATAATGACACACAGTATAATCTTCCATTCACACCCATCACAATCTTCATTTAATTCATTCATCTCGGAAGATATTATTAGCATATTATAATTTTATGAGTCTAACGCTGTTCAAATGGCCATTTAGATGCATGCGTTACTATAATACTAATATTACCGTTCAGATCTCGAATGAATATAAACAACAACAAATCGTAAAAAATATCAGCTTGTATTATACAAGGCGCAAAAAGACCCATCACAAAGCCAATTAGATGGCAAAAGGCTTTTATTTTTTTGGCCAGAATCCGGTGCAGGAGTTCTCAAAACACCCTACCAGAGTTTCATCACAATCTGATCAGTGATTTAGGAATGCATAGAGGACAAAGATACAAAGATTGATTTTTATTTATATAGAAGATAGAACATAGATCTACAAAGACCAGAAACTATAATTACTAGGACCACGTCCAAAAGGCCCAGAGTACACTGCCCCGCATAGATATTAGATACATTGGTAAATAAAGCCAGAATCATATACATTAAAATAACCGGTTTTGGCCCAGTATTACAGGATATTAGCCAAGCGAGAGAGAGGAACACGATTATAGGTTTGTTCCGTGAACTTTACCTTAAACACATACGTAGATATGTACTTAGATTCTCATCAGACGTTTGGATAATTTTGTGTTTCGTTGGGAATGGCCGTCGATATAAACTTAAAACATTTACTTCAAATAATCCAATTACAAGCACTTTTGATTTGTCAAAGGGTCGCTCGGTCAGAAAGATGAAGCTAGGTGCCCATTCCAAAGCGTAGTAGGTTCCTATGGAGAAGAACGGGCAAGAAACTCCACGGACACTCTTTTAAAACAAAATATTGGTTACATCATCATTCTCATGTAGAAATTATACATGTGAGAACAATGTAGAAAAACTTGCACGTTAAAAGCGTCCGTAATAATAAAAAAATAAAATTGTGTTTGTTTTATGAATCTTTTCAATTACACAATCATAATTATAAATGTCAATGTTTTGGATTTCAAACAAGATGACGCCGGACAAGATAAACCATTTCGAAAATTCACATATTTTTATTAAAGCTTTTCAGTTTATTTTCTATTGTACTTTTCTGTTCAACTGTCATGATTGATTGTTTACATTTCGTCTCTTCGTCACAGCAGACTCCGATCAAAACTGGGTTCTATGGAAATGAGGTCAAGTCCTGACCTTAGATAGAATTTTTGACATCTGTATCGACTTGATCTTTTCCATGTTTTTATGCAAGGAAACTAACACGCAAAGTCTAAAACGGGGCTGTCTTTTGCAATTTGTACAACCTCAAAGTGTTAATTAGACCATTTTAAATAAATAATGTTTTTAAACGTAGTTTACAATGACTTTTAATCACCGTTTTAGTTTGAATTACTGTTACAAAGCAATTCAAACATATTATTACACAACAGCCCAATCTTAAGTGTAGAAACGGTGTTAATTGATGCTCATGGCAATGAACTAAAAACAAGCAAATAGTAATTAGGCATTACATCAAACGAAACAGAGCCGCTAAGTATGGTAATGACGTCTGACGTTTTGAATTTTTGGTTTTATCCTATCTCTTCCCCTTCCCATCTCTTCCCCTATGCGTTTATATTATAGAAGATATGGGAAATATTTGTAGGAAAACGCATAGGGGATGAGATGGGAAGGGGAAGAGATGGGACTAATCCGATTTTTTTTTTTGTCTTACCTAAAGTTAAGTTAAGTTTTGAATGAAATTTTCATGAAATCATGACATTAAGAGAACAATTCTAACTTGGAGAGATGTATTAAATATTCTCACTATTTTATCTAATACATATTTTTTATGGTCGCGAATCATATTTTGATCAAGATTCAACCTGATACTGAGCTGCAAATTGCAAATATCGTAAGAAAAAGCGCTTAGTAAATTACGCATTATCTACTGTCTCTGGTCATGGCCTGACATCAAGCAATGGACAACATTGTCAAACTTTTTTTTTACATTTAAGCGTTTGAATAAGAGGCTTTTGGTTACCATGTATTAGTGTGTGAAAGAGTTAAAAAATAAAAAATTGTAATTTCCGTCTTCTTTGTGCACACATAAACAATTTTCTTCCTAAGAAAATTTTGCCACGTTTGCGCATCTATCTTAAGGTGTGTTCCTATTATGGTCATCAAAGTTAAATCTACAATGGAATGCGTAGATCTTTATTGTCGTCTAGCTTAGGTACAGCCATAGAGAAAAGAGGTCCTTTTACTTTCACCGTTATCTATAATACCAGCCTATTTACTGTCCGGTGTGAATACTATGTACTATAGAGCTACCATTGACCGGGTAATATGTCTTTCATTGACTTGAATGTGCCCTGGCGGCTGAGAGTATTTCATGCTCACTTAGATGTCTCGCTGATGGTGGCGCGTGTGTTGGATCATTTAGCTCCCTTCAAAATGGTTGAGCTGAATGGTGCTAATCCATGCGTCATGTTCGTGAACGGGCGCCGTCAGTTGGGACTGGTCATCTATTAGCTGCCATGGCTTATTTTAATTGTTTTATTTTTGAAATTTTTGTATGTTTTTTTTTTTATGTTTCTATTTGGTGTACCTACTCTGGACGCTTTTAACGTGTACGTTTTTATTTTTTATTTTTACATTGTTCTCACATTAAGTTATAAATTCAACATTATATGTGTAACTAATATTTTTGTAACAATTTAATTTAAAAGAGTGTCCATGGAGTTTCTTGCCCGTTCTTCTCCATAGGTACCTACGCTTTGGAATGGGAATGTAGCTTCATTTTTCTTACTGACCGACACCTTGACAATTCAAAAGTGCCTGTAAATGGTTTAATTGAAATAAATGGTTTGAGTTTGAGTCCCACTGCTGGGCTACTCACACCACACTCCTATATTATATAGTCACTGTATAGGATTTTCCTAGTTTGAAGGGCAGGTGTCTTACTCATCTATAATAGCCATACCCATCCGTTATTTAAAACAACACTGACTTACTAACTTACATACGATATTAACAAAAGTTATGCGTTTCTATAGTTTATCAAAAGTTTTTGAGTATTTGGCATTGCTGTGTAATTTTGAAGGCAAAATCACTACAACAAGGAATGAAAAATGATTTAATATTGCGTAATACGGTTCTAAAGAACATTTAAAATATAATTGCCAAAACTATGCTTTTTGCTACAAGTGTTGGTACTTTGTTGGTCTTAAAGTCAGTAATTAAGTTCTTAATACATAGTCAAATTAGTACGTATGGTTGAAAGATCTAATTTACGACGGCAATAAGTTGACATTAAAATTAATACGTAAATTGGTTAATTAACTTCAATATCAAATCTAAAGGATTATACTGTCACTTAAAGTTCAACTAAGTTCAATAACCAATATAGTTTAGATTATTAAATTATACTGGTTACTGCAAACGACATTTTGAATATCGAATTATTCCGAAGGCAAAATAACATAATTAAATATCCGCACCTCATAAAAAAAGATATTACCATTATTTAAATTCCAATTTGAGCGTTGACTTTAATCAAATTAAACCGAATGCACCTTCGTCGTTCCAATTTTAAAAAGTTGCCGGCCATTTCCTCAACATACGAATCTATCAGTCAAAAATGTTTCGCGCTTCCTATTCACCCTTCCCGCCCTTGAATACAGACCACTTACTTTTTTTACGTATAGAGCTCAAGCAACGTGCAATGGTATAAAAACTCGCGGCGACCAATCGAGAGCAGTCAGTAGCCTTCGAGCAGTCTAACACAGAAGTGCACGATGAGAGTTCTGGTGGGTTGAAACTTGAGTTTCCTTACTTACAAAACTCTTTAGTGCTTTTCAAAATTAATAATATTCCTAATTTAAAATTAGTGTTTGCGTGTTATAGTGTTGTGATTAGTGACGTGATTCGACATTTCGATATAGGGATCGCTTGTGATATAATCGATGTTTTAATCGGTATTCTTTCACAGATTGTCGCCGCCGTCCTCGCCTGCGCCGCAGCCGCGCCCTCCGGTCTGCTGGGAGCCCACTATGGAGCACCCTATGGCCATGGCCTCGTCGGTCATGCCGGTCTCGCGGTAGCCCACGCGGCTCCGTACGCCGTGGCTCACGCCGCCCCGTTGGCCGTGGCCCACGCCCCGGTCGCCATTGCCCACGCCGCCCCCGTCCTCCCCACCATCTCTCCCGGAGACATCCAGGGTGCCGCCATCGACGCCCATGTTGAAGCTTCCGACCATGTCCGCGCCGCCTCTGACGCCGCCCGCGAATACCACGACCAGGCCTCCGAGCTCCACGGACAGGCCATCAACGCCGCTGAAGATCACTCTTGGCAAGCGGTCGACGCAGTGAAGACCGCTCAGGCTCAGTTGGACGGTGCCGCCGCTGGCGTCGCCCCCGTGCTCGCTAAGCAGCTGGTTGGTCACGCTCCCGTGGTCGCCGCCGCCCCCGCCGTCTATGGCGCCCATGGTTACGCCGCTCACGGTGTTGCCCCCGCGCTCGCGTACTCCGCGCCTGCCTACGCTTCCAGCCAGACCGTCGTTAGCCAGTCTCTCTCCCAGTCCCACCCCGCCCCCGTGGTGCACGCGCCCCTGGCCTTTGCCCACGCTGCCCCCTATGGTGTTGCCCACGCCGCGCCCGTCGCTTACGCTCATGGACTCCACGGACACGCATGGTAAACTGTGATAAAAATTTAGATACCAAAAAAATAATACTCAAGTTTTGGATTTTGTAAATAAATTATATAAAAAATACAGGCTAACAGAGGCGAGGATGTGTGAATAAATGAAATAGTAATTTTATACAATATGTTGTTTCCTTTGATTCATATCTCTACACATTACACACATACATATTTAATACTCCCCACAAGCTCACGAGCATTGACTAAGCAAATCACGAATGATTTCGAACAGTAAAAATCGATTGAATCGAATCGGTAGTTACTTCGATTATTTAAAACAAATACAAGATAATCGTAGCTCTTATGTTCGATTCAAAATGTCAAGTTCAATTTTTAAGCCGTCGACCTTAGCACACTAACATTCAATGACTCAATTTATAAATATTTTTATTAGTAAATAACATCGATATATTTCATACAATTTTATAACCCAACCCTACACACAAATACATTTTCATTACTCATTGGCAGTATAATCTAATACCATTGCATTAAAAAAATAAAAAGGCAAATACAAGACTTCCTGACAGCCTATAATGTCAATAATAACTTTTTAATAACACAGAAAGGTTTTTATAGTCGCCACGCCTCATTCTTAATGCGTGATAAGCTTTTTTATAACTTATTTAAAAGTATTCAAGGTTGCATGCTTATTTTGAACTTCCGCTTCTGTATCAAATAGCGTGATAAATTAATTATTCACGTTCTAGCATATATTTGTTAGTTTTTATAAGATACGACGTTGATTTGCTTAGAGGAATGTTGTAGAAAAAATATCAGAGTAAGGACAAAGGATATGGACAGGGTCAATTATTTGAATAATATGAAAACAAGGTCATGATTTAACACATTCATAATGAAGTAATAGGAATTAGATTGAATGCGTGAGAGCAGCTTTTGAACAAAAAATCTGCGACTAAAACAATGTGGAACAAATAAACTCATTAAAGGGCAAAGGTATGGTTTTTCGAGGTCCATCTAAGGGCATTTGAAAACTTTAAAATATACACTTGAACAAAGCTTCCATTTCACTAATTCAATAATTTTAATGAAATCTAAAGCCGATAGAAAAATCGCCCAGTAAAACCACAGACAACGAAAAATAAGGAGAAAAAATACACGTCTTAGCAACAAAGAAAAAAAAAAAAAAATTGACATTTCTCTATTGCCAGCCAGGAGTCTGGGTTTTTGCCCGGTTGATGACAACAGGGTCGCCCCCTGTTACATGGAACTGGCGAAATGTGGTTGAACTATATATACATTTCTGTTGTGTGTTCTGTATTACGTACCTCCACTATTAAATTGCTTTAAGATTGCATACATAGACCAAAACATATTCTCATTATAGAAAGCATAATCAGCCTATTGGTTCTAGGACATGCCGGATTCCTCACGATATTTTTATCACCGTTTTGAGACCCCGTCAGTGCGTGCTGACATCTCTTTGAGGCGCGCGTGGAACACAACGCGCCGTCGACCCGGGCCTGGTCCTTACCGGACGGCGAGCTGCCCATAGCTCGCCGTCCGCAAGCCCGCGCCTAAGGTGGACGGGAATCTGCTATCAATTCCCGCCGCCCAGGGCGTCTGGGTTCCCAGACCTACAACTCGTAAAAATCAGGGCCGCAACCACTGGGCTAGTTAAAAGTAATAACAACTAAATAGTTCTACCAAGAAATGGAGTACTCAATTCAAAATGGCCCCTTCCCACAACAATTAGATACGTTATGAAATCGGTCCAAGTGTGCCAACTAAATAGATATAAATTAAACTAAATGGCAAATGCTGCAGTGTTAGGACGTGTACAGAGTAAAGGAATAATATTGAACCTTTAGACTTCTGCTCGCGATTTCGTCCGCGTGGAGTTTCTTGTTGAAGTGAAAACTTCTTTAGGCGCGTTGAGCACTTTTTGGTAGGGGAAAACTTATGGGTTCGCGATCGTCACCGAACGCTTTCCATGAGCTATTCATATGTTACTATTAGCATTGTTCTTGTTTTTACAGCGTTGATTGATCTATCTTCGCCATGCTGCGTTTTATTATTGGAGTAGCCGCCCGCGGATTCGCCCGCGTGAGTTACTCCTTATGGACGCCATTCAATTCGGTCAGGAGGACTATGAGTGTTTCTAAGATATTATGAAAAGTACACAGTCTGCCAAGGGGGAGCTGAAAAAATCACAAAATGGGGGTAGTACAGCCAGTTAACCGCCTCTGTGGTCTAGTGGTAAAACCACCTGTCTCAGATCCAGAGGTCCCGGGTTCGATTCCCAGCGGGGGCAAAAATATCTGCTCGGTTTGGTTGGTGGTAGGGCTTGTTCTAAGTCCGCCTGGCTAGCTACCACCATCTTATCTAAGTCTGTCGCCAAACAACAATGTTAACAGCATTTGTTGTGTTTCGGCAGTTACAGGTAAGATAGCCAGTTCCTCTGTGGTTGAGGATCCGGGTGAAGCTCGCTTCCATCTTCGGCCTTATCATCACTTACCATCAGGTGAGATGAAGGCTTGTTGTTGCTTCTTGCTTCCCCGTTGTGTGTAAAGAAAAAAAAAAAGTTACTGCAACTAGCTGACCCCTCTTTGCTCAAATGGTTGAGGTTTTAATCGTATGATTTCAATATTTTTCAAGTTTTGGGTAGATTTTGTATAGGTGTTGAAATAAAATTAGGAATTATAAAATTCTATCGATTCTTATTCTAAAAAATCTCAACCATTTATGCAAGGGGGGTCAGCTAATTGCAGTAACTAACTCTACATTTCCGTGGGATATTTTCTGATATCCAAGCAGGTGAAACCGCGGGCAAAAGCTAGTATATTCTCATAAACGTTGTTATAAGGATTTCCGACCGAAATAAAAAGAGCTTACAACAAAAACCTCACATACCTACACACTCAGTCCCAAAAATAACTGTAGTCCGTCATAGACAGCATAAACACAAACTCGTAAAATAGTCTTAAACTTAAGTTCAAACCACTAACACAATCTAGTCACGTCCTTACCTACATTCTAACCTAGTCTACCTCACTATATCCTAGATATTACGGCAGCCATATTGGATTGTTACGCCAACAATCAAACTGGAATACTATTTGCTTTACCTTTGAAAATATACTTTTCTCAAACATGCATGGAAATGTTGTCATTATTTTCGAAAAAAGAACACGCGAAGTATCGAATTTATGGACAAAGAAAATCAAATCCATTGCAGGAGCGTTTTTTGAATTTGGAACATTACAACGCTCCAGCAATGATGTATGAAATGGCGTGCTGCTTTGATTGGATCTCTTTTATCATTCTTGGCATACCAAAGTAGGTCTCTTTGTTTAGCATATAATATTAATGAGGTTATAGCTAATATAACAGATTGTAGTATTAGAGACGAGTCTGTGTTGTCTAGTTATACTAACAACATAGTGATTAATTATGTATCATCATGTTGTACGAAGGAGGATCCACCTATAATACCAACATCATTGGAGGCCACTACCAGTCAGATAGGATATTCTCTACCTGCTGGAACTCATACGGGCATTATAGATTCTTCACTTGTAGTTGTGGAGGTCACTCCGGATAATTCTTTAAACTAGTTAGTAAGACAACAGAAGTTACTCCTTCAAATAACCAATTATTAAAAAGGTATCTTCTGGCCATGTAACACTTAAAATAAAAAAACAAAGGGAGAGCAACATACTTTAAAATTATTTAATCAAAATATCCAAGGTTGCTCTTCCAAATTACTGGAAATTGAATTATTTTTGGAAAAAACTAAGTTTGATGTCATCTGTTTAACAGAACATTGGCTGAAAGATCATCAAGTAATGTCAATTAACTATGAAAATTATTGCATAGTCAGCCATTTCAGCCGAAAACGTATGATACACGGCGGATCATTAATATTGATTAAAAAATCGATTAAATCTAAAGAACGAAAAGACATCATTGAACTGTCTGTTGAACACACAATTGAATTGTCCTGTGTTGAGCTCGATAAGCATGTTATAGTATGCGTATACAGACCTCCAAGTTACCAGAATCTTGTTATGTTCGATTCTGTAATGGAAGATGTGTTAATGAAACTTAGTATTAGTAGTAAATCAATAATCGTATGTGGTGATTTTAATATTAATTTATTAGAAAATAACTTGAATAGTGTCAGATTGTTAAGTCTTTTTAGGTCATTTGATTTGTCAAATGTTTTTATTGAACCAACCCGAGTGACAGCGTCTTCTGCCACTTGTATAGATAATATATTTTGTAATTGTGATTACTTACACAAACAAATCGTAAATAAGTTGCCATCTGATCACAGTGGACAAACAATAACATTTTGCTCTTACATGCCTTTACAAAAAATTCAAATAAGGTTTAGGCCAATTACATGTAAAAATTTAGAAAAATTAAATAATTCTTTGGCCAGTAAATTATGTCTTCAGAGTTTTAATAATGTATATGACCCAAATGAGTTCTACGCCGAGTTCTTTTCACTATTAAATACGCAATTTAATGACACATTTCCACTAAAGACTAAAAGTATTTATACAAAGTTCTTATTTAGTGATTGGGCAACTCCAGGTATTCGTAAAAGCAGGGAAAAGCTATTTGAACTTTATGGCCTAAAGCAACATATGAATAATACTAGCTTTCATAAATATGTTACAAAATATTCAAAAACATTTAAAAATGTATGCAAAATAGCTAAAGCTCTTTATATTAGCAATAAAATAAAATCAGCTGATGATAAAATAAAAACTACTTGGCAAATAATAAATAATGAAACAGGTAGGAAAAAACAGCAAAATACTGAATTTAATTTAGAGACTGCACATGGCCCCATCAACTCCGATGTACAAATAGCTCAGGAATTTGAAAACTTTTTTGGTAATATTCCCTTTAAAACTACAGAAACTTTAAATTCCTCACCCGCGCTTTCTGCTGCTTTACTTAGAAAGAATGTAAAGGCATGCCCTTTGGAGTTCAGGTTTCAACACACAAACCCTCAGGCTGTTATAAAAGCTTTTAAAGATCTTAAAATTAAATCAACAGAAGATCTTTGGGGAATGTCTGTAAAAGTCTGTAGGTCTATTATCGAAACCATTGCGCCCTATTTAGCTTTCATATTTAACACCAGTATAGACCAAGGAGTCTTTCCAGATCTCATGAAACACAGTAAAGTAGTTCCATTGTTCAAATCCGGTGATAGTAAGGAACCTAACAACTATAGGCCTGTGTCAATTCTTCCAGTTCTCAGTAAGGTGTTTGAAAAGTTGATACTCAATCAAATGTTACGTCACTTTAATAAAAACTCCATCTTTCATGAACAACAGTATGGTTTCACCAAGGGGCGTTGTACAACTGACGCCGGTGTCACCCTAATAAAGAACATTTTTAACGCTTGGGAAGAAGCACAAGATGCCATTGGAATCTTTTGCGACCTCTCTAAGGCGTTCGATTGCGTAGACCATGAGACACTTCTGCTGAAACTGGAGCACTACGGAATTAAGAATACCGCTCTTGATTTACTTAGATCATACCTGACGGATAGGAAGGTTAAAGTTCAGGTAAACGGCGTAAACTCATTAGGGTCTGAAATGAAAATGGGCGTTCCTCAAGGTTCGATATTGGGTCCATTCCTCTTTTTAGTTTACATTAACGATTTACCCCAATTACTTCAAAATCAACCGCAGATGGTGTTATTTGCAGATGACACATCATTGATTTTTAAAACAGATCGACGGTCACAAAAACTTGACGACGTGAATAACTCTATTCTTCAGGTCCAAAATTGGTTTACTGTAAATAATTTGGTACTAAATAATAAAAAAACCAAATGCATTCGATTTAAGTTACCTAATGTTAGAAGTAGCGAATGTGACATCATATTGAACGGAGAAAAACTGGAATTTATTTATCAAACGGTTTTCCTAGGAATCACGCTAGATGAGAAATTACAATGGGGACCTCATATAACATCTCTTGCGGGGCGGCTAAGCTCGGCCGCGTATGCTGTTCGAAAGATAAGACAGTTAACAGATATAGAAACCGCGCGTTTAGTTTATTTTAGCTACTTCCATAGCATTATGTCGTATGGCATTTTACTGTGGGGTCGGGCTGCCGACATTGAATCCATTTTTATTTTACAAAAGAGGGCTGTCAGAGTCATTTATAATCTACATCGCCGCGAATCTCTTAGAGAACTATTTAAAACGATTAATATAATGACGGTACCTTGCCAATTCATTTATGAAAATATTATGCATGTAAGAAAAAATCTACATATTTTTAATAAAATCAGTGATAGGCATAATTTTAATACTAGAAATAAAGATAAAATAGATCAACCATTTTTCAGATTATCTAAGGTACATACATCTTTTATGGGGTACTGTGTTAAATGTTACAATAAAATACCTTCTGATATATTACAATTAAATGAAAGAAAATTTAAAACTCATATTAAAAGTACACTTTGTAAACAAGCATATTACAAATTAGAGGATTATATCCAAGATAAGAATGCTTGGAAACATGCTGGTCCTGCTCCATAGGACAATTTAGAGTCTAGACAAAATCAAACTGGTTGCTAATTTAACTGTCATAATTTTTATGATATTAATTTTATTTTCTGTGATTAATATTTTAACTCACACACTGACTTATTATATGTTGTTTTTATTTTATTTTTATTTTTTTGGGAAATCATATACAATGTTTGTAAATATGTGAGCACCATGTACCTATCGCATTTATTAATTTTTCTGTTATTACTTCACTTTTCATTCTTTTTACCAATTGTGGTAAGTAATTTTGATGATTTTTTTTATATTTTTTATTTTTTTATTCTAGGTACAAACCTTGTACGAACCTTGGCTTAGGGCAGCGTCAGGGGGAGGACAGCAAGGGACAGCATGGTTGACCTTTAGAGGTAGATAACGAAAAAATTTACAAGCCTCCAGCCAGGGCATAAAACTTATAAACGAAACGACTGCACGCTAAGGGCACCCCCTGTGGAGTACGAACCTCGGCTTAGGGCAGCGTCGGGGGAGGATAGCAAGGGACAGGCTGGATCAAATCAGGGTTATTATTATTAACACGGGAATTTAAAGCTACAGGCTCAGCTGCGGCGCGGGCTGGCGCTTCGTCGAGCAAGGGTCGGAGAATCAGTTTACCGCGCGACTAGCATATACAACGTGTTTTTTTTATATCCCATAACTCTAGGGTTATATTCTATAAATAAAAATAATACAAAAAGTCCTAGAATATGTGGTCCAAAAATGCATAGTTTCGAAGATAATTATCATTAATCATATTAATATAGGTCAATAACTGTTACTAATTACGAATTTTTACTTTTGCCACGTTGCCAAACTGATGAAACTGAGGCCCTGATGTGTGTAGGTATCTAAGTTGCAATAATAAATACGAGTAATTCATTTTTATTCAAACCAATCATTCATATTTAAAGCTAAGAAAATGCGATGTTGTCATATTTGAGGCCATGAGCGCCAGAGTGGCCTAACTGTCTTTTGTTCAATACTGATTTTATTTAGAAAAACTGCTTCCGAGGTAAGCTTAGAGAAGTTTTTTAGGCCTTTTCTGGCTCTCATGGCCTTTGAGAGCCAGAGTGAACTAACAGTAATTTTTTCAATACTGATTTTATTTTGAAAAACTGCTTCCGAGGTAATTTTAGAGCAGTTTTTTTAGGCCACTCTGGCTCTCATGGCCTCATTTCACGTAAGGGTGTTTTACATTAATAATCGTGATTGTATGAAAAAAAAAAAAAATATATATAATTGAAAAATAATTTATATGCCAGTTGATTCTTTGATATGGTCTCAATTATACCCTAGAGTTATGGGATATAAAAAAAAACACCTTGTATACAACATCCCGAGTCCCGACGTCAACCGTCTGACAGTTGCCCACCAGACACAACACCCGTCTGGTCGGAGGATCTTCCCTTTTCTATGGAGGATGACCTCATACCTCATACCTATATAGACACACTAAAATATTATACTCTTTGGTAAGATACGAATGTTGTCAGACTTTCGGGCTTCAGACTTCACGTAAAGATTGTCAAATATCAACGACTGACAGCCGGGACCAACGGCTTACCGTGTTTTCCGAGGCACGGGTCTGATAATGTTTATTTTGGTCGTCCAATCCAATTTGGTTGACTATGAATTGGTGAAGGTTGCGGGTATACGCTTGACTTTTGAGTTACAGCTATATGAACATACATAGATTCCAAGGTTGCCTGGAAGAGATCGCAGTAAGCGATAAGACCGTCCATTGTATAATTTAATTAGTAGTGTCTATGTTTTTCTTTTTGTTATGTATACGAGTAATCTGGTGTAGGTACAATTAAGTTTATATAAATAAATCAGGGTTCGAAAAAATCCGATTTTTTTATATATATCGGATATATATCCGACATATATCCAGGCCAAGAAAAAGAAGCGAATTTCATTCTGTAAGGGGATTAAACACTTAAAAATGTGAAAGAAATTTGTAAAATAATATGTGTCAAATTACCACATATTTGATTTTAAAAAAGTATCAAAAGAATTAGTGTTTATTTGAGAAAGAATTTTTTTATGAACACATAAAAAAAACAAGTACCTATTATTATAATAATCTTCATTTGTTTGTGAGATAAATCAACTAATTTTAATAATAATTTGTAATGATAAAAAAGTAAATTATTCGGAATTGTAGTTTTTCGCTACGTGTTGCCAGGGTAAACATTAATCTCCAAAATTTTTAGTTCAGAAGACAGGAAAAAATCTATTAATATAATATATCAAGATAAAAATCAATTGATATAAATGATAAATGATAAATGATTTTATTTCTGTAAGTAGGTTTTTACAAACACTTTTACACGTCAATCAAATTTTAAAACTAGATGAGGTCGGCATTTCGTATCTGACTACTCTGAGAAGAAAGACCGAAACAAACTCAGAGGTCACAGTCTCTTTTAAAGTCCAGACATAATCTTGGTCAAATCATGTGAAGACCATGTAGACTGGTGTCTGAAATGGTCTTTTGAAGAAAGAACCACACAGATTGAGTGGACCTGTCCATTCAGTGCACGCATTTGTCAGTAATCGTGCAGCTCAACTCAGAACATAAGGAGCTCAACGATTCGACGAACAATACCAAAGAAAGGACATTTGGGCAGGCCGCATAAATTACTCAAACTGCCATACCATGAACAGGAAAAAAAAAATGTATATACTGAGAAGGAAAAAAAATAAAAAATAAACAAAGACCCACATAGTCTTCACATTCACAATAATTAAAATAATAACATTATACTTCACAAGTAAATATTCATGTACTTCACAAGTAAATATTCATGTCAATGTGTATTAAGCAATCACAATAAAAAAAGTTTCAATATATAAAATTTGGAGCAGCTCAATCCCAAGCCTTTTTGTCCTCAATATAATCTTTAATGGTATAAAAGGCTTTCTGGCACAACTTACGTTTAATGAATGATTTGAATTGATTAATGCTTAGATCTTGAACGTGGCTTGGAAGTTTATTATAAAAGCGTATACATTGACATCTGAACGAACCACCTATTTTCTTGAGCCGTGTTTTAGGTACAACATACATGTGTTTGTTCCTAGTATTTATATTATGGATATCACTGTATTTTTTAAACAAATTTATGTTTTTATGGGCATATAAAAGATTTTCAAAAATATACTGAGAAGGCACAGTCATAACATTAATTTCCTTAAATTTCTCTCTGAGAGAGTGTCTCGAACTTAATTTATAAATTGATCGAACAGCTCTTTTCTGCAAAACAAAGATAGACTGAATGTCGGCGGCATTTCCCCACAACAGAATACCGTACGACATTACACTATGAAAATAACTAAAGTACACTAAACGGGCTGTCTCTATATATCGTGATATATGTATATCATGATATATCGTCGTATCCTACGAATAGGGGCGTAACTGCATAATAGCTACTTTTCAGGAGACACTTTTATGTGATTAATTAAATTAAATATGAAAAAATATGTATTGGTGATTTCTTATAACGTGTATTGGTATTTTAAGGTTCGGCTAGGATTATTTTCAATAAATTATCTGTATATTTTATACGCATTTTGTCCTTTAAATCCCGTTTTAAATTTTTTGTTGAACTGGTTATATGTGGTATGATGAGCAGAATTGAATTATGCAATAAAAAAAGAAAGCCCCTATGTTCGTTAGGGCCCTATTCGTAGGATACGACGATATATCCGCTGATATATATCGGCGACCCTGAAATAAATAAATAAACATAATCCAATATTGCACATGTAAGCGGGCACGTCCTTTGTGCCAGGAGGCTTTTATTTACGTACAGACGCCAGCAGGTCAAGCTACCCGAAACGGTCAAATTTTCGCAATCAACCTTGAACCTTATACTGTAGAGATAAAGTTGAAAATCTATTAAAGAAATTTGACAGATTGTAGTAGCTGGATGTGCTGGCGTCTGTACAACGGTCCAGTAGCACCACTCCTGTAAAAAAATATTATCTCGTGACTGAGAATGAATTAAGAAAAACGGCTCATAAAGTAACCTCGGTAAGTGTGTCTAGAATTTTCTAGTACAAATATTTCTTTAATAAAGTTTCATATTGAGACACGAAGCAACAAAATACGATCTAGACGAATGTAGATTGAATTGTGTTGCTTAATATTTTTTTAAAGGAATTCTCTTAACGAATTTGTGGAACATAAAAATGAAAAATTTGTATAATAATAAGAATTGTAACAATATAAATTAAAAAATTAAATAGTGAATACATGCATGGTAATTGTATATAAGAATAAAAGTAATATAATAAGAATTTATGTAAATTAAATTAAAAAAACCGACACCGCACACACGCGCATTAGGTCGTATGTTTATATTTGTGATTTTTCAGAAGAGATTTTTAACGTCATGTTTGTGTTGATCAGCCGCATAACATTATAACAAAACATAATATTGTCATACGTTGAGAACTCGTAACCCACATTTTTTCGCAAAATGAGATAAGTACATAATTTTGTTTTTTAAATTAAGCGCCAAGTCTTCCCATTGATAACTTGTAATGCATAAAAAATGTGGGTTTCGAGTTGTCAACGTATGACCATCGATATGATAAGACTATTAGCGGATTAGAAACTCGGTTTTTAGTGAAAATATTGTTTTTAATAATGTGTAGTATTTATATAATATTACATAATAGTACCTACTAAAAACTCATTTTACAAAAAAACATGTTACGACTTTTTGCGTGGGAGATATCGATTTGCACGCTTGCTTGCAGGCAGAATACAATGAAACTTAGGTTATACGATCTTACCTTCACCAAAACAATGTATTTCTGGCAAATAAAATGTTTGATTTGATTTGATCAGAATCTTTATTTAAAAGTAGAAAGAAGGAACAGACAGATAGACTCATTATAGTGCACCAGTTAACTGCAGTAGCTTGTAATACAGTGTTTTTACTTAAGCTGCTTTCAGACTACGATATAATATAATAGCATATAGTATATAGCTCATAGCACAACAATATCGCGCACCATACATTGTTATGGACACGTTCACACTGTACTGTAATATTATATATATTATTGGAATGTATGGTGCGCGATATTGTTGTGCTATGAGCTATAGACTATATGCTATATATTATAGCGTAGTCTGAAAGCAGCTTAACGCGGACACTAAGTGCGTATGCTTGCAGATTTGTAAGTAGGTTGGCAATGTTCAAAGATACACACAGCATCCTAATGACGGTAGAACCAGTTTCTTTATAACCTGATGCAGAGAAAGTGTAATGAAATCTTTACAATTGAAGTATCGTAATAGTCCAGTTTCGAGGGCTGACAAAATTGGCGAAAAGAATACTTAAAGGGCTGCTACATAGTACAAGTAAGTGCATAATGCTAATCCTTTACTGTCCAGGCCGCCCGTTTGTGGAATGCAATGCCGCAGATCAAACAAAACGCGCGCAATCGTTGCATGTGTTTAAATGACTCGTGGAGGAACATTACCTTTTTTTTTGGGTGGGTTAAATTATCAAATAACTTATTATTATTATTATTATTATTTATTTAAACCACAATTATAACATCTTTACAGAGTCATCCAAGGCGATGTTCTCCCGCTCTGGTCGGAGCGGGAGAGCGTGTCAGACTTTTACTGACTAAAACACACCCGTGTTCCTTCAGTTGTCTGTGTGCCAGGGCCACGGTATCCCTTTCGGACAAACCCGAAACCCTGGCAAGCACCGGTCCTGGCGGACCCCGTCAGTGCGTGCTGACATCTCTTTGAGGTGCGCATGGAACACAACGCGACGTCGACCCGGGCCTGGGGGTCTACTCCCTAAGCACGAAGTCCGTCGTTTCGGCCTTCGTTTCGGGCGTTTCCTACTCCCTATCACGAACGGACGGATGATTCGTTCGGGGCCCGACGAAGAATGAATGACAACACGATTTGACAACTGTCCCTACTCCCGATGCGTTTTTGCCCGTCCGAAAAGTTGAAACCCTTGTTTTGACGAAACCTTATGTCAGTTGATACGACATCAAAATAGTTATCGTTCTGTCGACGAACGATTATAATTGTTTGCACTATTTAGAGACAAAGTAAGGAATCCCAAAGTATAGCTGCTTTTTTATTGCTTGACGAAGCTATATAGGAAGAGCGGAGGTAACGTCGACAATATTTACGCCAAGAATTTAGGTTGGCGAGTATTCCCAAAGTTACTAATGACTATTATTAATCGCGATTAAAAAGATGTAGAATAAAATCAATTAGTTGTCTTCACACCAACACCTCGACTACTGGTACAAAATCATTACTGTTACTGTATATATTTTTTTATTTTCTTTTGCTTATATCTCGAAAATGGTGCGTCCTATCGCAAAAATAATGAAAATTTCGACCCCCTTTTAGATACCCCAAACTCCTAATATTCAACATGTTAATAATATTTTTTTTTTTTTTTTTCACACTAAAAGTGAAAAATTCTATATAAAGCATGAGGCTGCCTAGCTCCTGCGCGCCTCCGGCCAGAGTCCGTGTCCGTGAGTTTCTGGAGCGGTTGGGGCCATTTTACGAAATGAATAAGAAATAAACTAAAATAAAATAATTTTAAAACTTCCCGGCTAATATCGTTGAATTAATTTGAAAATTTCCGTCAAAATGTCAAAAAGGAAAAAGGCAAAGGTATCAACAGGATAATGCCGGTTTCCGGACAAAAATGTCAAAAATAATTCTAATCTTCATATTAAAAAGTATATTGTTAAAAATGTAGTCATTTTCTAAAGAAAAAATATTGATTTTTGTTTATTTAGCTTGAAAATCACAAAATAATTAAACCGGTAATCGACCGGTAAAATAGCACAAGTCTATTGTCATCAATCGCCATGCGTCTTTCGTTCACGAATATTGTCTACGATTCCGTTGGAAATTGATGAATCCGAAATTACTAGGGAGTAGGGTTCAGTCCGACGTGTCGGGCTACTAACGGACGGGCCCGTTACTTCGTTGACGGAATTGGGGAGTAGACCCCCTGGTCCTTACCGGACGGCGAGCTGCCCCTAGCTTGCCGTCCGCAAGCCCGCGCCTACGGTGGCCGGGAATAGGCTATCGATTCCCGCTGCCCAGGGCGCTCCACATCATCCTAAGGTTGACTGGTAGCAAATGCCTCAAGCATTACTTAAGAGATTAATAAGACAGGAGATACTACATGTAGTGATATATGTGTAATAAGATAAATAGGCATTAAATATAACCATTTACGTGAAAACTAAAATTTTTATAAGAAAATACGCCTGCTCTATTTGCACCGCAATCATGCTTGAATTTAAACTTGACTTAAACGCCTTAACAAATAGTTTCTGCAAAGAGTAAAAAGGAACGTAGTGTTACTTAAATAGCTAGGCGAATTGTGTGAAAAGACGAAATTTATTCCCAGCCTTTGGTCGTCCAAGTAATCACTAACTTTATAGAAACCTTTTTAAGTCATAATATATGTCATTTATTCATAAACAATAAATTATACCTATCTGAAATAACATGGTATAAAAAAGAAAATCAAATTACATAAGGAAAAAAAACCGGTTAAGAGCGAGTCGGACTCCTGCACCGAGGGTTCCGTAACATCAAAATCATTTAAAAAAAATACATTAGTCCCACTATTGGTCTAGAGATGGCGATGAACTAAAACTGCAATATTAGAAGTGTGCTATATAGAGACATTGTTTTAGTTTTCCTGTAATCTTTACATAAACTTCTATCATATACACCGTGGCATTTTAGTCGTCTTACAAAGACAGCCCACTTCATGTATGCAATGATTACTAATCACTAATGTATTTTATTTTTTTAACATTAGATTTTTTATTTTTTTTATTGTTATTATTTATGACGCATGACATAGTTTAAAACACCCTGTTACGAGTGCAGTCCGGCGGAATGGAGCGGCGACATTTTTGTTTTGAGTTCATTCTCTCTAACGCAAAAATGTGTTTCTTTCTATTGCAACTTAAACTTAATCTAAATCCAATTTATACCAAAGATCACGTCTAAACGAGTAGTGTTAATGATTTGGAAAAAATATATGTTAAATAAGAGCATTTTCTTAATAACTTAACATATGAATATTTTAGATTATATTTATATTACATAATGAAATTAATTTGTAAAGTTATGTCTAACGCGGATAAAATCTGAGAATCACGCCAAATCTATCAAGCGTATTTTTCTGAAACCTTCCCCTTTTTAAAGATAATTTAATTATTGATCTTTTAGTATACGAGTTTTATGAAAATACCTTTTGTTATATGTATAATAAATTAATAATGCGTCTTATTTGGGACAGCGCTCCTGCCTTGGCGAGTCCTATTGGCTGGACGTACGACGCGTTGCGTGAGCTCAGTACAGAACACGCAAGCTAACCACTCAAGGTCACTTGCATATAGCTGCGTCTTAAGTTCTGTATTGAGCTGCACGATTACTGACAAATGCGAGCACTGACTGGACAGGTCCACTCAATCTGTGTGGTTCTTACTTTAAAAGACTATATCAGGTAATCAGGCACCAACCTACATGGTCTTCACATAATCTGAGCAAGATTTATGTCTGGACATTAATCCCCAAATACTCAAACATTACTTTAAGACGTTCTTGTAAGAACGTGGAAGCTCCAATAGCATCCTGAAGGTTATTGTGGAGAGGCCAGACTGCTCTTTTCTGATGCACTGGTCCCGTAGACATAGCTGCGGGCCTGGTGCTGAGGAGAGATATTTGAATTGAAGTTTGATGTAGTTTGATTTGTATTTAATTTTGACATCATTTTGAGTTTATTTGAATGTAATTTTGATTTAATTTAATGGTAATTTATTTCTGATTTGATGTTGATTTAATTTTGTTTTGATTGTAATTTAACTTAATTTTGATTTAATTCTAATTTAATATTGATTTTAATTTAATTTGTTGTTTTCATTGTAATATTTTTTTTATTTTTTAATGCTACTAACATATTTTTCTAAGTTGTAATACTAACACATTATGGATATTTTCCGAATTAAATGATTATTATTATTATTATAAGTGTTTCTGTCGCTAAAAAAGGTTTAAAGTGACAGAGACAGCATTAGACTTAACGGCGAATTTAAATTGAATTTGCGTTTGAGTATCCAGCAGTATGAGACTGTGACCTCTGAGTTTGTTTCGGCCTTCCTTCTCAGAGTAGTCAGATAGGAAACACCGACTTCATCTAGTTTTTAAATTATGTTTTTTTTTTTTACTATGGCATCTCGTAGTTGACCTTGAGAGGTCGTGATTAATTAACCGGACTTTCCTGTCTTTCTTAAACAACAAAACTTAAAGCCGCCAGCCAGGGCATAAAACTTATAAACTAAACGACTGCACGCTAAGGGCACCTCCTGTGGGGTACGAACCTTGGCTTAGGGCAGCGTCGGGGGGAGGACAGCAAGGGACAGCTGGCTGGATCAGATCAGGGTTATTATTATTACAAGGGGAATTTAAAACTACAGGCTCAGCTACGGCGCGGGCTGTCGCTTCGTCGAGCAATCATCCCTACTTTACATGTAGGGGAGGTACCCTAAAAAAATATATATTTCAAGATTATATTTTACCACTTTGTCGGCGTGATTAATATGTATACTAATGCCAAATAACAGCTATGTCGGCGTGATTAATACGTATATCCATGCCAAATAATAGCTTTCTAGTACTAAGAGTCTCTGAGCTATATAAGCCGCGGACACACAGACAGACGGACATGGCAAAACCATAAGGGTTCCTTTTGACTACGATACCCTAAAAAGAAAATCTCGATGATTTGCCAAGTCGTAAAAACCATGCGAAGCAAGGGCGGATCGCCAGTATTACATAATACTAATTCAAACTCAAACTCAATGCATTTATTTCAAACTAGCTTTTGCCCGCGGCTCCGCACGCGTGGATGTCGGTTATCGCGTAAAAAAGTAGCCTATGCCCTTCTCCATATCCCAGGCTATATCTCTGCCAAATTTCATGACGATCGGTTCAGCGGTTTAGGCGTGAAAACGTAACAAACAGACAAACAGACAGACAGACAGACAGATAGACAGACAGAGTTACTTTCACATTTATAATAATTATTATTAGTAATATTAGTAAATAGTAATATTAGTAATTAGTATTAGTATATTAGTATTAGTATATTAGTATTAGTATATTAGTATGGATAAACCAATTACAGGCACTTTTGAATGGTCAAGGGGTCGGTCAGTTAGAAAGATGAAGCTAGTTGCCCATTCCAAAGCGTAGTAGGTTCCTATGGAGAAGAAAGGGCAAGAAACTCCACGGACACTCTTTTAAAACAAAATATTGTTACAAAATATGGGTTACATCATTCATGTTTAAGTTATACATGTGAGAACAATGTAGAAAGACGTGCACGTTAGAATCGTCCGTAATAAAAACAATACAAAAATTAAAATAAGCCGTGGCAGCTAAGAGATGACCAGTCCCAACTGACGGCGCCCGTTCACGAACATGACGCATGGATTAGCACCATTTAGCTCAACCATTTTGAAGGGAACTTAATGATCCAGTAATAGCTCATCACTCATCATTACGACATTGACGGACACATAATTATAAACAACAAATTACAACATCGAACATACCATACGTCACAACCAAATTTACAAACGTCATAAGACTCATCCGCATCACACACACACACATCAAAACATAACATCATGTTACGTCACAATTCATGAGATCATCGTCCGTAGAGGTCGGCGCCCGCGCATCTTCAAGAGTTCAAGTTCAACAGAAAGTAAGAACGGTTTGGTTTTGACGTGAAAATCGTCATGATTTTTAGAGTATCTGTTGTCTGTGATGTCGTTTGCTTTTCAGAAGTCCACAACTCTCTAAAGGCTTTCGGATTTGTCATAAACCTTGTTGTGGACCGACCAACCTCATTTTAATATTAGTATTGGCAGTATGTTTTTTTTTTTTTTTTTTTTGTCGATGTAAAGAATTTAAAAAATCTATGATTTGTTAGGAAAACTATGTAAAACGTATAGTAAAGATAAAATATTATCATTAGTCTTTATTTTATTTAGTACCTAATTTAGGATCTAGTGGCTTCCATCCTCCACACACCTAATCAATTGATCAACAGAAGTATCTTACAGTAACTTTTGCCCGCGACTTCATACGCGTAAAATTGCTAGTTTTATCATAAAGTATTTACAATGTGTAACTGAATTAAGGCGCCCACATACTGGCGCGACAAGGGTCTAGGGTCCGCGCCAGACTGCGCGAGCCTTTAATACACATTATGAGAGTATTTAGTTTAATGAATCGATTTGTCATTTTTAATATAAGAATTTTTGAATCCCAAAAATAATTAAAAATACATAAATTAATGTCACAGTTCTGCTGTATTTTAGTTATTATCTTTCAAAGACAGAGGTGTATTAGTATCTAGAATCTCATAGATTCACCAGAAACAATCCCATGCAAGTAGGGGCGAGCTCATTTCACCAGTAACAAACCCCATGTTAGCTTATAGCCATTAATCTGGTACAATTCCATATTCCGGAATACTACTGAGAAATTTCCTATACCTAACCCTGAACCTAAATCCAGCACAGGCGAGAAATTTTATTAATATTGATACAGAGGTATGAGAAACAAGATATAAAGTTCACTCATCCTTCCTATTCATACTACCCGCCCTTGAATATAGACCACTTACTTTTTTTAAGTAAAGAACTCAAGCAACGTGCAATGGTATAAAAACTCGCAGCGACCAATCGACAGTACTCAGTAGCCTTCGAGCAGTCTAACACAAAGTGCACGATGAGAGTTCTGGTGGGTTGAAACTTGAGTTTCGTTACTTACAAAACTCTTTAGTGCTTTTAACAATTAATTTTATTCCAAATTTAAAATAATTGTTTGCGTGTTACAGTGTTGTGATTAGTGGTGTGATTTGATTCGATATTGGGATCGCTTGTGATATAATCGATGTTTAAATCGGTATTCTTTCACAGATTGTCGCCGCCGTCCTCGCCTGCGCCGCAGCCGCGCCCTCCGGTCTGCTGGGAGCCCACTATGGAGCACCCTACGGCCATGGCCTCATCGGCCATGCCGGTCTCGCGGTAGCTCACGCCGCTCCGTACGCAGTGGCTCACGCCGCGCCGTTGGCTGTGGCCCACGCTCCGGTCGCCATTGCCCACGCCGCCCCCGCCCTCCCCACCATCTCCCCCGGAGACATCCAGGGTGCCGCCATCGACGCCCATGTTGAAGCTTCCGACCATGTCCGCGCCGCCTCTGACGCCGCCCGCGAATACCACGACCAGGCCTCCGAGCTCCACGGACAGGCCATCAACGCCGCTGAAGACCACTCTTGGCAAGCGGTCGACGCTGTGAAGACCGCTCAGGCTCAGTTGGACGGTGCCGCCGCTGGCGTCGCCCCCGTGCTCGCTAAGCAGCTGGTTGGTCACGCTCCCGTGGTCGCCGCCGCCCCCGCCGTCTATGGCGCCCATGGTTACGCCGCTCACGGTGTTGCCCCCGCGCTCGCGTACTCCGCGCCTGCCTACGCTTCCAGCCAGACCGTTGCTACCCAGTCTCTCTCCCAGTCCCACCCCGCCCCCGTGGTGCACGCGCCCCTGGCCTTTGCCCACGCTGCCCCCTATGGTGTTGCCCACGCCGCACCCGTCGCTTACGCTCATGGACTCCACGGACACGCATGGTAAACTGTGATAAAAATTTAGATACCAAAAAAATAATACCCAAGTTTTGGATTTTGTAAATAAATTATGTAAAAAATACAGGCTAACAGAGGCGAGGATGTGTGAATAAATGAAATAGTAATTTAATACATGACATTATGTTGTTTCCCTTGACTTATATCTCAACAGAGGTGTTCGCCGGTATCTTTCAAGTTACCGGCGGCGGCGCGGCATCTGGCGTCTTTTTTGTCGGCGGCTGCGTTATCGGCGTAATCGGCGTGGATGGTTAAAATAAAGGTATCTTTAAAATCAAAGCACTAGGTATAACTAAATATAAAAAAAATATCAACATAACGAGCCCTGACCACCGACTGTGTGAAATTTTTATGTGAACATGTGAACGATATTTAAAACCATACCGGAAAAGTCCGCGTCGAAGTGTCGTGGTTCTCTTCTTCAAAAGAGATGAAAAAATCTTGCTGAAGAACTATAGATAGACCCATCTCATTTCTCAGCCATGCAAGGTGTTCTCGACTTGTGTCATGTAACATGTAGGTGGCCACGTCGATTACGGCATCAGTGGCATACATATACATTACATTGGTCATCCGAGGTGCAGGGGAACGAGCTCTTAGGACACTCCAGCAAGGGGCGTGGTCTGATCAGAAGCACATGCGAATACATCAACGCAGTAACGCAACCTTCGCCTTAAGTATTATATTTATTAAAAAAAAAGAAGCTTTGTATTTATTTTATTTCTTATTTAATTATTTTTGTCTCATTATATGCTGCACCGGTTGATGTCAAGTCATGACGTCAACGCCGGCTGTCGCTGAAAACCAGCGCTGGGGCTGTCTCGCATAGGGTCGCAGCATTTAACTGAGCGATGGCCGTTTTGCGTGGATGTGACGCATATTTTACCCCAACTTGTTATTTTTTGTTTGTGTTCTTTCTCTGCTGCATGTTTACCGCAAACAAACGTATTTTGTTTGTAGGTCGACCTTGATGACGATGTCATTATACCATCTGCCAGGGTGCATTCGAGCGACATGCCTAGACCACTGGTCACCCAAAAGGTCATCGTCCACTCATTTTAAGTAGAATATCATCGTTTTATTTAACGGTGTTGTCTTCCAGATATTATTATTATGTCTTAGACTAAAATTCATTCAGGTGACTTTGTCCTTGACATTCATACAGAGCCTCAAGTCTGCTATTACAATAGTGTCAGAATGGTCTCTTCATTGTGAGTTTTTGACAGATTTGCCATACAAAAACTGTCAAATACTCACAATGGCGAGACCATTCTGACACTATTGTAATAGCAGACTTGAAGCCCTGGAGATCGTGACATTGACTTTGAAATTCATTCAGGTGGCTTAGACAAATACGGCCCATTCTAGTATATTAGAAGCATGCCTAAAACATCCTATACCCCAAGTCTCTAATTCAGATAATTTATGTAAACAAAGGGGATAAAATATCAAAAAAATATCTTCGTTATGGTAATTCACAAAAAATGGCGGAAAAAACGTTCCATTCTATTTTAAGTAGGTACTGATTTTAGAGAAAATATTAAAAAAATATATAAATAATAATTAAAAAAAATAGGAGATTTTCCGGTATAAAACACTCTATGATATACTTTTTTCCGGTATAAAGTATTTTATACCGGAAAATCTCCTTTTTTTATAATGCAGGAGATGCAAACATTTTAAAACTTTCACATCTTCAACAACACAAAAATTACCACTCATATTCATAAATTAATATTGTAAGTAGCATATCTTGCCACATGTTGGATGAAAACGGCTGTAAACTGTTCCGAGTGGAAATCGATTTTGGGAGGCCTACGTCTAGCAGTGTACTTAAAAGGGCTGACTAGATGATCATATGCCGTGTCTCCGACACACTACACAAAACATTGTCTATTATCACTGTTTATTAATAATATTGTAAAGCCAATTATTTTTAAAAGAGTAACCATGGAGTTTCTTGCCGGCTCTTCTCCATAGGAAACTACTAATTGGAACCATGCACCTAGCTTCTGACGTTTCATAAGTGCCCATGTAGGTTTAAGTGAAATAAAAGATATTTTTTTTTTTTTTTAGATTGTTTGTTTTTAATTAACTTTAATTTTGCACCACTGTCCTGTCATTTTGACAATGACATTTCATGACGTTTCTTTGTTTACATAAATTATCTGAATTAGAGACTTGGGGTATCGTTCCATGCACCTTTAGATTAATATAGTCGTCTCCCAAAATTTAAGATCCCTCTTCCGACTAATTTTCCTTACTAACATATTCTTCTCCAGAACTACTTGTGGCGCTGATGACCTTCATCCGTCACAATAACTTAAAGTTATGAAATATTTTGTCTGTGTGGGTGTGGTATTCGTATATTGTATGTTTTAAAAATCATATTATTAATTTATTTATATTTTTTATTTCTTTCAGTCCCGTACTAACCAACAAGATCTACGTCGTGTTCAACTGTACCAATCGAAGAATCTAACTTTTTTTTTTTCTCATGGCCGCTTGTTTTTCTAGCTCACTTTAGACATTGGCAGAAAAGTTGCCATTTAAAAAAAAAATACTATGGGTTTGCTCTTGACTCTAGTCTAGGTCTGGGTGACAGAGACAAATTCTACGATGGAGTGAGCTTACCTAGAAGAAGTAAGGGTTGTATGCGTTCGGAAACACAGACGCAGGCAGAGAATTCCACTCCTTTGCTTTGGTTGCCATTTATTAAAAATAGAATATTATAGACTTGGGGTTTAGTCACTATGATTATTAAGTAATCTTTACTGATATTTGTATGTCATCAATGACAAAACATAGCGCAAGATATAATTATTATAAAAGACCTTGACCTTGACCTATGTTTTACAAATAAATAATTCTGATTCTGATTACAAAAAAATACCTACGCAGCAGGAACCGCTCATTTAAAAAATATTCAAAATCTGCGGAAGGCAAACTTACCAAGTAATTACTGATTTTGAGAGCAATATTAAAGGTTGTATTGCAAATTATTTAAGAGTTAAAGACACCTTCGGTATTTGTTATGTGATTCCTCACAGAAAAAATACTAGACAATTTACATAACAAGAAAAACATGTTAAGAGGGCTGTCTCGGGTCCATAAGCGCCAATGCTTTAAAAAAATATTATCTCGTGACTGAGATGGAATTATGCAAAAAGGCTCAATCAGCTGCCTCGGTATGTGTGTCCAGAATTTTCTAATACCTTTTATAAAGTTTCATATTGAGACACGAAGCAACAAAATTCGATCTAAAGAAAAGCGGCCACATTCCTCTAGATCTACTTAGACTAAGGGACTTACTAGAGAATGGGCAGCAGCGTTCTCTATGCATTTACAACACCATACTGCGATCGCCAACCCGCCTGCCAAGCGTGGCGATTATGGCAAAACCCCAATTGGGGGAGGCCTATGTCCAGCAGTGGACGTCTTTCGGCTGAAATGATGAATGAAGATGTCTTTCATTTACTTGAATGTGCCCTGGTGGCTGAGAGTATGTCATGCTCACTCAAATGTCTCGCTGGTGGTGGCATGTGTGTCATTATAGTCACGAAGCAACAAAATAAGATTTAGAGGAATGTGGCCGCTTTTCTTTAGATCGAATTTTGTTGCTTCGTATCTCAATATGAAACTTAGAAAATTCTAGACATACGTACCTACCGAGGCAGCTGATTGAGCCGTTTTTCATAATTCCTTCCCAGTCACGAGACAATATTTTTTTAAAGGGACCGCTAGTGGACCCCAGACAGCGCTCTTTAGGCTTATAGTATTTGAAGGGTTCAGTACACAAAACACTAATGTGACAGGTCTGCTGAAAAATAATTTTGAAGATCCCCAAATAACTACAAAAGATTTAGCAATAAACTACCGATAAACACCGTTACATAGCCTGTATTTATGTTTTTTGAGTTTCCTTTCGATTTGGTATCAATTATTCCGAGTTATACAGTGCGAGTCTTTATAATGTACACATATCGTAATGAGGGAATCTATGCTTAATTTTATCTACAGCAAAAATATAAATATGTTATTTTATTTTTAATGGAATTTAAAAAAAAAAATTGTGCCCAGTGTAAACAAAACGGTGTAACTTTTAAACTAAATGATCTATCACGATGAAACAAACTCCATAATGATTGGAAGTAATTAGGCGTCCTTTGAAAATAAAAATTGGGGGAAGAACTACCCTCAATTGAAAGGAAACTTGTTTTTTTAGCAAACATGTTTTTTTTTTTTCATCATTTCTTACAAAGTAAAATTTCTCAATAAGACGGGCGTCTTCTTGATAAATTTTGAAATAAAAATTCTATATATATTTTTTTTTTGTATTTTTTCCGTAGATAATATATACAAATTAAACATGGATTCCCTCATTTCGATATGTGCACATTATAAAGACACACTGTATTATCTTTTTATACGCACGTGTTTTTGTGGCATTAAACGAATTTTTCGATCTTTTTTTCTGACAGATGTGTATCTAAGTATACAAATAAATAAAATTTAAGTGTCTGTTTCTAATATCAAACTAACAGTTTTTTACTAAATGGATATAAAAGTATTATACGGTACATATAACAAAAAAACAATATTTAACATTTTTTACCGGCTCATCTCCGAAACGGCTCGACCGATGTTGACGGGACTTTCATTGTCAGATAGCTGATGTTATAGGAGCTAACTTATGCTACTTTTATTAAAAGCCGCACTGAAAAAGAAAAGTTGTTGCCACAATCAAGATTTTGTTTAGATTGACTAAGTAACTTGTTTGCATCTGAGCCTATCAAGCACAATGATCACAGCTACTACTTTTATTTGATAGGGATTTGAAATGGGATCTTGATTCGAGTTATCACAAAACCTATTTGCAGCAATCAAGTCAAAACATAGTTGCTCCAACCAAGATTATTAGATTAAGTTTCAATGATCTTTATTGAAGTAATCAAAATGCTTGATTGACACAACTAACTTACTTTGTTACAGTTAAAAGAAAAAATAACTTTTCTCTTTTTAACCCTTCTACAATGATGTCATGTTAAGGGTAATCGAGAAACTTTTTTAAGCGTTCAATCATTTGAACTAGTATTGCTGCAATCTTGTCGTGATGATCAAATTAACTAAGATTTTGATTAATCCAAACAAGAAGTCAATCAAGCTGAAAAGTCACTTGATTGGAGTGCAATTTTTTCAGTGTGCGGGCAGCAGTTGGTAGTACCTGAAAGCTCATTGCACCAGTAACAAACCCCATGTAAGCCTATTGCCATTAAAATGATACAAATCCTGACTCCGGGCTACTACTGACAAATTTTCTTATAGGTACTTAGGAACTAAAGTCAACACCCGCGAGAAACTTTATTATCTAATATTGCTAAATTAATATTGGTATAAGGAACAAGGTGTATAGTTCACTCATCCTTCCTATTCATACTACCCGCCCTTGAATATAGACCACTTACTTTTTTTAAGTATAGGACTCGAGCAATGTGCAATGGTATAAAAACTCGCGGCGACCAATCGACAGTACTCAGTAGCCTTCGAGCAGTCTAACACAAAAGTGCACGATGAGAGTTCTGGTGGGTTGAAACTTGAGTTTCGTTACTAGTGCTTTTTAACAATTAATTATATTCCAAATTTAAAATAAGTGTTTGCGTGTTACAGTGTTGTGATTAGTGATGTGATTTGATTCGATATTGGGATCACTTGTGATATAATCGATGTTTTAATCGGTATTCTTTCACAGATTGTCGCCGCCGTCCTCGCCTGCGCCGCAGCCGCGCCCTCCGGTCTGCTGGGAGCCCACTATGGAGCACCCTACGGCCATGGCCTCATCGGCCATGCCGGTCTCGCGGTAGCTCACGCCGCTCCGTACGCAGTGGCTCACGCCGCGCCGTTGGCTGTGGCCCACGCTCCGGTCGCCATTGCCCACGCCGCCCCCGCCCTCCCCACCATCTCCCCCGGAGACATCCAGGGTGCCGCCATCGACGCCCATGTTGAAGCTTCCGACCATGTCCGCGCCGCCTCTGACGCCGCCCGCGAATACCACGACCAGGCCTCCGAGCTCCACGGACAGGCCATCAACGCCGCTGAAGACCACTCTTGGCAAGCGGTCGACGCTGTGAAGACCGCTCAGGCTCAGTTGGACGGTGCCGCCGCTGGCGTCGCCCCCGTGCTCGCTAAGCAGCTGGTTGGTCACGCTCCCGTGGTCGCCACCGCCCCCGCCGTCTATGGCGCCCATGGTTACGCCGCTCACGGTGTTGCCCCCGCGCTCGCGTACTCCGCGCCTGCCTACGCTTCCAGCCAGACCGTTGCTACCCAGTCTCTCTCCCAGTCCCACCCCGCGCCCGTGGTACATGCGCCCCTGGCCTTTGCCCACGCTGCCCCCTATGGTGTTGCCCACGCCGCACCCGTCGCTTACGCTCATGGACTCCACGGACACGCATGGTAAACTATGATAAAAATTTAGATACCAAAAAAATAATACTGAAGTATTAAATTTTGTAAATAAATTATATGAAAAATACAGGCTAATAGAGGCGAGGATGTGTGAATAAATGAAATAGTAATTTAATACATTATGTTGTTTCCTTTGACTTATATCTCAATAGAGGTGTTCGCTATCTTTTATCTTTATTACAAATTAGACGCTAGACGCCGTCTAATTTGTCGGCAGCGGTTTCGGCGTAATCGGTATGGACGGTTAAAATAAAAGTAACTTTAAAATCAAAGCACTTTAACTAAATATAGAAATTCTAATCAACATAACGAGCCCTGACTACCGACTTACCGTAAGCTACATTTTTATGTGTGCATAACATAAAAATGCCCATTCCCCACCACACCCACCCCAGTTCCTCCCGTGGGTGCAGTAAAAGGCGACTAAGGGACTTACTAGAGAATGGGCAGCAGCGTTCTCTATGCAATTTTTTTTTTAACATCATACTGCGATCGCCAACCTGCCTGCCAAGCGTGGCGATTATGGCAACCCCCCCCCCCCTTTTGGGGGAGGCCCATGTCCAGCAGTGGATATCTTTCGGCTACAAACGGTATTACTTTCAAACTACTTTAGATATTATCCAAGTTTTTTTTTTTTTTTTGTATGAACAGACTACTTTATTATCTACAATAATCTTCGTTATCTATAATATAAAAATGAATCACAAAATGTGTTGGTAACGAATAACTCAACAACGCCTGGACCAATTTTACCAATTCTTTTTTTTTAATGTTTGTTGAAGTCTAAGGATGGTTTTTACGGCGAGAAAAATTAGGGTAGGGTAGAGTAGGGTAGGGTAGGTAGGTAGGCAGGCTAGTGTAGTGTAGGGTAGGGTAGGTGGTGGGTAGGGTAGGTAGGTGGGTAGGGTAGTGTAGGGTAGGGTAGGCAGGTGGGTAGGTAGGGTAGGGTAGGGTAGGATAGGTAGGTAGGTAGGGTAGGGTAGGGTAGGGTAGGTAGGTAGGTAGGCAGGGTAGGTAGGGTAGAGTGAGGGCGAAGTCTGTCGGGTCAGCTATGAAAAAATAAATATTGGCGGCAACTATACGTGGCCGCGCTGGGTTAGGGAAACGCACCACCCAGTCGTACAAAGGCACCAGCACTTATCGCCCTCTGACGCTATGATCTGACGCTCGAGCCGACTAAAGTTGGCTCGCGAAATCACGAGTGGTTGCCTCACGTATTTTGTAGGTATTATATTAAAAAAATAAGAAAAAAAATCGTATGTTTTGTAGCTATGAGATTATTTATTTATTTAAACTTCATGTACAATAGTGGTATACATAGGCGGACTTAATGCCACAAGGCATTCTCTACCAGTCAACCTTTGGGTTAAATATAAAAACAGTGATAGGGTACAAAAATAATGTCTAAAATACTAACTTCTTGATTACGAGAATTTATATGTATGAGGAGCTTGTGGCGAAGTAATAACAGCCGCACGGGTCGATTCGTCAGGTTAAGCTACGCTTGCCGGGGTTGGTCCGTGGATGGGTGATGATCTTTACATACCGAGACTCCTCCGTGCCTCGGAAAGCACGTTAAGCCGTTGGTCCCGGCTGTCATTCGTGGATCTTTGACAGTCCTTACGGGTCGTCAGAAGCCCAAAAAGTCTGACAGCCAGTCTTACCAAGGGGTATCGTGTTACCCAGTTACTGAGTTGTGGAGGTCAGATAGGCAGTCGCACCATGTAAAATACTGGTATTCAGCTGCATCCGGTTAGACTGGGAGCCGACCCCAACATAGTTGGGAAAAGGCTAGGCAGATTGATTGATTGTACAATAGTGGTATACATAGGCGGACTTAATGCCACAAGGCTGGTAGAGAACCAGTCAACCTTTGGGTTAAATATAAAAACAGTGATAGGGTACAAAAATAATGTCTAAAATACTAACTTCTTGATTACGAGAATTTATATAGTTTTATTGATACTAATACACATTGATTGATTACACATTGCACATGATTATACGAAAAGGGATGATAAAATAACTTTGGGTTTCTTTATTCGATCCAGCAAACTTAATCTAATCGTGTTTTTAAAAGCGATTGCATGTCCACTAGATCCTTAAATAAGATGTTTTAATCTCAATTTTGTAACACTGTTTTTTATATTTCCCATGGATTCAAAAAGCTAGTAAGCGCGGTCTCTTAAACGCCTTAACCAATTACTACTGCAAAGAGTTAAGATGCACGTTGCGTAACTTAAATAACTAGGCGAATGGTGTTAAATATTTTAAGCCAAATACTTTTGTTTTGCTTACTGTAATCATTGGCTGATTGAATTCAAAAAGTCAGAAGAATTAGAATGGTGCTGATTCCCTTGTTCACAAACTAAACTAAATTTAAGTCCTGTGCATCGTTTTCTTTCGATTTCATTAAGAAAAGGACAGAAGATAAATTTTAGTTTAGTCCTGTCAAATTAATCAGCACTTGACGTAAATTGCAGGCGCTGATTAATTAGACAGGACTAAACTAAAATTTATCTTCTGTCCTTTTCTTAATGAAATAGAAAGAAAAAGATGCACTGAACTTAAATTTAGTTTAGTTTGTGAACAAGGGAATCGGCACCAATGTGTGTTAAACTAAAGACTATTTTCGGAACCATTGTAAATTTTGTAATATTGGCAGGATAGACTCCGTCGGACCAAACCTTACAAAGTGGTCTTCTTCAGGATATTTAGAAAACTTTTCTCTGAAACAATGCCGATATGAATTGCTCTATCTCCACTTGAATGGTTAACACGTCCATTTGCTTGGTTTTTGGGGCTTATTCCACAAATTCCCCCTGAATCCCTCTTAGGAGGAAAAGTGGAGCCTAAGTCCCTTAGTTGCCTTTTACGACACCCACGGGAGGAAATGGGGTACTGCTATTCATTACCTCCGGCACCACACGGCACACAACATTTAATTACTTACATAATAGTAACTCATCTCTCATCAAACAAGACATTGACCCACAAGCAACAAATTACAACATCGAACATACCATACGTCACAATCATCAATCACAAATGTCATAAGACTCACGCGCATCATATTTACCCACACATCTTGTTACGTCACAACTAACAAGATCATCGTCCGTAGAGGTCGGCGCCCGCGCATCTTCAGAGTTCAAGATCAACAGAAAGTAAGAACGGCTATTTTGACGTAAAAAACGTCATGATTTTTAAAAGCTGTCTGCGATGTTGTTTGCTTTTCAGCGGTCCACGACTCCCTAAAGGGGATTAGATTTATTTTGTTTTGAGGATGATCATGTCATAGGTTGCGGCTATTTGTTTTTCTTTTTGCAGCGTGGCTAAAATCGTAACTAACCAGCTTGGTCCATCTTATTTTTAAAAGACTTCACAAAAAGGAGGAAGTTCTCAATACGGTTGATTTTTTTTTATGTTTGTTACCTCGGAACTCCGTCGTTTACAAACCGATTTGGAAATATCTTTTTTATTTGAAAGGATCCAGATTGGTCACATTTTTTTTAAATCCAGTTCTGATGATGGGATCCATGAGGAATTTAGGGAACTCCTCAAATTTTACAGGCATTCATATAGCAATTATTGTGTTTTCATCAACAAGTCAAGCATTTGCATTCAAAAAGTATCATTTGGTGAAGTGGAATTGATGAAGAAGACCACAGATGGCCACCGGAACCCGTCAATGATACGTATTTCACAGGTAGCGATAAGATATCTCGATTAAGATAGTTAAGCGACTACGAAGAAGCAAATTTAAATAAATTCTGATCAAAATGGTACCATCAAACTGATCTGACGATGAAGCCGGAAGGTAGGCAACGGAACTCCGTAATAAAACAGTGTATCCTAGCCGTGTTTGGGTTTATTGGAATTGTCATTGTTATTTTTCATATTATATTGTATTTTTTTTTTTTTTTAAAAGATCATTGTAGCACTCTACCTAATTAATAAATACAATATGGCTAGCTGAGTCTGTTAAAAATAAGAAAAAGTGTTCAGAGAAAAGTTAAGTCAGCTAGACAGCTCCATATTATTTTGGATGTCTATATAGGCTAAGGCAAATGCATTAACGCCAAATAGGTATAGAGTCTGTGCTATGTTATTTGGAAAATGATGTAACTTCAGGGAAACCTAACATATCTGTTCCAGAAATAAGTCTAAAGACTTGCAGTCAAAACCGCAATCTTTTACCCGGATAAAGAGAGGGTAATGAGTTTGATGTTTTAGAGAAAAATTATAAAGATTACTTCAAGGTCGTCACCGTGCCGTTCCGTGCATCGTAGGTTCGAGGTCAAAAGAAAATCAGCGTCTTTAGCTGAACCTATCTCATTGAAGAATTTCATATTCTAGCACGTTAAAACTCAACTTTTTTGTCGGCTAAGTTCGAAATGCTAAAAATCCCGGTTTTCCTTCCAGTGGCATTTTCGCAATGTCTGCCCTGTAAATATATAAACGTTGTAACGCCACCTACGCCAAGGTTGACCTCGACGGCCCTGTCTTCTTTGCCAACCTGCCAGGGTGCATTCGAGTGATATATCCAGTCCACTGGTCTGTGGTCACCCAAAGGTCATCGCCCGCTCATACTTAGTTCAAGGTTATCGCTTTATTTCCGGTCTACAATATATCCATACAAAATATTATAAATCAGAAAGAGAGAGTGGGTTTTGTCTGTCTGTGTGTATTACCATTTCATGCCATAACGACTGAAGGGATTTCGACGAAATTTGGTACACAGGTAGACCGTAGGACATAGGACTTTTTATCCCAGTAGTACTTTCCCGTGGATTAATTCCGACCTCCACGCGGGCGGAGCCGTGGGTAAAAGCTAGTGATCTATATGTCTTAAACTAGATTAGAGAATCATTGCAATGATGAGTCACTAACAATATCACCGAAACATAGTAAAGTTCGCATAAAGGTCATCGCCCACGCATCGTAGGTTCAAGGTCATCAGAAAGTGAACGTCAGTGAAGAACAGGTTTTATTGAACGTCTTCGTGTTCTGTGTTAAATGTGTCTTCCGCTTTTCGAGTGAAATGTAAACTGGGACGTTATAATTTTATTTTTATTGTGTAATCTTTTTATTCTTTATCTTTGGAGGTCAGATAAGCAGTCGATCATGTAAAATACTGGTATTCAGCTACATTCTAGCAAATGCTGGAAATGGCTTGGCACATTGTTTGATAGTGATCTTTCGAAGAAGGTTGGAGGATCCACTTTTTTAGCACTAGGGTGTTGAATCCGTCCCAGCCGCCGCGGTAGACTCTCCGGGCGTCGGGAGCCGCGTGACGACTCTCGGCCACCGTAGGCGCGGGCCTGCGGGCAGTGAGTAATGGGTAGTTCACCGTCCGATCAGGACCAGGCCCGTGCCGGACGGCGCATACGTGTTCCACGCGCGCCTCAAAGAGATGTCAGCAACAACGAGGGGGCCCATTAGGGCCCAAGCCTACCGGTTCAGCAGGATTGCCAAGGAAGGAACACGGGTGGGTTTTAGTCAGTAAGAGTCTGACACTCCCTTCCGTTCCACCCAGAGCGGGAGGGGTCATTTGATGACTACCCATCCTCAAAAAAAAAGAGGGAGTTGAATACTTGGCGGGATTTTTAGAATATCACTTGTTCTTTTTAACACCGAATTGTGGGGAAGGAAAACCTCATCAGGAACCCTTAACTATGTAACGAAAGGGTGCTACGGCAAGGCAAAGGTATTCAAAGATTCTAGAAAGAAACGAACTTTCATCAACACTTGCTCACTGCATTTTGGGAGATTTCTTAACATCGATTCGATGTGTCCTAACGATTTCAACGTTCCAAGATTTTTTACATTTGAAACAACCTCATCCTCATCCCCAGCCCGACTTCCTCCACTGCTGGGCATACGCCTCTCTTTTCTTGTGCCATTCTCAGGCTGCTGTGCCAGCCTCATCCAGGTTTTGCTTGCGATGGTAACAATGTCGTTGGACGACCGACACTTCGTCTTCCAGTCCTTGGACGCCATTCGGTCACTGCCTTACTCCGCCGGTCATCACTACGCCTTGCCAGGTGTTCCACCCAACTCCATTTGAGTTCCATAATACGATTTCCCCAATATAAGAACCTACCTGCGATAAATTTTCCTCTAGGTATTTTAAGACCAGTTACTCCCGACAGCGTCGAGTTCTGAATCAATCGAATTGGATTCGAATGAAACGCCGATCCATACTCTTGAATCCAACAGTAGCGCACGATCGTGCGGTGGTTCGAAGCGAAACTAACTTCGATCGAAAGATTCGTTAGGATCGAAAAGTTCGTACTCCGCACGCCATGTGACAGATAGATATCGAGTTGTTGGATCAAAACTAAACGTCAAATTACACGATATCAAAGAAGCTACTTTATTCAGATCGAGTGAGATAACTACCTAAAAGACATAGAGCACTTGACGAGGACGTAATCCGCCGGATACGCATAAAACGACGCTGATAATACTCGAACCTATGTCGATCTTGGTTTCGAGTAAGGTTTTAAATTAAGTTCGGATCGCAACGAGTTCGAATCAGAAACTAAATCGAACTCGAATCGTTTTCGGGAGTAAGGCCCCAGGGCCTCAAGTCTGCTATTACAATAGTGTCAGAATGGTCTCTTCATTGTGAGTTTTTGACAGATTTGCCATACAAACACTGTCAAATACTCACAATGGCGAGACCATTCTGACACTATTGTAATAGCAGACTTGAGGCCCTGGCCTGAAAACCTCCTAGTCATTACGACAACATGGGTAGTTCTATAAAAAAATACCTACGCAGCAGCAACCACGCAGTTCAAAAATATTCAAACAATTCCGGAAGACATTCTTACCAAGTAATTACTGATTTCGAGATCAATATTAAAGGTTGTATTACAGATAATTTACGTCTTAAATACACCTTTGATATTTGTAATTTTTTTCCGCCCAGATATGAGACTAGACTATTTACATAATAATAAAAACATGCTTAGGTTAACACTGTCTGTAGGGTTCAGTACACAGAACTCTCATCGTTAGCCTTTTGCCAATTACATTGGGGTCAGCTTCCAATCTAACCGGATACAGCTGAATACCAGTATTTTACATGGAGCGACGGCCTATCTGACCTCCACAACCCAGTTTCTGGGTAATACGATATCCCTTGGTAAGACTGGTTGTCAGACTTTCAGGCTTCTGACGACCCGTAACGAGTGTCAAAGATCCACAAATGACAGCCGGGACCAAAGTCAAAGTCAAATCATTTATTTCAAATAGGCACGTAAAAAGGCACTTTTGAACGTCAAAAATTACCAAAATAGTTAATTGATTCTAGTTGCCCATTCCAAAAGGTAGTTATGTATGGAGAAGAATGGGCAAGAAACTCCATATACTCTTTTAAAATGTTAACAATAGTTTGTATACATTAATTAATAATTATAGGTGAAGACGATGTACCTAGAATAAAAATTATTATACGAAGAATGAAAAGTGAAGTAATGACAGACAAATTAATAATGAATGCGATAGATTGGTGCTCACATATTTACAAACATTGTATATAATTTTCCTAAAAATTTAACACATAATAAGTCAGTGTGTGAGTTAAAAGTATATTAATCACAGAAAATAAAATTAATCTATAATATAAAAATGAATCGCAAAATGTGTTGGTAAGCGCATAACTCAACAACGCCTGGACCAATTTTACCAATTCTTTTTTTTTAATGTTCGTTGAAGTCCAAGGATGGTTTTGAAAAATTAAGGTAGGGTAGAGTAGGGTAGGGAGGTAGGGTAGTGTAGTGTAGGGTAGGGTAGGGCAGGTAGGTAGGTAGGGTAGTGTAGGGTAGGGTAGGGTAGGGTAGGGTAGGGTAGGGTAGGGTAGGTAGGTAGGTAGGTAGGGTAGGTAGGGTAGGTTAGGGTAGAGTAGTGGAGTTTATACTATAGCCTTTGACAGAACGAGTCTGTCGGGTCAGCTAGTATTATATAAATTATACAATTAAATTAGCAACCAGTTTGATTTTGTCTACACTCTAAATTGTCCTATGGAGCAGGACCAGGGCCTCAAGTCTGCTATTACAATAGTGTCAGAATGGTCTCGCCATTGCGAGTATTTGACAGTGTTTGTATGGCAAATCTGTCAAAAACTCACAATGATGAGACCATTCTGACACTATAGTAATAGCAGACTTGAGGCCCAGCATGTTTCCAAGCATTCTTATCTTGGATATAATCCTCTAATTTATAATAACTGATCAATGGCTTAACGTGCTTTCCGAGGCACGGAGGAGTCTCGGTATGTAAAAATGTTTACCCATCCACGGACCGACCGCGGCAATCTTAGCTTAACTTGATCAATCGACCCGTACGGCTATTAAGTATAACTTAACCACGAGCCTTCCTTCCGAAGCCCGAAAGTATTTTAAGAATACAGAAATACAAACCGTTTTTTGAAATTAGTTTTCACAAAAAAGGTTAGCGATATCGCTATGTTTACGGTGTTTATAAAAAAGGTTATTTGTTAAAAATGTTAGTTAAGGTTTCATAAAATAACAAAAATGTATGCTATCAACATTTTTGCTACCTCCGACTCTCTTCCGAGTTTTTGTTAAGACTGCGCCGAGTGCACAGTGGCGCTCTCATCGTTATTTCGGTGATTTCTTTTATTTTAGAATGAAAATGCAGAAAATAAGCTCGTTAAGTTGTGCTTCACAAGACTATATAATCATTAAAACGGAAAATAGTGGCCACTAAGCTCCGTTTTAATGATTACAATAAAACATAACAATTTAAAACTACTGTTTGTAGTAATAATAACGTATAGTCTTGTGAAGCACAACTTGACGAGCTTATTTTCTGCATTTTCATTCTAAAATAAAAGAAATCACCTGATATAACGGTGAGGGCGCCACAGTGCGCTCGGCGCAGTCTTAAGTATGTTTGTTGTCTTTTACCAATGTTTCTTAACGCAATAGATTACGCAACATCTATTGTCTATGGTCTTGGCCTGACATCAAGGAATGGACAACAATCAAACTTTTTCATTTTTATTGTTACATTTAAGGTTTTGAATACGAGGCTTTTGGTTACTTTGTATTAGTATGTGTATTTTGTTTAATGTAATGTGCGTCTTGTTTGTGCAAAATAAACAAATTTTATTACTTTTTTTTTTTTTTTCTTCAGAGCCGGACTGAGCCCGGAAGGCTCTGCACCTGATATAATGTAACTTTAGGCAAGGTGCCCTTTCCTCGTCGGCAATGCGATAGCTGCCTAAATGCTACTTGCTGTTTATCACGTAGGTAGGTGAAATACCTAGCCAAGAACAAACCCAACTAAAAGATCGCATGTCCACGACGCTGTTATTGACTTTTTATAGCACTTTTTCAATTTAATGCACTCGTATAAAAAGTTGATCAAGCGCAAAATGTCGGTAAATAGTGGTTCCGCATCTATGTTAACGTTTTGTGAAGATAGTTGGTGGTTGAAAAGATTTTAACAAGATTTAGAACACAGTTAAAGACTCCTACAAACAGGCGCGACATGCGACGCGACACAAAGAGACCGAACGTCGCGCGGCACGCGGTATCTTTGTGTCGCGTCGCGTGTCACGCCTGTGAAGGAGCCTTAAGACGATATCCTGGATTATCCGATAGAGGCTCCTTCACAGGCGTGACACGCGACGCGACACAAAGAGACCGAACGTCGCGCGGCACGCGGTATCTTTGTGTCGCGTCGCGTGTCACGCCTGTGAAGGAGCCTTAAGACGATATCCTGGATTATCCGATAGAGGTGTGAGGAACAGGGTGTAAAGTTCACTCATACTCTATGGAAAAGAAAGGATGAATTTTTTTTTTTAAACAGAAAGACGTCCACTGCTGGACATAGGCCTCCCCCAAGCACCGCCACCTCGACCGGTTTTGTGCTTCCCGCATCCAGCGGATTCCAGCGGCTTTTGTAAGGTCATCGGTCCACCTTGTGGGAGGCCTTCCAACGCTACGTCTTCCGGTACACGGTCGCCACTCCAGAACCTTTCGGCCCCAAACGCGCAATGTGCCCTGCCCATTGCCACTTAAGTTTGGCAATTCTTCGAGCTATGTCGGTTACCTTGGTTCTCCTGCGGATCTCTTCATTTCTGATTCGATCACGTAGGGAAACTCCAAGCATAGCCCTCTCCATTGCCCTTTGGGTGACTTTTAGCCTTCTAATAAGGCCCATTGTGAGCTATAAGCAATAAGCTCTACGAGTATTATATGCCTCTACCTTCTAAGTTCTTGCATTACTTACCTGGCAAGTGAGATCCACCTACAAGTTGTTGCATTGCAACTGTAACTCAGAGAGATAAAGTTCAAAAATCCCTGATAGGAACATGAGATTTCTAATCTTTACCTCAGAGTCACCAGCATCCATCGAACAGCTGCTTGGCGGCAGAGGTAGGTATGTTGGTATTGGCACAGATTAATACAGATGGGACACTCCGCAGTTTAGGTATGAAATCAAAATCGAAATCAAAATATAATATTTCACATAAACCTACATGGGCACTTATGAAACGTCAGAAGCTAGGTGCACGGTTCCAATTAGTCGTTTCCTATGGAGAAGAGCCGGCAAGAAACTCCACGGTTACTCTTTTAAAAATAATTGGCTTTACAATATTATTAAATAACAGTGATAATAGGTATGGGAGGACAGTGTAGGCCTTTCAACAATTACCAGGTACTTAACAAAATAGAAAAGTGCCAACAAATCTACACTCTACTAGGCCTACAACGTTCTCACATTCACAAAATAGAAAATAATCTAAGTATATAAAATATTAATGACATGATTGCAATTACAACTACAGTAACATATCTGAAAAAATATCATGCATAAATATGAAGCTACAAGTACGCGGCGGGCCCATCTCATTGGGCCAATTTAGTAGGGCTGCCGCGCGCCGCCGGTATAAGAGTTACGCGATAGAAAGAGAGACAACTTGTAGGTGAATATAACTGTAGGTAATAAGCGTTTTGCGACCTAAATTGCACTTTATTGTGTCGTAGAAGTGGCTTTTTATTTAAATGATTTTGCGGAGTGTCCCATCTGTATTAATCTGTGGTATTGGTCCTGTCAGAATGACACATTTTCTTGTTATACGTACCATATGCATTTAGTAAATAGCTGTTTATTTTGACATTACAAACAGACACTTCAATTTTATTTATTTGTATAGATTAAAGTCACTTGCGTTGTTCTTATAAACTACGCCACAGATTTTGATGCGGATAATTTAAAGAATGTATTCCAGAAGTTTTTTGTGTATAACACATTGATATTAAACTTAAGGCCTATTGTCCACGTAAACCGCACGACATGCGCACGCTTTCGTCAATTGACGATTGCAAGACGAATGCTTGCATCTTGCGTACAAACAATCAAAACTGTGTCCTCGGAGTAATAAATGTAATAAAAAAGACATGAAAAGTTAAGGCAAAAACTCGCATATTTAATCGAACAGTTAAGAACCTACCTAAGTTACCTACTTAGTAAAATAACTCCAGTTTCACCATTCTACCCAAGGAACCCTGCAATCATGCACCGTTGACATTTACCAACTCGGACCAGATAAACCGAGTAATGAGTAGTGTACAAAGAATTTACATAAAGAAGACAAAGCTACATGTCTGTCTGTCTGTGTAGATAAATATGACAGTTTATGTGAAGATATTAATGTTGATAAGGCTATCGGGAAATGAAATTTTGATAGTCAATTCAAAATAATTCCAATTATTGTTTTAAATGAAAGTAAAAAGTTTAAAAGTAATATGAGGCCCTTTGGTAGAAAAATAAAGAGAACAAATTGCAATTGAGGTAGGAAAATGGAAAGACGGAAAGCCTGGAACACAATTATAATAATAATAATAATATGTGAGACAAAGATATTCCCACAAAATCTGCAGCAAACCAAAAAGTATTTAACAGTAATAATTACCTCCCATGAGGCAAAAGCCAAAGCATTCGTCAACAAATGATCAGATTCCATTAAAAAAATAAAACCAACAACTTTTTGCCACACTTTTTTCAAAAAAGGAACACCTAATTTGAACCAATGGCAGTGCAGAACCGGTTGATTGCATGAAGCTATAATTGGAGCAAAGAAATACTAAGTAATGCCTGGTTGAAATTTAAAATAGGTTTTAATTAATTCCGCCTACAGGATTCGTTGGAATCTGTGTTTATTTTATTTAACACTGTTTTCAATGTCGTAGAGAAACCTTAAGATGATTATTCTAATGGGACTTATTTAACACGTTAGGGAAGATGGTAGGATCATCTGCATCGGACGATGCAGATGATCCCACCATCTTCCCTAACGGGAATACACTAATACGGGAGGATTCCCGTATTTTATCTTTATTCCAATTAAATCGGGGTCGGCATAGCGGGGCCCGTAGCTAAGTGATAACAGCCAACAGAACGGATCGATCCATCAGATAAAGCCACGCTTGCCGGGAAGACTCCTCCGTGCCTCGGAAAGCACGTTAAGCCATTGGTCCTGGCTGTCATTCGTGGATCTTTGACAGTCGTTACGAGTCATCAGAAGTCCGAAAGTCTGACAATCAGTCTTACCAAAATGTATCGTATTACCCAGTGAATGGGTTGTGGAGGTCAGAAGCCTAGCTGCTCCATGTAAAATACTGATATTCAGCTGTATCCGGGTAGACTGGAAGCCGACCCCAACATATTAAATCTTCGTTAATCGAATTATAATTAAATCGTGGTCGGCATAGCGTGTCTTCTTCTTCCATACACTTATCTCTATCATCCTTCAACTCAAAAATCACCCCATTTCTGACACCTTCTTTTCGACATATCCCTGAACTTCAAAGTCCTTTTGTATGCATCAACGGATTGCCATAGATCTTTACAAAGCTACCATTTACCGGATAATATGTCTATCATTGACTTGAATGTGCCCTGGTGGCTAAATTGAAATATGTATTGCATTTCCTCCCGTGGGTGTCGTAAAAAGCGACTAAGGGACTTACTAGAGAATGGGCAGCAGCGTTCTCTATGCATTTACAACACCATACTGCGATCGCCAACCCGCCTGCCAAGCGTGGCGATTATGGCAAACCCCCCCAATTGGGGGAGGCCTATGTCCAGCTTTGGACGTCTTTCGGCTGAAATGATGAATGCTAATGTCTTTCATTTACTTGAATGTGCCCTGGTGGCTGAGAGTATGTCATGCTCACTCAAATGTCTCGCTGGTGGTGGCATGTGTGTCATTACAGACCGAAGCAACAAAATAAGATTTAGAGGAATGAGGCCGCTTTTCTTTAGATCGAATTTTGTTGCTTCGTGTGTCAATATGAAACGTTATAAAAGGTATTAGAAAATTCTAGCCACACTTACCGAGGTTACTTATTGAGCCGTTATTCATAATTCCTTCTCAGTCACGAGATAATATGTTTTTAAAGGAGTAGGCGATGGTAGACCGTGGTTCATGTACACCCTCTTAAGATGTGAGACAAAATAAGAAGCAAAAAAATGCACCAAAAGTTTCTTATTCAGTATCAGAAAAGTGTGCAAGTTATTTCTCATAAAAAGCTGCCAAATCAATAACTAATTCAAACAAAATCCAATAACATGTTCATAGTCTTTAATGATAATGAGTCAATGACGCAATGAGTACACGAAAATTATGAACTCAAAATACAAGATGGCGCCCGCTTGTCAATCGAAGCTTCCTGCATTCTTCGCGCCCTCGCCCGACCGCCCGGATCAGGGTACCGTGGAGAGAAAACTGGTTGAGAAAACCCTTTAAAATGGTGTTAATAATTAGGACCTCAATTGAGAGACTAGGTTTAACTTGAATACTCCTTAATAAAGTGGGAATTTTATTATACTTGTGTATTATACAAATTCGAAATAATGAAACACCATACGAAAGCAGAACACTAAATGAAGTTTGAAATGGGGAAAAGTCTATATCTCCGTTCATAAGAAGCTGGTATCACTGAGACTATATCCAGCGCGTTTGCATTTTGTGGACGTTTTCTTGACTATGAGTGGCTGCAGAATTCTATGCTCACTTACTTTGCTAGTGAATCAGCATCCAGAAATTATCAAAAGCATCACAAAAATTAAAACTTTTTACAAAAAAAATACTGACTTCCAAAAAGGCACTACAAAGTGAAAAATTACTGTAATTTCGGAACAGCGACTTCCTTCTTTGGATCTGTATTTTAGTATTTTGTCACTGACTTCCAAAATTAAAGTTATTTTTCACTTTATAGTGCTATTTTGGATGACGGTTGTTTTTTATTTTTTTGTAAATAAGGTTTTTATTTTCCCTTTTTAGTTATCGTATCTTCCCCACACCAATTCGTATACCACTACTGGCTATGTAAACAACAGTGACAGAAAGTATTATAACATCACCAAGATACACAAAGTGGATTAAATACGTATTATCGAAGCTAACTCAAAAACTATCCAAACAAAGTTAATACAATTTATATGGGACCCCCTCGAAAGAAAAAAAATTACAAAATCCGTTCACAATTGACGGAGAAATCGGAAGACACATGCGCGTGCGTTTGTGAACCTGCTGCAGGGTATCAGCTGGGCCTGTTACCTTGCAGCAGTGATGTCACAAATTGTGTCTGTTAATGTTTTACTAACATAGTTTAGTTATTACATAGTTTAGTTGGTGTTAGTTTGGTTAGTTGTAGTTTAGTTATAGTTTGTAAGTATATTGTTGCTAGCTATTATTATAATTTAAAAAAAACATACAGTCGAACATAGAACTTTCTCCTTTTTCGAAGACAATTAAAAATGGACACGACTGCAACTGCGTTATCTTTTCAAGACCCTTATTGCAAAGATATGTAAAATAAATGTAACAAAGATGGTTCTCTAAGGACACCAACACTGCCCTTTACAAAAACGTGACAAGAAATACATAACATCACCATCAACTAGTAACCATTTCAAGACATCGCAAATCGATCGATATCTCCAAAATCATATTCAAGAAGTAATGAATACAGAACCCACGCCTTTTATTACAGAAATATATGTACTTTACATGATATTTTTTTACTTTATTTTGCTACATTAACCATCGGAGTATCCCGTGTGCTCTATATTGTGGCCGTATAAATAGCATTGGATGGTGGCAGTGGTCATCAGTAGCCATCAGCAGTTCCCAGGGTCAAGATGAGAGTTCTGGTCAGTGTTTTTACTTTTAAGTCGATTTTTACTAAATTAGAATTTTTGGTTCTGAGTGACAAGTGATTTTAAGAAAAAATGTAGTGTTATTTTTTCAAAATTTGTTTTTTTTTTTTTTTGTGGATTTTCGTCGTTGATTTTAAAGTTTTTCAAGATCATTCATGTCAAAAAAATTGTGATCGATTTTTTTTAATACGCACATTTTTATACATTTTGATTTAAGACACATTGCCGCGTACCCGGGAGTAGATACAACAATAGATGTCAAAGTCAAAGCATTTATTTCAAATAGGCATATAAATGGCACTTTGAACGTCAAAATTTACAAAAAATAAATAAAATTGATTCTAGTTGCCCCTTCCAAAAGGTAGTTTCGCATGGAGAAGAATGGGGAAGAAACTTCACCGTGGAATTGGAAAATTAATCGTGACTCATTAGTTAAAGCATGATTGGTTAAGAATAAACATTTTATTTTGTCATTTCGACGATGAACCCATTTTAAATATTAATAAATTTTTATTTTTATGATAAGTTTAACTCGCACACTGACTTTTTATTTGTATAAAATAATACAATATTTGTAAATATGTGAGCACCTCGTATCTAACACATGGTTAATTTATTCGTCAATGCATAATTTTTTATTGTTATTACCTGTTGTGGTATAGTAATTTTATTCTAGGTACATCGTCTTCACATAAAATGATATAATTGATGTATACAAACTATTGTAAAACAGTTTTAAAGAGTAACGGTGGAGTTTCTTGCCCATTCTTCTCCATGCGAAACTACCTTTTGGAAGGGGCAACTAGAATCAATTTTATTTCCGTGTAAATTTTGACTTTCAAAAGTGCCATTTATGTGCCTATTTGAAATAAATGCTTTGACTTAGTGAAAGGTTTTCATTGTAAAGCTTCGTAGTTCTTATTGTTTTTGGTGCTTCTACAATGTATTAAAGGTTGGACATCAACTCCAAATATTGCTGGCTATCATTTGCGAGGTAGACCTGCTCAGCTTCAGTCACAGTAACGTAGAACAAAATAAAAATAGTAAAAATCTACGGAACCTTCATTCCATATGCACATTAATTACTCTCAAATAGTTTTTTGTGCACGTTTTTTTTTTTTTCTCTCATTTGTTTTAAATGCATATAATCCGACTGCTCCATACAGTGGTCGTATAAAAGCTTTGTATGGTGGCAGTGATCATCAGTAGCCATCAGCAGTTCCCAGGGTCAAGATGAGAGTTCTGGTCAGTTTATATTTTTTAAATTAATTTCTTTAGTGATTTTAGTAAAGTGGTGGGGATGGACAATTTTTCGAAAGAAATTCCGGCAGTTTTTGTTCTGCGTGTAAATTATTTCTACATATTTTATGGTCGACAAATTATCCGCGGACCAATTCTGCCACACTAACGAAAAATCAATAACTCGATTTTGCCGCTTCCGAAAATTGTAAGATAAGATAAGATAATATTTATTTGCTTAAACATGTGTCATACATACAGGAAAAATACATGCAAGCAAGATGGCAACAACATTATTAGGTACAGGCATGTTTGCCACATGATGTGACGTGCAAATGTTAAGAATATTAGAATCAATTAAAACATTCTCTTAGAATAACAATAAATTAGGTAATTAAAGTGCAAAAATAACATTGTAATAAATTTAAAATAACAAAAATCAGTCAGAACATAATAATAATAATAACATAAAGATTATTGAATTTGTTATGATGTTTTAGTTATAGCATTCTTGCTTACTAAAAAACCGAGTTCCTGAAGGATCAATAAAAAGTTGCTTAGAGAGAGTTAATAGATTTCGATTCGCTGACTCCAAATATAAACTCAACGAATTTTATTTTTATTTTTTGTTTGTGTTCTATTTATAAAAAAAGGATTGTTATTTTCTATGTTTTATTTGTTATTTTCTGTGATTTATTGTATTGTATTATGAATGTGTTAGCTATAATTTGTATGATTTCGAACACAATGTGAATTGTTCATGAATAAAATTGAATTGAATATCTCAAAATCTTCCAAAATCGAGTTATTGCATTCTTCGTTAGCGCGGCAGAATTGTTCATCAACGTTTTAAATGTTGCAACATTTGAGATAGGATAAGATAGATGCTGAGATAGGAGTCTTTTGAGCTTCTAAATTAATAATGAAATAAATAAAATAAAAAATTAGATAAAAATAAAAATAAATTTATTTATTTTATTCAGATTTTTTTTCTTTAATTTAATTAATAATTATTTATTATTATTAATTATTTATATTTATTATCTCAATCAGCTTTCTATTGAGCTCTGTTCTGTTTTGTTTTTTTATTATTTTCTTTTTATATATTTTTTTTAATACTTCTATCATTGTGTACAAAAATACAAATACAAAAAGTTTTATTGGCATAAAGAAAGAAAAGGTGATGAAGACAATGATCTAACAAAACACAATAAATAAGTTTGTGCATCACGATATTTTGGTTTGGCCGTTGTGTGTTTAGTTTAGTTTGTGATCTTCCTGTGCGAGTCACAATAAGTACTTTTCCTTTCTTTCTTTCTTGCTTTCTATCGTGTTCGTCTGCTCAGCGTTTTAGAAAACAATATTTGGATTTGTTTTTGATCTGGTGTGCATGGCCCTCGTAAATGTATTCTAATTAAATTCTAATCTAGTATTTTTCATTTCTCATACTTAGAAAGTACGCTTGAAGTTACCTGATCAGAGGGATGAAAACAGTACTTTTCGTCCCTGGGAAACGATTTTCGCTGGTCATATTTTTTTTTTTTGCGAACCAACCAACCATATTTTTTTTTTCGCCACTCTGTTATATCGCGGCATAAAATTGAATTTAAAAATATTATCAACAATTTTGTAACATGACTTTATGCTTATAATTTACTTTTCACTAAATTATTATTTAATTTACATAGACTTGAGCTAAATATTTACCATCATCAATGACAAAAAATACTGGCGGGTAGAATGCCACAGAAAAAGAAACATAAAAAGGCGGGAACTCGGCAATTCGATCTTCTGTTGTTTTGTCGAGTGCTATTTATTTACATAGACAGATATTTGTATAAAATGAGTTCATCAGATTCAGATATGTATTTGTTTATCTAATCAGGTTTTACTTTCCTCATATTCGAAATGAAAAGCAGAGTGTTTACCTCCGTAGAAAGAACCTATTTAGGCACTCGAACTATTGGTGTCCTCGCTACGCTCGTGCGCCAAACCATCTCGGGCCTAAATAGGTCCCTTTCATGCCTTGTATAAAAATCTACTATTGACAGCCTCATCGACACATCAAATAGGAGAAATCCGATACGTAATTTTGTCTACCAAAACTACTATAGTAGCCGCGTAGGTAGTTTATACGAGCGAAACAAGGTTTTTAAGCGAACAAGCACTCTCTATCATGAAGATGCAGAAAAGCTGCCTTCGAAGCAGGGTAACTGACTTACAATTTATATTATTACTAGCTTTTGCCCGCGGCTCCGCCCACGTGGATGTCGGTTATCGCGTAAAAAAGTAGCCTTGTCCAAAATGTCCTTCTCCATATTTCAGGCTACATCTCTGCCAAATTTCATGACGATCCGTTCAGCGGTTTAGGCGTGAAAACGTAACAACAAAACAGAAATATAGCCTGGGATATATACGTTCTTTATAATATTAGTATGGATTATAATGTAATATAAAATAATAAATACATAATATGCAACTATGACGAAGTAGCAAGATATGTTATTTCAGTCTTCTTTTAAAAACTGCAATAGTTTGGCAGTCCCTAATGTCAGGTGGAAGTGAATTCCACAACCGAACCGCGTGCACAGAGGACTTAGTTCTTGTAACATTACAACCTGCTCGATATTCATAACATAGGTGCTAATCAATACATATTTAATCGTTACAAGTTTCAATACGCAATAAATAATAAGTTCACCTTCAATATTAAGTGATGGAATCATAAATTATGTAAAAATACAGTAGCAAAAGCATTTACCTAAGACTAGACTTAGTTTTAATGTATATCTGTTAGAAATGTATATAATAGAAACTATGATAAATATAACATCGGATTTTTGCATTTTAAAGACTAAAAATTTTTGTTCCAACGCTTGGCAATAATAATAATGCAATTTGGTCATTATTGTAGTTAGCACACAGGATGCCCCATCCACTGAAAATCTTTTGGTTCTAATGCATGGGTGAGGAATGGGCCCTTTCCTATCAGAAACCAAAGGATACTAAGATTCTTTCAGATTTATTTATTTAAACTTCATGTACAATCTACAATCGTCTATGTACTAATTACCCATGTTTGCAAACCAATAAATGATTTGATTTGATTTGACAATAGGCATTCTCTAACAGTCAACCTTTGGGTTAAATATAAAAACATAGTGAATATCGGGAACTCATCACAAATAGTAAACATGATAAATATCCCGTTTGTGTTAATAATAATAGTGATAGGGTACAAAAATAATGTCTAAAATACTAACTTGTTGATTACGAGAATTTATATAGTTTTATTGATACTAATACACATATAGATTATAAGGAGCGCAGACGCAAGCGACAGGCAGTCGTTCATGTAACAAAACATACAAGACAAGGAAACGCCAATTGAACACACGCCTATACCAAACTAGATTACCTCTAGAGCATTCGATAATTATTGCGAATTGCGACAAACAACTTACACCTAATTCAATTAATAATTTTAAAGGTTAACTTCCTGATAATATATGTCGACTTAACCAAAACATGGAAGCCTATCGTAATATGAAGTACTGTAATAAAATTTGACATTATTCGTTTCTCGAAATGATTTCGACATATCAGACTCAAACACAAAGCATTTATTTCAAATAAACCAATTACAGGCACTTTTGAATGGTCATGGGGTCGGTCAGTCAAATAGATGAAGCTAGTTGCCCATTCCAAAGCGTAGTAGGTTCCTATGGAGAAGAAAGGGCAAGAAACTCCACGGACACTCCTTTAAAACAAAATATTGTTACAAAATATAGGTTACATCATTCATGTTGAAGTTATACATGTGACAACAATGTAGAAAGACGTGCACGTTAGAAGCGTCCGTAATAAAAACAATTCAAAAATTAAAATAAGCCATGGAAGCTAAGAGATGACCAGTCCCAACTGACGGCGCCCGTTCGAGATATTATTATTAGAATCAGATTATCGAGTAAAAAAGCAAATTCTTTTACGCATTACTGTTTACACTCAGAGATTTAATCTTTTTACTGGTATCCGAATATGCAACCAAACTGCCCTTCACAAGTTTCGAGCAGTCAGACCGACCTTTTCACGAAATTAGCTAATCTTATTACAATACTCAAATAATATCTCTCTTTTCCAGATTGTATCCGCCTTCCTCGCCGTCGCGGCCGCGGCGCCCTCCGGCCTCTACGCCCCAGCCATAGTACCTGTCATCAGAACTGTGGCAGTACCAGCTGCCATCCCGACCATCTCACCCGGAGACATCCAGGCAGCGGCCATCGATGCCCAAGTGCAAGCCCAGGACCAACTACAAGCAGCCGCTGACAAAGCTAGAGAACTAGCCGAGCAAGCAACTGAGAATATTAACGAGAAAGTAATCACTGATTCTACCGGCGCTAACGAACAGAATTTGGAAGCATTCTGGTCGGCGGAAGACAAGAAATGGCAAGCAGTAGATGCGTTGAAGACTGCTGAAGCTCAAATCGATGGTGCTGTTGCCAACAACGCTAATTTAATCGCAAAATCTGCCGTCAATGGTGTCGTTCCTTACATAGCGGCTGTTGGTCCTATCTCACCTATTGTAGCTCCCATTCCTCCCGTAGTGTACTCTCCTTATGTTGCTCCTTCAAGCTACTCCGCTCAAACCTTGATTACTGGTCAGGAAATCAAAACCGAGATTAAAGAAGAGAACAAAGAAGCAGCAGTGAAAGCAGCTGAACCAGCTCAACCAGCTCAGCCAGCTCAGCCTGCTGAACCAGTACAGGTAGCTGAACCGGTACCTGTTGAGAAGTCGGCGGAAAAAGCCGAAGGCGCGAGTTCTCCCGCTTTGAAAGCCATCGAGAATTTGAACGAGAAGCCAGCGTTGATCGCTCAACCTCTGTTCGCAGCAGGCCATATTGGTCTACCTAATGTGTACAGATACGATGTGGCTGTTCCCGCTGTAGGACATCTGATTGGTCAGCCGATATTGAAGTATGCTACTTCAGTGCAACAGATACATGGAGTGCTTACTCCTACGTTTGTGAAGGCTTGGTAAAGAGGATTGAGGGCGGATTAATTAAAATGATAATTTGACGACACGTTTCCGTGTTTTATTTGGTGCTTATCATTGATACAACCTACACCCTAAGATACGACCTTTGATCACTCATCACTAGACATTTTTCATTAGCATTCATACCCACTTTGAAAAGTAGAGTCTCTTTATAAATATTCATTTATAAAGAGACTCAGATATCTAAATTCGTAGGCTGACATGTTATCATCATTCATTTCAGCCGAAAGACGTCCACTGCTGGACATAGGCCTCCCCCAAGCACCGCCACCTTGACTGGTTTTGTGCTTCCCGCATCCAGCGGATTCCTGCGGCTTTCATAAGGTCATCGGTCCACCTTGTGGGAGGCCTTCCAACGCTACGTCTTCCGGTACGCGGTCGCCACTCCAGAACCTTTCGGCCCCAACGGCCATCTGTTCTGCGCGCAATGTGCCCTGCCCATTGCCACTTAAGTTTGGCAATTTTCGAGCTATGTCGATTACCTTGGTTCTCCTGCGGATCTCTTCATTTCTGATTCGATCTTAAAATTTATTATTATATTATTTTCTTTACTTTAAATATTTGTTAAAATACCTTTTTTTTGTATTAGTCTTGGAACAACCTACCCTCTCACTAGGAGTCGCGCGTTGGTATCTGCGCCAGAGTTTTTAACTATTGCAGCTGTCATCGTTTAACAAGTTTGTCTTTGAATGTATTTGTTTTTTGTTCCCAATAAACGATTATTATTATAAAATGGCGCGGAGTAAGTTCCGATTTTAGCGTCAAAAGAACCTTGTGTACCAAGTAATCTCTTCATATAGACACACATGTGAGCTCAGAACGGTATAGCGAATCACTCTTCGCCGATGGTACGGTTCGCCGAAATCACTCTTAGGCCCGTATTACAGAACGTCACTCAATACTCAAGCATTACTTAAAACTAGTTTCAACCAATCAAATGGCTAGAATCTAGTCTTAAGTAATGTTTGAGTATTAAGTGACATTCTGTAATACGGGCCTTAGTCGACGGTTGATTCCACGAATAAATCCATCGCCGATAGAACTATTCGCTGAAAACACCGTTCATCGATGGTCGCTTCAGCTACAACACCCTTTACCGTTGGAACGGGTCGGAGATCGGATATTCGGATGCATATTCACCTAAAGTTGAGATGTTGGGTAATATGGAATGCGCTTTTGTATCGAAAAAATCCCGCGGTTCTGGGATCTACAAGTTTAGGTTTCCGATATATGTTTCTGGTATATTTAATTACTTTCAAATGTTGGTAAAAATCCCAATTTTAAATAAATATGCATCAGATTAGTTATGCTTATGCAATCCAAGAGTCCCGGGTTTTTTTTTATAAATATTTTTTTAGAAGTCTCATACTACACACTCGACTAGTTATGCATTCTCGTTGTTCCTGGCGACACGGGTTTTTTTTTTACAATAATATATTTTAGGAAGCCGCTTCCATACTTTCATAGCTCAAAATTAACTTTAGGTAAATATGCATACGAATATCCGATCTCTAGTGATCAGTCAATCGAACGCCTAGTAAAATATTGTTACTTTAGTTCGGTTACCGAGCAATACAAAGTAAAGTTCTTAGTAGGAAAAAACCTTTGAGTTAATCCAAACAGAGAGGCCTATGTAGATAGGTACTTTTATAATTTTACCAGGGCTTTAAATACCGGTGAATTTTCATAACGTTACCTTTTATTGACAGAGTTAACGTTATTATTAGAATAACGGTAATCGATTTAACGTTATTCATGCTACATTTTATTTTATCGTTATTTAAAACGGGTGAGATGTAAGTAGTGGGGCCTGTGGCGCGCGACGCGGCGGCAGCCCACCCTCGCGCCTCGCTGAAGCCGTGCCGATCAAAACGTTGCCTGAATCTGCCTGATTCTTACCTATAGAACGGCAACGTATATCCACTTATTTTAATTTTGTTTTCCAATTTTAATTGTATTTTTTAATTATCTTCATTATTATTATTTTTAGTTAATTATGATGTTGTTTTGTGGTGAATGCTGTGTACACCCATAATAGGCATACATACTAGTACTTTATTTTATTGTTTCTTTTTTAATATTTTGTATGTAGGTACTGCAGTTGGTGTACCAAATAAATAAATAAACGTAGCTAAATTAACGTTAGTTATCATATTTATGTTAATGTTAATTAACATTGTATTACTGGTAATGTTATCAAGTAACGTTAATATTTTTTTAACGTTAGTAAGGTATAACATTGAAATATAACGTTACGTAACGGTTATTATTTTGTTATTTGGTAACGTTAACAAGCCCTGCCTGCTACCCTAAGATCTGCTGCTATTAAGTGGCAATGAGCAGGACAAATTGCGTGCAGGATAGATGACCGTTGGGGCCGAAAGGTTCTGGAGTGGCGACCGCGTACCGGAAGACGTAGCGTTGGAAGGCCTCCCACAAGGTGGACCGATGACCTTATGAAAGCCGCAGGAATCCGCTGGATGCGGGAAGCACAGGACCGTTCGCAGTGGCGGTAGGTACTTGGGGAAGGCCTATTTCCAGCAGTGGACGTCTTTCGGCTGAAATGATGATGATGATGATGACCTGCTACCCGCGGCTTCGCCCAAATGGCTTTTTCTAGAATAAAATCCTATCCTCCTTATAATATCAGCTATCTGCCAGTGAAAGTCCCGTCAAAATCGGTCCAGCCGTTTCGGAGATTAGCCGCAACAAACAGACAGACAGAGTAAAAAGTTAAATTGACATTCACAGACAGACACTTTAATTTTATTTATGTATAAGCTTGTAGGAAAAGTGAAAAGAAAGCCTAAATGTTTTATCTATCTCATAGGTAGGGATGATATTTTTTTTTCTCGTCTATCCCACGGTGTCGTTGGATAGGCCATTAAAAACATTACGGGTTTGTAAAAACCTTTTTTCTATTTAGGGATGCGTTTGTGTAATATTAAGCTTTAAGGCTCGCTCAGACTGACGCGATATCGCGCTAGTGTATGGAAGCTTTTAAGTGCAAATTTTTGTTAGAGCCAAGTGTCCCCTCCCCCTGCCAGCTAAATGGTTGTACTTATATATGTGAAAAAATTCACAGCAGTAGTATATATAACGAAGTTAAAATGAAAACTATCACAGCTAAGTAATCTTTACAAGTTACCGAGTAATAGTCGACCAACTTAAATTTACAGTTGAAAAACATGTTCTCCCATACATTCCGTATGGAAAAACATGTTATTCAACTACAATGTTAAGTTTGTTCTTAGAATTAATAATTATCTACATTGCCGCGAATCTCTTAGAGAACTATTTAAAACGATTAATATTAAGACGGTACCTTGCCAATTCATTTATGAAAATATTATGTATGTAAGAAAAAATCTACATCTTTTTAATAAAATCAGTGATAGGCATTATTTTAATACTAGAAATGAAGATAAAATTGCTCAACCATTTTTCAGACTATCTAAAGTACATACATCTTTTATGTCTTTTTTTTCTGTGTTAAATGTTACAATAAAATACCTTCTGATATATTACAATTAAATGAAAGAAAATTTAAAACTCATATAAAAAGCACACTTTGTAAACAAGCATATTACAAATTAGAGGATTATATCCAAGATAAGAATGCTTGGAAACATGCTGGTCCTGCTCCATAGGATAATTTAGAGTCTAGACAAAATCAAACTGGTTGCTAATTTAAAAAACACTTGTATTTATTTGAAGCCCTGACTAGTAAACGTCACCAGGACAAAATTCACGCTGTGCCTCATAAAACAGCATTATATGCAAAAAGTTTTCTGGGCATGGCTCCAAAAATTTATAATATGATACCCACGACTGTAAGACTTGAGAAGGATGTTAACAAGTTCAAGAGAATGTTAACAGACCTTATGGTTAAAAAAGCGTACTATTCCATTGGTGAATTCTTAACAGATAAGTTGAATAAATAATATTAGATATGTCAAATGACCGATTTATTTAAGCTTAATTCTATCTAAATGCAATTATATAATGTAATTTGAATGTTTATTTAGTATATATTTTTAATTTCAATAATAATTTTAATATTACAATGCATGTTAAATTATAAATAGGTAAGTTCATTCATTATTTGGACATTATTTATTCTGACATTACTTATAATTTGAATTTGTGACATTATTTACTACTATTTATTAATTTGAATGTATATTATTGCACAGGGTATTACTATTCTGTCGAATTTATGACATTATATAACCGATTAATTGGATTTTATGAAATTGTCTAACTATAATTTTTAATTTTGCATGCCTAAATTGGTAAATGCAGTGAACTGCGCATTCACTTAACACCTGGAAATGCATATATGTACTGTGTTTTGCAATAAATATTTGAATTTGAATTTGAATTTAACTGTATAATTTATAATTTTTATGATATAATTTTTTTTTTTCTGTGATCAACATAAATTTAACTCACACACTTATTATATGTAAATATTTTTTTTTTTTTCGGAAAATCATATACAATGTTTGTAAATATGTGAGCACCATGTACCTATCGCATTTATTAATTTTTCTGTCATTACTTCACTTTTTATTCTTTTTACCAATTGTGGTAATTTTTATTTTTATTCTAGATACATCGTCTTCACCTATAATTATTAATTAATGTATACAAACTATTGTTAACATTTTAAAAGAGTAAGTATGGAGTTTCTTGCCCATTCTTCTCCATACATAGCTACCTTTTGGAAGGCGCAACTAGAATCAATTAACTATTCATGTAATTTTTGACGTTCAAAAGTGCATCTTCGTGCCTATTTGAAATAAACGATTTGACTTTGACTTTGATAAATTCATACCAACTACGAAACATTGTATTTATTGAACATTTTACATTGTGCGTGATCCGACGCGCACTTGGCTGGTTTTTTTTAAATATTTTTAAGATACATTATTTGCTGTATCGCCGATTATTAAAGAAAGAAAGAAAGACTTTTCTTTTTTTCTTTCTTTAATAATCGGCGTAAAGAAAACAAACAAGACATTCTTTAAAATGTCTGACAGTCAAACATTGCTAGCAACAGATTATACAGCATGCTACAATTCCATCGTTAAACGCATTGTAATACCCGTTGACCTTTACCGGTATGCGGTACAAAGTAATGATCCTTTATAATACAGGGTGTGCTAAATTTAACGTTTATTGTTTTTAATTTCTGGCTGTTTTTTTATGAGTCGTGGAAGTTATGCACAATGGAGATAACAATTTTTGTTACTTGGACGTGTTTTACATTTATCTCGAGGTGATGGACTAAGGAAATTATTTACTTTTAAATTCCACTCCCTGAGGACCAAGACAAGAGGCAATGGCTTTCAAAGCGTTTCGTATTTCTACAGCACTTTTCAACGGGACCAGCTTTTGAGATTGCTTGTGTCAGTCTCATACATTTTTGACTTTTCCATCGCCGTTATTGTCACTTTGTCTAAGCCCTCTGGGACAACTTTTAACTAGCCATAATTGTTGACTGAACGGACTTTTTTAACTATAGCCTGCATCAATTAAAAATAAGTATACTCCATTTGAAATAAGAATCAAAAATCAAAATATTTTATTTCACATAAACCTACATGGGCACTTATGAAACGTCAGAAGCTAGGTGCACGGTTCGAGTTAGTCGTTTCCTATGGAGAAGAGCCGGCAAGAAATTCCACGGTTACTTCTTAAAAATAATTGGCTTTACAATATTATCAAATAACCGTGTTAATAGGTATGGGGGGACAGTGTAGGCTTTTCAACAATTACCAGGTACTTAACAAAATAGAAAAGTGCCAACAAATCTACACTCTACTAGGCCTACAACGTTCTCACATTCACAAAATAAAAAATCCATACTAATATTATAAATGTGAAAGTAACTCTGTCTGTCTGTCTTTCTGTATGTTACGTTTTCACGCTTAAACCGCTGAACCGATCGTCATGAAATTTGGCAGAGATATAGCCTGGGATACGGAGAAGGATATAGGCTACTTTTTTACGCGATATAACCGACATCCACGCGGGCGAAGCCGTGGGCAGAAACTAGTAATCTTTATAAAAGATTAATGACATGATTGCAATTACAACTACAGTAAGATGTTAATGTCCGTTAAACTATTTTTTCTTTGTCATAAATCGTTTTACGCAGTCCAAAAATTTGTACTGTAACGATAGAGAAATTTTAATAATACCAATCGATAGAGCTGGAAATTCTGAATCCAATGACATATTGTAACTAATTTTCGCCGAAATGTCCCTTACGTTATTTGATACTTTTGGTTTCGATATGTCAGAAAAAACTGAGGGCACGCTCCTGGCATATTGTGAATAGCCCTTTGGTATAAATGAATACACCTTCAAAACACTGACCGACCCAGACGACCCCATCACTCTCCTCCAGGAGAGTCATAGGTCTACTAGTACAGTTCACAAAAGAGTACACACTACAAGATCATCATTCCGACCTCGCCGCCGAGGCCCAACGTGAAATCCTCGACTAATCAGTCCTCCCCGACCCTTGCTTTCAAATGAAGCGCCAGCACGCGCTTTAGCTGAGCAGCATGTAGCTTTAAATCCCCCTGATAATAATCAAAACCTTGATTTTATCCAGCCACCGACGGTCCCTTGTTACCCTCCCCCCTCCTCCGACTCTGCCCTAAGCCGAGGTCCGTACCCCGCAGGGGGTGCCCTTAGCGAGCAGACGGAAAATATTTAGCTTTAAGTATGCCCCTGGCTGGAGGCCTTAAAATCCGTTAGGAGCTTAAGGCACCACAGGATAGACCGGTTAAAGAGTTCGAGCCCCTCGTGGTTATACTCTGAGTTGCCATATCAAAAAAAAAAAAAAAAAAAAACCTTCAAAACTGGCAGATTGATAGACCTGTGCGATTACTTACTACGTCCATAATAAATGCTCAGCAGAACATTTATGTTAGCAAATAAGCTTTATTACTAGGGAACAACCTAAAAGAAACGGCAAACAAAACCAATATGGTAGTCATTAATCATTAATAACAGATATCTTAATGCAATGTGTTAATGCAAGAAAAGCTTTATATGGATTGTATATATTGATAGTTATAATAATACTGTACTGGGGCTTACTAAAATAGCCTCCAAGAGAGACGATAATTAAATAATGACGTTGACATTAGGTCGGACACCGTAAACGGCGATCGCTTACGGCGCCGGGGCGTCTCGTCACCCGAATACGGACTGCGACCGAATACGGCCAACCGAATATCTGTTTACACTAGTCGGTGACAGATTACGGACTGCAACCGAATACCTGTTTACTTTAGTCTGTTACAGAGTACGGGCTGCAACCGAATACGGCTAACCGAATATCTGTTCACATTAGTCCGTTACAGAGTACGGGCTGCGATCGAATACGGCAAACCGAATACCTGTTTACACTAGTCGGTGGCAGAATACGGGCTGCAACCGAATACGGCCAAACAAATATCTGTTTACACTAGTAGGTGTCAGAGTATGGGCTGCGACCGAATACGGCCTACCGAATACCTGTTTACACTAGTCGGTGACAGAGTTCGAGCTGCAACCGAATACCTGTTTACTCTAGTCGGTGGCAGAGTACGGGCTGACATCGAATACGGCAAACCGAATACCTGTGCCTGTCCGGCTCACACTGAGCAGTCAGCCACGGTATCAACCTTGCTGACTAACTAATCTTACCACCAAGGTATGTGTGAATTTCTTTTAGCGCAAAAACGAGTTAGCTAGCCCATCGTCCTATTATCCCGAAAGTCTGACAACCAGTCCTATAAAAGGGGTATAGCCCTTGACTAAGACTGGCATGACTTGGAATGGCTAAGACTATTACTCAGTTACTGGGTTATGGAGGTCAGACAGGAAGTCGCTTAGATTTGGCGGTTATACTGGAAGCCTACCCCAATATAATTTGGAAAAGACTAGGAAGATTGAGGATATGGAACCCGTACGAAGCAAGGGACACTATAATCCATACTAGTATTATAAATGTGAAAGTAACTCTGTCTATCTGTTACGTTTTCACGCCAAACCTCTGAACCGATCGTTATGAAAGGCAGAGATATAGCCTGGGATATGGAGAAAGACATAGGCTAGGCTTTTTGACGTGAAACGTCTTATAAATCGATGAACGCCGGCTGCACGCACGAAAAAGCATGACTCATTGTCACGTTCCGCCTGAGCCGAGTGTGCAAGCGAGAGCGCGGAACAAGCGATAGAGAGGCACGATCGGCCTAATGGCTTTATCACACTAGCGAGTTGCGAGCGAGTGGAAAGCGGGGCGAGTACGCAGCGAGCTCGCTGCGAGTTAGCAACTTGTGCGCGGCGAACACACCGCGAAGACGCCGCGGGAGCGCAGCGAGCTCCCGACGAACGGCGCTGTCGACGCCATTTTATGAATGGCACTGAACGTACAACTGGCACTGAATGTACAAAACGCGGATCGTACACCGCGAACTCGCTGCCCAACCGCGGCGAGCTCGCTGCGCACTCGCCCCGCTTTCCACTGGCTCGCAACTCGCTAGTGTGATAAAGCCCTAAGCGTTCGGCTTGTGTTACGTTATCACGTAAAATTATCGTCCGTAAACCGAATTTACAACCAATTTTTTTTTTTACGCGATAACTGACATCCACGCTGGCGGAGCCGCCGGCAAAAGCTTTATATCATATCATATTATTATCAGAATAATATAGACACCCATTTTCCCTAGTTCCTGAACCATACACATAGCTCGTGTTTGTCACAATTACAGCTAATAGCCTAGCGTTAACATAATGTTTAGGTAAACGAGTGGTTAATAACCATTTCCTTAAGCCCAGCCTACATCATTTGTCAATAAATAATCATTATTATAGATAATATATGTATCTATTACGAGAAATTCCTGAATTATTTATAAGATTACACGCCCTGATACAGTGTGGTGTTTTCCTAGGGACTGATATGAAGATTCGAATGACGTTATTGTGACCCACGCTATTTCGAAAAAGTTTAAGAGTGGTACGCCAGTTCGAAAACACATTAAGTCGAAAACCGCTATATCGAATGACGTTGTCGCGAACACGCTGATTCGAAAAACTGTTTGAATGGTACGCTAGTACGAAAGTCTTGGCATTGAAATCCACTGTTGCGAATAGCATATTCCAATCTGAATTTGTCTGGGGATCGAATTCGCGACCCAGTGATTACCAAGAACTACCCACTACACTACACTACTGCACGGTTGGCGCAGTGGTTAAGCGATTGACTACTACTGCGCTGCGTGTCGCGGGTTCGATTCCCGCACGGAACAAATATTTGTATGATCTACAAGTAGTTGTTCCGGGTCTGGCTGTTTGTGTATGTGTGTTTAAATGTTTGTAAACGCACGCACGATACAGGAGAAATTCCTAGTGCGGGGCAACGTTATAAAAAAGAAAAAAAAAAAATAGGACACTTCAGCAACTTACTAAGTCAAGGCCAAGTATTTAAAAATCGTTCTAAAGAATTATAAATGTGTTCGCGAACTGTGAAATACATGTTTCAAAGCATTAATTAAAATAAATATGCTGTAATTAGTTTTTTGTTTGGACAATGTCATTGGCACTGGTTTTTTGGCGAGAAATTGTGCAACATTCATTTATTGCTTTGTCAATTAGTTGAATACCTTCATGTTTTATTTGCATTCTAATATACAGGGTGATTGGAGGATGGGTGCAAACCTTTAATGTGAAGATAGTACAGACAATTTAGAATCATTTTAGCCATGGTTGTCTTAGACGAAGTCTTACCATTTTTTTTTTAATATAAGGTTTAAAAAACGTATGACAATTTTTTTAATTATTTTTGAACTTTAAATGTCTGTAAAAAAAAAGTCTAATGACACAGAAGCCTAAAACATGTTTTGCTGGATTGCTTACACATTACTGTAATAAAATACAAAATAAAATAAAAACATGTATCATTCAATTTGGCCATAATTAAGCAGTTTACATAAAATTTTGGGAAATTCCGATAAAAAACTAAAAAATTAGGTTAAAAAAAATTGGTAAGACTTCATCTACGACAACCATGGTTTAAATGGTTCTAAATTGTTTGTACTATCTTCACCTCAAAGCTTTGCACCCATCTTCCAATCAACCTGTATAACTTATATCGTACCGTGTGGTGCCGCACGTTAAGAATAGCACCACCCCATTTCCTCCCGTGAGTGTCGTAAAAGGCGACTATGGGACTTACTAGAGAATAGGCAACAGCGTTCTCTATGCATTTTTAACACCATACTGCGATCACCAACCCGCCTGCCAAGCGTGGCGATTATGGCATAATCCCCCCAATTCGGGGACGCTCATGTCCAGCAGTGGACGTCTTTCGGCTGAAGTGATGAACCGATCTTTCCTGTGGTTGTCTTAAGCTCCTAAAAACATAAAGCCTCCAGCCAGGATACAGATAGTTTTCCGTTTAACTTCGTTATGTATACTACTGCTGTGAATTTTTTCACATACCACAACCATTCTGCCGTCATAAGGAAAAAGGGCACAACTAACATTTTTTCCGAAATTGAGTTATATACATATTCGGAATCAGAAAAAAAAGACCCATCTGCCAATATTCTTTGTACAATTTTAGGAAAAAGATAAACAAAAATACCGTACGCTCAAAAGGCACAACTGAGCCAATTTTTAAGTTATTGTACGTAAAAAGAGCACATCTGACTTATAGTACGTCAAAAGGTCACATAATGCATAAATGCGGCTTTTATTTGTAGCACTATAAATATTAGTATTAGTATTATTTATTTAGTTGAAAAGGCATAATTGACCTGCGTTAAATGTTAAAGGCATAACTACACAGATGTGCTCTTTGATTTAAAGTTTACCAATTAGAAAATGTTGATTACTTAATACATACCAATAAAATAAAAACTTATATTTCAATAATCGTATCGGAATCGAGAAAATGAATTTATTTTAATTCATTTATTTCCGACAAATAATATTATAGTCGATATTTTTCGCCAAAACCGATAAAAAATTTAAACTCGATTTTCTCCATATTTATAAAATGTTAGATGTGCCCTTTTTCCTTATGACGGCAGCATTTAGCTGGCAGGGGGAGGGGGGAAACTTAATATTGCACAAACGTTTAATATTACGCAAACGGATCCCTGAATCGAAAAATAGTTTTTACAAACCCGCAATATTTTTGAACGGCCTATCCAACGATACCCCACACTATGGGATAGACGCGAAAAAAATATCATCCCCTCTTTACGTGTAGAGAGGGGAGGTAAATTATTTTATATATTTCAAGATTTTATTTTACTACTTTGTCAGCGTAATGAAATGTATACCCATACCAAATTACAGCTTTCTAGGACGCCAGCACATCAAGCTAATACAATCTGTCAATTTTTTTAAATAGATTTTCAACCTTATCACTACCGTATAAGGTTCAAGGTTGATTGCGAAAATTTGACAGTTTCGGGTAGCTTGACCTACTGGCGTCTGTACTATAACCTCCTTACTAATAAACGTTGTATAGCGTCTGTATAGTTACACAACGCTTTGTCTTCTTCTTTCGGAAGTCAAATTACTGACGAGTGAAAGAGAGAAATCGATGTGTAACTATACAGACGCTATACAACGTTTATTAGTAAGGAGGTAAGTCTCTGAGCTAAGCCGCGGACAGACAGACAGACATGGCGAAACTATAAGGGTTAAATGGTGTTTGTGGTAGACTTGCAGTTCTACTTCTTTGAGATTTGAGTGCCCATGTAGGTTTATGTGAAATAAAATATTTTGATTTTGATTTTGTTTTAGTTTATGTATAAGTCAGCTTATTTTTCATTTTCATTAATAAGATCACTAAATGTATTTATGTTAAAATGTATTTTGAAGGCATAAGTATTTGAAATACTAACTACAAAATACTTCAGCGTTGGGTATTTGAAATACCAATTACAAATTACATTTTTAGGAAGTAATTGAATATAAATACCAAATACGTATTTGTATTTCAAATACGTATTTCAAATACAAGTAATTCAAATACTGCCCAACCCTGACTACTGACCACAAAACTACCAAACACGGTAACATAAACTTAGCTCCACGCCCCAGTTATACTGGTACGTTCCATTGTGAGCTTGCCGCATAGTTCCACAATCGACGCCGGCGCATGAGCAATTATTTTCGAGTTAGCTGTCAATAAATCGAAGCTTTCAACTCTTGAGTGGATACTACAGATACATTAATTTAGAAGTCTGATTTTATTTAGGTTTAAGTCGGTAGTTTATTGACTACTTGCTTTTGCCCGCCCGTGTGGATGTCGGTTATCGCGTAAAAAGTATTCATGTCCTTCTCCATTCTCGCTATATTTCTGCCAAATTTCATGACGATCGGTTCAACGGTCTAGGCTTGAAAACGTAACTAACAGACAGACAGACAGAGTTACTTTCACGTTTATAATATAAGTATGGATTATATAATTTTATTTTTTATACTTTTACGTCACACCTGGCCATAATGTGAGTTTTACCGCACGCTACGCGTACAGTAAAACTCGCATTGTGGCCAGGTGAAGACGTAAAATTGTGTACACACCACGGGCAGTAAAAAAGAAAGCCCTCTCATCGCATATTTACAACCCTCGCCTGCGGCTCGGGTCACAAATACTTGCGATTTCGGGGTTTCTTTCTTTTAAAGCCCTTGGTAAGTAATGTAATATTATCGTTGTGTTTAGTTCGTGATCTTCCTGTGCGAGTCACAATAAATAATTTTTCTTTCTTCTTTCTTTCTACACAAATAAATAAAATTGAAGTGTCTGTTTGTAATGTCAAAATTACAGCTTCTTACTAACTGCATTTGAAAGTATATAGGTCCTAACAACAATTTTTGTTTAAATTTTGTCTGTCTGTTTGTTCCAGCTAATCTCCGAAACGGCTGGACCGATTTTGACGGGACTTTCACTGGCAGATAGCTGATGTTATAAGAAGTAACTTAGATAACTTCTCCCGCTCTGAGTGGAGCGGGAGGGTGTGTCAGACTTCTACTGACTAAAACCCACCCGTGTTCCTTCAGTTGCCTGTGTGCCAGGGCCACGGTATCCCTTTCGGACAAACCCGCAACCCTGGCAGGCACCGGTCCTAGCGGACCCCGTCAGTGCGTGCTGACATCTCTTTGAGGCGCGCGTGGAACACAACGCGCCGTCGACCCGGGCCTGGTCTTTACCGGACGGCGAGCTGCCCAAGGGTATATCCCTAAGACTTAAACGCACAAACCGACTCACGCGCAGCGTTTACGCACGATCGAGTTCACCTGCTTACAGCTGACAGCTACATCTTTGAAATATCACGTCAATATTTATCATTAGCACGGCTAGTGAGACTATGTCAAGAGCAAAGGAGGCTGTGGACTGTAAGGGACAGAGTTTATTGATTGATTCAATGAATCTATTATGTCGAATCTGGAGTAACTGGTTCTAATTCCATAGTATAACTAGCCTATAATATTCCAACTGCCATGCCATGCCGGTACAAAGTCAAATCATTTATTTCAAATAGGCAAGCCCCTTTTGAAAGTCAAAAATTACAAAAATAAATTAATAGATTCTAGTTGCCCCTTCCAAAAGGTAGTAACGTATGGAGAAAAATGGGCAAGAAACTCCATACTTACTCTTTTAATATGATAACAATATTTTGTAAACGTCAAATCATTTATTTCAAATAGGCACAAGGAACTTTTGAACGTCAAAAATTACAAAAATAAATAAAGTGATTCTAGTTGCCCCTTCCAAAAGGTAGTTACGTATGGAGAAAAATGGGCAAGAAACTCCATACTTACTCTTTTAATATGATAACAATATTTTGTATACATTAATTAATAATTATGTGTAAATAAATGTAGCAAACTAGAATAAAATTACTATACACAATAGGTAAAAAGAATGAAAAGTGAAGTAATTACAGACAAATTAATTATGCGATGGATACATGGTGTTCACATATTTACAAACTTTGTAAAAGGAGATGATTTTCCTAAAAGTTTAAGGATGGTATTTAAAAGTACTTCAATTTTATTTAAAAGTACTCCCATTTCATTTACCTAATTTTGCCTGTGTTCCACCAAATATACTGAATGTGCACCAAAATATAACCTAACCTAACCTTTAATATTTGGTGCACGATCAGTATTTTTCGGGGAAGAATAAAATTTTAGAAATGCATACGTAGATGTACCTTAAGATTTTTGGTGAACACAAAAATATTATCCAAAGTTTAACATAATATAATATATATGTTTGTTTCACGTCCACTTAAAGGCTCCCGCACACTGGCGCGATATCGCGGGCGCGACAAGGCTGGCTGTTTGTGTATGTGAGTTTAAATGTTTGTAAACGCACCCACGATACAGGAGAAATTCCTAGAGTGGGGCAACGTTTAAAAAAAAAAAAAAAGGGCGCGCTGCCTGTCGCGCCAGTCTGTGCGAGCCTTAACGCACGCGTATACGTCATAAATGGCGCTAACTATCGTTAAACCAAAAAGACACATCAATTTTATTTATTTATATAGAAGACAAGACGTCAACGAAGTCACGGGCAAAAGCTAGTCATTTTTTTTTTTTTTTTGTGTATGGCATCTCGGAGGTATAACCACTGGGGGTTCCTGCTCCTTAACCGGGCTTTCCTGTGGTGCCGCAAGCTCCTAACGAAGTTTACGCCTCCAGCCAGGGGGTTTTTACTATAATCTACTTAAGCCAGACGACTGCTCGCTAAGGGCACCCCAGGTGGGGCTCGAACCTCGGCTTAGGGCAGTGTCGGAGGGAGGGTGGCAAGGGACCGTCGGTGGCTGGATAATATCAGGGTTCTGATTATTAATCGGGGGAGTTTGGATTACAGGCTCAGCTAAACCACATGCTGGCACATCGTTAAGCGTCGTCAAGGGACGGGGAGGGCTATTATTATTGACGATAATAATAGTGGATCGGGGTGGGTTTCGCGCGGGACCTCTAAAGCGAGGTCGGAATTGTGATCGTGTTCGTGTTGTGTGTACTCTTCGAGCTGTACTAGTTTCCCTACGACTCTCCTGGATGAGAGTGGTGGGGTCGTCTGGGTCGGTCAGTGCGTGTCTTGGACGGCGGATCATACTAATGCGAGAGGGGGTGTAATTGGCGGCCTGCACAACGAGAGTGTTGCGGTGGGTGGCGGCAGAGTCAAAGAAGCGCTTGGAAGAGCGTTTCAGAAATTGGGCTATTGTAGGCATTCTAAGCTCTACATGGAGGTTTGTGTTCCGAACGAACCAGGGGGCTCCCGTGCATTTACGGAGGAAACGATTCTGGATGACTTGCATCTTATGGATGATATACGGTTTTGCTTGAGCAAAGACTGGGCTCGCATAGGTCATGATGGGGCGGATGCACGCGGTATAAATTCGCAATTTGCACTTGAGTGACAATTTGCTATTTTCATGGACGAGGGAGTGAAGCCTATAGAGAGCGAAGGCGGCGCGCGAACGCACCTTACTTACATGCTCAGAAAAGGAGAGGTGATGATCGAGGATGACACCTAGATATTTGGCTCGCTTCTCCCAGGGGATAGGCTTGCCGAACATGGTGACAGGTTTGGGCTTTGGGGGGATTTTTCTCGGTTTTACGAAGAGAACCGCTTGGCTTTTGTCAGGATTGACTTCGATCCGCCACTTTCTAAACCACGCACCGAGCTTGTCGGCTGCAGTCTGGAGAGTGTTGGCAATGACATTATGACACTTCCCTCTGTAGTAAACGGCCGTATCGTCTGCGAACAGAGCCAACTGAGCCTTTTTAAACTTCGGGATGTCGCTGGTGTAAAGCGTAAAAGCCAGGGGGGATATCACAGAGCCCTGAGGGACTCCTGCGCGTATGGGATGGGGGAGGAGAGGGCACCCTCTATGCGATAGCGAAAGGTGCGATTCGACAAAAAGTCTCGTAAGATGAGCACGAGACGCTCGGGCACACCGAGTTGGTACAGCTTGTAAATCAAGCCGTTGTGCCAGACTTTGTCGAACGCTTTCGCTATATCAAAGAAGATAGCTCCTGTCATAAGGCCGCGTTGAAAGCCGGCGCTTATGTCCTCGACTATACGGTGGACCTGATGGGTCGACGAATGTTTGGTACGGAATCCAAACTGTTCGTGGGGGATAAGGCCCTTAGTCTCGGCGTAGTCTCTGAGACGCTTATGAATAAGCCTCTCGTAGATTTTGCCCATGACTGTGAGCAGGCTAATGGGGCGGTAGCTCGCGGGCTCCTTCTTGGGTTTACCGGGTTTGGCAATACCGATTACTGTGGCCTCTTTCCACACTTGCGGGAAGACGTTATTGTTCATGGCTCCATTGAAGATGGTGGCCAAGAGCATTATCAGGTGGGCGGGGAACAATTGGACCACCCTATTGGTGATACCATCAGAGCCAGGGGCTTTACGTGGTTTCAGACCCTTTATGAGCTCGTGCACTTCCGCCGGGGTGACGGGAGCCAGAGGATACTCAGGGTCTTCGACGGGCGGACGAGAGGCTCTACGTTCGACTTCAGCGTTCACCTCATCGAGGTGCGCCTGGTCTACTGGTTGAGAGCTGGGCGAGCACTGGGCCTCTAGACTGTCGGCTAAGCATTCGGCTTTGTCGATGTCTTCGAAAGCGAGAGACGCGTCTGGGCGGATCAGTGGGGGCATTGAGGCTGAGCTACCTCCTCGGGGATTGAGTTTCCTTTGGAGTTGCCAGAATGCTAGATGGTTCGGCTCTAGGCTGCTCAGTAGCGTATCCCAGTCGGCGTCACGCAATTCCTTCACGTGGTTACTTACAGCACGCTGTAAGTAGCGCATGTGGATTTTGTTAGCCGTGCAGGGAAAGCTACTGTACGCACGGACGGCTGCATTCTTCTCCGTCATCAGTGCACGTACATCGTCCGGCAGTTTCCCGCGACGGTTATCCGTCGCCGGAACCTCCCTTGAACATGTGTTCAGGACAGATTGTACGTGCTCTGTGAGAGAGTAGATCGCGGCCGTCGTGTCTGCGATAGAGTCGAACTGGTCGGGGAAAGCTAGTCAGATAAAACAGCGGTTAAATGAGAGTATGTCAAGAGCACAGAATCAATTTTGTTGAGGCAGGTCGTCAGGTACACTTTACAGCCCACGGGCAATTATGGCTGTAAACTGTTAATTATATCGCTTGTATTGGAACTTAGAACTTAGAGGAGGAAGCGCTAAGGTAATGGCACGCGAAATTCATTTTTTTTTTTTTTTTTTTTTTTTGCAATTTACTGCGTTTTCTTTGGTTGTATGTTGATTAAAATATGATTCGCGGTCGTAAAAAATATGTATATTTACAAAATTATAACCATCAGAATCAGTAATTCAAATTCAAATTCATTTATTTCGGACAACAAGGATCCATATTGTGTTAGTAAAGTCAAAGTCAAAGTCAAATAATTTATTTCAAATAGGCACGAAGATGCACTTTTGAACGTCAAAAATTACATGAATAGTTAATTGAATCTAGTTGCGCCTTCCAAAAGGTAGTTATGTATGGAGAAGAATGGGCAAGAAACTCCATACTTACTCTTTTAAAATGTTAGCAATAGTTTGTATACATTAATTAATATTTATAGGTGAAGACGATGTACCTAGAATAAAAAAATAAAAAATATAAAAATTTCATCAAAATTACTTACCACAATTGTAAAAAGAATGAAAAGTGAAGTAATAACAGAAAAATTAATAAATGCGATAGGTACATGGTGCTCACATATTTACAAACATTGTATATGATTACCCAAAAAAATAAAAAATAAAAACAAGTATTACAAAACAACTTATATTCTAGTATTAGTAGTACAGATATAAAATATTTCAAATAATGGGCACTCCACGCAGAGGACGACCAGACAAGAAAACATGTTTCCTACTTGATCAACCTCCGCATGAAGTGTCTGATGTCAGGAGTATAGCTCTCCGCCACAGCTCTCAGGATATAGTTGCGACTACTTCGCACTCTACTCAGCAGCGACGCGGTTTTTTTTCGAATGATTGCTAGAAAGCCATCTGTGTGGGTCTCAGCAAACATTTCCGAGGCGCTGCAGAAACGGGGCAGACGCAACAACATCCTGAAAGCGTAGTTATACTGTACGCGTAGGGCATCCAGCGATCTCTTGGTAATACAACTCTTTAAGTTCGTATAATCTGACTGAATGACGATTTCATGAAATCATGACTTTTAGGATTATATCAACTTAAGAGTTGTATTACCCAGAACACTTTGTTCGACCGAGGAATCAAAACCAGGACCTCTTGCGCAGTAGTTGCGCTTGCGACTACTAGACCAACGAGACAGTGGTTTTTGCCTGCGTTCTAAATAGTTAACCAAGGTAAAAACTGTTCTTATTTTCCTTCTACTACTATCTGGTTTAAATTGTTCTCAAGTGAGTCAGTATCAAATATTTGCATACGGTACGTGAATAGATAATAATAACATTATCACTGTCTGATTTAAAATCCTATCTCCATTAAATAAAAAATATGTCCATACAGCTCATATTTCATACATTAATTAATTAATCACTATCACTACATATTATAAAACACAGTCCTCCGCCGCGTCTGTCTGTCTGTCTGTCTGTCTGTCTGTTCGCGATAAACTCAAAAACTACTGCACCGATTCGTATGCTGTTTTCATCAATGGATAGCTTGGTTCTCTAGGAAGGTTTTAGTATATAATTTGTTAAGTTTTTGTATACATTTTTGTATAAATAAACGATATTTGTTGGAGGTGTCGGAAAAAAATAAGCCGTCTGGGAGCTTTAAATGAAAACGCTGGCTAAACCCTTTGAGGTATAACAAAATAATGTATGGTGGAATTATGTATCTTATAAAGGTCTTCAAAAAAGTCCGCGATGGCATATGTCTATCTCTTAAGGATAACATACTATATCCATTTTATTGTCTTTTTGTAGGTATTTGTTTGCCGAATTTTACTCTTGTAAATACGATTACGATAACAATACGCTATAATATCAGTAGCTATTAGCCAAATTATGTTCGTAGATAAATAAGCTAGCTACTTACGTGTATTTCAAACAGTATACAAGAATATTTATCATAAAAACATTACTAAACACGGCGGCCTTATGATCAAAATTTGTGCATTCCAAAACTTTCGTTACTTTTTCACTGACATATTTATCACTTTTCGATAAACTAACACTCAATACGAAATGTACATTTATTTCTCAGTAATTCTGTATAAGATTTTTCTATGATTGAACCGTTTTCTCATTGAATCCATTACTTTACGCACGTATAACCTTCATGAATGTTTACATCGCGCCACACCGCCACACGACCATAGAGTACAGACGTATTTTGTTTTCTTTTTTTTTTCGTTCGTTTAGTGGTGTTCCCGCTAAAATGTATTAATACCGGTCAAGTATTAGTCGATTAATCGAATTCTACAGCCAGATCGTGTTGCAAGTACAAAATAAATGTCAAATATTTCGTCCGATTGCGAACGTGACCCTGAGAAAAGTTATGCACCAATGGTGCTCATTAGATTTCGAGTGTTTTCTCAGCACAAACGGTGTATCGTGCGACATTTCTGAGGATTCCGTTTTGTTTTCACATTGTTGGTACTTACGTGAATTATTTTAAAATTATTATTTGTGTCGCATTTTTATTTCGTGTTGTAATTTGGTACAATTGATTGCTTTAAGAATTTGAGTGAAATTTCGTGTTTGTTATCTTTAGGTAAAGACTCATTATACGTTCAGATCATAAGTACTTTTATTATATTAAATCATTTGTTTCGGTTTCTATTCACATAGTGAATCACATTAAAATTAATATTACGTTAGAAATTTGAGATATAGCCTGGGATAGGTATGGAGAAGGACATAGGGTACTTTTTTATGCGATAACCGACATCCACGCGGGCGAAGCCGCGGGCAAAAGCTAGTAAATATTATAAAACAAAGTCCTCCGCCGCGTCTGTCTGTCTGTCTGTCTGTTCGCGATAAACTCAAAAACTACTGCACCGATTCTCATACTGTTTTCACCAATAGATAGCTTGGTTCTCGAGGAAGGTTTTAGTATATAATTTGTTAAGTTTTTGTATGCATTTTTGTATGAATTAACGATATTTGTTGGAGGTGTCGGAAAAAAATAAGCCGTCTGGGAGCTTTCAACGAAAACGCTGTCGAAACCCTTTGAGATATAATAAAATAATGTATGGTGGAATCGTGTATCATAAAAAGGTCTTCAAAAAAGTCCGCGATGGCATATGTCTATCTCTTAAGGATAACATACTATATCCATTTTATTGACTTTTTGTAGGTATTTGTTTGCCGAATTTTACTCTTGGAAATACGATTACGATAACAATACGCTATAATATCAGCAGCTATTAGCCAAATTATGTTCATAGATAAATAAGCTAGCTACTTACGTGTATTTCAAACAGTATACAAGAATATTTATCATAATAACATTACTAACCACGGCGGCCTTATGATCAAAATTTGTGCATTCCAAAACTTTCGTTACTTTTTCACTGACATATTTATCACTTTTCGATAAACTAACACTCAATACGAAATCTACACTTATTTGTCAGTAATTCTATATAAGATTCTTCTAAGATTAAACCGTTTTCTCATTGAATCCATTACTTTACGCACGTATAACCTTGATGAATGTTTACATTAAGCATCGCGTCACACCGCCACACGACCACAGAGTATAGACGTATTTAGTTTTTTTTTCGTTCGTTTTGTGGTGTTCCCGCTAAAATGTCAACCGATCAAGTATTAGTCGATTAATCGAATTCTACATCCAGATCGTGTTGCAAGTACAAAATAAATGTCAAATATTTCGTCCAATTGTGAACGTGACCCTGAGAAAAGGTATGCACCAATGGTGTTCATTAGACATTTCGCGCGTTTTCTCAGGACAAACGGTGTACCATGCGACATTTCGGAGGATTTCGTTTTGTTTTTACATCGTTGGTACTTACGTGAATTATTTTAAAATTATTATTTGTGTCGCATTTTTATTTCGTGTTGTATTTGGTACAATTGATTGCTTTAAGAATTTGAGTGAAATTTCGTATTTTGATTTTGTGTTTGTTATCTTTAGGTAAAGACTCATTATACGTTCAGATCATAAGTACTTTTATTATATTAAATCATTTGTTTCGGTTTCTATTCACATAGTGAATCACATTAAAATTAATATTAAGTTAGAATTTTGAGATATAGCCTGGGATATGGAGAAGGACATAGGGTACTTTTTTATGCGATAACCGACATCCACGCGGGCGAAGCCGCGGGCAAAAGCTAGTTAATAATATAATAATATTTTTAACAAAGAAACTGTCATATAAGTGATTTATGGTCAGTTCTTATTGCCGTGTGCCCATTTACTGCACTTCCCGTCTGCAGCTTCTATAATAAATTCCGTTGTTATAACTCCATACTTATTTCAGTGCTAAATAGAGCAGTTTGTTTTATTTCACAATTAGCTGCTGCGGCTTCGCCCGCGTAGCTTTTTCTAAAATACAATAGTAGCCTACTTCTTATAACATTTGCTATCTACCAGTGAATGTTCTGTCAAAATCGGTCCAGCCGTTTCGGAGATTAGCCGGAAAAACAGAGAAAATCAATATGTTCTATGTACCGTATATATATACTTTCATATGCATTTAGTAAAAAGCTGTTATTTTGACATTACAAACAGACACTTAAATTTTATATATTTATACTAGCTGACCCGACAGACTTCGTTCTGTCAAAAGCTATAGTATAAACTCCACTACTCTACCCTACCCTACCCTGCCTACCCTACCTACCTACCTACCTACCTACCCTACCTACACCTACCTACCTACCTACCTACCTACCTACCCTACCCTACCCTACCCTACCCTACCCTACCCTACCCTACCCTACCCTACCCTACCCTACCCTATCTACCTACCTACCTACCCTACCCTACTCTACCCTACCCTAATTTTTCGTAAAAACCATAAAAAAAAATAAAAAAAAAATAAACGTAAAAGCCATCCTTGGACTTACTAAAAAGAATTGGTTAAATTGGTCCAGGCGTTGTTGAGTTATGCGCTTACCAACACATTTTGCGATTCATTTTTATATTATAGATTGATTATTACTAATAGGTAGGTACAGACGCCAGCACATCAAGCTACTACAATCTGTCAAAATTCTTTAGTAGATTTTCAACTTAATCACTACAGTACAAGGTTCAAGGTTGATTGCGAAAATTTGACAGTTTCGGGTAGCTTGACCTGCTGGCGTCTGTAAATAATAAATATACGTATGTGGTTGTAATTAAGTTGATAAAATCGATTACCAATGTACATATATAACTTCCTGATATATAAAAGCACCATATAAAAATTGCGGTGTTACGCCGTGTGGTGCCGGACGTAAAGAATAGCACCACCCCATTTCCTCCCGTGTGTGTCGTAAAAGGCGACTAAGGAACTTACTAGAGAATGGGCAGCAGCGTTCTCTATGCATTTTTAACACCATACTACGATCGCCAACCCGCCTGCCAAGCGTGGCGATTATGGCAAACCCCCCCAATTGGGGGAGGCCTATGTCTAGAAGTGGACGTCTTTCGGCTGAAATGATGATGAGTAGTAGTGACCTCAGTATGAAAACCGCAAAAAAATTGTAGCACGCCCGTTCAAAAAAAAAAAAAAATACTTAGATATAGAAAAAAAAAAAAGAGTTAGAGAACCAAGAGAGACGATTTATTTTGTGTTAATAATTTCATCATTGAATTTAATAGGAGGTATACAGACAATCACCTCATACGTACCACTATAACATATTCACACACCCATTCGCAACTCCTCATGCACAATCCTATACAATCACACACACTGTACACTTAGAAATGCTTAGTTGGTGCTAGCATTCCACATGATTCTATGTTTGTTTCTGCTGCATGTATTGTATTGCTATTAAATTGTAAATCCGTAATTGGCTGTAAAACTAGCTTATATATTTTAAGTTAAAATTTCAAAGAGCTGTGGATTTTGTGAATAATAAATATATCACCACTGCTCTCAACACGGTGAAGCAAAACATCGTGAAAAAACCGGCATGTACTAGAACCAAAAAATCGAAGAGTCAACGAACTTTGGGTTCTAGGACACCCGCCCACCTGCCAGAGTTGCGGGTTCGTCCGAAAGGGATACCGTGGCCCTAGCACACAGGCAATTGAAGGAACACGGGTGGGTTTTAGTCAGTAAAAGTCTGACACGCCCTAGCACCGCCCAGAGCGGAAAAAGTTATTTGATAATTTCTAGGGATGCATCCGATACCGATACCGATGCCGATATATCGGCGATACTCGAAGTTTGCCGATATATCGGCACCGGCGATATTTTTATGGCCGATTCAACGACACTTTTTTCATCAATGTTAATTTTAATTACTAAAACTATTAACAGACTAATCTCAACCTGTCTATAGTTTTAAACGGTTTTATTTAGTTTGTCCGGTTATTTGTTCTTTTTATATTACTTAAAATAAAATAAATACCTTCATTTTTTTTATCCAATAAGCATATCGGTATCGGTATCGGTATCGCCGATATTTTTATAAGAGCATCGGTATTGGTATCGTTCCTATCGGCAAAAAGGCGTATCGAGGCATCCCTAATAATTCCCCACACAAAAAAAAAACCACACTCATCCACCCCTCGTTGAACCCGCGTGGTTAATTAAGACTTAATCGCTCTCACATAGAACAGTCCTTTGTACCAGCACTGGAAACATTATTGGCTGATTAAGACAAAAATATTTCATTAATCAAAATGAACCTAAAACAACAATTGTATTCGGTTATTTTGGCCTTCGTAAATACGATCACATTTCTTCCTCCCGTTCTCAGCTTAAATGGTTGCCTATCCGACTCAGGAGGTCCCTCAGATCTCTCTGCTTGCTCTTCACGATTATGAACGATCAATGTGCTCCCGATTATCTAAAGAATTATTTCAAAGTGTTGGGCAGTTCTCATAGTCGTAACCTACGAGCTTCCAAGAATCTACTTCTCCAAATTCCTTCACACCGTACCGGTTTTATGTCAATTTCTTACGCTATCTCTACTATAAAGCTCTGGAACGCGCTGCCTTTTGGCATTAAAATAGCTGAAAGCAAATTCACTTTTAAAAGAAATGTTCGTAACCACTACATAAGTCAGACTAAATAATTCTCTACGACTAAATAGTCTTAAATAATAGTCTAGTCATACTAATTATTATTAGGTGGTATTTGTTAAAATATCTATTAGCTTATTTTATTTGTATATGTGTATACTATCAATAAAACTATATAAATTCTCGTAATCAAGAAGTTAGTATTTTAGACATAATTTTTGTACTCTATCAGTATGTTTTTATATTTAACCCAAAGGTTGACTGGTAGAGAATGCCTTGTGGCATTAAGTCCGCCTATGTATCACTATTGTACATGAAGTTTAAATAAATAAATAAAAACAAGTCAACACCGCATATTCAAATACCCACAATTTGCATACAAAACAAACGCATCCGGACATTTCACAGAACGTCTATTTCACAACATACCCGCAGCATTAGCCAAGAACGAAAGTGATATACTTAAGTTCACTTGTTCATTCATTGTTATTCTCAACACGATTTAAACGAAATCAGGTGACCGGGGCAGTATACTATGTAACTGTATGTGATTTGAATTTGTTTATGGTAATATTGGAAAATTGGGCAGTGAGTAATTGTAAACGGAACTTCTTAGGGGAAAATACTGGCTGGCAAGGACAGCATGACATTTCTGTGATTCATCATCAGGCTAGTATTTTAACCAAATATGTTGGGATCGGCTTCCATTTGTGGTATTTTGCGTTACAAAACCACATCATCTTGTCTTTTTACGTAACAAAACATTTTTTTTTTTCTGTTTTGGTGAAACTACTCTTTGAAATTCATAATTTATGATTTTTTTGCTATATCTATTATGTTAATTAATGTAAAAATATTTCAGCCACAATGCGAATTGTTATATGAATGAATAAATAAATAAATAAACGAAATAAATAAATTTCAGAAAAATACGTTTGATAGATTTTGCGTGATTCTCAGTTTTTTATCCGCGTTAGACTCAAACTCAAAGCATTTATTTCAAATAAACCAATTACAGGTACTTTTGAATTGTCAAGCAAGGGGTCGGTCAGTCAGAAAGATGAAGCTAGTTGCCCATTCCAAAGCGTAGTAGGTTCCTATGGAGAAGAACGGACAAGAAACTCCATGGACACTCTTTTAAAATATTGTTACAAAATATGGGTTACATCATTCATGTTGAAGTTATACATGTGAGAACAATGTAGAAAGACGTGCACGTTAGAAGCATCCGTAATAGAAACAATTCACAAAAATTAAAATAAGCCGTGGCAGCTAGACATAACTTTACAAATTAATTTCGCTATGTATTATAAACATAATCTAAAATATTCACATATTAAATTATGAAGAAAATGCTCTAATTTAACATATATTTTTTTCCAAATCATTAACACTACTCGTTTACACGTAATCTTCAGAATAAAATCATTAAAAGTCGGTTATCATCGCTATACGCATAAACATTTTAAAATTTAAATTGGTTTGGAGAAAGACAATGGTGCCGATTCCCTTGTTCACAAACTAAACTAAATTTAAGTTCAGTGCATATTTTTCTTTCTATTTCATTATGAAAAGGACAGAAGATAAATTTTAGTTTAGTCCTGTCAAATTAATCAGCGCTTGACGTAAATTGACGTAATTTTAGTCGGCAAGTTTTTAATCACGTCTAAGGCCGCCTTCCGAATTGGCTAAAATCGTTCACAGCGCTCACATCGTCTCACATGCGTTCCATGATTTATACTCAAAGTCTCAAATTCAGATAATTTATGTAAACAACGGGGATAACACAAAAAAAAAATATCTTCGTAATCGTAATTCACATAAAATTGCAAAAAAAGAGGTTCTATTTTCTTTTAAGTACTGATTTTAAGAAATAATAATTAAAAAATAATCATACCGTAATAATTTTTATAAATTTTCGGTTTTAAACAAAGTTATTAATAAAAGGAGATTTTCTGGTATAAAATATTTTATGATACTGGTAAAAATGCAGGAGATCCAAACATTTTCACATTTTTTAATCTTCAAGAACACTAATATTACAACTCTCATAAATAGATTCATATTGTAAGTAGCATATCTAGCCACATTTTGGACGAAAACGGCTGTAAACTGTTTCGATTGGAAATCGATTTTGGGACGCCTACGTCTAGCACTGGGCTTAAAAGGGCTGATTATGACTATCATATACCGTGTCTCCGACACACTACAAAAAACATTGTTTGGCAACGGTATTTTGTTTGCATAGTTCTTAATTAATTCACTTTAATTTTATCGATGATTATTTACAAAAACATTTAATGATTAAATGTTTTGCACCACTGTCCTGTCATTTTGACAGTGACATTTCTTGACATTACTTTGTTTACATAAATTATCTGAATTAGAGACTTCAGGTATAGATAGATATTACGATTATGACAGCCGATGGCTGTCAACAATTCGGAACCCTCGTGAACGCGCTCACGGTGCTCACTCAATGTCAAAACGATATTAGAGTATTTCTCTGTGTATATACCAAAAAATTCTTCTTATTAGGTTAGGTAGCAACTGTAGCCAGAAGAACAATTTTGAAAATGCCACGTTAGATACGATGGACTCAAAACAAAACAGCACAACTGTTATTTTTGACAGCGCTCACGGCGATATTAGTAAAAGGCATGGTCGGCGTTATCGCAAGATGGCGAATGTCATGACGTCATCTATGACGTTTCACGGAACATCGTTATCGCGCTCACGCTAATTCGGAACGGGTTTTAGCACGCGAATATCGATATTATAGCAACTCGGAACGCAGGGCAAACTTGTATGGAGTAGTGATAGGCGCTGATTAATATGACAGGACTAAACTAAAATTTATCTTCTGTCCTTTTCTTAATGAAATAGAAAGAAAAAGATACACTGAACTTAAATTTAGTTTAGTTTCTGAACAAGGGAATCGGCACCAGTTTCGAATAGCTTGATGTGCTGGCCACTGTACCATTTGGCGGCAAATAAAAATGGCGCCTATGTCAATCATGTTTTTGTTAACGATAATGTCAAAGACACGATTCATAATGAATAAATTAGCTGCATTTTTTGTTGATACATTCTATTGTAAACACATTAAAGAGTTTAATGTCAATGTTATGCCGGATATAGCGCTGTAATGATCTTCAAGGCTACTTTTAACCAACTACGGCAAAGTCAGAACGCATTTTGAGGACTTTTTCAGCCAACTGCCTTTTAGGTCAATTTTTGAGCGATTACGCAGTCTAATGCTAACATAGGCAATACTCGTATGTTAGCATCGTAACACGAGGTATTGTGTAGATAAAATTCAAATTTTCTTTGGTTTTCTGCATTTTGCAGATCAGTATGAGGTTGTATGTTGATCTAAAAATTATTCGCGGCCATATCTAATATCTATTTATCATCATTTCAGCCGAAAGACGTCCACTGCTGGACATAGGCCTCCCCCAAGCACCGCCACCTCGACCGGTTCCGTGCTTCCCGCATTCAGCGGATTCCTGCGCATCAGTCCACCTTGTGGGTGGCCTTCCTTTGCTACGTGTTCCGGTACGCGGTCGCCACTCCAGAACCTTTCGCCGCCAACGGCCATCTGTTCTGCGAGCAATGTGCCCTGCGCATTGCCAGTTAAGTTTGGCAATTCTTAGAGCTATGTCGGTTACCTTGGTTCTCCTGCGGATCTCTTCATTTCTGATTCGATCACGTAGGGAAACTCCAAGCATAGCCCTCTCCATTGCCCTTTGGGTGACTTTTAGCCTTCTAATAAGGGCCATTGTGAGCGACCACGTTTCAGTGCCATAGGTCATCACTGGCAACACGCACTGGTCAAAGACTTTCGTCTTGAGACACTGCGGTATATGGGACGAGAAGATATTGCGTAGCTTCCCGAACGCTGCCCAGCCGAGTCGGATTCGACGATTGACCTCTTTCTCGAAGTTGCAGTTACTCGTCCGCAACTTCGAGTAGAGTAGTAGCGTCTCCGATATTCATGAGAGAGTGAGATATCTATTTGTAGAATTAAGTATTATCATAAAAATCATCAAAACAAATCTCTGAATTCATATAATCCTATTGAATGACCAATTCATGAAATGATGACATTTGAGGACAATTCTAACTTAAGAATTTGTATTGCTGATTCTAATGATTGTCACGTTGTAAAGCCATATTTGTCAAAGTCAAATCATTTATTTCAAATAAGCACGTAAAAGGCACTTTTGAACGTCAAAAATGTCAAACATAGTTAATTGATTCTAGTTGCCCCTTCCAAAAGGTATGGAGAAGAATGGGCAAGAAACTCCATACTTGCTCTTTTAACATGTTAACAATAAACACATTCTTCACACACTCAACGTAGCAAATAAACAATACGATTTTTTTTTTATACATTTCTTTTTCGTTACAGTGTGCTACACATATGGCTCCAAAGGTATGCACTAAACAGTTTATCATTCGCGAGTCTGATACAGAAATAAGGTCACTAGACGTCCTCAAAGAAGCAGACAGATTGATAATACCACTTTCTTTAGTAAAAGGTAAACCTCGCAATACAATGAAATGTCTCAATAATAATACAGATACAAAAAGAAATTATATTGACGTCCGGAATGCAACTCTTTATTTGGTTACAAGTCTGGCCACGAAAATGTCATGTCAAAATTTAATAAGTAATCTGTATGATCTCAGGGCGATTCTTTAAGGACGTACAAGGTCAAGATAAAATAAAAGGTCAAAATTGTGGAAATCTCCAAAATCAAACGCGACTGCCGAGTGTGACGTCTTGGTTTCGATCGGGCAATGTGTTATTGGGTTTTTATATAAGTAGATTCTCAGCAGTAGCCCAGGGAGTCTGAATTTGTGTCCTTTTCAAGGCAATACATCATATCGGTACGCCCTGATGAAGTAGGCAGAGATGTGTAATTCGACCACATTTCGCTAGTAAGTTGTTACAAGTCCCATGTAATAGGAGGCGAGCCTGTTAGATATATGTAATTCAACCACATTTCGCTAGTTAGTTGTTGCAAGACCCATGTAATAGGAGGCGAGCCTGTTAGATATATGTAATTCAACCACATTTCGCTAGTTAGTTGTTACAAGTCCCTCTCCTGTCATTGAGAGAAAGTGGGCCATAATCCACCACGTGGGCCCAGTGGGGGTTGGTGGATGGTCACATTTGATAGAATTTTTGGTTCTAGGACATGCCGGTTTCATCAAGATGTTTTCCTTCACCGATTTGGGAGCCATTGCCATTAACCAGGTAAAAATACTGACTCGCTCTTACTGAATAAAATTCCTTTCACATGAATATTGTGTGCCAAGACTTTGTAGGCAATATAACAGTAGCAAGTCTTGGACCAGTGCGTGTTGCCAGTGATGACATATGGCACTCAAACGTGGTCACTCACAATGGGCCTTATTAGAAGGATAAAGTCACCCAAAGGGCAATGGAGAGGGCTATGCTTGGAGTTTCCCTACGTGATCGAATCAGAAATGAAGAGATCCGCAGGAGAACCAAGGTAACCGACATAGCTCGAAGAATTGCCAAACTTAAGTGGCAATGGGCAGGGCACATTGCGCGCAGAACAGATGGCCGTTGGGGCCGAAAGGTTCTGGAGTGGCGTCCGCGTACCGGAAGACGTAGAGTTGGAAGGCCTCCCACAAGGTGGACCGATGACCTTATGAAAGCCGCAGGAATCCGCTGGATGCGGGAAGCACAGAACCGGTCGAGGTGGCGGTGTTTGGGGGAGGCCTATGTCCAGCAGTGGACGTCTTTCGGCTGAAATGAATGATGATAACATTGTCTGCCTACGAATTTAGATATCTGAGTCTCTTTATAAATGAATATTTATGTAATGTTTGATAGATTTAATTTAAGATTCTGCAATGTTATATTATCTTTTGTGTCCTTCAAAAATGTATTAACTTTATCCAAATTTTACCAAAATTCTTCTTTAATGCAATTTCTCTTGAAACTTTTTAACTACTACTAATATTAAGTTTGTTATCTTAGTTGTTTGTGCATGCTACAGTCTCATAAAAGTGAAGGAGTACACCTACTTAATACGTGATGTTGCCTTTTATTTATGTGTCATTTATATATAAATTAATATTTTAGCGTTACCCTAAATACATCCGGCAGTGTATCTACATCGTGCCCACGATTCGGAAGGTCGCCGAGAACGAAAGCTGATGAAATACTCGCCTAGGATTGCGGGAAGTGGGCGCGTGGCGAGGGGAAGGGGGGAGGTATTGACACATTTGTATTGGTATCGGGTGCAAGTTCTTAAGTTTGGACCTATATGTTTATACAATATTTTAAAAAAGCAAATTTCTTCTGTCTGAAAGTTAATAAATCCAGTTGTTTATAACTTTTAATAGGCTTATTCCACTAATCCCCCCTGAGAGAATCCCACTCAGTGAGGAAAACTGAACCCGAATGTAAAAAAATCACTTTCAGGGGATCTGATAAGGAATATATATTATTTTTTCAATTCTTGTTTTCCCACCTAAGTGGGATTATCGGGGGCGAATTCTAGACTGTTTTTATAGATTCCACTTTTCCTCCTAAGGGGGAATTTCAGGGGGGATTTGTGGAATAAGCCATGATGATGGTGGGCTATTTTTGTTTGTTCGTGCCGATATGAGTGAAGAAAACAAATATTTTGTGTGTGGACGACTTTTTAGTGGTATACGAATTGGTGTGGGGTAGGTACGGTCAGCTGCAGAGAAATCTCACCCCCTACCAATGTATTTATTCAATGCTAGGGGGTGAGATTTCTCTGCAGCTGACTGTACCACAACCAAAGCGTGAAAAATTAAAACTTTTTCACAAAAAAAAAAAGAACCGACTTACAAAAAACACAAAAAAGTGCAAATAACTTTAATTTGAAGTGAATGTCAACGAATGACAACCAATGAATGACAACTATTTCTCACTGCATACTTATAATTACACTCACACACACTCTCCATATACACATAGGTGTGCAGTTACATACATTCACTCACATTCTCCTACATTCTTAAGTTGCACTCTTTTCTCCCCCCTTTTTTATCATAAATATATGTTTAGGAAAAATACATACTATATTTATGCAAGATACATACAAAATTAAGATATAAAATACATACATGGCAACTGACATACTTCACAAGTTTTGTTTATTTTATGATATACCTTATAGCTGATCACTGTCTCTTAAGATACAGGTCATCCTAGTTTAAGAGGCAGGGCTCACCCAATTCATGTAAAGACCTTGTGGTTAAAGCAAAAAAAAAAATATGTTGGGTGTGGCAAAAGAAGCATGAAAGTAGAATAAATGCTGTGGAAATGCGTTCCTTGCGAAGCATGTGTGGCGTGACTGTGAATGATAGGTTGAAAAATGATGTGATAAGATAACGGTGTGATTTAAAAGAAGATGTAGTGACAAAAATTGAAAATAGTATGCTTAGATGGTTTGGTCATGTTGAGAGGATGAATGAAAGGCGACTTACAAAAGGTATTTACAAGGCAGATGTGAGTGGAAACACCGGGAGGGGACGGCCTAGGAGAACATATAGTGACCTAATTGGTGATGTTCTTCAGAAAGGTCAGGTGCGTAGCACTCGCAACTGGCGTGCATGTGTGACCAGATGTATGAATGTAAACGAAGCAAAAGAGTATGTAAGGAGCGTAGCAGGTGGCGCTCTATCGTTTCTGCCTACTCTGAAAATGGCGTGAGTTTATGTATGTGTGTACGTAACTTTCATTTCGGAAGTCAGTGGCAAAAAAACGAAAATACAGAACCAAAGACACCGATCGACTTCCGAAATGAAAGTTATAGAGTCTCTGAGCGAAGCAGTTCCTTGTTGACCTCGGAACCCTAAACAGGAAAAAGTGATAACTAAAATCCTTGGAAATGAAATTAAGTTGAGGGGATTCAATTTGCGACGATCTTCATAATCATAATCATTTATTTATTTGTTAACATAGGTGTTTATAAATACTGATCTTACCTTAGATAAAATAGAGCGCTATGTTATGCCAGGAGGCGTACAAATACAGCGTGTTACGGAAAGGGTATCCATACAAACGGGGTGAAGAGTGTATCTGGTTCAGAATCTCTGTACAAAATTTCAGCTCAAAAGCACTAACTAGAAAATGCTTAATATTTTTTATTTTATTTCGATCGTTTATTAAATTTTAATCATAACAAACGTGTTACCGCCATTTCTTTGTGTGTAGTTTATTGACACCGACCAGCTGACTTGGTCTAGTGATGTGTAGAATTCAATTGGAAACATTTGATTTTTTGTTAAATGTTTCTTAACTTTTTATTTATGTAGGTTTATGTAGGTATAGGTATTAAAAAATATTGCCCTCTAGTTTGTTATCACCAAAAGAATCCGTGCCTTTGATATGTATATACCCTTTCCGTAACACGCTGTATAGTGTCAATAAAAAATAGGTACAATCAATGTCAGTTATTTTAAGTCACACTTACAGTAGGTACTTATTGAAAAATAAAACCAACAATAACATTATCTTAACTCCATTCAAAATTAAATTTCATCTATTTATTCGTTAACTGTATAGTAACATTTATCAACAAGTAATAATTTCATTTTTTTCTTGAAATGTATTATATTAAAAAAAATTATGGCATCGGGAATTTTATTGTAAATACATTCAATTCTTCGGGATTGTCCGAAAGGGGTACCACTGCCCCGGAAAAGAAAGGGCCAAGGAAGGAACACGGGTGGGTTTTAGTCAGTAAGAGTCTGACACTTCCTTCCGCTCCACCCAGAGCGGGAGGGGTCATTAGATGATTTCCCTTCCTCAAAAAAAAGGGTGGCTGGTAGCAGCTGGATGAGAGTTGCCGAGAATCGGGCTGAATGGCGTGCAATTGGAGAAGCCTATATCCAGCAGTGGACTGATGACGATGATGGATTCAATTTGCAGTCCCGGTAAGTTTGCTGAGAATATATCAAACTTAAGTTTGACATATTGATGATATTTCGTCGTATCCTACGAATAGTGCCCTAACAAACATAAGGGCTTTCGTTTTTATTGCATAATTCAATTCTGCTCATCATACCACATATAACCAGTTCAACAAAACAATTGAAAACGGGATTTAACGGACAAAATGCGTATAAATATAAAGAAATTTATTGAAAATAATTCTAGCCTAACCTTAAAATGCCAATACGCATTATAAGAAATCACCAATACATATTTTTTCATATTTAATTTAATTAAACACAAAAAAGTGTCTCCTGAAAAGTAGCTATTATGCAGTTACGCCCCTATTTGTAGGATACGACGATTTGTCAAAGCCACTAGCGCCAACATAGTAGACCAAGACAAACTGGCCGTTAAAGGAGTCATAACAATTAAAACTGCAACGTAACTCTTGTCCTTAAGACTAATTGAGTAGGTTTCCTTATGTCACACCGCCACGAACGAATGGCATTGATCGGTATGTGAGTATTATGAGTTAAATAATTGCTTCTAAAATATTTGCGGTTAGGTTTATGATTGCGCATGTTCAAGCTTTTGCCTTTCTAAAATTAGATCACTGTTTTAGCATTGGTATCCTTGGAAAAAGTTAATTCTGTAAATTGTTTATTATAAAATTTATTTACTAAAATTTTATGCCGAAGTAAAAAAAATACTGTCAAAGGCGGACAAATGCCTGAGGCATTTGCTACCAGTCAACCTTAGAGTGATGCAGAGCGCCCTGGACGGTGGGAATCGATAGACGATTCCCGGCCAAAGTAGGCGCGGGATTGCGGACGGCGAACTATGGGCAGCTCGCCGTCCGGTAAGGACCCGGCCCGGGTCGACGGCGAGTTTTGTTCAAAGAGATGTCAGCACGCACTGACGAGGTCACCAGGACCGATGCCTACCAGGGTTGCGGGTTTGTCCGAAAGGGATACCGTGGCCCCGGCACACAGGCAACTGAAGGAACACGGGTGGGTTTTAGCCAGTAAAAGTCTGACACGCCCTCCTGCTCCGCCCAGAGCGGGAGAAATTATTTGATCATTTCCCACCCAAAAAAAAAAAGGTGGTGCAGAGACAAAACATAATATTATTTTAGAAGTGAAACTTCTTTGCACACTCTGGTCGATGACGCTGTATCGCGTATACTCGGCATTGAATCACGTATACTCGCCTCCAGTCGTAAGTTTTCACATCTATCGTGTGGTCATAACCAAACATCGTCTTTTGTTTTATGTGACCTAGTGCGTGTCGAAGAAACAAATTTATGTAAAATAACGAAGACTACATATCAGACTTAAAAAACACATAATATTAGTAACAGACAAACTGGGCCTCAAGTCTGCTATTGCAATAGTGCCAGAATGGTCTATCATTGATTTCATAATTGTTGATTTTAACAAGTTTGGTAATCTACTAATATAATGGCGTCATTATGACTTTCCAATGGTCAGCCACTGACACTCCATTGAAAGAATTGGTAATCTCGTACATAATGACAAATGAAACTTCCTACTAAACTTGAACTTCCTACTACTTCAGATTGCTTATAACACTAATAAATAATATGTAATAATATATATAAATGAAATCTGGCATGAATAAATGTTCAAAATGCCATTGTAATACAAATCTATTACGAGACCATTGACCGACCAATGATCGACCATTATGAATTTAGCAGATTACGAACTTTTAGCAAAATGACAATGGGATCGTGTTGGAGTGACGAATTTATAAAAATAGCAGACTTGGGCCCCCTGGTCTGCTACGCTCTGCATTGAACGCCCATACTCGTATTGCCCAACAAAAAGTATTTACTAATTTAGCATAGCTGCATTACTGGCCAAATCTGGGAAAAGGCAAAAAACGCCTGCGATTCTGCTCAAGGGGGATGCGATAAAGTAGGCCACGAAATTCAAATCATACCTCTTTTTGCAATTCACAGGCCAGTGTCGCAGTGTGTTGTATTGATGACTTTTATGATAAAGTATAATTCTGTAAATACAAATTTTTACGATTGCAAATCAAATTTTGATCAACACACAACAGTATACTGACCAGCCAATTGCCAAAAAATAATAGAAAATTTAAATTTGGCGGGCTATCCGGGCGCTTTTGGCTTGACTTTGCGTGGAATACAGACATGAAAAAATGAAATGTGGAAAACCAGCGTCAGAAGCACCTGTCTGGCATTAATGCTGAAATGAACCTTTTTGTGCTGAAATAAACCTTTTTGGCGCAGCCGTGAGGCTGACAGCTGCAAACTGATGCTTATAACATTTTTTTTTTTTTCACTCTTTAATTTGTTTGTATTTTGTGATCAAGAACTGTGACCAAATAAACGTTATTCTTTCGTTATTCTTTCTTTACATGATGTTGTTGTATTCGGCATTTCAAGCTCGCTGCGGTGTGAGTGGCAACCGGGCGTATTCCTCTCGCCTTAAATGTCAGTACATACTGTGACAGTGTTTTTTCTCATTTGATATATCAAAAAGCTTCCTGCTCCACCCAGGTGATCAGCTGTTTATTATAGACTTACAATGGTGTAGAGGGGGGCAGCGGGCGGCGTAATTAATTACCCCACACTAGGAATTTCTCCTGTATTGTGGGTGCGTTTACAAACATGTAAACTTACATACACAAACAGCCAGACCCGGAACAACTACTTGTAGATCATACAAATATTTGTTCCGTGCGGGAATCGAACCCGTGACACGCAGCGCAGCAGTCAATCGCTTAACCACTGCGCCAACCGTGCCGTCAAAAATGTATACCGATACCAAATTACAGCTTTCTGGTACTAAGAGTCTCTGAGCTAAGCCGCGGACAGACAGACAGACAGACGGACATGGCGAAACTATAAGGGTTCCTTGTTGACTACGGTACCCTAAAAACGACGGCATTATGAATAAGTGAGATAGTTCCAACATGATGACATAGTAGGTTACGCCCATTTTTGTACTCTATGCACGGAATACTAATCGTTTGGAATGTCCAAATATAGGGCAACATGACGATAGGTTTGACAAATGTTAATGCCAAGATACATATGATTAAAGCAGCTTTTTGATTTCTCATACTTGGAAAATACGCTTGATGTTACTTGATCAGAGGGAGGAAGACAGTTGGTACTTTTCGTCCCTGGGAAACGATTTTCCCTACTGTCAAAAAATTTCAAGACTATGCAAGCCATGTTCTAACTTTTTACACAGCCTGTTAAATCGCGGCGTAAAATTGTTATTAAGAGCCTATACTACCTCAAATGGTTTAGCATGATCCTCCGTTATGTCGAAAATACTGCAGCATTAATTTTGAAATAAATATATGGTAAAGTTGAGGATTAATGTTAGTACTATGTTAGCCGAAAACACGATTCCATAAAATTTTCTCGAAAGAAAAAAAATCCAAAGTGACCTCCAAACCGAACAATAAACCGCTGGTATTAAAAAAATACTTCAAATTAGATAATGAAACTTTGCATATTAACTGAACTAACTATAAAGCAGGTCTTGTGTTATTTACTTTTTTTAAATGACCATTATTTTCACCGTAAAACGAAATTACCTAAACTATCGGCGCCTTGGAGCCTTTTCCCTGTCTCGCTTGCTCGCGTGACCGGTAGCAATAGTGTGCGAGCGAGATACAAAGTGAGGTGGTGCTGAGGTTGTATAGACTCTTAAGTGGGCCCTTCTCGGTCCGTCTATCGTCAACGCGAGCATGATTGAATAGCTTGTTGTTTCATCCAACGCAATGTTAATGCTAACAGGCAAGTGAGAACGCAATAACATTGAACGAAAAATAGTGTGCGGAAATTTCATAAAACTTGTTCCAGGAAATACGTGTTTTTGAGAAAGTCTTACAAGTTTGTGAAATAAATGTGTGTCATTTAGAATCTCCATTACATGTGCGATGTTTCTATGGAGATGTTTTCTTTATTTTTACAATTTATGAGTACTTTATGAACGGCCAAAGTTCAGGTAAAATGTGTGCAAAAAGCAGATTTTTGGAGGCTTTTACTGAATTTGTTAATGCAAAAAAAAAATTTTTTTTCTTTCATAGAAACTTAGTTAAATTGCACATGATACCAATAAGTTCAAAATTTTTATTCATAGATTATGATCCAACGCCATAACCACGTACGAGCGTTTGTATGAAAAGTAAGACGGGTTGGCCGCTCTTAAAAAATATGATTAACCATTTTGCAACATGACTTTATACTTGTAATTTACTTGTCACTAAATTATTAATTAATTTACATAGATTTGAGTTAAATATAACCATCATCAATGATAAAAAATACTGGCTGGTATAATGCCACAGAAAAAGAAACATAAAAGGCGGGAAAGCTGCAATTCGATCTTCAGTTGTTTTGTTGAGTGCTAATTATTTAGGTTCACCCTTGTTTCTCGTTTTGTCGAAAATCTCTCCGGCTAATTTTAGATACAATAAAGTCATGTCGTATTATGATTTTTCAAAATAAAAAAATTTGCAAATATTTACAATGTTTTCTTTTCTGCATTACATTACACCAATTGAATATTACATCAAATTACACCTGAACACTACATCAAATGAACATTATACCTTTTGATCAATAGCGCAAATGTTGTTAACGCAAATAAATATTCGATGAAATGAAAATTATGTTAATCGATTTTATACAAATTGATTATTTTCTTAAACGTTGTTCGAATTAGTAACATTACATCAAAAGTTGTTATACCAAACAAGCGTGAGCCAATTATTTACATAGACAGAAATTTTTATAAAATGAGTTCAACAGATTCAGTTATGTACCTATTTGTTTAACTGATCAGGTTTTTATTAACTTTCCTCATATTTGAAATGAAAAACAGTGCTTACCTCGGGTGAAAGAACCTATTTGGCATTCGAAATATTTAAACATTCATAAAGCTAATTATTGCGGGATAATTATTTAAAACTCATATTAAAAGCACACTTTGTAAACAAGCATATTACAAGTTAAAGGTGCTGGTCCTGCTCCATAGGACAATAAATCGACGCCTCCTAAGTACAGCTAAGTAACTGACAAATGCAAATTTTATAGGAGAGCGAAATGAAGATTTTTTTTTTTAATCGCCGTAGCTAAGCCCCCTATATACGTTTGAGAAAAAAGTATGTTGGATTAATTGAAAAAATAAAATAAACTTGTATGTGGTAAATATAGGTATATACAATTAGACATGCCAAAAATGCAATAAAAATCATTTCGTGTATCTGGCAGATACATACGTATTATACTTAGCGGGTGTCGAAATTGTCCTAGGGAGCAATGGCAGTCTTTGGGGTCTGCCAAAAGAAGTGAAAACTAAGTTTTTTTTTTTTTTTTTTTTTTTTCATATATAGGTACACTTATACATTTAGCTCATGGAAAGCGTTCGGTGACGATGACGCGTGTTCCATGATTTTTGTTCACCCAAAAAGTACACATATATACACAGTATACATATAGCTAATGGAAAGCGTTCGATGACGATGACGCGAGTTCCATGATTTTTGTTCACCCAAAACGTGCTCAACGCGCCTAAAGAAAGATTAAGAAAGAAAGACAAGCAAGAGAAGGAAAGAAGAAGAGAAAGATAAAGATTTATACCGTATTTTTCCAATTTTTATTTTTGAATATATTTTATTATTATTATTATTATTTATTAAAGAAGTTATCACTTCAAAAATACCACAATGACATGACGGGAAGAAAAGGTGTCTCTCGAATTCGTTAAGTCTTTTAACACCGGTAATTTTCTGAGATCCCTTCTAAAGATTATGAATCCTACATTGGCAATTTATTTATAAACATTACATGCATAAATAAATTCTTTCCGTTTATGACGTAAATTGCATCAACTGCCAGTCAATATAATATGATAACTTATTCGGCCAAAGGATTACGGAGTATCGATTCCGCGTAGGTATATGAATTCTAGTAATAGGGACGTGTCCCGGGTAAAAAGTAAAAAAAAAACTGTTTAGTCCGTCAATCAGATAATAAAAAAATATTAGACACGTATTTTTTGCTTTATCATATTAATAAAAAATGACTTAGATAATACACATTAAAACTTGGGGAGTGGGGGCTCGTTACGTCACAGCTACGTATAAAATCTACTGAGAAGTGACGTCATGCCACATTTGAATTCAATGTATCGCCTTAATGTTTTGATTACGTAAAATAGGAAAAATACGTGTCCAATATTTTTTATAATCTACATAACGGACAAAAAATATTTGATTAGTCATCATCCCTATTAGCCTCTGCAGTTACGAAGACACTAATAAAGAAAATTAATGATAAGGTGCCAAATTTCAATCTCAAAAAATTACGGAGGTACCTGAAGACATTTTTATTCCTAGTCTTGAAAGTCTTTTCAAAACATCCTCTATTAAATTTTTTTTTTAAATAATCGACATTTTATCGCTTTAATCATGTATCATCAGGCTTTTAAACACCTCCTGCCAGGGTTGCGGGTTTGTCCGAAAGAGATACCGTGGCCCTAGCACACAGGCAAGTGAAGGAACACGGGTGGGTTTTAGTCAGTAAAAGTCTGACACGCCCTCTCGCTCCGCCCAAAGCGGGAGAACTTATTTGATAATTTCCCACCCAAAAAAAAGGCTTTTAAACACTTATTAAATAACGAGCTGAACCGACAAACGTTTTCCTATCCGAATTTCAATAATTCATACAAAATTCCCATAGAAAATGCACTTTCAGTTTCCCCAATTTCCCCAATTTTTCCGGCAACTTTACCATTTTTTTTTATTTCCATTAAAACCTAATTCGGTCCACTACAAATATTTTAAAACAAAAAAAAGCAAATTATTTAGGTAATAAAACAAAAAACCAAAAGCAAAAACACATAACTGAAAAGAGAAAAACAAACATTAAAATCTATAGAATTTTTGTATTGCATGGGGACAAACAAAATTCACACCATCAGGTTATTGGTTCGTCCCCGCCTTTTTTTTTGGTTGGCATATTATCAAATAACTTTTCCCGCTCTGGGCGGAGCGAGAGGACGTGTCAGAATTTTACTGACTAAAACCCACCCGTGTTCCTTCAGTTGCCTGTGTGCCAGAGCCACGGTATCTTTTTCGGATAAACCCGCAACCCTGGCAGGCAACGGTCCTAGCGGACCCCGTCAGTGCGTGCTGACTGTTTGTCCCCGCCTGCGATACCAAACTTCTTGTGGTTGTTCTACGTCAGAACTCAAGATTATCATAAAGCTGCTAGGCGTCTTTTTGACGTTAACAACTTTTACAACAGCATCAGGTGAAGAAGAGACCCAGAGAAGCCAAAATGCCAGTACTTTGGAGGTAGCCCGTGCTTGAGCGGGAAATGACTAATCATTTGAAAAAGACAGTCGACAGTCCGACAGTCGGGCTGGTCCACAAATTTAAAGTCGCTCAGCGCGCTATGGAGCGGGCTATGCTCGGAGTTTCTTTGAAGGATAAAATCAGGAATGAAATTATCCGAAAGAGAACCGGAGTTACCGACATAGCTTGCAGAGTAAGCAAGCTGAAGTAGCAGTGGGCTGGCCATATTTGTCGAAGGACCGATGGCCGGTGGAGCAGACGAGTCCTGGAGTGGAGACCGCGTATCGGCAAGCGTAGTGTGGGACGCCCCTCAGCTAGATGGACCGACGACCTCAAAAAGGTGGCTGGGATAGACTGGATGCGGAAGACGGAGGACAGGGTGTTGTGGCGCAGCATGGGAGAGGCCTATGTTCAGCAGTGGACTGCAATAGGCTGAGTTGATTAATTCGAAACTAGAATCAACTAGAATCAATTAACTATTCATGTAATTTTTGACGTTCAAAAGTGCATCTTCGTGCCTATTTGAAATAAATTATTTGACTTTGACTTTGACTTTGAAAAAGAAGTAATTTGTCACTACTAAAACCGTCCCAAATTCTGTGGGAAATGCAAAACAAGTGCGTGTCGGATCACGCTCAATGAAGGTTTCCGTAGGTTAATTTATTTATCCCAAGCAAGAACAAACTTAACATTGTAATTGAAAAACATGTTCCCCCATACATTCCAACTGCAAATGTAAGTTTGTACGCACAATATTGAATGATTTACCATGGTATTTTAAGATCATAGACTTCTTGTAGGTTTTCCTGTAATGTATTAGTATATGTATAACGCGCCGCCAACTCCTCCGCTGACGAACTTATTTCGGCCATAAATAAAAAAAATATGGCGATTTTTTTTTTTTTTTTAATTTATGGCCGAAATAAGTTCGTCATCGGGAGAAAAAAAAAGTTTACTGGCTCACCTGTAAAAAATTCTCATTTGAGGTTCGCCCCTTTACGGCGTTGGCGACGACCTATTCTCTGTATTTTTCATCATTTTAGTCTCATCAGTTTCGGAGATGGTAAATTTTCATCTATTTTCATTAATAATAATATTACTTAATTTATTTCAAACGAATTATTTTAACATTTAAATTGAAATCCTCATAAAAACCACTTTAATTTTTCACACATTGATATTTGACACGGTACAGTTTGCAAATCAGCTGTGGCAGACGGACAGACAGACAGACAGACAGACACACAGATACAGATCCTATAAGGGTACCGTTTTTTACTTTTCGAGGTATGGAACCCTAAAATATTAATAGTTTGACATCTAAGGTACAAATCTGAATGAATCATATATTGAATTTCCATTACTAGGTTTTCGATTCAATAAACATGTATCAAGTTAACAAAATCTTGTTTCATAGACTTAAGACGAAGATATATGCCAGTGACCTTGAGAGGTTAGCTTGCGTGTTCTGTACTGAGCTCACGCAACGCGTCGTACGTCCAGCCAGTAATAGGACTCGCCCATCCAGGAGCGTTGTCCCATATAAGACGCATTATTAATTTATTATACATAAAACAAAAGGTATTTTAATAAAACACGTACACTGAAAGATCAATAATTAAATTATCTTTAAAAAGGTGAAGGTTTCAGAAAAAATACGCTTGATAGATTTTGCGTGATTCTCAGTTTTTTATCCGCGTTAGACTTATCTTTACAAATTAATTTCACTATGTAATATAAACATAATCTAAAATACTCATATATTAAGTTATTAAGAAAATGCTCTTATTTATCATATATTTTTTCCAAATCATTAACACTACTCGTTTAGACGTGATTTTCAGTATAAAATCATTAAAAGTCGAATATCGTCGTCTTAAGTCTATGCACCAAAAATATCAACATCATTACAGCAAATAAGCTTCCTCTGCTAAAGACATAAAGATCGGTGATTACTTCCTATTGAATATCATCTTGATAAAATACCATAATCGCTTTTAACGAAACCCAAGAGTAAGAGAAAACAACATAATCACTGTCAGAAACCACCCCAAGTTTATCATTACTCATAAACATTGAAAACAAGGCGGACCATAGCAACAGCAAAAATAATTCGCGCCAATTCGGTGAATCGGCCATTAACATCCCGCGTTCCAAGAATTCAAAAACTGTCATCAAGAACAAAAGTCAACAATTTTTTTTTTTTTTTTTGAGACCTTGTCCGTATCACTGGTCCGCCTAGTCTAATCCTTCATAGTAATATAACAGGTACTTCGCTACACTTTCAATAACACTATACGGCGGTTGTACTCATATAAAAGACCAGCGTAACACCACCAAAGCATTCAGTAGCTATCCTGCAGTCAAACAAGAAGTGCAAGATGAGATTTCTGGTAATATTTTATTTTTTTAATTTCGCAAATGGTGATAACAGAATGTTTTGAAAGTGGCAACAGTGATAATTTTGAAAAAAAAAAATTTTTTAATCTTAATTGTTTGTTGTTTCTGAAATGACTAAATTCGAATTTTCCACATCAAAAAAACAATCCTTAAAAATAAATTTTCCCCAAGTGAAAAATTGGCGCCAAAATCATACTTACTTTAAACTTTTTATTCCTCTATCTGTCAAATTTTCCCGCCAGAACTTTTATTTTTAACTGACCAAGGAAGTGCATCAAACAGCCTACAAATACGTTCCGTTACAACTATTTAATAATTTGACTAATTACACCTTGTCTCATTAATAAGAAAACGCTTAGAATGTAAATTTTTCCTATTAATCTTTTTAATTAACGTAACTATGCTTATACTAGCAACATATCTTCCATTTATGGTATTTAAAATCTCAAGAGTGCATAACTGTAATACATATTGATACAATTATGAGTAACTAGCAATTTCAATTAGTATGACAAGGTTGAATACCGAATAAATTAAAAATCCTACACCTTTAAACCTGTTTCTTGTAATGCCACTGTCTTATGAAGACAAATAATTACTTATTTAATTTTTTATTCTTTATAAAGGACTTTTAATTTATCAACATATCCATCAGTGACGACGGCCTCATTGATTACATTTCTTTTACTTTCTGCATCCGAATTTAAGCAATTCCTATCTTCTAAACTCACTTCGATACTTCATTCCTCATATCAATAGTATTTTGTTGGAATTTATGCAACACACAATTCACAAAAAAAAATTCTCTCTTTTTTTTATAGAGGCTTTTACAAATAGCTTATGTAACCCCATCGTATCCTAAACAATTGCCCTTTTACAAGACGTGAGCCATGAAGCCCTTCGAATCGTCGCCATTGGGTTGGGATAAAATTGTATGGAACATGCCTACATCAGTTCTGTTCAAATTCAGGGACCTAACTAAATTATTTCTACTGGACTCATATTAGACACATTCCATCAATAAATGCTGTAGGTCCGCAACAACTCCGCATTCCTCACAATTGGGTGAAGCGATTTTCTTCATCATGAAGGCAAATTTTTGGCATGGAATGTGTCCAGATCTGTGTCTAAGAGCAGTAATACTCAGCTTTCTACTAAAACCACTATTCATGAACCAGGGCACACAATTCTTGAGTCGGGCAAAGTGTTATTACGTTTATACACCTGGAATTTCGCGGTAGCAGCCCGGAGTTTGGAGTTGTGTCCGGTTGATGGAAATAAGAGCCCATTTCCCATTGTTACATGGGTCTTAAACATAACAGGCGAAATTTGGATGTACTATAACGGCTTCTCTGACTAGGGAATACCGGCGTGATGTTATGGGTTCTATGCAACCCTAGAAGTCCCAAATTCTTAAACAAATATCTCACTTCCACCTACTCAAACAAGAAGTCAAAATCAACAATTCAATAACAGAATACATTATGTTTGTATTGCAAATCTTATCCCCCGCATTGACAAGCTATTCAAAATAATGTCCCAACATTAAAATTATATTGCAAAACAATAATCATTCGGTCACATTATCATAATAGTCTATGACTAAGCATTGTTTATCTGTGGCGCGACAGTACGCGTATGAAATTTCAATCATCTGGTTTATGGTACTGAATGCTGGTCTAATATATTGAGGGATTAAATTACATGATATGGATTATGTCAATTTGTGTGTAACGCATTAAAATTAAAGTGTTTTTGTTGAGCAATAAGTTTAAAGTAGACGGTAAAAAAAAAAAGATATCCCAACAACTTTTGATTCGCAAAATGAGAACTATTAACAAAAAAATCATGCTTAAATAGTTCATAATAATGCTGTTATTTATGGTAAACCACGTTATCAACAGTTTTAACATGGCATGTGTCAAAATGAGAGTATTCTCAAAAATTCGAATCCGGATATTATTTCTACTAATTTCAAAAATAGTCCTTCAGTCTCGCTAGGTATTTACTCAATAAATTATATTTAATTAGAACAAAAACATACTTCCCACGATATTCAAAAGGTATAATCGATTAAATTAAAACGCGATTAGATCTTCGTATCGATACATTGATTCCACACAATAAACTTGATGAATGTGAGAAAATTATGAATGACGTTTGTTTTACGAATCCTCGCGTGATTTAACACAATTAACAAACAAAATTAACTTGATTTTTGTATAAATCTGCTTCCGATTGACGTAACTCCATTGGTTTTCTCTCTGAGAAAATTGTTTGAAATGAAAATAAAAAACATAAAATAGACTTAGGTAACTGTAGGTATGTTGCAAATGCCGAAATCTTCGAAGGCTATTTACACTGTGATAAATATACAGTAATTTCCTTTTTTTTTTTGCTAATCAAATACTAATGGATAGATGCCTAGATTAAAAGTAATATCCTGTACTTGATTGATACATGTCCAAGTATTTATCTTCAAAAAAAAAAAAATACCGTGTCTTGATTCGTGCCCAGTTAATGTCAATAGGCTCCGAGTGCTCTCCCCATAACATGGGACTTAAACATAACAGCATGCTGCACTAATACAGCTCAGCCCACCCCTTCGTGGAATACAGGCCTGTTGTTATATTTAATCTAAAATATTCAACTATACATCAATCGCCACGCCCTCTGATAACTTCCGTGTTCATCATAAAAAAAAAAAAAAAACGTTCTGATAGAAAAACTGATCTCATTCCATCACAACCCAATCAAATTATTCAATAACAATCAGCGCGCGTAATAACAAAAAAAAATGTCAATGACATTCCTTTCCACGCAATGTCATTATCAAGGACAGTCACAGATAAAAAATCGTACCATAAACGATATGTAATTATTTTTATGAGGTGGTTACCTACGCTCCGTTTTTGTTTGTTGACTAATTTGGTTGTAATTAATGCGTGGTGAGCATGCGATATTGCGACTTAGTCAAGATATGTAGTGATGATTCTAAAATGTAGGCGAATGAACTTGATAAATCGACTGTACTCGTAATTGGTTTGAAATCTCGTTTTCATAAACGAAAAGATCCAAGCATGTTCTCAGATTTCCTCCAATGTCAATCAATTGCAATTATCCTAATTATTTGTGGCAGGCGCTCCATAAACTCTTCTTCCATACATCTCTATCAGCCGTCATCTGAATATTCACCCCCTTTCTAGCAGTATTTTCTTTCACACAACCCATCCACAGTTCCTCTGGTCTTCTCCTAAAGCCATCCACGCTCTTACTCAAAACTTTTCTCAAGACCTGTCCTGTCTTTCTCCAATATCTGAGATCTATTTCCATACTTACTGCAACCATAACGCAATACCACGCTACTTTTGACACGTCAAATTTAGCACAACACTTCGGTACACGCACAATATGTCATAACAAATACGCGTGGTGTCAAGGTCCCTCATTGAAATGCAGAATGCAGGCACATCACTATTGTTGTGTTATAATAATGAATCACGCGTTCCGTTATTTGGAATGTAAAGGTCGTTTGTAAATTAATTTGGTCAATGAATTTTGGAGTCGATTTTAGATTGATGGATAGATCAGTTAATAATTTAATGCTTGACTCAGTTGATTTGAATTAATAAAATATCGGAATTAATGACTTGTAAAAATGTCTACAAAAAAAAAAAATCTTTAGTGTTCGATGATCGTACTTTTAACTTTGTCAATTTACGACATCATTACATCAAACATACGTCATTTGTCACGCTTAGCCAGACTTACAATTACTTTCAACTAACCTAACTAAATCGAATCTTCCGTTTCTTTACACGTAAAAAACATACAATAAAACTTAACATGGCGTCCCTTTTGTCTTCCAAATTCAAATCCGTCAAATGAATTCTGTCACGTAAAGAAAATTTTAGGCCAATGTCAGAAACCATACAGCCCGAACTGTCAGTTATTGTCCAACATGGAGCTTGCGAAATATTTTGACTAAGATATTTAAGGCGTTGGCCTGTTCTAGAAATGTTAGTAGATAGAGTTTATTACGATATTGTAATTGTAAATTGAATTCAGGTGAGGTTATTTCATAAATTAGGGATTGGTTTAACCTGTTTTGTAGTGCCTACCTTAAGAGGCCGTGCACGAAATCGACTGATTTTGATCAATTTTGTTCATTGTTTGTGAGAAAGGGAAAAATAATTTAAACAAAATTATTTGAGATTTGAAAAGTCGTGTTCTTTGTTTTGCATGTGGCAGAAAGGGATTTTTCAAATAAATTAAGTATTCACGGTAAATCACTAATATTTGCAACAAGTTTTCCGAAAAATTACGCGAGACTGACATTTGATCATCATTCTACAAAAAAACTACTTTTGATTTTGAAAATTAAAAAATATCATCAACATCATTATATGGTCTACTTGCATATGGCGGAACCACTTTTTTCAACTTCCATACAAAATATAGCAGAAAAATTATATTGAAAAAACCTTTTTTTGTTTTAAACCTCGTCAGTAATATATATTTTTCCTATTATTTAGCAAATCATATCAAGAAATCTAAAAATCACAAATTAGTCTTCAGCTATCCTTAAAATATAATCAAAATTTTATTTAATGATTATACAATATTTTCATCAAGTAAATCAATGGCGAAATAAACTATATTTTGGAGAGCACAAAAATGATGAAACTATTAAAAGCTGCTGTGACTGACACGAATGGTTTAGCATCATGAAAACTGTACTTTTATAGTTACACAGACTTAATGTTTCGATTATTTCAAGTTTTCTCACAATTAGATAAGAAATTGCCAAAAGAGAGTTTTTTTCGTGCACGGACCCTTAAATTATTCAATGGTTTAGGAAATCAGAAACGTTTCAAAGATTTTTGTCTCTTTAAAGTGAGATAGATTTTTAATCCAATGAGCATTTATGTGAAACAAAATATTAAATATTCCTAACTATTTTAGAGAAATCAATCTAAGCAGCTAAACAAAAATCAACGTGAGACTGTTTAAAAATCACATCACATTTGTAAGTAGAACAAATCGATGCCGAGAAACAAAATGAAGAACATTTTACACAATACAAAACGTACTGTAGCATGGTTCCTGCTAACCGATTAGAAAAATTAGCATCAACTGTTCATTTCACAACGGAAAGGTTGCGCGAAAAAAAACAGACTGACAACAAAAAAGTTGTCAAGTAAATTATTTCTAATGATTTATACTGACGTTGAAAGGAGGCTTGTTACACCTAAATGACAGGCTTGAAATTGGAATTGACATTTTGGCTTTGAATGATTTATTGATGTTTTAGTTTGTGTAAGTTTATAATTACTGAAAAAAAGTGTGGAATTGATAAATGATTTACAATCTTCTGATCATAATCTCATACCAAAAAAAAAAACAACACAGAGCGCTGTCAACAGTGACATGAAGCCGGTTTCGTAACATGTGTGCACTAAGTGAGGCGTAGCTTGATTGTAAATGATTGTAAATGTGTGTGTGTGAGCGTGTACGCACAGCGCGGAAGTGTAGTTTTGGCATGCTTCACTGTATTGTTCGCAGCGCTGTCTTGGTTTTTTATTTGGTCCGAAATCATAATCAAGATCTAGGGCATCTCAGAGTTAACCTTGAGAGGTTGAGACTCTTTAACCGGACTTTCCTGTGGTTGCCTTAAGCTCCTAACGAAACTAAATGCCTCCAGCCAGGGCGTAAAAACTTATAACCTAAACGACTGCGCGCTAAGGGCACCCCCTGTGGGGTACGAACCTCGGCTTAGGGCAGAGTCGGAGGGAGGATGGCAGGGGACCGACGGTAGCTGGATAAAATCAGGGTTATGATTATTATCCTGGGGATTTAATGCTACTGGCTCAGCTATAGCGCGGGCTGGCGCTTCGCTTACGAGCAAGGGTCGGGGAGAACTATTTAGTCGGGGATTTCGCGCGGGCCCTCGGCGGCGAGGTCGGAATGACGGTCGTGTATTGTGTATTCTCTTTCGAACTGTACTCGTTTCCCTACTGCTCTCCTGGTGGAGAGTCGTGGGGTCGTCTGGGTCGGTCAGTGTAATCAAGATGATCAATCGATTTATTTATAATCTAAATCACTGTCATGGCTATTTAGATCAGCTACAAAAAGACGCCAAAAAGTTGCTCGCATGTAGCCACTCTGCTAATCAAATGCTAATAGAATTTAGTCATATAATTTTTTTCGGCTAATTTCATTACTACTAGCAACCAAGTTTTCAATTACCAATATGGTAATGAAAAGAAATAAATTATTCGGCCCAGCAAAAAAACGGGAAACACGCAATGCCGTTTGAAAATGCTCATGTATACAATTAGCTTAATCATCCATTCAACCACAGCCCTTTACACACTGGACGATCATGGCCCATAACTGACAAACGGATATGCACGACCAAACCCGTTATTATAACGTTAACAACTAGTTACTGTAACGGATAACTATAATAACGGAAGCAAGCATTGAGTTATTAAAACGATAATTATTTCCTAATCCGCATACGTTATTTCAAGGCATTAACGCAATGAAGAAATGTTATAAAACCTAGTGAGAACGAATGCTAATGGTTTCACGGTTTGTTTAGCAGATAATTATGATTTTCTACGTTATTAACATATCATGTTTATGATCTGATGATAGTTTGCTCCAGGTGTTTTTTGGGTAATCGTTTGATTAATGATTTCATTGCTAAGGTTTCTGCGTGTTAAGTGTAACTTGTTGATTTATTGAGTAGGTACTAGCTTTTTCCCTCAGCTCCGCCCGAGTGGACGTCGCGTAAAAAAGTAGCCTATGTCCTTTTCCATATCTCAGGCTATATCTCTGCCAAATTTCATGACGATCGGTTTAAGCGTGAAAACGTAACAGACAGAGAAACAGTTACTTTCACATTTATAATAATAAAGTATGGATTTTAAAATTACCAACAGAGAGGGAGTTACAAATTAAAACATACAAGTAATGTTATTGTTGTAATCGAATCACAGATATATGATATTTAATCATGACAAATTCCTAAAAAGCGTAATAATATCAACATTGACCGACCTGAAACCTGATACTCGTAGTAACTCTTTCTTTACATAAAGAATCTAACTCATTTTATTATCGAACTTAGTATTCTTAATTCAAATAACCTGACAACGAATCCATCCACTCTTCAAACAAAATCACCTCGACTGAACTTGCACCTATCCTTAGTATTCTTAATTCAAATAACCTGACAACGAATCCATCCACTCTTCAAACAAAATCACCTCGACTGAACTTGCACCTATCCTTAGTATTCTTAATTCAAATAACCTGACAACGAATCCATCCACTCTTCAACATAATCACCTCAACCGAACTTGCACCTAGCCTTAGTATTCTAAATTCAAATAACCTGACAACGAATCCATCGACTCTTCACCATATTCACCTCGACCGAACTTGCACCTAGCCTTAGTATTCTTAATTCAAATAACCTGACAAAGAAACCATCCACTCTTCACTGTAGTCACCCCGACTGATGATCTAAAAACTCTTTCTAAGACTTCTTTCTTCTTCCGCAGATCGCCTTTGTTGCCCTCGTCGGCTATGCCTCCGCCAGCGTCATCAGCCCCCTAGTCTACGGGGTCAACGCTGGTGATGCCCAGGCTGCCGCTATCGATGCGACAGTTGCCGCCCAAGACCATGCACGTGCCTGGGGCGAAAGCCAGGCTCGCGCCAACGAAGCTGCCGTGCAATACAACGCTGAGGCAGTCCGTCAAGTTGCTGAAACCAACCGAGACCTCCACGAGAACGCTTACTGGGGAGGCCTTGCCGCTAGCCAGAATGCCGTCGCTGCTGCTCAGTCCCATGCTGCCGCTGTGAGCGGAGTTGCCGCTGCTCATGCCGGAGTCGCCGCCGCTCACGCCGGTTACGCCGCACCCTACGCCGGTTACGCCGCTCCCTTCGGCATTGCCGCCGCTCCCTACGGCATCGCTGCCCCCTACGGCATCGCTGCCCCATACGGCGCCCACGGCCTCGGCGCCCACGGCTACCACGGCTGGTAAATCGATAACCGAATCCAATAACCGCTATTTTAAAAATAACAGTTCTTTAAAAAATAACTGTTATTTTTTTATAACTGTTCTTGGTAGTCCCTTTGTCGGTTGTATCTGGCAACACTGGTGATGTGTTTTTTATATTGTCAGTGTTGCCAGGTAGTGGTTGGCCAGGGTTGATTGTAACACCACCGCCCAAATGGAAAGAAACATGCTCAAACGAACTAAGGTCTCATATAGTAACTCTCTTTGTAAATAAAAGTAAATAAAACATGCCATCACTGCCAAAGTGTAAATAAACACGTTTTTACAAAACAAATACGAACTATTTGATTTAAACCTCCTTGTCACCTAACCTTATGAATCCTACACATACCATAGAGGCATAGTTACACACCGAGTAAAGTCGACAGGAAAACATTGCAGAGCACATTCAAATTTTCAATAACACCTCCAAAAGTAGACAGACATCATAGACAGACATCATCATCAGACATCATTAATTTGATAGTCTTGGTCATCAAACAACGTAACAACATTCATAATGATATCAAATAAAACACTCACTCCATCATTAACTAACAACATCCAATTGAAAAAAAAATTACAAAACTTGTTTTTCTAAATATTTAATGTTGACTTTTTTTGAAATATGTAACACACTCATCATTCGCCTTCCTTTAAGGCTCCTACAAACAGGCGCGACACGCGACGCGAAACAAAGAGACCGCTCGTCGCGCTGCACGCGGTTTCTTTGTGTCGCGTCGCGTGGCGCGCCTGTTTGTGGGAGTCTTTATCTCAATTTATTTGAAGATGACGCAACACACTGTTCAAAGTATATTTAAACATGCTAAAACCATTAAAAGAAGTTTCTATAACACTTTTATCAAAATGAAACAATTAAACCAAAATCAGATCTCTCTAACTTGTATTTAACTTTACCGAGCGAGTAGACGTATAATATTAAATCTTAAGTCAAACCGGTAAAGTAGTAAGATACGAATCTATTGAGGTTTAAACTAATTATGATACATTAATCTGTCAGGCATAATGGACTTAGACATAAATCGATTAAAAATTAAGTATAAACCTTGGAATGGTATTGTATAATCAGACTGTAACGGCTGTCACCTACCTTATGCAAAAGGAGATGCATGAAAGAGCCTAGTGAAGTGCATGTAAATAATATTTTCGGAGTCGTTGAAAAAGCCTCTTTAGGTGTATTAAAAAGCCTCCTGTGGTGCATTGAAAAGCCTTTTAGGATGCATCAGAAAAGCCTTTTAGGGTGTAGTAAAATAGACTCTTGGGGCGCGATAAAAAAGTCCCTTGCGGTGCATTAAAAAGACTCCTACAGTACATTGAATAGCCTTTGAGGGTGCATCAGAATAGCCTTTTAGGGTGTATTAAAATAGCCTCTTAGGGCGCAATAAAAAAAGCCCCTTGAGATGCATTAAAAAGACTCCTACAGTGCATTGAATAGCCTTTGAGGGTGCATCAGAATAGCCTTTTAGGGTGTATTAAAATAGCCTCTTAGGGCGCAATAAAAAAGCCCCTTGATGTGCATTAAAAAGACTCCTACAGTGCATTGAATAGTCTTTTAGTAATGATCACAAAAATATATTTATTACAATATTAGAGTGTCCATTAATATTTTAAGGAAATCATGAGAATTATTTGAGGATCACAAAAAGAGGCACGAGAGTGTCCATTAATATTTTAAAGATATCATAATAAGAATCATTTGAGGATCACAACAAGAGGCACATTTATTACATTAGAGTGTCCATTCATACTATAAGAAAATCAAAATGGGAATTATTTGAGGATCACAACTAAAGGCACGAGAGTGTCCATTAATATTTTAAAGATATCATAATAAGAATCATTTGAGGATCACAACAAGAGGCACATTTATTACATTAGAGTGTCCATTCATACTTTAAGATAATCAAAATGGGAATTATTTGAGGATCACAACTAAAGGCACGAGAGTGTCCATTAATATTTTAAAGATATCATAATAAGAATCATTTGAGGATCACAACAAGAGGCACATTTATTACATTAGAGTGTCCATTCATACTTTAAGAAAATCAAAATGGGAATTATTTGAGGATCACAACAAGAGGCACATTTATTACATTAGAGTGTCCATTCATACTTTAAGAAAATCAAAATGGGAATTATTTGAGGATCACAACAAGAGGCACATTTATTACATTAGAGTGTCTATTCATACTTTAAGAAAATCAAAATGGGAATTATTTGAGGATCACAACAAGAGGCACATTTATTACATTAGAGTGTCCATTCATACTTTAAGAAAATCAAAATGGGAATTATTTGAGGATCACAACAAGAGGCACATTTATTACATTAGAGTGTCTATTCATACTTTAAGAAAATCAAAATGGGAATTATTTGAGGATCACAACAAGAGGCACATTTATTACATTAGAGTGTCCATTAATACTTTAAGAAAATCAAAATGGGAACTATTTGAGGATCACAACTAGAGGCACTAGAGTGTCCATTAATATTTTAAGGAAATGAAAACGGGAATTACTTGGGATTCGATTAAAAACATACCCCGAAAATCCTTGAAAACTATAATCCATATCAATAAAACAAAAAGATCAAAATATCAACCACTCCAGATCCCCATAAAAACGACTTCCTGAATTAAAAATATCGTTCAAAATACCACGAAGAACAAAGAAGGCATTCTTGCATATTCGCCAAGCCCTGTTAAGAAATGGCAGGTCATTATGACCTTTAAGGGAATGATAATAAGAGCCAATCAGGTTTGTATGTGTGCGGTAAACAAGTTACTTGATATCTAGTCTACCTTGATGAGGGCGTAGGCTTTTGTTGGTCGTGACATACAGATGGGAGGAGTGGTAGGTTTGTTGGATAACAGGATTTTGTGAAAAAGAAGAAGATGAATAACGTTTATTTGGTCACAGTTCGGGAAACGCAAAATACAAACAAATTAAAAAGTGAAAAAAAATAAAAGTTATAAAAAAATAGCTGTGTGCCTTACGGCTGCGCCAAAAAGTTCCATTTTAGCATTAATTTCAGACAAATGCTGTCTGACGCTGGTTTTCTAATGAACCTGTAGAAACAAGTGACGTCAACAAGTAAAAGTCTGACACGCCCGTCAGACTTTTACTGACTAGAACCCACCCGTGTTCCTTCAGTTGCCTGTGTGCCAGGGCCGCGGTATCCCTTTCGGACAAACCCGCAACCCTGGCAGGCACCGGTCCTGGCGGACCCCGTCAGTGCGTGCTGACATCTCTTTGAGGCGCGCGTGAAACACAACGCGCCGTCGACCCGGGCCTGGTCCTTACCGGACGGTGTGCTGCCCATAGCTCGCCGTCCGTCTTAATAGGGCTGGTAATACAAAACCATAATGTGTCAAGTTATTTTAGGTCCACCCATATGCACCATCGGAAGTTCACCTCATATTAAGAAACCAGTTAGTTGGGTTTTTAACCAACTTGCCATGCTCACCGTTCTCCCGTATGTCCCAAAGTACATTTGGACAGAATAATTTATGAATGTAGATCACCTTGGGGACCGTGCAGAATGAATAAAACGAGATCCCATTACGCATATATAATTAACATAATATATATACTATACCCAAAGTCTCTAATTCAGATAATTTATGTAAACAAAGTAATGTCAAGAAATGTCACTGTCAAAATGACAGGTCAGTGGTGCAAAACATTTCATGATTAATTTTAAAATAATCATCTATAAAATTAAATTGAATTTATTATAAGAACTATGCAAACAAAATACCGTTGCCAAACAATATTTCGGAGAGCACAAAAATTATGAAACTATTAACAGCTGCTGTGACTGACACGAATGGTTTAGTACCTTTTTTTTTTGTCATTGGCATCTCAGAGTTACCCATGAGATGTTGAGACTCTTTAACCGGACTTCCCTGTGGTTGTCTTAAGCTCCAAACGAAACTTAATGCCTCCAGCCAGGGCGTATGAAAACTGTACTTTTATAGTTACACAGACTTGATGTTTCGATTATTTCAAGTTTTCTCACAATTCGATAAGAAATTGATAAAATAGAGTTTTTTTCGTGCACGGAGCCTTAAAATAAGAAACTATTAGGTACTAGCTTTTGCCCGCGGCTCCGCCCGCATAGATGTTGGTTATAGCGTAAAAAAGTTGCCTATGTCCTTCTCCATATCCCAGGCTTATTATATCTTACAAATTTCATGACGATCGGTTCAGCAGTTTAGGCGTGAAAACGTGACAGAACGTGAAACAGACAGACAGACAGACAGACAGATAGACAGACAGAGTTACTTTCACATTTATAATATTAGTATGGATTAAGAGCGCTCATTCCCCGCGAGCTGGTAACGTAGCATTACTAGAGGATTTTCGTGATTATTTTATTAATTCTTAATCAAAGTACTATTTTTTGTCAGCCAAGCACTAGATCTTTGGTATTTATAAGTATGTATGCAATTTATATATAAACATTCCGGAATAAATACTCCAAATGATGGCGAAAACCGCATCAAACTCCAATAAGTCGTTTAGAAGAACTAAACGGTCAAACAGACAGACATCAGAAGCGACTTTGTTTTATAAGTATACTAGCTTTTGCCCGCGGCTCCGCCCGCGTGGATGTCGGTTATCGCGTAAAAAAGTAGCCTATGTCCTTCTTCATATCCTAGGCTATATCTCTGCCAAATTTCATGATGATCGGTTCAGCGGTTTAGGCGTGAAAACGTAACATACAGACAGACAGACAGAGTTACTTTCACATTTATAATATTAGTATGGATAGATTTGCACAGCCTGTATTTATTCGCACTTCCTCTATAAATATTGAAATAAGTAGCAGTGTCAATATAAGTAGGCTGAACTGGTGCTGCCTTTGCTTTAGTTTAATTGACATACGCAGGCCGAATGGTTTTAAGACCTTTGCTTGATTAAATATTTCAACGACATTAAATTTTGACAAGCTGCGATGGGACTTAATTTTGGCGGCAAAATAGTAACTTAGTTGACATTTTATAACAATGAGGTTTTATCATACTAGAGGAGCAGCGTCCTACTAACAATTGCAGAAAAACATAATCACTTACGAGTTAAGTCCGTAGCTTTGAAACGGATACATAAATAATCTGTTTGTCTCATTTCTTCTTCTGTCAAACTAATTACGATGGAACGAGACAAGAAATTGTCATCGGAAAAACAGCCAGAGTTGCCAATGATCAACGTAATTACCCCAGAATGAATGAAGGTATCTATTGGATCAATTACCTACTATGAAAGATTGTATTACGGAACTTTCAATAGATTAAAGATTTAAAGAAACTGAAGGATTTGGTACATACAAGAAGAAAAATTTGTCTATACCGGATGACATTTTTTACCGTCTCGTAAAAATTTGGGTATACTAGGTGAACGGAGTAGAAGCCTATGGCATAGTTTTTATTATTTTTTCTTTAACCTAGAAATAAATTGATCTATGGATAAATACCACACATTTGAAGTAAACTTATCTATCATACTATAACAATAAACACAGAAATTTAACAAAAAACATAATTCAATAAATAAATACGATAAATAATATTTAAATTTAAATCATACGCACCCAAATTTCAATATTTTTATCTTTTATTTTAGTTTTATTTCTGAAAAAAAAATAATAATAATAATAATTGCTATGCCATAGGCTTCTACTCCGTTCACCTAGTATACCCAATTTTTTTCGAGACGGTAAAAAAAGTCATCCGGTATAAGATCATTGTTTTATAAATCGTATTATTGGAAGTTTTATAAAAGGAGTGGTCTTTATCACTTCATAGTCAAAAATATTAAATCTATAAATCGGCCAAGTGCGAGTCGGACTCGCACACTAAGGACTACCGTATTAAGATCGAGCAAAAAACGCAGAAAAAAAAACATGTTCAAATAATTTATATTATTTTTGTTGTTATAGCGGCAATAGAAATACACAATCTGCGAAAATTTCAACTGTCTACCTATTATGGTTCATGAGATACACCCCGCTGACATGGTATGGTATGGGCATGTGATGAGGAGGGAGGAAACGCATATGACGAGGAGAGTGATGAAGATAAATGTGGATGGATGGAGAGGTAGAGGAATGCCAAAAAAAATATTGGACGGATTGTACGAAGAATGATAAGAAAGAGAAGGGAGTGAATAATAGAGTGACGGTTGACAGGGGGAATGGAAAAAGAAAATCTGTTGCGCCGACCCCAAGTAACATGGGACAAGGGCAGGAAGAAGAAGAAGATACACCCCGCTGACAGACATGGACGAACGGACGGACAGACAGCGGAGGTTTAGTAATAGGGTTCCGTTTGGCACCCTTCGGGTACAGAACGCTAATAATAAATATGAAGCTGATTTGTTTGTTTTTTTTTTATCAGAATCAGAATCGTTTATTTGATAAAAATATTTATCAACATTAAGGATCTTATAAGTAGTAAAGGTTCTTGCTATGTTTTGTCATTACCGACATACAAATTAAAATATAAAATACCAATTTAAATCACAAATATAAAATGTCAATTAAATTAAAAGATTGCAAATATTGTCCAAAGGTCGACCAAACGGTCGGTCAAACGGAACATAGTGGCCACTAAGCTCCGTTTTAATGATAACAATAAAACATAACAATTGAAAACTACTGTTTGTAGTAATAATAACGTATAGTCTTGTGAAGCACAACTTGACGAGCTTATTTTCTGCATTTTCATTCTAAAATAAAAGAAATCACCGAAATAACGATGAGGGCGCCACTGTGCGCTCGGCGTAGTCTTAAAATATTTCGTGTATGAATAGATACACCTTATATTATGAAGGGTTAAATCCCTCAGACATTTCCCATTCTAACTTGCACCGCAACACACACATTAACGTGGGCAAACCGGTCCAGACAATACAAGGCTGTGAACCACGCCTAGACTAGTCTAAACTAGTTATTGTTATACCTAGGTTACCTGGGCAACGGGTACGTAGGTTTGAAATAAATCTCTGAGTTGGGCTTGTGGCATTGAAAAGAATGCAGTGCCGTTTTAAGAGAGAGGAGTTATTACAATTCTCATCCGGTGCAGTACTTTCCAGAATCCACTTCATATTATTTTAGCATAAGTCATAAGTCATTTATTCATTTGTTTAACATAGGTATGTACAATAATAATGGTAGAAAAGGTAATAAAGAGTGCGCTATGCTATGCCAGAGAGCGTACAAATGATTGTAATCAATAATCACAATAAGAACACAGATTAACACAAATATAATCACACAATTCATAATACGGATTCATTAATAAAAATTTTAGCAATAGAAATCAATGTCAATAAAAAGAGAAAAAATAATATAAAAATGTCAATAAAGTAGGTACATATCAACACACCGACTGAAAACAAATAATAATAAAAATAATACAAAATATACCCCCGTTTAAGTAAGAGGGTGTCAGTTTTAAACCAATTCAATACAAAGTCAGCCTGTTTAAGTAAGAGGGTGTCAGTTTTGAACCAATTCAATTGAAAGTCAGCCTGTTTAAGTAAGAGGGGGTCAGTTTTAAACCAATTTAATTCAAAGTCAGCCTGTTTAAGTAGGAGGGTGTCAGTTTTAAACCAATTCAATACAAAGTCAACCTGTATAAGTACGAGGGTGTCAGTTTTGAACCAATTCAATTCAAAGTCAGCCTGTTTAAGTAAGAGGCTGTCAGTTTTAAACCAATTCAATTCAAAGTCAGCCTGTTTAAGTAGGAGGGTGTCAGTTTTAAACCAATTTAATTCAAAGTCAGACTGTTTAAGTAGGAGGGTGTAAATTTTCAACCAATTCAATTCAAAGTCAGCCTGTTTAAGTAAGAGGGTGTCAGTTTTGAACCAATTCAATTCAAAGTCAGCCTGTTTAAGTAAGAGGGGGTCAGTTTTAAACCAATTCAATTCAAAGTCAGCCTGTTTAAATACGAAGGAGTCAGTTTTAAACCAATTCAATTCAAAGTCAGCCTATTTAAGTACGAGGGTGTCGATTAAAAACCAATTTTCAGCGATTAGGCATTAGGAAATACGCAAGACTACGTATCAAACAATAGTGACGCCATCGAGGTCTAAAACATTTACCTACAAATTAAGTCTCTTTATCTCTAAGTTTATGGTAAATGCCCACTGATTTATGCGTCAATAACTTAAACGGGCGAGATAAAACAGACCAATTTATTTACTAAATTAGATAAGTTAAATCATAGCTGGAATTCTAGTCTTACGTATGCTAGTATTGTTAAAGACTTGATTATAATGCCGACAGCGCTAATCAAAGGTGAAGTTAACGGCATGTCGTGCGTAAATGTCTGTTGTTGGCTTTGATTTATAAATGTTAAGTTTAAAGAGAAATGTAATGAAAATTTAATCATGTTCTTTATGTTATAATTTTTTGTCCTCAGGGCTTAATAAAAGCCGCAGGGGAAATATCACGGCTGACGGAGCGGAATGTTGCCATTTTTAAATATATTTTTTATATAAAATTTAGAATTAAATATTGCGCATATTTTTTTTTTCTTTTAATATTCCTTATTTATACGTCATTGTGTGCTGCACCGGTCGACGTCATCACGTCAACGCCGGCTGTCACTGAAAACCAGCGCTGGGGCTCTGTCTCGCATAGGGTCGCAGCATTATGCTGAGCGATGGCCGTTTTGCGTGGATGTGACGCATATTTTCCCCCAACTAATTCTTTTCGTGTTTGCAATACAGCCAGCCATTCCTGACTCTTACGTTCTACGTTTCTATAAGTCAACTAAGTAAGTACTTAACTCCTATTTTGGTATGAATTGTTAAAAGAATATCGAACTTATCTCAGGCAGGGAACTAAAATTTTCGCACTTGCTACGCTCGCTCTTGCATTCAAGATTGTCTTAATTGAAGTCGAGTCTCGCGATTGCGATCTTAGCAATCGAAAATCGGGCCGCACATCAGAATAATTATGACAAGGCCATAAATATGTTTGCAGAACAAAAGGCTTGAACCCTATCCTGTCTTATCCTAATTAAAATAAATGTCCAACAAATCATATATAAAAAAAAAAAAAATAAGGGTTCATAGAGAAACTTATAGGACAAAGGATTGGCAGGGGGCGGCAAAAGCAGTTTTTGCCCCGCCTCGTAAAAATTCTAGATCTGGGGCTGTGATATGGTATGAGGAAAAAAAACTATTTATTAACATAAATAGTTAGTCGTAATAGCTATAAATAAAAGAGGTAATGAGCACCAATTAATATAGCACGGATATACGATAATTGGCAGTCACCTGCCATTTCCAGACCAAGTCAAACTTTTTGTATAGGAAATTGGCATAATTAAAATAGAACTGATAAATTACCACTTTCTTTACCGCTTATTAAATAATAAGACAAGAATTTAGTGTTAATTAGTTCGTTAAATACATCTCAAAGATGTTCCTTTTTTAGTTGCATGTAATGTACATCCAGCCTTAAACAATGTCCATTCCGGACATAAAAGGACCATTCCGGAATTTAATATCTAGCATATATTATTTGTGTCTAAAAAGGTGTTTTCATAAAATATATAATAATATTATGGTAGCCATTCACGTTACGATATACTTGCACAAGTCTAAACTTGTGAAAGTAAAAGACATGCGTGACGTCGAATGGCTCGGATACTTGTGCTAATTCATCCCACACACATTTATGTATACTTGTGCAAGTCTAATTTGGCACAATTATATCGTAACGCGTGTGGCCTGCATTAGTCTTCAAAGTATTCTCTTGACTTTAATCATTTGTTACAGAATTGTAACATTAAACAAGTTTTCATCCCCACAACTCTTGTGATACTTTAATAATCTACACACAACGGAAACCTAAAAAAAAGGAAACCGCAAATACGTTCCGTTCAAAATTTAAACATCGATGCATTCTCCTTAAATAAGTCAAAAAAACTGTACCTAAAATTCCATCAAAATTCCTACCATCGACGCCTCCATCTTAAACACGACACCTCGTATAAATCTGCTGCACTTCTGCACCTATAAAAGCACCTACCTTTCGCCTCGATATGACCCTTCAGCTGATCTGCTTTCGCTTGCAGTTTAGTTTGCATATTCTCCGCCCCCTCCTTCATTTTAGCCAATATACCTGGAGAGAAAAGGAGTAATTTAGTTTTCACTTCTCATGCTCTAAAAGTTCGTCTTTATGTTGTGCGTAGGCGACATAGTCGCTTTTTATGCTCGAAAGTGGCCGACACATAAATCTGGAATAAAGTTCATTGACCCGCATACATTTATTCAAATACGTAATTCCGAAAACAGAAATAATGACATAATCTTGTCCCGAAACGACCTTTATCGTGATCCTTGACTTTTTCTAGTAATAAAAAACGATTCATAATCTATTGTCGGTTGTATTGTTGTACCTACGCAGAGAAATTAAAGAAAGAGCAATGAACTTTATTCCAGATTTATGTGGCGACCACCATAGTGCATAAAGTATTTTTTATTAAGACTAAGATAATCATGCCCAACAGCCACTCGCACAATAAATCCGACTCCTGAATACTCGTACTAATGCTACTAGAACACAATTATTACAATATACACAGTGAAAGGGACATCGACGCGTAAACTGTAACCATGAATCATTCAGCATATGATTCTAGCATCACGTCACGTTGATGTCCCTTACACCCTGTATAGGGTATTTGTTTTGGAGCTAAAAGACTGCCCTATTTCTCTTAATACGGCGTTAGAAACATTATATATGCTAAAACATTCTAACTCTCCAAATACCCACCATGTTTATCTTTTTCTTTTAATATCCTTTCCATATCTCCAGCTTTATCTTTGACGCGTCCAAAGAAGTCTATCCGGTAATGAGAGCATGCGTAAAAACAACTTTTATAATAATTTTATTATACACTTTCGTCTTTCAAGAATTAACTTAACCTACGGTTGTAAAGTTGATAATTCTGTTATAGTTTGACCGATATGGCTGTACCGCGCCTTAATTATGTGCGCGGCAAGATGTGTAGGCCGCTTATTCGTCAGTGCAGGTCGCTCATTCATCAGTGCAAGCCACACATTCATCAGTGCAGGCCACTCATTCTTCATTACAGGCCACTCATTCGTCAGTGCAAGCCACACATTCGTCAGTGCAGGCCACTCATTCGTCAGTGCAGGCCGCTCATTCGTCAGTGCAGGCCGCTCATTCATCAATGCAAGCCACACATTCGTCAGTGCAGGCCAGTCATTCGTCAGTGCAGGCCACTCATTCGTCAGTGCAGGCCACTCATTCGTCAGTGCAGGCCACACATTCGTCAGTACAGGCCACTCATTCGTCAGTGCAAGCCGCTCATTCGTCAGTGCAAGCCGCTAATTCTTCAGTGCAGGCCGCTCATTCGTCAGCACAGATCGCACATTCGTCAGTGCAAGCCGCTCATTAGTCAGTGCAGGCCGCTCATTCGTCAGTGCAGGCCGCTCATTCATCAACGGTTTGGCGTCCCACCCCCCACCTCACCGCGCATTCCTAAGGCGCTGTACAGCGGTATCGGTCAAACTATAGCTGCAATTCCAATTTGTCGGTTTTTTCAACAATATTTGTAATTCTGAAGTGAATCTTAAATCAAGAGCGTAAAGTTGATATTCAATGACACACAGATCACCTTCCATTACGTTACAATTGAAATTTCACAAAGTTGTAATTTTGATGTGTTGGTTTTTGTCGATAGTATGTGTCATTCTAAATTAAACCTTATAAACAACACGATAAAGTTGATATTTATTTTTCTTTTAAGTCTAATATGTCTGTGTTACTTGTTATTCTAAAAAGAGAGTTGTTTTTTCATTTTAAGTAAATAATCACCTGATATTCTTTTGGTGGCGTCCGGACTTGCCGACTGCGTCAGGGCTGCAACCTTCATGTACTCGCTCGTTATCAATCCAGCGGCCTACGACAACCATATAGATATTTAAGAATAATAATAATCTTTGAGAGGCTAAGCTCGAAGGCCGCTAAGGCGCTAGCCGAGGTCAGATCGTGGATGGGTGACAATCCATTAATTGAGACCCGGTGCCTTAGAAAGCACGTTAAGCCGTTGGTTCCGGCTGTCATTCGTAGATCTTTGACAGTCGTTACGGGTCGTCAGAAACCCGAAAGTCTGACAGCCAGTCTTACCAAGGGGTACCGTACTACCCTAGGTAAGAATGGTTGTCAGACTTTTCTTTCCGAGGCACGGAGGGATCTCGGTATGTAAAGATGGTCACCCATCCACGGAATAACCGCGACAAATATAGCTTAACCTGATCAATTGACCCTGTTATTACTTAGCTACAAGCCCCTCACTGATAGGCATGATGATAAAACATATTTACCTCCAAACTAGCAGGACTCATGGCTGAATACTCCTCGCTGAGGAGTTCCACTATCAAACCCTCGATATCGAAGAATAGGATGTGGCTCTCAGGATCTGGGATATAAAAACATATGATGATAACTTAGTAAAAATATGCTTCTTCTTTTTTTGAGGCCTGTTTTGGAGACGGTGGGACAGCGAGGCCGCGTTGTGTCGCGGCCCGCAAAACTGGGGCTGAAGCCTTGCAAAACGGTAAAAAGTGAAAAAAAAAATTGTGGGAAAATAAATAAATTGGAAAAGGAAGGAATATAACAAAAACAAAAGGAAAAATAATTTACGGGCGATCTGAGGTCGGGAAGTGAAAGGGGGTGAGTTTTTAAGGGTAAATTCAGTTTATCTCGATTTCCGCCAAAACTACTAGTCCTATGGAAAAAAGTTACATGACGAAGTTGTAGGTAATAAAAAGATCTGTAACTTTTGTATTTACACTTTTTTCACATAACCTCAAAATTTTTGTGAAAAATTTAAATAACCAAGTTTATGGTTTTTTATTTTTATCTTTTACAAAACATTTTTTTTTTTTTCACTAAATTTGGTGAAAACTTATCTTTTTGTCCCAAATTTTCACCTTATTTTGACTTAATATCGAAAAAGCACCCTAATTTTCAATCGAAAATTCTCACGTCAAAATATCTGCTTTTTTTAAAAAAGTCGGTGGGCTTATTGTTCTTTAAAATCTCAACTTTCTGATGGTGTAAAAAAAAATACATTACTATGGTAAATTTTCTCGGAAAAAACAAAAAAAAAAAATACGAAAAAAAAACGATTCTTTTCTTGCTAGATCCCACTGAAAACACAAATATTTTAAATTAAAAAAAATTACATTGTGTTTTGGACATAAAAAGTTCGTTTCACCAAATTTCGTGAAAAAATTAAATATTTTGTAAAAGATATCAATAAAAAACCAAAAACTTGGTTATTTGAATTTTTCACAAAAATTTTGAGGTTATGTGAAATAAGTGTAAATACAAAAGTTACAGATCTTTTTATTACCTACAACTTTGCGATGTAACTTTTTTCCATAGGACTAGTAGTTTTGCCAGATATCGAGATAAACCGTTTTTACCCTTAAAAACTCACCCCCTTCCAGTTCCCGACTTCAGATGTAAATAATTTTTCCTTTCATTTTTGTTATATTCTCTTCCTTTTCCAATGGGTTTCACCCTACTATTATTTTTTTTGGTTTCAAAAATTACCGACCCTGGTCTATACAACACACTCACCAGCAGGATTGCTCCTGAAGCCCTGTACGGTGAGTTGCGCCCGGCGGGCGCGCGCGGGCTCGGCGAGCGGGCCCGCGGTGCCGGCGGGGCCGCTGTGCTGCAGCACGGCGAGGCCGCGTTGTGTCGCGGCCCGCATGGCTGTCAGGTTGCGGTGGCGGAGGCCTCTGTAAGAACAATGTGTAAGACCAGTCAAATAGGCACTTACGATAACATAAAGGACAAAATCTATCAAAAATCTGATTGCAAGTTTTGTCCCAAAGTGGATAAACCATGTAGCGGGAGCAAAAATACACTTTAAGTCGGATAAGAGTGACACTAGCTGGTTAATGTCACTCTGGCAGAGCGTCGCATCGATGGTTGGGTGGCGGCTGTCTTCTAATGATAGGAGTCACTGTCGTAACACGTCCACGACGAACTGCTATATTCCAACACAATCCAGATGATATTGAAGCTGCTGAACCACTAATACGATGACCACTTCTGATAAAGGTTATTCTGTGCCGTTATACACCGTGATATTTTAGTCGTCTTACAAAAGTGGTCCACTCAATGTATCCGACATAAAATACCTCTAGGAGATATAAAAAAAAAAAAAATAAGATTAAATTCAAGTTCATTAGTAAGAAACACATTTTTGCGTTAGGGTGAATGAACTTTGATAAAGATGTCGCCGCTACATTCCGCGACGCCCTTAGAACACAAGGCTCAGACTGCGCTCGTAACAGGGTGTTTCAAACTACGTCATGCGTCATAATAAAAAAAATATATAAATATATATATGCAGGAAAAGTTTTTTAATCAGTGCGCAATTTTTGACAAATTAAACTTAAACGTGTGATACACCAATTTTTTATTTTGATGTCTTAGTACAAAAAAATTAAGTTATCCGTAACGAAAGGTGTTTATTTTGAAACTGGTATAATGGATACTCGTCGCGCTACGCGCCGGCGGCGCGGTCAGTGAAGCGGAACACATTAGTAGGTACCTATCAGCGGTGCGCTCGCCCATTGATATTATTACGAATAGATTGTATCCATATTATGCTGATTTCAAGTGGACCAAAAAAAAGTATTAAACAAATAATGGAAACTTGTTCTATTATTGATACAGAACAACCACAAAAAATAATAATATTAGTAGTCATTGGATACACGAAGTGGGCTGTCGTTGTAAGACGATTAAAATGCCACGGTGTATAATAAATAAGTAATAACTAAAATCCACCTCACCTAAAGAAGTGTACAGCCGGATTGGCCAATCCATCACTGGATCCTGTCGACAGCGACCCTCCGAGTTCATCAGCTATAGCCTCGTCACATGCCGACAACACTTCTTCAGCTATCATACCTGTGTTGGCAAAAAACGAGATGAGAACTAAGGCATTGAAGTGTTTAGTTTTTATTGAAGTGAAAATTTATTTAGGCGCGTTGAGCACTTTTTGGGTGAACAAAAATCATGGAACTCGCGTCATCGTCACCGAACGCTTTCCATGAGCTATATATATATACTGTGTATATAATTATGTGTACTTTTTGGGTGACCAAAAATCATGGAACTAGCGTCATCGTCACCGAACGCTTTCCATGCGCTATATGTATTATTATCCCACTAGCTGCGGCCCGCGGCTTTACCCACGGCTTCACCCCTTCGGCTTTTTCTAAAACAAAAGTTACTCCTTATCACATCAGCTATTTGCCAGTGAAAGTCCCGTCGAAATAGGTTCAGCCATTTCGGAGATTAGCCGGAACAAACGGACAGACAGACAAAAATTAGCGATGCATTGAGCCCGATGCAGCTGTAATATGTGCTAGACTTAATGGGGCAGGAGGGTATTATTATTATTACTAACCATGCAACACTCTATCCACATGGCCGGTCTCCATTTGCCACACGAACACTGTTCCATCGGAACAGCCGACCACCATGAAGTCGTCTGCTGGTCTCCATTTGATGGCCAGTACGGGGAACAGGTGCCGGGAAGCCAGAGTCACGCATTTACGTTCTGTTAGACCTGTGAGAGAGAATAACAGTTATAATTAAATTAACTGCGCAAATATTTTTTTGGTGGTTCAGTATTAGTAATAGAACACATTTCAATTATTTGTTCAATACTTTTTTTTGGTCCTACTTGAAATCAGCAAAATATGGATACAATCTATTCGTAATAATATCAATGGTCGAGCGCACCGCTGATAGGTACCTACTACTGCGTTCCGCTTCACAGACCGCGCCGCCGGCGCGTTGCTCGACGAGTATCCATTATACCAGTTTCAAAATAATACATCTTTTGTTAACGATAACTTAATTTTTTTGTACTAAGACATATCAAAATAAGAAATAGGTGTATAATAAAACACGTTTAAGTTTAATTTGTCAAAATTTGCGCACTGATTAAAAACTATAATTTGGAAACAGCAACGTGCAACAATGACACAGAAAAGAGTCGAGAAAGCAGCTGGAACTAAGCCAAAATAGCGGCAACTACGTCGTTAAAAGATCCCGATAAATATCACCCGTCTCTCCAGTATTCCATTGCTTACTTTAGGAATCATATCCGGTATGGTTCTAATAAAATCCTTCCATATTCTATGGGGACGTCTTGTCTACCATTATCGCGCCCCCCGGTCTACTCCTTGATATGCAATGGTCTCTGTAGCCCCATGAAACATGAGGCTCCAGGGACTAGTGTGAATCTTAGGGTTCATTCGAGTCTGGGGCCTTACTCCCGAAAACGATTCAAGTTTGATTTTGATTCCGATTCGATTTCGTTTCTGATCCGAACTCGATTTAAAACTTAAAACTGACCGAAGTTAGTTTCGCTTCGAACCACCGCACGATCGTGCGCTAGTGTCGGATTCAAGAGTATGGATCGGCATTTAATTCGAACCCAATTCGATTGATTCAGAACTCGATGCTGTCGGGAGTAAGGTCCCAGAAACAAGTTCGAATCGGAATTAAAATCAAACTCGAATCGTTTTCGGGAGTAAGGCTCCTGGTCAAACCACGGTGGGAAAAAAAAATCTGAATGAACAACGAATGAAATGCTCGATGCATTTCATTCATTCATTCATTAAGAAATTTTTGATAATAAATCGCGTGAAAAGAGCGTTTTTAAGCTTTGTTTCTTTCTCTTTTTTTTTACTATAAGCTTTTTAGGGCAGATTTTGCCAACCCCATATCTATATTATATCCGTCGAAAAATTAAGAATTTTGGACCGTTATTTTTTATTTTTTCAATACAAAAACTATCAGACCTTTTCAGTACCTTTTCCGCTGTAGTTACGGTTTCAGGAGATTTCATTATCACAATTCACAGATTTTGAAAAAAAAAATACAGTCAACAAGAAAATGGGCCATTTTCACAAAAACTTTTTTTGATGCCAATCGATCCTGTTTCTTATAAGAATCAAAAAATTATATCGGACCGACTGAGGTTTGAGTACTAGAAAAGTCAGAAATCCCAAAAAACTCTCCCATACATTTCGTAGGAAATGATCCAACTTACTTTTTTTATGATGCCACTGCAAAAGCCAGAAAACGCAAAAAACAGTCTAAACGTTCTAAACTATTTTTTTTTTTTTTCATTTTCGGTTTTATTTTTATTGTAACGACCGGAACTTACTGCCCCATCTCAAAATTCAAACCTGTATAACATTTTTTTTATTTTTTTTACGATGGATTTGCTCTTGACTCTAGTCTAGGAATAAAACATAACATAAAAAAGTAACATAACATAGTATAAATCTGAACGGAATCACATTACTAGCAGAACACATTTAATTATTAACTTAGTGTAGTGTTTGGGTCACAAAGATACAGGCTGTGCCTAGTTTGGGACCCGCTGTTTAATTTGCCTGATTTCATACCATGCTAGTTGTATATTAAAGAACTTTGTGAGACCTAAATAAAAAACACATGATTCATAATTAATCTTACTTAGCAAGGTCACGCTGTGGTCCGAAGCAACGGAACAGATGCACTTCTGAATACGGGGCTGCAACAAAAAAATCGTCATTGATTAGGTATCAAGGATTTAAAATTGTAGTAAAAGGGTTCAGATTCATTGGAAAGATCTGTAAATCTCGAAAAGATACGAGACGAAAGAAAAGAAAGAAAGAAGAAAGAAAAAACGTTTATTTGCGGTAAACATGACGCAAAAAAAGAACACAACACAAAAAAAAAATAAGTTTGGGGTAAATATGCGTCACATCCACGCAAAACGGCCATCGCTCAGCATAATGCTGCGACCCTATGCGAGACAGAGCCCCAGCGCTGGTTTTCAGCGACAGCCGGCGTTGACGTGATGACGTCGACCAGTACCCGGTGCAGCATACAATGAGATAAAAAATAACATAAATACACAATACATAATTATTACTAATAGTTTTTAAAGAATTTGTTTCGGGTTTGCAGACTGTACATTAAAACATTTTTTATTGTAGATTCTATCAAGAAATACAAGCAAGAGTCAACCACTTCCGCCACCTTATCCAAATTCAAAAGTCTAATTCAAATTCAAAATTCAAATTCTTAATTAAGAGCCAAATTTCAAAATTCAAAATTTAAATTTAAAATTATATATTTAAAAAGTCAAATTCTTTGAATCTTTAATTCGAGCGAAGACATAAATAGGTTTAGGTTTAAGAACAACATTATTTCTCATACACAATTCACTTACTGAGAAACAATATCTAAAACTAAGATTAATAATTAGAACGCACAGAGATACCGATTACCATTTAAAGTGAAAGTTCGCGAGCACATTCGTAAGAAGCTGGCAGTATCATCACAACATTAATGTTTTCCCATTGTTTGTCTTATTTGTTTTAGTATATTCGTGTATTTATGTATGTTTATTTGTGCTTGTATATATATAGAAATTGGAAATTTGGTATATATATATTATATTTATAGTTTGTAAGTATCTATAAAGATCACATGATATTCTTGGAATAACTATAAAGTTATTCCAAGATTTTTCGTAATTGCACCTACCACTGTTTGTCTCTGCATCACCCAAAGGTTGACTGGTAGAAAATGCCTATGGCATTAAGTCCACCTCTGTACATTTATGTGCTTGAAGTATTAAATAAATAAATATATATATAAAATAACAAAACAAAATATAAAATGTGGGTAAACAGATAACTTATACTCCATCGTAAGTTAACCAAGCACAACATGGATGTATGAGTTTGAGTTTTTGATGTGGCATTAATGGCACACTCTGCTATTAGCAATTTTATTATTATAAGACTATTTCATTTTTTAGTTTATTATTCTATTTATATATTTTGGGTACTTATATGGTTTATAAAACATTTTGAGTATTGGATTTTGTTTTTGTTTAATAAAAGTTTTTTTTTTTTTTAAACTTTGCTCCACTCTATACCCAAAGTCTCTGATTCAGATAATTTATGTAAACAAAGTAATGTCAAGAAATGTCATTGTCAAAATGACAGGACAGTGGTGCAAAACATTTTATCGTTTTTTTTGTTTGTAAATGATCATCAATGAAATTAAAGTGAATTAATTATTTATTTATTTATTTATTTATTTATAATAAGCACACCAACAGTACAGTCACTTACAATTCAAATAAAAATAACATCTTAAATGGTCGTTTTAGTAACCATGCAAATAACAGGTACTCGTATGCATGACATTAGTATATGAATATTAGAGACAAAAAGAACAATAAAAAGTGTTTATATTAGACCTAAATCTAGAATCTAGAACACTACAAACCAAAACAAAATATTGTTCTTACAAAATAGTGTTTTATAAGAACTATGCAAACAAAATACCGTTGCCAAACAATGTGTTATGTAGTGTGTCGGAGACACGGCCTATTATCGTCATACTCAGCCCGTTTAAGGCCTCTGCTAGATGTAGGCCTCCCAAAATCGATTTCCACTCGAAACAGTTTACAACCGTTTTCATCCAAAATGTGGCTAGATATGCAACTTACAATATGAATCTGTGAATTAAAAGTTGTATTAGTGTTGTTGAAGATTTAAAAAATTTGAAAATATTTGGATCTCCTGCATTGTTACCAGTATCATAAAATACTTTATACCAGAAAATCTCCTTTCTTCAATAACTTTGTTTAAAACCGAAAATTTATAAAAATAGTTACGGTATGATTATTTTTTAATTATTATTTCTTAAAATCAGTACTTAAAAGAAAATAAAACCTCCTTTTTCGCCATTTTATGTGAATTACCATTACGAAGACATTTTTTTGATATGTTAACCCCTTTGTTTACATAAATTATCTGAATTTGAGACTGGGTATAGGAATTTCTCCTGTATCCTGGGTGCATTTACAAACATTTAAACTCACATACACAAACAGCCACAAATACTAATGTGACATAAATAGGGTTAGTAACATTGTCCTAAAAACGAAGTGTTAGTCAACAACAAGATACGATTTACATATTTATTTGTGATTTTAAATAGAACGGCTGAAGCCAATTACACTATTTAAGCACGCACTGTAATTACTGACAGCAATGAATTACATACGGACAATATTCTGTCAGAGATCATTTTCAAAACCCTGTTAGGGCTGGCCATGACTCCAGCCACCATCGATGCAAATGCACCATTGATGAAAATTCTAGAATTTATACTCACACTACAATTATGTGGCGGCACAATCAACTGAGTAATTTCACCGGCGTGCACACAGAATCTATGCAGCAACGCACCGCTGAACAGATCCCATAGACACACTGCGAAGTCTATGCCTCCGGATACTAAGTGGGATTTGTCGTATCTGTTTGGGAAATAATCATAATATTAGCCTGTATTCTGAGAAGGTATAGGTGTTTGGTATAGCTATTTATTAGCGAGTTATGTTTTTGTCAAAACAAATGACCACTTATTCCCGACTTTGGAAAATACTAGAACCAGGACTACAAGTTTAAGAACCCAATACGAAGACAAATTGGACCCTGTTAAGCAGAAAAGATCCAACCAACGTTTAATGAAACGTTGGTTGGATCTTTTCTGCTTAACAGGGTCCAATTATGCATAGGTAGATATAACACTGCATTATTGAGAAAGAGTTTATGTGCATGGCTCCTCTTATTTATAACCATGTACCAAAAATTATTAAACAGCAACCTTTAAGAAGATTTAAGAATAATTTTAAAAAAAATTACTTATTCAAAAATGCTATTACTCTGTATCAGATTTTTTAAATGATAAGACTCGTTAATTTACAATGTGTTTATATTATAACTATTAAGTAATTAAATAGCTTTAAGTAAATTAAATAATAATTGTAGTATAAGTTAATGAAAATTCTTTGCATGCCATGAGGCAGAATGTACAAGGATTCAAAATATTGTAACACCTAATTGTATTAATTACCTACTTTCTATGCAAACAAATAAATCTATCTATCTATGGCCTGAAACTGCGTGAAGCGAACGCCCGCGCGGTTCCATTCAAAAGTGCTCCAGCGCGGGGACACGCGCGGGTCCCGGTAGTATATTTTTTTTTTTTTGGCGAGGTGTTGTTTTCTAAGTCATCATCGACACGACAGTTCATGCACACTTATGTGACCAGATGTATGAACGTCATCATTTCAGCCGAAAGACGTCCACTGCTGGACATAGGCCTCCCCCAAAAGGGGGGGATTTGCCATAATCGCCACGCTTGGCAGGCGGGTTGGCGATCGCAGTATGGTGTAAAAATGCATAGAGAACGCTGCCCATTCTCTAGTAAGTCCCTCAGTCGCCTTTTACGACATCCAAGGGAGGAAATGGGATGGTGCTATTATTTACATCCGGCACCACACGGAACGAATGTAAACGAAGCAAACGGATTATGTAAGGAGCATAGCAGCTGGCGTTCTATAGTTTCTGCCTACCCCCATGGGAAGAAGGCGTGAATTTATGTTTATGTATTTTTGTCTGTCTGTTTGTTCCAGCTAATCTCCGAAACAGTTTGACCGATTTTGAAGGGCCTTTCACTGACAGATAGATAGCTGCTGTTATTAGGAGTAACTTAGGCTACTTTTATTTTAGAAAGAGCAACGCGGACGAAGCCGGGGGCAGCGGCTAGTAAATAATATAATTTGAAAGAAAGAAAGAAAAATAGGTTTATTTGTCACAGAAACAAGTGCATACAAAAATATAATTAACTCGAGTAGGTAGGAACACAGAAAAATAGAATAAAATAGATCTCAATACTTTTATTGCATTCCACATGTAGTTATTCTTAGGTGATAAACTTACAATTAGATCATTATGGACCCTGTCGGGCACAGTAAAAAAAGTGAGTTAGGAGTAGGGCTTTCAGTCTCGCTGCATTTCTGAGTCCCGGGAAAAAATAATCGAGACTCGGTGCGGTCTCGAAATTCCCGGGAATAACGAGACTTCCGAGACTATTGTAAAAGTAGGTTTCCTACTTATAGGCTAAGCTTTTAAGCAATCATAAAAAGATATTTCAATCAAGTACTTTATTACACATAGCAGTTACAAACTCATTATAAAACCAAAAACTATTTATGAGAGTTTTATATTTTTATAGTGGGTACGTAAGAAACAAAGCGCATCAGAGAGAACCTGAATTTATTAATAATAAAGGTACCTAACCTGGTTAAGAAAAAGCTCTCTCTGCTTCTACGCTAGTGGGAGCGATAGATAGTAATTATTACAATGGTTTTGGTATTTCCCTAAGCCACTGGACAAGTCTCAAAAGTCTCGTTATTCCCGAGACTGAAAGTATCAGTCTCGAGTCTCGAAAATACCAAAAAATCGTCGAGACTCTCGAAATTTTCGAGACCGAGATTCCCGGGATGAAAGCCCTAGTTAGGAGAGAGTAGTAGTAATCTACATTATAATCACAAGCACAAAGCCGAAAATAGTCGAAATTTGTCATACCTTTGGTGTACATGGTGTGGATAAAGCAAACAGTTGACACGACCGTTGTGCCCTAAAAGCAACTGATGTGGAGGCCAATCTGAAACAATAATGATGAAATTTTATATAATTACTAGCGGACCCGGTAGACGTTCTGCCGTGCTAACGAAGAACGCAGTAACTCGATTTTGGACGATTATGAGTTATACATTCGTTCAGTTATATATTTGGAGTCAGCGAATCGAAATCTATTAAATCTCTCTAAGCAACTTTTTATTGATCCTTCAGGAACTCGGTTTTTCAGTAAGCAAGAATGCTATACTAAAACATCATAACAAATTCAATAATCAAAAATAAAAGTCTCGGAAGCGGCAAAATCGAGTTACTGCGTTCTTCGTTAGCACGGCAGCGTTGTCCTGTCTGAACGATCCTAGAACCCGATTGCAGCGCAGCGCCACCTACCGGGTCCAATTGTGTTTCCAAACCACCCAGGAACCCATTTTTTTTTTTTTTTTGTAATTGCCCCACACTAGGTATTTCTCTTGTATTGTGGGTGCGTTTACAAACATTTAAACTCACATACACAAACAGCCAGACCCGGAACAACTACTTGTAGGTTATAAAAATATTTGTTCCGTGCGAGAATCGAACCCGCGACACGCAGCGCAGCAGTCAATCGCTAACCACTGCGCCAACCGAGCCGTCGTAAGGACAAGAAAAAGATAATTACCATCAAGTTGCTGATGATTCCCATGCAACAGTTGCAGTTGCACGGTATGCGTTGCATTCACTATGACGATGGAGCCGTCTTCTCTGCCGACCACCAAACGGTTAGCAGCTAGTAGATATATCGATGCTGTTAGCTTTATTTCTGGAACAAATATAATTTAGATTACAAACTATTTATTACATGAACAGGCACTCCAAATAAACTAAAACAAACACTTGAAAAAAAAAAAAACATTATTTTTATATATATATATATATATATATATTATATAATAAGTAGGTATTTATACGTTATAGTAATATGTATGTATGTCTATTATAAGTTTACTACATATTTATGTACTTGCGTATCTATTTTATTTGTTATCTTTTTAATATTTTTATTATTATTATTATCTCCTCTCCTCCCTATTAATTAGAGCACCTGCCATCTTATCTCTTCACTACCCTTGGTTGACTGGTAGAGAATGCCTATGGCATTAAGTCCGCCATTGTACCTTATTGTGTGTGAGAAGTTTAAATAAATAAATAAATAAACTAGCAACACACAACATTTATTATAAAACGCGCGCAATCGTTGCCCGTGTTTAAAAGACTCGTGAAGGAACATTACTTGTTGTTGCGATTTTGTTCTCGTTGTTAGCTGTAATAATCTAGTCTTAATTTTTTTTTTTCACGCAACGGGCAAGCTCCTGGCCTTCATCTCACCTGATGGTAAGTGATGATAAGGCCGAAGATGGAAGCTAGCTTCACCCAGAATCCTCAACCGCAGAGGAACTGGCTATCTTACCCTCTAACTGCCGAAACACAACAAATGTTGTTAACATTGTTGTTTGGCGACAGACTTAGATAAGATGGTGGTAGCTAGCCAGGCGGACTTAGAACAAGTATGTATGTATCTATTATATAGCATATATCTGAGGAGCTCGTGGCTAAGTAATAACCGCCGCACGGGTCGATCCGTCAGGTTAAGCTACGCTTGCCGGGGTTGGTCCGTGGATGGGTGACCATCTTTACATACCGAGACTCCTCCGTGCCTCGGAAAGCACGTTAAGCCGTTGGTCCCGGCTGTCATTCGTGGATCTTTGACAGTCGTTAAGGGTCATCAGAAGCCCAAAAAGTCTGACAACCAGTCTTACCAAAGGGTATCGTGTTACCCAGTTACTGGGTGTGGAGGTCAGATAGGCAGTCGCTCCATGTAAAATACTGGTATTCAGCTGCATCCCTTTAGACTGGAAGCCGACCCAAACATAGTTGGGAAAAGGCTAGGCAGATAGATAGTATGTATTTATGTATCTATTATATAGCATATATCTGTGTATCCAATAGGACATTGTACTGTTATACTTTTTATTTTTGCACCAATGACAACCCCATTTTATGTCCAGAAATTCACTGTCTATGCTAAGGTTGCCTGGAAGAGATCGCAGTATGCGATAAGGCCGCCCGTTGTATATTTTATAGTGTACAAGATTTTCTTTTCTTTTGTAATGTGTAATCCGATGTACTCGTACAATAAAGTATATCTAAATAAGCAATAAATTAGAAGATGGCTTCTGGGGCAGTTGGGTAAAAACAGGTAAGAAATACATGGAAAAATACTGCAGTATCAAATTAGTTTTTATGTTATGCTACAGATTAATACAGATGGGACAATCCACAGTTTAGGTATGAGGCGGCGATCTGAACCGGCCCTGGTTCAGGCCATGGTCCGGAGCGAGAGTGCATGGGAGGGAGTCACCTCATTCTGCGAAGCAGTATCGCTGCAGGAGACGCCCTGGGCGGCGGGAATCGGTAGCCGATTCCCGGCCACCGTAGGCGCGGGCTTGCGGACGGCGAGCTATGGGCAGCTCGCCGTCCGGTAAGGGCCAGGCCCGGGCCGACGGCGCGTTGTGTTCCATGCGCGCCTCAAAGAGATGTCAGCACGCACTGACAGGGTCCGCCATGACCGGTGCCTGCTAGGGTTGCGGATTTGTCCGAAAGGGATACCGCGGCCCTGCCACACAGGCAACTGAAGGAACACGGGTGGGTTTTAGTCAGTAAAAGTCTGACACGCCCTCCGATTTCGATTCCGATTTGTAATTGGCTCTCTGGTGACTATGGTTTCCTTTTCGTTTGTTTTTATTAGCTGTAAGTCCTCCATGTACTAAATAAATAAATAAATAATTTCCCACACAAAAAAAAAAAATAGTTTGAAGCTACAAGTACGCGGCGGGCCCATCTCATTGGGCAAATTCAATAGGAGTGACGCGCGCCGCCGGTATAAGAGTTACACGATAGAAAGAGTGTCTCTCTTTCTTGTAGGTGAATATAACTGTAGGTAATAAGCGTTGTGCGACCTGAATTGCACGTTATTGTGTCGTAGCAAAAGTCGCTTTTATTTAAATGATTTTTCGGAATGCCCCATCTGTATTAATCTGTGATTATGCTTCAAATTTTTAAAGTACATTAGTTCACACGACAAACTTCAAACAGTTAAAAATTTAATGTCTGTTTTTGAGTATTAATACGTTAAATAAAAACAAAACGATGTTTTAATTTTGTTAAGTCGGTAACACATTCATGAAGTACGTAAACTACTAACCCTTAGTAGTTTACTTAACTACCAACCCTTAGTAGTTTACTTACTAACTGAAGATACTTCTGTTTAGAAAATACCTGTCAATCTTGTTATATTTATGTACCTTTACTTTTATACTTACTACTTTGTACCCTTTTCCTTCTTCTTATCTTTCCTAAATGATAAAATAAAATAAATAAATAAAAAACACAAAAAAAAAGTTTTGTACAAACATTGTTACAGCACATGTTTTTGTGTTGCGGGCATCATGTTTTCATGTTGCCGGTCTGCGAATGCAGACATATGTTTACCAACAATTGTTTACGTGTGTGGACAGGTTTTATAAACATTTCAGTACAGTCGTTTCTTAAATTACAAAATCTCTCACTAAAGGGAACTTCAAACTTGGGAGTTTAACCCATTTTGACTTCTATTCCGTAGGCATAAGGATGGCATTGAAAGCAAAAAAGTGGTTACAATACCAACTGTTTACTGCAGCTGCTAGTTGTCATGCCACCAACGCAACTAACCTTGTTCCTCCGGATGGTTCAACTGGTCCAGTATCCCGACGGGACTGGGGTTCATATCCTCCCACGCTATATCCAGACTTGTCACCACGATCGGTGCGTGTGCTGTAGACAATAACATTTAATTAGATTTGAGAGATAAATATATATTTTTTTTCCTTAAAACTACGTAGTAATGTTATCATTAATCACTACAAAACCGATCACAAAGGACGTGTTTTTTACTTAGAATCAAAACAGTGCAGAAATGTTATATGAAATCTCATGGTTGCACAGTTTTTCATTAATGCACTGTTTTTTTATTATTTATTTAGATATAAATTAACCACAGAGGTTTAATTTCTCCCATTTAGTTTAATATAAAATGTATGCATTAGATCAAAAAGATACTGGCTGAAAATAAAAATCGGCTGAATAAAACCGACTTGGTGAAAAACTTTGTTCTCATTGAGTTTTTATTTTTAGTAGGTATATTTTATCACGGTAGGTAGATTGGTAGTTGAAAGAAAAGTAGATTACGCACCTTGCTAAAGTGCGTAATTAATGCACTCGTGTTAATTTAGTGCCCTCGCATGCGCTCGGGCACCAACACAACACTCGAGCATTAATAACACACTTTGCGCTCGATGCAAAAATCTACTATTATTTTATTATTTTTATTTAATACTAACTGCATGCGTTGAAATTTCACGTAAAGTAAAAAAAGAGTATGGTCGAACTTTTTTAAATTTATTTTTGGCCAGAAACTCGCGGGCGTCCTCAGAGCAAAGCTTCATCACAATCTGATCAATGGTTTAGGAACGCATAGAGGACAAACATAATAAATGTTTGTATTCGTTTTATTTATATAGATAGTAGATAGACTAGCTGACACGACAGACATTGTCCTGTCCCAATAAATACAAAAATCCCATAGAAAAAAACACTTTCAGTTCTTCCCGACTTTTGTAATTTTCTGGGCAACTTTTCCAATGTTTCTTTTCCTAAAAACCTTAATCGGATGTTTACAAACATTTATTTAAAAATATACCCAATATATCCAGTCGTTCTGGGGCCCAAGTCTGCTATTTTTATAAATTCGTCACTCCAACACGATCCCATTGTCATTTTGATAAAAGTTCGTAATCTGTTAAATTCATAATGTTCGATCTTGGTCGGTCAATGGTCTCGTAATAGAATTGTATTACAATGGCATTTTGAACATTTATTCATGCCAAATTTCATTTATATATATTTTTACATATTATTTATTTGTGTTATAAGCAATCTGAAGTAGTAGGAAGTTGGAAGTTTAGTAGGAAGTTTCATTTGTCATTATGTAAGAGATTACCAATTCTTTCAATGGAGTGTCAGTGGCTGACCATTGGAAAGTCATAATGACGCCATTATATTAGTAGATTACCAAACTTGTCAAAATCAACAATTATGAAATCAATGATAGACAATTCTGACACTATTGTAATAGCAGACTTGAGGCCTTGTAGTGATGCGCTTACCAACAACCAGCATATTTTCATTTTTTTTTTTATCGATTGGACTGTGCGGCGTCGTCTACATTCCATACGGAGACTACGCCGGCTGAGTCAGCGCGTAGTGACAAGCGACGTTGTACGTCTACAGACGGTCTTCTGTAACAACTCACTTGACGTGTGGTTCGGCGTGGACTGCGCGGCGTCGTCTATATTCCATACGGAGACTACGCCGGCTGAGTCGCCGCGTAGTAATAAGCGACATTGTACATCTACAGACGTTATTCTATAACAACTCACTTGGCGTTTGGTTCGGCATGGGCTGCGCGGCGTCGTCTATATTCCATACGGAGACTACGCCGGCTGAGTCGCCGCGTAGTAATAAGCGACATTGTACATCTACAGACGTTATTCTATAACAACTCACTTGGCGTTTGGTTCGGCATGGGCTGCGCGGCGTCGTCTATATTCCATACGGAGACTACGCCGGCTGAGTCGCCGCGTAGTAATAAGCGACATTGTACATCTACAGACGTTATTCTATAACAACTCACTTGGCGTTTGGTTCGGCATGGGCTGCGCGGCGTCGTCTATATTCCATACGGAGACTACGCCGGCTGAGTCGCCGCGTAGTAATAAGCGACATTGTACATCTACAGACGTTATTCTATAACAACTCACTTGGCGTTTGGTTCGGCATGGGCTGCGCGGCGTCGTCTATATTCCATACGGAGACTACGCCAGCTGAGTCGCCGCGTAGTAACAAACGACGTTGTTTGCCGCCTACTGAGGTTATCACGAAACGCATAGCGGGCGGGCATGAAAGAAGCTGAAAACAATATAAATAGTTAATGGTTAAGGACCAAGCTTGAAGTTTTCCAGCGAGCAATGGAGCGCAGTATCCTTTGGAGATCGAGTTACCGACCAGATACGGAACACAATATTGCGCTACAAAGCATAAATCGCCGACTTAAATCTTTTTTATAGATTATTTTCTATTTTGTGAATGTGAGAACGTTGTAGGCCTAGTAGACTGTAGATTTGTTGGCACTTTTCTATTAAGTACCTGGTAATTGTTGAAAGGCCTACACTGTCCTCCTATACCTATTATCTGTTTTTTATAGTTTTAAGGTGTATTTTTTGCTGTAATGCCAATAAACGCATTTTTCTTTCTTTCTTTATTAACACTGTTATTTGTACCGTGTGGTGCCGGACGTAAATAATAGCACCTTCACCATTTCTTCCCGTGGGTGTCGTAAAAGGCGACTAAGGGACTTACTAGAGAATGGGCAGCAGCATTCTCTATGTACTTTTAACACAATACTGTCATCGCCAATCCGCCTGCCAAGCGTGGCGATTATGGCAAACCCCCCAATTGGGGGAGGCTTATGTCCAGCAGTGGACGTCGTTCGGATGAAATGATGAATGATGATGACTGTTATTTGAAAATATTGTAAAAGCCAATTATTTTTATCCTTTCCTAAAGAATTGGTCTATCCAACACTAAAAGTAGTTCCTGAGATTAGCGCGTTCAATCAAACAAACAAACTCTTCAGTTTTATAATATTAGTATAGATAAAATAATTAAATTAGGACTATACCTTATTATCAGGATGCGACAGTATCCCAAACAGTACGGGACTGTCATGATCCACAGTCGGACCATGGAAGCCTTTGTGATCCGGTACTGAGCTATAACACAACGAATATTTTATTAAATACATCAATAATAGTGTTATTTTTAATAACGTTTAATAAAAGGGGGGTTTTAGTGGGGATAACAAATAACACACTTAAAATTTGCCAAATATGGTATTAGGTAACATGCTTTTTTTTTTTCTTTCAAATACCTATCGCAGCATCATGTTGAGATAGCAGCCTTTTTGGCCTCGCACAAGTCTTTTTTTTTTCCACTTTTTGTTTTCAATATTCAGTTTTAAAGTTCTTGTTAGGGTTCCGTACCAAAATGGTATACAATGCCTATAATGCCAAATAATAATACGTGCGGTTCGTGACATAGGGGTTAACTTGAGTTGATTACTCCTAGAGAAAAATCGTGTCACATGGGACCTAATACCATAAGAGGGCAGAAAGGAGTAACAATTCAAAAAAACATCACAACAATTGAAATAAAATACAATAATTTGTAAATTAAAAAGAAACCACCAATTTTTTTTTTTTACTTCTTCAATTTATTTTTTAAGAATAATAACTGTCGTTTATTTTTACTAAGAATTACGACATCCACTTTTAAAAGGTAGGCAGAAACTACATACGTAACTATCCCCCGATTTCTGAAAGCATACTCAATTAAATCCATCGTCAAATGTCATATCAACTTAAATGATTGGTCGTTGAAATTTTTGTAAACCAATCACAAAAGCTAACATTATATTTGTCAACAGATTTAGGTCAAGATTCACAGACCACACTTAGAAGTTACTTTGCTAAGTAAAGTTAGCGTCGAAGACGAATGTGAACATGACCATTCATGTTCAAGTTTGTATGAAACGCTGGCAAACATACCATACTCTTAGAAGTTACTTTGCTAAGTAAAGTTAGCGTCGAATACGAATGTGAACATGAACATCCATGTTCAAGTTTGAATGAAACGCTGGCAAACATTCGCTTATACGAAAATGAACCATATTCATATAGAACGGTTACCTAATAATGTAAAATCAAAGTGCGATCTGTAAATCTTGTCCTTACTGATCTAACTTTCAGAAAAACAGGGATTCTAGAAGCCAAACATACTTCATTGCTTCATACATCATTTCATCCAAGCCGGTTGCGAGTACTACGCACCTAATTTTTAATAAATACTTTTATAATAACACAAAACGATGGATATAATATGATAGTGCAACTGCAAATGAAAATAATACGCTCTATTTTATTAAACTAACAAATATTTTAGGTATAATTTGAAGATTTTAAAACAAATATAACAGGGTTTAAATTATTTTATGTACAGACTAAGGTATTGTCATACTGGAGGCGATAACTACTTGCTATATTTTTTTATTTAATGAAAACAAAAAATACAGGTTTGTCTAGTGCAGACATTCTTCAAACATTCGCTTCGAATAGTGGGTGTCTTTTCCCAATGATGGAGTTGGCTTCCAGTCTAACCGAATACCAGTATTTTACCTAGAGTGACTGCCTATCTGACCTCCACAACCCAGCCCCTGGGTTATACAATACCCCTTGGTAACACTGGTTGTCAGACTTTCGGGCTTCTGACGACTCGTAACAACTGTCAAAGATCCACGAATGACAGCCGGGACCAACGGCTTAAATTGCTTTGCGAGGCACGGAGGGTCTTGGTAGGCTTGTAGAAAAATATCGATGTATCGATATTTTTTGTCGATATTTATTCGATATATTGATATAAAATATCAAGTATCGAAAATGTATCAAATACGATATATTTCTAAAAGCAACACCGTTGTCGCCACTGTCTGAAACCGCTGGAGTTCAAAGCCGTAAAAAAGTAGTTTTTTTTTTGTCTGTCTGCTTGCTCGGAAAATAAATTATTTTAATGCATTGCAAGTAGGCCTAACTGTGAAGGCCCAAGAGCTACGCTGATGTGGATAAAAAAAAAAAAACAATTGAATTTCATAAAGTACAAATATTTTTTTGAAAATTAGACCGATATATCGTTTTTTTTTTTTTCAACATATGTATCGAAATCGATATCGATTTTTTTTTAATTATCGATACGATATATATTGATACTTGTTCAATACAATGTGAACATATATTTTGATATTCTAAAATATTATAGAATAATGTAATTAATTACAGTAATCTATAGAATCAAAATTGATATTTATGTTTTTATTTTCTTATTTTTTATGTGTGCAACATTAATGTGCCTAAAACATATTTATGTAGTGTGGCAACACACTTTTTTTTCTTCCTGTCGCTTCGATATAAGGTCGTTGAGTGTAACTCGCCATTGTTTTTCCTTTTGCTAACAAATAAATAAGTGAAATCCCTATTTTACTGTATATCTATGTTTTATTTCAAACAATACTTTTTGGCAGTTTTTTCATCCCTAGGTCTTGGTATGTAAAAAATAACAAAATCGGGGGAAACAGTTTGGTGTTGTAACTACATACCTAACAGCTACATACAAAATTTAATTACACCAATCGATAGCTAAAGGATCAAAGTAATGGTTACAACGAAAATATTACCCGTTACGTAGAAAAACACTCGGCCGTGTTCACGACACAGCCACAACCCGATTTACTCCGTGGTTTAGCCTTGCATTTGTGCATGCAGTTTCGAAGCAAAAGTTTGACGAATGCTTACACTAGACAATGCTTTTAATCAGTTTTTTCTTAAATAACTTAATAACTGCTATCGCCACAGAAAAAACTAACAACTACCTAAAAAAAACTAAACAAGCATTCATAAAGTGCTAGCAAAGAAATTAATCTATCTACATACAAAATACATATAAACAGACAAACATTGTGCTGACCTACTGATAGCCCGGCCTCGCAGTTTGCTATAAAAGAAATATTTATATCTTCAAATATTATTGTATGGTATAGCTTTAAATGTAGCTTAGGATTAAAGCTAGCATTGCCTTTTCGGCAGTTAGGAATTTTTGTTTTTATGTGGACGGTATTTTTGGGTTCTTCATAAACAATGTTTATATTTATTTTTAATCGACTTCAAAAAAAGGAGGAGTTTCTTAATTACTTTTATTTTTAATGTTTAAGTGAAGTATAGAAGTTAGAGAATAAGCAGCGGCGTTCTCTTTGCTTTTATTGACACCATACTGCGATCGCCATCCCAGCCAGGAGTGGCTATTATGGCAACCCCCCCCCCCCCCTCCCCAATTGGGGAAGACATATGTCCAGCAGTGGACGTCTTTCGGCTGAAATAATGAAGTGAAGTATATGACATTTTTTTCACTAAAAGAAATATATTTAGAATAGATTTTAATACTAAAAGATAACGTAGATAACAGCAGAAAACACATGTTTTTCTCCTTTTATAATTTTTCTGGTAGATAGTGCCTTACCACGTGTACTCCGTGTTTTACCACGGACTGACGGGTTTTCTCATTCAATTTTGAACTTAACCACCATCATTTTAAGGTTTCAAATCGTTTAGAGAGATTTGACGGTTTCGTGTGGCCTGATGTGCTGGCCACCGTACCAACCTACTTACCTACTTGTTAATAAAGGAGATTGTTCTGCATCCATACATCGTTCGCCCCAGAACCAACAGCAAAGGAAAATTACTTTGCGTGTTCTAAATTACAAGTATATGCCCATGAAGACAAAGTTTAATGACGGACAACTTGCAGAAAGGATTTATTTCAAAAGAAAACCAAGATTTTGAGGTTATATATTAGTAAGAAACAATCCTTTCAATACTTCGAAATAAATACTAATAAATGCATGTCACTGATATTTCTATTGCCTGTACGTGGTTAGTTAAGCTAAGAGAATCAGAAAAACATTTAAGTACCTACTTACCTAAGTACCTATTAGGTATTTGGTAAATCTTCTAGTTTTTGTATTAAAATAGGTAGGTAGATAAATAAGTACCTACTTATTTATTTAACTACAATGCAAACGACTTTATCCTAATGTTTTTATGATTTTATTTATTTATACTTAGGTAGGAAGTCATATTACCTCATTATTATTGGTCTTATGTTAGTCATGCTATTGAAAGATTGAACATCACTAATTGTCGTCTCATCTAATTGTCAAAGATGGCGGCATATTTTATGTGATGTCGATAGTCGCTCTTTTAATTGTTCATTATGGAACGCAGAATGTCCGTTTCATACAGATATTCACAATTAGTCTAATAAAATATATTTATAATTATTATGTAGGTCAGATGTTTGTTGGTCCTGGGGCCATTTCCGACGATGTCCTTTATAATTAATACTTAGTGGCACCGAGTTGCCGTGTCTGGACATACCGCTACCGCTGTTAAACCCGCGAGGGTTTGTGTGGTATGCATAAACTTAAAAAAATAATTGTAAAAAGATTTTTGATTAATAAATAAAAATAAACGGTTCAAAAGTTGCTAAAATATTCATAACTTAATTTAACTTCTTCAAAATATTTCACATTGTTTATGAAAAACCCTTCAATATCCAAATAAATATCTATAACATAGGCATATAGTGCTCCAATGAGAATCTAATGATGATAACACTGTAACCAATGGCATGCCAATCGAAACTAAACGCTTAGCGAAAGGAAACAAGGTCTTTATTTGAACACACGCTTGAACATGATAGTTTTATATCTAATTTAAACCCAAAAATAACAAAAAGTCTCAAAAAAGGTAATAAAGAGTCATAGGTCTTTCTTAAACACTGCTTCTGAAACAGTGACCTAATAATAAACCAATGAGACAAGACCGATCATAGCTTCGATCAGTAATAGCACTAGCTAGAGGATTAGGAACAAAAACACATCGCTCAAGTAGCCGCGATTGCATATAACTTGATTATAAACCTAAACACTCGAACATAATAGTATATTTTATATCGAGGGACTAAACGAAGCCATAATATATTAAGTTGGCGTTTAGTCGAAAACTGTACTTTTCACTTTGAGTGCGAGAAAAATAGTCAAAAACATTTATTATGTATTATTCCTCCAGTCCATAAAACTTCCGTAAGTTTTTAGGTAAATCTTCCGCGATTTTGGCTTTTTGCTCGACATCAAACTCTTCACTGTCACTGGACATTCTTAATTAATTGATTTAAAACCGAACAAATTTACACTCGACAAATATTCTGAAATTTTCGCGGTCAGTTTTTTCTTCTAAACCAGTCACAGATTAACAATTTAAAACACATAGTGAAAGTTGTTCATAATGATGAGTACAGTGACCCCTTAAGAGGATGCCCATGAATTCAATTTCATCCTGTATAATTGATTGAGAAAATGGACGAAGTAAGAAATGAGGATATACGGGGAAGTTTGAAATTAGTGTCAGTGGAACAACTTGAAAGGAAATCGTTCAGCTTGGTATGGGCAAGTAATGAGGAGGGAGGAAACACATGTGACTAAAAGTGTGATGAATATAACTGTTGATGGATGGAGAGGGAGAGGAAGGCCAAAGAAAAGATGAATATTGTGTGAGGAATGATTTGAAAGAGAATGGAGTGAATGACAGCGTGTCGGTTGCCAGGGGCAGATGGAAGAAGAAAATGTGTTGCGTCGACCCCCAGTAACAAGGGACAAGAGCAGGGAGATGATGAGATAGATTTGGATGATTACCATGTTCAAGATTTTAAGTTTGAGCTTGCAAAATTAGATACACTAACTTTTCATTCGCGTTGAGTTCAATATACACCTTATCCATTTTTTTGCAATATTAAATTTTGATTGATTGTTTTAGTAATTAGTTGCTATCATTCACATATGTTTGCAATCACAAATGATATAGTACTTCAAATTTTTATTTATTTATCTACATACATAGTGTCCCAAATCGTAGTGTAGCTCAGTTAAACTAACTTTCATTTCTCATAATTGGAAATTATGCTTGGAGTTACCTGATCAGAGGGATGAAAACAGTACTTTTCTTCCCTGGGAAACGATATTCCCTGCTGTCAAAAAAATTTAAAACTTTGCAAGTCATGTCCCAACTTTAAAGCCACTCTGTTAGATCGCGGCGTAAAATTGTAGTTAAAAATTATTATCAAAATTTTGTAACATGACTTTATACTTATGATTTACTTTTCACTGAATTATTATTTAATTTATATAGATTGCAGCTAAGTATTTACCATCATCAGTGATACAAAATACTTGCTGGTAGAATGCCACAGAAAAAGAAACAAAAAAAGGCGGGAAAGCGGCAATTCGATCTTCAGTTGTTTTTTCGAGTGCTGAATTATTTACATAAACAAATATTTGTATAAAATTTGTTAATCAGATTCAGATATGTATTTGTTTAACTAATCAGGTTTTTATTTACTTTCCTCATATTCGAAATGAAAAACGAGAGTGTTTACCTCGGGTGAATGAACCTATTTAGGCACTCGACAAACCATCTCGTACCTAAATAGGTCCTTTTCATCCCTTGTATTACAATCTACTATTACTTTACAGAAGCATCGGAGTTTTGTTTATTTTTTTATCGCTTGAGATCGCAAACACTAGCTTAGTTAGCGTTTATATAAGTGTAAAACAATCCTTATAGCATCCTAGCCAATTATGTCAAAAAATATTTTCAGTGGTAGTTTGTTACCGGAATAGTCAGTAATTTATAAGGTAATCAGTCAGATAGAACAGTCTAAAGCACTCTAAAGGAAAAAGGGTAATTATTTAGGTAAGGAGTCAGGAAATCATTATCAAAACGTTGTCAAGGAGTCAGTACATCAGTCGCAAAACTATCCACGTATAGTTTGCTTAAATATGATATCAATAATCTGTAAGAAAATTAGTCAAGGAGCTATCATCGAACTTAGTCAAGGAGTCAGAGCCAATAAATAATGTTATCTGATACAGCATTAGACAAATAACGGCTAAATAACGACAGTTATTGTGTAATATTGTTGAAATTACTGCACTTGAGAGTTATTTTTTTAATGTAAATGGTAAATAGATTACAGTGCTTTGTATTTATCGTGAAATAACGGAGTTTATTAAACGTTTACATCGAAATAACGAAAGGTTGAGAACAGTTATTTGTCTAATGTTATAATACATGGAGTATAGTCAGTTTTAAGTAGTCAAGGAGTCAACCATTATCAACAAACATAGTCAAAGAGACTTCACATCTTTAGTTAGCCACATCACATCATTATTTTCAGTTACAATCCTTAAAATAACTTACTTGGCAGGCAACCTATACAGATATCCCTTCCCCTCAGTAGAACAGACTAACACTCTGTCCGGAGCAAGAAAGTCGCCCGACATCCAACGCTCGCCAGATGGCGCTTGTATCGAGCAGAGGACTGAGAAGTCACCTGAAAAGAGAGTTTCAGTTGTAAATATAAGGCACATTTTAATGCCTTATTTTTTTTCTGACGGTATTATACAGGAAAAGTTTTTAATCAGTGCGCAAATTTTGACAAATTAAGCTTAAACGTGTTTTATTATACACCTATTTCTTATTTTGATATGTCTTAGTACAAAAAAATGAAGTTATCGTTAACGAAAGATGTTTATTTTGAAACTGGTATAATGGTTACTCGTCGCGCAACGCACCGGCGGCGCGGTCAGTGAACCGGAACGCAGTAGTAGGTACCTATCAGCTGTGCGCTCGCCCATTGATATTATTACGAATAAATTGTATCCATATTTTGCTGATTTTAAGTAGGACCCAAAAAAAAAAGTATTGAACAAATAATGGAAACCTGTTCTATTACTGATACTGAACCACCAAAAAAAATTTGCGCTCTGGTTCAAAACTTATCCTGTATACAGAACCAAAAATCCAAAAACATGTGACGTCCACCAACCTGCACTGAGCCTACTCCCTCTCACAGAAAGGAGGCCTGAGGCCTAACCATGGGAACGTTAAAAGCTGAATGATATAAATATATAAGATTATTACCCAACTTACCCGCATCATATATCTGACAGTACTTCGCACAGACAATCAGCACAGTTCTCTGGTTGTAAGCACAGCAGTTGAGAGACAGCGCATTCAAACAACGGATCTGTTTAGATTCGTTCTCGTAGATCGGTTCTGATTGCTTGTTTTCGTGGCCTAGGAGGGACCAGACCTGCAGAAGAATTAAGTTTATTTTATTATATGCTTTCTTTATCTTTTTTTAGCCAACAGAATTTTTATGTGAAATGTGCCTGTAATTTCACTAGCATTTAAGGTGCATTGTAATAGTATCTTCTTGGTTGGAAACAGCAACGTGTAAACCTATAACACAGCATAGCAGTGACACAGAAAGGAGCCGAGAAAGCAGCTGGACCTGAGCCAAAATGGCTGCGACGTCGTTAAAAGATTCCCCTTCCGATAAATATCACCCGTTTTTCCACTATTCCATTGCTTGCTTTAGGATGCATATCCGGTATGGCTCTAATAATCCTTCCATATCCTATAGGCTCGTCTTCCCTACCATTATCGTGCCCCCCGGTCTACTCCTTGATATGCAATCTACATAAACCGTAAAATCTCTCCAAACGATTCCAAAACTTAAAATGCTGGTGGTTAAGTTCAAAATCGTATGAGAAAACCCGACAGTCTGTCAGTCTCTAATGCTACATAATATTATATCATCAAAATCAAAATCAAAAATTTTTATTTCACATAAACCTACATGGGCACTTATGAAACGTCAGAAGCTAGGTGCACGGTTCGAGTTAGTCGTTTCCTATGGAGAAGAGCCGGCAAGAAACTCCACGGTTACTCTTTTAAAAATAATTGGCTTTACAATATTATTCAATAAACAGTGATCATAGGTATGGGAGGACAGTGTAGGCCTTTCAACAATTACCAGGTACTTAACAAAATAGAAAACCGCCAACAAATCTACACTCTACTAGGCCTACAACGTTCTCACATTCACAAAATATAAAATAATCTAAGTATATAAAATATTAATGACATGATTGCAATTACAACTACAGTAACATATCTGAATAAATATCATGTCCACAAAAGCCACTAATAAAGAATTGGAATTCGATTTGTAGGTAAATAATGTCAATTAATGAAAAGATTATGTCAAGGAAGTATGTAAAATAAAAAAAAAATCTAAATTAATATCGTTACAGGAGCAGTTTGATGTATGATGTCTTGTTCGGTTCTTACCTTAACTGTCCCTGTAATAGATATAGCTAGCACTACATCATCTTTTCTTGAAGAAGGACGGAGGACCTGGAAAAAACATTTAAAAAATAAGTACCAATTGCACGCTATTCTATGGTATGGTAATTAGACAAATACACTAGCTGCTGCCCCGTGGCTTTTTCCGATAAATAAAATGAAAACACGTACACTTTGTGAATGGCGGAAGTAAAGAAATAATTTAGAACCAGTATACAGGGTATACTGAATACGAATATCGGAATATGAATATCGGAGACGCTACACTCGAAGTTGTGGACGAGTATGTTTACCTAGGACAAACTGTCCAGTTAGGTAGGTCCAACTTCGAGAAAGAGGTCAATCGTCGAATCCGACTCGGCTGGGCAGCGTTCGGGAAGCTACGCAATATCTTCTCGTCCCACATACCGCAGTGTTTCAAGACGAAAGTCTTTGACCAGTGCGTGTTGCCAGTGATGACCTATGGCACTAAAACGTGGTCGCTTACAATGAGCCTTATTAGAAGGCTAAAAGTCACCCAAAAGAAAATGGAGAGGGCAATGATTGGTGTCTCCCTACGTGATCGAATCGGAAATGAAGAGATCCGCAGGAGAACCAAGGTAACCGACATAGCTCGAAGAATTGCCAAACTTAAGTGGCAATGGGCAGGGCACATTGCGCGCAGAACAGATGGCCGTTTGGGCCGAAAGGTTCTGGAGTGGCGACCGCGTACCGGAAGACGTAGCGTTGGAAGGCCTCCCACAAGGTGGACCGATGACCTTATGAAAGCCGCAGGAATCCGCTGGATGCGGGAAGCACAGAACCGGTCGAGATGGCGGTGTTTGGGGGAGGTCTATGTCCAGCAGTGGACGTCTTTCGGCTGAAATGATGATGATGATGATAAAGGGTGGATTTTTGAGACAGTAAGGGTAGGTACCTTATTCGTTGTAATTACAGAAAAACAGTTTCAGGAAACTGTCCTTATTTTTTTGAGAAATTTTCACCCCCATTCACAGATTTTGAAAAAAAAATACAGTCAGCAAGACTATGGGCCATTTTCACAAAAACTTTTTTTGATGTCAATCGATCCTGTTTCAATAATAAGGATCAAAAACTTATATCGGACCAACTGAGGTTTGAGTACTAGAAAAGTCTGAAATCGCAAAAAACTTTTTCCATACATTTCGTAGGAAATGAGACTCCAATTTTCTTTTTTATGTTGATTTAATAAAACCGAATCGCTCCAAAACGGGGATCCAAGATCCCCGTTTTGGAGCAATTCGGATTTATATATATTTTTTTTAAATTATTATACAGGGGGTAAAAAGACCCATTATAAAGCCGTCATTAACACATTCTATACAATTTTTTTATTTATCATTTATACAAAAGAACACAGGATTACATATTAAATAGCAACCAAAAACCACTAAGGTTTAAACTTGTGCTATCATAAGTCTATCTCAATGTCAAACTATACAATGAAGCATTTTATATGTACGCGTTATTGCTGATACAATTAATAACACATAAAACACACACATAAAACTAAGTAACTTTATGCAAAAATAATTGCTGGGAAGAGTCTTTTATTTTTGGTTTGAAAATTCGCTGTTTACGTTAGTGCGCAATGTAACGCACGCAAAACTTTGTCTTTATGGATGCACGCAACGGTACAGCAGTAGTGGGAGTATTTAAAGTTTAGTTATTACATTTAAAACTTACTTTCGTGAAAAACCGTCAATAATTTAAGTTGGAACTTAGACCTTCAATATCTCCGTAACCAGAAGTTTCCTCGGCATGGTCCAGTACAAAAAAATGATCACAATGACGGGAAGAATAAGTGAGTCTCGGCATCGTTAAGTGTCTTTTTACACCCATTATATGAAGGAGTTACTCACATGTAAAGCTGAAATCCAGTCTGGATTCATCTTGGAACTGAGTGAGAATAATATCTCCAGTGAGAACGGGTCCATGATTAGAATCTCTGCGTAGTAACCGTTGCAGAACAGACGAAGATCTTCGCTGTTGCACATGTGATATGCCTGAAAATAATACATTCATACATTACTTTATACTTAAAATACTTGTTACCTATACGAAACTTAAATGATATCTCGACATTATGTCGATTGTTGATGTTAGTGATTTGCTTTGGTATGATTTTTCTAACAAAAAAAAAAATTGTAGCTTCATATCCTCCTCAAAAAATATCGTGTGATCTTTATAAAAAATATCACCTGTATAATAACATCCTGCACAACAGGTATTTCACAAAAAAAAATCCTAATTGTAATAAACGTAACAAAATTTTATGTTTGCGGAGGAGACAACCTAAACGCATCCACACCCACATCTACTATATAAAAATAAGTCGGGTTTTCCTTCCTGACGCTATAACTCCAGAACGCACGAACCGATTTCCACGGTTTTGCATTCGTTGGAAAGGTCTCGGGCTTCGTGAGGTTTATAACAAGGTTTTTTTTTTATGGTTTTTACGAAAAATTAGGGTAGGGTAGGTAGGGTAGGGTAGGTAGGGTAGGGTAGGTAGGGTAGGGTAGGTAGGGTAGGTAGGGTAGGGTAGGTAGGGTAGGGTAGGTAGGGTAGGGTAGGTAGGGTAGGGTAGGTAGGGTAGGGTAGGGTAGAGTAGTGGAGTTTATACTATAGCTTTTGACAGAACGAAGTCTGTCGGGTCAGCTAGTTCAACATAAAAAGAACATAAAACAAAATAAATAAAATAAACATCATTCTCGTGCCCTAATCTCAATTTATTTGTGGTTGGCGCAACATGTATTTTTCTTCCATACTTCTCTATTAGTTGTCATCTCGGTAGTCACTCCCCCTTCCACCTTAGCATCTTTAACATAGATCTTTGAAAAAGTTTGTTTCCAAGTCCATTAAAATAACTACTAACCTGTATATTAGTATGAACTTGTGACAATTTTACACTCTCCCTGCATTTGCCATCAACCAGATCCCAGGTACACATCTCACCGGCTTCTGATGATGACACTATGAAGTTATTGTCCTGAAAACAGAAATAAAAATTATATAACAAATAATAAAAAATATTATAATTTTAAAATAAAATACAGGATGATTTTTTTAGATGGGGCAGAAAGGGTAGGTACCTTATGCGTTGTATAGTTACAGAAAAACGGTTTCAGGAGACTGTCCATTATTTTTTGAGAAATTTTGTTCCCCATTCATAGATTTTGAAAAAAAATTACAGTCTGCAAGAAAATGAGCAATTTTCACAAAAACTTTTTTTGATACCAATCGTTCCTGTTTCTTATAAGAATCAAAAAAAAATATCGGACCAACAGACTGAGGTTTGAGTCCTAGAAAAGTCAGAAATCGCAATAAACTTTTCCCATACATTTCGTAGGAAATGAGACACCCAACTTACTTTTTAACTATTGACAGACGTAGCTACAATGTTGAATGTGCCTGCCTTAGCTGCCCCATCTCAAAAATCCATCCTGTATCCATACTAATATTATAAATGTGAAAGTAACTCTGTCTATCTGTCTGTCTGTATGTTACGTTTTCACGCCTAAACCGCTGAACCGATCGTCATGAAATTTGGCAGGGATATAGCCTGGGATATGAAGAAGGACATAGGCTACTTTTTTACGCGATAACCGACATCCACGCGGGCGGAGCCGCGGGCTAGAGCTAGTAATATATAATTTCCAAAAGTCAAAATCTGGGATTATTCCCAGACTTTGACTTTTGGAAGTTATGGGCCTGTTTCAGAGTGTCTCCAGTTTCCAAATAGGTGCTATAAGAAAGATTCATAGAAAAATTATTGAATGGAATCTACCATCATCTTCCTGCCCTTGTCCCATGTTACTTGGGGTCGGTGCAACACGTTTTCTTTTTCCATTCCCCCTGTCAACCGTCACTCTACCATTCACTCCCTTCTCTTTCATATCATTCTTCACACAATCCATCCATATTTTTTTGGGCCAATCTACCAACCAGGTTAATCGGAATTCATCCAGGGGTAGCGAAACAGATTATAATTACACAATTTCCAACACATTTTTACCTAGTAGCTGAATTATACAAGTCACAAACGATTTAAACAACAATTTTCTTTACAAAAACCTCAATAATGTTTGTTGTATATTTATTATCTTACCCCCTGCGGTCAAATGGTTAAGGTTTTTTTTACTAACAAATACGATTTTCATTTTTTTTCTAGGTTTGGGTAGATTTCGTATAGACATATAAATTAAATTAAGAATTATAAAATTCTATCGATCCGTATTCTATAAAATCTCAACCATTTATGCAAGGGGGGTCAGCTAATTGTGGTAACTGACTGTACAATAAAGAGTTGAATCAATAAATAAACTCACCTGAATGATCGAAGCCCTGGACAAACACGTAACTGGTGCAGTGTGTCCAACCAACAAACATCTAGGTGTCATCTTCAAATTATCCGGATCAACCTGCCATATGCAGATCTGTCCATCATAGCAGCCGGTGACAAGAGTCTTCTGGTCCCGGGAGAGGTAGACCGAGGACACGCAGTGGGTTGGGGCGTGCTTGCCCCATAGCACTACGGGTACTATGAGGTTTGTGCCGGGCATGGCTGGGGAGAAAAGAGATTAGATTTGATTTTTCATACAGCTGCTGACTAGTTCTGTTGTGTGATTATAGATCTGATTTGGTTTTTTATTGGAATAAAAAATATAATTTACTAGTTTTTTATGTGCACATGTTTCTGTGACAAATAAACCTATTTATCTTAATATTTACCCATCAAAAGTTATAATATACAAGATGGTGATTTAGTTACCTGCATCAGTCAAGGGGGTGCATTATAGTAAATGTTTGTTTTTCGCTATGAAGCACTTGGTTTGACTTGGGGGCCAAAAGGACAAATTCCTATACAAATACAAAAGTAGACAGACAGTTTTTTTTTACGAATCTGATTTGTGTTTCAAAGCGAAAGTTGTTCAGTATGACAGGTAGAATCACCCCCTTGACGGATGCAGGAAACTAAATCACCACCCTGTATATAAGATTGTCAAAATGTGTATTGTTTAAAAAAACATAAATAAAATGTTGAGTTCTTATGTAGTCAGCAGGTCAAGCTACCCGAAACTGTCATATTTTCGCAATCAACCTTGAACCTTATACTGTAGTGATAAAGTTGAAAATCTATAATGAAATTTGACAGATTGTAGTAGCTTGATGTGCTGGCGTCTGTACCACATATATATATATTTATCTGTGTTATGTACTAACTACAGATAAGTATGCTTTAATAAATTCTCACATTATGATTAAACATTGTAAGTTTTCAGATAGACTCCCAATGACATTATTAGGTCATAAAAAGAGGTTTGAATTGCAGATGAATTTAATTGGGTCATCTTGAGTGAAACAGAAGGCATGTATCAAATAAAAGTGTGTTAAGTAAGAACATAGAAATCACATGCCATGTGTGTTTTTGAAAGATTTAGCAAGGATAAATCACAGATGCAAATGGTAGAAGACTATAATATTATGACAAGTTAATTATATTCATAATATTAGGCATTGTGGTGCAGCTTGAGAGTGTCCTATTTCCAGAAGTGGATAAGCTTTATTTGATACTAAGTAGTAGTATTAAAACTCAGGAAAATACAGAAAACCCGAAATGAGGAGATAAGGAAAAGAAGTTAACTAACAGACGCCCTCCTACACGACTGAAATGGAAATGGGCAGGTCATATTTCGAGATATAGAGATCAAAGGTGGACATTGGAGTCAACGAAGTAGTCTGGACCGGGAAGCAAGAGGAGCAGGGGCAGACCACGCAAGAGATGGGCGGATGACATCATTGAAGTAGCTGGTCCGAGTTGGATGGAGTCGGCCCAAAACGGGGAAATTTGGCATGGGATGGAGGAGGCTTTTACCCAAAAGGGATCCATATCCAAAAAAAATATATACCTAACTACGAAATTGCAAAAACAGAATAAATGTGAAGAAAATATGGAATAAATGAGCTTTATTATTATTAAGTAGTAGTGGTGAACAAGACAAAAGGGATGTCAAATCAAGCGGTGGGAAGATAACTTACCAAAAGAATGGAGAAGATTAGCTCATGACAGAGATGAGTGGAGGAAACCAGGGAGTGAGTGGAGGCCTATTTTGAAGGCCAACCAACAAACTGGTTGCTGAAGAATCTAGATTTACTTACCTAATCGAATTAAGCTTTTTCTTTATTAAACTAGATTTAAAATTACAGTCAAAACCGTTTATAACGACTTCGCTTAAAACAACATACCGGTTATAACAACGAAACTTTGAGGTCCCAGTATTTCTATTTATTTAACATAGTATATGATTATAAACATCTATCGCTATAACAACCGTAGTCCAACAGTCCTTTCGAAGTCGTTATAAACGGTTTATACAGTACTTTTATTTAAATTGAAACTGTACTGTATTTGGTCAGCAAATAAAGGCTTTATTATTATATTATTATTATTAATGACTGATTGTAAAAAGTAAGACAGTATAGAATCACAGTTTAATGATGTAACAATTCAATATTTTTAACTAATATGTCACTGTTGGACAAAGGCGAGGTGCCTTTTTCCAGGTCCCAAATAAATGAAAAGAAAGTTGGATTCTGGGAAAATGACATGTTATATGAGCAGATAACTTTAATAATAAACTAGAATAGGAACTGCAATCAATTTTGACAGGAATAATACATTGTTGTAATGTAAAAAATTACATTTACAATATTACATTATATAAATTAGTCGAATGAACCTAATTTATTGCAATACAGATTACAGATTAAAACTTGTCTTTTATCTGCCCCTCTCTAATGCTTTTTAAGGGGGAAAAGGCGTAGATTGAAAGAACTTAAAATGTCATATAAGTGTTTGTTATAGCAGAAGAAAATTTGGAAAATTGTACCCAGCAGATATACTTAACAAAATATAAAATTATTAATACAAAATCAGAATTACCTGGTAAGAAGTACGTACAGATAAGGGAATGTAGTAATCACTACATTTGGAAGCAATTTACAATCTGATACAAATAATAAACAATTATTTTTCCATTCAACTTGACATATCTAGGAGATTCCTATTGGACACAATCATGTGACAAAACATATTTTACATAGTTGTACGTTAGGTAACAGCATAAATAGCACACAAATGTACCGTGAAGATGTTTTGTTAGCATAATAATATGATAAGACATAGCTTTCGAGGATCATCTGCATCTAACCCAAGGACAAATCAATTTATTACCTGCCTAGTATTATTAGGAACCGATAAAAAGGTTTCAACAGCTTCCGCACTTCTAAACGTCCATGGAGGCTACCAAAACTGTCACTAAACTGCACTTATTCAATTTTAATTTAATAAAAACACGATCACTGCGACAAAAATCAATCGTCCCTGCTGTCACTTTTTTGACAGCTAGCTGATTTCACTTGACGTTGACAGTGAGAAATTATCGTAATGTTGGCAAAATTGACATCTCACATTGCTCTGTTACACGAAACAAAAAAACCATCGCGATTAAAAACCGGTACATTAATTTTTATTTTTTTATTCGCTACTGGGTAGCCGTATCCCTAAATAATCTTAGACCATTTATCATAAAACGATATACACATTAAAATTATAACTCAACTAACTTTTTACATGAATAGGAAACCGACAAAGGAGGTCTGAACGCAATGCATACAAAAGAGGCGTGTAATGAATTTTAAAACTCGAACAATTTTACCCACAGTGACAGTTTTCGTTACTGGAGGCAATGCTGATATTTTATTTACAATTTAAATACATCAAATTAACTAGAAACAATGACGGATAAAGGAAAATCTGTTCGCTCGAAGCAGAGCGTAAAAGAAGAGAAAGTTGTAGATTTAGCCACTAAAATCGACGAAACTGATGAGATGAAACTTAAAATGCTGGCTGCTTTAGACAAACCTGAATCTGGTGATAGTTTGTACCCACCTGAACTGAATGCTCATTTGATAGAACAACTCAAAGTAGGTGAAATTTATGTCTCTATATAGTGTTCACGCATTTTTTTGACACATTCCATGTATTAAGTTTGCGTTCATGATGAAAAAAACTAACTCGCCTAATTATGTGAAGTCCTGGAAGACTTACATCACTATTATTGATGAACTGTGTTTGATACTAGCCTGATAGAAATAATCTGTTTGGGGTCTTGTGGTTGAACGAACCTTTATTTAGGAGCATTTCATAGAGTGTCTTAGGCCCGTATTATAGAACTTCACTCAATACTCAAGCGTTACTTAAAACTAGATTCAAGCCATTTGATTGGTTGAAACTAGTTTTAAGTAATGCTTGAGTATTGAGTGACGTTCTGTAATACGGGCCTTAGAGTATGTAAATACTCTGAGTAGAGTGTCTCAAACAAACGGTATTAATGCGAAAAGTTTGTTCAGGTTCATGGCCCAAATCACCCAAATGTAATCCATAGCAGCGTGTATTTTATTATTATTTATTTAGGGTATGATGGGACTGTCTTAAGCATTGCGGTTATGAAAGTCTCTAATTAAAACATTTTAATAAAAAATAAACTCCCGATACAACAATTTGTTCCCATGAAGACTAGACTAAAGGGCAAAGGGCTTTGGTTTTCTATCAGGCCATAGACCAGGCCTACCACGCAATAAATAAAAAAAGGGCAGCAAAGCTGATAAGTATCCAAATTCATCATCATAATCCACATTATTCCAAAGTAGTTTAAATAATTTAGCTGGATAACACATTCACCACTTAGGCTTGTGGATATGACCAAGTAACATCTACGTTCATTTCAATTAATAATACCTATTTCAGGTAATGACATGCGATAACAACGAACTACGCAAATGCGTGTACATAAAAGACCAAAATGCGAAAGAGTTAAACAAAACTATAGCCGATCTAAACCAACGAATCCGTGATATTATATCCGGTACTGGCCCTGCCATATCCTCAAAATCCGCCGGTATTATCAGCGCAAAGATAACTGATCTCTGCAAACAGAACCGCCACTTGGTAGCTGAGATCGAAAGCTATAAGACAAAGAATGCAGCTTTAGAAAGAAAAGTGATGCAGCTCGAAATCCTGAACAAAGAACATGAAAAACTAGACATATGCTTGTGTAAAGACGAACCCATAGACGCAAGCCCTGATGAGCTAAAAGAGCTCAACAACAAATTATCGTCAGTAAACAAAAAGCTTTACGACAGTAAGAACAGGAATTTGGAGCTAAAAAACGAAATACTGATGGCTACGAAAATTCTTCAGATGGAGTTAGGGGATAAGTTTACAAGTATCAAAGAGTTGCAGAATGATGTGCTAGGTTGGAAAGGCAGGGCGCAGCAGATTGTATTGCTGCAGGCTAAAGTTAGTGACCTTGAGAATAAATTGAATGGGAAACCAAAGACGGATGCGCAGTTAGCTGATGTCAAAAGGAAGGATCAAAGTCAGGTATGGTAAAGGCAGGAAAATTCTTTAACAAATTTAATTCTTTGATGGTTGTATGAAACGGCTTATTCCACAAATCCCCCCTGAAAAATCACCCTTAGGAGGAAAAGTGGAATATATAAAAACCAGTCTAGAATTCACCCCTGATAATCCGGCTTATTTCACTAATCCCCCAGAGAATCCCTTTCAGTGGGGAAAACTGAACCCTAATGTAAAAAAAAAACACTTTCAGGGGTTCTGGGAATAAGTTTTTTTTTCAATTCTAGTTTTCCCCCCTAAGCGGGATTATCAGGGGTGAATTCTAGACTGCTTTTTATAGATTCCACTTTTCCTCCTAAGGGGGTTTTCCCCCCCTAGATTTGTGGAATAAGCGGTATGAAACGTGTAGTAAAAATTTTTTATGTTCCTTGACGGTATAGGGACGTATGTTTTGGGTTTTTTGATCAGGATTTTGCCCTTTCAAATCACTTCGTGTCCCTATGCAGAACCAAGGCCTCCTTTCCGTCTTTCCACGTACCCCTATTTTTATTTTAAGCCAATCGCTTTGTAAAGAGTCGAGTTCATCCAGCGACATTGCCGTTCGTCTTAAATTAAGTTTAATTAAATTAATTATGTAATAAACAGAAAACTTTGGAGATTGATTCATAGAGTTTCTATTGAATTTGATGGCACGGCGAAACTATCGCCGGTATATTCTCGCCGGTGAAGATGGCATCTAAAAGATGCGCTGTTCCCTCCCACAGATTATTCGAGACATAGAACAAAAAAGAAAAAAGGAGGTGGAGCAAGCAATGAAGGATATGGAAATTCTGAAAGAGGAAAACCACGATCTAAAGAGAAAACTGGAAGGTTGTAGATGCAGGATTAGAAATTTGGAATGCGACGCGACTACGATTAGACAGAAGATGCAGACTTTTGTTGAGAAGAGCAGTCATGATGACTTGTTGATTAATGAACAGAGGGTGAGAAAGATTTCGTAAAAATTCTAGTCAATTCACTACCCCTACCTTCTGTGTTTTCAGTAATGTCAAATTAAAGTTTGCTCGACATATTTAGAACACTGCAATTATCATTGTAAAAAGTTGGTAAGTTGGTAAATAAGTATATAAAGGTAACTTATTTTTTCGCTATTTTACTTGCAGAATCAAATCAAAACTTTAGAGCTTTATTATCAGGACATCCTGAAAGAGAACACAGCTAAAATGAATAAGATGAACGTCGAAATCGGTGAATACCAAAAATTAACAAAAAATACTGCAGCTAAAATTGACGCCTTACGAAAACAGGCCACTGAAAAGGCAGCCAAAATCGAAGAACTAAGAGCCCAACTTTTGAGATATGAGGAATGTTCTCTTCAAAGCATATTCTTCACTCCAATGAAGACAGCTACAGACAACGAAATAAAAAAGCTGTCCGATCTAGTAGTGATCTTAAATTCGAGGTTAGACGCCGAAAGACGCAAATGGGATGAGTTAGAAACCAGCAATAGGAAAATTAAAGAAACGAAAAGACGTTTGGAGCGTAAAATCGCTAATTTACAAGATGAAATAAAATCCCTGAGAGATTCCAGGAAAGGTTCGAGGATGTCAAAGACTTCAATCGTAAAAGAGCATAATTTTGACTTCAATAATGGATCTTCGATAGTTGTTAAAAAGTCTTCCACTGAAGGGAGCGGTAATAAGCCTAGTGATTCTGGAACAGGTTCTGATTCTCAACCTGGCGACGAACTCGATAAAGATGATTTAAAATACAGGCTAGAGTTGACTGAAGAGAAACTAAAAATTCTAGAGGATAAACTAAAGATGATGGAAGAAGAAAAACAGTACGATTACAATCATTTGACTGAGATGATACAAACGTCAAAACAATTGTTCAATGAAGCGCTGGCGGTGCTTCAAAGAGAGAAATGCCTATGTTCGTAGTTAATTTTTACGTTAATTATTTGCTTTTGTTTCAATTACATAGTTTTGGGATACATGCGTTTTTTATATTAATATTAACGCGCTATAGCAATCGTTAGCAACTTCTCGGGCTAATTAGAAACTATTTACTTAACGGAAACCGTAGATGAAATATTTAATTTATTTGTAGGTAGTTGAGGATTGGTTTCGTATTTTTAAATTACTATGCGGCAACATTTTACTGGTTTTTTTATGGTAGAAATATTTGTTACGTTGGCCACCCCAACCGCCGCCATTTGTCATTTTTTTGGCATGCGCGTACGGAGATGCTACGAAAATCGTGCTCTTGAGTGTTTTCTTACAATACCGAGTTTTAAACTTTGTTTGTGAATCGTGAAAACCCGTGTTGCTCTGTGAAATATCAGTGCTTTATTATATTTATTGTGTTTTTGTGTTAAAAACAATCATCATGAATAAAACTTGCGCAAGGTGTGAGAAAACAGTTTATCCGACTGAGGAATTGAAATGTTTGGACAAGGTAATTTTCACTTGTATTCCTTCTAAAACCTATTACAAACCGGTTAACATTTTTATTGCATATTTTTACGAGAATTGCGATAGAAATGCCGATTTGAAAGCTAGTCATTGAATGTAATTTTCGTTGTTCTAAATTCAACGGACTAACTTTTTTCGTAACTATTGTCGTGTGCCGGGCACATCAATTCATACAGCCGGACGCGTGACTCATTAAATTATATAAATTGCTGCTGATATCATTGTGCGCTCTTTATAATACCGCATCTGTACTTGCATCGACCTTTTTACCTAATTAGAGTCGTCTTAAGCAATACGCGACCTTGTGTCACATTATTGTATCGATTGTATTCAAATGATATCTCTTCGAAGAATGGAGTTAATTCCTTAGCCAATTAGTTTAGAGACGAGATAAAATTGGCGACCCTATTACCGTGAATTGTTTACATACTCTAATTTAATTTTATCATTTGATATCACTTGCTTAATACTTTACAGATAAAGAGCTGAAATTATGTACCTTATTCTCTTAGATTAGATAAGAAATCTTTTGAATGTCATGAAAAGTGATATAAACGGGGTAAAAAAGTTTTTAGCAAACTTATAAGTAACATTCAGCCTACAAATTCAAAATCTACAAAATCAGACATCAAAATTACAAAAAGTTTTGAAAAGAAAAGTTTGGCAATCTAAACATTGTTTTCATATTTTCATCATCTACAAACATAGACAACGAATGTCTGTTGTTTATGCTGCAACATTCATCAGGGGTGCATAACAACCTGTTTGGAACACCTGTACTGTTTTGAATATGGGTATTTTCATTGCGAACAATTTTGCAGGAATTTCATCACAAGAACAAGAATTTCTTAAGAAATAAGCAGTCTATTAAAAAAAAAATATATATCATGTATATCAGAATAAAACAGATCATAATAAACAGATAAAAACCCAATTATATATTTTTACAAAAGCATAATTTAAATCAATAGAATACTATAATTATTGTTTACAAGCTTATGCCTGAGGCCCCGCCCGCGTGGATGGAGGTTATCGCGTAAAAAAGAAGCCTATGTCCTTCTCCAACAAATCTACAGTCTACTTGGACTACAACAACACAAAACAGAAAAGACACCGAAAGATTTTAACAAAAATATAAAAACTAGCAGCTACGCCAGCATGGCTTTTTCTAAAAAGAAAGTAGGTAGCATAAGTTACTCCTTATAACATTAGCTACCTGCCAGTGAAAGTCCCGTTAAAAACAGTCCAGCCGTTTCGGAGATTAGCTGAAAAAAACAGACACAAAATTTAAAAAAAAAGTAGTTTTTATGTTATAAGTATCATATTATACTTTCATAAGAATTTAGTAAAAAGCTGCAATTTTGACATTACAAACGAGACACCAAAATTGTATTTATTTGTTTACATTGTTTAGATTTTACCATACGTAAAATTTGTATAAAAGTTAGCTTTGTTCCATGTGCCACTAACAATAGCTACTACTAGTAATCTGTGGTACTACTACCCTTTTTGTCAATAGTGATTCACATTCATACAATTATTGTAGTCGTTATGTGGTAGTACCATATCCAGTAATGAATGTAAGGTAACTAATGAATTTTGATTATGAACTTATGACCTTGTATGTACAGTACCTTCCCCTGGTCATTATGATAATATTAGGTTGGGGAAAAAGTCTTTTCGCATTATAGTATGTATGAACTTGTAATAAAATCTCTTTGGCTATACTATTTGTAGCTGGCTAGTTTTGGTATCATTGAAAGTTTAAACTTTAAAGAACATAATTCCAAATTCAAATTAGGAAAATGTGTGATTTTCATTTGTTTTTCGTACTGTCAAGATGAGTGAATCTAATGAAGAAATTCGATACATTTTAAAATTTTACTACAAAAAAGGTAAAAATGCAACAAAAAATTTGCGATGTTTAGTGATGAAAAGTGGATCACGTACGACAAGAACGTGCGAAAAAGGTCGTGGTCAAAGGCCCGTCAGGCTTCACAGACTGTGGTGAAACCCGGGTTAACTCGCAACAAGGTGATGCTGTGTGTGTGGTGGGATTGGAAGGGCATTATTCATTATGACCTGTTACCACCAGGCAGGACCATCGATTCTGAACTCTACTGCGAACAACTGATGAGATTAAAGCAAGAAGTTGAGAGAAAGCGGCCGGAATTAATCAACAGAAGGGGTGTGGTTTTTCATCATGATAATGCTAGATCTCACACATCTAGCCACTCAGCAAAAATTAAGAGAGTTTGGCTGGGAGGTGTTAATGCATCCGCCGTATAGTCCTGAAAGAAAGAAAGAAAAAGTATTTATTGTGACTCGCACAGGAAGATCACAAATTAAAAAACACAATCACAAAAGTATAAAAAAATAAAAACCCTTCACCTTCAGATTTCCACCTGTTTCGGTCTCTTCAGAATTCTTTAGGCAGTGTCAGGTTAACATCACGAGAGGACTGCCAAAACCACTTGTCGCGGTAATTTGATCAGAAGTCCCAAAATTTCTATAGCAATGGGATCATGTCCTACCTACAAGACGGCAAAAAGTTATCGATCAAAATGGTACCTACATACTATAGTTAAATGTAAATAAACTATATTAAAAAATGTTTTGAATTTTCTTAAAAAATGCGAAGAAACTTTTTCCCCAACCTATTATTACGTGACGAAACTGTTGCCTTGTATGGATCAGAATGTTGGGCCACAAAAGGGATGAATGAAAGGCAATTGCATGCAACTGAGATGAGAATGCTAAGAGGGATGTGTGGTGTTACGCGAATGGATAGAATAAGAAATGAGTACATATTTATGAGGAAGTCTGAAAGTGATACCGGTGACTGAAAAGTTGTGTGGAAATAGCTAATTTTTAAATGATAAATCGCTCTGAAGATACTGACTGAATCTATTGTATTCATTTTGAATCACATGACTATTGACGTATTAAATTTAATATTATTGTTAATTGTTGATTTATTTAAATATTACTGTTCATTGTATCTTAATTTTAAAATCCTATTGTCTTCGGCCAGCCATGGTCAAAAATGTTGAGCTAAAAAAAATACCTTGGTACACTTATAATAAGCATCATACCATGTATATTATCTACACATGTTTTTGCAATTAAATGAATCTGAATCTGAATGGCTATATGAGTAGGGGAAGACCATAGAAACGATGGATGTGAAAAATGATATGCCTAGAAAAGGAGTGACTACCAAGATGATAAAGTTAAGTGGTAGTGGTGTAGTGGTGGTGGTGGTGGTAGTGGTAGTGGTGGTGTTTACTGGTAGTGGTAGTTGGTGGTTAAGTTTATTGTTATTTCTGTTTATTTTTAATATACTACTATTTGTTTTCCCTTAAAATAAATAAATAACTAATAGAGTATGGAAGAAAAAGACATGTTGCGCTGACCACAAATAAATTTAAATAAGGGCTGGAGAATGAACTCAAACTCAAATCATTTATTTCAATTAAACCATTTACAGGCACTTTTGAATTGTCAAGGAGTCGGTCAGTAAGAAAAATTAAGCTACATTCCCATTCCAAAGCGTAGGTACCTATAGAGAAGAACAGGCAAGATGATGATGATTGAATGATGAAATACATGATGTAGAAGATTTTTTCATAACTTTTTCATATACAGTCCGTTCTGTATACCTCAATTGTAGTTTATTACCAGTTATCCTTATAAAACTTAATTAGTCATAAGGTGAAGTCATAACCCGACATTGTCAGGACATTATTATCTTATACTAGCTGATGCCCGCGGCTTCACCCGCGTGGATGTCGGTTATCGCGGCCAAAAGTAATCATGAAATTTTCATCCCGTTCCCGCAACCCATGGGAACCTATTCCAGGTATAAAAAATAGACTATGTCTTATTTCAGGCTATAATCTATTCCTTGTACCAAATTTCAGCTAGATCCGTTCCAGACGGCTTATTTTTATCTGACACCTCCAACAAATATATTTATATTTTAGCCTATGTATACAGTAACTTGACAAATGATATACTAAAACCTTCCTCGAGAACCACTCTATCCATTGGTGAAAACAGCATGAAAATCGGAGCAGTAATTTTTGAGTTTATCGCGAACAGACGCGACGGAGGACTTTGTTTTATAATATCTAGTGACTAGTGATGATGTAGGTATGGGTAATCCATGAGGTAAATGCTATTAACTGAAATTACGTGTGTAAAGGATGGACTATAACCATTTTTGTCATGTTATCATACTAACAGTAGGATAATTCTTTGTAATTCCATCGTCATTAGTGCGAATAATAATTGTTTTGCAGTAAGCAGTCTTTTAAAGATAATAATATAATCTAAAATAAAATAAATCTCTTAATGTTATGGAAAAACATTATATTTTAGTAGTCACTTTTAGTAGAACTTGTCTATTTTTTATTTATTTTTATTTATCTATTCAATTAAATGCCTTAAAACTATCATTACAGGGCCTCAAGTCTGCTATTACAATAGTGTCAGAATGGTCTCGCCATTGTGAGTATTTGACAGTGTTTGTATGGCAAATCTGTCAAAAACTCACAATGAAGAGACCATTCTGACACTATTGTAATAGCAGACTTGAGGCCCAGGTCTTAACCTAATGCTATAGTCAAGTCAAACACAAAATTAAAATTAAAGCACAAAATACATCTGAAGATCATAAATGATCATTGCTTGTAACAGTGTAAACAATAGTACTTTTGCGAGTTCACCTGAATATAATTAATGGTGTAAATCGCTCGAGTCAGAGGGGTTTTGGCCAGCAAGTTGGTCCTGGCTGATGGTACGGCCAGCAGTGGCGGGTATGAGGTACAGTTTGAGCACGAATGAGGATAGCTATAAGAAGCCATCACGACAGGCGAGAGAATCGCGGCGAGTCTCGCTCGCCGTGCCATCAAATTACGTTTTAGTGTTACAAGTTTCATTAGTAAGAGAACATTTTACAGTTCGTGGTAAATTGATGCGCTGGCCACCGTACCTAATTACGGTTTTTATTTATTTGTTGTCTCTCTAAATTATATTTTATTGCCACTTATTTTTTAATCTCCTAGTGGACTTATAGATTTCCGTAGGTGTGTCCCGTGGCATTACTGTGGGCCCTTCCACCCCCGTCAAAAAGCCCTACTAGACATAAACTTCACCTACAATGGTACAAAAATTAAGTCATTCATTAATTTACTCGACTTGGTCTGTCTATAGGATACAAACATAAATTGGATATCATGTAAAACGGCGGATAAAATGGCTTATTCCACAAATCCCCCCTGAAAATACCCCTTAGGAGGAAAAGTGGAATCTGAAAACAGTCTAGAATTCACCCCTGATGATCCCGCTAAGGGGGGAAAACTAGAATTGAAAAAACAAAAAATAACTTATTCCAAGATTTCCATGAAAGTAATTTTTTTACATTAGGGTTCAGTTTTTTCCACTGAGGGGGATCCTCTCAGGGGGGATTAGTGGAATAAGCCGGATAAAATTACGGCGTCATATTGTGGGGAAACAGCACAGATGCACCAACACTCGCATTGCAAAAAATACTTATAAGAATCCTAGTAAATATAGGAGACACCGAAAGGTGCCAACCTCCCCCTTCCCCTCCTCTCCCCTACGTATTCTAGAAATATGCAAATTAGTACGAAATTACCAAGATTTCAACACAACAAGAAAAAACTGTCTTTTCTAAAATAAAAGTAGCCTAAGTTGCTCCTTAAAGCATCAGCTATATGCCAGTTAAAAGTCCCGTCAAAATCGGTCAAGCCATTTCGGAGATTAGCCGGAACAAACAGACTAACAAACAATTTAAAAATTGTTATTTTGACATTATATTTGTATCGAATAGATTAGTACACACGGCCACAAATCAAGCTATATATTTCCAGTATAAGCTGACCTCTCATTGTACGGAAATCCTATACAATGCGTGATCAGCCTAAACTGGAAATGTATAGCTTGATTTGTGGCCCTGTGTACCTATAATTGCCAAAAACTTTTTGAATAAGTGCAAATTATTATATATGAATTTATCATTTTGAAAATTTTTAATTATGGTAATTATTAATATTATGATAATTAACGATTCAGAAAAAAGGAAAAAAAAATAGGTAACTAAATATGGCATTGATTAACAAGCTTTACAGGATAGTTATTACTGTCATAAAATATCTAGATTTTCCGTTCATTGCAATATTTTTATATGTTAAATTACGCATGTAGGTTTTTACTGGGCTTGCGATATTTCTGTGTCAAAGCAGGATTCAAAGCAAAAAAATAAGGTCATTGATACAATATTTTTATCAGATTGTGTACGAAGTGGACAAATCCTGTTTGATTACTTTCACTTGCAAAAAAATCTGGTTAGACTGATTAGAAAAAATAAAATTAGCTAAATCAGCTGGCTGATACAGAAAATTCCCGATAAAAAGTAAAAAAAAAAAAGAAAAAACTAAGAGTTAAAAACAATTTTCTATATAACAAAATAATAACATAACCAAATCATAAAACCTCAAAAAGATATGATTCCGGCCAGGATCGAACTGGCGGCCTTCTGCGTGTAAAGCAGATGTGATAACCACTACACCACGGAACCAGTTGAGCACTCGTTCCAAATTCATAATCTGTTTCTATATTCGCTTTCATTTTTACATTGAATAGTGACGTCACACTATACAAAATTGTATATACAACTATCATAGTGATTGGTATTCAGACATGCAACATGTAATCATGTGTTTTGTTTCGTGTCATGCAGTGCTGTGTAGTAATATTCAAATGCTCTGTTGATAAGAAAGTGTGGTATATTAATTATCACTTTATATTTACTATCTATGTGTACGTGATGTTTTCGTGGGCTTTTCATAGTACCGGCGCGTGATTTCCTCATTTACACTACCGTGCCAAAAACGCGCAATCGATGTTCTATTTCATTGCTCAGAATAATTGTAGCAAAATTGCGTTGAAAACGATTTTTTATTGAGGAATTTATGTTTTTTTTCTAGTGCTGCTTGCAAGCTGGAATTTGATTAGTCCTATTTCATAAGACAAATATATTTATTTGCCCAGACGAGACTCAAAATATTTTTTTTTTTGTTTTTTTCCAAAATACTGGCCTGTGTTTAAGTACTTTAGACTCCAGATCTCCCACAATTTTTGTAAAAGCCAATTATTTTTAAAAGTGTAACTTTAAATAAAATTAATAATAATAATATTTTTTTATTTACTTCAATTGTACAAAAACACATAATAAAATAAAATGCAGGGTTACAACTAAGACAAAGAGTGTTTTAGATGAACTCTGGCACCCAGAGTAAGATTTAACTTGTGTTTAGGGGGAGTTTCTTGCCGGCTCTTCCATAGGAAACGACCAATTGGTACCGTGCACCTAGCTTTTGACGTTTCATAAGTGCCCATGTAGGTTTATGTGAAATAAAATATTTTGATTTTCATTTTTGAATTATAAAATTTTGTCAAAATATAGGTATGTCAACTTAATATGTGTAACTAGTATAAGAATGTAATTTGTGGAGAAAAATAGAATAAAATAGATTCGCCTGTTCTTTGCCGGACACAAAATAAATAATAACAAACAAATAGCAACCTAAGTAACATCTACTTTGGCCAAATGGCCACGTTCCTTACGAACAGGTTCCTTACTTGTCAAACAAAACGTTGTAATATCCGATATCCGATACCTTAATAAGGCGAGTAATATGCTCAGCTCACAACATAATAGGGTATCAATGAATAATAATGATACGGTATTAGGTAACCAGCTATTAAAATCATTTATCGCAACATTGTAAACAAATAAAGCGTGAAAGTGCAACCTCTACACACCATAGACACATTATGACGTAGAAAATGGGGGTAATTAGCCTCCATTTTTGGCAGTTACGACTTTGACATAACTATTTCGTAAGAGAAAGTATCTTTCGTGTTTTCGTAAATCTAAAAGTAGCTCGATTTCGGATTTAGGAATCGCACCACAATCAAATAAACTGTCTCAAGAAAGGCAGTCATTAAAAAATCGAGATTTTCTGCTCAAATTGGGATACCTACATCGCACTTGGCGCCCAAATGGGACACGGTAGTTCTTCCTATCGCATTATTATACTACCTATCGCATTTATTAATTTTTCTGTCATTACTTCACTTTTCATTCTTTTTACCAATTGTGGTAAGTAATTTTTATTTTTATTCTAGGTACATCGTCTTCACCTATAATTATTAATTAATGTATACAAACTATTGTTAACATTTTAATAGAGTAAGTATGGAGTTTCTTGCCCATTCTTCTCCATACATAACTACCTTTTGGAAGGCGCAACTAGAATCAAGTTAACTATTCATGTAATTTTTGACGTTCAAAAGTGCATCTTCGTGCTTATTTGAAATAAATGATTTGACTTTAACTTCAATAGGGCGCCAAGTGGGCCTCCGTTCTCAACATAAAACGATACAGTGATCAATAATAATCTGTTATTGGCACAGGCCTAGGGTAATTTGCCCTAATAATATTGCTCATTGGCAAGACGGGTGACATAACAAAAAAATCTGCAATTTTTTGCTGAACGTGGCTTATTCTTTTTGCTGCAAGAATAGAAATATTGTAGACATTTGATGTAATATTATGACATTTTCTATTTATTGTGACTTGACATTAATTTGTAAAATAGTATTTGATATTTCTAATGTTATTTAACATGATATTAATTGCTTATGATTTGCATGCCCATGTGACGGCAGATCATGGAGACTTTATAACAACACCTATGTACAAATTACCCATGTTTGCAAAGAAATAAATGATTTGATTTGAAGAAAACACTACCCTAAGCCTTAAAATGAGTGAGGGAGCTAGAAAGGTGTGACTTAATGCTTCTTCGCACTCTTACTGCTAATTTTAAACTTAAAAAATCATACCCGAAAATTTCTCTTTTTGAATTATGTCAAGCTTCTCGCAAAGTGAACGATATATAAGTTCCTACAGGTAACCATCTAACCGTGAAACTTAGGTAAAGTGAGCTGTCAACAGTGTCAATCTCAAGCATCAGGTGAAATTACACGTCACTTCAAGATCACTTCATCTAAGTTTTCACCGTGAGATTTTTACAGAATTGCTATACTGTTTGGAAAATTCTTGGTTGGGGTTGGGACTAGATCCATAAAACACATGCAAACAAACAAGACTGAAAGTAAATTGATGATATTTGCTGTAGAATCTACAGCATATACAGTGTTTAACCGTAGAACGGGGCTATTTGGATTTTCGGGGGTTATGTGGGACAAAGCAATGAGTTTACATAAATTCGAATTGTGATCTTCATACGAAAAATTTTAAAGTAAACAAGACCAGAAATAAAATAAAAGCTGTCTGTGTTGGTAGAATTTATGTTAATTCAAACCCCCGAAAATCCAAATAGCCTCGTTCTACGGAATACTGAATGATCTGCGGTTTAGATCCTCCAACTATTGTTTCATTCATCCAGAAGCAGAAGTCTATCAAAGTATTATTATTAACATAAGCGGGATATTTACCATGTTTATTCATTGTTATGAGTTCCCGATATTTCGGCGCTGTTGCAAGCACCATGATCACGGATAAACTGAAGTCACTGCGAGTGGGTGTTTATGAGCAGACAAAACGGTCTACCCTCTTTCTTGTTCGTTTTTTGCACTCAGTACCGCTACCACTGTCACTCGCAACTCGATTCTGTTCCCGACACACGAAACTCACTGTGTCCGCTCGCGAACTTTTTTCGGCACTTCTTCGGTTTTTACACAGCTGAACCACTGGATTCCAGGCTCTCGACAGTTGAAACCCATCATCCCGGTTGAAGTTCCTATATTTGGTAATCTCAATAGCTTCTCTAACCAGTCTAGGAATATAGTGATCATGGTGCTTGCAACAGCGCCGAAATATCGGGAACTCATAACAATGAATAAACATGCTAAATATCCCGCTTATGTTAATAATAATATTAGTGACCATGACAGTTTAAAAACTTCTATCAAAGTAGTAATCAATTTAGGTATTACGACTTAACCTGGGTCACTGAGAACCATTACGAAATTTACGTAACTTTTATATCCGTGTCGAAAGCGATCATAATCATAAAGCTATCTGAAAATCTTTAATTATGAAACTTCAAAATTTAGTATCGATAAAATATATTTCAGAAGACATTCAAACTAGTTGGAGATTTAGTTGAAGACATTAAAACTCAGTAATAACTGGGTAAAACGATACCTCTTGAGTAAGACTGGTTGTCAGAGTTAGACTCGAGCTTCCGACGACCCGTAACAACTGTCAAAGATCTATACATAATAGCCGGGAACAACGGCTTAACGTGCTTTCCGAGGCACGGAGGAGTCGTATTTAAAGATGGTCACCCATCCACGGACCAACCCCGGCAGGCTTAACCAAAACCCGTGCGGCTGTTATTACGTAGCCACGAGCTCCTCTCCCAGACACTCATTTCAATATCACGCATAAAATTGAAATTCTCCAATAAATAGAGCAGAACAACCAAGATTCATGAAATAACTAGTTCACGCTCGCAGCTTTCGTAAAAATTGTTTACCAGCATTGTGGACATAGCAACTAAGCAAGGTCGATTGATAACAGTATTATGTAAATAGAGATAACACACAATAGGGGACTATTCCTGGCTTGTAGTTGCGATTGCGATAGGTAATGATATTTAAGATTCTGTTCGGGATAGAAAGAAGAAGGATTATTATTACGTTTATTTGCGGAAGACATGACACAAAGAAAAAAACACTAACACAAAAAAAGAACAAGTTGGGGGAAAATACCGCCTATGTCGTCTAGTGGTCCACCTGTGTCAGACTCAGAGTTCCCAATCTCTGACCAAGATTATGTCTGGACTTTAAAAGAGACTGACCCCTGAGTTTGTTTCGCCATTTCTTCTCAGGGGTAGTCAGATAGGAAATGTCGAATCCATCTAGCTTATTTTTTTTTAATATGACGTATAAAAGTAATATAAATCGGGTTCGATTCTTGAAATTGGGGGGGGAGGGTAACATTTTGCAAATTTGCACTACGAAAATGGCTCTTAAAGCTACGACTTTAAGGCGCTGTCAATATCAATTTATTACCACTGATGTGGGGTTGACTGTAGTTTTTATCTTGGTTGAAAAATCTGCAATGGTGTGATTCGAAATTAAGCATAGTATCTTCACCAAACAAAATGTGAATAAAAAACAGACAAAAAGTATTTGCGTTTTATGTAACCAGTTCTTACCACGGAAGGTGGTAGGAAATTCTCTTGAGCATATTCGATTCAACGAAAAATTTTGTCACATTCGTAACAATATAAATGGGGCTATCCCTACATATTCCGTGCCGATTTTATCCCCATCCAAATTGTACGCTCTCCTATTGTACATTATGCCTCCCCCAAAGTTTGACAATGAACAGTTGCAATACGGAGGGGACTGGTATCTATTAATCTTTATCTAAGGGTGATGTGCTCTATTCTTGGCTATTTTAGAACGTGCCCGTTTAGATTATCTTTCAAAACTTCATAGTGTTTTCGTTCGTCAAACTCGTTCCCACACCTCGAACAATTACTTTTTTCAAAAAATATTCAATGTACGGTTTTGACTTCGTTACCATCCATACTAATATCCATACTTAATATTATAAATGTGAAAGTAACTCTGTCTGTCTATATGTTACGTTTTCACGCCTAAACCGCTGAACCGATCGTTGAATGAAATTTGGCACAGATATAGCCTGGGATATGTAGAAGGACATAGGCTACTTTTTTACGCGATAACCGACATCCACGTGGGCGGAGCCGCGGGCAACAGCTAGTTTTATTATATGTATAGACTAGCTTTTGCCCGCGGCTCCGCCCGCGTGGATGTCGGTTATCGCGTAAAAAAATAGCCTATGACCTCCATATCCCAGGCTATATCTCTGCCAAATTTCATGACGATCGGTTCAGCGGTTTAGGCGTGAAAACGTAACATACAGACAGACAGTCAGACAGAGTTACTTTCGAGTTTATAATATTAGTATGGAAGTATGGATTAGTATGGAATATAGATAAGTCATAGTAAGCTCTGAGAGTACCATGTTTGGAGAGTACTCTCAGCCACATTCTCCCATCATCCAACCATATCAGACGCCAGATAAATCCGCTGATTTATACCCAGCTTAGTAACACAGTATGTCAACATTTGTGAGCGTTGAAGCGACAAGAGTCATTGTGCCCGTGTTTGGAGCCGTGACGGAATGGCGGTTGTACGGTGACGATTCTTGTCCGTTTTATAGGACATGGAGGAAGTCATATTATACGAGAGCGAAAAGTGGTATTCATTATGATGAATCAATTTAAAGAAAGCTATTTTCCTCTGCTGCACGATGCTTGAAAAAGTCGTCAGCAAAATACCGTGTTTTTTTACCTTGTTAACATGCATGAAATCGTCTGATTTTGATCAATTTTGTTCACTTTTTGTAGGAAAGGAAAAAGTCCCATCTTTTCAAATCACAAGCAATTTTGTTTTGATTAAAAAAAAAATGTTTGTGATTCGTAAATATGGTTTTTTAGTTTTCATAATTTAAGTACTAAGGTAAAATCACTTTTTTTGGCAACTACTTAGTTTTCTGAAAAATTACTCGAGAGTGACGTTTTGATCATTGTTTTACAAGAAACTTACTTGTGATGAAAAAATGTCATCAATATCATTATAATGGTCTACTTGTACGTGGCTGGACCACTTTTTTCAACTTCGATACTAAATATATCAAATCCATACTAATATTATAAATGTGAAAGTAACTCTGTCTGTCTGTCTGTATGTTACGTTTTCACGCCTAAACCGCTGAACCGATCGTCATGAAATTTGGCAGAGATATAGCCTGGGATATATGGAGAAGGACATAGGCTACTTTTTTACGCGATAACCGACATCCACGCGGGCGGAGCCGCGGGCAAAAGCTAGTACTTAACGATCTGGAAAAAAAAAACTTTTTTTTTAAGAAGCCCTGTCAGTAATTTTATCTTTTTATCTAGCAAAACTTTCAAGAAATTTAAAAATCACACTTTAGTCTTCAACTACCCTTGAAAAAATTTTTTTTTTATGAAATACAATATACAACATGAATATACAATATCTTCCATTAACATTCTATTCCACATAAACGTTCATGGGCACTTATGAAACACGACTAGGTGCACGATTCCAATTGGTCGTTTCCTATGGAGAAGAGCCGGCAAGATACTCCACGGTAACTCTATTGAAAATATATTTTTGTTTAAAAAATTGGTGCTTTATATAACCACGATTCCCTGTTGGATGTAAAAACTATGTTTTTTAGGTTTATTCTTGCACTTCTCTATACTCCATTTACATATTATAACATTAGACAAATAACTGTTCTCACCCTTTCGTTATTTCGATGTAAACGTTTAATTAACTCCGTTATTTCACGATAAATACAGAGCACTGTAATCTATTTACCATTTACATTAAAAAAATAACTCCAAAGTGCAGTAATTTCAACAATATATTACACAATAACTGTCCTTATTTTGCCGATATTTGTCTAATGGAAAATGGAGTATAGGTGGGACGTATCCTCAATTATGAATAAGTCATAGTGTCCCCATGTCATCGGGCGCGCGTACAAACACTATTATTGATTTAATAATTCAATTCAGACCACTATGTCTTGCGGTCACTGCGCAGCTCTTTGTAATGATTGTATCTTCACGACGTTTTAAAGAATTAGTGGAAGAAAGCATTTCTTGAAATCAAATCTGTCGAAAAGATTTTGGGATTTTGTGGAAACGATACAAAAAAGATTGTAATTGTATAAACTCCTGATAATATGCTAATTTATCCAATTAATAATGCTCTTTTGGGGATTCAATTGAAGAGAACTATTCGATCAAATAAACACTATATAAAGGGGTTCATTAATTGTTCATTTATTACGTCAAGTATAAGTTTTAATTTTTCTTACACGATGGTGGGAGGGGTATAGATTTTACTTACGTAAGATCACAGAAGAAAGCAAAAATTATAAAAAAGTAAGCAAATATTATTTAAAAAAGCAAAAATTTAAAAATTTAATATTTTTTTTTTTTTTCAACTTACGTCTATCCTTACAGGGTAACCTATTGCGATAGCGTAGGTACTTATCTAATCTTATTCTAACTTATAATTAACTTATTAAAATAATTACATTTTGTAACTTAGTACAAATAAAGCATTCTTTGTGAACTCAGAGAACAACAAAATAGGTCCGAGTTTTGCTAAGTACTTTTTTTTTTGCAATTTTGGTAAACACTGATCTTACGTAAGATTGAAAGGGAGTTGGGAGGGGGGCGTACAAGTATTATTTTTTCTGACGTAGGGGGGGGGGGGTTCAGAATTGTCTTACGTAATAAATGAACAGCCTAAAAGTTGTGAATAAAGAAAATGGTGTCACATGGTTCCTCGCCAAAATAATAACACTTTGCCATCTGTGAGTGTCTGTTTTTAGTATGTCAAAGCCGTTATTCTAATTGCCAATATTAACTACAAACTGCAATCACCAATCTGTTTTATTTATTTATTGACTACCTACTGTCCGCCGCTTCGTCCGAATGAAAGAAAAAAGTAGCCTAAGTGAAAGTCCCGTCAAAATCGGTCCAGCCGTTTCGGAGATTAGCCGGAACAAACAGACAGACAAACAAAAAAAAATAAAAATTAAAACCGTTTTTTTTTCTTTCTTTCAATAAGTATCGATACTTTCATATGCATTTAGTAAAAAGATGTTTGTTTTGATATTATAAACAGACACCTTAATTTTATTTATTTGTATAGATATGGCACTTCAACAACTTACGAACTAAAACTTACACAAACAAAAATAACATAAATAATAAAATAAATAAATAAATAATTATAGTTTTAGATATTGTGGAAAAATCTCCTTTCAATATTATTATTATAAGTCAGACTAAATAACTCTCAATTAGTAGTCTAGTCATAGTAATTATTATTAGGTGGTATTTGTTAAAATATCTATTACTAGCTTTTGCCCGCGGCTCCGCCCGCGTGGATGTCGGTTATCACGTGAAAAAGTAGCCTATGTCCCTCTCCATATCCCAGGCTATATCTCTGCCAAATTTCATGACGATCGGTTCAGCGGTTTAGGCGTGAAAACGTAACATACAGACAGACAGAGTTACTTTCACATTTATAATATTAGTAAGGATTTTATTTTATTTGTATATAAATTCTCTTAATCAAGAAGTTAGTATTTTAGACATTATTTTTGTACCCTATCACTATGTTTTTATATTTAACCCAAAGGTTGACTGGTAGAGAATGCCTTGTGGCATTAAGTCCGCATATGTACCACTATTGTACATGAAGTTTAAATAAATAAATATGAAATGTTTAACCATGGAAATTCGAGGACTGTTATAGCTAAACCATTTCACGAAGTCCTGTTGGTTATTGCAATTTGAACCTTATGTTTAACGCCATTACAGCGACAAGACAGGACTTCGTGAAATAGTTTAACTTTACGCGAAGTTGTTGACAAAAGAAAAGATTTCATAATACTCCTATTACATGGAAGACATGACCTTATTCTAAGCGAAACAACTCCTTATATGTCGCGAACAACAACCATAAACCCAGCTACACACAGATGGTTGTCACAAATACTTAGAAAGTAGCAAGTAAAGCATAACTGCGACCCGTTCGTGGCGCCTGGGGTTAAGCGCCGGTTGCACAATGTTCAATCTTTTGTTAACTGACGTTAGTTTGACATTCAATTACGGTTTTATTGTTGCTATTCCGACCGTTACAGTGACCGGCAAATAATAGTCTTTATTTTTTTGTTGTTCACATAGTTATAAATATAGAGACAACAGTTATAGTGTTTTGACAAAAATGCATAAAATATGATCCTTTGTGAGAGACTGGCGTCCATCCTAGGATACCCTGTTTTACGGATCACCAGGCTCTCACCCCGAATTTAATCTAATTAACATTACAATGGTCAATTTTAAACTCTAGACAAATTATTTATTGATGAAGAAATAGACTTTGAAATTATATAACAAAAAAAAAATGTAAAAAAAATGTGTATAAGTAATAACTTGAACATGAGCGAAATACATCCTACAAACAGGCGCGACACGCGACGCGACACAAAGATAACGTACCGCGCGACGGACGGTCTCTTTGTGTCGCGTCGCGTGTCGCGCCTGTTTGTAGGAGCCTTAATACTGTGACATTTGAGAAACGTATGGGGTGCGGGGACAGTGTTGTCATATAATTCAGATTCAGCCTGTGCAGTAGGCGCCAGATTTTTTTTAAGTCCTTTTATTCTACTTCTTCTAAGATATATGACATGCGAAATAGCTTAGTTTCATGTAACAATATTATTTTATACTGTATCCGGATGTTAATACGAAATGTATGAGACCCAGATGTTGGATTCGTCTGAGTTGTATCCAACTTGAACAGAAAATAAAAGAATTGTGAATCAGCTGTTACACTTGCAAGCTGTTTAAATGTACACAATGTACAACGTTAACTACCATTAAAGTTTCTTTGTGTTGCATGATGTATGAACGAAAAAGCCATTTTGAGCAGTGTGATTAACTGATGTAAGAAAAACGAAAAAGCTATTTTGAGCAGTTTGTGTGTGTGAGAAATCAAATTATAAATGACATTACTTTATACAGGAAAAGTATTGAACCAGTGCGTAAATTTTTTTTGGTGGTTCAGTATCAGTAATAGAACACATCTCCATTATTTTTTCAATACTTTTTTTTTGCTCCTGCTTGAAATCAGCAAAATATGGACACAATCTATTCGTAATAATATCAATGGGCGAGCGCACAGCTGATAGGTAGCTACTAGTGCGTTCCGCTTCACTAACCGCGCAGTCAGCGCGTCGCGCAACGAGAATCCAATAAACCAGTTTCAAAATAAACATCTTTCGTTAACGATAACTTAATTTTTTTGTACTAAGACATATCAAAATAAGAAATAGGTGTATAATATAATAAAACACGTTAAAGTAGGTACTCGATTAAAAACTTTTCCTGTATTTAAAAGGACGTCTAGGAACAGGGATTCGTGAAAACTATAATCCCTTTAATTTCCTTAATCACCTTATTGGTGATGTTCTTCAGAAAGGTCAATTGCATAGTACTCGCAACCGGCGTGTGAGTATTACCAGAGGCCCTAGTGTGAGTTTATCTTAACCATGTCGAATTTACGCATCGCGCTCGTTCAGCACTCCGATTGGTGATGGGCCAATCGGAGCGCCGAACGCACTCGATGCGTAAAATCGAGATGGTTAAAAGAAACTCACTCTAGGGCCTACGTAGACGAGGCAAAAGGAGTATGTCAGGATCGTTCTAATCTGTTGTTTCTGCTTACCGTCATGGGAAGAAGGCGTGAGTATACATATGTATGTATGTGTATGTATAATCTCCTGTAAAACAGCCCGTCGCTCGTCATTCTACGCCAGGAGAAACAAAGTGGCAGCTATCCTACCTAAAAATACGTATGGCGTAAGAATCCAGTAGAAAGGGATTAACGCGGTTGTATTTTATAGGGATGGGCCGAACATGGGTTTCACCGAATACGAACATTCGGCCGAATATTCGGTAAAACATTTACCGAACCGAATATTCGGCATAATAAATTGATTTCCTTACGTGAACAGTATGCAGGTCTGAACTTGTTCACGCAAAGCGCGCGGATTGGCGCCGGACCCTCTCGCCCGCTACCCCCGCTGTACCAGATGTTGTTAATGCATCATCTAGGAAGGAGTAAAACTTCGCCCGAAACAACTGCATACTAATAGGTACTTATATTTTGTGTTTAATAACCATCTTTTTTATCTACTGTTATTGGAAATAAAGCTACACTGTCGACACAAACATAAAGCTGCACTGTAAATTACTTACCTAATAAAAATAACACATTTAACACTCAACTCAATTCGGCCGAATACGAATATTCGGTAAACCTGCCGAATATGCCGAATACCGAATATAAAACGAATATTCGGCCCATCCCTAGTATTTTACCATTTCTTCCGTTAAAAGCTTGTCTGTGCAAACCCACGATCTCTTGAACATAACGACCGAGCTGAGCAACGTCCTGTTCTTGCCCAGATGCGACGCACGGCTTAATTGCTCTTGTTCATTGTTTGTTACAAAAGTAGATATTTTTCCACGCTGCAATCGCCATTTGCTTTTTGTTTTGATTGTTTGTTGTCGTTTTTTATTTGTTTATAGTAGCTTTTACGCATAGCGTATGTCAGCCCCATCGTATCTAAACAATTGCACTTTCACAAGACGTGAACCATGAATTTGAACAAATCCTTCGCATCGTTGCCATTGGTTTGGGATAAAATTGTATGGAACATGCCTACATCAGTTCTGTTCAAATTCAGGGACCTAACTAAATTATTTCTACTTGACTCATATTGAACACATTCCATCAATAAATGCTGTAGGTCCTCAACAACTCATTCACATTCCTCACAAGTTCTATATTTCAGAGGTAAACTCGACGCACACGTTAACTTCACATATTTTTAACCACACTATCGTATAACACCCAACATTATATCATTGAACTATTAACCAGCCGTTCACCTTAACCTGAGATTACCTTAACCTTATACGGTGCGCCCGACAGTTACAGTTAGTCACTTTTATCTCGGAATCTAAGTAAACTGTTCAATTGAACGCTACTTGGATGGAAATTGGGTCAAATAATGTTGTTACTTATAGCTGTCTGGTATAGAAAATTATTAATGTCATCGTATCAGCCGGTATTCTACTTCGTACTCTCGCAGTAGAATTCAGACTGATTGGCTGTTTTAGTTGTAGTGAAACGATTTTGGCCAGTCAGTAAGTTTGGTATTGGTAGCGAGATTAACTGCATGGGTTCTCCGAAACTCCGAAGAATAAAAGGGATGAAGACAAAAAAAAAATTTTGTCCGTCATGTAGATTATTAAAATATATTGGACACGTATTTTATTATAATATATATTTACGTAATCCAAACATTACGGCGATACATTGGGTTCAAATGTGGCAAGCATTGCTAGGAAATAAACTATCCTGTCTGAAAACAGATGAAACTAAAAACTACAAAGTTTTGGACAAAAGTACGTCATTTTACACAGAATGACTCAAACTCAAACTCAAAGCATTTATTTCAATTAAACCATTTACAGGCACTTTTGAATTGTCAAAGAGACGGTCAGTTAGTCAGAGTCGGCAAGTTGAAGCTAGATGCCCATTCCAATACGTAGATCACTATGGAGAAGAACGGACAAGAAACTCCAAGGACACTCTTTTAAATCAAGATATTACGTAATCCTGGGTACATTATTCTTGTTGCTTCTATATGTGAGACAATGTAAAAACTAATAAAACAATTCAAAATATAAAATTACAAATTAAAAATAAGCCCTGGCAGTCAAGAGATGACCAGTCCCTGTTTTCAGGACAACAACTGTTTGTGTTTTACATTTGACTGTTTTCCATCCAAGATATTTCCAGTTACATCCACCGTGAGATAAAATAAAATCTTGCAACATTTCTTGGTTCACAAAGACGAAATAGTCTGCCTAGCCTTTTCCCGTCTATTTTGGGGTTGGCTTCCGGTCTAACCGGATGCAAAGTCAAAGTCAAATTATTTATTTCAAATATGCACATAAAAAAGCACTTTTGAACGTCAAAATTTACAAAAATTATTAATTGATTCTAGTTGCCCCTTCCAAAAGGTAGTTACGTATGAAGAATGGGCAAGAAACTTCAAACTGCAGCTGAACGCAGCAGTATTTTACATAGAGCGACTGCCTACCTGACCTCCACAACCCAGTAACTTCTTCAACCTAACATCTTTGACAGTCGTTACGGCTCAACCAGCGCTTTACCAGCTCGGCTAAGCCTTGGTAGACCCACTGTCAAAGATCCACTAATGACAGCCAGGACCAACGGCTTAACGTGCATTCCGAGGCACGGAGGAATCTCGGTTTGTAAAGATCAGTGTTTTTCAACCTTTTTCATGGTGTGGCCCCCTTAGTATGGAAAAATATTTCGCGAACCCCTACCCTCCGCGGTTTCTAACTTGGAATTCAAGTCTGTCACTTTGGTTAAGCAGAAAAACAGAATACCCGCAATTAACCGCAGAAGCTTCGAAGTGTTTTATTCTATTTGGAACCTCCTACTTGCGCGAGGTAACGTTTTCATCGATGGTTCAATTAAAAGGCAAATAGAGAATCGCCGAAAATTAGAGAACGCTGATGATGATGATGGGGCTCCCTTCTCCGCACTTAGGCCTGTGTTCACCAACATTCAAACCAGCGGTTAGGTATTTAAACAGTTGATTTATGTCAAATTTCCTAAGTAAAGTACTGATTAAATATCTAAACAGTTGATTTAAATGTTGGTGAACACAGGCCTTAGACTCTCATTTGGTCCGTTGTGCGTGGGTAGAGAAAGAGTTAATCGAATGTGTAAAAAAAAAAGAGAAGAAAAAAATAAAGAGATGCAGGCGCAACCATCACAATAAAGGCTCGTACAGACTAGTGCGATATCGCGGGCGCGACGCGACACTAGTAGCATAATTTCTTTGTCGGTGCCTGTCGCGGCCGCGATATCGCGCGAATCTGTACGAGCCTTAATGTGGATGGGTGCGTATGTTCAACTTCACATTAATTAATTCATGTGACTACTAGGTATTTGTTGATTTGTGTTAACCTAAGCCTTTAATTAAAAAAAATTGTTAACAAATATAATATTTTGAACTAATATGATGTAAATATTTATTAGCTTTAAATTTTAAAGTAACGGCGACCCCCTTAAAGAGGCTTGGTGACCCCTAGGGGGTCGCAACCCACACGTTGAAAAACACTGGTAAAGATGGTCACCCATCCACGGACCAACCCTGGCAAGCGCAGCTTATCGTGATGGGTCGGCCCGGCTGTTATAACTTAGCCACGAGCTCAAACGTTCACAAAGACCATATAAACAGGCTACATAGACAACAATAGCATCTGTAATGACTAGTTATCTGCCCAACGGTCAAGTACAGTAAATTGACCTATTTACCTCGGTTAGACGTACAAATTGCGCAGGATGGTCGCTGTTAGGGCCTGCATACTATGCGGGTATTCACAAATTGCTGACGTCAGAGTTGAGGGACAGCGATGCTTAGGTGTTGCTGGTTGCTCTTGTTATCAAAATCATTTAATTGCAAATATGGTCAAGTCAAGTCAGTTATTTTTTTTTCAAATAGGCACGTTTATGTCACTTTTGAACGTCAAAAATTACAAAAATTGTATTTTTTTTATTTTATTGATTCTAGTTGCCCCTTCCAAAAGGTAGTTATGTATGGAGAAGAATGGGCAAGAAACTCCATGGGTAAACAATTTGCAGACGTTTTACATTCATGTAAGAATTGTATATCAGTCTTGGTACCACCATTTTTTAACGTTGCGGCATGCAAAGTACCTACATAGAAAGAAAACACAAAAAAAAATGAAAACTAAACATAATAAAATTAAGAATGGAAAGACTGACCGGCTTGGTCATCACGGCTTATCCTGTTGCAGAAGCGCAGGTAGGATTCCCCGTCACTCCAGCCTTAATGATTTAATCCGTCGGGCTTTTGCCACCGCTAATTGTGCGGCCATTTTAGAACCTGTTGGCCTCATACGTGACTATGGCAAAAGACCCGATGGAATGACTCTTATTCCATGGAAGATGGGGCCTTTAGTGTGGGATGCTACTTGCGTAGACACCCTTTCGCCGTCTCATCTTCCAGGAACTCAAAATAGGGCTGGTGCTGCGGCTGAATCAGCGGAAGGCTTTAAGAGGCGCAAATATAGTACCCTCGATAGCGGGTACATATTTGAGCCTTTTGGGGTCGAGACGCTAGGGCCGTGGGGACCAGGAGCCCATCGAATTTTTAAAGAATTATCTGGGCGTTTGGTCGACGCAACATGTGATCAAAATGCTGGCTTTTATTTTGCCCAAAGGCTAAGTATTGCCATACAACGTGGCAATGCTGTCAGCATTTTGGGAACTTTGCCTACTGGTAGCGGTCTAAGACTAGTTTTAGTTTTATTTTTACATTTAGATTATTTTATAGTAATTGTTCTTCCTTTTTATGTAATTATTTCTTTAATAAATTACTTTTAGAATGGAATCAATAAAATTAGTTTAAAAATAAAGTATCAAATAAATCTACACTATATTTGTAAGGCCCTTACAGAGTAACCTCCGACTACTATGTAGACCTTTTAAATGACGTTTTACAGTTGTTTAAATTAACTTATGAACTGATGAACATAGGTAGGCTATGTTCATGCGTTTAGTAATTAAAAAGGTACACACAGCAGTCGGAGGTTACGCTGTAAGTGTCATAATTAAAAGGTAACATGATCCTATGAGGAAATGGAAAGTTAGCTCCACATCTAGGGCGAGTTAACTAGGGCAAAGAAATCTGTGCGGTCCTATTTTTGAATTTACCCAGCACCAGAATCGTTGCATAAGGTGCATCTAAAAGCCGTATTAGAAGGCTTGCTTTTTAAGTAGCTTTTTGGTAATGCAAGCGTAGTTTGTAGCGTTTGTCTAACAGTGGGGCTCACTGAAAGAAATGCCTTGACTTTAGAAGTTTGCAGTCAGAAGGTAGTAGATTAAAACCTTCGAACCTCATTAGTCATTACCAGAGATCGGAATAGGTGGAGTTAATTTACCTAAACTTCGAGGTAGTCACACATACATGTCGCCACTAATACACTAAGTTCAAAGAGAAAAAAAAAATGGTACACTGGGTCCAATACCTTACGAATTATTTATTGGGCTTTATAGCAACAAATTATTGATTTGAAAAATCATATAAAATTTTTTAGGGTTCCGTAATAAAACTATTAAATTAAAGAGCTTTTTTTTTGCAATTTTAGTACTAACAATAGTATTAAAATAAATTGTGATTTTTAAATCCCGGGAATTAAACGTCATTATAATTATTCCGGGATTTTAGAGGAGGTATTATCCACTCTATGTTACTTCCTTCCTTGAAGTTTAGGTAAATTTACTCTACCTATTCCGATCTCAGGTCATTCTGTCTGGTATTTTTAATTACAATTATGTCGTGTCTCTATGTATTTTACTGTGTGTACATAAATAATAAAACAATACATTTGTCAGCAACATAAACTTGGGCCATAACTATATGGCTAGAAATCTCTATCCACCTAATAAAACAGTCATCCCGCGAAGACCATTGTTTCTCCTAGCTTGAGGGCATCCAGTACTGCGATTTCTGATTTCTTAATTTTCACTCAAGAACACGACTACCTCAATGGTTTTAGGGTCGAGATTTGATGTGACCGGCTTTTTGCCACTTCTCTTGAAAGTTCTGTGGAAATTGGTTGTCATGGTATGGGCATGTGATGCGGAGGAATTAGGGAAATGTCGTCAGGAAAGTTTTGAGTATGAATTTGGATGGCTATAAGAGTAGGGAAGACTAAAGAAACGATGACTAGAAGACGAGAAGTATGGCAGAAAGATACATACATACACCTCAAATAAATAGGACAAGGGCCGTCAGTACTTTTTGCTAGAAGTAGTTTTGCAGTACGCAGTCACACTTTTGTATATTCCATCGTTATGTTCATGAGTAATACTATGACAGAATGTATGAGGTAACCCCATTTCGGTGAGTCTAGAATGGCATCACTGACATGTCACGATAAAGAACGCTGGCGCAATATTAACAAATTCAATGTCAAAATCTTAGATATCATGCGTCCGTCGTATTTATCAGTTGTTTTTGTTTTGTTTTGCACTTTTATTCAATATCACACACAATGTCACAATATTTATGTACATATTTGTTATTTTTTTTATCTGACACTTTATTTTATTTATAAGTATGCACACACGTTGCAGTATAAACATGATTTACATCCGTCAACTCATACTTCAGGTCCAATTGAAAACTAGCGTCAGGCACTAGTTGTCTGGCATTTTTGCTGAACTGGGCCTTTTTGGTGCAGCCGTGAAGCTGTACTTGCCTGCTAGCTAATATCTTACATCGCACTTTACACTTTTTATTTGATTTTAATTCATTTTTTTATCTTCTGTAAATTATATTATGTCATGTGTGCTAAATAAATGTACTTTCTTTCTTTCTTTCTTTCTTTCTATATGGTCACTGACACTAAACATGTGCGTTTCGATAGCAAACATTGTTTGAAGAGGAAGTTGCATTTTTTGTTGTTAATCATGTGCCAGAATAGAAGACATAACCATCTAGCTACACATCAGAAAGTGTTGAAACTGGCTTCAAGTAAAATATGGTTTTGCGAGAACATTTTTGGAGAGGCCTCATGGTCTGGCGCCCTTTGAAACAAATACTATATCCAATCAATACTTTATGTTATAAATGTGAAAGTAACTCTGTCTGTCTGTCCGTCTGTTACGTTTTCACGCCTAAACCGATCGTCAAGAAATTTGGCAGAGATATAGCCTGGGATATGGAGGACATAGGCTACTTTTTTACGCGATAACCGACATCCACGAGCCGCGGGCAAAAGCTATTAGTACTATATGTCTGCTAGCTTCCTCATCATCATCTGCCTAGCCTTTTCCCATGGTGGGGTCGGCTTCTTGTCCAACCAAATGCAGCTGACTACCAGTATTCCCTAGCTAGCTTCCCTATTATAGAAAATCATGGAGAATAGGTTATGCATTAACAAGCAGGAATCGATTTGGTTATCGCACCATGTTATTGGCACTTAAAGGACAATGGTTATCACAATGACATTTCAATCCTTTTGCCATTATCGAAGCCTATCAGATAAAGGCTGACTTGTTACAGGTTTGTACAGACACATTAGGCAAACAGAACTGGCGAAAGCGGAGGATGTTCTGACTCCAGATCAGAAGGTTGAGTGTTCAGATCACGTCGGGGTCACCAGTATAGAGGTATGAGGAACAGGGTGTAAAGTTCAGTTATACTCTATTGAAAAGGGAGGATCCTCCGATCAGACGGGTGTTGTGTCTGGTGGGCAACTGCCCGACGGTTGATGTCAGGATGTTTATTTATTTATTAAGCACACAAAATGTACAGAGGCGGACTTAATGCCATAGGCATTTTCTACCAGTCAACCTTTGGGTGATGCAGAGACAAACAGTAGTAGGTGCAATAGCGAGAATTCAGGAATAAATATTCATTAAAATATAAAGATATATACATAAACCTATTAAAAACTATAAATTCAATAAATAAATCTTATTTAAATATATTCTAGTCGCGCGGTAAACTCTGATTGCGCGATGCAGGTTTTGTGACGTCAGGTCTTTGATGCGTAGTTCTCATGTGGCGTTGTAGCCACTTGCCCAAATGCGTGTCCCTTCGAAATACAGGCGCGAAGTTATGTTATGTTAGTCAATTGATTCTACAGATCACTTGGCAAAAATACCTTGGCAGAAACCCATCAATAGCCGGAAACCCCACATAGCAACACCACAAAAGAATTTTGAACCACCAGTTAAAAATTCAGCTCACATAAGACAATCTTCGTAACGTTGCATAACGAAGCCAAAATTAAATATAATCTTGGTGAACGGAAACGCCGATGTTAAACATTAAGTGTTATTTGCAAGGGCTGACTCATATTATATTAAGCGGTCCATTTATTTTCAGGGCTATTATTAATTTAACTGCCTACTTTAGAATTAGTTTCATTTGGGCAAGAGTTTGCTAGCTGTGCGATTTCCGGGAGGAAAATGATTGACGTTGACATTTCTATTAGTGAAGTCAAAACTTCTTTAGACGCCTTTGCGCTCTTTATGAACAGTGAATGAAACTGGACTGTCACGCACGGGTCGATGACGCGGGTGTACTCGGCTCCAGTCGGTCGGTGACGCTGAATCGCATATACTTGGCTCCAGTCGTCATCAGCTGGCATCAATCATATAAGTTTTCATTCTCTCGTATGCACACACCCTCTTTTTAACCCAGCCCGATCTCCGTAAATGAATTCCTGACAAAAGCGTTTTTGGTAATAGTTTTCAAGATGAGCAGCTACTATACACTCTTGTCATTCATCATGGGCAGCCTTGTTCCACTTACTACTAGTATAGGCCTCCTCCCTGTTGTACCAGGTCTGTGCGAGTCTCAACCAAGACACCCATCTGGCTGTTGGTCACACTACCAAAGTCTAATCTCATGTGTTTTGTTATATAATTACTACATAATTAAGTGCAATCATTTTTGGAGAGATCCACGATGCGAAAGGACTTAGATGTCTTTTATAGGAATTGATAAGAAGAATCCCCCTCTGAGTCCCAAGCACAAAGGATGTCTCTGACTGGCTGAGAGACAGGCCTATTAAGAAAACAATAAAAAAAGTTGGGTTGTTATTGATTTAAAATAGTGTCCATGGAGTTTCTTGCCCGTTCATCTCCATAGGAACCTACTACGCTTTGGAATGGGCAACTACCTTCATGTTTCTGACAACCGCCTCATTGACAATTCAAATCCAAAGTGCCTGTAAATGGTTTAATTCAAATAAATGCTTTGAGTTTAAGGTGCCAGCTCAGTAGTTCTAGCTTATCCATCTTCTTTTTAGAAGTTTACGACATCGTGCTCTATCTGATATCTGCTTTCCCCTAATAATGCAAAATCTATCTCCGTATGAAGGTATACTACGACATAAACTATTTATAAACCATGACTCATATAAGCGCTCCATTTTATTCTGCCCGTGGTATTATGTTGTTAACTATTGTCTGCTTTTGTACAAACTGGGTCAGGATAAAAATATAGTTTACCTTAGCTTATGCGTGCTTTGTCGTGGCCAAGTGGATGTGAATGGCTCAATTTAACACTGTCGAACCCCGATAGGTACTTTACTTTTTAATAAATCACCACTGCCCTCAAAACAGTAAAGGAAAACTTCGTGAGAAAACCAGCATGTCCTAGAACATCCACCAACCCCACTGGGCCCGCGTGGTGGATTATGGCCCATTCTCTCTCTCAGAGAAGAAGCTTGTATCCAAGCACGGGGTAACGATATAAGCTGATTGTGCCTTGGCCAAGTACTCATAATAAACTACCGGTCTTCCGGTGGGTAACGTAAAAAAATAACAGAACACTTGACTCCATAGATGTCGTGAAGTCTTTGGTCGTTTGACGAAAGAGGAAATCTGTTAAATAATAGGCCAGCAGCACTTTTCTGTATGAGAAAAGTGAAAAAAAAAAGTGGCGAAATAAGTAGGTAGATAGGGTTTCAGTACTTTACGTCTGAACTTTAGTATTTTCACCTAGCCCTTGACTTCGTCAGCGTGAAATTTCTTGTTCCCAGACCCACCCCGTCGTATGGCATCGCCTGTTGGCGCTTTTATTTTTGCTCTGCTCCTAAGGGTCCTAGAGTGATGATAAATAGACTATAGCATTCCTCAAGAATTGGCTATCAAACGCAAAGATGCGAAGATTTTTTGTAGCTAGCCAGGCGGATTTAGATCAAGCCCAACCACTAACCAAACCGAGTAGAAAATATTGCCCCCGCTGGAAATCTTAAGTGATAAGACCGATCCGTGAGTTATTTAATTTTTCTACTATCTATAGCATGACCATACGTTATCAGTTCAAATAAAACCCATTAAAATGTCCATCCAGTGGAAGTAGTTCTTCCAACCAAGAATCTTATTCATCATAATCAGCCTATATTGCAAAGACCTCCCTTTCCTTTTTCCACTCAACTCTAATCTAAGCCAATATGGACCAATCCCTCCTATAAGCGTCAAGTTCAATCTGATTATACAATCTAAATATTTGCTTGTGTTCAAAAACCCAGAATCGCTTGATAATAAGCACCAAAATTACTCTAATATCAGCAATTTACGACGCATTTTGCAATGAGATAACTCTCATGTGTTTGTCCACACATGACTTTGATTGTCCTCTGAAATGTATTCAAACTGCACCGAACATGGTATGTTCTAATCGACACGGAATGCATGTGTTTTGTTAGCATATTGTTTTATTATGCGCCGTGAAGGTGCCACACACATTTGCCATATGATTTGCCATTCATAAAATTCATTCGACTCCGAAAGGATAGAGTAAAGTGGATGAGTCCTTTAAAGTTTTGCAATGTTCTGGAAGTTGAAAGAGTTGTACAAAGAATCCAGAGGAGGAAATGCAAGACAAACTTCCTCAGGAAAAACACTCGTCGCTTCTTCTTCCTGATTTAACACTAGACAGCCGTTTAGTGCGCCGTTTTTGGTGGCGCGGTCTTTTGTTAGTCGTTCCAATACTACTATCACTCCCCTTGGGATACTTGAGTTTGAGTTTCACAAGAAATTCGAAACTAATCGCAGAAATTAAGAGTTTTAACTCCTCCATAACTAGGAAGGTCATTTACCACCACAAAAAAAAAAAAAAAAACTATCAATACCAAAAAACTTGATTTGCAACAAACATTGTATAGCCCGTTGCATCCACAAACGCTAATCGACGCAAAATACTGTGTATTGTTACCTAATTGTTGTATTATAAGCTGTGAAGTGGGCCAGCGTTTGCGAAATCGCCGTTTGCGCAATGCCCGATGGACTGTGGGGCCAGTGGCTCAATACTTTAGATGTGTGACTGATATGATAGTTTTTATTTCCCAAAAATTACGTGGCTGTAATTTAAATACCGTTTTATTTGAATGGGTGATTGCAGTTTTAACATCGCAGAGATTTGACTGGCTTAGGCGAAAGATCGAAAGTAATGTCTGGGCTTTAATTGAGACTTTCGGTGCTACTTTTGTGAGACAAAATTGGAGGCCGCTTGTACACGCTAAGAAAATTCACCGTGTCTGCTGCAGATAGGACCAATTCATCATGTACACGACAAGAATTTTGTAGGACCTAGGTACGAAATCTTGTCGCGTTTGCTGCAGACAAGATAAATATGAACGTGTACACGATAAGATTGTTATCGGGCAGTCGTGTGTAGGGTATGGTAGGCTGCTCTAGTCGTCTGTTAGTAATTTGCGATTGTTTGTGAGTGAAGAACACGTCCACGCGTTAAACGTACACTAACAACCTGAACCACCTCACCTACCCCGTCCCTCCCTATACCGCAGCAACTCAGCGCGTACACAGTTCGCGTATACAAACGACACGAATTTTGGCGTAGGCCCGGTGACTTTTCTTAGGTGTACAAGCGTGTCTAAATACACCGTGGCATTTTAGTCGACGTAAAAAGACAGCCCACTTCATGTATCCAATGACTACAAATCATTCATGAAAAAAAAAAAAAAAAATATCGTTTTTCTTTTTTTAAATTAATTATGACGTCTGACATAGTTTAAAACACGCTGTTACGAGTGCAGTCCGAGCCTTGTGTTACAAGGGCGCCGCGGAATGGAGCGGCGACATCTTTATCCGAGTTCATTCACCCTAACGCAAAAATGTGTTTCTTACTATTGCAACTTTTAAACTCATCGATTTAGAATACCCTAGATACACTATCACCTACAAATCAAAGTCGCAAAAGTGTCCCATCGCTAAGTTACAAGTGTGTGCGTCTACTAAGGCAAATCTAAAACACATAATGTACTTAACAACATTTCAATTTTCCTTACATACAACCTTATGTGAATGGAATTAAGGTGTAGTTTCGAGTGCGCGCGATGGGCGGTTCACAGTGGAACGAATGTATGGGAGCGGTTGGACGTAGACATGTCCGAAAAATAAGAGTAAAATTATGACAAACTAATGATGCCATCTTATTCGATTACTTAATGCCTTCATAAATTGTGGTGATGAATTTCTTCATAACTCCCATATTTCGGGAGTAATTTGAGAAAATGTGAAATTTTACTATGAAAATGAGTGTATCGAGCTCTCTCCCTCCTGATTCCGGGCTTGTTTCAAGTAGCGGTCTCTAATATCGTAATGCTATTACTAAGAGCTATATTTAATACTAAGACACATAGTGCGCCAAATGTGCACTTTCTGGGATAAAAGGAAATGAAAATTTAAAAAAAAAAACGTTTTTTCCCCATTTGTATTTACTTTAAACCGCAGACAGACTTATTAAGAGGTCTATAAATATATTATATATATACAGAAATATATATTAACAAAAATATTCACAAGAACTGATGAGAGTATGACTTTTAAGTAAGTTGATAATAAATTACCTAGTTTCATTAAAAGTACAATAAATAATTAAGATGTAAGCTCTAATTTACTAAGTTACACATTTTAAAACAATAACATCATTTAATTATCTTCGTCATCATCATCATCATCAATTAATTCAAATTCAGAATCGATGTCCGCTAAATCATTTATGTTAACAAATTCGATATCACTTTTCTCAGAATCCGTAAGCTCATAAAATTCCTTAAAAGAAGATTTTTTTACAAACTTATTTCCTTTTGGACGGATACTTGTAACAAGTGGATCAGAAGACAGTAAAAGATTGTGCATAATATCTTCATTGCATGAGATACTGCTATGCTTTCGAGAATGCCCCTCTCTATATTTTCTAAAATCTTTATTTCTAGCCTCAGATGCCTCTTCGGATAGAAAACCAATGGGCACAATTGACATGTTCTGAACTATGTCTGGCCCATGCATTAAAATTTTATGAAGTGAAGAAGGCATATAATACCATGGGTATAACTCCACGTAAAGCTTAGCAGTATCAAAGCAGAACTCTCGGAATTTAGTTACGTTGATCTTCTCTCCTGATGAAATACACTGCAAGATCACACAGATTTTTCTTAAAAGCATAGCATCTATTCCGGTCAGTTCAGCAGATTTAGTGTAGTTTTCAAAAAATCTCCTTGCCGAGTTGCCATTGTTGGTGGATCCACTGCCTTGTTTCACAACATCGAGAAGTAAGCCCGTTTCTCTTCTTACAGCCTCTTGAACTCTTTTCTTCCTGTCATCAACTTGCCTTTTTGCTATATCACCCCTTACTTGCCATGATTTTATGTCTAATTTGTAGGAAATGTGTAATAAGCATTCCATTGAGCGAATCCAAGCGTGAAGGGTGCTTAAGCTATATTTATACATGTCCTCGTTTGCGTGTTTATCTTTGATTAACTCTAAATTATTCATTTCTTTAGGACAAGCCTTGCATATGTCACACACTGAAGCTGCTGTATTGGATATAATGGAATGAATTTTACCATCAATCATTGTCAACAGCAGTTGGTGTTTGACACTAATTCCATCAGTGATGGTGGATGGAGTTAAGGCTTCAATCTCTGCTTCGATTTCAGCCATCTCTCTCTGCACATTTTCTTTGGTTTCCTTTATAAACTGCAATATTAAACAATATTGGCCGGCAAAATGAAGTGGAAGATGGTCGCTCGTTTTCCCAAATTGTTACACCTTTTGAGACGAGCCGCAGTGGTACAAGACTAATCATAAAATTACTAGCAAGATCGATTTGCTCATCTTCACTCGTCCTTTGATGATAAATGCTTTGGCTAGATGATCCGTCAAAACCCCATTTGCTGGTCAATACGAGCTGTTGATTGGGATCAACAGGGGTTTCTAACGACCTAATAAGTCTTCTTGAGGTTAAATCCATCAAGGCTTGTAATTTGATTTTTGCAGAGCTCTCTGTAACTGTGAGATCTTCTTTGGCCGGATAGCACTTAATTTTTTCTTTAACCAACATGTAGTAACTCGGGTATTGAAGAGCTCCTTCTTGAGTGTTGAAATCCCGAAGAGTGTTATAGCGCCATTTCGATAAGTTCATCGATACATAAAGAGCCAATGCCTTCAAAGGGGATATTTCCCGTACCTGAATTGATTTACCTTCAATGAAGGCTTTGATTTTTGAGGCCTCTTCTGGATTCTCCGTCAAGTATTTCATAACATAAGCTGTATCGCTTTGTCCTGCCTTTTGAAGCGCCCTTTCGGCCGAAAACATAATTTCAGCGCTGCTACTGCTGCATGAAAGACTATCTTCAGTGCGTCTTCTTTTTTGCCGGTTACTAAGGTCCTCAAAAGATTTACGAGGACTAGGATGTGTACAAGTTGAAGCATCAGATTTAGCAGGAGAAATTATGGGCTCGATGACGTCACTTATATTTTCTGTAGAAGGTTCCATATTTTCATTCTGTAATTCCGGCCATTGAATTGCAGCCTGTAGCCAAATCTCATGTTTCTTCCGAAACTTATCTGTGCTTCTTCCAGACTGTGTCCATTTTGCATAAATGCGGTAGCAAAATCGACGACACCAGTCTTTTAAACTTGTTTCAGCACTTTCACATAACTGAACACAACTGTTATCTTTTAAAACACTGAACAAATAGTTAAAGTCGCGTAAATCTTTATGTGCGCGTGCGCATAAAGCAACGTGAATATCAAGATTTGTATTAAAATTTGGAAAATACATTGCGAGATTAGCTTGGATACAACGAGGTGTAAATCAACACTGATTTTAAAGTTACTAATAGTGACCTATTTATATAAAATCCAGGTATCCCAGGTATCCTTTGTTAAATATTGCAAGGTAATTAGTTATTGTGATAATTAGTAAATGATGCATGCTAAATTAGTGTATTAAGAGCCATTTAGTAATTAAATAATAGCAATGTTCTTATCAGTAATCATTAGTGCATCAGTTTTATATGTAAACCTTAAGTCCCTAATTATATATCCTAATTAGCTTATATCTTCTCTAATTGGCTGCTCAGAAATGTTATTGTAATAAGGTAAACCTTTAGAAAAACGGTTTTAATCAACAAAATAAACAAAAAATAAAAAAATTGTGTTATAAAATAAACATCACTCTTTATCCCAGAAAGTGCACATTTGGCGCACTATGTGTCTTAGTATTAAATATAGCTCTTAGTATTAGCATTATGATATTAGAGACCGCTACTTGAAACAAGCCCGGAATCAGGAGGGAGAGAGCTCGATACACTCATTTTCATAGTAAAATTTCACATTTTCTCAAATTACTCCCGAAATATGGGAGTTATGAAGAAATTCATCACCACAAGTTATGAAGGCATTAAGTAATCGAATAAGATGGCATCATTAGTTTGGCATAATTTTACTCTTTTTTTTCGGACATGTCTACGTCCAACCGCTCCCATACATTCGTTCCACTGTGCGGTTATGACATTTCAAAATTAGACCATCGCGCAAGTCGTAAAATTTTATTGCTCTCAGCTGTAGGTAAGATAATTTTAAACGATACTATTCCTTAAGCAAATGCTTATTAAGTCAAATTCAGTTTACGTCGCGTGACAATGAATCGTGAATCGTAAAAAAATTTTGCTTTGGAACAGAAGGATAATGGAGTGGTCTTGAAATTTTACTCAGTACTATGTGCTTAAATAAAACAGGTTGAGGTGGTTAAAATTAACTTATTTTTATTTTATTTATTAAAACAATTTAAAAAGATTGACAGATAATGGTGCCGATTCTCTTGTCACAAAATTCTCTAAACTAAGACTAAAAATCACCAAAATTTAGTTTATTCCTGTCAAACGACCATTTCCTATTCTGAAATTGACGAAAGTGACACAACTTAACTATAATTTAGTTTGACAGCTCTAAGATGGTACTGAGTTTTAAAATTTAGTGAAAATGGCAATTTAACTATTCTGAATTTGACGTTTTTAAACTAAAATTTAGATTTTCTAACTAAATCTGATATATTTATAATCGCGATCAAAAAGGTGTGGAATAAAATTAGTTTTCATGAACTAAAATTCACACCAATCACCGACTCTCACGACTTCTGGTGCAAAACCAGTACCTACTGTATATAAGGTGTATCTATTCATACACGAAATATTTTAAGAGAAACATCTTTAAGTCGTAAAAAAGCCACAGCAGCGAAATTTTTTATTTTTTATATCTAAGTGTTTTATATTTCTACATAATTATTATAATTTTAAAATTGCTTGAGACATTTTGCGAAAAAATCCTTTATTTAAGTAAATAAAGGATTTTTTCGATATAAAACACTTAGATATAAAAAATAAAAAATATAATAAATATAAATATAATAAAAATATAATATCTATGAATGACCCGCCTCGACGCGGTGACGCCGAACGGTGCGGTGGGGTGGCGGCACGAGCGCGGTGAATTTTGATAATTAATCATCATATCAAGTTTTTTTTTTTAATAATATACTCTGAATTAAAAAAAATCATTTCCATGGCTTCTTTACCACCTATAGGTGTATCACTTAAAATATTTCGTGTTTATCCCAATTTTTTTTTTCTTCTCTTTTGCTTATATCTCCAAAATGGTGCGTCCTATCGCAAAAATAATGAAAATTTCGACCCCCTTTAGTAAACCCTTAAACCATTATTACTCTACATGTAGGTAATATTTTTTTTTTTTCCACACAAAAAGGGAAAAATTCCATAAAAAACACGTCGCGGACTCAAAAATCATAGGCAAAAGTACATTTGTACGTTGCGAAGCCATAAAAAAAAAATACCACGTGGAGTCACGATTGTCAAATTCGATTTAGTTGTGTCAAACTTATTTTTAAATTTAGAGAATTTTGTTTGCAGAATAGCTTTAAGATTCTCATAGCCAAAAGTAAGGAATTTTAGTGATAGTTTAGTTAGTTTAGTTCGGTGTACAAGAGAATCGGCACCATTAACTCAGCACATTTACTCAGTAGTCACAATATCTTATGTAAAAACTTACTGCAATACATGGAATAACCGCTTTCTATACTTTCCGAAAGCCTTTCTTCGTATAATACATGTCATTTTCTGAGAAGTGACAAGAGCGAACCACACAATAATTATATTTTATAGAATCATTTGGCTTAAAAAAATCTTCACTCCTCTCATTAGCTATAATTTTTCGCCATTTTTCCCTTTCAATTAATAATAACTATAATATAAAAAACATCAATCACCATTCAAATAAATTTTGCTCATCTCCGGACGGGCTATAGTTATTCTATGTTAATTCCATATTATTGACATACCGCAGAAAGAAAAAAACAATAAGCGACTCTATTCATTTAATATTTGACTATGTTCCACTTTATACATCTTCCATCTCCTTTTCACTTAATACAAGTGCTGCGCGAGGGAAAAAGCCAACTGCGTAGCGTCAAATGAAGAGACGTATTGAAATAAATTTAAAAAAAAAATGTTTTTAATGACGTATTTTGCCACAAATTCACTACATTATAAAACTATTATCTAGTACTTACCGAAAATACGATATGCCATTCCTTTTCAACGTGGTTAAAGTATTATTTTTGCACTTTTTTACGGAGCACTTTGGCGTGTTCACCCGACAACGAAGCGCGCGTTACTGAGAGCGCAACTGTGCTTAGAAGTAATTTAAGCACAGTTTTATCGAGACACATTTCAAGCGTTGACGGTATATCTAGGGTATTCTAAATCGATGTTTAAACTTAATCTAAATCCATTCTGCGGCGCCCTTGTATCACAAGGCTCGGACTGCACTCGTAACAGGGTGTTTTAAACTATGTCATGCGTCATAATTAATAAACAAAAATAAATATATATATATATAATGTTCAAAAAAAATATTTTTTTTACATGATTGATTAGTAGTCATTGGATACATGAAGTGAGCTGTCTTTGTAAGACGACTAAAATGCCACGGTGTATAAAATTACTAGCATTAAAGTGGTACTAAAAACAATTGTATTCGGAGACATGTGACATCCACCACCCCACAATGGGCCCGTGTGGTGAATTACGGCCCACTTCTTCACAGAGCGAAGGTCCCAGCAGTAGACATTATAGTGTACCGTTTGGTGCCGGAGTACCGTGTGGTGCCAGACGTAAAGAATAGCACCACCCCATTTCCTCCCGTGGGTGCCGTAAAAGGCGACTAAGGGACTTACTAGAGAATGAGCAGCAGCATTCTTTATGCATTTTTAACACCATACTGCGATCGCCATCTCGCCTGCCAAGCGTGGCGATTATGGCTTATTCCCCCCTTTTTGGTGGAGGCCTATGTCCAGCAGTGGACGTCTTTCGGCTGAATGATGATGATGATGATCATGTTGTCTCATGGACTATCTCAAGAGGATGTGTTGAAGACAATTCAGACGAGTCCATCAAACATTAAAATACTCGTTCTTCCTACAAATAAATAAAGACAGACCAGCTGTTTCAATATTTACATCCTAGGTGATTGACCAGCTCCTCACTTATGATAATTTAATTGAACGACTACCAGCACGTGATGTTAAGTACATTAGATACGATATCAATTGAGGAAAATTGCTCGACTATTAATATACAAGTGGGTACTTGACACCTTGCCGGTCAACTGTTTGATGACATAGTGAGGTTTCGGAAAGTGCTTTAGGCAGTGGTGGATTTGTAGTGGTGGCTGAGTAGGCTTGAGCCTAGGGCAGTAGATTTTAGGGGGCCAATTTGACAAACGATTTTTTCTCGTCTTCTGATTCTTTCTTTAAATCTTTCCGATGAGTTTTTCCTCTTCCATTCCCTTTCAATTTCGAGCTCAACGCACTGGCTCTTGCATCCCACATCCTTGCTTTTCGATGGAAATGTCCGTAAGTAAATTGTTTTTTATTTTGTCATTATTATATTCTGCAAAATGTTACTAGAAATGCCTACATAAATTCAGAAGCCCGGGACCGCGGGGCGGCCTCATTTTGGTTTACCGCCTTACATGATGTCTTATTAGTGGTACATGATTGAGCTTTGACTAACTCAGAAATATACCCAAAAACTATTTCTTGTGCAAATTCAACCAAATTGTTGAATTGTTTTAATCTAAAAACTGACAATTGTAGAGGCAAGGGCGACAAAAATGTTACAGCCTGCGTCTGGAAAATGAGTAAATCCGCCACTAGCTTTAGGGTTAACTGATTGTAGGGACGAAATAGCTCGAGTTTTCTATATCAATCAGCCGGTAAATCATCGCTGAAAAGGACCTTCCAATCTATTACTCCTGTCCTTAAGCGCCGCTCGATAGAAGCCCACGGCTAAGTTACGGACGTGTACTTAACCTCGCTTTGTATGCTACCATTTACTGGTTATGTCTTTCATTGGCTTGAATGTTCACTAGCGGCTGAGAGTATGTCATGCTCACTCAAATTTCAAGCTGGTTGTGGCGTATGTGTTGGATCATTAAGTTCCCTTCAAAATGGCTGAGCTGAATGGTGCTGAACCGTGCGTCATGTTCGTGAACGGGCGCTGTCAGTAGGGACTGGTCATCTCTTAACTGCCACAGCTTATTTTAATTTATCTATTTTTATTACGGACGCTTAACGTGCACGTCTTTCTAAATTGTTCTCACATGTATAATTTCTACATGAATGATGTAATCAAGATTTTGTTTTAAGTATCCGTGGAGTTTCTTGCCCGTTCTTCTCCATAGGAACCTACTACGCTTTGGAATGGGCAACTAGCTTCATCTTTCTGACCGACCCACCCCTTGTCAATTCTAAAGTGCCTGTAATTGGTTAATTTTAAATTAATGCTTTGAGTATTATGAAAATGTTGGTTGGATCGTCCACTGCGGTCCACGGCCATGCTACGCACGGAAGCATGGCTAGCAAACAATGGAACCGCGCAGCTTGAGTAGCTATCCTCTTCGTGCACACCTATTTATTTATTTATTTATTTAACATGGTAAGTACCTAACTTATAAACTTAGCCCCACAAAACCATTGCAATGGTTTGACTGTGGGGTCAGTGAGTCTCTAGACAATAATACTTAAACACACTTACATATCCAAATAATATTTCTTTAATTTACTTCTGAATCTATTTTTATTTGTTTCACTCCTTATGTCTGCCGGTAGACTATTCAATAGTAACGGTATTCGTTTCTTTAGGGTTCTGTCACCAAAGTAATTGGTGACTCTGGGTACATTGAATCTGTCAGCAGCAATAGATCGTGTGTTATGGTTGTTGAATACGTGATTTAAGCTATACTTTTGGGTACCATGATGGTTTACTGCTAAAATATATTTATTTATGTTTGTAAGTGATCGGTAGAACGTTACATATTTTAAATAGTTTCCTATATACCGTACGTAGCAATTTCATTTGGGGTTCTCTGCCTTCCGCATCCGGTCTGTCCCAGCTGACTTTTAAAGGACGACGGTCCATCCACTTTGTCGTCCTACGATAGGTTTGCCGATTCGCGCCCTTCACTTACGGACTCATCTGCTCCAACAGCCTCTGGTTATATTGTGTCATTTTTATATACTTATGGTTTTTTTTTTCTTCTTTTTTTCAGGTATGGCACAAAGGGTGCTTCAAATGCCAGGAATGCGGTATGACACTCAATATGCGTACCTACAAAGGATATGGAAAACTCCCATACTGTGAATCGTGAGTATACTTTTCTTATAATATTTAAACTGAAACAATATTTTCATCCCATACCATACTCTGAAGAAGTCAAAGACCAAATGTGGGTACCTACCTAAACTCGATAGCCAACATTGCAGGATTCAGAAACGAATCCTGTAATTTTGGCTATCAAGTTCAAGCTCCGCCCGCGTGGAGGTCTTTTATCGCGTAAAAAAGTAGCTTATGTCCTTCTCCATATCCCAGGCTATATCTCTGCCAAATTTCATGACGATCGGTTCAGCGGCTTAGGCGTGAAAACGTAACATACAGACAGACAGAGTTTCTTTCACATTTATAATATTAGTATGGATAAAGTTCTGCGTCTCTAAAAAAAATACCCGTTACAAAGATACCCAATTTATGCAGCTGTTGAAATCATGTAACTTGGGTTACTTTTCATTCCCCCAAACATTCCAATCAAACAGTCACCATACAGTTTCACTTTCGATCGAACAGTAATATGTAAATTCGACCCATTACCTAATGTTAATAGCTGGTCCTGACCAGCTTATTCAAAGCATGCACGGTCTTCAGAAGGTCAAGGTCGCGAACACGTTTATATATAATAGCTTTTAACCGACTTGCGTGGTGATGACAAGATTTTTTTTTTCCTGTGAAAATAACTCTTAGTAATAATGTCAGCCTATTATTTTCCTACTGCTACTAAAGCACCCACAATACAGGAGAAATTCCTAGTGTGGGGAAAAGTAAAAAAAAAAAGAAAGGCTACGTCAGTGTATTAAGACAATTTAACCATTAAAATACAACGGAACCGAACGCAATGACGATGCACTTGATGGTCGTGATGGTGTCGTCATGACCTAATTGAAGGCGCATGACCTAATTGATTTGCAGCATCTCCGCATCATCCGCTACTTTCCTCCGTGGTTGAAACCTTCTAAATACAGATGAATGTATTACTAATTCCTTTTAATGAGTGATTGTGTAAGACTTTAAACTGAACTGGGTTTGTTAACACTTTTATCACATACACACATCAAAAAAAGGTTGCCATCACTAGCATAAGCTGATATTATTTTTTAAACTGAACTTTATCAAGAAAAATTCTTTGTTGAGTGTTTTCTTTAAATAGAAATACCCTGTATGAAATTAAAAAATAAATAATTTTTATAAGAAAAATTGAGTAATTAATCATAATGTAATTGTAACAGAAAGATAGAAAAAGACTGTTTAACCAAATTTAAACAACAATTTATTAATAAAAGGTTTATATTCAATATAATATAAGTCCTCCCCTGGCTCGAACACATGCGGTGATCCTCCTGGGCATGCTGAGAATAAAGTTATCCAGCATTTCTTAGGGTAACCTATCCTATTCGGAGGGTAACCTATCCTATTCATATCCTATTGAAAAGCGGCTTCCCTGAGCTCTGGCACTGTCTGGGGACGTAGCTGACGGTTCCAAACAGCTCGCTTAAGATCATCCCACGCGTGCTCTATTGGGTTTAAGTCAGGCGAGCCGAATCATAATATAATCTACCGTACCTAACAAAAAAGATTTAGGTTTTTCAAAGTGATCGCAAACTTTTTTTGATGTGTGTATATTTGGAACAGACGAGAGTCAATAGTCATGCTACACGTGCTGGAAGCCATTTTGTGATTACCAGTTTTTTTTTTTTAATAATTGGCCATTCCTTCGTACTTAACGACACAACAGCATAACTTATTGTTTTCCTGTTAATCAGTCCCTCTTGAAATAGGTACCTATAGGGAACAAGCTAGAATAATAATGGAAACTAAAACAAATAATATGGATGAGTCCCATGCACGCTCATGTTTGTTTGTCAAGAGTGCCTACGTCAGATTAACTCGACTGGTCCCAACTTAAATGAAATACCTACGTGAATCACTGAATATCGTCACAAATTATGCCTGTTTGAAAAACGGCGTCAAATCTTATAATAATGGATACGTTTTTGTATACTTCAGAGCATTTTTAAGGTGTATCTATTCATACACGAAATATTTTAAGAGAAACCTCTGTAGGTGGTAAAAAAGCCATAGCAACGAAAAAAAATATCTTTATTAATTATATTTATTTTTTATTTATTCTTTGTTTCTTTAATATTATTATATTTATTTATTTTTTATCTAAGTGTTATTATTTTTACATAATTGTTATAATTTTAAAATTGCTTGAGTCATTTTTCAAAAAAAACCCGACCCGCCCGGACGCGGCGACGGTGGCGGCACGAGTGCGGTGCCTTTTGATAATTAATCATCATATCAAGTAATTTTAAACTATCTAGTTTTTTTAATAATATACTCAGATTTAAAAAAAAGTCCTTTCCGTGGCTTCTTTACAACCTATAGGTGTATCTCTTAAAATATTTCATGTTTGAATAGATACACCTTATATAGGAGAAACAAGTTATGCCGAAGTTAAAAGTGGTTAATATTCCAGAACAATAAGAAAACTATGACGATCATCCCAAAAAACCATGAATGCAGTGTCGAAAAACTGATAAGACATGAACAAGGGTGCTATGAACAGTAAAAAATCCACTTTGACAGACAAAACGTACTACCAAGTTCGGGACACCCTGACTAAATGTAATCACCCTGCCGACTGGCTAATTTTCTCGACAGCCTCAATGCAGCACCAAAATGGCTATCATTTCGGCACTTTCCCTCGTACATTATGGAAGTTCCACAAATAGACTTCCTACATCTAAACACTCTGATTCAACTCAGAGAAGCTGGGTCTTAAGCCAACTTGGACATCGGACTAGACTCTGATGATGACAATACTTTTTCTCATCAAATTCCTAGCCTATAGAGGCTAGGAATTCATTAATTCAAATTGGGGGTCATAAATTATCTGAATTTGAGACTTTGGGTATAGACCCAGACCAGTGGATAAAAATGATTACGGTATTATTATTATTTAATTATTATTTCTTAAAAATCAGTACTTAAAAGATTTTTTTTTTGCCATTTTATGTAAATTACCATTACGAAGATTTTTTTTTGATATGTTATCCCCTTTGTTTACATAAATTATCTGAATTAGAGCCTTTGGGTATAGCAGACAATCCGCCGATTCTCATTAATTCTTTGACGGCAAAACCAGTGTATATTTATGTGTCGTTACTCATAGCAATTACTTGCTTACTCACAACATAGTCGTTGTAACGCTACACTGCGTAATGCGTGAATCATGCGCCTGCAATGGTAAAGATTTCATTTTAAGAAATACATAAATACAATAATATTATTGCCGTTTTTCGTAGTGTGAGAACTGTCTGATGGTTTTGTCGATGTTTAGTGGTAAACTGACAGCCAGGGCCTCAAAGTCTGCTATTACAATAGTGTCAGAATGGTCTCGCCATTGTGAGTATTTGACAGTGTTTGTATGGCAAATCTGTCAAAAACTCACAATGAAGAGACCATTGCAACGTTTGTACATTAGTAGACTTGGCCCCCTGAAGTAATCCTGCAGAACGCTGGCCCTGTGCTCGATTTTCAGAACGGCATCGCGCGACGGGTGTTGCCTCTGTGTCGCGCCTATTTGTAGGAGCCTTTATGGTTAGGAGTCTTTATGGTTTTACACATGGGTTAGGTGTAATGAAAAAAAAAATGATAATATACCCGACAATGTTGCTGATAAGATTACAGACTACATCAATACTACATTACTATTGCCGATAACGATCCAGCAACGTAATTTTGTCTTGTAAATCAAAGGAAATGTCTATTATTTGTAAATATCCTTAATTTTCATTATACCTACTTACAACGTTTCCTTCTGAAATTTTCCTTTACGGTGTTCATAAATCAAGGATACATGGGTAGGTACCTGGTTACTACTTACTACTTAGATGGTTTAGTTTACTGTTATGTCCACATTATAATATTTTTCAAATAATCTTTAATCGACTTTCCAAAAAGGAGGAGGTTCTCAATTCGGTTGTATTTTTTTTAAATGTTTGTTACCTCTGATCTCCGTATTTTGTGAACCGATTTGGAAAATTCTTTTTTATTTGAAAGAATATACTTCCAGATTGGTCCCATTTTTTTCAAAATCCAGTTCTAATGATGGGATCCATGAGGAATTGAGGGAACTCCTTAAATTTTATAGGCAAACATATAGCGATTTCTATATTTTCATCAACAACTCAAGCATTTGTATTCAGAAAGTATCATTTGATGAAGTAGAACTGATGAAGAAGACCACCGGAACTCCTCAATGATAAGTATTTCACGGGTGGCGATAAGATATCTTGATTATATATATATAGTTAAGCGACTATGAAGCTTTAAATAAATAATTCTGATGGATCCAACTGATCTGAAGATGAAGCCGGAAGGTATGCACCGGAACTCCGTAATAAAACAATGTATCCTAGCCGTGTTTGAGCTTATTGGAATTGTCATGAGATGCACTCGGGCTATAAATGGTTATAAACCTATTTTTATTAACTTTGCTTGGGTAGTTTTTGAGTTAACTTTGATAATACGTATTTCATCCACTTCGTAGGTATATCTTGTGTCACTGTTGTTTGTGTGGTGTAGTAAGTAGTGGTAATCGAATTGTTATGGGGTAAGTACTCGTACCGTAACTAAAAAGTAAAAATAAAAAACTTTTTAACAAAGAAATTTTTCGCCATTTTGTGTTTATTACCATTAATGGGAACACGGCCGGTGGGGATTAGGCTTGCCAACCTTAATGCGTGAATAAACCGGGACTTTGGTAATCAAAGTACGGGACATGGCATAAAAAAGCGTGACTCGGCTGTCAAAGATAGGGAGGCGAAAAATACAATTAGAAATAATTTTAAATGGTTTTATTGAATGTTTAACTTTGGCACACAAATACAAGACTTACAACATAGCAAAAGTTGAAACAATAAGGACATTTTATAAAACATAATAGTAATCACTAGACGTTTATTGTACAATAAACGTCTTTCGCGGGATGCATCCTCTAAAGCTCTAGAAACGGGACATCCCAGCTCTCGCGGGACGGTTGGCAAGCCTACTGGATAGCGGGAATACACCGATTATTATGCTAACCCAACGACCATATAGCCCATAGACGCCTAATAACAGGTGACCGATGTCTGGCAACACATCAGACTTATAGATCTGATGTAGGTCGCCACTCAATAATTTCGATTCAGTATCGACCAGTTCTGTGAACCGTAAACACTTCCGCGTTAGTCAATAAAAATTGGTGAAAATAATTATTATAATAGCCCCTTGCACAATACGTTGGTGTGGTAAAAACAGATAGACTTCGAGTTTCCTTAAAGATGGCATAACAAATTCATCGGAACTTAATAATTACATAATCATATTTTCTGATATTATTTATCGGAGTTCATCTTATACTGGTCATATTGTAGGTGAACCAGAGGTGCAAGGACTCTCGTTGATGTCTTTCATGTTTGCGTCCCTTACTTTTGAAAGTAATTTTTTCGCTATCCCTTTTCCTCTATTATTAGGTTAACATAAATAGTGATGCAGCAAATCCAAATTGACCAAATCTGTTATCGATAAAGCAAAAACCTATACTATAGGGATAAATAAGAAATTTGAAAAAAAAAAAAAAAAAACACTAACTACAATAGAGAAAGGCTGCCCAATGCAAAGGCGAATTATTATTATCGCGCCACTTTAGTGTTTGATAGGATTAAAATAAAATCCAAAGCTAAAAGTAGTCTAATAGCTTATAGAGACAAAGGTGGCTTGATATACCCTTCACCAACTATGATCAAAATTTGTCGTCGTTCTGAAATCACCATAAAAGCATATCGTGGAAAAAATTCAAAAAAATCAAAAACGCTAAACTAACGTCCTGGTCAATAATCCTTTAACCATTTTCATTGGCGAGGAACTATTTCCTAATATAAGTAACCATCAATTCCACTCTGAAGTAACCATTCATGTATTGGATTTGTCATTATGTGTTATGCACAAATTATATTTCCACAAGGCTAGCTTTTCCTACAAAGTCTGCTCAAAACAAACACTGTTTGGAAGATTTAGACAAAGTTAATACATTTCCAAAATGATTAACGTATCAGTGTTTTTGATTGTCCAAAAATTAGATATATTTTAATCCACACAGAAAATTTCCCTCTCACGGAGAGGAGGCGTCTGTCCCAGCAGTGGGAATATTATAGGCCATTATTGTATTCTAAATAATTATTTGACTTTCAGAATTTAGTCTTTTTTTAACTATTAGGTACAATATATGAAACAACCTCTGAAAAAAAAATCTTTCTAAATAAATACAGTTTTTATTTTTAACATTTTATGTTATTACTTTAAGTACCTATATTAATTCCATTAAGTGCATGTTAAAATACTATTAAGAAATAGGAAGGTAAAAGAGCCAATTATTAAAAAAAAAATCGATACCTTCGTGTTTTATTTAAACTTGCCCTATCCCTAGTAATACGTAATGACCTTGGTAGGGCCAATCAGAACGCAGTACCCCGCTTCCTCATACCTCAGCTAGTTGACAGAATTGTTTTGATGCGTTAGATCAAGCATTAGGCGTCTATGGGCTATATGGTCGTTGTGCTAACCACTAATTAGGCAGAAAGCAAAGGTGTGGAACTCTCTGCCTGCGTCTGTGTTTCCGAACGCATACAACCCTAATCTATTCAAAGTGAGAGTGAACAGGCTTCTTCTGGGTAAGCTCACTCCATCGTAGACTTTGTCACCCAGACCTAGACCAAAGTCAAGAGCAAACCCATAGTAAAAAAAAAACTAAATAAAATTCATAATTAATTGTCGCGTAAGTCCTTGACCTTACTCAACATTCGTGTACATAGATTATTACAAAACATAACGCATATTAACATTAGTAATCAGTTGTAATTAGCATACTATTGTTGATACTAGAATATTTACATAGAATATGGTGTGCTGTGAATGACATCAGTAGCGGTCACGCTATGTGTGATCTTTAAAGGGAAAGGCAGATAACGCTTCAGGTAGCATAACTTACCCATAAAGACTCCTCCATACAGGCGCGACACAAAGACACCGTTCGTTGCGCGCCGAACGGCGGTTCCTTTGTGTCGCGGCTGTTTGTAGGAGCCTTAAAACTGTATAATTTCATTATAGACTAGCTTCTGCCCGCGACTTCGTCCGCCTGAAATTTCTAGTAGGTATGCAAAGTAATAAACATTATGAGACAGAACATTATATTAAAGTATTTGCCCTATGTCAGCCAGCACACGTCAATATAACTATCTCACTGTTTCTCACTGAAACTACAGTTAACCGCCTCTGTGGTCTAGTGGTAACTGTCTCAGACCCAGAGGTCCCGGGTTCGATTCCGAGCAGGGGCAAAAAAATCTGCTCGGTTTGGTTGGTGGTAGGGCTTGTTCTACGTCCTCCTAGCTAGCTACCACCATCTTTACTAAGTCAGTCGCCATAACAACAATGTTAACAGCATTTGTTGCGTTTCGGCAGTTAGAGGTAAGATAGTTCCTCTGTGGTTGAGGATTCCGGGTGAAGCTCCCTTCCACCTTCGGCCTTATCATCACTTACCATCAGGTGAGATGAAAGCCAAGAGCTTCCCAAAAACGTTGACACGACTATAGAAGAGCCACGGGCAAAAGCTAGTAATAAATATAGGGACATCATCATCATCATTTCAGCCGAAGGACGACCACTGCTGGACATAGGCCTTCCCCAAGCACCGCCACTTCGACCGGTTCTGTGCTTTCCGCATCCAGCAGATTCCTGCGGTCTTCACAAGGTCATTGGTCCAACTTGTGGGAGGCCTTCTAACGCTACGTCCTCCAGTACGCGGTCACCACTCCAGAACCTTTCGGCCCCAACGGCCATCTGTTCTGCAAGCAATGTGCCCTGCTCATTGCCACTTAAGCTTGGCAATTCTTCGAGCTATGTCGGTTACCTTAGTTCTCCTGCGGATGTCTTCATTTCTGATTCGATCACGTAGGGAAACTCCAAGCATAGCCCTCTCCATTGGCCTTTGGGTGACTTAGCCTTATAATAAGGCCCATTGTCAGCTACCACGTTTCAGTGCCATAGGTCATCACTGGCAACACGTCCTGGTCAAAGACTTTCGTCTTGAGACACTGCGGTATGTGGGACATGCGATCTTCATTTATTATGTCAATAAAATCTTGTCAGTCAATGTTCAAAATCTGTGCGTGTCTTTGTCACACCAAATGAAAGTTGTTCGTCACAAATTATTCACACTTTTACTGCCAAGATCGCGGAAACTATTGACTTTTTGCTAACGGCGCAAATTATACGCTTGGAAGCAAATAGTTTTGTAATTAGCGCGAATTGACAATTAAGTGTTATTGATCGTTTTGAAAGAAAAAATATTGTTCAGGTTTCTAACTATATTTTTTTAAATATTGAAATGAACCGGGATGTCCTAGCGTATAATTAATTTAGCGAAATTAGCATATGTATACTTAATATTCCCCATACAACATGTATCACTAAGGTGTGTTCATATTTAAGGCGAAATCGTCAGGGTAGCCCGCCACATTAATTACTATTTTTTCGTAAATGTGAAATAATCAAATAAATTATAGAATTCTAATTTATGTGTACATAACAATCACTGCATGATACGTCATACCCGGTAGAAGCCTTCTTGGTGTTGCCATCAGTCTGTAAACTCAAACTCAAATCATTTATTTCAATTAAACCATTTACAGGCAGGCACTTTTGAATTGTCAAGGAGTCGGTCAGAAAATAAAATGAAGCTACATGCCCATTCCAAAGCGTAGGTACCTATGGAGAAGAACGGGCAAGAAACTCCATGGACACTCTTTTAAATTAAATTGTTACAAAAGTATTCGTTACATCTATAATGTTGAATTTATAACTAAATGTAAGAACGATGTAAAAATAAAAATAATAAAAACTTACACGTTAAAAGCGTCCAGAGTAGGTACAACAAATATAAATAAAAATAAAAAATATCCTGTAGCAGCTAAGAGATGACCAGTCCCAACTGACGGAGCCCGTTCACGAACATGACGCATGGATTAGCAACATTCAGCTCAACCATTTTGAAGGGAGCTAAATGATCCAACACACACGCCACCATCAGCGAGACATCTAAGTGAGCATGACATACTATCAGCCGCCAGGGCACATTCAAGTCAATGAAAGACATATTACCCGGTCAATGGTAGCTCTATAGTACATAGGATTCACACCTGTGCTATGTAATTATATAATACTCTCTCTGTTACACTCGGCTATCCTGTGTGGGTCGTGTCGTGTATGGGTGACCGTCCACGTTCACCTATCCACAGTTCGACCTCGGCAAGCGTAGCTTAACTTTCGATAGACCCTGCTGTTTTATTAACCCACTAGTCCACTACATCATTCGTTTTAAAAAAACTCATAATAAAACCATAATTTTAACATTTCCAGACATGTACCGAAAGCGAAGCACACGACGATGGCGGAGACGCCCGAACTCAAACGAATAGCCGAGAATACGAAGATACAGAGCAATGTCAAGTATCACGCCGACTTCGAGAAGAGTAAGGGGAAATTCACACAGGTATGTATTTCACTAATTAGCCCGGCCACACGCCACTACACTAATTAACTCGCTAACAGACTTCTCACAATATTCTTGAGCCTACCTACTTTTGGGGATGCGGTAAGGTAGCCCGCGAAATTCAAAATACAATGGGCAAAAGTTGTCCGAATGACCACCATTCACGGAAATGGTGTCACTATGTAACTGAATTGTCTATTCAATAAGGAGTATTTATTATATAAGACACCCATTTAATAAATATGTCGGTAAAAAGGTATAGCTAAATGAAAATTATTATTTAACTAAAACAGGTAGACTATTTATTTTAAAAAAAACCGGCCCAAATGCTTGTCGGACCACACACAATTAAGGGTTCCGTGGTTGGGATGAATTTATCCCAAGAACAAACTTAACATTGTAGTGGAAAAACAAGTTCTCCCATACACTCCAACTGTAAATGTAAGTTTGTACGCCTAATACTGAGAGATTTACCATGTTCTATTAAAACCATAGACTAGATCTATTTTCTAGATCTATTTTGTTAAGTACCTGGTAATTGTTGAAAGGCCTACACTGTCCTCCCATACCTATTAACACTGTTATTTGATAATATTGTAAAGCCAATTATTTTTAAAAGAGTAACCGTGGAGTTTCTTTCGCGTTTTCGTCCTTCTCCGTTGCTTTCCCCAATGCATATTGGTCATTATGCGTCTAAACCCGTCATTATTGTAGTGCGAGTAAACGCACGTTTGGTATAGAAAGTGTTAACAATACCGTCTCCAGCAGCGGCCACTGAGGCGTCTTCGAGCTCTGTGATAGACATATTGCTATCCTCATTATTTTACCAAACGGAACTCTGAAAACAGCATTACCACATTATGATACTTCCCACAATTGCAACTGCCAAAGGTATTTTTTCTTCAACAGTTGCACTAACAAAGATACAGCTTTTAAAATTCAATCCAGTACAAATCTTACTTACAGGTCGCAGATGACCCTGAAACCCTAAGGATCAAGGCCAACACTAAAATTATAAGCAACGTGGCCTACCACGGCGAGTTGGAGAAGAAGGCTCAAATGGAGAAACAACGGCAGATCAATGAGAATGGTGAAATTGTTGGTGAGTTGGATACCAAATTTTGTAACAAGTATTGGTGATGTTTGCTTCAATGTTGGTTGATGTTGTGTGGTTATGTTGGCACTTTTTGTTTTGGACTGAATCTGGATATTTTTATGAGTTACTAATATCGGCCATTTTTTTGTTACCTATATGTACTAGAGATGCCGCGAATACACGCCATTATTCAGTATTCGGCTTTACTTGATATTTTTTATTATTCGTCGAATACCGAATAATAATGTCTATTATTCAAAATTCGGCGAATAAATGTTTAAATAAAAAAAAAGTATAGACTTAAAAATAATTCAACTTTTAATAATCTTTAAAAACAAATAAGACAACAAACAATTTAGCCATAAAATCAGTCATGGTTAATTAGTTAGGCTTTTAAATTAATAATTTAATATAGTTGAATAATCAATAGCCAATAAGTTCAATTAGTGTAATATCATTATTTGAGAATAAAGGCTCCTACAAACAGGCGCGACACGCGACGCGACACTAAGATACCGCGTGTCGCGCGACGAGCGGTGGCTTTGTGTCGCGTCACGTGTCGCGCCTGTTAGTAGGAGCCTTAACACGTTCAACGCCACGGAATAACATGATAAATTTCCATTCAGGCCATGTCGGACAATGTTGGGCGACACCAGCATGTTCCGTTCGGGCCGTGGGGAACAATGGTGTCCGACACTCAGAGCTATGTATAAACGTCTTTTAAGAGCTGTCGGTCGACAATAAAAAAAAAAAAAATACAAGGTAAGTAATATTGTACGCAGAATGACCCGCGCGGCTTCAACGGAAGAAAGTTAAGTGTCGCCCAGCTTTGTCCGACATGGCGCTGAATGTGTTAAATAAACAATTTTTTATTTTCCTTTTTTATGTCTATTAATAATGGCGAGTATACGCCTATTCGCCATAGGGAATGGCGATTAATCGGTATTCGACTATTCGCTAAATCAACTATTCGCGGCATCTCTAATAAGTACCGTGTTATATTAAAAAAATCATATGCATTTAGTAAAAAGCTATTATTTTGACGGTACAAACAGACACTACAATTTTATATCTCAAAACTTACTGTACCCGAAGTCTCTAATTCAGATAATTTATGTAAACAAAGTAATGTCAAGAAATGTCACTGTCAAAATGACACGACAGTGGTACAAAACATGTTATCATATTATTTTATTGTAAATAGTCATCGCTAAAATTAAAGTGAATTAATTATAAGAACTATGCAAACAAAATACCGTTGCTAAACAATGTTTTTGTTGTGTGTCGGAGACACGGCAAATGATCGTCATAATCAGCCCTTTTAAGTGCAGTGCTAGACGTAGGCCTCCCAAAATCAATTTCCACTCGAAACAGTTTGCAGCCGTTTTCATCCAAATGTGGCTAGATATGCTACTTACATTATGAATCTATGAATGAAAGTTGTAATATAAGTGTTGTTGAAGATGTAAAAAATTTGAAAATGTTTGTATCTCCTGCATTGTTACCAGTATCATAAAATATTTTATACCAGAAAATCTTCTTTTTTTAATAACTTTGTTTAAAACCGAAAATTTATAAAAATAGTTGCGGTATGATTATTTATTAATTATTATTCCTTAAAATCAGTACTTAAAAGAAAATGAAACCTCTTTTTTCGCCATTTTATGTGAATTACCATTACGAAGATATTTTTTTGATATGTTATCCCCGTTGTTTACATAAATTATCTGACTTTGAGACTTTGGGTATAATTTTACAAGAGAGCTTTTAAGATAAAAATACTGGTGATACCAAACATTTCCGCATAATAACTCAATTTCGAATATTTTTGAAATTGTACACTTTTAATGCGAAAAGTCTATTTATTACCACAAACTATATAATAATCTCGTTCGATTTTGAACTTAATCTTCAACATTAAAGTTTAAAATCGTTTGGCGAAATTTGGTAGTTTTGTGTAGATTGATGTGCCGTCCACACTGGCCACTGTACCTTACTACTTATTCATTTGTAAATGATAAACATATCTCATCAATAAGCAATTAAGGATTATATCCAGATTCAGTCTGCGCACATTAAAAATCAATTCACATTGATCAATACAGCTATGTCCGTTAGAGCAAGACTAATCCATGTTTAAATTCATAATTCAACCATTTTGAAAGAAATATTTTTGCGGCAGAGAATAACATCATAAACAGCGTATAATATTCCCATTGCTAGGACACAGGCGTCCTCTCTTCGAGAGGTAGTGGGCTGTACCTAATCTACCACGCGGGCTCAGGGCGCGTTGGTAGATATCCCATTGAATGCCAACTACGCAATATTACGTATGCGGTAAGAATGGCAGATGCCGACTACGTAATATTACGTAGGTCTTCCCTACCGATTATATGGTAATCTGTGTTATTCAGCCTCCTTGAATGGACGTTTTTATACTGGATATAACAAGTTTTGTTTGATCGCGGTGCCAGGGGTACGTTATTTTACGTATACGTTATATTGCGTAGGTAAGCAACCTGGACAAAATAAATATTAGTGGTGCCTACCTACGCAATATTACGTACCACGACATCCTTCTATAGATTGGTATCCGTGATGCCAACTACGTAGTATTACGTAGCAGGCCATTTGTATGGTGGCCACTGATTGTGATTTGACGGTTATCTTCGGCATTCAATGTGTTAAACAAAGTAAAGCACCTGTCTGGGTTCGAACCTACGACCTACAACACGTAAGTCGGGGCTTTTGCCACCACTGCTCCTTGTTTGCTACCAAAAACCATAACATAAATTTAAATTGAATTTTATAACTATACTCTATTTGAAACAAGATTAGACATTTTATAAACCCTTTTTACAGTCCGTTCAATCAATTTTGACTTCTATTCCGTAGGCATAAGGATGGCATTATAACAAAAAAACCAGCCAAGTGCAAGTCGGACTCACGCACGATGGTTTCCGTACCATTATCTATAAAAACGGCAAAAAAATCATGTTTGTTGTATGGGAGCCCCTCTTTATACAACATTAGTTTTAGTTTATGCGAAACTCGAAACACGTGTCTAGTATTTTTATGTACAAAATTTCAAAACTGTATCATGAAAAATAACAAAGTTATAAGCTTGTTATGTTACCTGGTTGTCCGTACAAAAACATGCTCACCACGCGGCGCACCCGCGCCGCCCGCGCCTTGCGTTCATTAATAATAATATTAATTTGGCAGTAGCTATCTAACCGTACGACGATTGTATTGTAATTAACTGGTGATAACATTTTCCATCACACTTGCAGGCTTTGGACTTTTTCGTAATGGTCAAGTACTTAGTGTCGCTCGGTGTCCAACTTGTAACCTTATTTAAATATTTTTGGGAAAAAATATAACATGGTGTAAAACTATTGGAATCGATTCAGTTACTTATTCTGAACAAACTATATTCAGGTTTTGCATATACTAAAAATAATGTTGTATATTTGTTTTATTTTAATTTAATTATTTATTTTTAAAGTGAATATATTTTTTGCTCGATATTGATAACGGCAACAGTTAGACCTGTTGCCGTTATCAATATCGAGCAAAAAATCACGTTTGTTGTATGGGAGCCCCCTTAAATATTGATTTTATTCTATTATTTTTTGGTATTTTTCAACAGAGATACATCATCTGTGGAAATTTCAACTGTCTAACTATCACGGTTCATGAGATACAGCCTGGTGACAGACGGACAGACAGACAGACGGACGGACAGCGGAGTCTTAGTTATAGGGTCCCGTTTTACTCTTTGGGTACGGAACCCAAAAAAAGTGGTTACAATACCACAGTTTAATGCGGCTGCCGTCATGCCACCAACCCAATAGAAGTCAAAATCAGTGGAACGGAATGTAAAAAAGTTTATTTAAATGTCTCATCTTATTTCAAATAGAGTATATAGTATAAAATGGATATAACAAGTCTTGCTCTAACGATTTCATGCTGTTCAAAAGAACACTTGTCTTATCATGTCGCACTATTCACAAACGTATCAATGTGGTTTATGTCCAATCATGGTTTATGACCATAATGTCGCTAACTTTCATTAAATCGAACAGTTTATCGGAAAAATAACATTAAAATTGAAAAAGATTTTAATTTCCATTATTACATACAAGAAATTATTGACGGTCTTGTGGTCGCAAGTGCGACTGCTCAGCATGGGGTCCTGAGTTTGATTGTTTGTGTCGGGCAAAGTGTTCATCATTCCATAATTTCAGCCGAAACACGTCCACTGCTGGACATAGGCCTCCCCCAGAGGGGGGGGGGTTTGCCATAATCGCCACGCTGGTTGGCGATCGCAGTATGGTGTAAAAATGCATAGAGAACGCTGCTGCCCATTCTCTAGTAAGTCCCTCAGTCGCCTTGGGAGGAAATGGGGTAGTGCTATTTATTTTTATTTTTTATTTTTTTTGCTATACGTCCGGCACCACACGGATTGCAAAGTGTTATTCACACAGAATAACACTTTGTACTGTTGTGAATAACACTTGTTGTGTTGTGGCTTTTTCCAGTAGAAAATTCTCAATAGTAGCCAGGAGTCTAGATTTGCGTCCGTTGAATCGCAAAAGTCTCGCCTCATATTACATGCCAATGGGCACTTTGACTCCTGTTGACAACCGACCTCTAATCCTAGAAAAAAATCTGCTAGTTTCAATGCCGGAACCTGTACCTGTACCATCGACGCAACCAGAGCGTAGAGACATTCTAGAGGCGGCGTTAGCCAATAGCGACGTTTTCCAAACGGATTCGACGCGAGACGAAGCCCCTGATTTCCGTGATTTGAACAAAAATGTGTCTGCATTGTCGAGTGTCAGAGACTAGTACGACACTAAACCAGCCTATTATGACGCTAGTAGAAGTGCCCTCTAAAATTGACAGCGAACCAGCCATTCCATCTAATTTAGAGGATGGTCTTCCAGTAATCGGTGTCACTCCTCCGACAATCTCGACTTTTTATTTTTTTCTTTTTTTATTCTACTATGGGTTTGCTCTTGACTCTAGTCTAGGTCTGGGTGACAGAGAAAAAGTCTACGATGGAGTGAGCTTACCCAAAAGAAGCCTGATCACTCTCACTTAGAATAGATTAGGGTTGTATGCGTTCGGAAACATAGACGCAGGCAGAGAGTTCCACTCCTTTGCTGTGCGCATTATAAAAGATGTTTGAAAACGCTTAGTGCGAATTACCAATCACTGTGACAGACCCAAGGATAGCACCTGCTAAGACGATAAACCCACTTAGCAATAACAACTATGAGGCTGGTGTTTCTCTGCTACATTCACCTAATACTGAAATGACTAACGTCACCACAGAGGACGTGCCAATGGGCGGACCTATCTCAATCATAAAATACCTTATACCACGGCCAAATGTGGGTCGTGGTGCGGCCAACGAAGCTGTCAAATATCTCCAAATGATTTTAAACTTTAAAATGTTGATGATTAAGTTCAAAATCGAATGAGAAAATTTGACAGTTTGTGGTAACTTGATGTGCTAGCCACTGTACTATCGGGGTCACAAACATCTGACCACCGTAAGGACTATTCCTGCTTGCAGTGATCGTCCGCTTACTTACGCTCATCAACCAATAACATCGCAGCATCAGATTTTTGCTGAGCCCCTTGGTTTTGTAAATGAAAAAAAAAAGACCGTAAAAAAAACCAGTTGAGGTCATCTTGTGTCGTTCTGTCCGTTTGTTACGGTTAATCTCCGTTCATTCTGTCAGCAGTCATTTTCAGAACCCTGTTAGGGCTTGTCATGAGTCAAGCCATCAACGATTTTGCGCGCCTGCGCATTTTTGTGTTATATAATCTATACGTGCAAACATACCTTAGGGCCTTATCACGCTGACGATTTGCGAGCGAGTTCAAAGCGAGGCGAGTAAGAAGACGCGGCGGGCGCGCAGCGAGTTCGCGGCGTGCTGTCCGCGTTTAGAACACTCAGTGACAGAATGGATTCCGACGACGAAATACTGCGAGCTCGTTGCGAACTCGCGGAGAGTTTGCTGCGCACTCGCCTCGCTTTGGATTCGCTTGCAAATCGCCGTGTGATAATGCCCTGACGCACTACCACGCAACCCGATCAGTTTTCTGAACATTAACATTTTATTAATGACTGCCGCAAAATACACAAATGGGGATCATGGGAACATAATAAACCTTATAGCAATATTCGCGATTTGGGAATCAAACTTAGGACCTTTAGCTCGACAGCCACGCATGCAATGACTAGACAAAAGAGCCAATATAATGTCAAAAATCAATGTTATTTTTCCGACCACCCATATGTTTCTAATACCTCTCCCCCTCTAGAACTACCATCGGACAACTACCATCAACAAATCGACAACTACGCAACAGAAATGCTGCCACCAAACGTGCCACCACCACATCTACCACCCAAGAACCACTACCAGACGCCATCAACCCAGTACCACCCACCACCACCCCAACAACAGCCTGTTATTCACCAACAACAGCAGTCTGTTGCCCATCAACAACAACAGACACATCAACCTTCAGGACATAACAGACAGTATCAAGAGCAGTACTACAAGCAAAAAGAGGAGCCATATTACCCTCAGTACCAAGAATATCAGGGTCAATATTACCCTCAGTATCAGAGTTACCCAGCTCAACAACAGAATCAGTCCCAACAACAACAACAGTCTCAACAACAGTCTCAACAACAGAAGATTGGAAGGATTCAGGATTACGATCCTATTAGTGATGGGCCAAGAGCGCCTCCTAATACGCAGAGGGCGTCGGCTACGCTTATTTATAATAGCACTAGTGATGGGAAAAGAGGTTTGTGTGTTATAACTAAAAGTAATTATTTTTTTTTTGTTGATTATTTTCGTAAAAAAAATATTATGAAAATTGTTTTTTTTTTTTAATATTTAAATAGCTTGCCCAGTAACTATATGTTTTTTTATCAGGCTACTTAATATAAAAAAATTAAAAGACCAATTTTTGTTAATTTATTTTTTTGGCAAATTTCAATTTTATGGTAAGAATAGTCAAATATGCAATCTTTTTTTTATTATTTGCTTTTTTTATGTTGTTGTTCAAACCTTCATTCATTTTATGTTGTTCATTATTTTTTGTGTTCACATGTTTTTTTTTTTGGTTGTGGGAAATATCTACTAGCAATGATTATTGCTTTTTTTTTACTGTATGTTTTTTCTCTTCTTATTTTAACCAAGACTTCATAGTCAAAAGTCAAAGTCAAATCATTTATTTCAAATAGGCACATAAAAGCCACTTTTGAACATCAAAATTTTCAGAAAAATATAATTGATTCTAGTTGCCCCTTCCAAAAGGTAAGAAACTCCTTCCTATGGAGATGAATGGAAAAGAAACTCCACCGTTACTCTTTTAAAATGTTTTTTTATTTTGTATACATTTATTATATAATTATATGTGAAGACGATGCACCTAAACTAAAATCCAGTAACGATTTTATCATAAACTTAAACTATTTTTTTTTTTTGTATTTGTCCCTTGTTCACAAACTAAACTAAATTTAAGCTCAGTGCATATTTTTCTACTTCATTAAGAAAAGGACAGTAGATAAATTTTAGTTTAGTCCTGTCAAATTAATCAGCGCCTGTCACTACTCCATACAAGTTTAGACGCGATTAAAAACTTGCCGACTAAAATTACGTCAAGCGCTGATTAATTTGACAGGACTAAACTAAAATTTATCTTCTGTCCTTTTCTTAATGAAATAGAAAGAAAAAGATGCACTGAACTTAAATTTAGTTTAGTTTGTGAACAAGGGAATCGGCACCAATCTCTACCTTTTAGCCGCTCCTAAATGTGAGTTTATTTTAATATATTCACGCTATACCCCCAGGTTCCCACCAACAAACAGGGCATCAGCAGCAACAGAGCCGTCAGATCGGTCGCGTGACAGACCTGGACCCTCTCGCCAACGAGCTGCCCAGACAGACTGCCAATCATCATAATCAGGTAATTATAATAATAGCAGTATAACTGTCCCACTGTTGGGCAACGGCCTCTTCTCGTACAGAAAAGGCATGAGCATTGATCACCAAACTTCAAAACGGGTTGGCGATTTCAGACTTCTATTAATTATAAGGGTGAAGCCAGACGAGCGTAATTTTTTGAGTTGTGAGTTGCGTAATTTCAGTCGCGTAATTTCTGCTACAATCGGTTTTATACAAAAATCACAGTAAAAATACAGGGTGTAAAAAGACCCATCATATAGCCGTTACCTACGTATTATGTACACCAAACTAAGCAACATTGAGTAAAAATGTTTGCTGGGAAATGACTTTTATTTTTGGTGTGAAAAATCACTGTTTACTGCAGCGCGCAATACACGCAAAACATTGTGTTTATGGGTGCATGCAACGGTACAAGAGTTGTGGGGTTATTTTAAAGCCCAGATATATGCCAGCGACCTTGAGTGGTTAGCTTGCGTGTTCTGTACTGAGCTTACGCAATGCGTCGTACGTTCAGCCAGTAATAGGACTCGCCCATCCAGGAGCGCTGTCCCAAATAAAACGGGTTATTAATTTATGACACATAAAATAAAAGGTGTTTTAATAAAACACGTATACTAAAAGATCAATAGTTAAATTATCTTTAAAAAGATGAAGGTTTCAGAAAAATACGCTTCATAGATTTTGTGTGATTCTCAGTTTTTTATCTGCGTTAAACATAACTTTACAAATTAATTTCAATATGTAATATAGACATAATCCAAAATATTCACATATTAAGTTATTAAGAAAATGCTCCAATTTAACATATATTTTTTTTCAAATCATTAACACTACTCGTTTAGACGTGATCTTCAATATAAAATCATTCAAAGTTGGTTATCGTCGCCTTAAGTTAATTGGACGTAGTTAAACGAAAAGGATCCAATTCACACAAAGTCCTTTTAGAGATATTGATGTTTGAAGTTTAAAAGATATAACATATTTTATATTTCCGTGCATGTGGGCTGGTTCTGAGGTTGATCAAAATGATAAACTGTTGTTTTTTGCTTGGATCTATTTTACTCACCGATAGTATCGATATTTAGACTCAATTTGGTACACTCAACTCATTTGTGACCAGGTTGTGGATTGGATCCTTTTCTTTTAAATACGTCCAATTTATAACATTTACATCTTGTTTTCGAGAAAAAAAAAATAAAAAAAAGTTGGAACCTTGACCTTCAATATCTCTGTAACCAGAAAGTTCGCAGGTAGGGTCCAGTATAAAAAAAATGATCACAATGACTGGGAGTGTATGTGACTCTCGGCTTCGTTAAGCGTCTTTTTACACCCGGTATAAGTGAAGTGAACTGTCACCCTACCTGACGCTAGGGAGTCTAGAGATTGACAGCTCACTTTGAACTCACTTCACCTACGAATTCACGGTGAGATCTTTACAGAATAGCGCTACTGGTTTCCTCACGATGTTTTCCTTAGGGATGCATCCGATACCGATACCGACGCCGATATATCGGCGATACTCGGAAGTTTTTTGATATATCGGCATCGGCGATATTTTTATGGCCGATTCATCGAAACTTTTCAAATTTCGCGCTTTAAAAATGTATTAGAGTCCGAGGAAGATGAGTCCCTGTCTACTCTGAGCTGTAATTCTCTCAAAGAAGAAGTTGAGGGATACCTAAGGTCTCCTAATATATCGAGAGGCGCAGAAAAGAGTTTCTAAATGAGTTCTGTCCCATCTGAGAGACTATTTTCCACCGCAGGTCCTATTCAAACAGATTTGCGAAATCGCCTTTCTCCACAAAACTTAAGAATATTTTGTTTTTAAACAAAATTTCTGCAATGTTAGTTTTAATTACTAAAACTATTAACTAATCTCAACCTGTCTATAGTTTTAAACGGTTTTATTTAGTTTCGCCTGAAATTTGTTCTTTAAAAAAAAAATAACCTGACGTGTTTTATTTATTTTACCTTCATTTTTTAATTCAGTAAGCGTATCGGTATCGCCGATATTTTTATAAGAGCATCGGTATCGGTATCGTATCAGCAAAAAGGCGTATCGAGGCATCCCTAGTTTTCCTTCACCAATGACAGTAATTTCAAAGATAAACTCAGAAAGTACATACATACATAAACTCACGCTTTTTTCCCATGGGGGTAAGGCAGAAACTATAGAGCGCCACCTGCTACGCTCGTTACGTACTCCTTTTGTATTACCTGTATTATTCTAAAAATGTGTCTCCTTCTTTTTTCAGCGAGTATACGTCGCCATGTATGACTACGAAGCGAGCGACAGCGATGAGGTAAGGTTTTACAAGCATTTCTATCGATGACGGTTGAGAGGTCCAAGCGTTTGATCTCCACTAGTTACAGAATTGACGTGTTTAATGCACACAATTAACAATCCAAGGGAACTCGGACATTCTGACATTTTGAAACCACTACATAATGTTAATAAATAATAATATTATGTTCCCACTCCTGGGACACAAGCTGGGCTGTAATCTACTACGCGGGCACAGTGCGGATTGATGTCACACGTCTTCGAAATTTTGGTTCTAGGACATGCTGGTTTCCTCACGATGTATTCCCCCACCGTTTTGAAACCGCTAATGGGACTAATTCGAAAAAAAAAAATACATTTTCACTACGCTTGGCTGACAGATTAGTGATGGCTTATTCCACAAATCCCCCCTGAAATTCCCCCTTAGGAGGAAAAGTGGAATCTATAAAAAACAGTCTAAAATTAACCCCTGATAATCCCGCTTAGGGGGGAAAACTAGAATTGAAGAAAAAAAAAACTTATTCCAAGATCCCCCTGAAAGTGATTTTTTTTACATTAGGGTTCAGTTTTTCCCACTGAGGGGGATTCTCTCAAGGGGGATTAGTGAAATAAGCCATTAGTGATTGCTGTTTGTTGGTTTTAGCACAAAAATAAATGATGAGTTACTAAAATATGACCACACTTTTGTTTTTAAGAAGTTACAGCACAGTTACGGTCTGCTTCTAGTCTGCTCGGTCTTTTTCGAATAATAAAATACGGCCGCCATTTTGTGCATAGCATTGCCTTTTTTCCCGTTCTTGTGATAAAACTACCTCCATCCACATGATCGAAAACCTTCCCACACCGTTTTGAGAGCGGAGTAGAACGTTTTGAAACCAATAATGGGAATAATTCGAGAAAAAAAAAATAGTCACTACGCTCGGCTGACAGATTAGTGATTGCTGTTTGTTGGTTTTAGCACAAAATAAATGACGAGTTACTGCAATATGACCACACTTTAGTTTTCACGAAGTTACAGCACACAGTCTGCTTCTAGTCTGCTTGGTCTTTTTCGAATAATTAAATAAATTATGGCTGCCACTTTGCGCATAACATTGCCTTTTTTTCATTCTTTTTTTTATTTTATTTTACGATGGGTTTGCTCTTGACTCTAGTCTAGGTCAGAGGTGACAGAGACAAAGTCGACGATAGAGTGAGCTTACCCAGAAGAAGCCTGTTCACTCTCACTTTGAATAGATTAGGGTTGTATGCGTTCGGAAACAGACGCAGGCAGAGAGTTCCACTCCTTTGCTGTGCGCATTATAAAAGACAATTGAAAACGCTTAGTGCGTGTTGGTGGAATATAGGTAGGGGTGGTAACTTGCAGTGCGTCTAGATGTCCGATGGTAGAAGGGGGCCGGTGGAATGAGGTCGTGGAGTTCTTGTGATAAAACTACCTCCATCCACATGATCGAAAATCTTCCTACGCATTATTGTGAATAATTTAAGCCCGCTTGCACCACAAATCACTAAGACACACACACCACACATCGTTCTGTTTCTGTCAAGACGAATACAGACCTGCCAGGGTTGCGGGTTTGTCCGAAAAGGATACCGTGGCCCTGGCACACAGGCAACTGAAGGAACACGGGTGGGTGTTAGTCAGTAACAGTCTTGACACGCCCTCCCGCTCCACCCAGAGTGGGAGAAGAAATTTGATAATTTCCCACCCAAAAAAAAAGACGAAGACAGAATTATGTTTTAAATACAATATGTAACAAAAACCCTGTCCGATCCCAATAAAGGCGTATTCCTGGTTCAACATATGTACGTACTAGATTTTTTTTTAATAAAAATGTAACTCATAAAAACCAAAAGTTATTGATTTTTTTATTTTTATATTCCATTCGAAACTTTACAAATACTGAATATGGGAAATTTTCAAAAGTTGTCAACACTCCACCCGCCGTCAAAATCTATTTATTTTTACCTATTTTTATTTCAAAGAACACCGCCCTACAATACCGCTACCGCGTTGAAGGCACTCTTTTACTTTCAGCCAGTCGCAGACTCTTTTGATGTCGCCGACTGGTTGCCTACCGGCGCGCTACTGTAACTTAACACGTGAACTTTGTCGAGCGATCAGTGTTGCCTTTGATACGTTTTTATTTTATTATTTTCACTGGGGAAAAATATTAATCTCAAATCCATTAAATGGTTACGTATATATGTACGCAGTACGATGCCGAATAATACTCTTAAGGATCGGACAGGGTTTTTGATACATGCTGTATATAAGGCGTATCTATTCAAACACGAAATATTTTAAGAGATACATCTATAAGTGGTAAAGAAGCCACGAAATTGTTTTTTTTTTAACATGAGTACTTATATTATAAAAAAAAAAAATTGCTTCATTATTGATAGTTAATTATCAAAAGCCACCGTCGCCGCATTCATAGAATAGGCAAGTAAAGGTTTTTTTGTCTCAAAATGTCTCAAGCAGTTTTAAAATTATAATAATTATGAAAAAATAAAAAGTTTTTATAAAAATAAAAAATAAACGCTCGTATGGCTTTTTACCACCTATAATGTTTCTTTTAAAATATTTCGTGTATGAATAGATACACCTTATATTTAGCATTAAACGTATTTAGTTATTTGTGGTGCAAGCGGCCTTACTTATAACCCAGCATTAAATTATTAATACATAAAAACCGACCAAATGTGAACAATGAAGGGTTCCGAAGTTGGGATGAATTTATCCCAAGAACAAACTTAAAATTGTAGTTTAAAAACATGCTCATGTTTTTCTACTGCAAAGGTAAGTTGATCGACTAGTACTCGGTCAACTTGTTAAGCCTATTTAGCTGTGATAGATTACCTTTTAATTTCGTCATATAAACTACTGATGTCAATTTTTTTTGGGGTTGACTTGACTGAAACAACAATTAGCACTTGTTTAATATTACGCAAACCCATCCCTAAATTGAAAAATGGTTTTCTCAAACCCGTAATTTTTGAACGGCCTATCCAACGATACCCATGGGATAGACGAGAAAAAAAAATATCATCCCCACTTTACTCTACCCTAAAAAATTGGTTGTCTGTAAAGTTGGTTTACGGACGATAGTTTCACGTGACAACGTCATAACAAAACATTGATGCGGCGCAAGCGTACAATGAGCGTAACGGGACAATGAGCGTAACGGGACAATAAGTCGTCCTTTTTCGTGCATGCAGCCGGCATTCATCCGTACAATGGGCGTAACGGGACAATGAGCGTAACGGAACAATGAGCGTAACGGGATAATGAGCGTAACGGGACCATAAGTCATCCATTTTCGTGCATGCAGCTGGCGTTCATCGATTTATTAGACGTTGTCACGTCAAATTTAGATGTTATCACTTTGTCGGTGTGATTAATATCATATCACACCTTTAGAATTATAGAGACCTAATTTGAAATCATCAATCACATCATCAGTTAATGACATCATCAATTAATTCACAATATTATAGTGACCTCATTGGTGATGTTCTTTAGAAAGGTTGAAATCTTAAAATTTCTAATATAGGTCACTATAATATTATTGTAGTGACCTAATTTGGTGATGTTTTTCAACTTCTGACGAAATTTGGTCTCTATAATTCTAAAGGTGCGATATGTATACCTACCCATACCAAAGTACAGCTTTCTAGTACTAAGAGTCTCTGAGATAAGCCGCGGATAGACGGACAGACAGACAGACAGACGAACATGGCGAAACTATAAGGGTTGCTTGTTTACTACGGAATCCTAAAAAGAAAGAAATCAAGAAAATAAACTAATTAATACTCATCTCACTTTCCAGGTATCATTCCGCGAAGGCGACCTAATCTCAAACGTGACATCAATCGACTCCGGCTGGATGACAGGCCAGGTCCTCCGCACCGGGCGCACCGGCATGCTGCCAGCCAACTATGTCGAGCTGACGCCGGCTAACGCAGTGCCACAGCATTATGAGAACTGACTGTCAACCAGGTGACCGGTTACCATCTACAGAAGAACTTGGTTGTGCGATCGTAGGTGATGGTTGCTTTGTAGTTTGTGGTTGTCATGTACAGTCAGCCTCAAAGGTTTGAGCCAATTTAAAGGAAGGAAAAGATTAACCAAATGCTGCATTGTTTACTTAATAACTGCTTTAGCACATATCGTCTTCTCGCATTAAAACTCTATAATCTCAAAACTTACTAATTTTACAGGAGAGCGTTTTAAGAGAAAAATACAGGTGATACCAAACATTTCCACATATTAACTCAATTTCGAATATTTTTGAAATTGTATACTTATAATGCGAAAAGGCGATATAATAGTTTTTAAGCAATTCTGTTGCATTGAAAACAATAACAGATTTCCGTAATTCTGCATTATTTTATACATTCATATCCCTCAATATAGCAGCATAAGGTTGTTTTGTAACCAATCCAAAATTGTATAAGTTATGGTTGGTTAACTTGGTATTAGTTGGTTAATTTCGGGATATCATTGTTTTTAAAGCAGTGGCTGTTTGTCAACCACTAACTTCTCTAATTTTATTTGGTTAAACATTTGATTCGTACCCATATGAATGACAGGAACATAGCAACCATACGCTGCAAAGTAGTTTCCCATGCGCTTCTACATAGTCATTGAAAACCGTAAAATGTTTTTTTTTTTTAATATACTGCAATTATAAGGTTAGGCTTTATATAGACTAAAGAAAAAAGTAAAAAAAAAATGTGCCTTTGGTATCATGTTCACGAATTTGTCTTTATAAACTTTTGAAATTGTATTAAATAGCAATACTTTTTACTTGAAATTAGTCAAGTTTTTTTGCAATTTTATATCGACCTTATAAACCTAATTTCTACACTAAAGTAGATTTTAATAAATATTTCCATTTTAACTATTTTTTCTCGAGTACGCAAAAATATGTTTTTAACCAATGGCTGGACCAATTTTGTAATGTCAAAATTTTTTTTTTTTGAAAAATCGCGATTTTTCTCTACAATTATTGCGTAGCAGAATCATAAGAATTGTTGCTTTTTATAAATTGCCACTAGCGTTACACTATGTAAAGATTTTTTTATGTATAAGAATATAAAATATACATTTTTCGAAATTTATTTATAATATTTATATTTAAAAATATATATAACAAGGGATTATTTTCACCACCTTTTAAAAAGCTACTTACTTTTTAATTATATATTATTATTAATTCGAAATCATACTCAACACGTCTTTTTAAGGGGTAGTGCAAATAAGAAACTCCCTACTTTTTCATTTTCATGTCAAAATGAAAAATATAATTAAGATTTTCGACGTGCATGAATATTTTAGAGTCGAATTGTGACTGAATTGAAGTAAAAAACTTATGTAAAGGCTGCACTACACTGCTGAATAGAGGCCTAAGAAGTTTTTATATTTAGAAATAAAATAACGTTAAAAACATGATATTAAAAAGTATTTAAACTACTTGCTTTTCCAATTTCAAGTTCTGGCCCAAAAATATATATCTTAGGTATAAATCTTAGCAGGTATAAAATATTTATTTTTACTTTTAAATTGTAATATTTTAGCGAACAAATTCTGTTTTGTGGTCTATATTGTAAGCATTTTATATCCATTCCATTTTTATTAATGAAACAATACTTTTATTAAGATCATTCCGATAATTTACTGAGAATCTTTTTATTCATACAAAGTTGAGCCTAACAGCGATTTATTATTAATGCCCGTTTTCACTAATACTAGGTGACATCTAAATTAATGCCAAAATAAAAGCGCTCTGTTGGATTGTCAACTTTAAAAATCTAACAACGCACTTAAAAGTTAAGTAAACGGGCATTCAAGTTGTGTATGTATCTCATTCGGATTTGAGGAAAAAGTACGATGCCGTTTTCTTATGACCGAAGGTGACTCGACGTGCCGGGGACCACGGAATTGCTTTTTATTAAGTATTTATATTTTACTGTGTAAGAATGTATCGGAAATTTTTCCTATTAAATATTTATATATTATTTTGTTGAAAGTTCATATTCTCACGTATTTGAAAATAAAATTAAGTACTTATGTCTATTGCTAAAATCATGTATTAAAAGATTCAGTAGGGTTACCCTAAAATGTATCGTATGATCCCTAGAAAGATGTCAGATTGTTTATAACTTTGTGGTCAAAAGCCTGTAAATACACCTTTTTAGTTTTAAAATATATTATGAGTTAAATAGGAATACCTTTGACACATATGTAAACACTCCTGCATAATATTAGGCACTGTTTTATATATAACATTCCATTTTAACTTTTTTACGACAATAATTAAGAAGCATGTTCTGGATTATAGTACATTACTTACCAAGAAAAATTGTGTACTCACCACGGGCAGTAAAAAAGAAAGCCCTCTATCGCATATTTACAACCCTCGCCTGCGGCTCGGGTCACAAATACCTGCGATTTCAGGCTTTCTTTCTTTTACAGCCCGTGGTGAGTACACAATTTTACGTCTTCACCTGGCCACAATGCGAGTTTTACTGTACGCGTAGCGTGCGGTAAAACTCACATTATGTACGAGTATAGGTGTGACGTAAAATATATTAAGAACTCATTATAATATCTCTGCAAACATAATGTGCAGGTTTTAGCAAAATCGTTGAGATTACTTTAAAATATGCACTTGAAATTGCAAATATACATAGTCACTAGTGTCTCTGTAATCATTTTTAGACTGGGGACAAGTTAAACATCAGTTGGGGTTTTATTAAACCCTTAATAGGGTCAATTTTAATATTTTTAATCCTAACTGGGGTTGGGGCAGACCCTTAGGGAGTTTGTTTGTTCTAATAGGGGTTAAAGTAGCCTTATAAATGGGGTAAATCTAGCCTTTATAATGGGGTAATGTTAACCCTATAATAGGGTAAATTTACACATCTTACTGGGAAAATCATGAAACATTGTTTAAATTATTTTCTCTGTATATTTTTCTAAATAGTTTAATGTCGCTTCAGATGTTAGCCTGTTATAATAGATAATAGCAATAACTGTCTTGTTGAACTAACTGTTATGTCTTAACCATCACAAATAAACGCTGTATGTTATATAGGACCAGTATTAAGTTACAGTGCCTTTTGTAATATTTAATAAATTTTATAAGCAATTTTTATAGTTTTATTGTATTTTTTCTTTCACCGCCGTGTCAGCCGTTTCAATTATACGCTGCCCACGAACAAAAATTCGTAAAATGTTGTATACAACCCCAATTTCTTGTTGATAAAAGGCCTTTTTTTTTAAAGAAATGGCTTCTCAGAGTGTAACCACGAGGGGTTCGGACTCTTTAACCGGGCTATCCTGTGGTGCCTTAAGCTCCTAATAGAAATTTAAGGCCTCCAGCCAGGGCATACTTATAAGCTATCCGTCTGCGCGCTAAGGCCACCCCAAAGAGTATAATAATAATATGGGCCACCCCCTGCGGGGCACGAACCTCGGCTTAGAGCAGAGTCAGGGGGAGGAAGGCAAGGGACCGTCGGTGGCTGGATAGGTAACATCAAGGTTTTGATTATTATCAGGGGGATTTAAAGCTACATGCTGCTCAGCTAAAGCGCGTGCTGGCGCTTCATTTAAAAGTAAGGGTCAGGGAGGACTATTCGTTAGTCGGGAATTTAGCGCGGGGCCTCGGCGGCTAGGTCGGAATGACGATCGTGTAGTGTGTACTCTTTTGCGAACTGTACTAGTAGACCTATGACTCCTGAAGGAGAGTGATGGGGTCGTCTGGGTCGGTCAGTGTAAAAGGCCTAGATTTACATACACTTATATACATAAACTCGTACATTCTAGTGGGGGTAGGCAAAAACTACAGAACACCACCTGTTACGTGCATATCGATACCAGAAGTATCAATTAACGTAAAGGACAAAACACGGTTTTACAGGAGTCAAAAAAAACATATTTTTTTTAAGTCTGTCTATAACTTTTTTGCTGTCTGCTCCAATTTTAATTGTGTCTAGAATTTGGGCAAGTTTCTTAGAATTTCCTATTCTTTCATGCTATAAACGAAAGGTTTTCGAATGCCCAGTGGTTTAGAATATAGCATGTCCCTTACATTAAAAAGATATGTTTAGTTGTCCCTTACATTACTGATATTTTATGTGTAAACCGTCGAAGTTAGTGTAATACGATGACTTACTTTATTTTTCCGAGAATAAAAAATGTTTTATGTCCATTAAATCATTTGTTTTTTGTCATAAATCGTTTTACGCAGTCCAAAAATTTGTACTGTAAGGGACAATTTTTCAACGATAGAGAAATTTTAATAATACCTACTCATCGATAGAGCTGGAAATTCTGAATCCAACGATATATATATAGGTAACTCATTTTCGCCAAAATGTCCCTTACGTTAATTGATACTTCTGGTATCAATATGTTGACGAACGACGGGCATAGCGGTGATAGAGGTATGGGCCGTCGCTCCATCCTGTTGAAACCAGGTCCACGTATTTGTATCCTGGAAAATTCTGCAACGCTGGTGTAAATGATGAGACATTTCCTAGCCGCCACGTAGTCCGGATCTAACCCCTATGGACTTTTTCTTATGCGGTTATCTGAAATCTAGTGTATAACACAAACCCGCGGTCAATTTACGCCCTAAAAAAATATTCAAAGAGGAATGGCTAACATCACAGGACTTGCCGCGCAGTCATCCATAGTTTTAGACTTCGCTTACAGGAGTGCCGTGATCGTAACGGATTACATTTGGACAATGTAATTTTCAAAAAATAATGACTGTTATAAGATATTTCTTATTGTTATTAGTTTTTTATTTATTAATTATTTAAATGTATACGGTTGTCTTACGGGCCAACCTTATGACAGTTGCTCGTAAAGTGGCTTTTATTGCTCTGCTTATAGGTTAATTTATGCAGTGTTACTAACTCGGCTCCATTGCTATACAAATTAAATAAAAAATCAATCTGCCTAGCCTTTCCCAACGTTGGAGTCGGCTTCCATTCTAACTATCTGAGCTCCACAACCCAGTAACTGGGTAACACGATGGTAAGACCGGATAAGACCTTGGTAAGACTGGATGTCAGACTTTCGAGCTTCTGACGACCCGTAACGACTGTCAAATATCCACGAATGACAGCCGGGATCAACGGCTTAACGTGCTTTCCGAGACGCGGAGGAGTCTTGGTATGTAAAGATGGTCACCCATCCACGGACCAACCCCGGCAAGCGTAGCTTAACCTGATGGATCGACCCGTGTAGCTGTTATTACTTAGCTAAGAAAGAGCTCCTCGTTAAACAAATTAAATAATGAAAACAATTCACACTGGCTCCGGTACCAACTATACCAGCAGCTAGATAAGCTGACAGTACCCGAGGGCAGATGCAGTTGGCGAGACCTAGGTATGTCCTTGTCCACCAGTGGACTGCTAAAAGTAGATGTGTAGACAGCATCATCCTATGTGGCAAGGGGAAACTTATTAGGGTCAGTTCACACCGAGACGCGACGCGATGTGTTGCCAACGATTTTACTATGCGCCTCGCAACGTTGCGATGCGTCTCGTGGCGGCGCGCGCTCACTGGCCTCTTCCAATATCGTCGCGTCGCGTCTCGGTGTGAGCTGACCCTTAGTGGCCGTTTACATCCAGGGCCGGCCCGTTCATATAGGCGAACTAGGCGACGTCCTAGGGGCTCAAACACATAAACACGTCACGGTTCCGTGACGTGGAAATCGACGTCGAGCAACGTAAATAATCACGTTACGACAACGCAACGTGCCACGTTTACGGCACGTCGTCGTCTCGAAGTGACTCGTTATTCATGACTGAAAGATATGGATGGATCCAGTATTTTCTTTATATCTGTTTCTTCTTTATCCGTCTTCCCAATATTAGCAGGAGGAGAACACGTCTAGTATGGTCCATTTTTCGAAATTGCAATTCTGCAAATGCGCCACCGGCGCGGCAGCTTCAATACGACGTCGTTCAACGTGGCACGTTGCGTTGTCGTGACGTGGATTTTCATGATTTTTATACGATGCTCGACGTAGATTTCACGTCACGGTACCGTGACGTGGCACGTTACGTCGTCATAACGTGTTTATGTGTTTGATCCCTAAGTCGCTCATATTAAGGGCGGCAATGCGCGGCACTAACAAATGCGCAAGCCAATCGCAACTTCGCCAGCCTACTTCAGTCGGCACGAGCTCCTTTTATTTTTAAATATGGCATCTCGGAGTTGACCTGGAGAGGTCGTGACTCCTTAACCGGACTTTCCTGTGGCTGGCTTAGCGAAACAAAGCCTTCAGCCAGGGCATAAAACTTATAAACTAAACGACTGCACGCTAAGGGCACCCCCTGAGGGGTACGAACCTCGGCTTAGGGCAGCGTCGGGGGAGGACAGCAAGGGACAGGCTGGATCAAATCAGGGTTATTATTATTATTAATATGGAAGCTGCAAATTATAGACAGCTACTTAATGTTGCTCTACAAAAAGTAACTTCAGTGTGGATGCACCATAATGTATATTCTTCGTCTCACCGAGGACATGTCTTAACAGCGGCTGGGGTCTGAAGAGGTTTGTATACCAATAAGAAACAAAAAAAATGCGTCTTTTATACATTTATTGTCTATATATTTCATACATTGACTAACCTAAATCATGCAACATATCTTATTCCAACACTATAATTATAAAATCTTATATAACATTCTTTAACATAATACTCCGTGATGCAACAGCGCGAACCTCAAAGGTCGTGTTCAGGCACTTTGTAAGGCACCAGTTTTTAAATAAGTTTCAAGTGCATCTAAAAGAAACCTCTGTCTACCCCATTCAGTGAAAACGAGCGTGATAATACGATGATGTAAATTGTATTGTCGTCAATAAGGATTGGGATAGAAAACTTTCTTCAGAAAACTGTAGACTAGACTTACCCCAGTTACCTTAAGTTTAATGTCCTTTACCCTTTGAAAGGGTAAAAGAAATTAAACTTAGGGTAATTAAGGGTAAAGGAAATTAAACTTTATTGTTGTTTTTGGGTGGCAATCAAGCAAGCGGCCCACCTGATGCCGACTATGGACACCTGCAATAAAAGTGACATCGCAAATGCATTGTAATCCCAGTATAGAGGTATGAGAAACAGGTTGTAAAGTTCACTCATCCTATATTGAAAAAGGAGGATCCTCCGACCAGACGGGTGTTGTGCCCGATGGGCAACTGCCCGACGGTTGATGTCGGGATGTTATATATATTCTAGTCGCGCGGTAAACTCTGATTGCGCGATGCAGGATTTGTGACGTCAGGTCTTTGATGCGTAGTTCTCATTTGGCGTTGTAGATTTCGCCACATGGTGAGACTAAGCTGAAATGTCGCTTGCTTATTATACCTTGGTTAACTTTAGGGGTGATTAAATACCCTTATAAGGGTACAGGCCACTAATTTAACTCTCGATTTGAGAAAACTTGAAACTTATTTCAAATAAAAAACATCATTTATTTATAATAAACATGCATATCGCCGAGAAGCGCTAAATTAGACTTATCTAAATAACAATTATAATCTGTGATTACATAACAACCGAATTAAAGCTAAATAACATAATATGGTGTGTAGCTGCCTTTATTTTATGACATCCATTTTGTTGCGAGACCTTATTTTCATTTAAATACTAGCTTCTGCCCGCGTGAAAATTCTAGTTCCCCCGACCCATAATCCCGCGCGCGATATTAATTTGGTTTTCACTTAGCGTTATTTCAGACTTTTTTTTTTTACTCGACTCCTAAGGGTCACAGCGTGATGTTAAATAACCTATAACCTTCTTCAAGAATTGGGCTATCAAATGCAAAAAATATTTTTCAAATCCGACTGGTACAGGGCGACATAAAATAGTAGAAATTAAATGAGGGCGCCACTTTCTACGTAACTGTCACATTTTTTGACGTAAAATGCAACAATTTAGTATGGATTTTTTTTAGTTCCATTTTATTTTTTCTACTATTTTATGTTGCACTGTAGTTCCAGAGATTATCTCCAACATGCAAACTTTTACCTCCTTATAATATTAGTATAAATATTGCACATTAATTAGGAATAATATGGCATTTTAAGTTTAAAAAAATTATGTCATTTTATAAAACGAGTTGTCATAAGATTAAATAGAATAGACTCGCCCCCTATATCATGAAACGCGCAATGTTAGTGTACAGTTATGTACACCTCTGCCGAAGCCGTCGGCGATTATCGGCGTGATGTTATTTAACAGAGGATATCGTCGTTGCGACTTTAAGACCTCTTAACACGTTCCACGCCACGGAATAAAATGATAAATTTCCATTCAGCCCATCTCGGACAATGTTGGGCGATACCAGCATGTTCCGTTCGGGCCGTGGGGAACAATGGTGTCCGACAGTCAGAGCTATGTTTAAACGTCTTTTGAAAGCTGTCGGTCGACAATAAAAAAAAAAAATACAAGGTAATACGCTACGTTGTACGCAGAATGACCCGCGCGGCTTCAACGGAAGAAAATTATGTGTCGCCCAGCATTGTCCGACATGGCGCTGAACGTGTTAAGTGTCACTTTTGACAAAATCACTTTTTCACATTTTGAAGCTCTATCGAATGCAAAACCTCTCATGTTTATACGATTTAATCGTCATTTCTTTACCAATTTAAAGATCTACAATGTGTTTCCTAATAAAATGTTTGGTGCTTAAAATTTTCTCATAAAGTTGAATTTTACACTTATGAGGTCTTAAAGTAGCAACGACGATATTAGGTCTCGCTCACAACTAAACAATAATCAACACATAACCCACAGCTATCTTCATTCTACGACTAGCGACTGACCTATAATATTATCTTAAAGGATATTTATTGCTAATCCAATGCTTGATATGTTCAAAAAATAAGTCTACTCAACAGCGTAAATAACGCGATGAATGTTGTTTAACTGTCAAAATAAAATATTGCGACTGTAAGTGATCAGCTGGATGCGGGAAGCACAGGACCGGTCGATGTGGCGATGCTTGGGGAGGCCGGTAAAGGATATTGCTAATCCAATGCTTGATATGTTCAAAAAATGTCAACTCAACAACGTAAATGACGCAATGAATATTGATTAACTGTCAAAATGAAATATTGCTACTGTAAGTGATCAGCTGGATGCGGGAAGCACAGGACCGGTCGATGTGGCGATGCTTGGGGAGGTCTTCAAAGGATATTGCTAATCCATTGCTTGATATGTTCAAAAAATAAGTCTACGCAACAGCGTAAATAACGCAATGAATGTTGTTTAACTGTCAAAATGAAATATTGCTACTGTAAGTGATCAGCTGGATGCGGCAAGCACAGGACCGGTCGATGTGACGATGCTTGTGGAGGTCTTCAAAGGATATTGCTAATCCATTGCTTGATATGTTCAAAAAATAAGCCTACTCAACAGCGTAAATAACGCAATGAATGTTGTTTAACTGTCAAAATGAAATATTACTACTGTAAGTGATCAGCTGGATGCGGGAAGCACAGGACCGGTCGATGTGGCGATGCTTGGGGAGGTCTTTAAAGGATATTGCTAATCCATTGCTTGATATGTTAAAAAAATAAGTCTACTCAACAGCGTAAATAACGCAATGAATGTTGTTTAACTGTCAAAATGAAATATTGCTACTGTAAGTGATCAGCTGGATGCGGGAAGCACAGGACCGGTCGATGTGGCGATGCTTGGGGAGGTCTTCAAAGGATATTGCTAATCCATTGCTTGATATGTTCAAAAAATATGTCTACTCAACAGCGTAAATAACGCAATGAATGTTGTTGAACTGTCAAAATGAAATATTGCTACTGTAAGTGATCAGCTGGATGCGGGAAGCGCAGGACCGGTCGATGTGGCGATGCTTGGGGAGGTCTTCAAAGGATATTGCTAATCCATTGCTCGATATGTTAAAAAAATGTCTACTCAACAGAGTAAATAACGCAATGAATGTTGTTGAACTGTCAAAATGAAATATTGCTACTGTGAGTGATCAGCTGGATGCGGGAAGCACAGGACCGATCGATGTGGCAATGCTTGGGGAGGTCTTTAATAGTAGATGGTTATACAAGGGGCTATAATTACCCATTTATACGAGGTAGTTTTACTCCCGAGCTTTAGCGAGGCAGTAAATAGAAATCGAGTTATAATGGGTTTTTAGCGCCGTGTGTTACACTCTACTTTTTGCTACGATTGTGAGAAAATAAAATAATCCAATTAATTCAATATTAAAAATAAATTACAGCCACTAATTCAATTTACAAATTAGAGAAAAATTCTAAAGAATTCGCGACGTCTTTTTTTTATTTCTTCTATAGTCGCAACAACGCAATGCACGCATTCTACTAAAGAAATCTAAATTTGGCAGAGATATAGCCTGGGATATGGAGAAGAACATAGGCTACTTTTTTTACGCGATACCAGACATCCACGCGGGCGGAGCCGCGAGCAAAAGCTAGTTCTACATATACGAATGTTCCTTCTACAGAATACATTACGATCAAATGATACAGGTCAACCGCCATCTGAATACACTAATGTGCAATCTGCACGAATTTATAATACGGAATTATTAACTTAACCAATTTTACTATAGTGTAAACGAATTAATTTAAATATTTATACAATATCGCCCTCACGACAATATTGTATATTTTTTTAGTTTTCAATTCAAAATTAGTTTACATTATTGTAAAATATATTACTATGTATAATAGAGTATTTAAAACGAAACATAGTTTTATGAAGAACTATACATAATCTCTTAAAACTAAACATATAGATTTACAGTACCCGTCTGTTAATATGACACATTTGAGTTACAGAAAAAGACAGCGCTATACAAAACTGAAGTTTTCTTAAATTTTGATGTGTCATAGTTACTGCTGGGTTCTGTACTTTACATAATCTAGGTTTTTGAGTAAGAATGATTAATGAGGTGAAAATTAATGACAAGAAAATACTCCATGGCCCCTGCATTCGAAACATCTTTCCTTTAAATCCATTTTTTTTTTTTGTTCCACAGTAAAAGAAAACTTCCACTAATTATTATATTATGTCAAATCCTTGAAATAAAAAATAGTTTAGACGAGTCTACAGTGGCCTATTCACTATCCACTGGCCATTATCGTGCGTTGCTTGATCAGTGAACAGGCTGATTTAAGCCCCATATTCATTGATAACAAAAGTTGCAAAACATTGTTTCAAAACAAGTTTCTCGTTCCGGGAAACATGTTTCAGTGTTGCTAGCAACATGCATAACCTATCGTATTGTGTTTTATGTTTTATGAATACATAAAACAACATCATGATTCATGTTGTTGGCGACAATGTTGTGCAACTGTTTCTCAACTTTTTCCAAATTCACGAGTTTAAGATTAAAATATCTCTATTATCTCTAAACATAAAAGACATCATAATAATAAGCGATTAATTAAAAATCGATTCAACAACGCACACAAAAGTCTTTTATTCACATTTTCAAATCCTGGTTTAAATTCCTTTCAAGGAACTTTCATTCGGTACATAATCTCATTTTTAATAACTAGTCACCCATTTGTCCAACGTGATAACATCGTTATGGCTTAAGCCCAGCTGTGGGCAAAAGCTGAATTATATTATTATTATATTTTTACAATTTCTCACCATCCTTTATGACAATTTTTTACTACTCATCAATAGTTTTTTTTTTTTTACTTTACAGATTAGTCAAAAAATTTACCAATTTATTAATTAATTTGAATAATTAATACACACACTGAAAAAAATATTTAGCCTAACTACTTCGGCTATTTCGGGAATAATCAAAGTTTGACAAGACTTTATAAAAGTTAACTTGATTTAATAAAAGTGATACACAACACCCAGGACAGGTTTTGGTTACATGTTGCATAAAGTTATGTGGTCACTTTTTGTGTTACATGTTGACGAAAGTTTGGTTATGTATAAGTAAACATTTTTTTGAGTGCAGTGTGAAACACAGATTAGGATTGACATCCGCATGATTGGTCGATGAGACAAAAGAAAAACCACAAATAATTTTTAGGTTTTTTATCTATCCGCCATCACCGTTCTATGTGATCATAATTTGTAAGGTTTGAAATTTCTATTGTCAAGTAGTATCCATATATCTACAGAGCACGGAATCGTGGCAGCCACTAGAGACACCATTACTAGTCATATATGTGCCGCTCCATAAGCGCTGAGCGCATTCGGCTGTCACAGACAATGTCAAGGCCCTTTATAAGCAAACGGTGACGCCCACTGATACGCTTGGTTTGTATGGAAAGTGTCGAAAATACCGTCAAGCGTCTCCGTACTTTCCTTTATTTTCCGACCTACCCTCCTAGTTATTGTTGGTCGCGCACAGAAGCAAAGCACTGCAGTCGCCAACTCTCTCGAGCCTGTAGGTCGAGTTGTTTGTATGGAAAGTGTCGAAAATACCGTCGAGCGTCTCCGTACTTTCCTTTTTTTATCCGTCCTACCCTCCTAGTTATTGTTGGTCGCGCACAGAAGCAAAGCACTGCAGTCGCCAACTCTCTCGAGCCTGTAGGTCGAGTTGTTTGTATGGAAAGTGTCGAAAATACCGTCCAGCGTCTCCGTACTTTCCTTTTTTTTCCGTCCTACCCTCCTAGTTATTGTTGGTCGCGCACAGAAGCAATGCGCTGCAGTCGTCCACTCTCTCGAGCCTGTAGGTCGAGTTGTCAGGCATGTGTCGGACGAGGTCGTCCGTGAGACGAACGCGAGCGCCGTTCGGGCCCGAAACTAACACTGTCTCGCATTCCTGAGGACAAAAAATTGTGAGTTTAATATAATTTATCAAATCTGTCACAGGGTTCTCTCCAGCAGAGTATTAGTTTGATAATTGCCAGTGTTGTCAATTTACTTTGTTTTTTTTTTAACTGAAAAATATATATATATATATATATATATATATATATATATATATCGTAGGCTTACGCTTGTTGTGACTTCACCTTTTCTCAATAAACGGTGAAGTCGTTTCACTTTGCTTTTTTTAAGTGAAAAAAATGAAGACTTATGCTTGTTGTGACTTCACCTTTTCTCAATAAGCAGTGAAGTCGTTTAACTTTGCTTTTTTAATTTAAAAAAAATATCGAAGACTTATGCTTGTTGTGACTTCACCTTTTCTCAATAAGCAGTGAAGTCGTTTAACTTTGCTTTCTTAATTAAAAAAAAACATCGAAGACTTATGCTTGTTGTGACCTCACCTTTTCTCAATAAGCAGTGAAATCGTTACACTTTGTTTTTATAAGTGAAAAAAATATCGAAGCCTTATGCTTGTTGTGACTTCACCTTTTCTCAATAAGCAGTGAAATCGTTATACTTTGTTTTTATAAGCGAAAAAAAATAAAAAATCGAAGGCTTATGCTTGTAGTGACCTCACCTTTTCTCAATAAGCATCGAAGCCGGTTCACTTTGTTTTCTTAAGTGAAAAAAATATCAAAGGCAATGTGACATTCACCAATCCTCCCCTCACAGAGAGACCTGTATCCCCGCGGATCATTATAGGACATGCGATAAAAAAACGGCGGGTTTTGCAGAAATGAAATGAAATCGTTTATTCTGTAAATAGGATATCAGAATCACTTTTACACATCATATAAAAAAATAAAAATAAGCTAGATGAAGTCGACATTTCCTATCTGACTATTCCTGAGAAGAAATGGCGAAACAAACTCAGGGGTCAAAGTCTCTTTTAAAGTCCAGACATAATCTTGGTCAGATCATGTGAGGACCATGTAGATCCGTGTCTGAAATGGTCTTTTGAGGAAAGAACCACACAATTCTGAGTGGACCTGTCCAGTCAGTGCAAGCATTTGTCAGTAAACGTGTAGCTTAACTCAGGATTTAAGGAGCTCAAGGACTCGACGAACAATACCAAAGAAAGGACATTTGGGTATGCGGATATGCTAAACAGAGGGCCTTCACTAATAGTAAATCATGGTATATTTTTACCTTGGAAGCATGCACAAGCGTGTTCAGCTTATGCAGTAATTCGTGCGCCCTGCAGGCGTGCAGATATAGCGCGCTGTATATGTTGCTGCCCGCAGGACAGACGTACACTGTGAGACGGGGCTCGATGCGTCTGTAAAAATAAATAAAATACATTGAAAGTACTAGCTGATATTTATTTATTTATGTATTTAGGATCTTGTTGACTATGGAACCCAAAAAACGCATTATTTTAAAAAGTAGGCGAGATCTCTATCTCGAAAAAAGCATTATTTTAAAAAGTAGGCGAGATCTCTATCACGAAAAATGGATTATTTTAAAAAGTAGGCGAGATCTCTATCACGAAAAACGGATTATTTTAAAAAGTAGGCGAGATCTCTATCTCGGATACTTCGATCACGAAATAATGCTACGAGTTTTGTATAATGTAAATACTTACTTGGCATGCAGTGCGTTGAACAGACGAATGCCGTCCGCCAGGCCGCAAATCTGAATGATGTCGTCGCGGGATAACCTAAACAAATGTGAAAAATAATAAAATTAGTTTCTTGAAAGTTTGAAAACAACATAATTTAGAAAATACTATGTTCCGATAGCAAAAGTTAGGTGGGTCCAACTTCGAGAAAGAGGTCAATCGTCGAATCCGACTCGGCTGGGCAGCGTTCGGGAAGCTACGCAATATCTTCTCGTCCCACATACCGCAGTGTCTCAAGACGAAAGTCTTTGACCAGTGCATGTTGCCAGTGATGACATATGGCACTGAAACGTGATCGCTCACAATGGGCCTTATTAGAAGGCTAAAAGTCACCCAAAGAGCAATGGAGAGGGCTATGCTTGGAGTTTCCCTACGTGATCGAATCAGAAATGAAGAGATCCGCAGGAGAACCAAGTTAACCGACATAGCTCGAAGAATTGCCTAATTTAAGTGGCAATGGGCAGGGCACATTGCACGCAGAACAGATGGCCGTTGGGGCCGAAAGGTTCTGGAGTGGCGACCGCGTTCCGGAAGACGTAGCGTTGGAAGGCCTACCAAACGGAGCTTAGTGGCCACTATTTTCGGTTTTAATGATTACAATAAAACATAACAATTTAAAACTACTTTTATAGTAATAATAACGTATAGTCTTGTGAAGCACAACTTAACGTGCTTATTTTCAGTATAATAATACCAGCCTATAACTGTCCCACTGCTGGGCAAAGGCCTCCTCTCATACAGAGAAGGCACGAGCATTGATCACCACGCTTGCTCAAGACGGGTTGGCGATTTCAGACTTATATTAACTATAAGTCCAGGTTTCCTCACGATGTTTTTCCTTCACCGATGTCAGTAATGTCCAAGATAAACTCAGAAAGTACATATGAATTGAAAAAGTCACATTGGTACTTGCCCAGATTTGAACCCACAACCTCATGCATGAGAGGCGAGGCCTTAACCAACGGGCCATCATGACACGTACACAATTTTCAGTATTTTTATTCTAAAATAAAAGAAATCACCGAAAAAACGATGAGGGCGCCACTGTGCGCTCGGCGCAGTCTTAAGGCCTAATTATAAGTCAGTTACAGGTTGGTATTTCATAAAATATTAAGTTACCTTAGCAGATCTGCTCCTGAGAAGTTGGTAAATGTGGCAGAGTGGTGAGCGAAACGTTGCCTCGACAACCACGCCTGCGTCTCCGATGACGTCGCCTCCTTTGACAGCCCCGAGTTCTGAGATAATTAAATTAAGTTAATCTTCTTATCCCGTATCTACATGGACCACAAAGCACAGAGACAATGTGAAGAGGTGGCGCAACAAACTCCCGAGCAGTTTGGTCTAACAAATCGACTTTTATTTAGCTGCTGGGAAGGTTTTAACGCCTGACTCGAACGACTTGTACTATCACGGTCATGTACATCTGACTACTTTGAGAACAAAATCCCGTGCACACATCTGACGACGGACAACGTCATTACGTCAACGCCGGCTGTCGCTGAAAACCAGCGCTGGGGCTCTGTCTTGCATAGGGTCGCAGCATAATGCTGAGCGATAGCCGTTATGCGTGGATGTGATGCATTTTCCCCCATAGTTTTCTTATTTTTGTTCTTTTTTGCGTCATGTTTTATTTTTTATTTTACTATGGGTTTGCGCTTGACTCTAAGTCTAGGTCAGAGGTGACAGAGACAAAGTCGACGATGGAGTGAGCTTACCCAGAAGCCTGTTCACTCTCACTTTGAATAGATTAGGGTTGTATGCGTTATGTATATGTTTACCGCAAATAAACGTATTTTCAATCTTTTCTTTCTTACATGTTTACCGCCCCTTTCTGCGACAGCCAACAATAAAAAACTTTTGTTTAAATACATTTCTCAGGCTCTGTTACAATGAAGACAGATATCTGATCACCTCGGGTGGTTTTACTATGGTGTTCATTTTTATTTATAAAAACAAGGGCTCAGCAAAAATCTGATGCTGTGTTGCTATTGGTTGATGAGCGTAGGTTAACGTTACTAAAGCGACCGAGCGCTGCAAGCAGGCATAGTCCTTACGGTGGTCAGATGTCCGTGACCGTGATAGTACATGATTAATGATAATGACATCAACCATGCGCAAGTCGGTGATTCTCTTGTTTCATATGACCATGTCTTTACCTTTTCAGGATCCTCGGCGGGTTGTGGCGGCAGGTCGGGCAGTATCGCGCCGGGCGAGTGGCACGGCGGCGAGTTTACTTTCACGTCGCTTGTTCTGACAATAAACATTACAAGTTAGATTTAGGGCTTTGATTAATGCTTCCGGAAAATCACTTCCTCTCTCCTTAAACATCCTCATTACTTAAAGTTCCTTGCTCTTGTATCATGTTTATTATTGTATATATATACTAGCTTTTGCCCGCGGCTCCACCCGCGTGGATGTCGGTTATCGCGTAAAATAGGAGCCTATGTCCTTCTCCATATCCTTGGCTATATCTCTGCCAAATTTCATGACGATCGGCTCAGCGGTTCAGGCGTGAAAACGTAACATACAGACAGACAGACAGATAGACAGACAGACAGACAGAGTTACTTTCACATTTATAATATTAGTATGGATATATTTATATGGATAAGTATCTACATGCTTTATGTATGTATGTATTTATTTTATATATGTAAATGGTACACCACTGACTACCTGCAGTATTGTCTCTCCTTCTACTTTTTGATCCATCCAAAGGTTGTCTGTAAAATATCGCTTTTAGCGATAAGACCGCCCATTGTGACACCCTATGTAACAGTTCTACATTGATATCTGTAATTTTTATGGTGTACATAATAAAGAGTATTCTATCTATCTATCCATTATGTTCGCAGAAGCGAAAATAGATGGCTTTCACGCCATCATGCGCAAGCGTTGCGCTTCCATTGTGCATATGTTGACCCATGATGATGACGCGAGTTCCATGATTTTTGTTCACCCAAAGTGCTCAACGCGTCTAAAGAAGTTTCCACTTCAAAAATAGGCAATCATAAGGACTCCCGACAGAAGGAAAAACTCAAAACTTTGGAATAACTGTGTCCTTTTTTGAATTTTTGATTTTTCAATCGCTACGTCTCCAGTCTGGCGCAATACGTCACGAGCATGTCGGTCATTTCAGTTACGGTGACGCGAACCCATAAGTTTTTCCCCTACCAAAAATCGCTCAATGCGGCTAAAGAAGTTTTCGTCTTCGAAGAGGGCGTACAACGGTAGACTTAGGGTTGCCAACCATACTGTTAAAAACAGTATTATACTGTTTTCCACTCTAAAATACTGTTTATTGTTCAACAAAAATAAAGTATATGAATATACTGTTTTCACTGATATCCAGAGCTATGCCTAAATAATAACTTTAGAATATCGTGCATGCACCTGGGCATGGGCGCGGTGATTCAGCTAGCCTTAATTTCTGAATGAAACTGGTAAATGACCCGAATTTTCGGGACATAGTAAATAAATAATTGCAGTCAGAATACCTTTTGGATTTAGTATTAAATGTAGTAAGTTTTGCCACCTCAGTATTCTCAGAATGAGTGATGAGTGCTAAGTGGTGGAACGACAGAAATAGAGCTTCAATACATTTGATAAAAAAATTGCTCCTCATCTATTTGATGAGGCTTACGAAATTGGTGCTGAATTGACGCATTGCGCAAGTAGCACGACTGATTTATGAATATATTTAAAAAAAAAACTTCAAATACTGTAATTTTTTTCGAGATACTGTTTATTTTCCCACTTTGACCATAAGACACTTTATTTCTTGTACAAAAAGTTGGCAACCCTAGGTAGACTACGCCACTCTTTTAATAGTTATTTATGCAACTGTTGTATAATAAGGGGTATTAAAACACGAATGTGGGTTAATAGTATCTCATGAGTGTTTTAATACCTAATTATTACAGTTGCATACATGACATGAATCCTCTATAAAAGGTTCTGAAACAGTTTTTGCAATACTAATATCGAACAAAAATGGCGGGATACGACGCTATGGTATAGTATAGTGAAACGCGCGTGCGTGACAATGTTCTTTTTTTGAAATTCATAAAGATACCACGAATTGAGTAGTGAGAATGGAAGGGAGGATGATGATCCCTTCCTTACTCATCAAACAGATCCTCGTAAAAGCAAAGGAGTTGCATTATGAAATTCAGTACAACATTATAACTTCCGTTTGGATGCTATTATGGTTACTATGACACTGGGTGTTTTAATGTTGGCAATAAGCTAACTGTTTCAGAAACTTTTATAGAGGATTTATACCATGGGCGTAGATAAAAAAATATAATCTCTCGTGACTGAGAAGGAATGACCAAAAACGTCTCAATAAGAAACCATGGTAAGTGTGTCTAGAAATTTCTTATACCTTTAATAACGTTTCATATTGAGACACGAAGCAACAAAATTCGATCTAAAAAGAAGCGGCCACAGTCCTCTTGTATCGTATTTTGTTGCTTCGTATCTGAATATGAAACGTTATAAAAGGTATTACAAAATTCTAGACACTTACCGAGGTTTCTTTCTTATTGAGCCGTTTTGATCATTCCTTCTCAGTCACGAGAGATAATATTTTTTTAAAGGAGTCGACCGTTGTAAGTCCTCTTAACAACATGCTCTAAATCTGTGTTTATCCTGAATTTCTTCTTACGCCTCTGACAATATAAACACTGCACGACTAAAGGATGCTGCCAAAATCTATATTTAAGTTATTTGCAAACGGCCTTCAGAGCTGACCGACATACGCTATCTCTGAAATGTGTTTTTATTTACATTTGAAATTGCTTGTTTTTGTTCATGTTTATGATTATTTTGGACTATAACTGCTGCTTAACCCGCGTTGCTTTTTCTAAAATGAAAGGTAGCCTAAGTTACTTCTTATAATATAACCTATCTGCCAGTGATGGTCCCGTCAAAATCAGCCCAGCCGTTTCGGAGATTAGCCTTAACAAACAGACCGACAGAGACAAAATTTTAAAACTTGTTTTTTTTTTTGTTATAAGTACCGTATATATTTTTATATGCATTTAGTAAAATTTCGTTATTTTGACATAACAAAAAGTCACTTCAAATTTATTTATTTGTATCCATACTATACAATACTATTCTAACTAATATTATAAATACGAAAGTAAGTTTGTCAGTTTGTTTGTTACCTTTTCACGCCTAAACCACTGAACCGATCATCCTGTACAGAAACGGACATAGTGTACCTTTTATCCCGAAAAAAAGTACTGTTCCCGAGGAAAACCACAAATATCGTTCTTATTATAATAGATGGCGCCACGTGTCTTTCGAATTATGATTGAATTATATTATTATAGAAACTTTAGTAGTGTTAAGAGTTTTTTTTAAATCGAAATTAACGCGAGCGAAGCCGTGGGCAAAAGCTAGTAATATTATAAATGTGAAACTAACTCTGTCTGTATGTTACGGTTTCACGCCTATACCGCTGAACTGATCGTCATGAAATTTAGCAGAGATATCGCCTGGGATATGGAGAAGGATATAGGCTACTTTTTTACGCGATAACCGCCATCCACGCGGGCGGAGCCGCGGGCAAAAGCTAGTTGTTTATATGTGAAAATCACTATCTGTTTCCTTTTCATGTCTAAACCGCTGAATAGGTCGTTATGAAATTTGACAGATAGGAAGCCTGGGACCTGGAGAAGGACATGGCTACTTTTCATCCTGGATAGGTATTTGTATTAAGAAATGACGAAATACAATATACACGCAGATGAGGTCGCGAGCAACAGCTAGTGCAGAAATAAATCTCGTATAAAGAAATAAAAATACTCACTCTTGGCAATACGACGGCTTCATTTGATTGTTGGAGGCAAGAATTGCTGAAACAAAACATTCAACAAATAAATTTTGAAACCAAAAAAAGAAAACTAACCAATATCCCAGTTTCTCGTATTCAAAACCTATGAATTTATTTCAGTCACATTTCAACCTCACAACAGCTTAGATAAGCATTTCAGAATCTGAAATAATTAGTAAGTTTTGGAACAACAAACTAAATGTCATAAATTACGTTAAAATTCCATTGCAACCAAACTTTCTATAACCTTTTTATTACAAAATTAAATAGATTTTATTAGGTTAAGATCGGGGCTGGGATAAGACCGTACGAATCAAATCTGTGCAGAATTTTGTCAGCAATCAAAAATATTGCCAAATTAGCCGAGAATTAGATTCGTACGGTCTTACCCCAAGGCAGAACTTACCTAGACGTAACTAACATAAAACTAAAGTACTTAGATACTTGAGTAAGTGATGACAGAATTTAAATTATCTGAGATTATGAATCGAAGTAACAGTTAAAAATGCTCACCATTATGCGGTAAAACAGGCTTGTTGACCATTATTGGGCTTGCAATAGACTTGGGGGCCACACTGCAACAAAAAAAACAATTGGATAGGTATTACAAAAATATATCTAAAATCGCGACAATCTAAGAAGTAGGATTAGACAGCTATAAAAAAAAAAGGTTGCTTTAAAAACAGATTCTCGAGGCATATCGTTTTATATTTATATTTGGGCGAGTTTCAAAGCCAAACCAAGACAAACTAAAACCCGACACACTGATTTCTTCCGGAAGGTTTATGTATCACCAGTGGCGTATCTAGAGGCACGCCTCTGATATGCACCAGTCCAATATTTAAAAAATAAATAGGTAAGTGAAGTTGAATCGGGTAAATAAATACAAGTATTAAATTTGTAAAAAATAAACGTATTGTATGTAAAAGACTCGATTTATCAGATCGATTTTATTCGGTCAAAAAACGGCTTATAACTAGGCTTGCCAACCGTCCCGGGAGAGCCGGGACGTCCCGTTTCTAGAGCTTACAATTAGAGCAGTGGTTCTTAACCTTTTAGTGATGAGGGACCATTTGAAAAAAAATCTGTCTTACTATGGACCACCAACTGTCTGAGGTAATAAACAATTATATGTAACTTAAAGGGTTGTTTTATCTACAAAAAAAAAGCTGTTGGCTTACAACAATTATTATATTTTAATGCTATTTTTGTGACTGCACACTCTTTACTAACTTCTGAATCCTTGATTCAGTGCTACTCAAAGCGAAACGCATGTAGACACTAGCATCCAAACTATTTCGGTGCTTGTTTTTACTCGTAATTATCAGAACCGCCGAGAGCCCCATAGATTTGACGATAAAAATAAAGTTAGGTAACTTATAGCAATTTCGCGAATCTATGTCAATAAAAAAATATAAATTTCAGGTAACATTTGACGAGTCCCGGCTGGCCACACTGAATTGACTGGCTCTCACTCACTCGTAGCGCACTCTCGCCGCGTGTCATTGTGTCTGTGACTTGTCACTTATTTAATATTTTTCGGATGGCTTCGCGGACCACTTCGGGAGCTTCCAGGGACCACCGGTTAAGAACCACTGAATTAGAGGGTACGTCCCGCGAAAGTCATGTGCGGGACGCCAATTGTCCCGTTTTATCGTACCGACGGCTAAACCTTCGGGCAGAAGTTATAGTGATTACTATTATGTTTTATTAGATTTCCTTATTTTTAACTTTTGTTACGTTGTAAGTCTTGTATGTCAAAGTAAAACATTCAATAAAACCATTTAAAATTAGTTCTAATTTATTTTTCGCCTCCCTATACTTTGACAACTGAGTCCCACTTTTTCTGCCAAGTCCCTCACTTTGTTTGCTAAAGTCTCGATAAATTCATGCATTAAGGTTGGCAAGCCTATACCCAGTCTCAAATTCAGATAATTTATGTAAACAAAGTAATGTCAAGAAATGTCACTGTCAAAATGACAGGACAGTGGTTCAAAAAAATTGAAAATGTTTGGATCTCCTGCATTGTTACCAGTATCATAAAATATTTTATACCAGAAAATCTCCTTTTTTTAATAACTTTGTTTAAAACCGAAAATGTATAAAAATAATAACGGTATGATTATTTTTTAACCATTATTTCTTAAAATCAGTACTTGATAGAAAACGGAACCTTTTTTTCGCTATTTTATGTGAATTACCATTACGAAGCTATTTTTTTGATATGTTATCCCCTTTGTTTACATAAATTATCTGAATTTGAGACTTTGGGTATAGTTATGGCCCCTTTTCGGGTACAGGTAGAGTTGCCAGAAGTCTTTTATTTTAAAGGACGTCCTCTTTTTCAGACCAAAAAATTGATCTTGTCCCCTAATTTGAAATTTTCAATAGAGGACAATACATTGTCCTTTCTTTTGTGAAAAATTAAATAAGTAAGGCTAACTGTCCACGGACTCGACATTTGACGAATGCATGCAACCTACAAATGACGATAGGCGTATTTTGCATATTTACTATGTCCACGCTGCTTCATGCAATCGTCAATCACGCTACAAAACATCTCGGTTTTCTTTCAACACCAAGTGAAAAAACAACAAGTGTGCGTCTCGCGAGTCGGTCGAGTAGTGACATGCTGCCGCGCGCACCGCATGACGAACGCATGACGAGAGGCTGACGTGACGTTGCCGCTCCGTGGACACAGTTTTGATTGTTTCTACGCAAGATGCAAGCATTCGTCTTGCAATCGTCAATTGACGAAAGTGTGCGCATGTCGTGCGGTTTACGTGGACAATAGGCCTAAAGGTGTCTGCACACAGCGGGCGCGGCGCGGCGGGACCGGGCGTGGCGGGGCGCCGACGCGACGCTGAGCAGTTGTAATGTACTAGATATTACGGAGGACGCCACACAGAGCCGTCCGGCTCGACGCGACGTGACGCGACGCTCTGTGTGGCGTCCTAAGACTAGCTTTTGCCCGCGGCTCCGCCCGCGTGGATGTCGGTTATATCGCGTAAAAAAGTAGCCTATGTCCTCCGTATCCCAGGCTATATCACTGCCAAATTTCAGGATGATCGGTTCAGCGGTTTAGGCGTGAAAACGTAACATACAGACAGACAGAGTTACTTTCACATTTATAATATTAGTATAGACTAGCTTTTGCCCGCGGCTCCGCCCGCGTGGATGTCGGTTATCGCGTAAAACGTAGCCCATGTCCTTCTCCATATCCCAGGCTATATCCCTGATTTCATGACAATCAGTTCAGCGGTTTAGGCGTGATACTAATATTATAAATGTGAAAGTAACTCTGTCTGTCTGTTACGTTATCACGCCTAAACCACTGAACCGATCGTCATGAAATGGCAGAGATATAGCCTGGGATGTGGAGAAATTTGGCAGAGATGTAGCCCGGGATATGGATTAGGCTGCTTTTTTACGCGATAACCGACATCCATGCGGGCAAAAGCTAGTACTTAATAAATAAATAAAAATAATCGTTTGCTTTTTTTTCTAATTTGCTATCTGTACAATACTTGAATTTGTGCTACTCAGTGGTTGCCTAAAGCACAGCCTAAAGTCTGGATCTGAGGCATAAACATAAATCAAATAAGTACTTGAATATAGAAATGCAATCTTTGTTATGTAATTAATGTATCAAGGTAATATGCAGTGTTGCTGTAATTTTATCTGATTATTCCTAAGCATTATGTTTCACCTTCAGGTGAAGTTGTCAATAAGACAATGTTCAATATGGCCGGTCTGAACATAGCCTCTCCGAACTTTCGCTCATGTTCTCTCGAGACCACACTTGCGTCATATCACCATTGATGATTAGATGTCACTGCTTGCGGTAGCGTCGGGGGTCGGGTTGCCTCCTTCCCTCAAATATGGCGAGGGGGTAATGGCTGATCTTTGCGTTATGCTCGTGAACGGGTGGTGCTTGTGATGCCTGGTCGTCTTGCTGGCCATGGTTTCGTTATTGTTATTAGTAATTAAGTAACTGTTTTTGTTAATTTTACTTCGATGGTTAGGGTTCATCATTTTGTGTTACATAACCCAGCAATGCATAAATGTAAGCGGGCAGGCCCCCTTTATGCCAGGAAACTTTTATCAAGGTGTTTTAGTTTTTCACCATATTTGCTGGTACATTGTCGTGTGCTCGCTGACATATGGCTAATAATTTAATTTACTGTTCTGTGTCTCGTAATGTTAATTACTTTGCATACTTACTATTGTATAGAATCAAGTTTATCTAATTGAACAGACATGTGCTGCTGGGGAGTTTGTTGCGCCACTTCTTCTTCCCAGCTAAAGCACTAGGAAGTGGTGAAGGGCAGGCGTTTTGGGGGAGTCTTATGTAATTTTGACGTTCGAAAAGTGCTGATTCTCAGCCAAATCTGAATTAATGACTTTTGATTTTGATTGGGTTCCTGAAAAATGTTATCGTTCAGCGTTCTGCGTAAAGTCCGGACCGGCCATGATTAATTGGCCGTATTGTATTTCTTGAGGCTTCAATAAATGTATTTAAAAGAAAAGTGTACCAGTATTGGGGCCAGGACACAGCAAAATATTTATTTGCCACTTGACAAAATGTGCTCAATACTAATTTGACCCATATCTTTTGATTTCACCCTTGAGTTCAATCTATTTGACCTTTTAATGATAGCTACATATCTGGCGTATTGTTATGAACTACGCATCTAAAGCCCTAGCATTTGGTATGTTGAGTAGTGGCTTCCCTAAAGACCACTTACCATTAAACTATTGTATTACTTTGCACAATTTATTTCATCACCCTGCCCCCAAAACGATCAACAACATAGTGAGAACCTAAAATGTTGAAACATGTGACCACCAACCCACACTGGACCCACATGGTGAATGTTGCTTTTTATTTGTTTGTTTTTTAATTTATTTTTTATTTGCTGTAAATTATATTGTGTCATGTATGCCTTTTAGTCTGTGCTAAATAAATGTTTGACGAAGATGACGGACGCCATAAAAAGCTGAACATTTTCTAAAAATCCATGTGCAATATTTACTGCCAGTTATCAGATACATCACTGTATTTGCTAAAAATAGTTTTATGCGTATGTTTTATTTGAGCAGATTACAGATACAGATAATATTGGTGGGGTGAAATAACTGAAAAGACAAAAGACAAACTAAATGACCAGTGAAGATCATTCCACGTGGGCAATACCCATAAAAAAAATCTAAGTTTACTCAGCTGTTCTTTGTTTTTGTTGCCTTTGATTTATTTTTTTTTCTTAACCCAGTATTGAGGTGAAAAAAATAAAAAATCCATACTACGAGGGTGAATCAAAAAGTTCTTAGAATTGCATATATATAAAACCTTTTTGGGAGAAGTTCGATATTCAAATTAAAGAGTGTCAATCACACAATACTTATGCGCAAACTGTCACTTGTTTTTGTCAGTTCGTTTGCATGTAATAAATTGTTTTGTGCAACGAGTTGCTAAAAACCCAAAATTATGGATAAAAGTGAGTTACGTGCGGTGATAAAATATCTCAGTTTGAAAAAAGTGTCTATGAAGGAATTTTTTTCGGACATACAGCAGACATTAGGGGATGATGCTGTACCCTATTCTACGGTTGCATACCCCAGTACGCAACCGTAGAATAGGGGAGCCACCCATGGCTGAATTTAAAAAAGGTAGATCAAGCTGTAAAGATGACCCGCGTACTTACGTTTTCACGCCTAAACCGCTGAACCGATCGTCATGAAATTTGGCAGAGATATAGCCTGGGATATGGAGAAGGACATAGGGTAGGGTAGGTTTTTTACGCGATAACCGACATCTACGCGGGCGGAACCGCGGGCAAAAGCTAGTATAATATATAATATCAGTCAATCAATCCTTCAAATTAATCTAAATATTTTATTTTACTTATGCACGTTTTAGAAATAAATGGCTTTTACAATATTTTCAAATAAGAATGTTGATAGGTATGGAAGGACAGTGTAGGCCTTTCAACAAGTACCAGGTACCTACTGTATTTACATATTAATAGTCTAGTCATGTATATTATGTTTTGGTGACAGTGACTCATTGATATTAATTGGTTGCTTCATTGAAAGAATTTGGTCAATGTGAGATTGTTTTTGTTGAGTTTATTTATTTGCATTTGGTATTAACATGGCTTTATTTATAAAATGTTGGCCAAAGTTAAGTAATAATAACATCTATAAGAAACATTTCTTAAGTTTAAGCAATGTTTATAATAATTATAAACATTGCTTAAACTTAAGAAATGTTTCGATAAATTATTTGATTTGGGTTAACTTATAATTATTATAAGTGAACCCAAATCAAATGATTTATCGACACCTCACGTGCATAAGGTTGTATGTTTAAATTTGTGATTTTTCAGGAGAGATTTTTAACGTCATCTTTGTGTTGATCAGCCGCAAAACATAAATACATACATACAATACATACATAGAAACTCGGTTTTTAGTGAAAATATAATTTTTAAGAATGTGTAGTATTTATATAATATAATAATCAGCATCTCGACACTTGTCTGGTCTCCCGTTACATGTTCCATAATGGCTGAAATCCACGCAGAAACAGTGCAGGTTCGTGAATGTCTAAAATCATCAATTTTTTGGTTCTAGGACATGATGGTTTCCTCACAATGTTTTCCATCACTTAACATTATATTTATAATTACATATGACGACGGATTAGCCCGTGTGGCTTTTTCTAAAATAAAAGTAGCCTAAATTACTCCATAAAGCATCAGCTATCTGCCAGTAAGTCCTATCAAAATCGGTCCAGTCGTTTCGGAGATTAGCCAGAACAGACAGACAATAATTATGTACTCTTTATACTTTATTATAAGCATTTAGTAAAAAGCTCTTATTTTGACATTACAAACAGATATTTTAGTTATTTGTTTAGATATAGATCATTTTGTTTACAAGATTGATATGATGATGCGAGTTTAAAAACCAGTTCTTCTATTAGGAAGTTTCCGGTTTTAGGCAGTATATCACTGACATCTGACTACGTAAATCTTGCAAAACCAAAGCAACTGACTCCAAAAATATGTTGGTTTATTGACTGAACTATGTCCAGCGTTTTATATATCTTAATATGACATAGTACCTATATGATATTGGCTAAATTGTAGTATCTCTTCCACAAAAATCACTACTACAGAGTTAAAAGTTGTGTTTTCAAGCATTGTAGTACTCTACTCACAAATGTATTTGGAAACAAGGAAATAACTTAGAATATCCCATCATAAATATTTGGCATAACCAGTATTACCTTGTCCTCAAAAAAAAAAAAAGTATATTTACACCAATCTCGGGCGACGTGCGGGTCTGACGTGAACATTAGCTGCATTCAGCCTTCTTGCGAGTTCTCTGTATGTGGCCGGGTCGGCTTCAATCTCGACTTCGGCTTTCAACAGGGAGAATTTCATACGCCATCCCTGGGCCTCGACGCCGTGCACAAGGCGAGCACTGAGCACAACCCCGCGCCCCAGGTGCCGCGCACTCAGTCTTTGCTCGAGCACGAGCATATTACTCGTCAGCTATGGTCCTGCCTCGTTAAGTTGAAGAAGATGAATGCACCAGATCCAACGCGATACGCCCGCCCGCGTGCAACCACCATAGCTGGCCTGTAGCTCGCTTCAACAACCATTTGTCACAATTATATTCACACTATTCACACCACAACACTAGGCTGTAAAGTCCTTTTACTGTTTGTAGCCCCTTTTTACTTGTCCAACATATTTGATCAGTCAACTGCCCGCAGAAATCGATACGCGAATGGCGATGATCGTTTTGGCAATGCGTTATTGCACACAGGATAACACTGGTTTAATGGGGTGTAGTGAAAAATACAATGTTATATCAGCGGAAAAATAAATGTGAATAGAAACTAGAAACAAAGGAGTACGTGACAGACGGCGGAGCGCGAGCGACTGGGCGTAATGGCCGCTGATTGGCCGCGAGTGAGGCGCGCACCTCGATTGGATCAAAACCGGTTGGAATCGGTTCGTAGAGGCTGTGGCCGGCTCGGGTCGGTGCATCGTGCGCTCGGCGCGCTAGTGCTGTGCCACGTATGTTTTTATCGTATCGATTCGCATTTTACGTTTTATTTTTTAAAGAGCAGACGTACTTAAAATTTGTATAATAATGGATACATGATAATTTCGATGTAGAACTGGCCGAGATATTTTTAGCTATATGCACTTAAAACCGCTAAGTGCTATTAATTTAAAAGTTACGACGTATCGGCATCAAACCGGATATAATAATCTCTTTATTCCGTTTCGCCCAATTGTGGGTCAATTCACTGCAAAGTCATGAAATCCGGTTTCTGCAAATTGAGTTAGTTTATCGCTCGTTTCCAAGTAGTAATAGAGAGCTGTCTTTTAATCTAAAATAAGCTTGATCTTGTTACTAGTACAGTCATGTAAATTATTACAAAGACTTCATTTTAAAGCGTGTCGTTATTCAAAGCGCTGAGTTTAACTGAATAACAACACAATAAATGAACTAAAAATAGCTGAATTGTTGAGTATTCTGTTTACCATATCCTTACAATCTAGATGAGTGCCCCTTAAATGTATTTTATATTTGGTAAGTGGGCATGATAAACATGCGAGTATTTTAAGTAGGTATGGTAATTATTCGATCTTTTAAGGTTGTCGTCTTTTTACGGTTTTTGCAAATAGGTACGGATTTAAGTGGTGTAATTTTACGATGCTTAAAATCGTGATTTCTTCTATTTTAATCATCTAAAATAGATAAATAGTTTATTATCAAGCAAACACAATTTGCTGGACAGCGGCCCTGTAGTGCCTGTAGCAACCGTATTTTTTTTAACGTACGTTTTTCATACTTAGGTACCTATGTACTTTATCGTCATGGATAGAGCGTTGTTGTGGTTACAGAAACTAACTCTTTTATAATAAAGAAGCATTATCGTCTCCGATCGCGACACTATACAGCCACCTTTTATTGCAGTATTTGCAGTTGTTTGTAACTTTGCTAGGTACCTATACACAACCTGCCATATATGTCGGGCGTACTGTACCTAAAAATAAAGTTTTTGTTTCTTTCTTTCTACGTCTCGCTGTTGGTAGTAGAGATGAGAATATTGGTTGAAATTGTTTATTGGTTAATGGTTAATGGTTAAATAAAAATATCGATATTTTTATTGGTTGAAAATATTAGTTAATATTTTTATTCAAGTATCTGCAACATGTTGAAAAGTTGAATATTCTATTAACTAATGCATGTTGAAATTGTTAAGTTAAACTTCCCTTCATACTTTAACAGGCTTAGGACTGACTAGCATTTATCTCGATTAGATAATCGAATATTTTTAACAAGTGCTATAAAAGTTCATTGATTGTCTATGTACATTGTTTTGGTATTAAGTACTTTGATTTTGTTTATGGTTTTTATTTTTATGCATTTTTTTGTTTTTATATTTTATAACATGGCCCATATTTATTTGATTTTGCACATTACCTTCACTTGTTCTTGTCCCAGCAGATGCATCCTCTATTAAATTTAAATACACACTGAGGTGCTTCAGTCTTAAGTGTGTCTTCAGATTCGTGGTAGTACCTTTATAAAAAAGGTCTTTTTTACAATATTTACAAGTTGCGACTTTTTCCACCCCCACGACCCTATCGAAATGGTTCCACGTATCATTATTTCGTCTCGGCATTTTGTAAAACAAAAAAACAACAACAATGCAACGACGCGACTTTGTTATTTGAGTAAAATATCAAAACTAACTAATAAAATAAACTTATATCAAAAATCAACCATTAACCGACCGAAATATTGGTTAAAAATATCAACAACTTTCTTTAGAATAAAATATCCCCAACAGTAAATGTGTTTTAACGTAACAAAGATAGAACATACAATTGAATGCACGTAACGGAATAAATATTTCTACGACACTGACGACACTGCGTTGCCGCTCCGAAGGTCTACCCGAGCGAGCGAGAGACAGCGCGTTGTTCGAGCGAGACAGAGAAATATTCGTCCTTGCCAATTTTGCGCCGAAGAAGTTGATATGATATTTTTATTCGTTAATGTTAATTTTATTTATTGAATATCATGGTTAATTTTAAATATTAGTTAAATTTAATGGTTGATGGTTATATTCATCATCTCTAGTTGGTAGGCGGAGTAAATGTCAAAATGGAAAAAAGAATCTCCTGTTTTAACCTGTTTACATTGTGTAACATGGGTTTCCTAGTGCAACGTTCATTCAAGGTAAAAAATTCGATAGTAAGTACATAGCAATTCGATAAACCGTTTCTGTGTCATTCTGTTGATATACAAATAAACAAAACTTTCTTATTGATAAGTTCCTGATAACGATTTGATATAATGTAATACATAATAACGAATTTTTCGGTTCGGTAAAGTACGGTTAATCCCCGTGTACTGAAGGCATGTTGTCTTTGAGATAACCTTCGCCCTGGCAAAATGGGAGGGTTATATTCGACGCCACCATCGTCATCATTATTTTGGCTAGGCAGATTATGATTTGACCCCGGGTCTTATCATCATCTGCCTAGCCTTTTTCGGCTCGGCTTCCAATCTAACTGGATGCGAAGTTTGTTATTCTTTGAACAAAAATTGAAGCATTTCATGGTATTTAAATGCATTTACGATCTGTGTTCACGTTGGCTTTGTTGGGACTTATTTTAAATGGGTGCCTGATGTGGGTTATGCGCACTTCGTCCCATTCGCACTTGGTCCCATTCGTTCATTCATACTTTTTTCATGAAGTCGCCAAACGTAAATACCCCACTGTAGTTTCTGTAAGAGTTTATTACATTTTCGATCAAAATTAATATCTACATCCTTTTTGTTTTTCCTATATACGTTACTAGCTTAAACCAGCGGCTTCGCCCGCGTGGTATCTTTATAAATTATAGCCTATGTTACTCACTGATAATATAGCTTTCTACTGATGAAAGAATTTTTTAAATCGGTCCAGTAGTTTTTGAGTTTATTCATAACATACAAAAATACAAATCGAAAATATAATAGACTCTTACAGAACCTACAGCGGATTCTTTATCTTTGGGTGACTTCCTGAAGAAAGTATTATTTTTACAGTTAGTTAATAACTTGTACTTGTGACTTGTAGATTATATTGAAAATTATAACATACTTATTGTACTGTATCCATGTTTGATTGACAATATTCACTGATTGTATAGTTACTGGTATTAGTTAATTGAGAAGTGTGTTTTTTTATTTTATTTATTACATTGCTAACTTATCGAATTTGGATGTTTTATTACTATATTTGTGGATTTTTTATAAATCCAAGCCATTTTGGTCCATAAACCTACCTCTACCCTTACAAACTATTTGCATGGGACGAACTGCGAATGGGACCAGAAGTGCTAATGTGACCAACTGCGAACGCGGGACGAAGTGCAAATGAGACGAAGTGCGTATACCCCTCGTTATCTTGTAAAGCCTACTGTTCTGTGATAGTTTTCCTTTTATCTTCGTTATATTCTACTGCCGTGAATTTTTTCCCATATCTAGAAACAAACATTTAGCTCTGGGGGGCGACACTTCACTAACAAAAATTAGCACTTTAAAGTAGACTTGCAACGAATATTCGGTTACTATTCGGTATTCGGCCTATTCGGCTGATTTTATTATATTCGGCCGAATACCGAATATCTACATATTATTCGGCCGAATACCGAATACAAGTAATATATTTTGTTGTAGGGAGATAATTGTTAAAATGAAAAAAAAAAAGATTCATTACGTATATATTCATATTTTCATTTCTCTTATAATCATTTAAGTAGTCATTGGTACATAACACAGGTACATAATCATCTTCTGAATTAGAAAAGTTAAGGATTCTATGTATTTGAATTATTGTCGTAATCAAAATTTAGAATGGTAAGGTTCTCATTTCTCGCACAGCAACTGCAGGCGCGCGGGCGGTGAGTACATTAGAACAAACGAGCGCGAAACAATCACGCCTGTACAAGTTTTGGCGCTAAAATCCGGCCGAATATTTTTGCCTAATATTCGGCTATTCGGTCAGGGGCTCGCCGAATATTCGGTATTCGGTACACTGCCGAATATACTATTCGTTGCAAGTCTACTTTAAAGCTTATGAGCGTTGTTACCGGTCCACTAGCGCCACTCCTATAAAAATATATTATCTTGTGACTGAGAAGGAATGATGAAAAACGGCTCAATCAATCTAAAGGCTCGTACAGAGTCGCGCGATATCGCGGGCGCGACGCGACACTAGTAGCACAATTTCTTTGTCGGTGCCTGTCGCGGCTGCGATATCGCACGAGTCTGTACGAGCCTTTAGATTGATTGAGCCATTTTTCATAATTCCTTCTCAGTCACGAGATAATATGTTTTTAGAGGAGTGGCGCTAGTGGACCGACCGGTGACAACCCTCTTAATCTTTTACCCAAAACTTTTTTCATGATTTTATTTTTTCCCTTTGTATGTGTGATTAATATATACACCCTTGCCAAATTACAGCTTTCTAGTATTAGGAGTCTGAGCTTAGCCGCGTACAGACAGATAGACGCACATGGCGAAACTATATGGGTTCCTTGTTGAAAATGATGAAGTACAAAATTAACGCAGACGAAGTCGCGGGCAACAGCTAGTATGTAATAAATAACGTGCAGCACTATAAACTTATAATAGAAACGTACCGGACCTAAGACAACGTCGTCGACGTCGTCAGTGATTTCTTCGGTTCTTCAGTCACAACGATACGGCAGCCTTGAGCGGAGATAAATACTACTGAAAATAGTTTCACCGTTTCGTTTGACTGTAATTGGCGTATTTTGTGAAAGCTGGAGTTTTTCTGTTATTCAGCTAGAGTGAAGGCTCGTACAGACTCGAGCGATATCGCAGGCGCGACAGGCACCGACAAAGAAATTGTGCTACTAGTGTCGCGTCGCGCCCGCGATATCGCACTAGTCTGTATGAGCCTTTAGTTTAGCATTGTTTTTTGCTAAATCTTTCCAGATCTTTTTTAGGGTTCCGTAGTCAACAAGGAACCCATAGCTCCGCCATATTCGTCTGTATGTCCTTAAAAAAACAAGCACCTATTATTATAATAATCTTCATTAGTTTGTGAGATAAATCTACAAATTTTAATAATAATTTGAAATCATAAAAAAATTAGAAGTAAATTATTCTGAATTGTAGTTTTTACATTAATCTCCAAAAATTTTAGTTCAGAAGACAGGAAAAAATCAATTGATATATATATCAAGATAAAAATCAATTGATATATATCGTGATATATATCATGATATATCGTCATAATCGTAGAACAGTGACGGATCTGAAATTTATGTTGAACAGGTGAACATAAATTTCAGATCCGTCACTGTTCTACGATTATGACGATATATCCGCTGATATATTATATATCGGCGAACCCTGCTTCATTGTGAGTGGTCCGACACGCACTTTGCCGGTTTTTATAAACTCCTAATCAGGAATACACAAACCAAGTCTTATCTATTTCCATCCTATAATCTAATAGTAAAATATAATTACCAACAACAAGCGACCACGTCACACAGTCGTGTCGAGAATAAATGAACAATACGAGGGGTGTTCGCTAAAACTACTGCTGGGTTGGTTAATTCTGGTTAACGCCACCTTCATACGACTTTGTGGCAAAAACTAATCGGTTAAGTATGCGTTTAGAAGCGGTGAAAATATGGTAACCAGTTGATTATATGGTCGTTTATTGTGAAATATGGTAGGTTAAATAAGTTGGGAAAAACTGCAAAAAGTAAAAGTAATTATTTTTATAAATTTTAGTAAAAGTAAAGTAATAGGTTGGGGAAAAAGTTTCTTCGCATTTATTAAGAAAATTCAAAACATTTTTTAATATAGTTCGATAACTTTTTTCCATCTTGTAGGTAGGGACATGATCCCATTGCTATAGAAATTTTGGGACTTCTGATCAAAATACCGCGACAAGTGGTTTTGGCAGTCCTCTCGTGATGTTAACCTGACACTGCCTAAAGAATTCTGAAGAGACCGAAACAGGTGGAAATCTGAAGGTGCAAGGTCAGGACTATTACGGCGGATGCATTAACACCTCCCAGCCAAACTCTCTTAATTTTTGCTGAGTGGCTAAAGATGTGTGAGGTCTAGCGTTATCATGATGAAAAACCACACCCCTTCTGTTGATTAATTCCGGCCGCTTTCTCTCAACTTCTTGCTTTAATCTCATCAGTTGTTCGCAGTAGAGTTTAGAATCGATGGTCCTGCCTGGTGGTAACAGCTCATAATGAATAATGCCCTTCCAATCCCACCACACACACAGCATCACCTTGTTGCGAGTTAACCCGGGTTTTGCCACAGTCTGTGAAGCCTGACCGGCTTTTGACCACGACCTTTTTCGCACGTTCTTGTCGTACGTGATCCACTTTTCATCACCAGTTATCAGCTTCTTCAAAAATGATTCGGTTTCATTACGTCGTAATAAAGAATCACAAATGAGTACACGGTTCATTAGGTTTCTTTCAGTGAGCTCGTGAGGTACCCAAATATCGAGTTTTTTGTGTACCCAGTTTTTTTCAAATGTGCCAAAACTGTTTTGTGGTCAATTCCCAGTTCTTCAGCTAAGTCGTAACTACTGATATGCCAACCTAACCTTGCTCCACTTTTTTAAAAATGGCATCCATTTTATCCGTAATAGGGCGACCAGAGCGACGTGCATCTTTGACATCAAAATTTCCGGATTGAAAATGCTTAAACCAAATTTGTGCTACTCTCACAGACACTGCACTAGGTCCATAAACATCGCAAATTTTTTTCACGGCTTGCGTTGCCTTTTTACCTTTTTCGTAGTAAAATTTTAAAATGTATCGAATTTCTTCATTAGATTCACTCATCTTGACAGTACGAAAAACAAATGAAAATCATACATTTTCCTAATTTGAATTTGGAATTATGTTCTTTAAAATTTAAACTTTCAATGATACCAAAACCAGCCAGATACAAATAGTATAGCCAAAGAGATTTTATTACAAGTTCATACATACTATAATGCGAAAAGACTTTTTCCCCAACCTAATATTTTTGGCCCATTTCGCTGCTGCCCCATGATAACTCTGGCAGAATAGTCGCCATCCATTAAATGTAAAAAAAAAACTGCTTTTATTAAATGAGGGACCCATATGGAAACTAAGACAGTTCCATAAAATTATCAAATTTTCTTTCATTCTTTTGTAGCTTTTAACTAAGTTTTGCTCGTTTTCATACTTAATTTTGATACATGAGGATGAGTTGTAAAATGTAATGTTATTGAGGAGCTCACAACTGTTACAGCACATTTTAAAACTTTTTTCGTTGGGTAAGCGAAAACAACATTGAAGTGTAAAGCAGCGTTATCAACAAACGAGAATTTCAGGAGAACACTTTGAATGGAAAGGTCCCGTTCACACGACGATACGATATTTTTCTGCATAATTTTGGGATCAGATGGGCAGTTTCTAACTGCATTTGTTTTTAGCCGTATGAACAGTGTGATGATGGCGTGTGAACCCAACATTTTACCATAACATATCGTACGGATAGCGCCGTGTGAACGGGGCCAAAGAATGCTATCCTTGTTGCAAATTTCCAAAGAAGGTAAAGTGTCGTAATATTAGACAACAACCACAACAAGAAGAAGAAGCATTGACAGTAGACAGCTCCTGCTTCTACCAATCTAACTTGAACTGTGTTTTAATTTCTGATGAGACTGCTTATACAGACAACGATAGGCCAAAAGATTACATTGACTAATATTTCTTAATAGGCCTATCACAAAATTGCGTTCAACAGCCGACAAATCGCCTTATGTAGCAATTTGACAGTTGTAAATACGTTTAAGTATTTGAAGTTTTATGCATATTTTTAAATATATTTTTATATTAAATTTAATTTCTTAAGAACTAACGGTTATTTTGGTATTTTTACATAATAATAGTGATGTAGTAAGGAGAAATTTACAGTTAATTCTGAGCGTTTTTAGCAGGATTTTTTAATATATTCCATACATATTTCAAAATTCTGAGGCCACTATGAACTAAACCACTATTTAAGAGATATTATTATATATATTTCAGTTCGTTTGCTTATGTACAATAGTTCAATTGACGGAAAAGTGCCGTCGCGCATTTCATGAAACACTTGCTTCGGAATTTTGACTTTCGGTATATAAATAGATAAGAAAAAATTGGAAATTAGGAGACCACTATAAACTACACGAATAACTATTCTCCACCACTTAATATGTAAAAGTTATCTAAGTCTTACAGATTCTTTGAAAAATAACGCCAAAGTTGGCCATTTAACGCAAAAATCACGCTCGAAATGTGAAATAGGGCTCTTAACAACAAAAGGCGAAAAAAGATGAGATTGCGCTAACGATGTCTCAATCCCAAGTAAAATGGTCAAGACATTAAGTTACATACATACATGGCAAGATATTTCAGCCAGCAACCCAAGTCTTGATACCAAGTGCCAAGTGGATAAGCGTGTTTCGTTGCACAGAGAGCAAATTGCATTTATTAGTTTTAACCAGATTCGAGCTGAAATTTTGTCGGTGATTTGCAGCTGAAGTTGCCTCCGAAGCCGGTGAATTACGCAATTGTGTAAAATTGTCCACTTTAATTTAGACTAAGGCGGTGATTTCTTGAAAACGGTCAAAAAGTGTTTTTTTTTAAAGCAGTGTATTTCTTAAACCGACTTACTTCCGATTAATTTGACAGGACTAAACTAAAATTTATCTTCTGTCCTTTACTTAATGAAATAGAAAGAAAAAGATGCACTGAACTTAAATTTAGTTTAGTTTGTGAACAAGGGAATCGGCACCATTGTTTCATTCAAAGAAGTATTTTCAATTACGCCAAACGGCAATAACGGCAGTGATAGCCTAGTGGTGTACCCTCGGACTGCCAAGTCATAGGTCTCGATCTTGAACTCAAGGCAAGCATCTTATTGGGTAATTTTCACTTGCTTAAAAAACAGTGAAGGAAAACATCATGAGGAAATGCCTGGGAGATATTTCTCGAAGGCATGTGTAGCAAAGTCAGAGGCCCATGAAACTGACACCAGGTTAGCCAGTAACCACACAAAAAACGAAAAGAATTACGCCAAAAATAAAATGGAAACTGTACATGATATTAGCATTGCACAAAAGTAGAACACTGGTGTTGCATATACTGCAAACCATGAAAGTCAACGACCTGAACAGACCCTGTATTCTAAATAGGTTACTACAGCTGAGAGCTCACCAATGAGAGAGTTAGAAGAGGACAGAGATATAGTGCTATGCAGAAACAGAATTGTATTGATATTCTTTATTAGCTTTTTCCCGTGGCTTCGCCCGCGTATAGGTCGGAAATTATGCCTCGTGAATGTACTACCGAAATAAAAAGTATGTTCTAACCCAGGTCATGGTTTTCGATAAAATGATATCGAATTTCATCAAAATTCGTTCAGCCGTTAAGGCGTGAAAAGGAAACAGATAGACAGACAGTTATTTACGCATTTATAATATTAAGTATGGATGTAGTCATTAGAGCAATGAGATTAAAGGTCTCACGGGAAAGTGCATTGACGTTTGATATTTTATGGGGGAAATGGTGGGAAGGTTCAGACCTTTTCATGTCCTGTGCGTCATAAAACGTGGAAGGGTAAGAACTAGCATTGATAGGAACACTTGTGCAAACTATGAAATCCTTACACCGTAGTGTTTTTTTACAGTCATTGTTTTATAAAGCTCTAGTGCCCGTTGGTCTAATGAAGTAAGTTCATATAACAGTGTTAAAAAGTATGGGAGGACAGTGTAGGCCTTTCAACAAGTACTAGGTCAACAAATCTACAGTCTACTAGGCTTACAACGTTCTCACATTCACAAAGTAGAAAATAATCTATATAAAAGATATAAAATACATATAATATATTAAAACCTATTTAAACCAAATGACATGATTGCCATTACAATTCAATAAATACCTATAGCAAATCTGTACGGAGAAGCTTAATTTGTAATCAAGTTGTGGTGTACAAAGTTTCACTATATGTCACTTCCTTTATACACCAAGTAGTCTTTCAAAACACATCTAAAATCATTCCCACCACCGCCTAACTAAAAATCAAGGGTTAATAAAGTGACAGGTCACGAACACAGTCTGCTTACAATATCATTACATCCTTTTTAATCCAGTCCAAACGAGTTTCAAGTCGCGCTAGCATCTATCCGTTCTAAATATAGTTGGGTACAATTTACTGTAATGGGGTCGGTAACTGCTTCGGATTCGTCTTGATGCAGGATGAATGGACGTGCCAGGTCGATTGTGTAATGTTCAATTATTTAGACTGGTGATTTATTGGGTTTTGATGCTTTGTGTGAAGAGAGTGGTCTTTTATATGAAGAGCTCGCGTTGGATGTGGTATTTTTAGACAGAGAAACCTTTAAGTAAGTCGAAATTAGAATCTTATCATCGTATTCCTGCCCTTGTACCATGTTACTTGTGGTCGGCGCAACACGTTTTCTCTTTTCATTCTCCCCTGACAACCGTCACTTTATCATTCACTCCCTTCTCTTTCATATTATTCCTCACACGAAAGATAGATGGTTTATCTTTTCGTTGGAGTTCTCTCCCTCACCATTCATATTCATCGCTCTTTTATTCACATGCATTTCCTCCCTCCTTATCACATACCCATACCAAGCCAAACGATTTCCTTTAAAACTGTTACTGGCGCCACTTTCAAACTTCCCTTTATATACTCATTTCTTGCTTTATCCATTTTCGTCACTCCACACATTCATCTCATCATTCTCATCACCGCTGCATGTAATCTTTTTTTATCCACCTTGTTCACGGCCCAGCATTCCGATCCATACAGTACGACAGGCCTTATCACGGACTTGTAAATTTTCCCCCTTTAACTTGAAGACTTGAGAATGGATAAAACTAAACGGCAAGGGCGTTGATTGGCGAAACAGGGGCATGAACTCGAATTAAGGCAACATGAAGCAAACTAAACTTAGTGATAATGTGCAATACAGTAATGTATAAAAATATCTATGAAAAAAGTTAGTACCTGAGTATCACTGTAAAGATTATTAAAACATCAGCATCATAATGCTTGTATTTCTCGAACGAAGAGTCAGGGTTATCATTATTCTGCCAGGGCAGCCCCTAGCACACAGGCAACTGAAGGAACACGGGTGGATTTTAGTCAGTAAAAGTCTGACACGCCCTCCCGCTCCGCCCAGAGCGGGAGAAGTTATTTGGTAATTTCCCACAAAAAAAAAGGATTATCATTATCTACAACTGTGACGTATACGTAAATGTAAAGGACCAAGCTGCTGTTGACATTTCGACAAGCTCGCTTGATTAACGCCATTATTGGTCTATGAAATGAAACATTAAACCAACATACATCATCATTCATCATCATTTCAGCCGGAAGACGTCCACTACTGGATATAGGCCTCCCCCAATTGGGGGGAGGTTTGCCATAATCGCCACGCTTGGCAGGCGGGTTGGCGATCGCAGTATGGTGTTAAAAATGCATAGAGAACGCTGCTGCCCATTCTCTAGTAAGTCCCTTAGTCGCCTTTTACGACACTCACGGGAGGAAATGGGGTGGGGAGTGGGGGGGTTTCCGTGTGGTGCCGGACGTAAAGAAAAACTGCCATGCATAACAAATCATAAATGGAAAATAAAGTAACTGGCTCTGAAAGTCTGATAGGCAGTCGTTCCATGTAATAAAAATACAACGACAATCCCGTCCTCAACTATATTCTTTAAACCAGTTATTATCCCATCAAACGCATCGCGTGCAACTGCAACTGTATATTACGTAAAACATATACACAAAAAACCTTCATAATAACAACACGCTAAGCTAGTACAGACACGATATTTCACGCGAGCAGTACCAATTGCCATGCTCGTCACGCAAAATATGAGACATCAAGGGAGGCAATTGTCCCGCTTTGTACGATCAGCATACTAATTATACCTAATAGGGATAGCATTGAATTAACGTGCTGGACGGAATTAGACGAAGGGTTATTTCTGTACCACTAGTGATGTTGCGATGTCGATAGTTTTTTTTGCGGTAATTACCGGTTTTTGCTGCAGTATGTCTGAAGGTGATTTTTTTTAAAGATATAATAGTAGTGTGTATTATGTTATTTTTTTTACCTCGTGTTTTGGAAAAATATTAATGACTAATGAGTCAATGACACACCCAAAAGATTTTTCCGCACATCATTTCCAATTAGATCCAATTTAGCATATTATATTGTGTACAAAATATGAAGAAATATTGTAGGTAAATTACTGAAACGTCTGAAATATTTCATTTAAATTGAAACTAAACGAACTGATTAAACTTAACGAGTTTATTATTACTGTAAGTGTTCAAATTATTGTGATTTGTTGCAAAAAAATTCTTTGAAACATGATATTCATCTTCAAATTGACTAATTAAAAGAATGTAACTATTGAACAGACGAAAATGAGCAGACTGAGCTGCGCCATGTTGTCATGTTTTACAAATAAAAAATATTTTTAGATAACCGATTTCAGGGCGTGGCCTAAAATGTTTGTAAGCAAACACTTTTACTAACATAAATTTTGTTAGAAAAATTTGCGCAACGGACCCGGATTAAACCAGCTCTGTGGCTCTGTTTCGCAAATGAGCCAACATGTTGAGCGACGCATATTTTCCCCATTTGTTAAATTTTTTGCGACTGCGAAATAAAATTAATGGGTTCCGTTTGCAACTAAACTAAGTGAGGGTATTTAACTTAGGCTCTCCGCTCATAATTAGACTCTTAAAAGCCGAAGTAGAGTTTACTTTGTTTATATAATTTATTTTAATTTGTTTTCTATTCTCAATCTTGATTCGGTCTTTTTAGTGCATTACTTTAAAATTTTCTTTTCTACATTCGGGTTTTTATACTTTATTTTTGTTGTTGTTGAAGTTGCTAAGTTGAAAATGAACTGATGCGCTCTGTTAGATTCTCAAAGGTTCAACGCCAAGAGTTCAAAATCCAGTGGAGTTTCTTGCCGGCTCTTCTCCATAGGAAACGACTAATTGGAACCGTGCACCTAGCTTCTGACGTTTCATAAGTGCCCATGTAGGTTTATGTGAAATAAAATATTTTGATTTTGATTGCTTGTTAAAAAACCGTCATGTTAAGGCGAGGTTCTTCAAGTTAACCTCTAGGAAATGTAATTTTAATGCCATTTTATTTAGAAACGGTAATGAGTAAACATGTGTTAAAATTATTGTTGCTTTTTAAGACCTTTCTGTAGGTATGTCGGATAGATACTCGTTACATAATTGGACAAAGTTTGCTCGATAGAAAAACATCCAAACATACCCTTATTTTGTAGATTAAACCTCATTTTATTTCAATATTTTACTACTTCATGTATTGAAAATCACATCAAAATAAACGTCTATGATGATGTAATGTCCGTCGTGTTTAACATGGTTAATATCGTAAAAGAAATCATTTTCAACCCAAAATTAACGAAGTTCACGGCACAATTTACTGCGCCCCGCTGCCACCTCAAGAACAAGAACGCACGCTTGAAGAACCTTGCCTTAACACTAGAGTGCACGCGCGGGCTACATATTATGTAGCCCAGGGGGTATCCTGCCTTTTCGCCGAAAATTGTTTGGCAGATTATCACTTGCCAACTAACGTTTCGCCGATGTTTCACTTTGACAACTAACGATTAGCAAATTTTTGTATGACAATGTTTCATTTGGTAGAATTATTGTTAATCTGTTTATTATAATGACACAAAACGTTTGGGACATTTATCATTTGTCAAACATTTCACTAGGCCACACAATTATTACACGAATGACGTTTTGTCAGTGTAATTTTTATATACATTTTTTATTTAAGAATCTCAAAAATAACACTAAACCTTTAAATTGACAGCAATGCAGAGACATATTACGATAGGTTAGATTAGGTTAGAGTATGACAAACAACGCCAAAAGCGAATCGCTTTTGTAAAAGGAACAAACTAAAATATTCTGCTCTTGAAAGTTGGCATTTAAAAAAGTGTCATTATGAAAAGCAGACCAAACGTACAGTTGGTAACTGTGAGGTTGGGAAATAAAACAAAATTATATGATAAGTTCGCAAATGATTATTCGACGAAATAAAATTCTGCGAAAAGTTAGTTGGCAAGTGAAAATCTGGCAAACAATTTTCGGCGAAAAGGCAGAGAACCCTTATTCAGAGAATTAATTGACTCCTAAGTGGTATACACCTGTAGCCCGCGCGTGCACTCAAGGAGTATTTAGAGGCGCGTGCCTTCTAGTGTTAACAACCCGACCCTTGACTGTAAGTGAAGCGCCAGCACGCGTTTTAGCTGAGCAGCATGTAATCCAAACTCCCCACGATAATAATCAAAACACTGATTTTATCCAGCCACCGTCGGTCCCTTGCCACCCTCCCTCCGACGCTGCCCTAAGCCGAGGTTCGTACCCCACAGGGGGTGCCCTTAGCGAGCAGCAGTCGTTTAGTTTATAGTTTTTACGCCCTGGCTGGAGGCATTAATTTTCGTTTGGAGCTTAAGGCAGCTCCAGGAAAGTCCGGTTAAAGAGTCGGAACCTTAGTGGTTACACTCTGAGATGCCCTAGATAAAAAAAAAATTGTGTTAACAAAGCGTGCGTACGAATTTAGGCTAAAATTAGGTAAAACACATAAAGCAAAGTACTTGTGTTTGTGTTACTAAATTTATCTACTAATAAACTAAAATATCGATGGAGCTAGCTAACATGAAAAGTCACTTACGCTTAGATTAAAAAAAAACTTTTATCTAGGTCAGTCGTGACTTGCAACATATCCATAAGGCAGTTTATCTACTAACAGCTTTATTTGGTAGTACATATACAAAAAATACAAAATAGTTTATTGTGACAAATAGAAAATTACATTTTACATTCAAACGTGTTTGGAGCCTCCTTTTAGGCAAACAATGCCTGTATTAGAAGGCTCCGCTCTTTCGCATCATTATCGTACATTTAAGGGTAACCATGCAATGTAAGTACATTTTTCTTTATTTAGCTTAAATTTAAATAAATTAAAACAAAATAAAATAAAATTATAAAATCAAATAATTAATTAAATAAATTCAAATTTTAATCTTAAGAAAATAAAAATAAGAATCCATGTGAAGTTGCAATTTGAATGATTAATTGTAAGAATAAAAGTTATGAAGCTTATTCTCAGTTAGTGCATGTGATGTAGTGTATAGTGTCATAGTGTGACACATATACGAGTACTTAGATACTTCATATTTATTTGCGTTACGGTTACCACAGTCACGGTTGAGAACATGCACTCTTTATTTTTAAGCTATTGCATAGCTTCTATCGCGGGCCTTGAGCGCGGGGACCGAATCCAGAAATTCCGTAACGAAAAAACCTCACGCCCCCCACTCCGACGGTTATTTTACTACACCAGTGCCCTCTAGTGATCTAATAATTTCTGGCAGTTCCTTTTTCTGTGTACTGCGTATTTTATTTTCTTATAAATATTAGTTTATAAAATTATGATCTTCACAAAAAGTGATTGTTGTGGGGTCTGAACTCACGACCAGTCGATTATGAGTACATTCAGTTCCCCTGTTGCACCGCAAGGCTACAATGACTTAATTAAAGCTTGCCAAATAGTTGATACCATTCCAGTTGAACAATTTTTAAACTGGACTAGACGGTTGGAAATGACTCATGTACATGGAATTTTTTCGCTGTCAAAACAGTTTGTCACTCTTTTTTTATTTAAAATTACTTTAGGTTCAACACTTTCGTCTATTTTAAAGTTGTTATTATGCTTATATTTGAATAGTATTTGACTTTGTTTACGTAGTTATACACTTTTACGACGTTCAGCACTTATTTATTTTGTTTTTAAGCTATTGCATAGCTTCTATCGCGGGCCTTGAGCGCGGGGACCGAATCCAGAAATTCCGTATATCAAAGAAAGTATATAGAAAGTATATCAAAGAAAAAGAAATACTGCATAAATAAAATAAATAAATAATTATAATTGCATAAGTTGATACAAAATGCCATGCAATAGCTTTACCGCGGCAGTCCCCGAGTGCCACACGTCTTTTTTTTATTTACAACTGTTGCTCCACACTTTCTCCTGTATCTTGGGAAACGGTCAAAAGTCTCACACGCAGACGTGAAAAAAAAAAACACAAAACAAAAAAATTTACTTGCTAAGCGAGCATTCGATCGTACTGTGTTCGCAAATTTTACAAAAAGAAAGAAAAAGGAATATGTTCGTAAGAAGAATATACTAACTTTGCAGGCGAGCAAAACAACTGGGCCTCAAGTCTGCTATTACAATAGTGTCAGAATGGTCTCTTCATTGTGAGTTTTTGACAGATTTGCCATACAAACACTGTCAAATACTCACAATGGCGAGACCATTCTGACACTATTGTAATAGCAGACTTGAGGCCCTGTTTGGACTGCTATATCTATTTAGCATTTGATAAAAAAATCAAGCTTTTTTGACGTGACAACGTCTAATAATTCGATGAACGCCGGCTGCATGCACGAAAAAGGATGACTCACTGTCCCGTTACGCTCTTTGTACGCTTGCGCCGCATCAATGTTTTGTTATGATGTTGTCACGTTAAACTATCGTCCGTAAACCAACATTACAGACAACCAATTTTTTAGGGTAGAGTAAAGTGGGGATGATATTTTTTTTCTCGTCTATCCCATGGATATCGTTGGATAGGCCGTTCAACTGACAACCAATTTTTTCAACAATATTTCAGCTATCTCAAATTGTCGTGTATAAAGAATAATTAATATTTTAAGTTTTACACATCTATAAGGACCTTTTTATCTGAAAAAATGTAAATCTTATGTGACGCGATAAATACCTTTTTTGGTATAATGGCTTAATTTTTCGTCAGATCTTAACGGACAAATTGAGCATTGCGTATCTTTATCTGCTCTACTCGAAATTGATTAATTTGACAGGACTAAACTAAAATTTATCTTTTGTCGTTTTCTTAACGTTATTATTACTAAAAACAGTAGTTTTAAATTGTTATGTTTTATCGTAATCATTAAAACGGAAAATAGTGGCTAGTAATAATAACGTATAGTCTTATGAAGCACAACTTGACGAGATTATTTTCTGCATTTTCATTCTAAAATAAAAGAAATCACCGAAATAACGATGAGGGCGCCACTGTGCACTCGGTAGCCTCCTAATGAAATAGAAAGAAAAAGATGCACTGAACTTAAATTTAGTTTAGTTTGTGAACAAGGGACTCGGCACCAATGATTCTTATTAAAAAGTTAAGTTATTATTGTTATTAATATATTTAAGTTCCTGTAAAAGTTTCTGTAAAAACAAAAAAAAAAAAAAAAGTTCCCTTCGGTAGGCGTCACACAGAGCACTGAACTGACTTTAGCTAGGCATAATGGATGTGGCCATATGTCAAGTGGCAATGCCTTAGCGCGGTAATTACTAATCTAACCTCCTTACTAATAAACGTTGTATAGCGTCTGTATAGTTACACAACGCTTTGTCTTCTTCTATCTAAAGTCAAAATACTGACGAGTGAAAGAGAGAAATCGGTGTGTAACTATACAGACGCTATACAACGTTTATTAGTAAGCAGGTGATAGTGTAACATATCAATGGTATTTTGTATGACTTGTAAAAAACCCCTACCAATAAAATACTATGACTACTATGAAAACAGTTTCCGCTGCAGTCCTAGTTTCCAATGACCACTAGTTAGTCCGGGTCGCAGCCTAGCTTCAATTATATTACTTAACTGCACATATCGATACAGAGGTCATACAACTTCAGCTCGTTGTGTGAAGGCGAATTCAATTCCGTGTGCATTTGTATGGAATGTGGATGTTTATTTTATACAATTATCTGCTACTAGCTTCTGCCCGCGACTTCGTCCGCGTAAAATTTTGACTCACAAGCCACCCCGTCGCATCGCATCGCCCGTCCGCGCGTTTACTTCGTTTACGCTTAGCGTTTTTTCCGACCTTTTGTTTTTTTGCTCGGCTCCTTAGGGGGCGTCATTGTTACATATCGGATTTTGTCCCCCTAGTTGTATTGGATCAAAATCCTAGATGCAAGGTGTTTATGTATCGTAAATACAAGGAAACAATAAACTGTTTGAAATAACATATATTTATAAAAATACTTCTCCTTTTAACAACAAACGGTAGCCTTTAAGGGTCTACCGCAATAATAATTTATTATATCAAACACTTATATTAAGTAAATCAAACACTTATATTAAGTTAACCTTAATAATAGGTAGGTGACTGTAACTGTCACTTATTAATGCCAGCCAGCTCAAACTTCAGCAGAAAGAACTAAGGTCGTGGGGAGTTGGAGATAAAGCCAGTACTGTTCCGATTTTAAGTTTAAATTAAATATAATAAAAGATTCAATTATTAAGGTGTAACCTTCCAATTGTTGCGGAGTTATTTTAAAATGATGATTTATCTCCTAAGATGTTGATTGAAATCAAGTGATGTCAAGGACAATTTTGTTTACATTAAATGTAAACAAAATTGTTCTTGTGATAATAGCTTATTTATTTGGATAAAGATTAATATTATGTTGATAAAACTTCTTCGGAAATAATGCATTAATTTCGAAAAAAATTGATTACCATAAAAAATGTTATAATAGTGAGTCAATCTTAAAAGATACATTGCTGTCGCGGACTTTTTTTAGAACTTTTAAAGAGGAACAACTCCATCATAAACGATATTTGCGTAACTTAAACCGTTTACGCAGCGCACGCAACGGAAGCTCTCAAAAAGGAAAAAAAAAAACATTTTTGCAACATTTTTCATTTATGCTCCGTTCCTATGGTCGTAGCGTGATGTTATATATTCAATTCAATTTTATTCATGAACAATTCACATTGTGTTTGAAATCATAAAAAATATAACTAACACATTCATAATACAATACAATAAATCACAAAAAATTACAAATAAAACATAGAAAATAACAATCCTTTTATTTTTTATTTCTTTCTTTTTTATAGACTATAACCTTCCTCGATAAATGGACTATCCAACACAAAAATATGTTTTCAATTCCAACCAGTAGTTCCTGAGATGAGATTATAGTCGCTTGGTCTGATTCTTGTTTAAGAATTGGTCGAATTGGTGGTGTGGTTTTTTCTTTTAAAGTTATTTTCTAAGTTTTTTTCTGGAAATGAGATAGGCAGTTGCTCCATGTAACATACTATTCAGATGCTTCCGGTCAGACTGGAAGCCGACCCCAACATAGAGAAAAGGCTAGGCAGATATGTTTTTTTTTTAATATCAGATACAAACATTAAAAATAATAAGCTAATAATAAAGAGAACTACGAGGAGCTCGTGGCTAAGTAATAACGGCCGCACGGGTCGATCCTTCAGGTTAAGCTACGCTTACCGGGGTTGGTCCGTGGATGGGTGACCATCTTTACATACCGAGACTCCTCCGTGCCTCGGAAAGCACGTTAAGTCGTAGGTCCCGGCTGTCATTCGTGGATCTTTGACAGTCGTTACGAGTCGTCAGAAGCAAGAGTCTGACAGCCAGTCTTACCAAGGGGTATCGTGTTGCCTACCTGACCTCCACAACCCAGTAACTGGTACTGGGTTGTGGAGGTCAGGTAGGCAGTCGCTCCATGTAAAATACTGGTATTCAGCTGCATCCGGTTAAGACTGGAAGCCGACCCCAATATAGTTGGGAATAGGCTAGGCAGATTGATTTTTTGAAAGAGAAATACAAAATACTTGTCATCATTTGAGTATTCGGGTTAAGGCCAGTTTGCTAAATTACGCCGATAAAAAAATATGTCCTAGATTATATATTGCTAATCTCAAGGCAAAAAATTTATCACAATGAAAACGAAAAATACTATGATAATATTTAATAAAATATGGAAAATGTGTTTTTTTTTTAACGTTGCTCCACACTAGGAATTTCTCCTGTATTGTGGGAGCGTGTAATAACATCGACTTTAATCTATTTCCTAAAGTGTGATAGTGCTGAAATTGTACATACTTATGTTAGTCCGGTGAGAACGCAATGTTATGGTAACACTGCCAGCCTGATGATGGAGTTGGAAGGTGGTCATAGGATCTACGCTCTCGTAAACGTCAACCTACAGAGACTGGGCTTGTTAGATCGGTCTCTAGGTGCGTTTCCAAACATTTAAACTCACATACACAAACACCCTAATCATAAGTACTAACAAAATTATGGATCCACTGTGTCTGATTTAAATAAATCAAATCAAATGAACTTTAATAATATGAAATGAACTCAATCCTTGTTTACTCTCATCCAGCTGCTACCAGTCACCCAACTATTTGGTAAAATTTTTATTATCCATACTAATATTATAAATGTGAAAGTAACTGTGTGTGTCTGTTACGTTTTCACGCCTAAACCGCTGAACCGATTCGTCATAAAATTTGGCAGAGATATAGCCTGGGATATAAAGAAGGACATATGCTACTTTTTTACGCGATAACCGACACCCACGCGGGCGGAGCCATGGTCAAAAGCTAAATTTGTTGACACTTTTCTATTTTGTTAAGTGCCTGGTAATTGTTGAAAGGCCTACACTGTCCTCCCATTCCTATTAACACTGTTATATGAAAATATTGTAAAAGCCAATTATTTTTAAAAGAGTAACCGTGGAGTTTCTTGCCGGCTCTTCTGCATAGGAAACGACCAATTGGAACCGTGCACCTAGCTTCAACATTTTGTTAATATGTGATAAAAATAATTAACAAGACATGTCTGAAACGGCTTATTCCACAAATCCCCCCTGAAATTCCCCCTTAGGAGGAAAAGTGGAATCTATAAAAACAATCGAGAATTCACCCCTGATAATCCCGCTTAGGGGGGAAAACTAGAATTGAAAAAAAAAAAAAAAAAAAACTTATTCCAAGATGGGGGATCTTGGAATAAGTTTTTTTTTTTACATTAGGGTTTAGCTTTCCCCACTGAGGAGGATTCTCTCAGGGGGGATTAGTGGAATAAGCCTCTGAAACAATATCATCAATACATAATGTATGATACGAGTACATCCATACTAATATTATAAATGTGAAAGTAACTCTGTCTGTCTGTCTATCTGTCTGTCTGTCAGTATGTTACGTTTTCACGCCTAAACCGCTGAACCGATCGTCATGAAATTTGGCAGAGATATAGCCTGGGATGTGGAGAAGGACATAGGCTACTTTTTTACGCGATAACCGACATCCACGCGGGCGCGGCCGCGGGCAAAAGCTAGTGTTTTATACACGAAATGGTTTGACAAGTCTTTTACATGACTCGTCAAAAACAAGTATCACAACTTGTTTATTGGTGTGAACGCGGCATAACTGATTTCTGTATCATCAGGTTAACCCATTAACTCTATAGCATTGTCCCATTTATTGTCTCACATGATACCAATTGTTATTTATTGTTCTAATTCATGGGCATGTAACAATGATTTTATGAATTGCATGCTTGACACTATGGGTTAAGGGTCAAATTGTGGTATTGTTATCTATTTATCTCTACAGCAACGAAAGCGAACCGATTATAAGGCCTTGTTGGCTTGGCAAGCGATCGTTACGCGATACGCGATCGTCGCGATTAATTATTCGGCGAAACCGCCCTCTGTCGGCGTGACACAACGTTATTTTTTTTATTCTGGCTTCTCGCAGTTCAACCTAGGAGGTTGTCTGCATAACCGAACTTTCCTGTAAAAAAATGTCTTAGAAATACAGCAAAAGAAATGAAAATGTGTTTCTATTAAGCATTTAGTCATCCTCATCCTCAATGAACTTTCCTTTTCAATAAATGAAGCGTCTAATTGCAAACCCCGCTAAAACGATTTTACCTTGAAACCTACTTTATTCTCTCTTTTGAAAGTTTTCTCAATTCTGTACTAAGTGATAAACTCATTTCCGAGCAAATCTCTCTCTAACAGTACTAAATTGAGCTTCCAACCTTAAGCTTGGTAACAAAATCCACTATAAATGGCATGGGTAAAATTCAAATTCCTCTATAACGAAAACAACCAATCACAGCGCTTGCTTTTGCACCAAGTGACCTTACGAATAGTATGGCGGACCAATGGAGACTTGTGTAAATGTGTCGTGCACCAAGGAGTGAGATTATGGTCATCTCTTGACTGCCAGGGCTTATTTTTAATTTGTAATTTTATATTTTGAATTGTTTTATTAGTTTTTACATTGTCTCACATATAGAAGCAACAAGAATAATGTACCCAGGATTATGTAATATCTTGATTTAAAAGAGTGTCCTTGGAGTTTCTTGTCCGTTCTTCTCCATAGTGATCTACGTATTGGAATGGGCATCTAGCTTCAACTTGCCGACTCTGACTAACTGACCGTCTCTTTGACAATTCAAAAGTGCCTGTAAATGGTTTAATTGAAATAAATGCTTTGAGTTTGCTTTGAGTTTTGAGTTATTACATTTTATTGAATTTAAAACTCATCAATAACTCAATATCCAGAAAAATCGTTTTTAGCGGGGTTTGCAATTAGATGCCTCAAATTAAGGCCTCCAGCTAGGGCATAGAACTTATAAACTAAGCGACTCTACACGCTAAGGGCACCCATCTGCGGGAGTACGGACCTCGGCTTAGGGCGTCGCTGGGGGAGGACAGAAAAGGACGGGCTGGATCAGATTGTGATTAAAGGCTCGCGCAGACTGGCGCGATATCGCGGGCGCGACAGGCAGCGCGATCCTTGTCGCAGAAGGCTCCTACAAACAGGCACGGCACACGACGCCGGTTTATTTATTTAGTCCGGTTTTCAATATTGGGAACCGGTCTTTATCAAACCTTAAATAAAGGACCCCGAGTTCGACATCTATATTTATCTGGATCTGGAAGAATATTGGACATCTTCGTCGGCTCTGGGATCCGGGATTTACTTAATCCCTGGCGCCCATTTACTAATTGATTACATGCAAAATAATTGGAAGGTTACACCGTAATATTGAAATTTTTAATATTTATTTTAAATTTATAGTCAGAACAGTACTGGCTTTATCTCCAACTCTCCACGACCTTAGTTCTTTCTGCTGAAGTTTAGGCTGGCTGGCATTAATAAGTGACAGTTATAGTCCTACCTATTATACAGGTTACCTTAAATATAAGTTTTTATGTAATAAATTACTACTGCGGTAGACCCCTAAAGGCTACCGTATGTTGTTATAAATATATGTTATTTTAAACAGTTTATTGTTTCCTTGTATTTCGATACATAACCACCTTGCATCTAGGCTTTTGTTCCATTACAACTAGGGGGACAAAATCTAGTATGTAACAGCGGTGGTGGCTACTAAGCAGTTCGAGCAAGGGTAGGGTTGGACACGACGTTCGGATTACCGAATGTTCTTATGCGCGACGATCGCGTATAGGAGCAAGACCTAAGGATTGTTCTTCTTCGTCGTCATGTCGAAATTCTAATATTTAAGTAAAATGAGCTTCGACTAGCATTAGGTTGGGACATATTTAGGCCCTTTGCGGCGTAGAAATGACGTGTCTGTGTCTACAACACCAAATGCGAACTACGCATCAAAGAACTTTTTTTTTTTTTGGCTGGCTAGTTATCAAATAACTTCTCCCTCTCTAAGGAGCGGAAGGGCGTGTCAGACTTTTACTGACTAAAACCCACCCGTGTTCCTTCAGTTGCCTGTGTGCCAGGGCCACGGTATCCCTTTCGGACAAACCCGCAAACCGGTCCTAGTGAACCCCGTCAGTGCGTGCTGACATCTCTTTGAGGCGCGCGTGGAACACAACGCGCCGTCGACCCGGGCCTGGTTCTTACCGGATGGCGAACTGCCCATAGCTCGCCATCCGCAAGCCCGCGTCTACGGTGGCCGGGAACAGGACGGTACAGGCTGCCGCTCCCTCACGCGTTCCGCCTCCTCCTTCGCAAGCATTACTGCTTCGCAGAAGGAGGTGACTGCCTCCCATGCACTCTCGCTCCGGACCATGGCCTGGACCAGGGCCGGAGAGATCGCCGCCGCCGTTCGCCTCCAACGCATCAAAGACCTGACGTCACAAATCCTGCATCGCGCAATCAGAGTTTACCGCTCGACTAGCATATATACAACATCCCGGCATCAACCGTCGGGCAGTTGCCCACTAGACACGACACCCGTCTGGTCGGAGGATCCTACCTTTTTAATAGAGGTGAGTGAACTTTACACCCTGTTCCTCATACCTCTGTATATCTGTCATCAAGTTTCCATAGTGATCCATACAACACTGACGACCGTGCCTACACACGGCAAATAAACCGTAGTTTTTCACGGTAAGAAAAAGTGTGTGTACACAATTTATGCGCGAAGATTTTCCCTAGTTTACCTACTTAAAGAATTCTAAGAAAAACAGGCTTGTAGTTATTAATATAAATAAATATCAGTTGTCTTGGCAATTGAGAGAATTTGATATCCACAACGCGTAAGTCATTGATATCCCTTCATTTGTTAGCAAAACATCAGTGTTCCTGGAACATTATACACGTTATTCCTTATTCAACGGTACACTTTTGGCGCGTGTCCGAAATCTGAACTAACGGTTTATATGTATAAATGTGTATATATTATATTTATAATGTGTATAAATAAATTTAAAAAAATCGCAGTCATAAGGACTGCCAACAAAAGTAAAAACATAAAACTTTGGAATAACTGTTCTTTTATACATATACGAGTAGCTCATGGGAAAGCGTTCGGTGACGATGACGCGAGTTCCATGATTTTTGTTCACCCAAAAAGTGCTCAACGCGCCTAAAGAAGTTTTCACTTCAAAAAAGTAGGTTTTTTTTGCTCAATTAAGAGGAATTTAAGTAAGGTTTTGATGAATCCATTAGCAATACACGAATACGCAGTTTGTCTACAAAAAAGTACAAATAAATTCTACTACTTACCACAGATCAGGTGAGTATGGTGGCGATGTGGTGACCAAAGATGGCGGCGGCATTAGAGCGTCATTTGACAGCTGTCAACAAAATACACTTCTTCAGTTTTGGATAGAAAACATTTCGCCAGTTGTGTTAAAGTCCTATGTAAATAACCGGACGAGTCTACTACAGTATTGTTATGTCATGAAGCGACGCGCGCTTGACTTGTGGTTACCAAGTGTACAAACACGCTGTAAATGTGTGTATAAGCGCAGGAGCTCTCGGTACCGTCTGAGACAATCAGGGCTTGTTAACGTTACCAAATAACAAAATAATAACCGTTACGTAACGTTTAAATTTCAATGTTATACCTACTAACGTTACAAAAATTTAACGTTACTTGATAACATTACCAGTAATATAACGTTAATTAACATTAACAAAAAAAAATTGGTTGTCTGTAAAGTTGGTTTACGGACGATAGTTTAATGTGACAACGTCATAATCATAACAAAACATTGATGCGGCGCAAGCGTACAATGAGCGTAACGGGACAGTGAGCGTAACGGGACAATGAGCGTAACGGGACAATGAGTCACCCTTTTTCGTGCATGCAGCCGGCGTTCATCGATTTATTAGACGTTGTCACGTCAAAAACTGACCGCAAAAATTTCAGAATTTTTTTCGAGTGTAAATTTGTTCGGTTTTAAATAAATTTAATAAGAATGTCCAGTGACAGTGAAAGTTTGACGTCGAGCAAAGAGCAAAAGACATAATAGATAATCTTTTGCCGACAAAATGAGCGGAAGATTTACCTAAAAACTTATGAAAGTTTTATGGACTGGAGGAAAAATATTTATTAAATGGTTTGGTACTAAATTGACTATTTTTCTCGCACTCAAAGTGAAAAGTACAGTATGCACCTCGAGACTAAACGCCAACTTAATATACCCTCAGTTTCATTGACTCCCTCGCACGCTCGGGAGTCAAACCACCTCTGGTATATTATTGGCTTCGTTTAGTCCCTCGATATAAAATATACTATTGCTGTCGCGCAGTCTGGTAAAGAGCTACCGACTTCTACTAAATTGTTTAGTTCCTTACCGTGGTAAGAACAGTAGCTTCACACCCCGGCTGGTACTTCTCTAAGTCAGTGCGCGGTCTTCTCATGACCTTCTCGCGATCCTGCTTGTGTTTTCTGTCGGCGCCTTTCAGTTTGAAGACCTGGTGATAAGTAACAATTTGGTAAGATGATGTTCTTATGCTGACCTCAAAAAAAACAAGACATATCTTTAGAAAAGACAAGTCTTTTGTCAACTATATCCTATCGTCGCCTTAAGAGTGAAAACCTCGGGAATGCAGTTTTGGTCGTTTTTATTTATTACATTTTTGGAAAGAAAACCTCGCAACGCACGTTCTACACTCCATCCATACTAATATTATAAATGTGAAAGTAACTCTGTCTGTCTGTCTATATGTTACGTTTTCACGCCTAAACCGCTGAACCGATCGTCATGAAATTTGGCAGAGATATAGCCTGGGATAATATTATAAATGTGAAAGTAACTCTGTCTGTCTGTCTGTCTATATGTTACGTTTTCACGCCTAAACCGCTGAACCGATCGTCATGAAATTTGGCAGAGATATAGCCTGGGATATGGAGAAGGACATAGGCTACTTTTTTATGCGATAACTGACATCCATGCGAGCGGAGCCGCATGCCGCGTTGCCGCGGGCAACAGCTAGTTTATTATAACATTAGACAAATAACTGTTCTCACCCTTTCGTTATTTCGATGTGAACGTTTAATAAACTCCGTTATTTCACGATAAATACAAAGCACTGTAATCTATTACCATTTACATTAAAAAAATAACTGTAAAGTGCAGTAGTTTCAACAATATTACACAATAACTGTCGTTATTTAGCCGTTATTTGTCTAATGCTATAGTAAATGGAGTATAGACAAAAACAAAAAAAAAAATCGCTGCTATGGCTTTTTTACCACCTGGATGGTCCTCTTAAAATATTTCGTGTTTGAATATATATATAATATACACCTTATATACGAGTATGTACTTAGTTTTCACTTCTATTGGCAGTCCCCAAAGACTGCTCCGTTTTTTTCTGAGAGATTGGCCATAAAAAGGCAATAAGCAGTGAGAAGAATATAGGTAGTTTTGCCCAATGGAGTATAGTTTCACCCAAAAAAAGTTTTACAACCTGTAACGCCATCTATGACGAGTTTGAATATTGCACACTAAAAGACACATATATAAAAAAGCTGTGGTAATAAAATTTTATAGGACGCAGTTTTTTCTCCTTCCTGTAAAGTTGCCTTTTTCGCGAATCGACGGTGAAGTGCCAATACCTCCTAACTTAAATTTTTCTGGAATTCACTTTATTCGCATGTTTTAGTGAAATCTCCTAAGTGTATTTTTTGTTGTTAAACCATATGTAGAAGTACCTCCAACTAAACCAACGTGCCTATTTTATGGCATTACCGCCATGCATGCATCCTCATTCAGTTTGTGTACATTTTTGACTTTGTCAGTTAGGTGTTAATGGCACTTCACCGTCGATATAGGTACGAGGTTTTAAGACGACGCTATGTTCCTTCCTGATAATTTAACTTTCTATTGGTGAAAAAATGGTTAAAATTGGTCCAGTAGTTTCGGAAATATTCGATACAAACAACAAAAAATCTTTCCTCTTTATTAATATTAGTATAGACTAGCAGCTGACCGCGGCTTCGCCAATCTGGCTGTAAAAGTCCGCTATCTGCCTTGAAAGTCCCGTCAAAATCGGTTCACCCATTTCGGAGATTAGCCGGAACAAATATACAGATAGACGGACAAATTAAAAAAAAATGTTTGAGTTTAGTAAACAACTGTTTTGTCATTACAAACATACTCATTTTTATTTATTTGTATGTAGACTTACCTTTATCTGACATGCAGCGGCATGCAACCGCGTATGTTCATCGCTGGCGAGGTACGTCTCTACTTGAATACGGAACGGGACTCCTTTCTCACCGCCATGCTTCTTGGCTGTGAACTCTGTTGATATGCAGTTCACCTGGACAGAACAGATGAAGATTAGTTAATAATATAATTTTCACTTCTCATGCTCTAAAAGTTCGTCTTTATGTCGTGCGTAGGCGACATAAAGTCGCTTTTTATGCTCTAGAGCATAAAGTAAAATCTTCGTCGAAGACCAAGGCAATCGGTCCAACAGCCTCACGAACAACTTCAACTTCATAGAATAACCTCTTTATTTTCATTCGTTTCGTTAGTATTCTAAGAACAAGGCAAGAATACCAACAGCTAAAGTACACAATAAAACTTCATGAAATAAACTTATATTTTTTGTTTCGTCCATTTATTATTTTTTAAATTCGTTTTTTATATTAGTTAATCAATATATTTAAAGTATAACTAAGTTATCTATTACAGATATTATATATATTTTTTTATAACTGAGTAGTATGTAACGACCTAAGTCAGGTGTTAAGTCACGTCCCTAATGAAAAAAAAATTAAGAAAAAAAGTTATTTGGCGGGAACCATAATTATTTTTCAAATTAAATTAAATTTACAATATTTACATGTTGCTGTTTCATTTCCTCGCAATCGAAGTGAAAAGTAAACTCGTCCATAAAACCCATTTTACAATCTACTTTATATCCATCCTCGCTCGCAAGCATAAACGTCTCGCGTAAAATGGTGCGTTTTATGCACTTGATGTATAATCTACTATTATACTAACAGTCGGACAAAGAGTTTGGCATACAGACAAGACAACATTATTTTTCTTTCCACTTCACTGCCAATATTAACAGCAGTGATAGCCTAGTGGTGTGACTATTTGACTGCCAAGTCATAGGTTTCGAGTGCCTAGTGGTGTGTGTAAATTATTGATTTGAAGAATCACATATAACATTTTTTAGGGTTCCGTACTAAAACCTTTAAATTAAAAAGCTTTGTTTTACATAATACAGGCAAATAAATTATTGAAAAGTAGCAAACTTTTTTGTGTGTATATTATATTGCGATAAAAAGGATATTATCCACTCTAAACTATAGTAAAACAGTTTAAAAGAGTAACGGTGGAGTTTCTTGCCCATTTTCCATGCGAAACTACCTTTTGGAAGGGGCAACTAGAAACTATTTTATTTCCGTGTAAATTTTGACGTTCAAAAGTTCCATTTATGTTCCTATTTGAAATAAATGCTTTGAATTTATGTTACTTCCTTCCTCGAAGTTTAGGGAAAGAAACAAACAAAACACACTCCAAAAAAAAAATAACAACGAAATAAACTCAACCTATTCCGATCTCTGGTGATAAGATATCCCATGACGTCTGTAAAGTTTCGCTAGCTAATTTAATTTGACCCGGTTCAGATAAGAGTAATATGCTCTCAAGTTATAACTACTGCGTGTAGCTCACTCTTAATTCATTAGTTAATTAATTAAGGTTTATTTATTATGAGTTATTGATGACTTACCTTGATATAAACGCCGACATCTTTGGTAGGGTCCCAGTACACGTGTAGCGCGTTCAAACAGGCCGGCTGCTCGACGCGGATCACGCCGTACGAGAGAGGTACATCCACCTTAAACAAGTAGAAATAAATTAAATAATGTGTAGTGTAATATTATATTAAAAGACGTTTTCAATCCTCTTGCTCAAAAAGACCGTCATTGTGGCGTACCAGAGCGAAGCAAAAATAGCATTTCTTCCTCTAGGGGAAAAAGGTTATTATTTTTTATTTTTGTCTGTCAAATGACAATGAGCCTACAAAAACGAAAAGTCTTTAGTCATAAGTAGAATAATCATGAATAAAGACTCGACTGTTTCATAAAAAAAGAACAACATTTTATTTTTGAAAATGAAACTAAAATCGGCGATCTCTTTGGTAGAATGCATGCAAAGCGTTGCGGCTACAGAAGAAATAAAAAAATGACATTGGCGCGAATTCTTTAGAATTTTCCTCTAATTTGCAAATTGAATTAGTGGCCGTAATTTATTTTTAATATTGTATTGGATTATTTTATTTTCTCGCAACCGTAGAGAAAAGTAGAGTGTAACACACGGCGCTAAAAACCCATTATAACTCGGTTTCTATTTACTCCCTCACTAAAGCTCGGGAGTAAAACTACCTCGTATAAATGGGTCATTTTAGCCCCTTGTATAACAATCTACTATTGTTTTTATTTTATCAGTTATGTTTTTGCAGTCGGTTTTTTTTTTGTTTTTAGATACTTAACTGTTCTTTTTTTTTTTCAAGCTATTATGTTTTATTACTGTATATAAAGTGTATCTATTCATACACGAAATATTTTAAGAGGACCCTCTATAGGTGGTAAAAAATCCATAGCAGCGAAATTTTTTTTTTAACTAATTGTTTTTATATTTTTACATAATTATTATAATTTTAAAATTGCTTGAGACATTTTGCAAAAACAGCCTTTATTTACTTATTCTACGAATGACCCGTTCCTGTTCCGTGTATCTCTTAAAATATTTCGTGTTTGGTGTATTAAGAGATCTCTTAATACACCAAACACGTAATAATTATGTAAAACTATAAAACACTTAGATACAAATAAAAAACTCTGCTATGGCTTTTTTACCACCTATAGATGTTTACACCACACATAAACCCAATATATACACCCTATGTGTTTGGAATTGTCTCATTACTAACTTTTATTTGATACCAATATCGTTGTAATTAATTTTTACAAAAACCCTTCCCCTCCCTTTTTTTGTATATGAATATATAAATATTATATAACCTATGTCACTCCCACAATTAAGACGAATCTAACGACACCTCATATGTTAAAATCCATCAAGCCGTTTAGGCTACAGAGCGTGCCAAAGAAATAGACATCACTATCACTACATACATATTATAAAACAAAATCCTCCGCCGCGTCTGTTTGTTCGCGATTAACTCAAAAACTACTTCACCGATTTTCATGCTGTTTTCACCAATGGATAGCGTGGTTCTCGAGGATGGTTTAAGTATTTCATTTGTTAAGTTTTTGGATACATTAACGATATTTGTCGGAGGTGTCGGAAAAAAATAAGCCGTCTGGGAGCTCTCAACGAAAACGCTGTCTAAACCCTTTGAGATATAACAAAACAATGTATGGTGGAATTATGTGTCATATATTATAGGTCTACAGAAAAGCCCGCGATGGCATATGTCTATCTCTTAAGGATAACATACTATATTCATTTTATTGTCTTTTTGTAGGTATTTGTTGTTTTTAGGTAGTCGGAACATAATTATCCTTTTTATCCCGGTAGTATATTTCCGTGGGAGAATTTCCGACTTTCACGCGGGCGAAGCCGCGGGCAAAGCTAGTACATACATACATATTCTCGCAAAACTTCCTTCTTTTTGGGGCAGTCGGGGAAAAAGGATAGTAATACTCATAAAATGTCTTACCTCTACAATCCTCTCTCCCGGTCTCTCGTTATGCCACTGCGCGATCTGCTCCCTTTCCATATACTGCAGTCGACGCTCATGGAAACAGATTTTGATTATGCTCTGTTGACAAAAAAGTGAATCAATAATTACTATGTTCAAATTTTTGGACTAATTGGAATAAATCAGTAGATTCATGCGAAGGTTTATGGGACTTGCAGAATAAGAAACAATGTACATATTTAATAGTAAAAGTAATAAAACAAAACAAAAATTAGTCGTATGGTACGCTTGGGTTAGCAATATACAGGATGGAATTTTGTAATGCCACCTGAGGGGAAAGTACTCTTAATACTGTAGATACAAAATTTTACTCAAAGAAAACATTCTTTTATTTTTGAATAGAAAGAAAACTGCATTCAAAGATTTTCGAAAATTCGCTTGCCACACCCGGGAATCGAACCGACTAATATCTGTAAAAATTACACCCTGCACTTTTATTGCATAGATCGTTAGGATCAATTATAAGGATGAAATCTCTCTAACAAACTTGATAAATTAAATGATAGGAAAACCATGAAATCTGGACTTTTGATAATTAATCATCATTTATCAAGTAATTTTAAATTACTTAATTTTTTAAATAATATACTCATATAAAAAAATAAAATAATACATTTCCATGACTTCTTTACCACTTATAGGTGTATCTCTGAAAATATTTCGTGTTTGAATAGATACACCCTATATATTTATATAGATAAGTATAACATGTTTTATGTGTGTATGTATTTATTGTATATAGGTATGTAAATGGTACCCCACAGACTACCTGCAGTATTGTTTCTCTTTCCCCCTTAATCCATCCAAAGGTTGTCTTTAAAAGATCGCTTTTAGCGATAAGACCGCCCATTTTATCACCCCCTGGTAAAACTTTCTACATATAAATCTGTAATTTTTATGGTGTGCAATAACAGTACATTTAAAACTCACGTTATGGCCAGGTGTGACGTAAAGACTATTCTATCTATCGAGAATAAATATGGCAGTGGTCAAACGAACCAAGATTCTATACCTTGAGTATTTTGCCCTTATAATGCGAAAGGTCTCCCAACTTCTTAAGTTTGACCTCGTAAGGCTGACCCTGGTTGAGGTAGGTCAGGGTCTCCTCGTTCTGTTTAGTGGCTATGGATGTGGCGGCTGCTAGGACGTATTGGAATCTGTTGAGAAAATAATAATAAGCTTAAAATAATAATAAATAAAATAAGCATAAAGTCAAGGTCAAATCATTTATTTTCCAAATTTTTTTTAAATCTTTTTTTTTTTTCTGTATGTATGGAGTTTCTTGCCCATAGAAGAATGGGTAAGAAACTCCATACATACAGGAAAAAAAATAATTAGTGCGCTTATTTTGACAAATTAAACTGTGTTTTATTATACACCTATTTCTTATTTTGAAATGTCTTAGTACAAAAAAAATTAAGTTATCGTTAACTGGTATAATGGATACTCGTCGCGCAACGCGGCGGCGCGGTCAGTGAAGCGGAACGCAGTAGTAGGTACCTATCAGCTGTGCGCTCGCCCATTGATATTATTACGAATAAATTGTATCCATATTTTGCTGATTTCAAATGGACCAAAAAAAAAAAGTATTGTACAAATAATGGAAATGTTTTCTATCACAGATACTGAACCACCAAAAAAAATTGCGCACATTATATTTTTATAGGGAGAGGAACCAGCCCACGAGAGATACATAAACCCGCAGGACAGCACGTGGCGAGCTGTTGGGCAGTAGCGACCCCACGGACCCTAAACATTTGTACGGTATAACACCTTCCACAGTTTTATGAAACCAGTCCGCTTTAGCTACCCAAATCGGTTAAAATCCTTATCAATGGGAATTTATGAAGAAAATTTTTACAAATTCCCATTGATGGGGATTTTCAGTGGGGATTAGTGGAATAGCCCTCCAAATCCTTACAATCTTTACATATATCCTAACCAACTACATGAATTAAAAAAAAAACTAACTGACTGGATAAAGCCATTTACATACACATATACTGAGTCACTCCTACAACAAATGACCTAACATACACACACACCCCACACCACACAGAGCCACACCACTCACAAATGTCAGTCACTTTCACACCACACCACATCACTCACATCACATCACATCACACCACTCTCACACTTACACCCCCACCACTCCTCCTACTTCACAAGCCAACACACATACTATATCTTTTATAAATCACCTTTTATCCTACCTAAGAAAGAGCGACGTCTTCTAACACAGGCATTATCTGCTTAAAAGGAGGCGCCATTCACCAACAAAATGTAAACAACTATGGTCAAGAAATAAACATTTTTGTATTTGTATTTTTAAATCCAGAGTCGAATATCTTTGTTTCCATATCCTGCAATAGTCCTACACCAACCGGGGGTTGTCCTTGGGTGCACTTGCATAGTGTGTACAGGGATAATCGTCGGTTGGTGCCTCATTTAATTAAAAAGCGTCTAACGGGCGTCTGCGAGTTGGCTTCGGCCTCTCGTACGCCTTCCAAAGGTCCGGAACCCCAGAGCGGGACCCTGGGGTTCGACATTAAAAAACAAAAACATTTATAAAATCGGTCATTTTGCGAAAAGGTAATTTCGAGATTTGTTCTTTATGAGATCAGTACAATATAGGAGTAGGTCCTAACAGACCGCAAGCCTGATCATAAACCATTTAAATGTCTAATATTATTTCAAATGAAGTATAGTTTGTCTAGAGAACAGTCGGTATGCTTACCTGGTGTCATCCTTGAAGCTAGGTTCAGACCGCGCCTGTATGGGGGAGTGCAGAAATCCATCAAGAGAGCCAACGGGTGAACACATCAGCAGGCCTGCGTCTGTAAAAAACAGTATTTAATATTATTATTATCAAAATGGTGGTGGGAGGAGCTCGAGGCTAAGTAATAACAGCCGCATTGGGTCGAGCCATCAGGTTAAGCTACTCTTACCGGGGTTGGTCCGTGGATGGGTGACCATCTTTACATACCGAGACTCCGCCGTGCCTCGGAAAGCACGCCTTTGGTCCCAGCTGTCATTCTTGGATCTTTGACAGTCGTTACAGGGGGTCTACCCTTTATAGCAGAACTTTTTATGTCATAATATTATTTTGCATAACAGCGGATATATAAATGGCAATATGCCTTATAAAATTATTCCAAATGAAATTTTACCACCTTCATAGTATGCCAAGTGAAATTGTACCAAATAATCGTCGCTCTAATTAAACGTTATGCTAAACGAAATTAACTAACAACATACTACTACTACTAATATTAACTTTGCCAAAGGTAATATGCCAAATAAAATTCTGCCATCTTAAAAGGATACCATTGTAAATTCGGATATATAAACATTCAGCCAAACAATAATTATATTAAATAACTTTTATGTATGCCTTAAAAATATTCGTTTAAAGAAGATTATGCCAAGTGTGTTATGCCAAATAAATTTCGGAGCATCAAAATTCTGCCAGATAGAGGGAACCCCCTTACGGGTTGTCAGAAGCCCGAAAGTCTGACAACCAGTCTTACCAAGAGGTATCGTGTGTACATAAGTATCGCCATTCATGACTGACTGTCTGTCTGTCTAGCTATATAAAGTAAAAGTAACGCTACTCACTCTTGTTCTCCTGGGCATTCGGCGAGTGATACCCATTCATAGGTATCATGGTGCCAGGAGGCATGGTCGGCTGGCACTGCATGCTTTCTGGACTGCCTGCGATTTGGAGACATTATAAATAGTTAATTAGTTGCAACTCTATGCTAAAACTACGAATCTAGACATGTGCGAGTCTCTGTCAAAAGAAGACGAGAAGAAGAAGAAAAGAAGAAGAAAAGAAGAAGAAGAGGAGAAGTGTATAATAGATTTAAGTTGTTGAAGTATGTTACCTATTATTAATATTTTAATTTTGTTAGCTTAGTTGTTAACTATGTTGTGCATGCTGTGGTCTCCTATAAGTGAAGGAGTACTTGCTTATTACCTGATGTTAATAAATAAATAAATAAACCCATTCGCTGCCCAGCACCCAGCATGTGGGAGGAATTACAGTTATTGTATGGAAAATATGTCAAACTGTTACAATTATTCTTGAGATAAAAGATGACAGACTGTTGAAAAATCAGCCCTTAATTAAATATTGGGTTTAGAAATATATTATAGTTAAGATTTCGTGTATGGTTTAATTAACTTTTGTTTTATGTATCCTCACATACCCATATTCAAACAAATAAATGATTGACCTTGTGCATGTGTTATACACTAAAAATTTGAATAGATTTTTTTATGAAGAAAACTCTGCTGAAATGAAAAATTACTTTGGCCAGTTTTTAAGTCTCTCCATTGCACAAAGTACCTTAAAGTAACAGAGCACAAATCATGAAATAAAGAATGAAAGAAAAATATTTTATATAGAAAGAAAGAGAAATTGTTTATTCTGCTCAAACAAAACGCACTTAATAAAAAATAAAATTATAAAATACATACATTGAAGTAGCCAAAAGCCTCTTACTCAAGCAATAAAAGTTTGACAATTTAGTCCATTGCTTGATGTCAGGACCAGGGACCAAAGACAATTTGGGACACGCACAGGAACACAAAAAGTAAATAAGGAGCATTTAAAACTAAATTTTATGATTTAAAACTAATAAAATTGACATATTTGTTCGTCTGTTTGTTTGTTGACTTAACGTCAACTTAAAATTAAGTAACGATTAAGAATTAGGCTGTTAGAGTCGTAGAAGACTATGGAGAAAGCCTTTGAGCGGCAGTGGAACCATATAGCTTAAATAAACTCTGATCTCTAATAAAATAAAATAAAACGATTTTAAATTATGAAAAGATAATTTATCTTGTGCATAATCTTATTCGGGTAAGACTCAAAGGAAAGTTAGGTTAAAGTCGGTATTATTAATACCAAATAGTTTTGTAAACTTCACTTGCGAGATTTAGATCCATCACACCATCTATCGACGAATAGCAAAACGACTTAGTACTTTAGTTCCTAGATTCTAATAACAGATGGCGCCACTTACCATGCTGCACCATCATGGTTCCATTGTGTGGAGGCGACTGATGACAACTACCCTCCTCCATGGCATCGCGGTTGCTATCAACCACCATGTTGGTAATCTGTGAAAGAACAAAGAGTATAACAATGTAGGTGTATTTGAAATTATATAATTTGTTTATAAAAAAGTTTTGAGTTTTTTATGAACAGTATTTAAAGACAGCACTTAAACATGGAGAGACCGGAGGGAATATGTTAGATAAGGTAGTGTGTAAGCAACAATCCAGAGTATGGAATTGTGTAGTGATGTACGTAACATTGTATGATGTTAATGTATACCTAGTGTTTTTTTTTTCTTCTATATTGTAAACATTTTGGAGAAAGGGGGGGTGTAGCGACCCTAGCGATGCGATATATATATATGGAGCGCTAGCGTTCGGCTCGCTCCCCCCCAACCCTTGCTCAACGAAGTGCCAGCCCGCGCCGTAGCTGAGCTTATAACTTTAAATTCCCCTGATAATAATTATTATCCAGACCTGATCCAGCCTGTCCCATCTTGCTGTCCTCCCCCCAGCGACGCCCTAAGCCGAGGTCCTTACCCCTCAGGGGGTGCCTTTAGACTGCAGTCACTTAGTAATTCAGAAATTCGACCCTGGCTGGAGACTTTGAGTTCACTTGACGGGTTAAAAACGACCTCTCAAGGAGAAAAAAGAGATGCTATTAAAAACAAAATGCGGCTCGCCTGTCGATTACATACCACGTCATATTTTACTGTATTAATTAACCGAGTTATTGCGAGCATAGATCACCAAGTTGGTGTATTCCCGCTGTCCCCATCGCCCGTGTCCCCATTAATGGTAATTCACATAAAAAGGCGAAAAAAAGGTTGCATACTTCTTACATCTACCATTACAAGATTACGCAATGCGATAAATGCGCCTATCCTAACTTAATAAATACTACCATAACATTTATGTATAAAATATTAGGCCTCTGCCTCGAATTTTGCGGGCAGCGGGCGGCGGCGGTGGCGGCGCGGGAGCGGCAGGATCTAATGCGTAAAATCAAATGGACTGGCCCTCGAAAACAGCGGCGCGGGCGCGGGCAACGAGCGGTGCACTCCAGTCAAGCGGTGACCGCCCGCGAGTCTGCATTGTAGTGTTGTGCAATTTATTTTTGTGTCGTTAGGAATAAATTTGAATCAAAGAGATGTTGTCGCCGTTGTTCAGACATTTCGTTCGCGAAGCAAAACAAATATCTCGACGACACAACCACGAACACAACACTACGCCGCTATAGTGCCGCGCGATCTGCCCGCTGGTTTCGAGAACGGGTCTGCGTTGCCCGCGCCGCAACCGCGCCGCCACCGCCGTCGCCGCTCCGCTGCCCGCAAGATTCGAGGCAGAAGCCTAAGAAACATAGCATTTCTTGTGAATGGTTCTTCAAGTATGTACCAAATATGAAATATGTATGTTGATAAATACACCCAGACAAACAGCTGGAAATTGCAGAAATGTAAGAAAATTTTTAATATCGCGGGCTGCCGTAACGCTTCCCCCATAAGTGCAGTTTTCATGCAATTGCTTGAGTATAAACCAATGTTATTAAGGGTTGAAGTAATTATTTACTTCAGCTATGGCCTGATCTTTTGTATAAATAATAACCTTTTAATCAACCACTAATTCAGTAAACATTTTGTTTTTAAAAACAAGCGATTAATTAGTTTTTTTTTCTCTTAGTCATAATATCAGTGAGTGTAAACATTACGATAACGTGTCTGAATGAATAAATAATGTTAAAACACGTTGTAGGCATGACAAGACAATTTTAGGGTAGAAACTGAGTGCAGCGGACGCCCGCGCGGTTCCATATAAAAGTGCACCGTCGCGGAGGCACGTGCCAGCCTGAGCCTAAAAACATATTATCTCGTGACTGAGAAGGAATTATGAAAAACGGCTCAATCAACTGTCTCCGTAATTGTGTCTAGAATTTTTTAATACCTTTTTTAAAGTTTCATATTGAGACACGAAGCAACAAAATTCAATCTCAATAAAAACGGCCACATTCCTCTAGAATCTAGAGGAATGTGGCCGTTTTTATTTAAGGAATTTTTACAAGTCATACAAAACAAAAAATACTACGTATTTTTTAAAATTTTATTTAAAGAAAAACGGCTACATTCCTCTAGATCGTATTTTGTTGCTTCGTGTCTCAATATATAACTTTATAAACGGTATTAGAAAATTCTAGACACACTTACCGAGATAGTTTATTGAGCCGTTTTTCATAATTCCTTCTCAGTCACGAGATAATATGTTTTTAGAGGAGTGGCACTAGTTGACCGGAGACAACGCTCTTAGGTATAAAATAAAGTGATTTAATGTAAAGTGCATAATTTTAACAGACGGGCGTGTCACATATGGACGCAAAAGAATACACAAGAACACAGTCGGCCTTATTACAAAACAAGATTTATCTTTAGACCCAGGTTTACACTACTAAGCCATTTTTTTTGGGTTCCGTATATCTGAGAGCCAGTCTTACCAAGGGGTATCGTGTTACCCAGTTACTGGGTTGTGGAGGTCAGATAGGCAGTCGCTCCATGTAAAATACTGGTATTCAGCTGCATCCGGTTAGACTGGAAGCCGACCCCAACATAGTTGGGAAAAGGCTAGGCAGATTGATATCCGAATGAAAAAACGGAATCCTTATACTACTCGTGTGTCTGTCTGTCTGTCCGTCTGTCAGTCAATTTGCTCCGAATGTAATGGACCGATTAAGTTGAAATTTGGTACATCAATTTCTGTGACGCAAAACGAGCTGTTAAATGACAACGTTAAAGTTCTAAATACAAAAACTGATTTTAAATCGGAGTCTAAGTTGTCAATTTTGAATTGAGAACTTATCGCAGTCGGAATAAGGTTCAAAATACAAAAACTGGTTGAAAGTTTTAGACTAGGACCAAAGTTAGAACTCATTTTGTAATGATAATGTTTCAAGTAATAATGCACGAAAATAAAGAAATCATGCATAAAAATAACCAGAAAACAGGGACAGATTAAAATGTAAGAACAGAGATTAAGCGTGGTAGCTTATCCAAAATTTGAAAAAGAAGTTTAATATTAAGGCGAAGATTTAAAAAAAAGATTTTTCTGTGATTAATACCAGGCAAATAGTGCTGCGAATTTTTTTTTACAGAATTTGAGAGAGTAGTGGGTAGAATTCTAGCAAGTTTTAAAGTTATTTCAGGCTCAAAGAAGATAACAGATATCCACCTCCCATATATTCTTGAAATCCCTGTCAGTAACAGCCTGTCCTTGCTGTATCTCTGTATATTCCGCACTGATCTGAGAATTAGAAAGAAAACCATGGTATATCAGCAGTCGGGATAATGATACATTTTATTTGCACGAAGTGTACGCGGAAAGACTCCATTTGCATGAAGAATTAGGTTATTAAACTCTTAAGTTGCACGAAATGTAGATAAGAAACGAAGCAACTGTGCTGAAGGAAGAATGACACATTTTTTTTGCACGGAGTGTACGTGACAAGACTTCATATGCATAAAGAAGAAGGCGGTTAGCAAAACAACTAAGTCGGGAATAGAATTAAATAAAACGACTGTGCTGAATGAAGAATGACACATTTTATTTGCACGGAGTGCACGCAACAAGACTTCATATGCATAAAGAAGAAGGTCGGTACCAATACAACTAAGTTGGGGGAATAATTACTCTTGAAACTTGCACGAAATGTAGATGAGAAAAGAATCTACTGTGCTGAAGGAAGAATATTATGATACATTTTATTTGCACGAAGTGTGAGCGGCAATACTTCATTTGCATAAAGAAGTAGATGGATAGCAAAACAAGTAAGTCGGGGAACGAATTACACTCTTTAATTGCATGCAATGTAGGTGATAAATGAAACAATTGTGCTGAAGAAAGAATGATATATTTTAAGTGTAAACAGCAAGAAAGTGTAGATGAGAAAGGATACAACTATGTTAAAGGTAGAATGGTTCGCTTAATTTGCACGAAATGTACGCAAATTATTTGTCGAGTTAGTCTTATGTAAATCATTGGCACTTACCTTACTATACGTGTGTTTAATGCAAATACATGCTTGAAGAAGCTTCCTTTTTTTGGAAATATCGAGCATTGAAGATACAAAGACGAAGGTAGAGAGTTATACGGCACAGAACGTGATGAAGCTAGGACATTTAAGAGTTGTAACAGAGAATCTTAATCCAAAAAAACATCGTCAATAACGCACACTCGAGAGCAATGAATTCGGGTCATCAACAGAACCTTATAAATATCTCTAACTAAGAATGCTAGCTTATTCAAATTAACTGTATTTTATAGTTGATTTAATACTATTCCAATAAAATTCATAAAACCGCTTAGTTGTCATTTATCTGGGGGCACGGAAGTGCCCCCGCCAAGACGAGCCAAAAAGACAAAGCACTCTTTTCTCAGATATATTGCTCTCGAGTGTAGTTCACAAAAGGAAGTACACATATACAATGACAAAGAAACAGAAGTTTAAGGTATTTTGGACGCTATATCCACGAAACAGCAGAATTGTGGACACTTAGCTGCAAGGCAAAGAACAGAAAAAGAAAAATAAACATGAATACAGAGGTAACTAAAATCATTGGCATTTTCGTTATTTCTAAGTAAGTCTCATAGTAAAAGTTGATAATATACATCATATGATGTTTTTTTTTTGTCGTATTTGTGAACATGGCTCATTTTATTCAATTTTATAATTACCTACTACGCTAGAATTTTCAGAATCCGAGTGTTCTTTTTGACTTTTTTTCTTTTTCCCAACTCCCAAGGGTCGTAGCGTGATATTAAATAGCCTATAACCTTCCTCAAGAATTAGGCTATCAAATGCAAAAAGATTTTTCAGAAATCGTTCAGTTGTTTCAAAGTCTATACCGGACATAGGTAGTTATAAAATATAAAACACATTACCTACCAACTATTTCTAACAACCTATTTCTTATGTCTATATGTCTTAGTACAAAAAAATGAAGTTAACGAAATATGTTTATTTTGAAACTGGTATAATGGATACTCGTCGCGCAACGCGCCGGCGGCGCGGTCAGTGAAGCGGAACGCAGTAGTAGGTACCTATCAGTTGTGCGCTCGCCATTGATATTATTACGAATAGATTGTATCCATATTTTGCTGATTTCAAGTACGACCAAAAAAAAAGTACTGAGCCAAACGAACCGAAAACCACAAAAATAAAATTGCGCAATGGTTAAAAACTTATCCTGTATAGATAGATTCAACTAGTGACAACTTGTACGTACTATTAATTTCTGTGGTAGTGCTGTGCACTTCTGTAAGTGACGAAATCACAACCCTGATAGGATGCCAACGGTTTAAGTTACACTCTGTATATTTTGTTAATATATTTACCTGTCTGTCATCAGGTCTTCGCGGAGGCCAGGCCCGTCGTGGGGGGGAGAGCACGGTGCCACCGCCATTCGGCGAAAGTGCCTCCTGCTTGAACACAGCCAATGATGGCAGCGACAGCAGCGCCTCGCTACGGTGAGAAAAAGTACTACATGGTGAGTTTTTTGAGGGTTCGATAAGAGATGGCGCTGTATTAAAATTTGTGGAACAGAATAGTAACGGCGCCTATTTAAACTGAGAGATGGCTTATTTGACATTATTTCTGACACATCTTATAAAATTGCGCTACCTTTTTGGCCGCCTTACCCAGCGTTGCACTGCAGTATCACTTGAACATCGACAACCCTTACTGCTACCCCGTAGAGGCACTAGTCATGTAATTTTTTTACTATAGTAGTGAGGTTGCCTTTGCAAAGTAAAAAGTTTTTTTACTGGGCATTGTGGAATTACACAGCAATAGCAATACTGTTTAATGGCAGTATATTATTATACCCAGGGTTGGCATAAAACAAATAAGTTGTATTAAAATACGTATTTTAAACAATGTATAAAACAGTTTGAAATAAAACAATGATATTTATTAACCCTAATACAAATAAACACGGAATAAAGTTATGCTAAGTAAAAACGACAAAAAAAAAATGGTATACCGAAGTTATTCCTAGTATAACTTTATTCCGTGTTTATTTGTTTAAAATCACAGTTACAAACAATGTTATAAACATTACGAAAAAAAAACATGTACATAATTATGTTCACAGATAAGATAGTATAATAGTTAGTACTAAGACTAACTAATTATAACTAGTATGTTATTCTGATCGATTTTTGTATCAAAATTGTCTCAAGTTTAAAAGCTAGTTCAAAAGCGGGCAAAAGCTAGTTTTAAAAACTAGCTTTTGCCCGCGGCTCCGCCCGCGTGGATGTCGGTTATCGCGTAAAAAAGTAGCCTATGTCCTTCTCCATATCCCAGGCTATATCTCTGCCAAATTTCATGACGATCGGTTCAGCGGTTTAGGCGTGAAAACGTAACATACAGACAGACAGACAGATAGACAGACAGACAGACAGTTACTTTCACATTTGTAATATTAGTATGGACTAGCTTTTGCACGCGGCTCCGCCCGCGTAGATGTCGGTTATCGCGTAAAAAAAGTAGCCTATGTCCGTCTCCATATCCCAGACTATATCTCTGCCAAATTTCATGACTCTCGGTTCAGCGGTTCAGGCATGAAAACGTAACATACAGACAGACAGAGTTACTTTCACATTTAAAATATTAGTATGGATAGTCTTGAATTATATTAGGCCTGATCGATTTATGTTGATAGTAAATTTGATAAAACGCTCAAAAGGAAAAAAATACCTTGTTTAAAACTGTTTATTTTATAAAATAAAAATAAAAAAACTGCCTTTTTTCAACCCTGATTATAGCTACTAGCTATACAGTAGTGGGAGCCCAGAAGCGAGACAGACTAGCTAATAGCTTGTCTGTATTCTTCAACAGTTGGGCAGAGGACAGAATAAAAAATAAAAAAACGGTGACAATTCCGCCTCGGCTTAAAGATGTATTATTTAGTGACAGTTTGATGGATTTAAATACTAGATGGCGCTGTACTAAATTTAAATAAGTTGACAAGTTGTAGTGATACTCACTTCATAGACAGCTCGCCGGGTAAGTCAAGGTCAAGGTCGTTGACCTGCCAACCGGGAGACATGTGTGATGACGAGGAACTGGTGCCGCTGCCACCCATGTCGCTCAAGGCAGCTGTTGGAAAGAAAAAAAGTTGTGAGGAACGGTTTTTGATAGGTTTTGTGATGGAGTTTGTATAATACACGTCACTTGTTGGGTTGTTACTACCATTTGGATATTTGAATAAAAACTCTCGTTTAATATGCTTGAAAACATTCATCAAAATGCAGACTAGGCATTTCAATGAATAGTTTTAGAACCATTGCCGAAAGGATACATAGTTTATAGTATCTCATCCTAGTTAACAAATGGAGCTCCCTTCAAAATGGTAGAATTGTGCTAATCCATGCGTCATTTTCGTTAACGGGCGCCGTCAGTTGGGACTGGTCATCTCTTAGCTGCCACGGCTTATTTTTATTTTTGAACTTTTTATTGTTACTCTGGACTGGACGCTTTTAACGTGTACCTAAGTTTTTATTTTTTATTTTTACATCGTTCTCACATTGGTTATAAATTCAACATTATGATGTAATTAATAATTATTTTTGTAACAATTTAATTTAAAAGAGTGTCCATGGAGTTTCTTGCCCGTTCTTCTTCATAGGTACCTACTACGCTTTGGAATGGGCATGTAGCTTCATTTTTCTTACTGACCGACTCCTTGACAGTTCAAAAGTGCCTGCAAATGGTTTAATTGAAATAAATGATTTGAGTTTGAGCCATTAGGTATTAAAAAAAAGACAAATTATTTAAAAGAACAAAAAACCTTGACTGCAAAAACATATAGCTGAAAAGAGAAAAACATGCATTATAATCTAAGTATAGAATTTTGGTATCGCAAGCGGGAACAAACAAAAATTTTCCCTATTTAGCAAATCAAAAATCTATTAACTTGAGGGCCATCCGTGGGTCGCAAGTTGTTCCAGTGAATTCTATCCCAAGCATAGAGGTTTATTGATGGTTCATCATCATCCGATATAAATTCACGGTAAGTCGATCAATATTCTCAATAAAACAAATGAAATCATAAGTAAGAGAACGTGTAAGCTTGATTAAACGCTCTCGTATCATCCAGAATGAGGTGGTTCGATATTGTTAACTTATTGACCTCTGAAAGTTCTTGTTTAATCTTGCTGAATGTTTTGAGTAGCGTTATCTTTAGAAGGGAGGTTTTCAGGGCTCGTTGGCAAGTAACGAACTGGTACGGGTTAAGGCCTGGTAGACACAGACCAGGGGCCCAAGTCTGCTATTTTTATAAATTCGTCACTCCAACACGATCCCATTGTAATTTTGCTAAAAGTTCGTAATCTGCTAAATTCATAATGGTCGATCATTGGTCGGTCAATGGTCTCGTAATAGAATTGTATTACAATGGCACTGTCGTATTGCCATTATTGTAAAACCCGTTAGTAGAAATGATTTTCGAAAAACTACTTACTACTAAATTTGAACATTTATTTATGCCAGATTTCATTTATTTATATTTTTACATAAATTATTTATTAGTGTTATAAGCAATCTGAAGTATTAGGAAGTTGGAAGTTTAGTAGGAAGTTTAATTTGTCATTATGTACGAGATTACCAATTCGTTCAATGGAGTGTCAGTGGCTGACCATTGGAAAGTCATAATGACGCCATTATAATTAGTAGATTACCAAACTTTTCAAAATCAACAAATATGAAATCAATGATAGACCATTCTGAAACTATTGTAATAGCAGACTTGAGGCCCTGGAAGCCCACAAAAGAGAGGCCTTTACTCGACAGTGAATGGAGGGACGCTGTCAATAATGATGATGACGGTAGGGCGTAGAAGTAAAGTGCAGCGCTGGTGGTTAGCTTTTTACAATGTATGAAAGTTATTTAGGAGTAATGAAAAGTGAAAACAGCGCTATACCACATGCTAATTACGTAACTCACTTTTAAACACAATCTGAATGATGGCGCGTTTAGATTAGGTCGGCCACCGTATACGGGTACCCCGCTTTCGGTTGAACCGGATCGGTTAACCGAATTGGGTTGTTTAAATTATGTTGGTTCACCGAATTCGGCGACTGCTTTTAGCCGAACTGTGTACACTCGTGTTGAAAGCATCATCATGGACAGACGTAGTGTTTTACGACATTATATCATACTTGCTGTGCCCGCGACTTCGTCCGCGTGGAATAGTGACTTTCGGCAGCATAAAAGCCTAAATAATAAGTTTCAAGCTTCTAGCTTTCAAAATAACGTAATTTCCATACAAACTTTCATCCCCTATTTTAACCCCTTAAGGACCTTTTATCGCATTAAAAAGTAGCCTATGTCCTTTTTCAGGCTCTAGACTATCTCTGTTTCATTTAAATCCGTTCAGTAGTTTAGGCGTGATTGCGTAACACACAGACAGAGTTACTTTCGCATTTATAATATTAGTAAGGATTGTGTTCCTATTCTGTCAAACGTTGAGTTGACAGTCTATCTCATAGATATATAGTGGTCTATGGATATATAGTAGTCTATGGATTGAACAATGCGTAGAGCGTTTCAATAAGCAGCCGTGTTCAGTCACCGAAAACGGTCGGCCGCCGAATACAGCTAATCGAGAACCTATTTACACTAGTCGGTGACTGAATACGGGCTGTGGTCATATACGACTAACCGAAAACCCGTTTACACTAGTCGGTGACCGAAAACGGGCTGCAATCGAATCGGTCAAAACGACCTAATGTAAATGAGCCATTATTTTGAAGGATATTTTGCTACATGTTCGAAAAATTTACATGCTCGGAAGCGGCTAAATCGAGTTATTGCATTTTTCGTTAGTGCGGCAGTACAAGTATCGTATGTAAATGTGAGAATGGCCTAAGTTTGTTACGCGCAATTAGGTACCCCGCTTCGTCTGTCATCAATTTATATGAATAACAATCTCCGGTCAAACCAGATGCGCAATTACAAATGTTTCTTGTCGAACAGGTCCAAGAATAGAACTAAACTAAAAGAAAAGCGGCCACATTCCTCTAGATCGTATTTTGTTTCTTTGTGTCTCAATTAAAATGAAACTGTATAAAAGGTATTAGAAAATTCTCATCATCATCATTCATCATTCAGCCGAAAGACGTCTACTGTTGGACATAGGCCTCCCCAAAAAGGGAGAGAATTTGCCATAACCGCCACGCTTGGCAGCCGGGTTGGCGATCGCAGTATGGTGTTAAAAATGCATAGAGAACGCTGCTGCCCATTCTCTAGTAAGTCCCTTAGTCGCCTTTTACGACACCTACGGGAGGAAATGGGGCTTAGAAAATTCTACACCGTGGCATTTTAGTCGTCTTACAAAGACAGCCCACTTCATGTATCCAATGACTACTAATAATTAATGTATTTGTTTTTCTTTTTTAACATTTGTTTTTTTTATTATTATTAATTATGACGCATGACATAGTTTAAAACACCTCGTTACGAGTACAGTCCGAGCCTTGTGTTACAAGGGCGCCGCGGAATGGAGCGGCGACATCTTTATCAGAGTTCATTCCCCCTAACGCAAAAATGTGTTTCTTACTATTGTAACTTAAACTTAATCTAAATCCATTCTGCGGCGCCCTTGTATCACAAGGCTCGGACTGCACTCGTAACAGGGTGTTTTAAACTATGTCATGCGTCATAATTCATCAAAAATTTACATGAATGATTAGTCGTCATTGGATACATGAAGTGGGCTGTCTTCGTAAGACGACTAAAATGCCACGGTGTATACACAATTATAATACCGAGGTTGCTGATTGAGCTGTTTTTCATAATTCCTTCTCAGTCACGAGATAATATTTTTTTTTAATTAGTGGCATTTGTGGACCGGTGAGCGACCTCTTAACCTAAAGGCTCATTCCAAAATTTGTACTAGCCATTCATAAAATACACTACATCGTCGACTTTGTCTCTGTCACCTCTGACCTAGACTACAGACAAGAGCAAACCCATCGTAAAATAAAAAAATACTAGAGTATTTTTTGTACGGACATTGTACGATGAAATAACCGTACAATTAAAAAAATATATATATGTTTGACTGTCACACTTATTTATACCAACCACGAAAAATAAAATGACTGCACATAATTTTTTTCAACTGATCTTATTAACCTTTCATAAGTTTAATAAAATAAAATAAAAAAGCCTTTTATTCCATGTAACACATAATAAATACTCGTAGTTCACAAATATGCAACAAATGCGGCTGAATCAGCGGAAGGCTTTAAGAGGCGCAAATATAGTACCCTCGATAGCGGGTATATATTTGAGCCTTTTGGGGTCGAGACGCTAGGGCCGTGGGGACCAGGAGCCCATCGAATTTTTAAAGAATTATCTGGGCGTCTGGTTGACGTAACATGTGACAAAAATGCTGGCTTTTATTTTGCCCAAAGGCTAAGTATTGCCATATAAGTGGCAATGCTGCCAGCATTTTGGGAACTTTGCCTACTGGTAGCGGTCTATAAGACTAGTTTTAGTTTAAATTTTACATTTAGATTAGTTTATAGTAATTGTTGTTCCTTTTTATGCAACAAATTGATTAAAATAATACTTCATTTACATGCATTTGTATATTAGGTTGGGGAAAAAGTCTTTTCGCATTATAGTATGTATGAACTTATAATAAAATCTCTTTGGCTATACTATTTGTATCTGGCTGGTTTTGGTATCATTGAAAGTTTAAATTTTAAAGAACATAATTCCAAATTCAAATTAGGATAATGTGTGATTTTCATTTGTTTTTCGTACTGTCAAGATGAGTGAATCTAATGAAGAAATTCGATACATTTTAAAATTTTACTACAAAAAAGGTAAAAATGCAACGCAAGCCGCGAAAAAATTTGCGGTGTTTATGGACCTAGTGCAGTGTCTGTGAGAGTAGCACTTTGGTTTAAGCGTTTTCAATCCGGAAATTTTGATGTCAAAGATGCACGTCGCTCTGGTGGTACCTCACGAGCTCACTGAAAGAAACCTAATGAACCGTGTACTCATTTGTGATTCTTTATTACGACGTAATGAAACCGAACCATTTTTGAAGAAGCTGATAACTGGTGATGAAAAGTGGATTCGCACGTTCTTGTCGTAACAAGAACGTGCGAAAAAGGTCGTGGTCAAAGGCCGGTCAGGCTTCACAGCTGTGGCGAAACCCGGGTTAACTCGCAACAAGGTGATGCTGTGTGTGTGGTGGGATTGGAATGGCATTATTCATTATGAACTGTTACCACCAGGCAGGACCATCGATTCTGAACTCCACTGCAAGCAAATGATGAGATTAAAGCAAGAAGTTGAGAGAAAGCGGCCGGAATTAATCAACAGAAGGGGTGTGGTTTTTCATCATGATAACGCTAGACCTCACACATCTTTAGCCACTCAGCAAAAATTAAGAGAGTTTGGCTGGGAGGTGTTAATGCATCCGCCGTATAGTCCTGACCTTGCACCTTCAGATTTCCACCTGTTTCGGTCTCTTCAGAATTATTTAGGCAGTGTTCGGTTAACATCACGAGAGGACTGCCAAAACCACTTGTCGCAGTATTTTGATCAGAAGTCCCAAAATTTCTATAGCAATGGCATCATGTCCCTACCTACAAGATGGCAAAAATTTATCGAACAAAATGGTACCTACATACTATAGTTAAATGTAAATAAACTATATTAAAAAATGTTTTGAATTTTCTTAAAAAATGCGAAGAAACTTTTTCCCCAACCTATTAATAAGCTCAATTATGTTTCTTTAACTTAAGTACTAACATATTACATTTTATTATATAGATATTAAATTTTTATTAATACGTTTCATTTGTTTTTTCTATTTATTTATTTATCTTTCAATCTATCATCTATTACATACAATTAATAATTAGGTATAATATTCTTGTCTGCTAGGACCCCTCTCAGGTAAAGGCCTCCTCCAAGGATTTCCATTTATATCTATTTTTTGCTGTTAGTAACCAGTTTGGTCCTGCGATTTTCTTTATATCATCCTCCCATCTCATGTAGGATCTCCCTATTCGGCGTTTTCTTAGTTTAATTAACAGTAGTCAAAATTATTTACCCAATTAAAATATCTTGAAACAAGCCCCAACCTAAGCCTACAAGTTTTAGCCCACATTAAAATATCAATCAATCTATTGAAACGTACGTTAAATAATCTAGCTCTCTTGCTACCTTATCAGCTACACTTTGACCGCGCGGGTACTGAACTAGTTGTAACTACTTCGAGTATCTGTCTGTTTGAGTCGAATTAATTTCGTTCGATTTGAATGATGATGTTTTTGGTGGTGTTGGGTTGTTATGTTGTGGCGGCATACTACAACGCCGTCACATGCGAACTACGCATCAAAGACCTGACGTCACAAATCCTGCATCGCGCAATCGGAGTTTACCGCTTGACTAGCATATATAGAACATCCCGACATCAACCATCCGGCAGTTGCCCACCAGACAACACCTGTGTGGTCGGAGGATCCTCCCTTTTCCATAGAGTAAGAGGGAACTTTACACCCTGTTCCTCATACCTCTATAATGTAAAGGCGGAGACTGCCTTGTTGTGACGTTTGTTTGTAATGTATCGAGTTTTTGTAACGCGTTACAGTAGTAAGTGCAGCGAGCCGAGTCGCTTGATGCGAGCATTGTAAGCGCATTTTTACAAACAAGTTAGAGCAGCCGTTTTGGTTTTTTTTCTTCGTCTTCCAATAACAATAACTAAATTTAAAAAAATGAAGCACACACAACCTTTACGTCCGCCATTTTGAATAAAAATGGAGCACGCTTGAGTCAAGTGCTCGAAACGAACATTCGCCACGTTTAGTGTTGTTTATTACAAACAAACTTTACAAGTCAGTCTTCGCCTTAATAGGTTTGGCAAGAACATTTTAGGGCGTTTCATGTTGCCAAACTAGCCTACCACCTATAGAATGTTACAATAATATTTTGGCGTCTGAATGACATTGACAAGGGGGCGTTACGTAACGGGTAATATTTTAGATAGATCTTGACCAGAGTTGAAGATTGAACTCAAACGAACGTCGTAGCTTCTCCGAGACAAAATGACAAGGGGGCGTTACGTAACGGGTAATATTTTAGATAGATCTTGACCAGAGTTGAAGATTGAACTCAAACGAACGTCGTAGCTTCTCCGAGACAAAATGTATATACTACACGGAAATTATGTAACGCAGCGAAACGTACTCAAATTGGCAGCAGTTTCCCATCCGCCGCACGCGATGCGTCACAGTCCTCACTCAACGTAACGATTTATTTGATCCTTTAGCTATCGAGTGGTGTAATCAAATTTTGGATGTAGATGAGAGATATCTAGCTGCAATGCAACACCATACTGTATCCCCCGATTTTGTTATCATCAGTTTTCTGAATTGCCTCCTACTATGGAAGCTTAAAAACATATTCACGTCAAAGAAAAAGAGGACCTTCCAACTTATAACCATGGGCCATAAAGGATTGGTTTTTAACATAAAACTATTATTTATCAGTCACTAGCTTTTGCCCGCAAAACACTTCGCCCGAACTAGGAATCAATACCAAGACCTCATGCTCAGAAGTAGTGCCGCGACTACCACTAGACAAATGAGGCAGGTAGGCTTACTAGCTTATGTACCGCGACTTCCTCCGCGTGAATTTTCAGCCCCCGACCCTCTGTGTCGAATCCTGTTGTCCACCCGCGCTATTACTTCGTTTTACATAACGTTTTTTCCGACTTTTTTTCTTTTTACCCGGTTCCTTTGGGCCGCAGCGTGATGTCAAATACCGTACAACCTTCTCCAGGAACTGCGCTATCAAATACAAAAGAATTTTCAGAATCCGTGCAGTAGTTTCAGAGATTATCCCCTACATACAAACTTACAAATTTTATCTCTTTATAATATGATGAAGTATAATTATGATTGTTGCAACCAAAGCCCCATTCACAGTCTATTCCTAGTAGCTGCTAGCTAAGGAATCATTTTAAGGCCTTAAAATATAATCCACGAAGTCGGTTCATGCAACAAACATCAAAATTATCGCATTTAACAAAACAAAAAAAAAAAAATACGAAAATAAGATGATTTCATAGCTCAGAATATTTTATAATATTTGACCTGGTACTTGTGATAATGGAAAATTCCTGCTGGCACTATCTGCATAGGTACTGGTACCGAGTCGCAGTTACGTAAACTACAGATAAGTGCCAATCTGCCACTAGAAGTGCCACTTGAGAACATATACATTTGTGTTGTTGCTACCTACATTCGATCGTTGAACTTTTAGAGCCATAAAAATGATTATAAAATAGGTTAATTATCATCAATTAAAACGAATGAAAAGATTCAAAATAATGCTTCTTTTAATATAGCGACTAACATCTTAAAAAAAAATAAAGTAATCCGAAAACATAATGGCAAGACTGGTAAATAAAATGATATTCACATATTAAGAGATTGCATTATTTAATGGACGCCATACAAAATTTGTAGTTCCTAATGACAACACATAAACACGGAAGCAAAGAAATAGTGAGTGATGGTTCAGGGTAGAGCCACCAAAGATATTTCTATTGAAGGTTATGATTTTGGCCCTGCAAGCTTTTACTTATTAGAAAAAGTTAAGGGCGTTGAAATCAGGTGGATGCTGAAAGCGCTGGATCAGTCGTTGACCCGCTATAGTCCTTTGTCCAGCTGTGGACGTCTAGCGGCTGAATGATGATGATGAAATGTTTATAAAAAGAAAGTAAGAAAGATAGCAAACATGTACCGTAAGCATTGTAAGTGATGCTGGCAAAAGCGTGAGCTCCAAATTCGGCGAATCTCCTCCCCTCCCTCGCTTCTCTTGCAGCGAATTGCAGCACCGCAGCAGCGGAAACCCGCTCCTGCTGCGGCGTCGTATCCTCAACCATGTTCGACAGCTTGACGTCACACACCAAGAGATGGCGCCACTCGTCTATTAGCAGTTCAGAAACTTTCCGCTAGATGGCACCTCAATTTCGCTTCCAATGAGTTACACTTTCGAAAGTTTTGGGGAAACACTAATAGATGGCGATGCTTGCGAGAGTTAATTTGTTTTCGAATAACAGAGGGCGGTAGTATCGAGTGTAGATTTCGTGAATTTTTACACTGTTTGATGGAATATCAGCCTGAATTTGGTTTTTTAGTCACTGTCAAAAGTACCAATTACAAAACACACATTTAAACGTCCATGTACAAGATTGGCTGACGATAATATTTCTATGGTATTTTGTGGCGCTTCGAAAATGTTCGAGTGTCATTTTATTAAGGAAAATTGTATTACACTTCACTTTTCTTGAGTTTATTGTTCTGTATTCACTTCACTTGTTGAACTTTTGGTCGGGGTTCATCGTGTTTATCATTATAAGGCTATAATCGTCTACTGCTTTAATTTATTAGCTCGTAAACGTCCACTACTTAACACAAATTGTAGGTACCTAAGCAAAATATTCAGTATCAAGATTAATTCCGCAAGTTACCTTAGCTAACATCCGACTTTCACTGTAGAGACAGTCACAGCAAGTCAACCTTTGACAGTTTCTGAACGAATGCAAGAAAAAAAGGCGCAAGACGACTTGCTTTATAAATCCGAATTTATGGTGCATGTTTTGCAAGCGCGATTTCGAAGAAAAACTAATCTTGCTCAAATAAACTTGTTAGTATAATTAAGTTGCAGTATTTTCTTTAATAAATATTGGCCACACCTCCGATAATACCAAATTATTAAAATTCACTACACTTTTTGAAAGATGTTATTGTGTTCAGAATTGATTATAAAATGACCTCAGATCAATTAATTTCTTTAGGTTTGCATATACAAACAAAAATGCGATACGTGACGATTATGATGTAAGATCTACGCGTGAATATTTTTTGCAGAATGGCACATAAGTAAACGTGCAAGCAAATCCAAATATCAACCACACTGAATCAAGGAAATCAAAATCAAAAGTCATTTATTCAAATTAGGCTAAGAATCAACACTTTTGACCGTCAAAATTACATAGTTTAGTTAAAATTAGACCAGTGTACGACTAAACGCCGACACACACTACGCCGACAGACAACACCGACAAGACTTTACTTCGACGGGACTCTTCGCCGACAGGACATTTCGCCGACAGGACTCTTCGCCGACAGTATCTGACTATCGGAGATAAGTTGCGTCGCTGATGAGCCCATAGGTTAGGTTAGAACTGTGACCAATCGCACGTGAGCCGAGTGAGCGAAGCGAGCGGTGCCGCGGCAGCGGCCGACGAACGCTACTTCCAAGTTGCTCGACGAATTTTTTTCACCATTTTCTAATTAGTCGCTGATGAGCCCTGTCGGCGAAGAGTCCTGTCTGCCAAGTGTCCTGTCGGCGAAGTGTCCTGTCGGCGAAGAGTCCCGTCGAAGTAAAGTCTTGTCGGAGTTCAGTCTGTCGGCGTAGTGTCTGTCGGCGTTTAGTCGTACACTCAAATTAGACAGTCTCCAAAAACGCCCGCCCTTTTACACTTGCTAGTGCTTTAGCTTTAGAAATGGCGCAACAAACTCTGCAGCCAAACGTTGTTTCAATATGCCATAAGTGTATCGCAAAAGGGGTAGGTACCTGTAAGTACCAATATTATTCTTCAACAATTTGGTTCTTTCTTCTCAAGTAAGGGTGAAGCCAAGATAGGCTTCGGTAAATCCAAAATAAGAACTCAGGCCTGGCCACTTAGGTCAGTTTAAAAAAAATGCAGTAACTACATATAGAAAAACAACCCACAATTCCCGAAATGAGATTGAAGACCGAAGAAGTCTTCAGTATAAAATGATCAAAAATAAGAAAAAATAATAATTAGGGTTCAGAAAACAGATTAACAAAAAGTTACTTTGTAACGGAATCTTTAACAGCGCTTCCCGAAATAAGATTGAAGACCGATTAAGTCTTCAGTATAAAATGATCAAAAATAACAAAAAATAAGCAATTAGGGCCAGAATCACAGATTAACAAAAAGTTACTTTGTAACGGGATCTTTAACAGCGCTTCCCGAAATAAGATTGAAGACCGATTAAGTCTTCAGTATAAAATGATCAAAAATAAGAAAAAAGGCAACTAGGGCCAGAATCACAGATCAACTAAAAGTTACTTCGTAACGGAATCTTTAACAGCGCGTTCGACTATTCGCCAATTAGTATTTAACAAAGACAAAAAGATAGCACAATTTTTATAGGATGACGCGTATAAGACATAACAAATGTGACAGATACGAAAATATGCAAATAATAAAGTACGTTTTATTTAGATAACTAGACGTTACGTCACACGCGATAATTGAGCGTGATATAATAATATGTAATGTATGCTAAATCTCTGCAATAAGGATTTCTTTAGGAAACGATTCTTAGAATGATGTTTCTGACGCCATGACGCTTCGCATGTATTCCCCGAAGGGATACATACCAAACGAATGCGAAGAACGATTGTAAGTAACTATGCAGAGGTGTATAGTCTAGGCCTGAAATTACTTATTTGCTAGGAATGAAGTTACGAGTATGCTGACGGGGGGGGGGGGTCCGTTCTTGTGGAGCGGTTTGCCCCTCTCGCTTTGTTTATGTATTCGATTTCGCCTTTTCTGTTTGTGAAAAGGGATGGATTGAATTGTCCATATCTCGTATACGCGGGACCAGGGGCCTAAGTCTACTAATTTACAAACGTTGCAATGGTCTCGCCATTGTGAGTATTTGACAGTGTTTGTATGGCAAATCTGTCAAAAACTCACAATGAAGAGACCATTGCAACGTTTGTACATTAGTAGACTTGGCCCCCAGGATCGTCGAGGCCGCTGATGCAACAACTAGAGCAACGAGCTAGATCATCAAAAATCTGCGGCATAACTTCCCATAACATAAATCAAAAAACATCACAAGAAGACTAGAGCACTCAAACCACATACAAACAACAAAAGACAAATGTTTGTTCATTTTATATTGTACAAATTGTCACATTTGTCAAAGCGCACACGTCACGAATATTAGCACTATCCTAAGTAAATTGACGCTATAAATGGTAACAATCATATTTTGTACTATGCTCAAATGAAGAGATCGATGAAGAGATCCGCAGCAGAACCAAGGTAACCGACATAGCTTGAAGAATTGCCAAACTTAAGTGGCAATGGGTCAGGGCACATTGCGCGCAGAACAGATGGCCGTTGGGGCCGAAAGGTTCTGGAGTGGCGACCGCGTACCGGAAGACGTGGTGTTGGAAGGCCTCCCACAAGGTGGACCGATGATCTTATGAAAGCCGCAGGAATCCGCTGGATGCGGGAAGCACAAAACCGGTCGAGGTGGCGGTGCTTGGGGGAGGCCTATGTCCAGCAGTGGACGTCTTTCGGCTGAAATGATGATGATGATGACTATGGTCAAAGCTCAATGGAGGGGCTTGTGGGTAAGTAATAACATCCACATGAGTTGATCGATCAGGTTAAGCTACGCTTGCCGCAGTTCGTCTGCGGATGGGCGACCATCTTTACATACCAAGACCCCTCTGTGCCTCGGAAAGCAAGTTAAGCCGTTGGGCCCGGCTGTTATTTGTAGACATGGATTTGTTGGCATGTTGACTCATCAAGCTTTAAGACCCGTCGTCCACGATTCCACTCATAGTATCCAGATTCAAACTCAAATCATCAAAGTGCAACAGCACTAGTATTCAATGGCAGTGCGTACACGACGCACACAAACTAGTTAATAACGCGTTCAAATCAAATCAAAAATATTTATTTGCTAGCATATGGTACATAAGGTGTTACAGTAAGTTTGTTTCAGCATATCCTGCCATAACATGGCGTGCAAATGTATTGACAATCAGCGATGTCAATTATTCAAAGTTACAAATTACAGATTCTATTGATTTGTCTTCTAAATAGTCCTTAACGGTATAATATCTTTTAAATAATAATAGTTTGAAAAGTATTTTTTTAAACATTGTCAGCGGTAAGTCTTGAAAACTATTTGGTAAATGATTGTAAATAATAATCGAAATGCAGTATACATTTTTCTTAAATAATTAGAGTTTTATTGGTTTGCGTTTGTAAGTCACGTCGTCATGAACAGACCACCATGGGAATCAAATGCTGTGAGTTCAGAGTCAGATTACTTATTTGTGATTTGATAATTTTATTTAACACGTTTACACGTCAATCATATTTTAAAAACTACATGAGGTCGGCGTTCCTTATTCCCCTACCCAGAGAAGAAAGGCCAAAACAAACTCAAGAGGTCACAGTCTCTTTTTAAGTCCAGACATAATCATGGTCATATCATGTGAGGACCATGAAGATGAAAGAAGTGGTCTATTGAGGAAAGAACCACACAGACTTGAGTGGACTTGTCCAGTCAGTGCAAGCATTTGTCTGTTATCGTGTAGCTCAACTCAGAACTTAAGGCCAGAGAAATATATGCCAGTGACCTTTAGTGGTTAGATTGCGTGTTCTGTACTGAGCTCACGCCACGCATCGTACGTCCAGCCAATAATGGGACTCGCCCATCCAGGAGCACTGCCCCAAATAAGACGCATTATTAATAGATTATACATAAAACAAAAGGTATTTTAATAAAACACGTATGCTAAAAGATCAATAATTAAATTATCTTCAAAAAGGTGAAGGTTTCAGAAAAATACGTTCGATAGATTTTGCGTGATTCTCAGTTTTTTATCCGCGTTAGACATAACTTTACAAATTAGTTTCACTATTTGATATAAACAAAATCTAAAATATTTATATATTAAGTTATTAAGAAAATGCTCTAATTTAACATATTTTTTTCCAAATCATTAGCACTACTCGTTTAGACGAGATCTTCAGTATAAAATCATTGAAAATCGGTTATCGTCGCCTTAAGGAGCTCAACTTTTGGAACACGAGTTGCGCCGTGGACGATGGGTCGAAGAATCTGCGGGCAAACCGTTCAGGGATCACTTGCGTGACAACTTAATACATGAAAATCACATCAAGTACAGTCCTTATCAGCGTTAACCTATAAATTATAAAATCGCTTTGCATCCAGTATGGCTGGCCTAAGGCCGTAGGGTCACTCAATATCGGGTCGTTATTACCAACAGTTCCAGCGCTAACAGCCAGACACGCGCGAGGTCAGAGTTCGATTATAATGAGTTTTCGTATCTGCTTTTTGAATAGGTTATTGGGTATTTGAGTGCTGTACAACGTACAAGAGTTTGACCTCAATTTGGAGAATGCATAAAAAAGCATACCCGATAAAAAGCAAAATCCATGAAAGAGCAGAAAAGCTACACGCTTCTGAAGTTTTTGGAGGGGGAATTTTTCGTCCTTGGCGAACGTAGGTAACGGATTAAGGTCCTAGACTTCAAAATGTGTGGAGATATTATGTACTTTTTGCACTGTGACGTCGGCATGTAGTAGTACTATCTTAGTCTAGCAAGATGCTGAATATGAGTGGAATCCTTTGTGGAAAAGACTTTCCCTAGAATCAGTTAATGGTGTAGCACCAGCACGAGGGGCAACGGTGTTTTCCACCAGAGTAACCCTAAGCTTTAACGAGTTGGAGGCATCTACAGTTCTTTGACAGCTATTTTACCCCTGATCTTGCAATACTGTCAAATTCACATTGATCTTTATTCTCGCTACAATAAGAAAGAAAGAAAGAAAAGAAAGAAAAATAGGTTTATTTGTCACAGAAACACGTGCATACAAAAAGATAATTAACTTGAGTAGGTGGTATACAGAAAAATAAAAAATAAAACTAAATAGATCTACATTCCAATCACGAGCACAAAACAAAATAGTCGGCAGCTGCACGTCATGACAAGAAGGTTGTTGCCACTGACAAGTCTGTCACAATCACAGTGATCTTTATTGCCGTTACAACAAGGTTGGCGTTGGGTTGCTGCCACTGACAAGACTGTCACAATCACAGTGGTCTTTTTTGGCGTTACAATTAGGTTGGCGTTGGATTGCTGCCACTAACAAGTCTATCAAAATCACAGTGGTCTTTGTTGGCATTACAATTAGGTTGGCGTTGGGTTGCTGCCACTGACAAGCCTGTCACAATCACAGTGGTCTTTTTTGATGTTACAATTAGGTTGGCGTTGGGTGGCTGCCACTAACAAGTCTGTCAAAATCACAGTGGTCTTTGTTGGCGTTGGGTTGCTGCTACTGACAAGTCGGTCAAAATCACAGTGGTCTTTTTTGGCGTTACAATTAGGTTGGCGTTGGGTTGCTGCTGTCAGAGGTGAAACAACTGTGAAAAGACTATACTGTGGACGTGTGTCTACATGATTGGTTAAACAAGCATATAACCTTACGTCGACTGAACTATTGATCAGAGACTTGATTGGGCAAGACATAATATATCGAAATGCATAGGTTTAAAATAGAACAAAAACTTCTTGAGATAATAAACGGAACGACAAGTTATGATAACAGCCTTTTAGGTGATTAACTAATCAATTACTGCACTAATTGATGAAGATGACTTAATATACCTAGTAACTGTTAATTACATACTTCCTAATGCCAGTAATGGGCTACTGTTAAACATGAGCTTCTCTAAGATAACGGAGAATATGGCCAGAATGAGACGCTTGGCAGACGTATAAATGCAAGGGACGTTCAATGTATTCTCGGTATGGGGGTGATTAGCTAATGATGTGGCTAATTTGACTAATTAATGACATTATCTGAGGTTATCTGCCTAGCCTTTTCCCAACTATGTTAGGGTCGGCTTCCAGTCTAACCGGATGCAGCTGAATACCAGTATTTTATATGAAGTGGGTAACACGATACCCCTTGGTAAGACTGGCTGTCAGACTTTTGGGCTTCTGACGACCCGTAACGACTGTCAAAGATCCACGAATGACAGCCGGGACCAACGGCTTAACGTGCTTTCCGAGGCACAGAGGAGTCTCGGTATGTAAAGATGGTCACCCATCCTCGACCGACCCGTGCGGCTGTTAATACTTAGCCACGAGCTCCTCACATTATCTGAGGTTATAAAAGGTAAAATTTCATATAGTTGTGATCGTTAGTTTGCTAGTATCCTTAGTCAACGACAAAGGCTAACGTAGTAAAAATGTTGAAGAAAATCGAGCACCACGCTGATTAAATTCCTTACCATACAAGGGAAAAGTCAAAAAACTGTAGCGGCATCTACAACGCCACATGCGACCTCCACATCAGAGACCTGACGTCAACAATCCTGCATTGCGCAATCAGTGTTTACCGCGCGACTAGCATATACGAGTATACAACATCCCGACATCAACCGTCGGGCAGTTGCCCACCAGACAAAACACCCATCTGGTCGGAGGATCCTCCCTTTTCCATAGAGTATGAGTGAACCCTACACCCTGTTCCTCATACCTCTATACTGGTGACCCCGAACATGGACATTAGCGCAGCCTTCGTACAACTACTTCAGCGTGACGTCATCATCATCACTTCCTCAAGCTTTCGAGCGGCGAGTCACACAACCAGCCAGCACCCATGGCTTCAACGGGCAAGGGCAAAGAGAGTATTGAAAACGACACTCGCTCGGTGGCTCGGTTACTGACTCTACGGAATTGCAGTGACAAACGGAATATGCTCCATGTAAAACACTGGTATTCAGCTGCATCTGGTTAGACTAGAAGCCGACCCCAACTTAGTTGGCAGATGATGATAGGTGGCAAACGGGAGATGCTGCTAGAAATCCAGAGTTGACAGAATTTAGTCAGTTATTGGGAAGGCGAAACGAAGAACGAATCAAGGTAACAATAAGGGAGAGAGAGAAGATATGACGGATCAACGACAGCAAATAAGTAGAAAGAATGACGGTAAGTCGAATTCTCTGAAATCTAGTACCTATACAAATACCAAAGGCCCTAGTGTGAGTTTTTTTTTAACCATCTCGACTTTACGTATCGACCGCGTTCAGCGCTCCGATTGGCCTCCGATTGGCCCTTCACTAACGTGAGCATTTATTTTTTGACTCAAAACGGGACATCGATTTATTTATCTCAATTAGTAGGGCCGATTCATATAGGAAACTTAATTTTGAGAATACCAGCCTAGAATTTCAATGAAAAAAAAAAAAAAAAAACATATTTTATTTTTATTTTTTATTAAAAAATGTAAAAAGTTAAGCAAGATAAATTTTCAATCATTTTTTTATATTTGTCAGCAGAACTTTGTTTTAACATAGCTGGTAATGATTTTAAGTAAAATTAAAACTCTTTACACGTTTTTTTTAACATAATATTTTTTTTAGATCCGGTCTGCCAACTATCAGGCGATTTCTGAAAACGGGACAATTTTGCGTCCCCAGGTCTTTTTCGGGGACACCGGGACGAAGGATCGAAAACAGGGACGGTCCCGTTCAAAACGGGACGTATGGTCACGTTACCGTTCACCAATCGGAGTGCTGAAAGCGGTCGATGCGTAAGTCGAGATGGTTAAAAAAACTCACACTAGGACCTCGGGTTCTTTACATTCGGTACCGTGTGGTACCGAACGTAAAGAATAGCACCACCCCATTTCCTCCCGTGGGTGTCGTAAAAGTCGACTAAGGGACTTACTAGAGAATGGGCAGCAGCGTTCTCTATGCATTTTTAACACGATACTGCGATTGCCAACCCGCCTGCCAATCGTGGCGATTATGGCAAATTCCCCCCTTTTGGGGGAGGCCTATGTCCAACAGTGGACGTCTTTCGGCTGAAATGATGATGAATGATGAGGGCCTCGGGTGTTTTCCGACACCAGCTTACATTTCACTTAAAAACAAAGTAGCATGATATTCTCCACATAGCAACAAGACGTTTGTCGAGATAAAAAGTTGAGGTATTAAGTTTATGAGGCTACGGATAACAACTAGGAAATGATAATGATTCGTAAAAAATATTTACTCTTTAGAAAATTATCATTAATATAATTGAGGACTTGTAGAATAGAAGAGATCGTATCGTATCAGCATAACGTGAAAAACGAAACTAGTTAATATTTGGAGACTGTTTGCAAGTACAGCAACCTAAAGGCGGATACAATCTAGCGCTTTTTTTGGGTGGAGTTAGCGCCCAACGCTCGAATGGACCTGGCAGCACTTCTAGGGTATGCTTCTTTGCCTCAAGCAGACCAGCAGCGGATGCATTGAGAAGAATTGAGGTCTTCAATACTTTGCTATAATACTGGAAGACGTAGGTTTAGGGCTTAAACCTAATCAATGCTTCGATTTTTTTACGTAACTGTGAATGTCTTTGAAGATAATTTTAATGACATTTCTGAGCGGAAGTTAATCCAAGTCATAACTTTTTAAATGGAGAAGGAAAACATTTTGTGGAAATTTTGACCTCAAAGTCTCTAACACCATCTACCAACCCGCCATGGGTCCTCGTGGTGGATCATGGCCCACGCCCTCTCACAGAGAGGACTGTGTCTAGGCTTGCCAACCTTAAGGGTGAAAGCCAGACGAGCGTAATTTTTAGAGTTGGGAGTCGCGTAAGTTCTGCTCGGCAGAAATTCTGTTGGCCTGCCAGACGAGCGTAATTTATTCAGTTGCTTTTCAACGCTTGTATTGGGTGTTTGTGAACTGCAATGGATATAATAAAAACGTTGTGTATTTACGAAGCATATAGCGAAGACACAGAAGATGATAGAATAAAATACTGGGTGAATCCACTCAACAGTGAAACACTGATGCGCGGACAGTTTCATGTCTTGTATGAACGTTTATGTGCAAATCCAGATATATTTCAAAGTTACTCCATATGCCATTATATGTTTTTCAAGAATTATTACATCTCGTAAAACCTTTTATTACTAAATCAGACACAAATATGAGACTAGCCATCAGTGCAGAGGAAAGACTAATAATAACACTCAAGTAAGTTTTTAAAGTGTTTTTATTCCCTCGAGTCGCCCCCCTCTCGCCGCGAGCTCAATTCGGTCCGAATAATGCGTGTGAGTCGGCAGACAACTCATTTTGCGTCGCCGTGTGAATCAAATAGGACTTTTGTATGAAACCGAATTAAGCAGAATTTCTGCGACCGAAATTCTGCGACTCACGACTCACAAAATTACGTTCGTTTGGCCTCATACTAAAGGATCCTACAAACAGCCGCGACACGCGACGTGACACAAAGGCACCTCGTGCCGCGCGACGAGCGGTGCTTGTGTCGCGTCTGTTTTTGTAGAAGCCTTAATGCATAAATTTACCGGGACTTTAGCAATCAAAGAGCGGGACATGGCAAACAAAACGGGACGCAGCTGTAAAAGTATAGGGACGCGAAAAATTAATGGGGTAGTAAATGTTTTAATTGAAATAAGTAAATGATTTGAGTTTGAGTTTGAATCAAAAAGTGTAGTGAAACAATAAACTATTATTACGATATCTCCCAACTTAAATAGTATTATTTCGACTAAAGATACCATTAATTTCTTTTCCAATTTAAGTTCAAGTACACAACACCATTAATGTTTTGTAAAACACACTGTTTTAGACTTTTTCGATGTTCACAACACAACACTTTTTAGACGTGCGACAGAAAAATCGCAGACACGTTTGTCGATCGGGACGCGTAGTAAGCCACTGTTTTGTGTATGACAATTCATATTATACATAACTCATTAGTGTATTATCAGTATTTGTCAAAGATTAAATTTATGGGATGGTCAAGTATTCTGCCTAAAATGGGTGTGACTCTGTGAGGTTTTCGGTAAGGAGTGAATGAGTTTCAAGTGATTTATGTATCAAATTCTGATGATGAGGTCCAACTTAATTTAGGCTATTCTCATCTTTTCTTCACAAATGGAACAAGAAAGAGACAGAATGAGATTTGTCTAAGGGTGTTACCACACTAATCGATCGATCGTCAATCGATGCCATCGATCGACGGTAGAATGGATTATTCACCAATTTACGGAGTAGGCACCAATCGATCTACTTCGACCATGTCGATCGATGGTATCGATCGATTGGTGTGGTAACACCCTAAACAGTTAGAATAATAAATATTTTATAAAAAGTTTAGAAAAAAGATTAAAAACCGTCTACCTCGTTTGTCTAGTGGTCGCAAGCGCTATTGGTGAGCATGGTCCTAGGTTCGATTCCCAGGTCGGGTTTTATTCGGCTTTTCCATCAGGAAATTGTTTTTTTTTTTCTGAATAGTAGCCCAGAGTGTGGTTTGTATGATTTGTGTTTTATTAAAAACAAAACAAGCATTTTGGATGTGGTAAAAAGTACAAAAAATACTGCACAAAGTCGGAGACATTTTCTATCAGTCAACCTTAGGGTGATGCAGAGACAAAACATGGCAGGTGCAACATAAGGGATAGAATACTCGATAAAAAGGTACAAATACATAGATACATAACGACCGTCAATTTTTTTTTTCGATGAATATTATCTGTCAGCTTCTTACAGATTTGCTCGATTTTATCGATCGTAAACTGTCGTATCGCCTGTTAATCTATAAATATCAAGGTGAAAATCGAGCATCACCTCTTGATTCATCGATTGATAAAAACGACCAACAGTGGGGATCGACAAACAACACAATGTCGATCGCCCGTTAATCACATTTAATCGATTTGTGTGTCAATCGTCAAAAATCAATCAAATCCGCAGGCACCTTTACACTTTAAACCAGTGTTTTTCAACCTTTTTCATTATATGGCCCCTTTAGTATGAAATAATATTTCCCGTTGCTTTTTTTTTTCATGTATGTTATGCGAGCGAAATCGCGTTAGCTGCCGAATGTTGGCCGAATGTTCAGGATTATGAATGACATTGCATGACGTGGTAGCACAAACATGGCGAAGCAAACTTAAATATTATTATAACTTTCAACAAATTAGCATTTTTGGCTGTACTTACGAATGGTAAGTAATCCCGTGTGTCTTATTTTTCTTCCTTGTATTATTAAAACACTGTAAACTTTATTGTTTTTTTTTTACTACAGTAGCTTTCTCAACCTTTTGAAACTTCGCGACCCCTCAGGGGGTCGCGACCCACACTTTGAAAACACTGCTTTAAACGATCGTTGTGCTATTTCTATTTGGACTAAAAAATATTATTAGTCTTGCAAAAAAATCGTGTTAATCAGATCGTAGACGATTTACCCCGACGATCTTGCCTAGTGTATAATGAACGTAGGCATAATTCCTAGACCACTCTGTCCTATCTACAACAACATTATCTTTGTAACTCATCTTTGATTGGCAGACTTATATCAACAAAAGTCGCGACTCGTTAAATAAAGAAGTTGAATATCAGTTACATTATATTTTGAGTGAAAATATTTAAACATTTCATTAGTTTAAACTCGTACTTTGACATCTTCTAAATAGATAAATTTATGTATTTGTATTCTTTTGTTATTGGATGGAAAACAAGCCGGCGGTCCACCTGCGGGGTAATGAGGCCTATCCCGCCTGAATTCGCCGCTGGAGGCGCTAGTGTTGAGTGAGGTGTCTAGAAATGTCAAATGTGAAACTGTAAACGTTCCGTTTCACATTTGACATTTCTAGACGCCTCTGTTTACGGGATTTTCTATCGCAAATTGTTACTAACTATTTATAATTAACAAAATACAATGTAGAGGAATATGGCTGCTTTTCTTTAGATTGTAGTAGTTCCGAATTTTTTTGCTTCGTGTCTCAATATGAAACGTTATAAAAGGTATTAGAAAATTCTAGACACACTTACCGAGGTTCGTTATTGAGCCGATTTTCATAATTCCTTCTCAGTCACGAGATAATCTGGTTGTTCTAGTGGACCGTTGTACACGCTCTTAAGGCAAGATAGGTTTTCAGCTAAGATACCGAATAAAGAGTAAAAACTTCACCCTTTCATGATGAGGGGCTTGGAAACGAAGGCGTGTTAAAAAAAAATCGTCGTGTGTATAGGCCCTGTGTTAGGCTGTGTCCTAATAGAAGCGATCGTCGCGCGAATACGCGATCATCGCACTGATACTAGAATGTCACAATGCACTAGAACAAGCAACGGTACCTAACCGCAACACAGTGACACCGCAATGGATAAAAGAACACAGCGGATCATTGGGTAACGACGAGCATCTGACGAGCTATGAGAGCATCCAGCACGACAATTTGTGGACCCGAGCCTATCATACCCATCCCCTTCAACCAGTTATGCAGGTGGCTGCAGGAGTTCACCCACTGAACTGAACTCGACACCGGGCTGCAGGCAGTCCAGAGAGGCTATGCCATCCTTAGATGCTAAGCTGACCAGGCGTTTATCACGCCTGGACAGGAACGGCCTTCGCCTGGTGACGGGGACACTGCTCGCTAAACAAATATTTCCACACAATAGCCATAACGGACAGCCCTCTGTGCAGGGCCTGCATGGAGGCAGAGGAAACCGTTGCGCATGTGCTCTTCGAATGCACAGGCGTCACCCAGATTAGAACAGAAATCCTCGGGGCAACCAGATCCTTTACCGATGTTCTGAACAGACCAGGAGACGTGATTAGCTTCTGGAAGGAGGTGGGCTGGTTGGAATAACCACCGACGGCCGCCATGGCCCACACACAATGGTCGATCTGAAGGACTACGTGCGAAAACTAAACCCTCTAACATAGAACGCGATCATGTCACTCGTTTGTTCAAAAAACTGGATGGCGCCCTCTATCGTCGCAACAACTCGTTCGTGTTCGCCGAACCAAATGGACGCGACGATCGCTTATATAACATACACGGGATTAAGCTACGCTGCTAGCTAGCAGAAAAATCTAGATATGGTGGGAAATACTTGAAAATATATAAATAAAAAAATAAAACTCACCCATAATCTTCTTAGGCGGCACCTTCCTCTGCTCCTTTTCTTCACCCTCATCCCTCCGCATCATCTTCCCGTCCCCCTGCCACTTCCGTTTCCTCCCCTCCCGTTCCTCCAAGTACATCCCGAGTTCCTCTTCCCTCCCAACCAAAGCCAATCTCACACTAGACTCCCAAGTGTAGCTATCGTCTTTTCTGCTATCATGCATACTATAGTCTTTATCTTCCGAATAAAATTCCATCACAATATGGCCATGCCAACACAAAAGTCACTGAATGATGAATGAGAATGAATGAATGATAGTTACAAAATCGGTCACACGTTAAAATAGAACGAAGAATGAGTTGTATAACTTTTTGATTCCTGTCGTTTCTCTTTGGCGGTGGCTTTGAAGTAGTTCGTTCTCTATCTTCATGAGCATGTTTGTGTTCCAACGGCTGTAATGGTATTCTATGTGGGGAAGGCCCGGGAAGGTTGTACTGTAGGGGTTTCGGGGCTGATGTGGTAGGTTCGCGAGGGTGGGCTCCATGTGGCACAGGGGACGACTGGGGAACCTCTCGATTCTCTGTAGCGTGAGGCCTGCGGGGCGGTGTACTACGGCTCCTGGAAACAAGTGAAGATTTTGTTATTAGAACATGGATTTTTAATAAACTTAGTAGGTTATGTTGGTATGTTATTTTTGGGGCGACAAGTTAACATAAAGTTTCATGGTATTTTTCTTGCATTGGAAAGCACGTTAAGCCGTTGGTCCCGGCTGTCATTTAGATCTTTGACAGTTGTTACGGGTCGTCAGAAGCCCGAAAAATTGACAACCAGTCTTAAGTTGTGGAGGTCAGATATCCAATCGGGACCTATCAGACAGAATACCAGCGCTGCGGTATTTATTTTTTAAATACCGCAGCATTATGCTGAGATCGGAGCCTTTTTGACCTCGCACAGGTCTTTTTCTATTATGTTTTTTGTTATTGTTTACAATGTTAGTTTTGTTATTTTAAATGATCCTTTTTTACTGTTTGTATTTCTTGTTCGTGTCCCTTCCTTTTCTTTTAAATGCTCAGTGGTATAGTGTTACCCAGTAACTGGGTTGTGGAAGTCAGTCCCGATTAAGCCTATTCAATGATCCGGCTCGAAGGACCATTGAATAGGCTCAATCGGGACTTTATAATAAAATAAGTGGACTGTATTAGAATAGGTGTAATACCACAATTAACTATGTTTAACATAAAGAACAGTATAAAGAAATGTCTGCACTGGCGTGCGTCTAAGAGCTGAGTGGTGTGGAGGACGCGCAGCGGGCGTCGTGTAACAGGTTCATTTTCCCGACCCCGCGTGCCTTCCCTGTGGTCAATCACGCGCATATACGCGTATTACTTTTTGTATGCGGTTGCATCGCGTAGTACGACCAATGTATCTTGTCGCGAGCTAATGATGTGCTTGTGCAGATCCATACTAACAAAGGCTATCGACAATAATGTCGATTGTCTAATGAATATATTGCTATTATAGTTTATTCTTCAATTTGTCAACCGTTTTAACCCGGTTGGAAGACCCATGTGAAATAATGTTTATTACTCATCTTTATTTTCTCATATTGTTTTTTTTTATTTACTTAATAATATTTTCTTTTTGGCAAAATATAGTTTATTTATATTATATTATTATTTGTATACCGTTTATTATTTATTTTATTTCAAGGTCCCCACAAAAGTTTTAATACAATAATAAATGGAAGAATCGATAACTTTTCGATTTAGTCAGTCATTAGCGTATATGTAAAATAAATGGCTTTTGCACAGCACAACGATAGAGCCCGATGTTTTCGTGTGAGTGAGTTGTACGGTGCATGGTAAATGTGCGTTGTGTTTGATGCGATAAGGTTTATAATTGATTGTGTAATAAGTTTCGATTTATGAATTGCGAGTGTGTGCGTGACTTCGTATCTATTGCTTTTACTGAACTGCATGTGTAGTTGTGGCGAGTGGTAGGGACAGACTGGAGACATCTGGTTTCGATACATTTTCAGCTGCAGGGCACATATCCTTCTTTCTTATATCTATGACTGCAAGACTGTCCAACAAATATCTCATTTCCTAGAACTGCCATATTATAGCATCACGTGAATTCACGTGGTTCACAATTGCCTCGTACTCAGTTGTGCAAATAGAATTGATGTCCAAGGTCTGGCCATATAAAACTAAGTGAATAATTTAGATCTAGACTGTGTGGACCTTAGGAAAGGTAGTCTAGTTATGATTATATAAGACTTGACAGTTGGAGTTATGAATATTGTAGGTAATGCGTAGTTGTGGCATGTCTGAAAGTGTGTCTAGGACTGAGTTTTAACGGCACAAAAATTTGAAGAAAAAAAAAACTTCCTAAAAAAAAAACACTAAACAGTGAAAAATTACTTTAATTTCGGAAGTCGGTGTCCTTGGTTCTGTGTTTTCGTTTTGTGCCACCGACTTCCAAAATTAAAGTTATTTTCACTTTTTTTTTTTTTTTGTAAAAGTAATAAAATGTAAAACAAAAAATACAACCGTATTGAGAACCTTCTCCTTTTTGTGAAGTCAGTTAAAAATTCATGTAGAGTACTTAGAACATTCAATTTAGTTGCTTGGAATCAACCCGAATTCGGGATTTTCCCAAACGCAGTTTAAGGAGACGATATGCGAGTCATTTAAAGAATGACGCTTCGTTCCTTCGAATTATTATTAGTTCAATCGAACGTTACATCAAAAATCGTCACCAATGCAATGGCCCCCTATTACACTATCAATATTATCATAATCCTGGATATCGTGATATTATCATTAGGGATGCATCCGATACCAATACCGATGTCGATATATCGGCAATACTCGAAGTTTGCCGATATATCGGCATCGGCGATATTTTTATGGCCGATTCAATGATACTTTTCTCATCAATGTTAATTTTTATTACTAAAACTATTAACTAATCTCAACCTGTTTATAGTTTTAAACGGTTTTATTAGTTTGTCATGTTATTTGTTCTTTTTATATTAATTAAAAAAATAACCTGACTTGTGTTTTATTTATTTTACTTTCATTTTTTAATTCAATAAGCGTATCGGTATCGCCGATATTTTTATAGGAGCATCGGTATCGGTATCGTATCGACAAAAAGGCGTATCAAGGCATCCCTAATTATCATCAGTAAAATTATCGATGTAGTAATCATAATTTGACATCAATACCATCAATATTTCATCAATACTGGATCACGATATCGAGTATCGCGTGATAATACTGATAGTGTGATAGGCCCCAATGATTCTCGCAGAAATTGCAATTGAAATAGTAGGTAGTAATAAAAACAATTTGTACACTGAATCAGCAATTCTGCACATTGCAATTGCTGACAATAACAGTTCCATTGAAGATCTGGCTGACGAATTAATTTATTGTTAGGGTCGAAGGTACGGTTCAAATAATTTGTGCATCTGCATTATCCATGTAGGAGATGTACAACACACATTGAACATTTATAACGTTCACCTGTTCGCAGAATGGTCGATTCCTACAATAGGACTTTTGAACATATAGACATTTTTGCCTGTCCCCCCCTATGGGTTCAAAAGTCTTATACTTAAGGAGCTTTCTTAAATTTTATTCAATATTTTTCTTTTTTGTTGAATATTCTTGAGTATTATATACATGTATTATACATCTTAAACACGAAAGTTAATTTAATAAGTTAGTAAAATATATACATATATTGTATTTGTAACCCTAGCGATTATTTTCATTATTCTCACTGTATTGTATCCTATTGTTAATCTGTGAACAGCGTTGTGGGCTGCAATATTGTCTCAAATTTTTGTGTATTTTCTTGTTTCTGTATTTATATTGTAGCTGTTTGTTGTTCCTCTTAAATAAAAATAAAAAAAATAATGTTTTAGGTTAAAATAATCTTTATTTCTCTTATGAACATGATACAGTTCACTTATATGAGATTTAACTTTTAACATAAATAATAATCGTCGTCTAATGACGGAGCCTGCAGATGTAGAATAAATAAAACTATAACAACAAGGTACGAGATCAACAGCAAAAGTGTAGGTAGTTACAACAAAGCTAAAGAACAAAGCAACAAACAACAACAACAACTCAATCTAGACTAGTATTAAAAATTACAGCTCTTATAAATTCAATAGTGCACATTGTGTTTTTCTTTTGTAAAATCGCTGCGATATCATTTTCTTTAATTTCAATTTTTTTTGCTTGCGGGCTCTGTGGGATATTACTTAAAATTCTCTCAATTTAGCGAGTGGCTGTATTGTGTTCGTCAATGAGCTTTTGAATACGAGTTGAAAATTGAGTTGATTGAATCTACCATTTTGTCATCAATATGACAGAGTTATTACTTTTGGTAATGAGTATACCACCTATAATTTTGATTTGTTGACTTCTTTGTTGATTACTATACTTACTGGAAATTAAAAAGTTAACTTAAAATAATACTTCTCATTGATCTTGTTTCCCAAACCCAATACAAAGATAAGGCTTTATCGGGATCGCGAGTTCGATCCCCAATCAAATTCAGATTGAAATATGCTATTCGCAACAGTGGATTTCGATACCAAGACTTTCGTACTAGCGTACCATTCAAACAGTTTTTCGAATCAGCGTGTTCGCGACAACGTCATTCGATATAGCGGTTTTCGACTTGAATGTGTTTTCGGACTGGCGTACTACTCCATTTTTTTTTCGAAATAGCAATAACGTCATTCGAATCTTCATATCACTCCCGTCTTCATAAGCCGCATCTGTATGATTCTGGTTTCAAATCAATATTTAAACAGCTTCAGCAATTGAAGTCTCTGTCATCATTTATAATCAAGACAACGGTTGACGGAATTGAAATTGCTCGATTAAAAACACTTACAGTATTCTTTTCTTTTTAGGGTATCGTACTTCCGAATGAAAAGACGAAACATGTGTCTGTCTGTCCGCCTGTCACAGCTAATTTACTTCGAATCTACAAAACCAATTAAGTTGAAATTTGGGAGTATTCCCATTTGAGCACCTATGCACTGAGTGCTCAAAAAATAGGTGCTATTTTTCGCCACTAAGGACTAAAATCTGCCATCTTTACGACCAAACCTTAGTACAAACACAACGTCATGGAGATTTCCTTTCAAATGGTCCTAATTCTTTAATTGGCAGCCTAGCACGCTCAGTTAATTGTCTTCTTGGAATTTAATGTTGTTATGGTTGTTAATTCATTGAAACTTGCGAAAAATAAGTGGGTTTTGATTGAAATCAAATAGTGTGCGTAGTGAAGTAATTTGGTCTATTACTCGGGTGTGTAACGTTTGATATAATAACAAAAGTTCTAATGATCATAACATGCAGAAGCAACTTTAATGTTTTGAGGTTAGGTTACAATATAATTTGCTTTTCTCAAGAACGATGCGTTACCTTAGAAAATTAGTTAGTATGAAAGTTAGGTCTAATGAACATTATATGTATAAAAAGAGCATTAAACAATTTGAAAATTATATGAAATGAACGTTATACTAAATGAAATTAGAGAAAATGAAAATTATATCAAATATAACATTAGATCATATGGAATTAGGTTAAATGTTTTTATAGCATATGAAAATTATATCATATGAAAATTATGTCAAATGCAAGTAGACTATATGTTATTATACCAAACATTACACAGTACACACCCCTATTACTCGATGGCAAATAGTACGTAAGAGGAAGTTTGAAAATAGTGTAGTGGCAGCGCTGACTGAAAAGTTGTCATGTCTGTGTTTAGTGGTAAGACCTCCTGTCTCATACCCAGAGGACCCGGTTTCGATTCCCAGTGGGGGCAACATTTTCTGCTCAGTTTGGTTGGTGGTATGTTCTAAGTCCGCCTGACTAGCTACCACCATCTTATCTAAATCTGTCGCCATAAAGACAGTGTTAACAGCATTGTTATGTTTCGGCAGTTAGAGTGTCCATGGAGTTTCTTGCCCGTATTTCGCCATAGGAACCTACTACGCTTGGGAACGGCAACTAGCTTCATTCTTCTGACTGACCGACTCCTTTGGCAATTCAAACGTGCTTGTAAATGGTTTAATTGGGATATATGCTTTGAGTTTGAGTGTTTTTTGCTCGGTTTCGTTGATTCTAGGGCTTGTTCAAGTCCGCCTGGCTAGCTACCACCATCTTATCTAAGTCTGTCACCATAACAACAATATTAACAGCATTGTTTTGTTTCGGCTATTAGTGTCTAAGGAGTTTCTTGCCCGTATTTCGCCATAGGAACCTACTACGCTTGGGAACGACAACTAGCTTCATTCTTCTGACTGACCGACTCCTTTGGCAATTCAAACGTGCTTGTAAATGGTTTAATTGGGATATATGCTTTGAGTTTGAGTGTTTTTTGCTCGGTTTCGTTGATTCTAGGGCTTGTTTAAGTCCGCCTGGCTAGCTACCACCATCTTATCTAAATCTGTCGGTATAACAATAATGTTAACAGCATTTGTTGTGTTTCGGCAGTTAGAGGTAAGATAGCCAGTTCCTCTGTGGTTGAGGATTCCGGGTGAAGCTCGCTTCCACCTTCGGCCTTAGTACCAAATTCCAATAGATCCAATAGATTCGGAGCATATCGGCTGTGACAGATAGACAGACAGACAGACACACACACGGGTGATCCTACAAGGGTTTAGTTTTTTTTTCTTTTGTGGTACGGTACCCTTGAAAGGGCTGTTTCTCAGCCTATTAAATTTAAATAATGATATCTTTTACAAGGAGCTACTACTACCTAATTCTTCAGCGGACATTGGTATTTTAACAATCAGATGTCCATCGAAAACATGGTTTCACAAAGACAGTTACAATGGTCAATGAACGGTAAATTAAAGTGGAATTGACATTTACTATTGATTATTTCAGATATTTTTCACCAAGTTGCGCTTGCGCAGAGCGGCCATTTCTTCAACTTTTAACAATGACATATTAATTGAAAGCTTGGTAAGTTGGGTTTTATTTTGCAATTATTAGTGACTAGCTTTTGACCGCGGCTCCACCCGCGTTAATGTCGGTTATCGCTAAAAGTAGCCTATGTCCTTCTCCATATCTCTGCCAAATTTTATTAAGATCAGTTCAGCGGTTTAGGCGTGAAACGTAACAGACAGACAGAGTTAGTTTCACATTTATAATATTAGTATGGATTATATTGTACTAGCTTTTGCCCGCGGCTCCACCCGCGTAAATGTCGGTTATCGCTTACAAAAGTAGCCTATGTCCTTCTCCATATCCCAGGCTATATCTCTGCCAAATTTTATAAAGATCAGTTCAGGGGTTTAGGCGTGAAAACGGAACAGACAGACAGACGGACAGAGTTACTTTCACATTTATAATATTAGTATGGATTAAACAAATACCTGCACTTAAATAATCAGATTAGTATGAAAAGCAGATTAATTACATAAGATAATGAAACATGTTAATAAGACAGTACATAAATGAAAATACCTCAAAGAAAATAAAACCAGTGTCACACAAAAATATTCCACAAGCAATCCACATGTTCTCACCTTTTAACGAGTCCTTAACAACACAGAGAGAAAAGTAACATTCAAAGGGGGTCCGATTAACTTTTCACAATTTATATTACAAAGCCATATTGGCGAAACACGTACAATCCATCTCCTCTACCATCCCAGTCCTTCAAAAATATCATGTCAATCCACCATTTTAAAATCCAATAAAATACAATTCGAAATCGTTAAATTCAAATCACGCGCTAAACCAGCGGATATCCGTTCGTATTTTTTTTCGAAATTCAAATCAAATTAACGCGGGCAGCCGGTGCGTGCGGACGTCAAGAGTCTGAGCGTCTATTGCTAAATTGACGGTACGTACGCAGACGGTCAAACGAATAAGTACGCAATATTGTCATTAATTCACTGGCCAATCGTGGAGAGGAACGCGAACGTCGTGTGGATGTCGTGAATTGGGTCCACTTGGCTGGCGCAGGGTCATACAATCGTCGGGTCAAGATGTTGATGGGTACTGTTCAGTATAGAGAGGGTTCCACACATTGCTCTTTTAAAATTGCCTTTTGATTGCTTTCAGCGTGTCAAAATGGATTGGACAATTTATGTGACCCTCGTCAATTTTGAACCCGGGCATATACCTACAAATCAATTTCGCTAGCAATTTGGCGATCAAAATTGCATTTATAAATAACTAGCTTATGCCCGCGGCTCCGCCCGCGTAGATGTCGGTTATCGCGTAAAAAAGTAGCCTATGTCCTTCTCCATATCCCAGGCTATATCCCTGCCAAATTTCATGACGATCGGTTCAGCGGTTTAGGCGTGAAAACGTAACATACAGACAGACAGACAGACAGGCAGAAAGACAGACAGACAGACAGACAGAGTTACTTTCACATTTATAATATTAGTATGGATTATATATTTTTGAAGTGAAAACTTCTTTAGGCGCGTTGAGCACTTTTTGGGTGAACAAAAATCATGGAACTCGCGTCATGGTCACCGAACGCTTTCCATGAACTATATGTATACCGTGTAGGTATATAGGGTGTATCTATTCAAAAACGAAATATTTTAAGAGTTACACGTATAGGTGGTAAAGAAGCCATGGAAACGATTTTTTTTTTAATCGGAGTATATTATTAAAAATAAAAAATAAATAAACTTGATATGATGATTAATTATCAAAATTCACCGCGCTCGTGCCGCCACCGTCACCGCGTCCGGGCTGGTCATTCATAGAATAAGTAAAATTTTGGAAAATGCAACTCCTTTGCAAAATGTCTCAAACAATTTTAAAATTATAATAATAATGTAAAAATATAAAACACTTATACTCCATTCATTATAATATTAGACAAATGACTGTTCTCACCCTTTCGTTATTTCGATGTAAACGTTTAATAAACTCCGTTATTTCACGATAAATACAAAGCACTGTAATCTATTTACCATTTACATTAAAAAAATAACTCTAAAGTGCAGTAGTTTCAACAATATTACACAATAACTGTCGTTATTTAGCTGTTATTTGTCTAATGCTATATAGTAACGGAGTATAGAAAACAAAAATTTTTTTTTTTTGCTGCTATGGCTTTTTTACCACCTGAATGGTCCTCTTAAAATAATTCGTGTATGAATAGATACTCCTTTTATATGTACTTAGTTTTCACTTCTATTGGCAGTCCACAAAGACTGCCCCGTTTTTTTTCTGAGAGATTGGCCATAAAAAGGCAATAAGCAGTGAGAAGAATATAGGTAGTCTTGCCCAAAAATGAGTAAGTGTAGGGCAGGTAAAAATGTCGCATATAACATCAAAGCACACTAATGCGCTCACGCATGTACGCCACATCTGTCTTATCGAATCATAACGATAGAGCAAATTCATCAAAACGGAAAAAGGATTGTGGCGGCATCTATAACTCCACATGCGAACTACGCATCAAAGACCTGACGTCACAAATCCTGCATCGCGCAATCAGAGTTTACCGCGCGACTAGAATATATACAACATCCCGACATCAACCGTCGGGCAGTCGCCCACCAGACACGACACCCGTCTGTTCGGAGGATTCTCCCTTTAGTATAGAGTATGAGTGAACTTTACAGCCTGTTCCTCATACCTCTATAGCCTTTCGACTGTCGCGGCCCATTTTGTGAACTTTGGCGCGATCGGCGTGGGTGGTCCCGCGGAAGACGCCGCGGATACGCCGCGTATCAATAAAATGAAAATATCTCTGTATTTTTGTATGGGAGCTACAGAAGAAGCATATGTCGTTGGTATCGTCATTAAATTTGCTAAAAAAATAAAAATTGTTTTTTTAATAAATTCTCCATTTTAATGTAAAGTCAGGGAATTTGTCAATTTTTCTAGCATTTTTTGCAAAAAAAAACTAAAAGAATAAAAAAATATATTTTTTGTTTTATTTTTATTTACTTAATAACAATATTTTCCACTAATCAATAAAAAAAACCACACCTCCCAATACATTTTTTTCACCCCACACGCTTTACAAAAATAGGGAGAGGCAGGCCAAAGTAAAGTGGATGAACTGTGTGAGGAATGGTATGAAAGAGAAGGGAGTGACTGATAGCGTGACGGTTGACGGGGGAAAATGGAAGAAAACGTGTTGCGTCGACCCAAACAAACATGGGACGAAGATGATGATGATGACAGTATAAATTCTTAAATAGAACAAAACTAGCTGACAACCAATTTTAGCGACAATCTGCTATAAAATCAAAAAAATCTTTCCAAGTCATTGTCCCGCCAAAAAGCGCCAATAATAACAGACATATTAAATCCAAGATGGCCGCCACTGTACATGAGTAATAAACAATCCAATTGCCGCCATTTACTACTAAGTAATGTATTGGAAAACCTAGACTTTAGAACTGTACCATCTTATCTAACTATCTATATCTATACATATAATAAAAATTAAATGCTGTTCGTTGATAAACGCATCTCTTCAGAAGTTCAGAACGGCTGGACCGATATGGCAAATTTTTGTTTAAAATTTTTCGTAATAGTCCAAATCAGGTTCTTACGGAATGAAAAAAATTTAAAGTTGCCGAGAATATTTGAAAATTCGGGAAAACTCAAAGTGCATTTTCTACGGGAGTTTTGTATAAATTATTAAAATTTGGACAGGACGACGTCTGTCGGATCAGGTAGTTTGCAATATAAATTGACAAACGACGAAATTGATAACTATCTTGATGTGTATCATCAATCATCATTCATCATCACGCCATTCATCATTCTTTACTACTCGTATCATCATTGTTCTGCCCTTATACCAATTTATTTGAGATCGGGCTTCTCTATTACCCGTCATCCCAGTAGTCACCCCCTTTTCAGCCCTACCATCACGCCCTTATCCGAAATTATTTTGGGGTCGGCGCGACATGTCTTTTTCTTCCAAACTTCTCTCATCATCATCCATACCCCGACTTCACCCACTGCTGAGCATAGGTCTCTTTTCATGTGCCAATCCCCATGCTCCTGTGCCAGCCTCATCCAGGTTCTACCCGTGATGGCAACAGTGTCGTCCACCCATCTTGCCGTTGGACATCAAAAAAAAAACAGAATAATTACCGGTTTTGGACCGTACCCCTATCAAATTGGTTTCGCATTTGGGAACAATGGGCATGGCCACACACGAGCTTAAATAAATGTTACCTTTATGATCATGCTGACTAGAAATCAAAACGTCTATGCCAAGTATTGCCTAAACCTTATATCGACTATAAGCACAATGCCTACCTTGCAATATTTCTATACAGTATTTGAACTTAACCTTATTCTGACTATGAACCAAAATACCTACCCTACCTTGCAATATGTCTATTATTTTAGGAGAAGAGAGGGAGTACCGTTTCTGGTCACAGTTTTAACCTAACCTACAGTTCAGAAACCCTAGTGTGAGTTTATTTTAACCATCTCGACTACTTAGAAATTATTGCATTTTTAGGCATTTTGCTTGTTATACATTTTGATCTCTAGGCGATTTACATCTTAGACAATTTACTGTGTAGACATTAATTTTAGGCATTTTGCTTCGTAGACGAATTGAAAGTTAGACACTCTGATCATAGGGGAAATGTAATAGCAATAGAACTAAAATCCTATAATAGAGGTCCTTCTGATTTTAGAAACTAAACTAAACGGTCTTCTAGAATTAACGTAAAAATATTTTGTGAACATGACTCATGTCACGTAGGTCGGGTCTATCATACAATAAGGTAAAAACTGATTACCTGCCTGACTATTGCCTGTAGCATTAACACATGCTATCAAAACGTCAGTATTAAATAATTTATTTGATAAACATCAATTTGAAAACAAATACAAACCGAGAAACAAAAAAATCTGAATAAAACAAAACCCAAAATTTTTAGCTCGAACGAGTCCACGCCACCTCTATTCCACAAATTTCTACTTAACCTCCAAAAAGTTTTTTGCTTAATCCAAAAATCTTCAAGCCACCAAGCCCAAGAGGACAGCCAGACAATTAAATACAATCAGTAGTAATAAAGAAGCGTACATCGAGTACAGTCACTTTAATTGATACTTATTGAACACAATTAAAGAACACTCATGGTCGGTTGCGAATTTTAAAGCTTGGGAATATGGCAGAAGGGATTTCGGATATTTTTGGTTTGATATGAAAGGGGTGCCTTGTTGGAACGAAGTTCTTCAACGCGGCTCCTTCACCGTTCTATGTTCTATGTTAGAGGGTTTGGTTTCCGCACTTAGTCCGTCAGGTAGACCATTGTGCGTTGGCCATGGCGGTTGTTATCCAACCAGCCCACCTCCCTCCAAAAGTTGATCAAGTCTCCTGGTCTGTTTAGAACATCTGTGAAAGATCTGGGTGCCCCGAGGGTTTCTGTTCTAATCTGGGTGACGCCTGTGCTTTCGAAGAGCACATGCGCAACGGTTTCTTCCGCCTCCATGCAGGTCCTGCACAGAGGGCTGTCTGTTATCCCTATTGTGTGGAAATGTTTGTTTAGCGAGGAGTGTCTCGTGATGGTCCCCGTCACCAGAGGCAGACCGTTCCTGTCCAGGCGTAAAAAGCGCCTGGTGGTCAGCCTACTATCCAAGGAGCCTCTCTGGACTACCTGCAGCCCGGTGTCTCCTTATCTGCTACACCGTTCTCCATGTATAATCATAGTGAAACGATTTTCCATTGATTAGAAGGATGTTGTGTGTAATTAAGGCAATTTTTTCCTCCAATAAAAAAATATTTCTTATCGCTGACTGATTTTTACTTTAGGGTTAAATATCTTGAAGCTTTTCCTTGTAAGCAAGTGCTATTATAGTATAAGCGAATCATTTGCCTAAAAAGCGGCGAAGAAAAACAATATGCCAATATATATTGTAAACTGAATTGAATTGAATTGATAATCAATTCAATTCAGTTTATTGCAAACATGTTGTACATGAGTTGGAAGAAGATAATTATAAGTTTCAAACATGCACCCAGGGCCTCAAGTCTGCTATAACAATAGTGTCAGAATGGTCTCGCCATTGTGAGTATTTGACAGTGTTTGTATGGCAAATATGTCAAAAACTCACAATGAAGAGACCATTCTGACACTATTGTAATAGCAGACTTGAGGCCCTGTTAGGGCATTAAAATTAATTAAAACAAAAATTAATAAATTACAATACAATACATGTTTTAAAATAGAAAATAATGATTAATTTTTATTGTTACTGTATTAATCGAATATATGTATATAAAAATAAGTTAAAGCAAAATAAAATTAATTAATTCAAATAAATTAAATATGGAGGTACCTATGTGTAAAGGTGGCATATATATATTTATAAATATTTGTGAAGGTAAACATCGTGAGGAAATGCCTGAGAGATATTTCTCGACGGCATGTGTAGCTAAGTCAGAGGCCCATGGAAGGCATAAATCCTTTCGCAGGTCTGCTGGAAGAAATTTCTTAAGAAATAAGCAGTACCTTTGTACTGAAATTATGATTATGTCGTATCTCTATGTATTTAACTATGTGTACATAAATAATAAACTAAATAAAATAAAAACTCTGACACCAGGTTAGTCTTCGTTCTTCTTTTTTTCAAGAAAAGAAGAAGCTCATTACTCACTACTAAACAATCACCAGTCCCTCATTCACTCACACAAACACATTCAATCAATCTATTTACATGACACAGATAAAGATCTGTAGCCAATTTAATGACACGTGTCTGTGTTCAGGTGGTGACATCATGGTGGTAACGTCCAAGGGCATGGCGTTCAGTGGTTAACGGTTCAATGGACAATGATGGGTGAGGTTGGTCAATGGTGGAAGGTCGTACCTGGAGCTATGGCAATGAGGTCACGAGACTTTGTATTATGGTCTGCTATTGGATCATCAGCAGGTTTCTAAAGCCTCAGGATGTGATCAATACATCTGCTGTCGCGTCGCTGATCGTGTTTTCGCAGGACTATCGTTTTTAGTTAGTTAGTAGTAGAGAAAATAAAAAAGCAGGAACCGAACTTTCAGAAACCGGGGCTTAGTTTTCCGTAATTCGGTATTATTGGGTGTCCTGTACACCGTATATAGACGATGTTTTTCAAAATTATTTCGAGTCCTGTATTCTTCAATTTGGTCAAAAGTTCAAGACTGAATACGCAACGATTAGTGCTTTTTGCCTGACTTTTGAGTCAAGCAAAAAGCATGTTTTGAAAAGCGAAGGTATGTGACTTATAATTTGAAAGGACCATTATTTGAAATTTGTACCTACTTCACACTTATTTTATTGCTATCTAATTTAAGGTTCTACTATGAATTAGCTTCCATGTTTTATGCAACTGGCGTCATAAGTTTTCTATTGAGAGAAATCTTTCTATCAAAAGTGTTTTAAGGCGCTATGGTCTGTTACTTCAGATCCGTGAGCTAGGTACTTCAGGCTCGCGAAGTCGCGAGTGGTTGCCTCGCGCATTTGGTAGGTATTTTATAGTACATTATTGCAAAGGCCGGGAAATAGGCAGTTGCAGGGCGAGTATTAGTATGAAGGCCGAGCCGAAGGCGAGGACTTCACTAATACGAGACAGGCAATTGCCATTTCAGCCGAGGCAATATTATAGTTCTTTTCTCAAAAAAATGCAGGGAAATAAGACATACTTTCATGTATTTTTCTTTTAACTTCGCTGGAAGCAGGTTTTCCATTGCCAGTTTGGCTTCTGATCTTAAATCTGGTGGATTACAATCAATCTCCATTTCACTCTCTGAACCGCGAGAATTAATTTTAATTAAATTTATATTTATTAAGTATGTAAATAACAAATCAAGACGAATTTTCAGCTTTGCCGCCAATTTTCTATTTGTCATCTATGCTGAAAGGCAAACGCATTTATGGGTATACAGCCACGTGAACGCGAAGCGTTTTGTGCTACGCAAAGAGACGTACTTTGGTATGCCAAGAATGATAAGAGATCCAATCAAAGAGTATTTATTAACCCCAGCACGACATTTCATACAACATTGCTGGAGCATTGTAATGTTCCAAATTTTAAAAACGCTCCTGCAATGGATTTGATTTTCTTTGTCCGTAAATTCGATACTTCGCGTGTTCTTTTTTCGAAAATAATGACAATATTTCCATTCATGTTTGAGACAATTTATTTATATTAATAATAAGAAAAAAAAGTATTTTTTGTTTGTAGCTATGAGAGTGATTAAACATTACGAAAAGGGGTAGCTTTGGGTTTTTTTTTCTATCCAGTAAAGATAATCTAATCGTGTTATTAAAAGCGATTGCATGTTCGTCAGATCCTTAATAATATCTTTTTTCAGAATTTTATAATACGGTTTTTTAGTGTTCCGTAGTAAACAAGGAACCCATATAGTTTCGCCACGTCCGTCTGTCTGTCTGTCCGTGGCTTAGCTTAAAGACTCTTAGTACTAGAAATCTGTAATTTGGTATGGGTATACCAAATATTAATATTAATCATGCCGACAAAGTGGTAAAATAAAATCTTGAAAAAAATATATTATTTAGGGTACCTCCCGTACACGTAAAGTGGGGATGATATATTTTTTCTCGTCTATCCCATGGTGTGGGGTATCGTTGGATAGGCCGTTTAAAAATATTGCGGGTTTGAAAAAATATTTTTCATATATTTTAAAATATTTATTATTATTCAGGTATCCATTTGGGTAGTATCAAGCTTTAAAGTGCTTTTTGTTAGAGTCAAGTGTGCCCCCCTGCCAGCTAAATGGCTGTATTTGGATACGTGAAAAAATTCACAGCAGTAGTATATAGAACGAAGTTAAAAGGAAGACTCACAGCTACGTAGGCTTTACAAGCTACCGAGAAATAGTCCACCAACTTATACTTGCAGTTGAAAAAACATGTTCTCCCATACATTCCGTATGGAAGAACATGTTTATCAACTACAAAGTTAAGTTTGTTCTTGGGATAAACTCATAACAACTACGGAACCCTTCATTGTGCGTTGTCCAACACGCAGTTGGCCGGTTTTTATGTTTCCAATAGATTCGAAAAACTAGCAAGCGCGGTCTTTGTTGGATCAAACCGCCTTAACGGTTTCACGACACAAAAACAGCTGTAAAAAATCATCCACTCAATTAATACAGCCTCATAAAACGAAAATGACAAATGATGGAAGTTTCCTACCATAAAGTTTGTTTGTTTGTCCTACTAGATTAATCAGTAATAGGGATGTGTCCTGGGTAAAAAAAAAGAAAAACTGTTTAGTCCATCAATCAGATAATAAAAAAAAATATTAGACAAGTATTTTTTACCCGACTACGGCGAAGCAAAAAGGAGGGTTATTTGCTTTATCACATTAATAAAAAATTAAACTTAGATAAAACACATTAAACTTGGGGAGTGGGGGCTCGTTACGTCACAGCTACGTATAAAATCTAGTGAGAAGTGACGTCATGCCACATTTGAACTCAATGTATCGCCATAATGTTTTGATTACGTCAAAAAAGAAAAAATACGTGTCCAATATTTTTTAATAATCTGCATGACGGACAAAAATATGTTTATACCATTAACACACACTTGAATAAAACTGATTTATATCGAGGGCCATGAAGCGCTCGCGTCGCTCGGGATTCTAACACTTGAAGCACTCGCTACGCTCGTGATTCAATCATCATGAATCACTCATGGTCGTGATTCAGTCGTTAGAATCCTTCACGTGCTCGTGATTCATCTATAGCCCTCGCTTTAAATCCGTCCTTTATTCACTAATTGCATAATATACTATTTTAGTCATCATCCCTATTATTTATCTTTCGTCAAGATCAGTGGTCTAACTAAGCGAATTAGGAGTTCAGCGTAAATTACTCTGCCATCATTAGGAGATGATAGTTGTTCATTATCTGCCTACCCTTTTCCCGACTATGTTAGGGTCGGCTTCCAGTCTAACTAGATGGAGCTGAATACCAGTATTTTACATGGATGTGACTGCCTATCTGACCTCCACAACCCAGTGAGTAACACGATACCCCTTGGTAAGACTGATTGTCAGACTTTCGGAGTAATCTGTGCTTTCGGGCTTCTGATGACCCGTAACAACTGTTAAAGATTACAAATGACAGCCGGGACCAACGGCTTAACGTGCTTTCCGAGGCAAAGGGGCTTGGTATGAATAGATGGTCACCCATTCACGAACTGACCGCGGCATACGCAGCTTAGTCTTCGATCGACGCATGCGGCTGTTATCATATAGAATAATCATAATTTAATAAAAAATTGTTTGTCTGTAAAGTCGGTTTACGGACGATAATTTTACGTGATAACGTAACACAAGCCGAACGCTTCGGGCTTTATCACACTAGCGAGTTGCGAGCCAGTGGGAAGCGGGGCGAGTGCGCAGCGAGCTCGCCGCGGTTGGGCAGCGAGTTCGCGGTGTACGATCCGCGTTTTGTACATTCAGTGCCAGTTTTACGTTCAGTGCCATTCATAAAATGGCGTCGACAGCGCCATTCGCCGCGAGCTCGCTGCGCTCCCGCGGCGTCTTGGCGGTGTGTTCGCCGCGCACAAGTTGCGAACTCGCAGCGAGCTCGCTGCGTACTCGCCCCGCTTTCCACTCGCTCGCAACTCGCTAGTGTGATAAAGCCATTAGGCCGATCGTGCCTCTCTATCGCTTGTTCCGCGCTCTCGCTTGGACACTCGGCTCAGGCGGAACGTGACAATGAGTCATGCTTTTTCGCGTCAAAAATAAAAATATCCACTTACCATCAACAAAGAATGGCCGTTCTTCAAAAATATCTCCAAAAGTCAGTATAATATCTTGAAGACAGATAAATTGATCTTCATTACATGTGCAATATAGCCGATACCAATGATTTCCATTAATATTCTATGATAAGACGGAGCCGAGGAATTGTTGCTATCTCGCTCTGGCACGTGAATCAGGTACTGTATGTTCCTCTCTCTCTGTCTGTCTCTTTCTGCCAGCAGATTTGGTGTTAGCAAAGTGGCTCTGATTTATCTGTAATAGATGAAATAGGCTAATTAGAATTGTGAACCGCACACAAATAAATAAGGTTTTCTTACAGAAAATTACCCCATTATTAACTACTAAAAGAAAACGGCGCTGGTTCGTGGTAGTAGGAAACAAAAGATATATTTGTCAAAGGGTAAAAACCAAAAGGTAGCAAAAACATAGTATTAACTACCAAAATAAATGGGGCTGGTTCGTGGTAGTAGGAAACAAAAGATATATTTTTCAAAGGGAAAAAACCAAAATGTAGCAAACACATAGACAAAATGTATAAAAAGGTAAAAATACCAAAAAGAGATTGGTGCAGACTTGCACACCCATTGAATTACCATTTCGTGAAATCATGACATTTGATGTCAGTAATTCTTACTTAGGGATATTGATGATTATAATGATTATTATTCTGTAATTACATATTTTTTACTGTAGAGAATCATATTTTGATACAAAAACAAAAAAAAATACAAAAAGTTTTATTGGCAAAAGGAAAGGTGATCAAGACAATGATTTAGCAAAACACAACTAAGTTTTCACTCCTCTTGCTCAAAAAGACCGTCATTGTGGCGTACCAGAGCGAAGAAAAAATAGCATTTCTTCCTCTAGGGGAAAAAGAATTTGTTTTTTTAATTTTTGTCTTTCAAATGACAATGAGCCTACAAAAACGTAGTCATAAGTAGAATAATCATGAATAAAGACTCGACTTATTACTGTTTCTTAAAAAAAGAACAACATTTTATTTTTGAAAATGGAACTAAAATCGGCGATCTCTGGTAGAATGCGTTGCGAATTCTTTAGAATTTTTCTCTAATTTGCAAATTGAATTAGTGGCCGTAATTTATTTTTAATATTGTATTGGATTCTTTAATTTTCTCGCAATTGTAGTGAAAAGTAGAGTGTAACACACGGCGCTAAAAACCCATTATAACTCGGTTTCTATTTACTCCCTCGCTAAAGTTCGGGAGTAAAACTACCTCGTATAAATGGGTCATTTTAGCCCCTTGTATAACAATCTACTATTACACAATATTTTGGTTTGGCCGTTGACCCCCAATCTAAGCAGGGCTTGTATCTTGGGGGTCGGAGTACGATTGAGTAGAAAGAATATGTCTGTTTACAGGCTAGTTTAGTAAAGCGTGTATTATGTTGTGTGTGTGTTAGTGTTTGGGTGAGTGTCTGTGAGGTTCATCAACAGACAACCTGACACTAACCTGCAAATCGCAAAAAACGTGAGTAATTTTGAATTTCGCGAGGTACCTTAACGCTTCCCCCTTAACAAAATCCGCCTGTAATGTTACCAGTGCTGGGACTCAAGCCTCGTCTCTGTGGAACTTTTTTGTATTTAAAAAAAGGTTCCGCCTGAGATAGGAATCTCAAGCGAGTCTCCAAGATGTGCCAGGCATTCCTACATTGATATAAGTACCTATCGTTCTATTAATATTCGTAGTACTTCCACGTGGATGGTGAAGAACAGGTCATCAAGAAATTTATACAGTTCTTACGTCTAGCTCATAACACACAATCTGTCGAAGTGGGGGATTACTGTCCCATCCAACACCCAGTGTGAGTGCGGTGTTTTTGATCAGACCATGTCCCACTTGCTGGAGTGTCCTAAGTACCCGTTCACTTGCAGTAAAGAAGATCTAATGAACGCCACTGATGCCGCAATTAACTTGGCCACCTATTGGTCTCAAACAATATAATAACTGGGTACCATTGATACGAATAGAAGAAGAAGAGCTCATAGTATGAACAACAGGATCCTCCTAATTATCCATAAACTCCGCCACGATCTAGCGTTACGGGTTCAATCTAGTTTAACCAAGAACGATAAAGAATGACACGATCTCCTAGCTATGTGGCTATTGCGTCGTTGGAGGAGCTAACACGTGGCTAGCTTACATTGTTTTTGAAACCTGATCGTGCTGTCATATTTCATGAGCTGTAATTGGTAAACCGATTTCCCATCGGGAGAAAACCTGGGCCTCAAGTTTGCTATTACAATAGTGTCAGAATGGTCTCGCCGTTGTGAGTATTTGACAGTGTTTGTATGGCAAATCTGTCAAAAACTCACAATGAAGAGACCATTCTGACACTAATGTAATAGCAGACTTGAGGCCCTGGTTGTTCTTGGGATGAATTTATCCTAAGAACAAACTTAGCATTGTAGTTGAAAAACAAGCTCTCCCATACATTCCAACTGCAAATGTAAGTTTGTACGCACAATATTGAGAGATTTACCATGGTATATTAAGACCACAGACTTCTTATAGGTGTTCCTGTAATCTATAAGTTAAGAACTATTTTCAGTTCGAAATTGGAATGGTCAATTTTCATCTACTTTCTTCATCGATTGGGTATTCTAAACCGATGACTTTCTTAAATAACTTTAAAAGAATGTATGTTTTAAAATTATAAAAAATATATATCGATACCTTAATTCGCAAGGTGGCTAACTCCGTAACAGTAAATTTAAATATTATTTTCAAAATTAACCCAAATTTTTAAAATATGCAGTTTTACACTTTAATGTTTTTTTATACAACCTGATTTAGGGGTTCATCTGGTTATCCGTTCTACCGCTTGGCCGTTTTGCAAATTAATGATTATCGATTATTTTTATAAGACAAGGCACATACAACGCACAGCCTAAGCCATTAGGTCTAGACCTAACGGCTTACGCTGTGCGTTGTCTGTCAGTGAATTAATATTTTTTTATTAAGTAGTTCAAAATAATAGCCAAAAGGCGCTGCGGCAGGCCAGATAGAAGATGTGAGGACGAGTTGGACAAATCAAAAAGCATTGCTACATTAATACTCGACCAATAAGTCTTGGTGGTGCCGGACGTAAAGAATAGCACCACCCCATTTCCTCCCGTGGGTGTCGTAAAAGGCAACTAAGGGACTTACTAGAGAATGGGCAGCAGCGTTCTCTATGCATTTTTAACACCATACTGCGATCGCCAACCCGCCTGCCAAGCGTGGCGATTATGGCAAACCCTCCCAATTGGGGGAGGCCTATGTCCAGCAGTGGACATCTTTCGGCTGGAATGATGATGATGATGATGAAGTCTTGGGGTAGGCCCCTTTGCCCAGCAATGGGATGACACAGGCTAATAGGAACCAGAAGACTTTTGGAACATACTAGCCAACAAAGTGAGACGTTGTCACGTCAAAAGTGAAACCCCATTAACTAATAGGCCTTGAAGCATCGCCTATTATAACAGGATTAATCTAGTTCATAAAGTAGCAGTATCACTAGAAAATAGACAGACTACAATGTAGTATGATACGGAGCTGACACCAGTCTCTTGACGCGTGATCGATCAAATCGAGCCGCCACGCGTACTTATCGTAAGCGACATTTTTACGAAAATGCGATTTTCATCTTTACTTACCCACTCGAGTTAATTTTTTTGCATTTTCTGAGAAAATTTACCATAGTAATGTATATTTTTTTTTACACCATCAGAAAGTAGAGATTTCAACGAAAAAAAAACCTACAGACTTTTTTAAAAGGCTGATATTATGACGTGAGAATTTTCGAGTGAAAATTAGGATGCTTTTTCGATATTAAGTCAAAATAAGGTGAAAAAATAAACATTTTAATAAAAATAATAAAAAATACAGTGTGTTTGGGACCTGAATAGGTAAGGTTTCACCAAATTTCGTGAAAAAAAGAATTGTTCTGTAAAAGATAAAAATAAAAAACCAAAAACTTGGTTATTTGAATTTTTCATATAAATTTTGAGGTTATGTGAAAAAAGTGTCAATACCAAAGTTGCAGATCTTTTTATTACCTTCAACTTTGCCATTCAACTTTTTTCCATAGGACTTGTAGTTTTGCCGGAAATCGAGATAAACCATTGTTTACCCTTAAAACCCCCCCTCTTCCACTTCCCGACCTCAGATCGCCCGTAAATTATTTTTCCTATAAGTTTTGTTATATTCTCTTACTTTTCTAATGGATTTCATCCTACTATAATTTTTTTTGTTTCAAAAATTTACGACCCTGGTCTACACGTGTTTCTGTGACAAATAAAACAGAAAACCGTCCAGTATTTTCATTGTCCAAACAAGAGACGAAAGCCCAATAAATTGTTGCGTCATTGTAAAAACGGCGCCAAAATTGACAGCTACCGAGCGCCAATTTTTTTTTTTTAAAACCTTTATTTATTTTTTACTGTCACATTTGTCCATACATCATGCCTCTAACATTTCACAGTCATTTAATGTCCACGTGAAGGGAAGACCGCACTTGTAATTTAAGGAATGGCAATAAAAAATGTACCTTATTCACACGTAATAAGATACACGTTATGCATGTGCGGAAGCTACCAACTACGATCCGTTTAACGTACTTGAAAGCAAGATTTATTGTAATAGAATTCAGTATGAACCAGTTTTTGCTGACTGGATACGGTTCTTTTTTCTGGATGATATTTTCAGGCTTTTTTATTAAATATCTTTTCTTGTTAATTTTATCAAACACAATCTTCTCGCCAAGCTACAATTAAATTTAAAAAAGATTTTGTTTATAAAAAACCCAAATTCTATTATATTTTTAATATTATTATTAAATAATGGGGGTGCTTGCATTACCTACTTATCAATTGATGTTTATATAATCAGGTAATCAGCTATCTTTATTAATTATTTTAACTATATAGGTACAAGAGTGTTACCAAAACATCAGCAGGCTGAAAAAGAAACGCTAGATAATTTTTTATCTAATGCAATATGTTTTCTCAACCAAGTCTACCTTAGCATCAATGCAGAGACAAAACATGGTTAGGTGCAACAAAATAAATGGCTAATTTTCAGAATTTATCGCTCCCAAAACCATATTAAAAAACACAAATATAAAAACTTACCAAAAAGCGTCATCCCCAGGACAGACGCGGAGAAAAACGGCCATTTTTAACGCTCTTTGACCGGCTAACTTTTTCACAAAAAAAACCCAATGTTCAAAAATGCATGCGCATGAGTTGCGTACAAATCCGGCAAGTGTCTGGATTGCAGTGGTCGGTCGTCGGTACAGTAAGAGGGGATCACAATTGGGAACATATTCAATGAACAGAAGTAGTGTTCATATTATTTGGTACAGTTTAAATTAAAATGTTTAAATTGGCTGAAAGCTTGTGTTTGGATTGTTAGGATTTGATGTACCAATGACAGTTTGTTGAGAAAAATGCTAGAGATCTCTCTTATTTCGTTTATGAGGCAGGTTGCCCGTGCAGAAAGAATTACCTTACTGGTAATTCTTTCTGCACGGGCAACCTGCCTGTTTCAATTCTGGAATTTCTCAGTAGCAGGGCTCGCAATACATTCAGAGCATTTTAATACGTCCCATGTACATAAAAGGGGACGTATTAAAATGCTCTGAATGTATTATATAATTTTTATTTTGAATAAAAAGAGTTAAAATAATGTATTTTGTATTTCAAATACACGACTTGAAAATATTTCGTATATTTAAATACATGCGAGAAAGTATTTTGTAATTTGTATTTTTTTGCCCAGCCCTGATTAGAAGTGATATCAAGGCATTTTGTTTTTGATCCTATGAAAAGGTAGTTTTTTATCATGCAAACATTTACTGTTCCTTAATCCTCCATTTAAAAGGGCCCGCTCCCTCACAGAGAAGAGGCTTATGTCGCAGCAGTGCGAAAAATTGAGGGTGACTATGCTTTCTATGCTTTTTTTACTCTACGTTCGAAGAAGACTTGTCGTCAAAAGAGGATTGAGGAACAGTGAATCCTTGCATGATAAAAAACAACCTTTTGACAGGATCATAAACAAAATGCCTTTATATCACTTCTAGTCAGGCTTGGGCAAAAAATACAAATTACAAAATACTTTCTCGCGTGTATTTAAAATACGAAATATTTTCAAGTCGTGTAGGTATTTGAAATATAAAACACGAATAGATAAGACAGCAATAATTTTAATAAAGTTTAGTTGATGACCAATTTTAGTCTTCATAAGAAAAGAGTCGTAGGCTATTTATACGGGAAAGTACCTACTGAACTTAGGTGGTAGGTTTTACAAAGACATGATCAGTGTAGGTAAGTAAAGTAGGAGATAGGAAGAAGGCTTTGATTGAGTTGTTGTTTACCGAAAGAGTCATCAATGGTGCCGATTCCCTTGTTCACTAACTTTTTTTTTATTTTTTTTTATTCTACTATGAGTTTGCTCTTGACTTTAGTCTAGGTCTGGATGACAGAGACAAAGTCTACGATGGAGTGAGCTTACCCAGAAGAAGCCTGTTCACTCTCACTTTGAATAGATTAGGGTTGTATGCGTTCGGAAACACAGACGCAGGCAGAGAGTTCCACTCCTTTAAACTAAATTTAAGTTCAGTGCATCTTTTTCTTTCTATTTCATTAAGAAAGGGACAGAAGATAAATTTTAGTTTAGTCCTGTCAAATTGATCAGCGCCTATCACTACTCCATACAAGTTTAGACGTGATTAAAAACTTGCCGACTAAAATTACGTCAATTTACGTCAAGCGCTGATTAATTTGACAGGACTAAACTCAAATTTATCCTCTGTCTGTTTTCTTAATGAAATATTAAGAAAAAGACGCACTGAACTTTTTAGTTTAGTTTGTGAACAAGGGAATCGGCACCAATGCCAGTTTCCTTAATCCAGGAACACTTAAGCTTATATTGCAAAGGAAAGCGTCTTCATTCAATTTGGATTTTCATATAAATGCCTCCTCCAGTAAAATTTTCGCATATCCACACCATTTAATCAATGTAGTCGACAGCCCGAGTCACGTAGAGCGAGTCTACGCCATTTAGTCGCTACATAGGTTTCTAATGTACAATGATTTTTGCTAGAACCCAAGGCCTATTATACCCAAAGTCTCTAATTCAGATAATTCATGTAAACAAAGTAATGTCAAGAAATGTCACTGTCAAAATGACAGGACAGCAAACATTTGATCATTTTTTTTTTTTGTAAATAATCATCTATGAAATTAAATTGAATTAATTATAAGAACTATTGCAAACAAAATACCGTTGCCAAACAATGTTTTATGTAGTGTGTCGGAGACACGGCCTATGACAGCCATAATCAGCCCTTTTAAGTCCACTGCTAGACGTAGGCCTCCCAAAATCAATTTCCATTCGAAACAGTTTACAGCTGTTTTCATCCAAAATGTGGCTAGATATGCTACATACAATATGAATCTATGAATGAGAGTTGTAATATTAGTGTTGTTGAAGATGTAAAAAATGTGAAAAGGTTTGGATCTCCTGCATTGTTACCAGTATCATAAAATATTTTATACCAGAAAATCTCCTTTTTTTAATAACTTTGTTTAAAACCGAAAATTTATAAAAATAATTACGGTATGATTATTTTTTAATTATTATTTCTTAAATTCAGTACTTAAGGAAAATGGAACCTTTTTTTTTTCGCCATTTTATGTGAATTACCATTACGAAGATATTTTTTTGATATGTTATCCCCTTTGCTTACATAAATTATCTGAATTTGAAACCTTGGGTATAGCCTATTACAGGCGCTGGCATGGACAGTTTATAAAATAATGCTGATCAAAATGGTAATATCAAACTGATCTGATGATGAAGCCGGAAGGTAGGCAACGGAACTCCGTAATAAAACAACGCACGTGATTACTCCGTAATCCTAGCCGTGTTTGGGCTTATTGGAATTGTCATGAGATGAACTCTGGCTATAAATGATGTTTAACCGACTTCAAAAAAAGGAGGAGGTTCTCAATTCGTCGTAAGTATATGCATAAGGTGTTAAAAAATTAACTCTACAAACTTTAAGAGGTGCTTTAGACCATCGAACTGAATAACTTTTACTATGGGACCAGCTTTGAAATCGCAAAAAAATAAACAGCTGTCCCATACAGTTTAGAACAGTAGGTACTTTAGTATGGAACAGCGGTTTTTTATTAATTAATTTAATTTAGCTGGTATTTAATGCACTCGGTGTATGATGTTATAAGATTTCCTGTCCTTGTTACCAACCCCACACCAAAACGTATAGGTACCACCCTATACGTTTTGGTGTGGGGTTGGTACCACAACTATAAAGTGAAAAATAAAAAACTTTTTATAAAAAAAAAACAACTGACTTAAAAAAAAAAAAGAATTGCTGAAATAACTTTAATTTTGGAAGTCAGTGGCGAAAATACGGAACCAAAGACACCAAAAAAGTAAAGTCCAAAATTAAAGTTATATTTTTTTTTTGTTTTTTTTTTTAAGTCGGTTGTTTTTTTTTTGTAAAAGTTTTTGTCAGGTTTAAAAAAAAACAACAATAATGTACGGTAGGTACTTTAAGTTTTGGCGATGTCCTATGATCTATGGAGACAGCCGTTAGCTGCTCATCCTACACGAATCCCCGACGACTAAATGACAGTATATAAATATAATTACAAGTTTTTAAACTATCATGGTCACTAATATTATTATTAACATAAACCGTGATCATGGTGCTTGCAACAGCGCCGAAATATCGGGAACTCAGAACAATTAATAATCATGGTAAATATCCCGTTTATGTTAATAATAATATAATTATAATTAAATATGAGTACTTATTTTCCGTATGTCTGTGTAGGAGACAAGTGAGCTGCCAGTTATTAATTAATATTCATACGTAAATAAAATTAATATCTTAGATTGTTAACAATAGTCCGGTAAGTCAAATAATTCGAGTCTTTAAATTAGGTAAGTATCTAAATCTTAACGAATGTTATAAAGTAAAATTGTTTGTTTGTAAAAGATAATCTCTGGAACACACTCTGGAAGTACTGATCCATCTTTCTCTGATTGAAAACTACATTATTGCAGTGTCATAGGTTAAGATTTTAATGAGTTCTGAGTTAAGCTGCACGATGACTGACAAATGCGTGCACTGACTGGACAGATCCACTCAATCTATGTGGATCTTTCCTCAAATGACCATTTCAGACAACAATCTACATGGACCTCAAATGATCTGACCAAGATTACGTCCGGATTTTAAAAGAGACTGTGACCTCCGAGTTAGTTTCGGCCCTTCTTAGAGTAGTCAGACAGTAGAAAACAATCCTATGACAAAACAAAGAATTCTGAGTCGAATTATGTAAAAAGTGAATTTCGTAAAAAGTCTAGTTGACTCTTTCTACTTTGCTGCCGTCGTACTGTCTACATGGAACGTCATTTTTCTCTACTCTTCCGTCGACAAAACGGTGCTCGCTGGACGTCTTAAACTCTCAGTCCGCGTCCTATTTAAAGCGATCATCGCGTTCATAAGTCACTTTTGTTCAGAATTTTCTAATACCTTTTATAAAGTTTCATATTGAGACTTGAAGCAACAAAATACGATCTAGAGGAATGTGGCCGTTTTTATTTAGATCGAATTTTGTTGCTTCGTGTCTCAATATGAAACTTTATAAAAGGTATTAGAAAATTCTAGACACACTTACCGAGGTATTTGTTGAGCCGTTTTTCATAATTCCTTCTCAGTCACGAGATAATATGTTTTTAAAGGAGTGGAGCTAGTGGACCGGTGACAACGCTCTTAAGAACGCGACGATCGCTTTTAAATAGGATGCGGGGTTAAGATATGGACGATATGCTAATAAATAAAATGTAATTTTCCATTAATTGTAACAATTAATGGAAACATTGGTGCCGATTCCCTTGTTCACAAACTTAAACTAAATTTAAGTTCAGTGCATCTTTTTCTTCCTATTTCATCAAGAAAAGGACAGAAATGAAACAACATACATTTTAGTTTAGTCCTGTCAAATTAATCAGCGCTTGACGTAAATTGTCGTAATTTTAGTCGGCAAGTTTTTAATCACGACTAAACTTGTATGGAGTAGTGACAGGCGCTGCTTAATTTGACAGGACTAAACTAAAATTTATCTTCTGTCCTTTTCTTAATGAAATAGAAAGAAAAAGATGCACTGAACTTAAATTTAGTTTAGTTTGTGAACAAGGGAATCGGCACCATTATGGAGTTATTGGACTATTGTTATTATTTTGAGCATACTTCCTGTCTCCGCTACACTGAGCAATAGCGAGACAGATATCCAACCTAACGGAAAATTTAAAAAAAAAAAACTTGTCAAAATATATTTTTCATTTATTCGATTATCTCAATTCACATTAGTATACAAGTAGACAAAAACGTCAAACAATTTATAAAAAGTCAGTAAACACTTCAAAATGATGGTTCAATGATGGCACACAGTGTAATTTAGTTTTTGAACTCAGAGCTCCATGGTGGTTATTATTGAAGCAAAAAAACACCCTGTTAGCCCGGGCATGCACTAAACCCATTGAACACATAATACAAGGCTCTCTTATCATATAAATATAATACCCAGTACATAAATAAGGGCTATCAGAAGCATTCATTCTGTTTTCGTCCAAAACTTCCTTTGTGACGTAATTTCTGGCGCCAAATTTGACATTTGGGACTTTATTTTTTAAATGAAGAAACAGATTGTTGTCTATTCCAGGCAAAGACGGATCTTCGATGCCGGCTGTGTTCCACGCGCCGCCGTTTTGAGTTTTTGCTACATTATCTATGGCCAGCATTGCTGAATGTTGCACAGGATGAGTTTCTCTATTATCAAAAGATATGGCTACAACAGAGCAGATTGATGGATCCACCACAACAGTTGCATTTATATCTCTTAGTAAAATATCTGAAAGCTCCAAATTACTGTTTGTTTCACTTAAATAATATCTTGCAACTTCGAATGCAATGCCCATGTAACAGCGATGATTCATAAGTTCAGCTTCTGCAAAGAATTCACTTCCACATAATTTTTCTAAATACTCACTAGGGTGGAAATTACAGGACCAGACTCTGCTGTATTCTGTATGTTGCTTTTTTAATTTAGGAGGCAGTGACGGTAATCCCATTACTTTAAAATACTCAAAAGAGTCTTTAAGCTCGTAAACTCTCTCTTCAACATACTCCTGGATGGATTCTTGTGTTATAGAGTTTAAATACCGTACTGGGCAAAGTAACACCTCCTTTTTCCGGGCTCTCTTCAGATGTTGTAGTTCTTTGAGAGGTATTTTCTCATTCAAAATTGTAATAATCTTTGACAATTCTTTCACATTTTTGACTTGACCAACATATACTTTTGTAAATGCTATCGGTTTGATAAATTCATCACTGACAACGGCTTGGAGGTTCTTTTTGGAAGACATGATGTTTTGTATAAAACTGTCTATAGTTTCTGCCATCTTGGTTTTTTTTAAAGGTGGTTCTGTTGTCTCTGACATAGCTGAATGTTGTAAATACTCCCAATAAGTCCAAAGTCTCTATGTCATTTTTCGTATTGCCAGTTTTTGGAGTAAAAAAGGTTGTTTTTCTTATATTCGGTTAAGATGTCATAATTCTCTTGTAATATCCAATGTCTCCAAACTTGTTTGCTTCAGTAATTGCTGAAAATAAACAAAGAACAGCACTATTCATTACACACACACTGCATTTTAACTGAATTTAACACAAAACAATAAAATAACTGGTTTAAAACATTAAATCAAGCCAATGTTTTATTTTTTTCTTCCAAAGTCCCAATATATTTTTAGCTTTTTAAGTAAGTTTTTTATTTATTTTATTTTTGCATGTCTTGATCATTTAAATAATAATTATATTAATAATTTATAATAATAATAATCATAATGATGGATATGATTTGTTTAAATATTTTTTATTTATTGTATCCTGTAAAATATAGTTTATCAAAACCTTAATCAATGTTTAATGATCTTGTTAAAAGTGTATTTTTTTAGTTTACAAACATTGTAAAACAGCAGCTGTAGTAGCCAATTTTTTGATGGAAAAAAATTTGTTGTGGCAGCATACAAGGTTGCCTCTGCCCAGCAACAGGTAAAATAAACTAAGTTTGACCTTGAAAGATGGCAAAGAGCTTGTGTTAATTTTATGGTATCTATGACAGTAGATATTGTTCTATGAACATGTACCATATATGCGTGAATTATTGTTCATATTAGGTATCAAAAGTATTGTAATTAAACATTTGTCTCATAATATAAGGCCTTTAAAGATAATAGCAAAAAGTTTCATCATAGATATTGCTTAATGAAAGTTTTGTTCTTGAGAACATAATTAAGTAATTATTATGTAGCATGAAAACTATTTATAGGTTCTTGACTCAGCAAGATTAATTAAGGTATACTTCATTTTTCTCTCATTTATTCTATTTACAATTAAACAAACAAGATATTGTAACGTATTACTAGAACACCGCATTGTAGAAGAATAAATTAGAGTGCATTAGATCTTATTTGCGTAGCACACAATCATGACAAATCAAGATAGTAACGTAAAAACTCCTGATAAAAGGTTGTCGTACAAAATGTTGAAAATTCAGTCCCTACAACACAAAATTACCTGACGACAGTTTTACTACATTTTAGATAATCGCCCAGCTTGTCAATTACGGCTCGTTGTTGACAAAAAACTGATAATCATACCTTTTACGTTAGCGTACTTAAAAACACTTAAAACATGACGTTTTTCTCGTAATAAGAGATCAGACTTATAAATAAATGCACCGGCAACATCTCTGTTCCACAAACACGCCGGAATTATACGGATTTTTTGCTAAAATACGCGAAATAAATAAGTAAAAATCTTTAGATTTACCTCGAAATGGACTTCGGATTTAGGACGTCAATTTCTCTCGTAGAAGAAATGTTTTCTCATAGCTTAGGTAAAACTCTCACGTTAGTTACTCGGTCAACACACAGTAAGTCTTCATTAATTGGTTTAATAACAATGGAAATTTAATTTGCCACACACGTAAATCGCAAAAATCTAGCAGCCATTAGACAGATTAAGATTTGTTTTCGCTAAGAAAACGTGGTGCTTTTTCGTATATTCTTATTAGTGTGATTGGGACCGAGATAATAATAACCAATGAAATGATCAAATTTTTTGACATTTGTCGGGCACAGATTCAAAATGACGAAACGTCATTATATTCTTTTGCTTTTGTAACTTAGAACGCACTTAATTAATAACATTCCGTTTCATGTAGACGCACTGAAAATTTGATTTACGAAACGCATTGAAAAAAAAATTCGTGCCGCGTTTTATTATTATTATTATGTCTGTTTTTAAATTACCTAGAAAGTTGCTTTTTCAGTTTAGCTCATTACCGTTTGCCCGCTTCAGCTAACTGGCACATAGTCTTCTTCTTCATCGTTGTTGGATGGCAATCTAAGTTGAATCGCTCCGGAACTTAGAACATTGTATTTATTCTTGTATTTCGCAAGCTAATAAAAATGCAATCATTAAGTAATTCACCAGATACAGGTTAATAGGTCGGCCTTTGGTGTGGGATGCAACATGTGTCGACACCCTTGCGCTATCCTATCTTCCTAGCACGGCGGGCTGTGCTGGGTCAGCTGCTGCTAACAACATTATTGGGAGCTATATCGCACCCCCGGTGCAACACTGTCACTTATGCAAACTATAAAATACTTATGCTTCAGGAGAAGTGTATTAATTTTAATTATTTGGTTTCATTTATTTTATTATAAACTTATAAGAACACGTCAGGATATAACCTATTCATCTTCCCTAAATCAGGAAGTGCCATCAACTATGTATAGGATAGGATACTTAAGTTTAAAATACTTTTCCTGAAAAAGTTACTTTTTACATAAGTGACAGTGGTGCCAATTCCCTTGTTCACAAACTAAACTTTTAAGTTCAGTGCATCTCTTTTTTTTCTATTTCATCAAGAAAAGGACAGAAGATAAATTTAAGTTTAGTCCTGTCAAATTAATCAGCGCCTGTCACTACTCCATACAAGTTTAGACGTGATTAAAAACTTGCCGACTAAAATTACGTCAATTTACATCAAGCGCAGATTAATTTGACAGGACTAAACTAAAATTTATCTTCTGTCCTTTTCTTAATGAAATAGAAAGAAAAAGATGCACTGAACTTAAATTTAGTCTAGTTTGTGAACAAGGGAATCGGCACCAGTGTTGCACCGGGGCCGGGGGTGCGATATGTTAAGCCGTTTGGGGATGAAACTCTTGGACCGTGGGGTCCAAGTGCCCACTTAGTTTTTCGAGTCATCGCCAAGCGGTTGGTCTATTCTTCACGTGACCAGAAGGCTGGCCTATTTCTTGGCTAAAGAATCAGTATTGCCATATAACGTGGCAATGCTGCCAGCCTTTTGGGCACTTTTCCTTTGTTGCCCTTCGATTTTTTCCCCTCCTTTTTTATAAACTTGTACATATTATTATTATTACTTAAAAATGTATTTATTTATTTACCAGATACAGTTGGTATTTATAAAAGTTGTTGATAACCTTTATTAGTTATCAAGTATCAATATCGGAAGTTTAAAAGTATATGCACTATTCGAACACAGTTTACATAAGTTTGAAAACATTACATGGACCAATTCTACGTATTAATCGTTCAATAACCGCTGTTAGTTTAGGAGACCATTAGCAGTAATCCGTGTACATACACGATAAAATCTCTATGTCCCTCAAGCAATTAACAACGTTTCAACCAAGTACGTCTTAGTTGTTGACTGGCTACTTGCTCTATGAATATTACAAGGCTTAAGGCGCGTTTACATTGCTATCAATGTAAACGGGCCTCTTTTAACGCGCTGACTGTCACTTCACCAGAAGTAAATACACCTTTAGGTTTTTATTCAAGGGCCTCATTATTTTTGGAGAGTTCTTATGGATAAGAATGAAACAAACCAATTCAAAGATTAAGTATACATTATTTATTTACGATTACATACGTTTTTGACTAAATAATTATAAATTAAGATATTACTATCACATCACAAAAGGCTGCATTTTATATATAAGTCGTTATTTCCAGGTTAAAAATTACCATAAATTACTTATTTTCTAAAGTTTGGTACCACGCCTGGCAGGTTTCGGCAGCAATTTCACACAAAGCCGATAATGCTTTGCCGGTAGTGTCGTATTCTGCAACAGAGAATAGTAGATTGTTATACAAGGGTCGAAAGGCATCAATTCCCATACGAGGTATTTAAACACCCGAGAGCAGCGAGGGCGGCTATAGTCCGAGTAGGAATTGGTGACTTTCACCCGTGTTAAACACTCTACTTTTCATTTCGAATATAAGGAAAGTAAAAAATAGTAAGTAATATAATAAGTGTAGTAGGTAATAAGTATAGTTGATAATAATAACATGTTGCTCGCCACTTCATAAAACCATTGTATGTATGTATTTAAGTATCTTTCCTGTGAAATTTCTGGCAAAAAGTTGTTCGATTACTGTCTTTGCCGTCTTTAACCGAATCTGGGGTCAACATTTCAGAATCGCTTGAACTCATTTTTAATCAAATATTAGTCTGTAAAACCGACATTTGAATTTCGGTACAGCTTACAGAGTTAGTATCCCGCCAAATATATATGTCAATGCCGCCAAATTAGTCTTTTTTTATTTTAAATATGGAACACACCGCGTCACCGTCGGCCGTGCTTTTTTTAAATTCACACTGGCTGTTTATACACTCACAAGACCGCAGCATTTTTTTTATCGATATTTTTCATAATTATGTAGAAATTTTCGTAGCCAACTACCTAACCAAATTTAGTTCTATTTTTAAAATTCATTGCCGCCCTAGAGAAGGAAGCAATTACTATGAGTCTTTCCCGCCCAAAGGTGGGAAGCCACTAGCTGGTACGAGGTGTCTGAAAGGCAGTAGATAATCAAATTATTATAGTTGACGATGATAACTTACCAACAACTCCTCGCTTGCCGAAGATAGAACCGTTGAAAGGGGGCTTCCTGTACGTCGCGTCAGCATTGTGGATGCACATGGCGATAGCGAAGAAGCATAGAGCTATGACGAAACGCATCTTTGTGATGATCTGAAAAAATAAAAATAAAAAAAAAAGATCTGTTTAAGGTGAAAGCATCAGGATAGCACGCGAATTTTTTTTTTTAAAGTTGTTTTATAACAAATATTTAATAAGTCATATTTTTTTTTAAGTTTACTGCAATTTGCAGGCCATAATCAGGTTGTACGTTGATCTAAATATGATTCGCGGCCGTATAAAATATTAATTTATAGAATTACTAGCTTTTGCCCGCGGCTCCGCCCGCGTGGATGTCGGTTATCGCGTAAAAAAGTAGCCTATGTCCTTCTCCATATCCCAGGCTATATCTCTGCCAAATTTCATGACGATGGGTACAGTGATTTAGGCGTGAAAACGCAACATACAGACAGACAGACAGAGTTACTTTCTCATTTATAATATTAGTATGGATACTCATAAGTTCATATGATCCTTAATGACTGAATGACTATTTCATGAAATCATGACTTTTAGGATTATACTAACATAAGGAGTTGTATTACAGATTCTAATGTTTATAATTCTGCTACAGATTCTAATTACGATCGCGATTTATATTTTAACATACTCCCAGACAATGAGATCTCCCAGAAAATTTGAATTTCGCGACTGCACTTTGTGCTGTCCTGTGGTACTTGTCCGCGGAAGCGACGGAACACCACGTCCTGCGGCCAAAAGTCTTCCTCCATGACGATGCCAGACACAGATTCGGTTCACGCACGATGAACATATGGGTTCTCAACCAGTGGGGCGTGCCCCCCGGCCGGTGTGGCGTAAAGTGCCCCGTGACGTTTCCAAAAAGAAACGGCAATTTTTTTTTACTTTTTTTTTTTTTGTAGGTATTAGAAAAGTTTAAGGCTAGTTTCTTATAAGGCTAGACATATTTCAGTTTGAATGATTTAAAGACAATATAACCTATCCGATAGGGTGAAAAATATTTCGAGCTCGCTACGCTCACTCTTACATTCTTCAGCTTTTCAATAAGTCGACAAAGTAACACAGAGGGGGAGGCAGTAATTTTAAAAGAAGTTTGGGGTGGTGGGTATGTTAAAAGTTTGCGAACCACTGCCCTCAAGTTTTTACGAGTAGGTATGTAATTAAAAGTAGCACAAGTAATCAAATCGTCCTATAATTGTTTTTTATATTTATTTTCTTTTAAAGCTTACGAAATAAACTGAAACTTACTTGCTATAAAAGTCAGGACTTCTTGAAGACTGAAGAGTTAAAGACCAACTGATGCATCAACTCAGTTCCTACCCTCTTTTATACCACAACTACCCGCATAATTAAGTTTGCAACCAATCTACTGCAATTTTGTGTCCAGACGAAGTTAATGCGAATATAATGAAAAGGCAATGGTATTAGAAAAATATGGGTTAAATAGTTTTTCTGAGTTACTTAGCTGTCCAATCTGTTTTGGATTTCATTAAGGTGACGATAACCGACTATTAATTATTTTATACTGAAGATCACGTCTAAACGAGTAGTGTTAATGATTTGGATAAAATATATGTTAAATTAGAGCATTTTCTTAATAACTTAATAAGTGAATATTTTAGATTATATTTATATTACATAGTGAAATTAATTTGAGAAGTTATGTCTAACGCGGATAAAAAACTGAGAATCACGCAAAATCTATCAAGTATATTTTTCTGAAACCTTCACCTTTTTAAAGATAATTTAACTATTGATCTTTAAATATAGGTGTTTTATTCCTTTTGTTTTATGTATAATAAATTAATAATGCCTCTTATTTGGGACAGCACTCCTGGATGGGCGAGTCCTATTAATGGCTGGACGTACGACGCGTTGCGTGAGCTCAGTACAGGGCATGGAAGCTAACCACTCAAGGTCACTGGCATATATCTGTGTCTTAAGTTATCAAATCAGACAGTAATAATTCCATCGAAGATTCGAAGTAATTGACAATCAAGCTCAATCATGCGCCTGTTATGTTTCGATACGCAAAACTTTCGTTGGTGGTAAAATCTGCCAAGTTGGTAAGCTATAAGTGTAGATTGTGTAGTGATGCTTCTCGCACACAATACGGTACAGTGGCCAGCACATCAAGCAATTTTTTCATTTTTTTGTACAAATAAATAACACTAGGCGTTTTGGCGAACTGTCATACTGTTTTTGTTGTATGTCTGAATAGAAGAGGGATCTTCTATTCAGACATACATTACAAATAAATAAAATTAAAATGTCTGTTTGTAATGTTAAAATACTTAACAGCTTGCTACTAAATGCCTACGAGAGTATATAAAAATGGTAAGTACTTATAAAAAAGTAGTTAATTGATGAATTCTCGGAAATTTTCAAAAGTAGGCATTTAAATTGGCTTTTCTCGAATCCCATGAATTTTCGCCTAGGCTTTATGGGGTGCTTAATTGTTGCAAATAGGTCACACTCTCACGTCCGAAAGAATACATCAAATTACAAGTCACCCCGTAGATGCGGTGTCCAGACCAGAAAATCTTCAAATGTGCATACCTATGTTTACGTACTAGGTATGTTAACCGTGTTATTTTGGTGGGCACTGTTTTATGAAAAATAAAGCCTCCCAGAGCCTCCTCAGCTGACGGAGACTATCAAAACGTTTTCCTTGCACGGAGTAGTTTCAACTTGAACTGGAATTCTCGTAACTTGTAACACTAAGGGCCTGTGCACACCACGTTTTTTAAACGCGCGTCGACGACGCGATTTTATCCTACAGAGCAGTTTGTTGTCGTTTGTATCGATACAAACGCGCGGCACCGGAGCGTCTGTATCGATACACACGCGCGTTAGTATAGCGTTTGTATCGATTCAAACGCGCGACATCGATGCGACCGCTAGCGCGCGCGCCTTCCCTACGGGCGGGACGAGGGAAGTGTGAATCTACGCTAGTAGCAATCGCGCAATTTGGTGCACTGCACGTCTTTGAAACAAAAAAATGGAGCCTTTCGACGCAGAAAACTTAAAAACGCAAAATACCAGCGCGTTTGTATCGATATACACGCGCGTTTGCATCGCGTCTGTATCGCTACACACGCGCGTTTGCATCGCGTCTGTATCGCTACACACGCGCGTCTGTATCGATTCAAACGCGTATTTTAATTTATACACGTGTGCAAAGGTCTACAGGCTGCGTCTAACTTGCGTGCGTATCGCGTCTGTATCGCTACAAACGCGCGTCAACGGCGCGTTTAAAAAACGTGGTGTCAAAGGCCCTAAAGCCCGTGCTAAAACCATAATCAAGCCAGAAAACATTTTTGAGTGCCATTACCTACATACCAATTCTATTTACTTATAATATAAATAAAGGATCGATTAACCTCTACCTACCCCGCAGCAATGTGTAAAACGAATCCAAGATGGCCGCTCTCCTCTCTCTATTCCATCTACTAATCTTATGCACTAACGAAGTTATAATCCTTTGAGAATACTCGGGAATCTCTGTCAATATGTGGTCAGTATCCAATAATCCAATAATTGGGTGGACAGCCGCCATGCCTCCTTTCTGAGTATAAATTGGCGGGAAAATCGTCTCACAGCATCAGTTGACATTCAACCACTTCAGTGTTACCAACAAGAAATACTTCACTCTATACAAGGTAATTTTCCCTTTTTGGTTTTCACATCATTGTTATCAGTCGGTTAAGTAAAATAATTTATCGTTGATGATCATGAAACATTGTTTTCCTTGAGCTATAATCTAAGTTAAGCTTCGTACCTAGACTACTCGTAATCGCACTTTTACATTGAACATTACTGTAGATGTTGGAACCACTAGTTTTAGACGAAAATTATGGTCTCTAACTTTTCCTTGAGCTTTCGCAGTCTCAAAACTTGTAATACAAGTTTTCATTGATTTTTTACTGATTTCTTGTTAATAATTTTGTTGATTGATTGTTGTTTCGTAGATAATAAAAAAATAAAAAATAAGAATCTACTAGGAATCTAGGATCTTTGAATTTAAATATTGATGATTAAATAAGAGACACAACAGAGATAACATTTTTCTGTTTGTTATTCTTATATTTTTTAATTCTTCCCACTAACATAGTTTTGTATCTTTGTTTTATTGTTCTTCAGATGTCCGGAGACATGATGCGTTTCACCATTGGCGTCGTCTGCTTGGTGGCGGTGCTCCTCTCCTTAGCTGAAGTCAGCGAAGCCAACTACAAGAATGCGCCCATGAACGGCATCATGTTTGGCAAGAGGGGACCTACCGGTAATTATGAAAAATTGGCACCCAAATTGCGAAACATATTTTCAATCATAATCCGAAAGATTTTAAAGATTATTGCTAATCCATTACTTCATATCATTGAAAAAATCGTCTGCTCAACAACATAAATAACGTAATGAATGTCGTTGAACTGTTAAAATTGTAATGTCAAAGTTACAGCCTTTAGAACTTGGAAGTGTGATATGCAATTATCCCGTCGTTTTTTACGCTCTAACGTTAGACTGCTTCAAAGCAGGGAGTTCCTAATATCACATATTTATCTTATGGTAATTCTGGCTGTGAAGGTGGATTGTGCACCTGATGATTAATAGATGAACACACGGTAATATTTTCTTCAAAATAATGACGCAATCATAACACTGTTGAGCTTAACTGGTCGTTACCGCCTTTTGTAGGTACTTAGGAGTCGTAGTTTTCACAGCCTAGTCCTCTTTAGGCTCGGACTACAAGCATGCGGCTGTTGCCATGACCTGTAGATACTTACAAAACAAATCCAAGATCAGATATCCTGAATTTTGTACCCGAAACGGGTCTTGTACCTACAATACAACACCACAAGACTATGAAGACTAAGACTAGGTATTTCAAAATGCATTAAGTCTTACTAAAAACGCATTCGTAGCTTATCAAAAAAATTACAGCTCTCGAGTAAAAGTCGGGATCTGATGGCCCCGGATCATTTGTAGTCGACGAAGGAAATAAGTATAAAACCTGCTAAGTAAAACGATTTTATATAAATATAAACTGTTAATAGCTAATTATTATAAAATAGTTTTTCGGTTAGAGTAAGTTCATAATTATAAACTGTACAGAGGGAGGAGTTTCAAGTTTTCAACAGAATTTTTTTCTTAAGGCGAAATCGTTAACGTAGCCTGCGATTTTTTTATTTTTTTTTTATTTGTGCTATTTGCAGGTCTATAACAGGTTGTATGTTGATCTAAATATGTTTTGTGGCCGTATCAAATCGCACCTTTAGAATTATAGAGACCTTATTTGAAATCATCAATCACATCATCAGTTAATGACATCATCAATTAATTCACAATATTATAGTGACCTCATTGGTGATGTTCTTTAGAAAGGTTGAAATCTTAAAATTTCAATTATAGACCTAATTTGGTGATGTTTTTCAACTTCTGAAGAAATTAGGTCTCTATAATTCTAAAGGTGCGAAATATTTATTTATGGAAATAAAATCATAACAATCATCAATACAACAATCTAAGTTCATATAATCCTATCGAATGAATTTTTTATGAAATCATGACTTTTAGGATTATACTAACTTAAAGAGTTGTATTACTGATTCTAATGATCATAATTCTGTATATACATATTTGTTGCGGTCGCGAATCATACGTTTAATACCATACACCCAGACAATAAACTGCATTTTGCAAAAATGTAAAAAAAAAAAACAATATTGCGGGCTACAGGCTTCCCCCTTAATCACCAGTTCACCGTGTCCAGTACAAAGCTAGTCACGAGCAGAAAGCAGGTTACTTATTATTATTTCAATGTATTTCTAACGCTCATTACTTCATATCAACAGAATACGACCAACGCGGCAAGACCTTCACTGCGTTATGCGAGATCGCCACTGAAGCGTGCCAGGCGTGGTTCCCTTCATCAGAAAACAAGTGAACAACTTAAGACAAAAATGTAACGACAATAGCATTTGGATTTTGGACTGCGGTAGAATAAATATTAATTTGTAGGGAATGTTTGTATCGAGCATTGCAACACTGATGCTTCTGCCATTTTAAAATTTTATTTGTTTTTTTAATGTTTTATCTATCATAAAGGCTGGGAAATTATGACTTAATACGTAGAAATAAATGCTTGTAAATTACATATAACTTTTATCTTTACTACGTTATAGTAAAACTAGCCTCTGTGTCCCCCAAACCTTGACTAGAGGTAAAAAAAAGCGGCCAAGTGCGAGTCGGACTCGCCCATGAAGGGTTCCGTAGCAGCAAGCGCGGTTTACGATTTATGACGTGTTAAAAGAAAACTACTTACTAGATCTCGTTCAAACCAATTTTCGGTGGAAGTTTACATGGTAATGTACATCATATATATTTTTTTGTTTTATCATTCTCTTATTTTAGAAGTTACACACATTTTACCACTTTGGAAGTGTCTCTCGCGCAAACTATTCAGTTTAGATTTTTTTTTTATTAGAAACCTCAATATCATTTTTGAAGACCTATCCATAGATATACGGGGGTGGGGTATAGGTTTGATGAAAAAAAAAAAATATGAGTTTCTAAGTATGGGGAACCCCCAAAATTTATTGTTTTTTTTTCTATTTTTGTGTGAAAATCTTAATGCGTTTCACAGAATACATCTACATACCAAGTTTCAACAGTATATAGTTGTTATAGTTTCGGAAAAAAGTGGCTGTGACATACGGACGGACAGACAGACAGACATGACGAATCTATACGGGTTCCGTTTTTTGCCATTTGGCTACGGAACCCTAAAAAGTAAGGTGTTATGTCATGGGGATGGGCAGAACCACTTATGTATATCTTTAGGTAGCAATAACACGAACCATCCTCAAGTGATAACAACGAATTAGCTCTATACACCAGTGGCTACATCCATGGGGTGGTTTGGTTACCTGAAATTTTATTAAAGAACAGTTACAATGAGTACAGCATAAATAATCTTCTTTTTATATAAAAAAGTCGGGTTATTTACACCATATTATAATGTGACGGAAGAACGGCTGGACTGATTTTTATGATCTTTGATTTGTTGGATTTTTCTTCGCCCCGAATAGCAGAATAACTAATAAAACATGCGAAACATTAAGGAAAAAAAAAGAAGAAATTTATATTTCTCATACATTTTTGTATGGAACGGCTTTTTTGATATTATCTCGGGAACGGATTGACTAATATAATGAAGTGATAGCGCGGGTAGGCGATGCGATGCGACGGGGTAGGTCGGGGGAACAAGAAATTTCACGCGAACGAAGTCGCGGGCGGAAGCTAGTACACTAGTACTATAGTCAACAAAACCGTTATACGGTATTTTTTTTTTATCCAATTAAATGCTAAATAACGACCTTATACATAATTAACAACACACAAACGTAAAAAAGTTAAAAACAAAAAAATGTCTTAACTACGGTCTTAATGTATGTACGGTCCGGCCGTCGAGAGAATGCGTTCTTGACACCTTTGACACCTGTCAGTTCATATTGACAAGTAAGTGATAAATGTGTACAGACGGCTAATAACAAGCTATACATTTTCAGAATAAGCTGACCTCTCACTATACGGAAATCTTATACAATGTGAGATCAGTTTATACTGGAAATGTATAGCTTGATGTGTAGCCGTGTGTATTAAACCTAACAACAAACTAAATTATGGCGTCAAAATACCAAAGTTAGTTCTAAAGTTACCTGCATTATGTACCTACCTAACTTTTTTTGTTACGTGCATATGATATCTTAGAAAAAAATCATTAGACTAACAAAGATATGCACAACATGGATTTAAAATACTTAGCAACTGTATACTAGGGTTCACTTCTTTCACATTATCACCCTACCATTTTTTTTGACCATACTTGACCAGAGCACGGCACGACATTGAATATAAAGGTGAAAAAAAAAAAAAAAAAACGATAAATTGAGTACCTCCATCTGTTTCAGAAGAGGGCAAAAAAAAAAAAAACTTACCGTACCGTAGCACCAGCTACGGTACGGTACAGACGCCAGCACATCAAGCTACTACAATCTGTCAAATTTCTTTAATAGATTTTCAACTTTATCACCACAGCATAAGGTTCAAGGTTGATTGCGAAAATATGACAGTTTCGGGTAGCTTGACCTGCTGGCGTCTGTAAACGCATATAAAAGTTGCGTGTAACAATGACGGGGATTACCCCTTCCAAGATATTTTAAAGCATAGCAACACTCTTTAAAAGTTTCATTAAAAATTTCTAACCTGCTGTTGAATTTTTCCCAAAGTCCAAAGCCAAAATTCCAGAAAAAATATTAGAAAAATCGATCGATTCCTTTCAAAAGTCTGCATGTAAAGAAGCGTAGATTTGTCCTAAATACGCTTATTTTATCATGGCAGCCCCGACCGTGGGAACTTTGTAGATAAGCGTAACTTTCGATTTGTATTGTTGTCATATGTTTTTGTCGTACAATTAGATTTCAATAAGAATCACTTCCTTGTAGAAATCATGAAATACTCCCACAGTAAGAAATCAAACAGTTTTGTGCGTTAATTTTATTGTGATATTGATAAAAAACTGATAACACTGAAAATATAATGTCAATAACATTGCAGTGACGTTTCGCATTCGGAAAAATCGTATTTCGAACCTACCTTACTTTATTAAAATGGATTATTTAAGTTCTGAACTCGTAGTGAAATAATGAGATAATATAAATTAATAATTCAATTCATCAAGGATTATATTAAACAACAAGATGACTACGAAGGAGCTATACACGAAGGTAAAATTTTAAGTGAAATGTATTTGATTGTATTTTGTTTTTTGTGTTAGATCCATTTCGAATTTAGAATGCAAAGTTAATTAAACTTTTATCCTCCCTTGCATGCATATAATCCGTATTCGAATGAATAAGTTTGCTGAGAATTTACTTTGATTAATTACTATCAGAACAGGGAGTGTTTATAATTGACCTTCTTCACTCAATTTATTGAAGAGGACGTCATTCTCATTCGTTTACTCAGCAATCGCTAATTTTTGCAACATTTATAAATATTTCGCGTGTCAAGGAATATCGCAAGTTCCGGGATGACGTCAGTCGTCACGTCGCTGCTGTTCCATTTTCAAAAACAATAACATCAGCTTTCCAGAATTACTGTTCTCCGATTTATCGGAAATCGATATGGTTTCCAATAATAATCTTGTTGGGACTCTAATAAATTAACATAAGTAATCACTTTTGCTATCTAGATAAGTGAATTTTTCATGCTCATGAATTATTTATAAACTGCAATTACACAGTATTTGAGCACTCACTGTGTGTGAACTACATAGCATAACATTAACAAATTGTTAAAATTTTGAAATGATTGTTATCTTGAAATATGTAATTAAATTACCTTATCACCTGTCTCAATGCATGTTGTGTTATCTTGATGACAAAAATATGTCTTTTATTTGTGGTATTTGTTTATTGGTGACATATTTTTCAAAAGCAAAGCAAGCCGTTTAGTCTTTCAGTCCGTGCTAAAAGGGTATTGGGTCTTTAAAACTAGCATTAAACTGCAATGATACAAATTACTTTATTAGCTTAAGAGAAAACAAATTGTATACAAAGCATGAAATATGCATGTTTTGGTGGCTAAATGCCTTAACATGCGTTATGTGTGCAACTAGGTCATAAATTCCACATAATTTTGTTTAAAACGACATACATACTGGTTATTAAGACAACATTTGTAGGTCCCAGTATTTCTATTTACTTAACATAGTTTTTGGTTATAACAATGGGCCCTTTGAAGTTGCTTTAAACAGTTTTGACTGTACTATAATGTTTATTTATCCAAAGTAATACATAGACACAGATTGAGCACAATGGTAGTTATACTAAAATGATATTATAAAATTGTGTGTACAAAATTAGAAGGCAACAAAAATCTGTATATTTTTTTTTATTAAAATAGTTTTATTCAAAAGAAATTAACTTTATATTGTTATATGCACACAAATGTTGTTGACTGATATAGTAAACACTAGAACTACAAACTACCTAGAAGGGAAAGCTCTTGCTCATATCATAGACAAAATATTATAGGTAAGCCAGTCAGCAATGTGGTAGCAGGTAGGATTTCACAGAGAAAAAAAAAATGTTATTACTAGATTAATGGGTAAACTCCGATACAGTAAATTTCCTTAAAAAAAAAAAAAAACTAATTCTTAGTCATAAGGACTGCTGACAGAAGTGAAAACACAAAACTTTGGAATAACTGTTCTTTTATACATATAGCTCATGGAAAGCGTTCGGCGACGATGACGCGAGTTCCATGATTTTTGTTCACCCAAAAAGTACACATACATACACAGTATACATATAGCTCATCGCAAACCCATATGTTTTTCCCCTACCAAAAATCGCTCAATAAAGTTTTAAGCACCTAAAGAAGTTTGCACTTCATAATTTGGTCTTATGTAATGTGCACTCCGGTGTCAAAGAAGTGCTTTGGCACTCGTACTAGGATTACCCTGTATCACAAATGCCATGGGATACGTAGAGTGTACATTATGATGGTCGACCTACTTATTATTTTGTTTGTGTATTTATAGTGAGTAAGTCATTGAAGAGCAATAAATAAATATTATAGGATTTTTTTTAAATTAATTTCGCCTGTTTTCTTATGAACTTTAAATACCTTATGCAATATGTTTGATTTGGGTTTTAGGTCATTCTTAATCAAACTAATTGAGTTTTTTTTTTTTTGACAATTAAAATACAATCATTGCAAGATTGGAAGATATTATGCAATTCCTCTAATCAGGATAGTTTTTGTTTAAGCTCTTGCTTTTAATCTTAACTTTTGTAATTATTGTTAAAGGAATACATCCACATTTTGCAAGATTGTATTCATTCATTGAATTTCAATGTTTGCTTATTTTTGTATTGGATACCAAGTATTAGCAAGAATACACATACTTGAAAAACATTGAACTTCAGTTAAACGTGATAAGTTATTCCAACTTGAATCTTGTAAACATTGACTTAAGGTTCTATTTCCTTTGAAACACACACTCACGTAAAAACTTGAAGAATATTTGATTTTAATGATGTCATACATATCTTTTTAAATACCTACCTAAAGAGCATACATTTGATGCATTTGCTAATGCATTCTACTTTGTAGTCATCATTGTTAAAAAAATTGTTTTTGTATTCAGCAAAAATTTTGTATGACCTACAAGTAGTTGTTCCGGGTCTGGCTGTTTGTGTATGTGAGTTTAAATGTTTGTAAACACACCCACACATTAGGTGAAATTCCTAGTGTGGGGCAAGGTTTAAAAAAAAAAGAGAATAGGAAGAAAGAATCATGTTTTTTTTAATAACAAAATTTTAAAGCAATGTTTCTTATTTTTCTCCTTTTTTAAGTTGCTGAAAGTAATGAGTCAGATTAGCAATCACTCTCAAATGGCATATTGGCTGATGTTATTGTGGTCGGCGCAGCTTGTGATAGCTCAGTGGTAGCCTCGACTTAATTAAATGAAATCTTTTATTCTGTAAATAGGATATCGGAATCACTTTTTACATGTCATATTTTTTTCGGTTTTTCGGTTAAAAACTTATCCTGTACCTATATTTATAATCTTTTCTATCATGCTCGTTAGATTTCTACTGCTTTTTTTGTTTCTACCCGTGAGAACCTGTAATTGGCTCTATGATTCATATACAATTGTTATCCATTTGTTATAGCTCTTGGTTCTCCATAAATAAATAAAATAAAAGCCCACTCCGTCTCGAAGAGTGGAGTCCTGTGTTCCAGCAGTGGGAATATTGAATGCTGGTTATGCAGCATGTCGTCTTCTTCCATATATCTCTAACATCCGTCATCTCCATATTCACCATCTCTTTCTAACCATCTATGTTCCTTACGATTTTTTTAAATAAATATATAATAACCAAAAACTAAATAAAACTAATAACAAAATAAACTAAAATATGGCGTCGAAAAATTCCTCCGCATCGCTGTCGACTGGTAATGTACCCAAGAGACTGGCGGCATTGCCACGTTGTATGGCAATGCTTAGCCTTTGGCCAAGGTACAAGCCAGCCCTTGGGTCACTGGAAGTGTCAACCAGCCTTTTGGAGATTTCACGGAACAAAACATGAGCACTGGGGCCCCACGGCCCGAGGGTTTCAACCCCAAACGGCTCGAAAATATAGTTACCGATAAGGTTACAATACTTTCGCCGCTTGAGGTTTTCAGCAGCCGCAGCAGCAGCGCCAGCACAGCACGCTGAGCCAGGAAGATGGGATGTCGCACAAGGGCGTCGCTAAGGGGAGGGCAGGGAGGGGCAGCTGCCCCAAAAAGTTGTAGCCAAATGCAAAGCAACCAAAATCCTAACTAAGAAGTATATGGGGAAAATCGCCTCAATGGTCAAGCCATGATTAGTGTACTCGTACACAGAAAACTTATTTATGAAAACCTTCATTACAAAAATCCATTTAAGATTATGTTTTAACTAACTCAAAAAAAGGGTCTCGCTCTAACACTTTATTATTAAAATATTGTAACTTTATCAAATTTTTCTAATAAATGTAATAACTTGGTTTGCAAGTTTTATTTATTGTACAATTAAAGTGCTCGTGGTGCTTAACACATTGGACTTTGTACCGTTCTTATTACAATCACCGTAGGGGTAAGACTCGTGGGCCTATTAGGGCCCAAGCCTGCCGGGTCAGCGGGATTGTCCGAAAGGGGTACCGCTGCCCTGGAACATAAAGGGCCAAGGAAGGAACACGGGTGGGTTTTAGTCAGTAAGAGTCTGACACTCCCTTCCGCTCCACCCAGAGCGGGAGGGGTCATTTGATGATTTCCCATCCTAAAAAAAAAAAAAAAAAAAGGGGTAAGACTCGTACTACAGCTTCATGTGCTCTTGACTGTACTTTCAATTCATACTTTTCCCATCCTCCATAAATCAACTTGCCCCACTCTGGGCCATCGGTTGACGACGCCCTTGATGGCGCAAGAGTTGCGACACACGTTGCGTCCCACACTAAAGGCCTACCCACCTTCCAAGGAAATAAAGACATGCCGTCCGGTCTCTTGCCATTGTCGCGTGCCAAGCCATTACGATTACAATATAGTAATCTTAGCAATATGTAGTTTTAAGATGTTTTTTGTTTTGGTTAAGATACACGTACATAAACTCATGCTTCTGCAGTAAGCAGAAACTACAGAACGCCGCCTGCTATGATACATACTCCTTTTGCTTCGTTTACGTTCATATGTACATCTGGTCATACACACGCCGGTTGTGATTACACCTGACGGTACTGAAGAACATCACCAATAAAGTCACTATATGTATGTATGGACATATTTAGTGACCTTATTGGTGATTTTGAACGCCGGGAGGGGACGTCCTAGAAGGTTAGGACGCCCAGGATTGTAGCTAGTGATGGGAGTGTAGCTAGCGAGCGTATCTACAAGGCAAATGCATCTACAAGGCAGATGTATCTACAAGGCATATACACATCTGCAAGGTAGATACATCTGCATGGTAGATACATCTGCAAGGTAGATACATCTACAAGGCAGATGTATTTACAAGGCAGATGCATCTGCCTTGTAGATATGGATACCTTTATGCCATTTTTGTTAAGATCTTACGCCCATAATCGCATATTCTTTATTTCTTTTTAAAACCATGTTTTCTTTTTACCAGGGTGCCCGAATATGGGTGGAGCATCCAGAGAAAGTATGGGAGAGCGCAACGGTGACGTCAGACTACCGGTCTGGCGTCCTCATCGCCAAGATAGACCAATCCGGAGAGATTCGGCAGATAAAGGTCAGTATGCTGAAGAAATTAATACTTATGAGTCTTGAGAATAAAGTCGCCTGTCTAATGCTACGTAGGATGTGCACGGGAGAGATTTGCCACGTTAGAAAGAAAAAAAAAAAACGTTTATTTGCGGTAAACATAACGCAAAAAACAGAACACAAAAAACAAAACAAGTTGGGGGGAAATATACGTCACATCCACGCAAAACGGCCATCGCTCAGCATAATGCTGCGAACTTATGCGAGACAGAGCCCCAGCGCTGGTTTTCAGCGACAACCGCATTATAGGTCGCATTATTAGGTTCATTAATGAAATGATGCGTACAGGGGGGGGGGGGTAGCCGAATCTCACCCTATCTCACGTGGGTGAGAGGGGCAAATATTACGTTTTTTTTTTCCGCAAGGATCAGTGTAAAATTGCGAGAAAATTGAGAAATTATTATAAAAAATAAATTAAGCAGATTATGTTTTGTTTTAATAAATCTAACGCAATCAAGCACAGATAACGTATAGACACAAAAAAATAACACATTCTGAAAAACCTCACGTGAGATTGGGGGGGGGGGGGCGGATTTGGTCGAGCCAAATCTGACGACATCTCACCACGGGGGGAGGGGGGGTTGAGGAAATCGCAAAAATCGCCTTATGTATAATAATGGACGCCCCTTCAGCTGTGTGGTTCATTTGTTTGCCAGAAAAAGTGTCTGTTTGTAATATCAAAATAACAAGCTTTAAAAAAAAAACAAATGAAAAATTACGCAAAAAAAAAACTTTTTTTTTTGTGTGTCTGTTTTTCCGGCTAGTCTCCGAAACGGCTTGACCGATTGCGACGGGACTTTCACTGGCAGATAGCTAATGTTATAAGGAGTAACTAAGGCTACTTTTATTTTAGAAAAAGCCGCGCGGCCGAAGCCGCGGCCAGCAGCTAGTATTTACATAAAAGCGCACCTAAGTTCACGTGCGTAGCTTAGCCGTGGGGTTCTGTGGAGCGGCACCTTTAAGGCGCGGGCCCACCGCGGCGGATGCTGTGCACGGGCACGCGGCGCATTTTAGCTGCGTGTATTAATTTGTTTGACAACGTCTACGTTTTCACTGGAGTACACGAATATGACCCACGACTATGTATAGCGTGGCACGGCGCACGGAGAGGCTACGCACGTGCCACTGCAATCCACGGACACGGGCTTCACTGCCGTTCACACTGGGTGTGGGGAGGTGTGCGATAAGTGAGCTGTACATAGTCGTGGGTCATATTCGTGTACTCCAGTGGAAACGTAGACCCACGTCGACAGCGTTGAGCTATGTAACCGCCTATTCGAGCAAGCCACGCATGTATCAACGACGTCAATTCGTGCGTAGCCTCTCCGTGGGTTGCAGTGGACACAACCACATACATTTTCTTACAAAGCGAAGCTAAATACACGTGCGTAGCCTCTCTTTACACAGACATAACATTACGAAAATTACATTCAAGTCCCATGTAATAGGGGTTGACCCTGTTGCCATAAACTGGACGAAAATTTATACTCCGGTCTACTACTGAGAAACTCTTGAAGGTAAAACCCAATAGCGCTTTGTTCGACCTGGAAAATGAACCTAGGACTCTCGCAGCAGTCGCGCTTGCAACCATTACAGCCGGTCGATTCTATTAAAAACTCACCGTGACAACTCAGGTGAAGTGAGCTTGCAGTGAACTATAACTCTACCCTGATGCTAGAGAACCACAGCTCACTTCAAGCTCCCTTGACCTACGTTTTCACGGTGAGATCATTACAGAATAGAAGAACTGTACTAGACCATCGAGGGAGTCAGTCGTTTAACTCTTGGCGCTTATGATCTGTGATCTGTGGAACTGTCAAAATACAAAATTGACAGTTGATTGTATAACACAATAAATATCTCGTCCATACCTCGTCAACCAATCACCAATCGCGATTAATATTCGAATCAATAAACTACATTGTTTGGATATTTTTGCCAAATGGGGCAGGCAGCGGGAAGCCAAGGTCCACAGGTAACTTACTTAGCAAAGACAATCCAAATGTACGAGCATCAAAATTAATAGCGAAATAGTTGACAAATGACATTTTTGACAGATCTTGTCAGCACATCTTGCCTACATTCCGAATTAAGACTTAATCGCTCATAGCGCTCACATCAATAATTTGCGTTCCGATTTAGATATCACTATTATGACACCTCCCAGCTGTCGACAATTCGGAACGCTCGTGAACGCGCTCACAGTACTCGCTCAACACCCAAAAGAAAAACACCACGAATCACAAATTACATAGATGCAACAGCAATTAAATATAATGCGCATGAGATGAGTACTCATTTCAGATATGCTAGATAAGATGAGACTCAAAACAAAACAGCACAACTGTCATTTTTGACAGTGCTCACGGTGATATTAATTTAGGGCGCATTTCATGACGTCATCTTATCATCTATGACGATTCACGGGACATCGTTATCGCGCTCACGATGTTTCGGAACGGGTGTAAGCACGCTCAAATCGCTGACAGCGTAATTCGGAATGCAGCCCTTGTCAGTCTATAACATCTTTTTTTATAAATCATTGTTTTGACAAAGTGCCCATTAAGCTGATGGCATTATGTTTTTTTTATGGTTACTCAATTTTTTATGTTTAGGTTATACAGTAGGATATGTAAGTAAAAGCCGGGTTGTAATGCACTTTCTTATAGGCCTAGTAGACACAAGCACGACTACTCCCCGGGACAGTTAAAGTGTCGTCGTGTTTTTTCGCAAGGAAATTCTCAGAAGCAGCCCAGAGTTAAGATTTGTGCCCGGTCTGTGGCATTAGGTTCAGGTTCGCCTCCTAAAAGATGGGACAGAAGGAGGAAATATGGGTGTATCTACTTTACCCTTCAGCCTACCTCTTTGGGGCCATTCAAATATTACGTAAGCAGAATATTAGTAATTTTGAACTCCCACCTCCCCCCCTTGTCAGCAAAAGTAAGCAAATCTCATTCCCCCTCCTATGTTTACATAAACATTGGTATTGTTTTTAAATCTGTTCAGGTTTCTTTCTTGTTATTCATGAGTCTAGAAATTTCCCTACTTCGGTTCTTTCTAACCATTAAACACCGCGTGAGAGCGAGTAAGCAATATCAATTATTTTGGGGAATCCTTGAACATGGGGTTGCCATCATTGTTCAAATTAAAATAAACTAAATTTTGCAGAAATATCTGAAAAGTAAATACATAAATATTGCTGACGTAATCACCATCCAGACTATACTGACCCCTTTGGTGAGAAATATCGAGAGGAAACCGGCATGTCCTAGTACCAAAAATTCGAAGACGTGATATCTGCCAACCCACACTGGGCCCACGCGGTGGATTATGGCCCACTCGCTCTCAAATAAAATTTCTTTCTTTCTAGAGGAGGCCTGTGTCCTAGCTATGGGAACATTATAGGCTGATCATTTACCTCTTTGAGGAATGCAGCTGTGATTCTAACCTTATATTTTACCAACAGATAAAGGATGAGGGTAAAATGCCGCCTCTTCGGAACCCTTCACTGCTCATCGGGCAGAACGACCTCACATCACTATCGTATCTACACGAACCAGCTGTGCTCCATAACCTTAGAGTTAGGTAAGTAAATCATCATCATCATCATCTATTGTATAGAATCAAGTTTATCTAACTGAACAGACAGCTGTGCTGCTGGACAGTTTGTTGCGCTACTTCTCCCCAGCTAAAGCACTAGGAAGTGGTGAAGGGCAGGCGTTTTGGGGGACTGTCTTATGTAATTTTGACGTTCGAAAAGTGCCGATTCTCGGCCTAATTTAAATATCCGGCTCGAAGGACCAATGTTAGCGCGGGGAGCGAATTGAAAGTGGACTCTATAAATAGGCAATGGTTTAATGCCGTCTTAATATAACAAAATTATAACTTTCCCGGACAAACAGTAATTATTTAATTTGAGAGGAATTTCATCCGTCGCGGTGGAATCCGTAGAAACGGGCCTAGACGTGTCGCTGCCCCGCCGCGCCTCAGCTTGCCGATGACGAGTAGATCACGCAGCCTGCTCATGCAGACCGCGCGCAAGGTGTTGGGTTCGATTCCCAACAACTTTTGATTTTGATTTTGATCTACCAGCCGAAAGCAGCAGGTAGATTGTGATCACCCAAACCTTCCTCATGAATCACTCCGTCCATTGGTGTTCTCCACTCCATGCATCAACCGTATGAAAATCCGTTCGGTAGTTTTGAGTTTATCGGACAGACAGACATACAGACGCGTTGGGGGGACTTTTTAAAATATGTAGTAGTGTTGCCCTATAAAGAATTTGTAAAATTTTTGTTTTTAGAAGAATTTTGTTTTGTTTTATTTTATTTGTTTAAGAAGATTCTATTTTAGGGTTCCGTAGTCAACCAGGAACCCGTATAGTTTCGCCATGTCCGTCTGTCTGTCTGTCTGTCCGTCCGCGGCTTTGCTCAGAGACCCTTATTACTAGAATGCTCTAATTTGGCATGGGTATACAATACATATTAATCACGCCGACGAAATGGTAAAATAAAATCTTTAAAAAAATATTTTTTAGGGTACTCCCCTACACGTAAAGTGGGGATAATATTTTTTTTCTCGTTTGTAATTAATATATTACGCAAACGGATCCCTGAATCGAAAAATGGTTTTCACTAACCCGCAATATTTTTGAACGGCCTATCCAACGATGGGCCCCCCACCATGAGAAACGAGAAAAAAAATATTATCCCCACATATTATTAAGCGTTGAAGTGCAAATTTTTGTTAATGTCAAGTGCCCCCCGACCTTTTTTATTTTTGTGTGGGTAGTGATCAAATAACTTCTTCCGCTCTGGGCAGAGCGGGAGGGTGTGTCAGACTTCTACTGACTAAAACCCACCCGTGTACCTTCAGTTGCCTGTGTGCCAGGGCCACGGTATCCCTTTCGGACAAACCCGCAACCCTAGCAGCCACCGGTCCTAGTGGACCCCGTCAGTGCGTGCTGACATCTCTTTGAAGCGCGCGTGGAATACAACGCGCCGTCGACCCGGGCCTGGTCCTTACCGGCAGAAGGAGGTGACTACCTCCCATGCATTCTTGCAACGGACGCACGCATTGACGGACCCCGTCAATGCGTGCTGACATCTCTTTGAGCCCCCCCCCCGCCCCCCCGCCAGCTACAAGCTACAGTAGTAGTATATAATATAAAGAAGTTAAAAGGAATAATATATGTAGTAATAGCTTTACTACATACTTCCTTAGACCGAAATAAAAAATATAAATAATCCGCCCCCATAAAAGGGGATTTACTTCTTGTCATTTCAGGATAACTCGTGTCCAGTTTAATGATAACCCATTCGTTTCCGTACTATGTTCTACGTTCATGACGAAATCATGAATCATGTCACAGATAACGACTGATAACGTTTGTATTGCTACAATCATACAATAGTTATTGTATGTGAAATCTGTGCTCTGATTATTGTTATAGGAATGTAGTATTTGTTTGAGAGGTTCGTGGCTAAATAATGACAGTCGCACGGGTGATCTTCAAGGTAAAGCAGCGCTTGTTGAGGCTGGTTCGTGGATGGGTGACCATCCGTTACATACCGAGACCCCTCCATGCCTCGGAAAGAACGTTAAGTAATGGGGGCTCTATAATTTTTGTGGCTTATTCTACAAATCCCCCCTGAAAATCTCCCTTAGGAGGAAAAGTGGAATCTATAAAAACAGTCTAGAATTCACCCCTGATAATCCAGCTAAGGGGGGAAAACTAGAATTTAAAAAAAAAAAAAAACTTATTTCCAGATCCCCTGAAAGCAGGGCTTTAAATACCGGTAAATTTTCATAACGTTACCTTGTATTGACAGAGTTAACGTTATTATTAAAATAACGGTAATCGATTTAACGTTATTTATGCGACTATTAATTTTATCGCTATTTTAAACGGGTGAGATGTAAGTAGTGGGGCCTGAGGCGTGCGGCGCGGCGGGAGCCCGCCCTCGCATCTCTCTGATGCCGTGCCGATCAAAACGTTGCCTGAATCTGCATTAAGTCCGCCTCTGTACATGTTTTGTGCTTAAAGTATTAAATAAATAAATAAATAATCTGCCTGATTCTTACCCACAGAACGGCAACGTAGCTAAATTAACGTTAGTTATCGAATTTTCGTTAATGTTAATTAACGTTATATTACTGGTAATGTTATCAAGTAACGTTAAATTTTTGTAACGTTACTAGGTATTACATTGCTATTTAACGTTACGTAACGGTTATTATTTTGTTATTTGGTAACGTTAACAAGCCCTGCCTGAAAGTGAGTTTTTTACATTAGGGTTCAGTTTTCCCCAATCTATCAAGGGGGATTAGTGGAATAAGCCATTTTTCTTCTCACCAGATGGCGCCACTGTTGAGTAAGGTCCTGTCAGAACTTTTATTATATATTTTTGGATATGTTTAAGTACTCATTACTTCATAAAATGTTTATTTTATTACATTTTAAAATATCAAATGAATATTTACATTATAATGTTCCCAAAAATTGGCAAGCATGAAGCAGACAAATATTATTCTTAATCCAAGTGCTACGAAATTAGATCCTAAGGGCTCGTACACATGTAGGTCCGTTTTTACTGGATCCGTTTTAACGGATCAGAATTGGACCGGAGTGACATGATTACTGGATCCGGAATACTACTGTTTTGTGTGTGAACTCGCTCATCCAACTACATACACACATCAAAAAAAGTTTGCGATCACTTTGAAAAATCGAAATATTTTTTGTTAGATACGGTATTTGTTAGGTACGGTAGATTATATTATGATTCGGCTCGCCTGACTTAAACCCAATAGAGCACGCGTGGGATGCTATTAGGCGAACTGTTTGGAACCGTCAGCCACGTCCCCAGACAGTGCCAGAGCTCAGGGAAGCCGCTATTCAAGAATGGGACAGGTTACCCCTAGAAATGCTGGATAACTTGATTCTCAGCATGCCCAGGAGGATCACCGCATGTGTTCGAGCCAGGAGTTATATTGAATATAAACCTTTAATTATAAGAAATTAAAATTCGTATTTTTTTTTTTTTACTATGGGTTTGCTCTTGATCTTGGTCTAGGTCTGGGTGACAGAGACAAAGTCTACGATGGAGTGAGCTTACCCAGAAGAAGCCTGTTCACTCTCACTTTGAATAGATTAGGGTTGTATGCGTTCGGAAACAGACGCAGGCAGAGAGTTCCACTCCTTTGCTGTGCGCATTATAAAAGACGTTTGAAAACGCTTAGTGCGAGTTGGTGGAATATCAACTAGGTAGGGGTGGTAACTTGCACTGCGTCTAGATGTCCGATGGTAGAAGGGGGTCGGTGGAATGAGGTCGTGGAATGGATTCATTTAAATAAGTCACTCCACTCAAATCTGCGTAGTTTTTTCCTTAAAAGACCATCTCAGACGCTAATAAATAAATAAATAAATAATCTGCATGGTCCTCATATGGCCTGACCAAGACTATGTTTGGGGTTTAAAAAAGACTGACCTCTGTGATAGTTTCTATGCTTCTTCTCAGAGTAGTCTGACACTGACCTCATTTAGTTTTAAAACAAAAATAATTAAGTTTTGACGTGTAAATGTGTTTTTTGAACCAGTTTAGATAAATAAATATAATTTATCATTTAAAGAAAAAAAAAAAAGAAAGAAATATAGCGCAGTTTAAGAAAACATTAAAAAAAATACTGACAGGAAAAGCCTATTATAATGTTAATGAATTTTTAAATGATAAATCGCTCTGAATATACTGACTGAATCGATTCTATTTATTTTGAATCGCATGACTATTGACGTATTTAATTTAATATTGTTGTTAATTGATGATTTACTTATATTATTGTTCATTGTATCTTAATTTTCATATCCTATTGTCTTTCGACCTTATTTGTACACCAGCCATGGTCAAACATGTTGAGCCAAAAAAATACCTTGTTACACCTATAATAAGCATCATACCATGTATATCATCTACACATGTTTTTGCAAATAAATAAATCTGAATCTGAAAGGTAGGCCTGTCATATCTTTAAATCTTCATAGATAGATGTTTCCAAAAGTATTTCGTTACACAAATTAGGTACCTAGTGGTGGCTTAGGTCTATCAATTTCTGTCATGTCCTATTTGTTTCATCAGCACTTCGTCGAACGAAAACATTATAAGGAAACCTGCATGCTAATGCGTTGTCAAAATTCAAAAGAAGTTCCAAAAACACCCGTATCCAATACCATTTTCCGCATACCTAAAATTTCTTGCCCCTCAAAATATAATACGACACCATTTTTCGGCTTTCAAAAACTATTGTGAATAACTGGACAAGAATTTCACACATATTTAAAAACTCCGTAATTTTCATAATCTCCTAAGTACGTGCCACTTGTCCAAACACTGAATCATAATATATGGCATTGTTAGTTTATATATATTTGATACTTGTTTTCAAAATCTATCGTATGGTATTCGAGATAAAGCTCAAAATTGTTTGTTTTTCTAATGTGTACGAACTTATGAATGTGTAGGATTTGAGACAGATATGGGGTGGGGTCTAAGGATTTTTTTTTGAAGGTTTTTATACATAACATCACGCCTATATTCCCCGAAGCGTTACGCAGGTGTACTATCAGGGACATCCGAATCGGCACCTTTTCATACAAAATCCCGTGCTCACATATCTGTTTACCACCCCTTTTTGTGAAGATAATGAAAACAAAAAAAAAAAAAAATTGTTTAAAAAAAATATCAGGCTCTGTTACAATGATCAACAGATGTCTGACCACTTCGGCTGGATTTTTACATTTTTTTTTTCATTTATTAAAACAAGGGGCTCAGCAAAAATAGGATCCTGCGATGCTATTGGTTGATGATAGGTAAGCGTAACTATAGTGGCCGAGCGCTGCAAGAAAAAATAGTCCTTATGGTCCGATTTGGATGTCCCCCATAGTACCTTCCACGGTACGCATGAATGCTCAATAGCACGTGGGTCGTCATGGGTGGGTTATGTTAAACACATACAATCCCTAGCGAGTGTTCTAAGTGTCGGCGAGCGGCGCGGCGCGGGGAGCGTGCTTGTTTGCGGTGAGCGAGGCGTCGAGCGTGGCGTCGTAGCAAACTCCCCACAGCTTTCTTTGTTTAATTATTGAACTATAAAAATATATTAACCACACATTTTCTTCTAAATACATATCAATAATATTGTACGACCCCAACGCCATGATGAAAAATGTGACCGGCTCACACGAACGCTAAGCGTGCACTAAGGCCACTCGGCGAACACTCTTTCACCGCTTGCACGCGACTATACTATGTCCCCGATAGTACTTACGTTTCCCCAGTTACGTATAAGTCTCATCTAATAGGGGGCGATCCTATTGCCATCAACCAGGCACGAAACCAGAGGGCTGCTACCGAGAAATTCCTAATGGAACAACCCAATAAAACTGCCCTACCCGCGAATCGAACCCAGGATAAGATTCAATGTACAGTGGGCTGCACATGTGCAATTGGGTACCCTACAGTACAGTGGGCTGCATCAATTGGGTACCCCATTTGTATTAAAATTAGCTTTCAAGGGGGGTACCCACATCGTGACGCTGACTGTACTTACGATAGATACAAATACATAAAAAAATAAAAGAAGAAGATATATTTAATAAACAATTCGTTTTGTCCTCAGATTCTGCGACCGCAACGCCATCTATACATACTGCGGGATCGTGTTAGTTGCCATCAATCCTTACTACGATTTACCTATTTACGGTAAGTTATAATAATATATGATAATATATGATTATCAGAGATCGGAATAGGTAGAATTTATTTACCTAAACTTCTAGGAAGGAAGTAACATAGAGTGGATAGTCAGTTGTACACTCACCTGCAAAACTGCATGGATACCTTAGTGTCTATTTTCCAGTGAACGTTTGAGTTCAAATTTTAGAAAATAGAACTAGCTTTCGCTTTTCGCTTCACACGATTTTGTTTCTGTACTGTCCATGGATTTTTGCAGTCGACCGTACATATTCGTTTGTATGAAACTGACAGGTGTCAAAAACCATTCTCTCAGTAGAAGCAATATAATATCGTTTTTTAAGTCGTTGTTACAATACTATAAAGGATTGTGTATTTTTATGTTTGGTCCGCAATAAATGAGAATATAATTATACTAGCTTTTGTCCGCCCGCGTTGATGTCGGTTATCGCGTAAAAAAGTAGCCTATGTCTTTCTCCATATCCCAGGCTATATCTCTGCCAAATTTCATGACGATCGGTTCAGCGGTTTAGGCGTGAAAACGTAACATACAGACAGACAGAAAGACAGACAGACATATAGACAGACAGACAGAGTTACTTTCACATTTATAATATTAGTATGGATTGTGTGTATTTTTATGTTTGATCCGCAATAAATGAGAATATAATTATACTAGCTTTTGTCCGCCCGCGTGGATGTCGGTTATCGCATAAAAAAGTACCCTATGTCCTTCTCCATATCCCAGGCTATATCTTTGCCAAATTTCATGACGATCGGTTCAGCGGTTTAGGCGTGAAAATATAACATACAGAGAGACAGATAGACATGAGTTACTTTCACATTTATAATATTAGTATGGATATGGATACAGGGTTATTCTTATATCTTTATGTATATGCGAGAAACATAAACAGCCTTACAATAAAATATATTTAATTCTTCACCAGGTGATGAAACAATAATGGCGTATCGCGGTCAAGCGATGGGCGACTTAGATCCGCACATATTCGCTGTGTCTGAGGAGGCCTACACCAAGCTAGAGAGGGAGAGAAGAGATCAGAGTATTATTGGTAAGTTTTAGTTATTAATTTTAGTCTGTGCTAGGCCATATTACTAATGGAAGCGGCAGGGAGCCGGTGATTGGGCACGCCACAATTGTGGCGATAAGTCCCCTCTTTGAGGAGTGGCTAGAGAGGCGCTACGGCGTCCTCACCTTTCGCCTGACACGAGTCCTCACCGCACACGGGTGTTTCGGGAGGTTCCTGTTTTGGATTAGGCGGGAGGAAACGCCCGGGTGTTACAACTGTGTGGATCGCCCGAAGGACACGGTGGGCATACGGTAGAGGTCTGCCCGGCTTGGGCAGAGCACCGCCGTGTCCTCACGCAGGTGATCGGCGGCGGCGATCTCTCGCGTCCGGCCCTGGCCCAGACCATGGTGCGGAACAAGAGTGCATGGGAGGCAGTCACCTCCTTCTGCCGGTAAGGACCAGGCCCGGGTCGACGGCGCATTGTATTCCACGCGCGCTTCAAAGAGATGTCAGTACGCACTGACGGGGTCCGCTAGGACCGGTGGCTGCCAGGGTTGCGGGTTTGTCCGAAAGCGATACCGTGGCGCTGGCACACAGGCAACTGAAGGAACACGGGTGGGTTTTAGTCAGTAGAAGTCTGACATACCGTTCCGCCCAGAGCGGGAGAAGTTATTTGATAATTTAAATTCATTAATTTAAAAAAAAAAGGTGCTAGTAAATGGTTTAATTAAAATAAATGCTATGACTTTGAGTTTAAAGTCAGTTTTTACATCTTAATTTAAAATAAAAACTTATTTGTTTTATAGTGAGCGGTGAATCCGGCGCCGGTAAGACAGTATCAGCTAAGTACGCGATGCGTTACTTTGCGGCAGTTGGCGGAAACGCCAGCGAGACGCAGGTCGAGCGGAAGGTGTTAGCTTCCAGTCCTATCATGGAGGTAAGATATCATTTAGACTCCTATGCCTATAGCGAGCGGTGGTAAGACGGTATCAGCTAAGCACGCGATGCGTTACTTCGCGGCAGTGGGCGGCAATGCAGCGAGACGCAGGCCGAGAGGAAGGTGTTAGCTTCCAGTTCTATCATGGAGGTAAGATATCATTCAGACTCCTATGTCTATAGCGAGCGATGGTAAGACGGTATCAGCTAAGCACGCGATGCTTTACTTCACGGCAGTGGGCGGCTACGCTAGCTATACTCAGGTCGAGCGGAAGGTGTTAGCTTCCAGTCCTATCACGGAGGTAAGATATCATTCAGACTCCTATGCCTATAGCGAGCGGTGGTAAGACGGTATCAGCTAAGCACGCGATGCGTTACTTCGCGGCAGTGGGCGGCAATGCAGCGAGACGCAGGCCGAGAGGAAGGTGTTAGCTTCCAGTTCTATCATGGAGGTAAGATATCATTCAGACTCCTATGTCTATAGCGAGCGATGGTAAGACGGTATCAGCTAAGCACGCGATGCTTTACTTCACGGCAGTGGGCGGCTACGCTAGCTATACGCAGGTCGAGAGGAAGGTGTTAGCTTCCAGTCCTATCATGGAGGTAAGATATCATTCAGACTCCTATGCCTATAGCGAGCGATGGTAAGACGGTATCAGCTAAGCACGCGATGCGTTACTTCGCGGCAATGTGCGGCTTTGCTAGCGATACGCAGGTCGAGAGGAAGGTGTTAGCTTCCAGTCCTATCATGGAGGTAAGATATCATTCAGACTCCTATGTCTATAGCGAGCGATGGTAAGACGGTATCAGCTAAGCACGCGATGCTTTACTTCACGGCAGTGAGCGGCTACGCTAGCTATACGCAGGTCGAGAGGAAGGTGTTAGCTTCCAGTCCTATCATGGAGGTAAGATATCATTCAGACTCCTATGTCTATAGCGAGCGGTGGTAAGACGGTATCAGCTAAGCACGCGATGCGTTACTTCGCGGCAGTGTGCGGCTTTGCTAGCGATACGTAGGTCGAGAGGAAGGTGTTAGCTTCCAGTCCTATCATGGAGGTAAGATATCATTCAGACTCCTATGCCTATAGCGAGCGATGGTAAGACGGTATCAGCTAAGCACGCGATGCGTTACTTCGCGGCAGTGTGCGGCTTTGCTAGCGATACGCAGGTCGAGAGGAAGGTGTTAGCTTCCAGTCCTATCATGAAGGTAAGATATCATTCAGACTCCTATCTCTATAGTGAGCGCTGGTAAGACGTTACAACTTTACGCCTTTAAAAATACCTTTATTTTGTTCCCAGGCAATAGGAAACGCAAAAACAACCCGCAACGACAACTCGTCCCGTTTCGGCAAGTTCATAGAGATTCACTTCGACAACGTGTACCGGATATCCGGTGCGAGCATGCGCACCTACCTTCTGGAGAAGTCGCGCGTCGTGTACCAGAGTGCGGGGGAGAGGAACTACCACGTGTTCTACCAACTGTGTTCTGCTGCCAGGCAAATGCCTGAGTTACAACTAGGTAGGTGTTTTTTTTTTTAATAATTTGACCAAAAATATCGCTGTTGACTATGGAATTTAGTATTCAAAAAAATACCAGCCTGTATAAAAATATCAACCCGTATAATTTATGCAACCTTGTATAAAAATCACCCTGTATAAAAAGCTATCCTGTATCATTATTCCATCCTGTACAAGATATGCAGAATGGTATTTTTATTCCTACTTTGACATGTGTACTATCAGGGATATTCGAATCAGTTTGCTTTCAAAACAATCCCGTGCTCACGGGTGTCCACGTCTGTTTACAGCCCCTTTTTACGACTACCAATAAATAGTAGATTGTTATATAAGGGGCTAAAATGACCCATTTATACGAGGTAGTTTTACCCGAAACCTAGAAATAGAAACCGAGTTTTATTGGGTTTTTAGCGCCGTGTGTTACACTCTACTTTTCACTACGATTGTGAGAAAATAAAATAATCTAATTTAATATTAAAAATAAATTACGGCCACTAATTCAATTTGCAAATTAGAGAAAAATTCTAAAGAATTCGCGCCAACGTCTTTTTTTTAATTTCTTCTGTAGCCGCAACAACGCAATGCACGCATTTTACCAAAGACATCGCCGCTTCTAGTTCCATTAAAAAAAAAACAGACGAATATCCATACTTCCATACTAATATTATAAATGTGAAAGTAACTCTGTCTGTCTGTCTGTCTGTATGTTACGTTTTCACGCCTAAGCCGCTGAACCGATCGTCATGAAATTTGGCAAAGATATAGTCTGGGATATGAAGAAGGACATAGGCTACTTTTTTACGCGACAAATGACATTCACGCGGGCGGAGCTGCGGGCAAAAGCTAGTAAACAATAAAAATAAAAAATAAACTTTTTCCCGTAGAAGTAAATCTGGTATTTTTTACTCAGTCTGGTACGATACAATGACGGCCTTTTTGAGCAAGAGGAGGGAAAAATAAATTTGTTTGAATACATTTCTCAGGCTCTGTTACGATGATAACAGATGTCTGACCACCTGGGCTGGTTTTTTGACGGTCTTTTTTTTATTTACAAAAACAAGGGGCTCGGCTAAAATCTGATGCTGCGATACTATTGTTTGACGAGCGTAGGTAAGCGTTACTATAGCGGCCGAGCGCTGCAAGCAAGAATATTCCTTATGGTGGTCCGATTTGGATGTCCCCCATAGTACCGTCCACGGTACGCATGAATGGTCAATAGCACGTGGTTTGGTTAGAAAGAAAAGATGGAACAAAATACATTTATTTGCGCTCTGAACATGACGCAAAGAAAAAATAATAAACCAATAACCCTGTATACGGTACATATGGCAAAAAAACAATTTTTAACATTTTTGTTTGTCTGCCTGTTTGTTCCGGCTAATATCCGAAACCGCTGGACCGATTTTGACGGGACTTTCATTGGCAGATAGCTGGAGTTATAAGGAGTATCTTAAGATATTTTTCTACACAGGCAAAGCTGCGGACAACAGCGAGTTTGAAATAAATGCTTTAAGTTTGAAGTACGCCGCCGTAAATATGGCACATCGAATCGAACAATCACCATTTTAAAATTAATAATACTGAAAGATTACAAAATGTTTGAATTTCAGTTAATCCATACTTAATATTAAGCGTTAAAGTAACTATGTCTGTCTGTTACGTTTTCACGCCTAAACCGCTGAACCGATCGTCATGAAATTTGGCAGAGATATAGCCTGGGATATGGAGAAGCACATAGGCTACTTTTTTACGCGATAACCGACATCCACACGGGCGGAGCCACGGAAAAAAAGAAAGTTATAAATAATTTATTGTTTGTTGCAGATCATCAAGAATCGTTCCACTATTTGAACCAAGGCGGCAGTCCAAATATAGACGGTGTTGATGACCTCAAGACTTTTAATGAGACGAGAAGTGCTCTCACCACATTAGGTAAGTTGTATGTTAAAATCTATTAATTTGGCAAGAAATATCACTTGCCATCGTGCAAAGTTCCAGTGTAAGCTGATCTGGCATTGTATAGGATTTCCGTATAATGAGAGGTCAGCTTATTCTGGATATGTATAAGTTGATATGTAGCCGTGTGTACATAATATATTGTTACGAGCTTGCGGTTCGTGACAGTAAAAACTGCCGATTTAAAAACCAAAAATGACACTTTAATTAAACAACACTGATTACAACTCAATCACACTAATTATAAAACTCAAATGCACTACTGATCACTCTAAAGTCGCAATCGAAGATCGCTTGATCGCTTGTTCGCTTCGACTGTCCCGGGTCGCGGTCCATACCGGCCTTATATAGTCCTTAGATAGTTCCAGAACCTTCTACTGTAGAAACATCTAGAATGTTCGAGTACATAACGGCCCCGACTGACCAGATGTCGAAAGTTCTAGAAAGTTCTAGCATCGAATTTTCTAGAAGAATCTCGAGTCTACTAGTTCTGCTACTCGATACTAGATGGCGCTAGTGGTACTGTACCAGGCATTAATTCTGGCGCGCAAGAATATATATATTTTTGTAATTAATGAATGGCATGTATTTAACGCGGCGACAATCTAATCTGATTTAGGGTTTTAAAAATAATTAAAATGGGTAGCAAAAATAATAGGTTGGCAGTTTACAGTGAAGTAACATTTTAATTATAAAGTAGCTTTGTTTAAATTTAAATTGGCAGTGATTTTTTCTGTTAATTTTTTGGTGTAGCAACTGAATTTATTGTTAGGCGACAACTTGACGGCGGTTAAAAAGTAGAAAATAGGCTTTCATAAATTATACAATGAGGTTGTTTATACCTCATTGTATAATTTATGAAAGCCTATTTTCTACTTTGATAATTAGACAATGGTAAAAACATTTCTGCTAGCAACTTGAAAGTAGCGCTCGCCGGCCGCTGCCGCGGGACCGCTCGCTACGCTCGCTCGGCTCGCGCGTGGTTGGTCACAGTTTTAACCTAACCTAACCTAACCTTGTTAGTGGTTCCGTTACCGCTCTATTAAAGAAAATAGTAATAGTTGGTAATATATTATCTTTGCCACCCTACTAACATTATTAGTCGCCAAGTCATTATTTATAGCTCCTCGCCTAATATTTTATTTGACTGGTATAGTTCATTTGCTACCTAAACGCAGCTGCTAGTTTTTAGTTTTTATAACACCTTTAATTTTGAACCTTACATAATATAATAGTCGCGAAAATATTTAATCGCTGGCAAGTTATTTTATTTGTTGCAAACATTTAGTCGACTTTTAAGTTATTAGTCACTCGGAAAATAATAAGCTTTAATGAATTTATCATTTTCAAATTTTGTAATCTGGTGTAAATTTTATATGGGTGTATTCCTGAAATAAAAATGATTTGATAATTCATACATTTTACTTGCACTGATATCGTATCGGCATCCGGCACCAACATCGTATCGGAAAATCTGAAAACGCTCTCATACATTTTACTTGCCCCGATATCGTATCGGACAGTCTGAAAACACTTAGGAATAAATAATGGGGTATGAGAGATTTTGTAAAAAAAAAAAAACATACTTTCATATTTATTCCTCAGATGAAAGTTACAGCTCGTTTTTTTTTTTTTTTTTTTTGTTAAATAGTTTTGTAAATACAATATGCCTTAGATCCGATTTATACCACGCGCAAAATGATCCTTGTAATTTTTACGTGAATCGCGCGTATCTCAGTATGTAGGTAATGGATTCTTACTTTGCTCGTAACATCAAACAGCTAGATGTTTTACGTTACACGCATGCTGTGCACGCGCGGCGCATATTAGCTGCGTGTATTAATTTGTTTGACAACGTGGGTCTACGTTTCCACTGGAGTACACGAATATGACCCACGACTATGTATAGCGTGGCACGGCGCACGGAGAGGCTACGCACGTGCCACTGCAATCCACGGACACGGGCTTCACTGCCGTTCACACTGGGTGTGGGGAGGTGTGCGATAAGTGAGCTGTACATAGTCGTGGGTCATATTCGTGTACTCCAGTGGAAACGTAGACCCACGTTGAGCTATGTAACCGCCTATTCGAGAAAGCCACGCACGTATCAATGTCGTCAATTCATGCGTAGTCTCTCCGTGGGTTGCAGTGGACACAACCACATAAATTTTCTTACAAAGCGAAGCTTAATACACGTGCGTAGCATCTCCGTGCACCGCGGTGGGCCCGCGCCTTTAGGGCCAGGTGAAGACGTAAAACTGTGTACTCACCACGGGCAGTAAAAAAGAAAGCCCTCTATCGCATATTTACAACCCTCGCCTGCGGCTCGGGTCACAAATACCTGCAATTTCGAGCTTTCTTTTACAGCCCTTGGTAAGTAATGTACTATTCTACACTAATATTATAAAGAGGAAAGATTTGTACCTATTTTTGTATGTTTGTAATGAATAGGCTCATAAAGTACTGGGCCGATTTAAAAAATTCTTTCACCAATAGAATGCTACATTCTTCCAATTTGACATAGGCTACATTTCATTTTGAAAAAAATTAGGGATCCTTGGTAAAATTTGAACAATGTAACCGAAGGTGTAGAAAAATGAGTCTTAAAATGATAATTGTCTACCCCGTGCGAAGCCGGGACGGGCTGCTAGTTAGTACATAATAAAAAGGTATCGTTACTTACTGGCCTTTCTTGATCTTCATAGGAGTATCAGAAACAGAGCAGCGCGACATGTTCACGATCCTGTCCACTATCCTGCACCTCGGTAACGTGGAGCTGAGCGCGTGCGACCCTGACGCGCCTGGAGATGATGATAATGATGGCGCTTATATTAGTGTGAGTAACTACGTGTTGTAGAGTATCCGAAACAGAGCAGCGCGACATGTTCACGATCCTATCCACTATCCTGCACCTCGGTAACGTGGATCTGAGCACGTGCGACCCTGATGCGCCTGGAGATGATGATAATGATGATGGCGATTATATCAGTGTGAGTAACTACGTTTTGTAGAGTATCAGAAACAGAGCAGCGCGACATGTTCACGATCCTATCCACTATCCTGCACCTCGGTAACGTGGATCTGAGCACGTGCGACCCTGATGCGCCTGGAGATGATGATAATGATGATGGCGATTATATCAGTGTGAGTAACTACGTTTTGTAGAGTATCAGAAACAGAGCAGCGCGACATGTTCACGAGCCTTTCTACTATCCTGCACCTCGGTAACGTGGAGAAGAGCGCGTGCGACCCTGACGCGCTAGGAGATGATGATAATGATGATGGCGCTTATATTAGTGTGAGTAATTACCTGTTGTAGAGTATCAGAAACAGAGCAATGCGGCATGTTCTCGATCCTTTCTACTATCCTGCACCTCGGTAACGTGGAAATGAGCGCGTGAATTCAAATTTGAAACAATGATGACGCCAAAATTATGGCCAGTATGTCGGCTTCAAAACTGCGTAAAACCTTTTTTTGGCTTTTAATTATTTTGATGTCTTTAGACCTTTATATATTTTAGAGTTTTTTTTTTATGTTTGTTACCTCAGAATTCCGTCGTTTATAAACCAAATTGAATTATTTTTTTAAACAAAAAGTATTTTAATAAAACAAGTATACTAAAAGATCAATAATTAAATTATCTTTAAAAAGGTGAAGATTTCAGAAAAATACGCTTAATAGTTTTTGCGTGATTCTCAGTTTTTTGTCCGTGTAAGACATAATTTTACAAATTAATTTCACTATGTAATATAAACATAATCTGAAATATTCATATACTAAGTTATTAAGAGAATGCTCTTATTTAACATATATTTTCTCCAAATCATTAACACTACTCGATTAGACGTGATCTTCAGTATAAAATCATTAAAAGTCTGTTACTCGTATTGTTGCCTTAATTTGATCTTGTAAAACCATACCTCAAAAATACCCTAGCAATAGATCTGTACCCACTTCTACAGACAGTCAAGTATTGCAAGAATACTGTTGTTGTTTTTAATTAAACCATACTATGTGTCTTTTTTTGTAGTCGAACGACAAACATCTTGACGTCGTGTGTTCGCTCCTCGGCATATCTAAAGCGGAGTTGTCTCGCTGGCTCACACATAGAAGAATAGCGTCTGCGCATGAGGTAATTATTATTTATTCTTAATGTTTTATTAATTTACGTAGCCGTTTTGTTAGATTTTTTAGAAGGAAAAGTAAATAAGGTATTTACTCAAGCGCATGATTCGCCCCGCTCTCCCGACGTTATTCGAACGCAAAGAAAGCTCCATTGAGCTAAAAAAAAAAGTTTAAGTAATCTTCAAAATATAGATCGCAGTGTTTAAAATATTATACACCGTGGCATTTTAACCGTCTTACAACAGCAGCCCACTTCATGTATCCAATGACTACTAATCATTCATAACAAAAAATATCAAAATAAAAACCATTTCAATCATTTAAAAAAAAAATTGTATTAAATAAGTATGACGCATGACGCAATTTGAAACACCCTGTTACGAACGCCGTCCGAGCCATATATTCCAAGGGCGGCGCGGAATGAAGCGGCGACATCTTTATCAGAGTTCATTCACCCTAGTGTAAAAATGTGTTTCTTACTATTGCAACCTTAATGTTCTCGGTATGTATGTAGTAGTTTGTAAGGATATTTAACCCAAACTAAGTTGTGTAAGATAGATACGAGTAGGTATATACATACTAAGTACAGATTATTAAAAGAGGTACGATTTATGTTACAAACATATGGCCGATTTGAATAACTGATAAATTTGTTTTCGTTCGACAGATAAAAATTTGACTCAGGTACCTACCTACATTAAATCCAGAATTTCGATCTCTAACCTGGCAAATAACAAAACAAAAGATACTTAATGAAATTGGCAGTACGTAAATTGTAATTGGAATCAACTGAATTATTTACACTAATTACTAATTACGTATTTAAAAATGATCACTTTTTATTTACACATGCAAGTAGTTAAGCTTTACCTGTGCGCGGTGTCGTTCAAAATAATCCAAAATGTTCTCTTCGAGAACAGGTGAAAATCGTGGGCGGCCCCGAGCTTGCGCATGTGGTGGGGTGCGAATCTGGCCGTGATCAATCATCGATGTAATGCTGCTAAAATCACTTGCGGGTTGATTACACCTTGGTTGCGTAACATGTCCACGACCTCATTCCACCGGCCCCCTTCTACCATCGGACATCTAGACGCACTGCAAGTTACCACCCCTACCTGGTTGATATTCCACCAACTCGCACTAAGCGTTTTCAAACGTCTTTTATAATGCGCGCAGCAAAGGAGTGGAACTCTCTGCCTGCGTCTGTGTTTCCGAACGCATACAAGTTCATACAACCCTAATCTATTCAAAGTGAGAGTGAACAGGCTTCTTCTGGGTAAGCTCACTCCATCGTAGACTTTGTCTCTGTCATCCAGACCTAGACTAAAGTCAAGAGCAAACTCATAGTAGAATAAAAATAAAAAAAAATGTCGAGATTATTAGGCGCAGCGTATAATCTCCTTGATTCCCGTAAATTGTCACCACTTATTGCGTTCAGGAGTACCATGTGTAGGTACTCGATATTCGAGAATTGATAGTTCCTATCACTAATTGTGAAGTAGGTAGGTACCTAATCACTCTTTGCGCTTAATAAGTAGCGATCGCGAACAAAACGGTCGATAACCGGTAGCGCGCGTGCACGCGCGCACTTCCACTTCCGGTATTCGGACGCAACTGAGACACTGTGAGAGTGACCTTCACCTAATTTTTTTGTGAAAGGGGTGGGGGCGTGGCACGCGCCGCATAGCGTTAGAACTTCTCATTGGTTGACAGTCCACGTGGACTGTGCTTGATTGGCTTACGATAATTTTGTCTCATAGAAAATGGAGATGGAATGATCTACTCGCTCGTGCGCTGGGTAGGTATGTTCTACCGTTTAATACGTAAACATTATAAACAGGATGTTCATAATTCTAATGCATTATTTATTTTTCTGTGCACCTATTATCTTAATTAATGGTAACAAATTTTTAATCACGCCTAGAGGTATTTTATGTCGGATACATTGAGTGGACTTTCTTTGTAAGACGACTAAAATGCCACAGTGTATACTAAAAACCACAGAAGCCTTTGATGGCTTATATATGGCTAGTGAGTTCGAAAAAATATATCTAATACAGTGTGAGTCTTTATAATGTGCACATATCGAAATGAGGGAATCTATGCTTAATTTTATCTACGGAAAAAATACAAAAAAAAAAAACTAAAGTATTTTTTTTATGTTTTATTTCAAAAATTCTCAATAAGACCCCCTTATTGAGAATTTTTACAATTATTCTAAAAAACGTAGAAAAAAAAAATATTTTTGCTAAAAAAACATGTTTTTTTTCAATTGAGGGTAGTTTTTTCCCCAATTTTTATTTTATGAGGACACCTAATTACTTCCAATCATTATGGAGTTTGTTTCATCGTGATAGATCATTTAGTTTAAAAGTTACACCGTTTTGCAATGGGAACTATTTTTTTTTTTAATTCCATAAAAAATAAAATAAATATTTAGATTTTTTTATATATTTTTGCCGTTGATAAAATTAAGCATGGATTCCCTCATTTCGATATGTGCACATTATAAAGACTCACACTGTATAGGTTGGTACTACAAAGAAACAAATTTAGATGGTAAGTTTGTAAGTTTTAGAAACCAATAATGCTTCAATTCTCCTATTTCTTCAGGTAATAGTATCCCGCATGGACGTTCAAAGAGCGTCATTTGCCCGAGACGCGCTCGCTAAGAGAATGTACGGCGAGTTGTTCGCGTGGCTGGTACACGCCGTCAATAGAGCGCTGGACACTGGACACGCTAAGAAACATTTTATTGGTAAGTTTACTAATCAGCATGGCAGATACGGTGGCAAGAAGGGAATCATCGTTTTAAAAGAGTAACCGTGGAGTTTCTTGCCGGCTCTTCTCCATAGGAAACGACAAATTGGAACCGTGCACCTAGCTTCTGACGTTTCTTAAGTGCCCATGTAGGTTTATGTGAAATAAAATATATTTTGATTTTGATTTTGAAGGAATTCTCATGAAAACGAAGCACTGTTATTATTGGACCAACTCTGAATTATGAGAAAAAATATTAGCTGTTCCATACAAAAGTAGTATTGCACTAACATGATCGAAATGTATGGAAGAGCAGCTTGTAAGACACCTAAAAGTCAAAATAAAGCACAAGAAATAAATAAATAACCGCGTCTGTGGTCTAGTGTTAAGACCACCTGTCTCATACTCTCACGGCAAAATTTTCTGCTCGGTTTGGTTAGTGGTAGGGCTTGTTTCAAGTCCTGTGGTTGAGGATTTCAGTTGAAGCTCGCTTCCACCTTCGGCCTTATGATCCTTTACCATCAAATGAGATGAAGGCCGAGAAGCTCTTGACCTTGGTTGCAGATACAAAATAAAGAAAAACCGGCTAAGTGCGTGTCGGACCACGCACAATGAAGGGTTCCGTACTTGGAAAGAATATATCCTAAGAACAAACTTAACATTGTAGTTGGTAAACATAATCTCCCATACATTCCAACTGCAAATGTAAGTTTGTACGCACAATATCGAGAGATTTACCATGTTATTTTAAGACCATAGACTTCTTATAGATTATCCTGTAATCTATAAGTATATTCTGTATTTTTTTCAAAATTTTAGGTTCAGTAGTTTTGGAGATAAGGCGGGGGGGAATGGTAAATTTTCGTCTATTTTCACTTATAACTTTAAAACAATTTATTTTAAAATTATAAAAAATATATATTTGAAACCCTCATAGTAAAGCTCTTTCATTTGATATGTCACACGGTACAGTTTGCAAAACTATTTTTTTTAATTTTCTTGTTTGCCCCCCAAAACCGACCCCAATATTCTAAATTCATTTATTTACGGTTCACGTCCGTGTTTGGGTCACTCAAATTGGTATTCCAAATTTCAACTTAATCGGTCCATTACATTCGGAGCAAATTGACTGTGACAGACGGACAGACAGACAGACAGACAGACACACACGAGTGATCCTATAAGGGTTCCGTTTTTTCCTTTTGAGGTACGGAACCCTAAAAACCTGGGGAAAATATACGTCACATCCGCGCAATACGAACATCGCTCGGTATAATGCTGCGACTCATTTGCAAAACTCGAATCTTCAGTAATAACTCTAGGTATAGCCATATCTTCATACTGAAGGTACTTTGAAGTGCTTTAAGGCCCAGATATATGCCAGTGACCTTGAGTGGTTAGCTTGCGTGTTCTGTACTGAGTTCACGCAACGCTTCGTACGTCCAGCCAGTAATAGGACTCGCCCATCCACGAACGCTGTCCCAAATAAGACGCATTATTAATTTATTATACATAAAACAAAAGGTATTTTAATAAAACATGTATACTAAAAGATCAATAATTAAATTATCTTTAAAAAGGTGAAGGTTTCAGAAAAATACGATTGATAGATTTTGCGTGATTCTCAGTTTTTTATCCGCGTTAGACATAACTTTACAAATTAATTTCACTATGTAATATAAACATAATCTAAAATATTCACATATTAAGTTATTAAGAAAATGCTCTAATTTTACATATCGCTGGTTTGCGAGAATATCGACGTAATTCAAAATTCTGTCAAATTGAACACTGTATGCCAAACGATCATACCATCTTTAATATTTTATCGTGAGCGGCACATTTTCCTTGAATCAGTAAAGTCAAACCTTCAATAAATCATTTACCTACCTACATTTCATTTTTTTTATGCACATAAACATTTATATAGAAATTTAAAAATGACATTCTCTAAATAAAAATAATTGAAAATTTATTTATTTAAATATTTCTTATATAATCTAGTTTTAAAGTAAATCAAGATAATTAAAAATAAATTAACCTAAACTAAATAAAACTAATGACAAAATGAACTAAAATATGGCGTCGAAAAATTCCTCCGAATCGCTGTCGACTGTTAATGTACCCAAGAAAAATTTCTCTAAATTCAATCATTTTTAGTTACGTAATTATTCTCGCAAACCAGCGATATATTGTTTCCAAATCATTCACACTACTCGTTTAGACGTGATCTTCAGTATAAAATTATTAAAAGTCGGTAATCGTCACATTAAATTTTAGAGGTATGAGGAACAGGGTGTAAAGTTCACTCATACTTTAAGAGTAAAGGGAGGATCCTCCGACCAGACGGGTATTGTGTCTCGTGGGCAACTGCCCAACGCAACGGTTGATGTCGGGATGTTGTATATATGCTAGTCGCGCGGTAAACTCTGATAGCGCGAAGCAGGATTTGTGACGTCAGGTTTTTGATGCGTAGTTCGCATGTGGCGTTGTTGATACCGCCACAAAATCATTGATTCTCTCACAAATTAGCGTTTATAGCGTATTTGAATCATTGTCCCCAGGTGTCCTCGACATCTACGGTTTCGAGACCTTCGAGATCAACTCGTTCGAGCAGTTCTGTATAAACTACGCGAACGAGAAGCTACAGCAACAGTTCAACTCACACGTGTTCAAATTAGAGCAGGATGAATATATTAAGGTAAGTTTTAACTAATGTCAGAAGTCTGACGGCACGGTTGGCGCAGTGGTTAAGCGATTGACTACTGCGTTGCGTGTCGCGGGTTCGATTCCCGCACGGAACAAATATTTGTATGATCTACAAGTAGTTGTTCCGGGTCTGGCTGTTTGTGTATGTGAGTTTAAATGTTTGTAAACGCACCCACGATACAGGAGAAATTCCTAGTGTGGGGCAACGTTAAAAAAAAACCTGTGGTGGCTTGTAGGGTGTTGGAAGAAATGACGAGCGTTTTTCAAGTTGAAGTTAGAAGTTTTTATAGGATAGTTAAGACTTACAGTTTCAATTATAATAATGTCCCACTGCTGGGCAAAGGTCTCTTCGCATACAGAGAAGGCACGAGCATTGATCACCACGCTTGCTCAAGACGGGTTGGCGATTTCAGACTTATATTAACTATAAGTCCAGGTTTCCTGACGATGTTTTTCCTTCACCGATGTCAGTAATGTCAAAGATAAACTCAGAAAGTACATATGAATTGATAAAGTCACATTGGTACTTGCCCAGATTTGAACCCACAACCTCATGCATGAGAGGCGAGGCCTTAACCAACGGGCCATCATGGTTTCAATTATATAATTATATAATTGCATAGCACAGGTGGGAGTAGTACTGTGTACTATAGAGCTACCATTTACCGGGTAATATGTCTTTTATTGACTTGAATGTGCCCTGGCGGCTGAGAGTATGTCATGCTCACTCAAATGTCTCGCTGGTGGTGGCGTGTGTGTTGGATCATTAAGTTCCCTTCAAAATGGTTGAGCTAAATGGTGCTGATCCATGCGTCATGTTCGTGAACGGGCGCCGTCAGTTGGGACTGGTCATCTCTTGACTGCCAGGGCTTATTTTAATTTTTGAATTGTTTCTATAACGGACGCTTCTAACGTGCACGTCTTTCTACAGTGTTCTCACATGTATAACTTCAACATGAATGATGTAACCCATATTTTGTAACAATATTTTGTTTTAAAAGAGTGTCCGTGGAATTAGTTGCCCGTTCTTCTCCATAGGAACCTACTACGCTTTGGAATGGGCAACTAGCTTCATCTTTCTGTCTGACCGACCCCTTGACAATTCAATAGTGCCTGTAATTGGTTTATTTGAAATAAATGCTTTGAGTTTGAGGTATAAGAAGCACTAGATAGATTCATGAATCAAGAATTAGAAGGAAAACTTTATTTTTATAGGTAAGCTCGGTTGCAAAACGTAATCAAAGATTTATAACGATTAGCGCGTGCATTCGTAGTTGGTGTAGGCTAACGACTGGCGCGGATGACCTAGCGATCGCTGTTTAAGGCTCCGTGCACGAAAAAAACTCTTTTTTGTCAATTTCTTATCTCATTGTGAGAAAACTTGAAATAATCGAAACATTAAGCCTGTGTAACTATAAAAGTACAGTTTTCATGGTGCTAAACCATTCGTACGAGTATCAGTCACAGCAGCTGTTAATAGTTTCATCATTTTTGTGCTCTCCAAAATATAGTTTATTTCGCCGTTAATGTACTTAATGAAGATATTGTATAATCATTAAATAAAATTTTGATTATATTTCAAGGATAGCTGAAGACTAATTCGTGATTTTTAAATTTCTTGATATGATTTGCTAAATAATAGAAAAAAATATATTACTGACGGGGTTTAAAACAAAAAGAAAAGGTTTTTTCAATATTATTTTTCTGCTATATTTTGTATGGAAGTTGAAAAAAGTGGTTGAGCCACATGCAAGTATGTAGACCATAATTATAATGATATTGATGATGTTTATTAATGTTCAAAATCAAAAGTAGTTTCTTATAGAATGATGATCAAATGTCAGTCTCGCGTCATTTTTTGGAAAACTTGTTGCGATTTACCGTGAATACTTAATTTATTTGAAAAATCCCTTTCAGCCACATGCAAAAAAAAGAACACGACTTTTCAAATCACAAATAATTTTGTTTAAATTATTTTTCCCTTTCTCACAAACAATGAACAAAATTGATCAAAATCAGTCGATTTCGTGCACGGCCCCTTAAAGACACCGCTGACGTGCGGGCACGTCCGGTACGCGGGCGCAGGCGGTGAGGTACATATATCGCGCGGCCGACGAAGGTGCGGGCTACGTGCGCTCCAAACAAGTGCGTCCTCTGATCACGGACGGTGCCACAAACTTATTCAGAGTTTTATTGATAAAAATTGCTCATTTCTGTTAGTTGAACATATCTTATTTCCGGGGTTCCAAATCTTTTCAGCTAGACTCATTAAAATAATCCAGCTAGTCTCTATATTCCTTCCACTGAAATAATGCTTTTTTTGACACCTGTCAGTTTCATACAAACGAATAAGTTTTTTGGGAATTTAAACTGTATTAGTTTCGAATTTTTCGTTGAGCTACACGATTACTGAAAAATGCTTGCACTGACTGGACAGGTCCACTCAAAATTGTGTGGTTCTTTCCTCAAAAGACCATTTCAGACACGGATCTACATGGTCCTCACATGATCAGGGCCTCAAGTCTGCTATTACAATAGTGTCAGAATGGTCTATCATAGATTTCGTAATTGTTGATTTTGACAAGTTTGGTAATCTACTAATATAATGGCGTCATTATGACTTTCCAATGGTCAGCCACTGACACTCCATTGAAAGAATTTGTAATCTCGTACATAATGACAAATTAAACTTCCTACTAAACTTCCTACTTCCTACTACTTCAGATTGCTTAAAACACTAATAAATAATATGTAAAAATATAAATAAATTAAATCTGGAATGAATAAATGTTCAAAATGCCATTGTAATACAATTCTATTACGAGACCATTGACCGACCAATGATCGACCATTATGAATTTAGCAGATTACGAACCTTTAGCAAAATGACAATGGGATCGTGTTGGAGTGACGAATTTATAAAAATAGTAGACTTGGGCCTCTGACCAAGATTATGTCTGGACTTTAAAAGAGACAGACCCCTGAGTTTGTTTCGCCATTTCTTCTCAGGGGTAGTCAGATAGGAAATTTCGACTCCATCTAGCTTATTTTTTAATATTTTATTTTTAATATGAAGTAAAAGTGATTCGGATATCCTATTTACAGAATAAATAATTTCATTTCATTTCTTGTACAACTGTCAGGTGTCAAAAACGCATTTTCTCGGTGGACGGAATATAGCTAGATTATTTTATACAAAGAAAACTCCAGAATGATTTACTGCAAAAAAATAAAAATTTTTTGCTTGGCTAGGAAAAACAGTACGTAATGAGATTCTTCAATATTAATAAACTCTTTTCAATCCAACATTTTATTTTTCAATTCAATTTTTTTTTTTTTTTTTATTCTACTTTGAGTTTGCTCTTGACTTTAGTCTAGGTCTGGATGACAGAGACAAAGTCTACGATGGAGTGAGCTTACCCAGAAGAAGCCTGTTCACTCTCACTTTGAATAGATTAGGGTTGTATGCGTTCATAAACACAGACGCAGGCAGAGAGTTCCACTCCTTTGCTGCGCGCATTATAAAAGACGTTTGAAAACGCTTAGTGCGAGTTGGTGGAATATCAACTAGGTAGGGGTGGTAACTTGCAGTGCGTCTAGATGTCCGATGGTAGAAGGGGGCCGGTGGAATGGAACGTGGAGTTCATGGGCACACTCTCCGAAGTACAATCTGTAGAAGATCGACAAGCAGGCAACCTTGCGGCGATGAGCCAAGCTATATATTTATTTAAACTTCTCAGACATAATAAGGTACAAAGGCGGACTTAATGCCACAGGCATTCTCTACCAGTCAACCAAGGGTAGTGAAGAGATAAGATGGCAGGTGCTCTATTTAAGAGGAGATAATAATAAAAATATTAAAACGATCACGAATAAAATAGGTACATATGTTATAAACTTTTCTTCTTGTTTTCAATTCACAGGAAGAAATATCCTGGGAGATGATAGAATTCTACGACAACCAGCCCTGCATTGACCTGATCGAAGACCGCTTGGGAGTGCTGGCGCTGCTGGACGAGCAGTGCCGCGTGCCGGGCGGCAGCGACGCCGGGTTCGTGGCCAAGCTGCACCAGTCCTGTGTCAGCTACCACCACTTCATGAAGCCGCGCTTCGGGAACCAAGGTGACGCTTCATTTCAGCTGCGAGGCGTCCGCAGCTGGCCAATAGCCTCTCCGATCGTACAAAGTCAAATTCAAATAATTTATTTCAAATAGGCACATGAAAGACACTTGAACAAAAATAAAATAATTAATAAAAATAATATTATTGTATTGAATTAAATAATAATAATATTTAATTATAATATTAATTAAAATATTATTATAATATTATTATTTTTAATTATATTATTATTATATTAATTAATAATTAAATGATTAATAAAATAACAAATATACTAGTTAAACCCGAATCGCTTTAACGTGGCAATAGCGGTCATTGACCCACCTACATTTTTTAGCATTCTTTATTTCAAAAACTGAAATAAAGTCCGTTATCGTCTTGAATCAATATCTACGATGATCTTCAACATGTTCCAATAGCGATAAATTATGCATAGTTTATTGTTTTATTTCCTACAGAGAGATATAAGCGAAAGGGCACTGACCGTTATTGCCACGCTAAAGCGTTTCGGGTATACCAATATTAGCTACTTGGAAATATTGCTAAACTTGCAATATTCGCCCATGGCAACTTTTTAATCTTCTTCAAAAAAGTTAATACGTAAATTCAATTGCATGTTGTTTCATTTCACGTGATATCTTAAAAATTAAAGTGAATGCCCTATTGGTGTGACCAAAGAAACGCGATAACTGTACAGTGATTTTAACTCCCACTTCATTCTTTCACAGCCTTCATAATCAAGCATTTCGCGGACAACGTAGAGTACCAATCTGGAGGTTTTCTCGAGAAAAACAGAGACACAGTATCAGAAGAACAGCTGGAATGCATCAAGAGCGCGAGTAGCTGTCGACTGATCCATACCATTTTCGAGGATAGAACGGTGGAGGTGTCCGCGTCTGCTACTCTTCCTCCGCCTTCCAAGAGGAGGACCACGCCCTCCGTGCCTCTCGGCAGTCTCACAGTAAGTTAACTATAATTTGTCGTCGCTGAGGAGGGGCCAGTGGAGGCCACTCATTCGTCAGTGCAGGCCACTCATTCGTCAGTGCAGGCCACTCATTCGTCAGTGCAGGCCGCTCATTCGTTAGTCCAGGCCGCTCATTCGTCAATGCAGGCCACTCATTCATCAGTGCAGGCCGCTTATTCTTCAATGCAGGCCACTCATTCGTCAGTGCAGGCCGCTCATTCGTCAGTGCAGCCCACTCATTCGTCAGTGCAGCCCACTCATTCGTCAGTGCAGGCCGCTCATTCGTCAGTGCAGGCCGCTCATTCATCAGTGCAGGCCGCTTATTCGTCAGTGCAGGCCACTCATTCGTCAGTGCAGGCCGCTCATTCGTCAGTGCAGGCCACTCATTCATCAATGCAGGCCACTCATTCATCAGTGCAGGCCACTCATTCATCAGTGCAGGTCGCTTATTCTTCAGTGCAGGCCACTCATTTGTCAGTGCAGACCGCTCATTCGTCAGTGCAGGCCATTCATTCATCAGTGCAGGCCGCTTATTCTTCAATGCAGGCCACTCATTTGTCAGTGCAGGCCGCTTATTCTTCAATGCAGGCCACTCATTTGTCAGTGCAGGCCGCTCATTCGTCGTCGCTCACGGCGTCCCGCCCCCCGCAGAGCCATGCGTACCTGGGTTTAAGAACCATGATGGCAATATTTCCACACTTACACCAAACTTTTTATCTACAGCAACCCCCCCGCCGCACTTCCGGCCAGAAACATACAGTCGGTTACCAGTTCCGTCAGTCACTGTCAGCTTTGATGTCAACTCTGTCAGCCACGACCCCTCACTACGTGCGCTGCATCAAGCCGAACGACACCAAGGAGCCCTTCATGTTCGACAGTGCCAGAGCCGTCAACCAGCTCAGGTGACGTTATGTACCATATGACCATAATGATCTCATGAATATAGGGCTTATTCCACAAATCCCCCCTGAAAATCCCCCTTAGGAGGAAAAATGGAATCTGAAAACAGTCTAGAATCCACCCCTGATAATCCCACTAAGGGGGGAAAACTAGAAATGAAAAAAACAAAAAAATTACTTATTTCAAGATCCCTGAAAGTGATTTTTTTACATTAGGGTTCAGTTTTTTCCACTGAGGGGGATTCTCTCAGGGGGGATTAGTGGAATAAGCCGAATATAGTGACCACATGACTATAGCGACCATAAGAATAAAGTAACCCTTTGAAAAAAGTGACTTGGCAATATTCACCACTTTGGCAACATCGACTGCTTGACAAAAATTTGCTACAAAAGTAGCAGTTACTGGCAATATTAGCCAGCTGGTAATATTGGCTGGAACAATAAACAGCTGGTATTAAAAAAATACTTCAAATTCGATAATGAAACTTTGCATATTAACTGAACTAACTATAAAGCGGGTCTTATGTTATTTTTTTTTTAATGACCATTATTTTCACTGTAAAAAGAAATTACCTAAACTATCGGTGCCTTGGAGCCTTTTCTCTGCTGCTCTGTCTCGCTTGCTCGCGTGACCGGGAGCAATAGTGTGCGAGCGAGATAAAGAGTGAGATGGCGCTGAGGTAGTATAGACTCTTTAAGTTTTACCTTTTTGTACAGGTAACTTGTGTTGTTCCGTGTGGTGCCCGACGTAAAGAATAGCACTACCCCATTTCCTCCCTTGGGTGTTGTAAAAAGCGACTGAGGGACTTACTAGAGAATGGGAAGCAGCGTTCTCTATTCATTTTTACACCATACTGCGATCGCCAACCCGCCTGCCAAGCGTGGCGATTATGGCAAATCCCCCCTTTTGGGGGAGGCCTATTTATTTATTTATTTATAATAAGCACACCAACAGTACAGTCACTTACAATTCAAATAAAAATAACATCTTAAGTTGTCGTTTTAGTAACCATGCAAATAACAGGTATGCATGACATTAGTATATGAATATTAGAGACAAAAAAGAACAATAAAAAGTGTTTATATTAGACCTAAATCTAGAATCTAGAACACTACAAACCAAAACCATCTGAGCTACAAAGAAGTGCTCTCGTCGTGCTATTCATATAGGGAGCGTCTGTATGAAGCGAAACTCATGGAGAAAATATCAATAAGGTAATCTGTCAAGTTGGACCTTTGATTATATTGCCTGGCCATACGTGTTAAGGGGCTATTAAATGTGGAATTTAAGGTGGATGTAGGCTATGTCCAGCAGTGGACGTCTTTCGGCTGAAATGATGATGAAGATGACAGGTAACTTGTAATGTGGGATCTGCGTAAAAACTGCGCTGAATTCAAAAACTTTTGCGCTAAATTCGAAGTATACTTACGAATGAAATTTATTTTTTACAGAGCTTGTGGTGTATTGGAGACAATCAGAATATCAGCAGCTGGATTCCCATCAAGATGGCTGTACCAAGATTTCTTCTTTAGGTAAGCAATGGCTAATTTTGTCGTTTAATTTTTATTTATTTATACTTCTATCTGCAACAGTTTTAAATAAAGTGGACTTTTTAAACTCCACTTGCCATTATCTGCCAGTCAACCTTTGCATGGAAAAAACATTGGTGACCATCCTGGGGCCGTATTATGACGTTTATATGCTATTATGATTGATGAAATGACCGAAAAAGGGATGGTGCTACCGGTCATGTATAGCTCCATCTCTCTCTTGCACTGGGCCTCAAGTCTGCTATTACAATAGTGTCAGAATGGTCTCTTCATTGTGAGTTTTTGACAGATTTGCCATACAAACACTGTCAAATACTCACAATGGCGAGACCATTCTGACACTATTGTAATAGCAGACATGCGGCCCTGGAATCATGATGGCATTAAAATGTAATAATACGGCACCTGGGTTCGATTTTCAGGTCAGGTGAAGTAATATTGGGTTTTTCCATTACGAATTTCTTATTAACAGCCCGAGTATGGATTTCTGTCCATATTACCAAGGAACTTGAGAGGCCTATTACATTTCGACCGTTATTTTTGCGCTAGATGGCCAACTTTGGCGTTCGTATTCTGAGAAACTGAAAGACTTCGACAACTTTTACTTATTAAGTGGTGGAGAATAGTTATTAGTATACTTTATAGCGGTCTCCCTTTTCCCAATTTTTTCTTATCTATTTATATAAAGCCAACATTCCAAAGCATGTTTTTCATAAAATGCGCGACTGCACTTTTTCGAGCTCATGGATTGAACTATTGTACATAAACGATATGAAATATATGTAACAATATCTCTTAAATAGTGGTTTAGTTCATAGTGGCCTCAGAATTTTAAAATAATCAATGGAATATCTATAAAAAAATCCCGTTCAAAACTACAAAAAATGCTCGGAATTAACTGTACGTTTCTCCTTTCTACATCAATATTATTATGTAAAATTTATACCAGAATAACATTTAGTTAGTTCATAAGAAATTATATTTAATATAAACAGTTTATAAAAAAATATATAAGAAAACTTAAAATATACGTATTTACAACTGCCAAATTGCTTCATAAAGCGCAGGCCACACCGCCATCTAGCGAGCGAGCGAGCTAGCTGGCGGGCGAAGCGAGGCCAGGGAAACTATAAAACTAAGCGAAGCTTCGGCGAGCTAAAATATAATATGGAGTTATTTTCACAACAAATAGTGTAGAGTCATCTCAATCATCTCTTCTCCTTGAATTTTGATATATGTATATATATATAATAGGTAGGTATTTATATATTATAGTAATTTATATGTATGTCTATTATAAGTTTATAACATATTTATGTACTTGTGTATCTATTATATTTGTTATCTTTTAATATTATTATTATTATTATCTCCTCCCCTCCCTATTAAATAGAGCACCTGCCATCTTATCTCTTCACTACCCTTGGTTGACTGGTAGAGAATGCCTATGGCATTAAGTCTGCCTTTGTACCTTATTGTCTGTGAGAAGTTTAAATAAATAAATAAATAAATCTGATCCAGCCCGTCCTTTGCTGTCCTCCCCCAGCGACGCCCTAAGCCGAGGTCCGTACCCTCATAGGGGGGTGCCCTTAGCGTAGTCGCTTAGTTTTTAAGTTTTATGCCCTGGCTGGAGGCCTTATGGAGGGCTGTCCCGTACACCTTGTTTTTGTATTTTAATAATCTGTTAATATCTATTTCTTTTTCCAGGTATCGTCTCCTATGTCTATACAAAGAAATAGACCGCGGCAACATAAAAGCCACGTGCGGGCGCATATTGGCGCGCCACGTCAAGGACCCCGACAAGTATCAGTTCGGAGCTACCAAGATATTCTTCAGAGCTGGACAGGTAACTACTTACTTAGTTATGCGGTAAAGAAATAGACTTTGGCAAAATGTAGGCCACCTACGGAGATACCAAGATATTCTTCAGAACTGGACAGGTAACTCAATCAAAATCAAAATATTTTATTTCACATAAACCTATTTTTTTTATTTTACTATGGGTTTGCTCTTGACTTTGGTCTAGGTCTGGGTGACAGAGACAAAGTCTAAGATGGAGTGAGCTTACCCAGAAGTAGCCTGTTCACTCTCACTTTGAAAAGATTAGGGTTGTATGCGTTCTGAAACACAGACGCAGGCAGAGCGTTCCACTCCTTTGCTGTGCGCATTATAAAAGACGTTTGAAAACGCTTAGTGCGAGTTGGTGGAATATCAACTAGGTAGGGGTGGTAACTTGCAGTGCGTCTAGATGTCCGATGGTAGAAGGGGGCCGGTGGAATGAGGTCGTGGAGTTCATGGGCACACTCTCCGAAGTACAATCTGTAGAAGACCGACAAGCAGGCAACCTTGCGGCGATGAGCCAAGCAATGAAGCTTGGCATCCACCAGTTTCACATGGGCACTTATGAAACGTCAGAAGCTAGGTGACCGGTTCCAATTGCTCGTTTCATATGGAGAACAGCCGGCAAGAAGCTCCACGGTTACTCTTTTAAAAATAATTGGTTTTAACAATATTTTAAATTGCTTATGTCCTCATCTCGCCTCTCTCTTCTCTCTCTGTTGTTACTCATGTTTATAAATTTTTTGCTCACGAGGAGACCGAACTGAAAAATTACTGTTTCCAACCATTCAAGAATCGGGGTTCAAGTACTTATGGTCAACCCCATGATAGTACTAACATTTGAACTACAAAATCGCCTTTATTGCTACGAAATAAAGGTTCTGGTATTAGTTTTACAATACGTTCGTTGTGTAATAAAATATAAAATTCCTCAGTGCGTGTGTATGTGCCTGCACTCCTCCTAAACTGCTGGACCAATGTTGATGAAATTTTGTGTCCATATTTAAGTGGGTTCCTGGAACAGGACAATGTCTGTCCGGTCAGCTAGTTATACAGGGTGTAACAGCCCTCCGCAGACTGATGGGGTGAATTCAGTATATCATACTGAGATGACCGGTATATGAAATTATTTCAGGAACGTTATCGAAATCCAATAAACCTGATTTGTTTTATTACCTTACACGCAATGTATCCTTACCGTGGCAAAATGCACGTAGCGAACGGCAGCGCAGCGAGCCTTCAGCCGCCTTCCCCGCCACGGGGTGCGTTGAGTTCGATGAACTCTGTAGTTAGGCAGAAAGTGAACAGCTGATTTCACGCATCATTTGTTAGAGTATTTCAACATCCATCACAGATTTTTTTATTATGTTTTATTTACATAAATGGAGTGCTGCGTACAGAGAATGTAATTTTACATTGAAATAATGGAATAGTAACTGAAAAAACATGTTTTTTTTTATTGAGTTAATTTACTGTGGAATATGACTAAAAATAAGGAGCTGAATGCACCCTGTTAGTTTGCGGAGGGCTGTTCTTTACGCCCTGTATGTTTGATGATTCATATTCGAAAGAAATGAATTTAGGGAAATGGAGTGCAGTGGGTAAACACATAGTTAAAAATTCTCAATTTTCAACTTTTTATTTCCTCAACAGGTGGCATACTTAGAAAAGATCCGCGCGGACATACAACGCGACTACTGCGTGCGCGTACAAAGTTGCGTGCGCCGGTTCATCGCGCGACGCAAATACTTGAGGATAATGTCTGCGTTGAGGGCGCTGCAGGCTCACGCCAGAGGATACCTGGCTAGAAGGTAGGCATTATTTGATGAGAACAAATTTAAAAGCAAAACATACAATGTGTAACACAATATATAATGTATAGCTGAATTAATGCACAATGCAAGCCGATTCCCGGCCACCGTAGGCGCAGGCTTGCGGACGGCGAGCTATGGGCAGATCGCCGTCCGGTCGCGGACCAGGCCCGGGTCGACGGCGCGTTGTGTTCCACACGCGTCTCAAAGAAATGTCAGCACACACTGACGGGGTCCACTAGGACCGGTGCCTGCCAGGGTTGCGGGTTTGTCCGAAAGGGATACCGTGGCCCTGGCACACAGGCAACTGAAGGAACACGGGTGGGTTTTAGTCAGTAAAAGTCTGACACGCTCCGCCCAGAGCGGGAGAAGTTATTTGATAATTTCCCTCCCAAAAAAAAGCCTGGTCTAATTTAACCCCCAAAATTATTATTCACTTTGTACCTATCTAAAAAACTTTTCTTCTAAACAGACGAGCCCAAGAGATCCGTCGCAAGCGCGCCGCAATCAAAATCCAACGCAACGTCCGCGGTTGGCTAACAAGACTGAAGTACCAGAGGTTACGCCGCCTAGCCATCGGGTTGCAGGCCCACGCTAGGGGTTACATGGCTAGGAACCTGTATAGAGACCGGAGGAAGGTTAAAGCGGTGAGTTAAAGTCAAATACCAGAAGTTACATCGTCTAACCATTAGGTAACATAGCGTGCGCAGACCCACGCTAGGGGTTACATAGGTAGGAATTTGTATAGAGACCGGAGGAAGGTCAACGCAGTGACTTATACCTGTTATGGGTAAGTAAATGAAAAAGGCATTTAAGTAAAAAGTAGACCCAGATACAACATTATGCAGGTTCTTTTTAACTTACAGGGATATTAAAATAAAATATAATATTATTAATTATTATTAAGTCAGTAGAGGTTACGTCGCCTAGCCACCGAGTTACAGGCCCACACTAGGGGTTACATGGCTAGGAATTTTTATAGAAACCGGAGGAAGGTCAACGCAGTGACTTATACCCAAGTCAGTAGAGGTTACGTCGCCTAGCCACCGAGTTGCAAGCCCACGCTAGGGGTTACATGGCTAGGAATCTTTATAGAAACCGGAGGAAGGTCAACGCAGTGACTTATACCCAAGTCAGTAGAGGTTACGTCGCCTAGCCACCGAGTTGCAAGCCCACGCTAGGGGTTACATGGCTAGGAATCTGTATAGAAACCGGAGGAAGGTTAATGCAGTGACTTATACCTAAGTCAGTAGAGGTTACGTCGCCTAGCCACCTAGTTACAGGCCCATGCTAGGGGTTACATGGCTAGGAATCTGTATAGGAACCGGAGGAAGGTCAACGCAGTGACTTATACCTAAGTCAGTAGAGGTTACGTCGCCTAGCCACAGAGTTACAGGCCCACGCTAGGGGTTACATGGCTAGGAACCTGTATAGAGACTGGAAGAAGGTCAATGTGGTGAGTTACACCTAAGTTACTAGTGGTTACATCGCCTAGCCACCGGGTGAACTTGTTGGGTAGTCGTTGCGCTACTTTTTTCCTGTTTACACAACAGCAAAAATTTTCGAGTCGACCTAATTGAATGGGTCAATGGGTCAATTAGAGAGGAAGGCCCATCTCGGTGTCTTATCTTCTGGTTAAATGTTTTACGGTCTTTTATGGTCTCATAATATGAAAAAGTGGATATAATGTCTAAAGTAGCTTCATAATGAAATATTTTTGTTGTTTTCCCAGGTCGTCACTATACAACGTTACGCGCGCGGCTATCTCGCGCGCAAACGTGCCAAGAGGCTGAGGAGACAGATTGTAATTGCGCAAGCTTCTGTAAGTATAATAATATTATTTTTCACTTCTCATGCTCTAAAAGTTCGTCTTTATGTCGTGCGTAGGCGACATAAAGACGCTTTTTATGCTCCAGAGCATAAAGTAAAATCTTCGTCGAAGACCAAGGCAATCGGTCCAACAGCCACACGAACAACTTCAACTTCATAGAATAACCTCTTTATTTTAATTCGTTTCGTTAGTATTCTAAGAACAAGGCAAGGATACCAAGAGCCAAAGTACACAATAAAACTTCATGAAGTAAACTTATATTTTTTATTTCGTCCATTTATTATTTTTTAAATTAGTTTTTTATATTAGTTAATCAATATATTTAAACTATAACTAAGTTATAGATATAAAAACTAAATGTTTTTATAACTGAGCATTATGTAACGACATAAGTCAGGTGTTATGTCACGTTCGTACTGAAAAAAAAAAAGTTAGTTGACAAGAACCATAATTATTTTTCATTTTTAATTAAATTTACAATATTTACATGTTGCTGTTTCATTTCCTCGCAATCGAAGTGAAAAGTAGAGTGTACAACTCGTCCATAAAACCCATTTTATCCTCTACTTTATATCTCGCGTAAAATAGTGCGTTTTATGCACTCGGTGTACAATCTACTATTTGTATTTAGGTAGAAGAAAAAGAAGAAAAGCTAGCAGATTTAATGGTTCTACTATACCCGATAGCTGTCAGTTTGAGCTACGCCTTTTGCGCCGTAGCACAGTGCAAGCTGCGCCGTAGCACAGTACAAGCTGCGCCGTAGCTCAGTGCAAGCTGCACCGTAGCACAGTACAAGCTGCGTCGTAGCACAGTACAAGCTGCGCCGTAGCACAGTGCAAGCTGCGCCCTAGCACAGAGCAAGCTGCGCCGTAGCACAGTGCAAGCTGCGCCCTAGCACAGAGCAAGCTGCGCCGTAGCACAGTGCAAGCTGCGCCCTAGCACAGAGCAAGCTGCGCCGTAGCACAGTGCAAGCTGCGCCCTAGCACAGAGCAAGCTGCGCCGTAGCACAGTACAAGCTGCGCCATAGCACAGAGCAAGCTACGCCGTAGTTCAGTGCAAGCTGCGCCGTAGCACAGTACAAGCTGCGCCCTAGCACAGAGCAAGCTACGCCGTAGTTCAGTGCAAGCTGCGTCGTAGCACAGTACAAGCTGCGCCGTAGCACAGTGCAAGCTACGCCGTAGCTTAGCGCGTAGCAAGATACAGACGTGTTTTTCTTCTACTAGCATTTTACCTTTTTAAAGGCGGAGACTGACTTGCAACATTTGTTTGTAATGTATCATTCGAGGCGAGCGGTTATAAAACGGCGATACTTACGACACGGCGAAAGCTCGCTTCGAGCACATGGCTCAAGCGCGCTTTAATTCTTGTTACAAAACGGCGATACACTAAACGTAGCGAACGCTCGCTTCGACCTAGAGTTTCTTTTATATTTCGTCGTTAAGATCTCATGTGTAAAATTCAACTTTATGCGAAAATCGATATTTTAAGCACCAACATTGTATTAGGAAGCATACATTGTAGATCTTGAAATTGGTAAAGAAATGATGATCAAATCGTCGTATACATATGAGAGATTTTGCATTCGATAGAGCTTCAAAATGTGAAAAAGGCTGGCGTAAAAAAGTGATTTTGCTAAAAGTGACAAGAGGTCTTAAAGTCGCAAAGACGATTTGTAGTTAATTATCCGATTTTTCATGAAATTTTCACATTAATCATCATTTTCTCCCCACAGATCCGCCGCTTCCTCGCCCGCCGCCAATACAAGCGCCTGCGCATAGAGGCTCGCAGTCTGGACCACGTGAAGTCGCTCAACAAAGGGCTGGAGAACAAGATAATTAGTCTACAACAGAGGCTGGGGGTTGCCATGGAGAAGAATAAAGGAATAGAGCCGCTGTTGGCGCAGATTGCGGATTTGAAGTAAGTAATATAATATTTATCAGTTGCAACAAAGAACTGGAGAACAAGATCATTAGTCTTCAACAGAGGTTGGGGGTTGCCATGGAGAAGAATAAGGAAATAGAGCCGCTGTTGGCGCAGATTGTGGATTTGAAGTAAGTAATATAATATTTATCAGTTGCAACAAAGAACTGGAGAACAAGATCATTAGTCTTCAACAGAGGTTGGGGGTTGCCATGGAGAAGAATAAGGGAATAGAGCCGCTGATGGCGCAAATTGTGGATTTGAAGTAAGTAATATAATATTTATCAGTTGCAACAAAGAACTGGAATACAAGATCATTAGTCTTCAACAGAGGTTGGGGGTTGCCATGGAGAAGAATAAGGGAATAGAGCCGCTGTTGGCGCAGATTGTGGATTTGAAGTAAGTAATATAATATTTCTCAGTAGCAACAAAAGACATTTGTCTTCAACAGAGTTGCTAAGACACAGTAAAGTGCAATTCAGGTCGCACAAAACTTATTACCTACAGTTATATTCACCTACAAGCTACCTCTTTCTATCGCGTAACTCTTAAATCGGCGGCGGCGCGCGTCACTCCTACTGAATTGTCCCAGTGAGATGGGCCCGCCGCGTCCTTGTAGCTTCATACTTAAACTGCGGAGTGTCCCCTCTGTATTAATCTGTGTCAAAACATAGTTCTTCAAATTAATAAAAATTTACATATTTTCTCTTCCACAGAGCAAAACTAGAACTCCTAAAACTAGTAGAAATAGAAGCAAAAACGCTCCGAGTTGACATATTCAGCAAGAACGACCTAATTACCTCTCTGCAAGAAGAGCTAGCGAAAGAAAAAGATAGCAACAAACAGCTGGTACAAGAGAAGAAGGCGATAGAAGAACAGTATGAGAAGAACAGAGTCGTATGGGAGGGAGAGAGTGAGAAGCTGGAGAATGAATTGAAGAGTGTGAAGGAGCATTATGAGTTGGCTATTGAAGGTAAGTTACCTAAGTTAAAACCTTTTTTCTTGAACAATTTTGGCAAAAAACAACGAAAATATACGAAAGGCGGATTTCAACCATAAAAATTGTTAGTTATACAGAAACATTATTTTGTTCTCTGTCAAATATACTAGATTTGGTAGTGTTACTTAAAAATTTACTTTGGGACAAAGCTCCATACATTGGTGGTCATTTGCTTTTAAAACCTGTTTTCTAGAGCAATAGGTATACATACAGGAGGGAAAAAAAAGACCGTGGTTGGAGGAAAAGTACCCTTCATATTGATGATGGCAAAATTTACAAAAATAATTAAAACTGCATCTAAAGATTTTTGAAAAATCACCTGCTTGAGCCGGGAATAGAACCGGTTAAATGTGAAAAAAATAAAAATAAACATTCTGTGGTTTATTATACCAACTGAAAGAGTCAATCTTAGGGATCAATTCCTTTAAAATAACATAGTATCTTAAATTAAAGAAAGACCAAGAAAAATATATTTTTTTTGTTGTAAAACTTACTCACTATATAAAGAAAATTAAATAGTTCACTTAACTTATGAATTGCTCAAAATGAGACCCACTTTCACGTGTGCACAGAGTTATTCTTCGACTGAATTCGCTACGTGTTGACTTTTATATCGAGTTTTTTATCGTCTTTCTTTCATTTAAGATACTATGTTGTTTAAAAGGAATTGATCCTTATGAATGACTCTTTCGGTTGGTATCATAAAATACAGGATGTTTTTTTTTCACATTTCACCGGTTCTATTCCCGGCTCAAGCAGGTGATTTTTCAAAATTCTTGAAATGCACTTTTAATTATTTTTGAAAATAAAGGAATGTTTCCTTTCAGTAAAATTTGCCATCATCAATATTAAGGGTACTTTTCCTCCAACCACGGTCTTTTTTTTCCAGTCTGTATACACCGTGACATTTTAGTCGTCTTACAAAGATAGCCCACTTCATGTATCCAACGGCTACTAATCGTTCAAGTAAAACAAAAAAAAAAAATATTAAGATCATTTGTATTTTTTTTATTTTTTTTTATTAATTATGACGCATGACATAGTTTAAAACAACCTATTACGAGTGCAGTGCAAGCCTTGTGATATAAGGGCGCCGCGGAATGGAGCGGCGACATCTTTATCAGAGTTCATTCAACCCTAACGCAAAAATGTGTTTCTTACTATTGCAACTTAAATTTAATCTAAATCCATTCTGCGGCGCCCTTGTATCACAAGGCTCGGACTGCACTCGTAACAGGGTGTTTTAAACTATGTCATGCGTGATAATAAATAAAAATAAAAAATTCAATTGTTCAAAAAATAAATTTTTTTTTTACATGAATGATTATTAGTCATTGGATACATGAAGTGGGCTGTCTTTGTAAGACGACTAAAATGCCACGGTGTATTTGTGCCTAGAAGCCAACCCTACATAGTTTAAGAAAAGGAGAGAAATTAATCATCACTATTACTGTAATTCAAGTATTCGAAAAAAAAAAAAAACCCATTTCCATCGACATTGTTATTTTAACCTTAATCTAATTTATGCTTGTTTTAAAGTGTACCTTCATGTAAGTAAACTTTATCGTCAATGTTTTTGTGATAATGACTATGACGCGCTTGCGTCCGACTGAGAAATCACAGTATTGATTATAAAGATATTAAGAACATTAACGATGGACTACGATTAACGATTTTTAGGTTTTTATAGAAATATATTGCTACTCTAGCCTGATACAAGAAAACAAAAACCTTTCATTTATTTTCTGTTTTTTATAAATATTCTTTTTATTATCAATCAAAATCAAAATATTTTATGTCACATAAACCTACATGGGCACTTATGAAACGTCAGAAGCTAGGTGCACGGTTCCAATTAGTCGTTTCCTATGGAGAAGAGCCATCAAGAAACTCCATGGTTACTCTTTTAAAAATAATTGGCTTTACAATATTATCAAATAACAGTGATAATAGGTATGGGAGGACAGTGTAGGCCTTTCAACAATTACCAGGTACTTAACAAAATAGAAAACCGCCAACAAATCTACACTCTACTAGGCCTACAACGTTCTCATATTCACAAAATATAAAATAATCTAAGTATATAAAATATTAATGACATGATTGCAATTACAACTACAGTAACATATCTGAATAAATATCATGTCCACAAAAGCCACTAATAAAGAATTGGAATTCGATTTGTAGTTAAATAATGTCAAATAATGAAAAGATTATGTCAAGGAAGTATGTAAAAAAATAATTAAAAATTCTAAATAAACATCGTTATTTGAGAGCAGTTAATAGACATTGACATAGTTATGTTGTTTATGAGGTACCAGGGAAGCCACATGTGCAGAAGGAATTATTGCCAAACTTCCTTGTCTTCAACGTAGTCTTTTATCTTATAATATAAACATAGCTAGCTATTTAAACGCTAGCCTACCGTATAAAAAAATAAAATAAAAATACATATAAGATTTTTCTAGCCTTTTGCATTACAATTGCAAAAAAAAAATACATGTACCTATTTAAAGATTAACACAAATATCGAGTTGTGTCGACGAAAACTTTGTCACAGAAAAATATAAAATTGCAAAAAAATATATATTCTTAGGGACCAGGAGTGGTATTTAAATATTAAAAAAAAAAAAACAACTGTCAAGTTGGTCTAACTTATATTTAAATAACGGACTTATTAATTAACACAAATATTAATACATTATTTAATAGGAAACAATCAACTTCATCAAAACACAATAAACAAAGGCAATATTTCCACATAAAAAGAAAATGGCCACCAAACAAAGACTCAGTGTGATCCGAGACGAAATTCAACGACCTCTCTGCGCGAGCGCTGACCGGATAAAAAAGGGCGCGGCTTTTTTTTTATTTTAATGGCATATCGGAGTGTAACCACGAGAGGTTGAGACTCTTTAACCGGACTATCCTGTGGTGCCTTAAGCTCCTAATAGAAATTTAAGGCCTTCAGCCAGGGCATACGTATAAGCTATCCGACTGCACTCTAAGGGCACCCCCTGTGGGGTACGAACCTCGGCTTAGGGTAGAGTCGGGGGGAGGGTGGCAAAGGACCGTCGTCGGTGGCTGGATAAAATCAGTGTTTTGATTATTATCAGGGGGATTTAATGCTACATGCTGCTCAGCTAAAGCGCGTGCTGGCGCTTCATTTGAAAGCAAGGGTCGGGGAGGAAGGGCGCGGCTCGGTTGACAACCGCTTTTATAGGCGTTGGAGTGACGTCTCAGATGACAGCTGTTCAGAAACTCATTGTTGACCTAATAATGTACTGACTTGCTGTATTGACTTTGAAAACTGGACACAAGTATCCTCCAAACTGTCCAAAATGCATTTGATTAATTTACCATTCTTTAATACAACAGATAAATGTGTTGATAAAACAAACATTCTGTTAGATAACGCGTTGATAAATTATTGATAACGAAAATATTAATTACTTCCATGTTCTATCGATTTCGATACAACCATGTTGGCAAATATTTTGTGCTCGCGCAAAAATGTGTTTTGTATTCGTTTGAAATAAGTGAAGATTTTAAAGTGATTATTAGAAGTGTTGCTATAATGTGACAAAAAATTCCTCCCAGCAGTGGGAACATAAACCCTTCATATCGTACCCTAGCCGGAACGTAGATCTACGCGAGACGCAATGGGTTTTTAATTGTGTCTCTAATTAATACGAGAGGTTAAAGGCTGATTATGCACTGGCGAAAATGCTGAGATATCGACTTTATTTGTGTGGTGTATAGAAAGTTGTTCTAGGCATGCGAGTTTGTACATGTAAGCTTTTTGTTTGTCAACGCGTACATCAATAACATTTTAATAAGACTTATCTCTTTTTGGGTAACGTAACTGGTACCATAAGTGAGGCGTCTAATTGCAAACCTCGCTAAAACAATTTTTCTGGATATTGAGAAATTGATGAGTAGAAATGAGAGAATTTAAAATTAAATTCAATAAAATGTAATCGCACTTCTTGGTGCACGACACATTTACACAAGTCTCCATTGGTCCGCCATACTATTCGTAAGGTCACTTGGTGCAAAAGCAAGCGCTGTGATTGGTTGTTTTCGTTATAGAGGAATTTGAATTTTACCCATGCCATTTATAGTGGATTTTGTTACCAAGCTTAAGGTTGGAAGCTCAATTTAATACTGTTAGAGAGGGATTTGCTCGGAAATGAGTTTGTCACTTAGTACAGAATTGAGAAAGCTTTCAAAAGAGAGAATAAGGTCGGTTTCAAGGTAAAATCGTTATAGCGGGGTTTGCAATTAGACGCCTCAAGTATGCATTTTACATATACCCAAAGTCTCTAATTCAGATAATTTATGTAAACAAAGTAATGTCAAGAAATGTTACTGTCATAATGACAGGACACTGGTAAAATCGATTTCCATTCAAAACAGTTTTCATCCAAAATGTGGCTAGATAAGCTACTTACAATATGAATCTATCTATGAATGAGAGTTGTAATATTAGTGTTGTTGAAGATGTAAAAATTTGAAAATGTTTTGATCTCCTGCATTGTTACCAGTATCATAAAATATTTTATACCAGAAAATCTCCTTTTGTAATAACTTTGTTTAAAACCGAAAATTTATAAAAATAATTACGGTACGATTATTTTTTAATTATTATTTCTTAAAATCAGTACTTAAAAGAAAATGGAACCTTTTTTCGCCATTTTATGTGAATTACCATTACGAAAATATTTTTTTGATATGTCATCCCCTTTGTTTACATAAATTATCTGAATTTCAGACTTTGGGTATATCAAGTTTTAACTCGGTCACTTACACCGAAAAGTGATTAATATCAACACAGAACTAAAGTGTAAGCAATGTATTAACAATAATATCTACAATGCTAGTGTCGGAAGTGATAAGTGACGTGCCAAGTAAGCACTATGAAAATAGTCAGAGTTATGACAGCAGTCTGGTAGAATGGTCGCAGGAGTTCAAAAGCCGAGCGCAGTTATGGAAAGGTATTTTCAAAATAATAATTTAAGAAAGTAAAAAAAGTTATGGCCGAAAAACTGATTTTCGAAAAACCGCCGCCCCCCATGGAAGAATTACGCCCATTCACGAACTTAATGTAAGTTTTGACCCTTTCGATTTTTGGGCCAAGTTTGAAAGCAATCTGTGCATAATTGCGACCTGTAGTGTGGCTAAAGTTTGCTTGTTCACCCACCAACCAACCAACATACATACGTATACATTATATATATAAACTTTTTAACCGGCGGTTGATTTGGGTTCTAGGGGTCATAACTAGACCCCCTATGGAAAACTCGACTTTAGGTGCAAGACCAATAGGTCGATTTTTTCTGACGAAATGTACCTAAAATATATTTCCACGCTAGCGGTAAAATGCAGTTTTGCACTCAGATTTCAAATGATAAATACAATCTTTCCGAGGTTGTCAGGTTAAAAATCGGTCAAGGAGCGAGTCGAACTCGCGCTCCGAGGGTTCCGTACCAGCCCAGAAAAACTACAACTGTGCTTCACCCAAAGCACACATAATATAATACTACGTACAGATACCCAACCCCATACAAAGAAATGACACCTCCCTAAGGCTGGCTATTGAGCTGACTATTTTTTTCCCTCGGTTTTTTAACACATGGCAGCATCAGCGACTCACTAATTGCCAGAGACTGTAGTTTTACAACGCCATCTAGGAGTCGGCCTAGATACTAGGTGTCATTCTCGTGATTTATGAGTGTAAATAGATAAATCAACATTAAACAACATTTAACTTAAGTAAAAATTAAAATTTTATTAATGTTACTTAAAATCGGCCCTATAACGCTTTTTATTGATTGTTAATTTCATAACTGTTACCTATGCTGCCATCTGTAAACTTTTTCAAGACTAATTATAATTTGTTCGAGTTGAGACCCCATGCCCAAAGCAACTTGCTACCTATGTAGGAAGGAAGACATTTTGGTTGTGAAACGTGAAATGTTTTTAAATGTTCATCAACGAGGAAAAATAAAAAAGGAAAAAAAAAAGAGAAAAAACACAGAAAGAGAAAGAGAGAGAGAGAGAGAGAATTTTAACACTACGGTTTTAGGTCATCGCCATCTCTTGACAGATAAAGGAACTAATGTAATTTTTGTTGATTTCTGAAAAAGTGTGCTATTTAGAGACATAGTTTAATTTTTCCTGTAATCTTTACATAAGCTTCTATCACATAGAATAATTTCAGATTTTTCTCTATGTAAACTTCGGAGATAAGGGGGGGACGGTTTTCATTAAAAGTCGAAAACTATGCGGCCTAAAGAATAAAGAAAAAATGTTTGAGAATGTACAAACAGCGCTCTTTCATATGATACCCCACATGCCCTAGTAGCGGTATTTAAGACCATCTTTCAGTCCCTGTTGCAAAAAAAAATAAAAACTTTTTTGTTTCTTTCTTATTTGCACAATAGTTGGGCAAACGTCATCTAAAACTATTCTAAATTTCAAGGTGATAGCATCAGTAGTTCTTGAGATATTCAGCTGTGACAGACAGACAGACTGAGTCACATCATAAGGGTTCCTCTTTACCATTTTGGTACGGAACCCTAAAAACTAGCTACTAACAAAATGTACTACTGAGCCTAATCTACTGGGGTTAAGGTATTGCCTAGTACGTCTCGAATTGAACAATATTCTTCAGATTTCCACTTACAACTAACGTGTTATTCGCCAAAACAGTATGGTAGTTCTATATTCTATCACGAATCTAACAAAGATGGACAACCTTGAGTAATAAAACTATCTTAAAAAAAAAAGTGTGATGGTGATTATATTTTTCCTCCTTCTTCCGCAGAACGCGACAAACAACACGAACAAGAGAAGAAGGCGTTAAACGCAGAGTTAGAGGCAGAGAGACAGAGTCGACAGAAGTTGTTGTCGGCGCAATATGAGTTGCAGGAGAGGATCGACTCTTTGCAGAGGTATGTACATTTCTATACTGCTGGACATGGCCTCTCTCAGGCTGCCCCACAACACTCTGTCCTCCGCCTTCCGCATCCAGTCAGTCCCTCTGTGTGCGCTACCTTTTTAAGATCGTCGGTCTATCGTCACTGGGGGGCGTCCGACACTACGCTTGCCGATACGCGGTCTCCACTCCAGGGCCGCCTTCCGAATCTGCTATAATCGCTCACATCGTCTCACATGCGTTCCGATTTAGATATAACGATTATGACAGCCGAGGGCTGTCAGCAATTCGGAACGCTCCTGAACGCGCTCACGGTGCTCACTCAATGTCAAAACGATATTAGATTTATTCTCTGTGTATACACCAAAAATTTCTTCTTAGGTTAGGTAGCAACTGTAGCCAGAAGACCAATTTTGAAAATGCCACGATATGATAAGATGCGACTCAAAACAAAACAGCACAACTGTCATTTTTGACAGCGCTCACGGCGATACTAGTAAAAGGCATGGTCGGCGTTATCGCAAGATGGTGAATGTCATGACGTCATCTATGACGATTCACGGGACATCATTATCACGCTCACGCTAACTCGGAACGGGCTTTAGCACGCGAATATCTACTCGGAACGCAGGGCAGCACTCGTCTGCTCCACCGGCCATCGGTCCTTCGACAAACATGGAAAGCCCACTGCCACTTCAGCTTGCTAACTCTGCAAGCTATGTCGGTAGCTCCGGTTCTTTCCCGGATAGCTATAGTAGATAGACATTATTTGTTATTCTATTTTTATATCACGAAGCGGCGCGGGCTTTACTTGTGGTAACCAATTGTACAAACACGCTGTGACTGTGCGTGAAGACGAGTAGCGTCAGCACATAACACACACGCACACTTCTGACTTCGCCATTGTCTCGGACGGTACCGAGAGCTCCTGCGCTTACACACACATTCACAGCGTGTTTAAACACTTGGTTATCACAAGTACAGCGCGCGTCGTTTCGTGAGATAATAATACTGTATTCTACGGTGCGGTACGGTGCCTACCTACATACAATTAAGAAGCTTGCCCCTTCGCTTAACCCTTCATGAACCTGGATCCACACGAGACAATGGTTTTTTAATTGTGTTTGTAATTAGATACGAGAGGTTAAACATAAATCTTACTTCCACGACTCCATGTTTTTCCTGTATCCTTCACTTTTTAGGGTTCCGTAGCCAAATAGCAAAAAAACGGAACCCTTATGGATTCGTCATGTCTGTCTGTCTGTCCGTCCGTATGTCACAGCCACTTTTTTCCGAAACTATAAGAACTATACTGTTGAAACTTGGTAAGTAGATGTATTATGTGAACCGCATTAAGATTTTCACACAAAAATAGAAAAAAAAACAATACATTTTGGGGGTTCCCCATACTTAGAACTGAAACTCATTTTTTTTTCCCATCAAATCCATACGTGTGGGGTATCTATGGATAGGTCTTCAAAAATGATATTGAGGTTTCTAATATATTTTTTTTCTAAACTGAATAGTTTGCGCGAGAGACACTTCCAAAGTGTTAAAATGTGTGTCCCCCCCCTGTAACTTCTAAAATAAGAGAATTATAAAACTAAAAAAAATATATGATCTTTTTTTTTTAATTTATTTAAAGAAATTATAATACAGAGGTGTTACTACATCACATTACCATATCATCTACATTACCATGTAAACTTCCACCGAAAATTGGTTTGAACGAGATCTAGTAAGTAGTTTTTTTTAATACGTCATAAATCGTAAACCACAATTCACCTTTCATTCAATCAACTCAAATATAAAAATATATTTAAAAAAAAACATTTAATTTCATAAATAAATAAAAAAAATTGAAAACCGTAAATTTGTAGACACATTATTTAAAAAAAAACCCGTGATAAACTATTTACATACCTACAAATTTGTACGGAACCCTCGGTGCGCGAGTCCGACTCGCACTTGACCGGTTTTTTTTGTTTTGTTTTTCTTATGTGTTAAAAACTTAGTAAGCTGTTCTTCAGGCTGTTGTACAACTTAATTCTGGTTTAATATTTAACTTTTTTTTACAGTAAACCAGCACCTAAAGAGCACAGGAGATCATTATCCGATGCCAGCGACAAATCACAACAAGAAACTACAGTTGAAGATGTGAGTCATTTACATAAATTATCTAACTCGTCTTATACTACGTTTATTACAGCTGGTTTTTGAGGTCTGATCAAGATATCTCATGTTAGCTGTTTTTATTGGTAGGTCAACCAATAAAAACAGCTACCAGGAGATATCAAAAAACAATAACTAATCATGAATTTTAATGAGGCTGGTAAGTACCCGAAATCGACGGGGTTATAATTGATTATGTATAGGAAAGTCAAATACAGCACTGATGCATAAAGTGTGTTCTGCATGGCGCCAATAACATTTATTCACATTCCGCCACAAATTAGAGTTCAATTAAAAACTAATTTAAACATTTGTTGTCTGTAAAGTTGGTTTACGGACGATAGGTTAACGTGACAATGTCATAACAAAACATTGATGCGGCGCAAGCGTACAATGAGCGTAACGGGACAATCTGCGCAACGGGACAATGAGCGTAACGGGACAACGAGTCATCCTTTTTCATGCATGCAGCCGGCGTTCATCCGTACAATGTGCGTAACGGGACAACGAGCGCAACGGGACAATGAGCGTAACGGGACAATGAGCGTAACGGGACAATGAGTCATCCTTTTTCGTGCATGCAGCCGGCGTTTATCAAAATCAAAATATTTTATTTCACATAAACTTACATGGGCACTTATGAAACGTCAGAAGCTAGGTGCACGGTTCCAATTTGTCGTTTCCTATGTAGGAGAGCCGGCTAGAAACTCCACGGTTACTCTTTTAAAACGATGATTCCCTTCTTGCCACCGTATCTGCCATGCTGTTTAGTGTTTAATTGTGTCCTTTAATTGTGTTTGAACATTTTATTGGTAAGTTTTTACCAATAAAATGTTCAAACACAATTAAAGGACTTTTCTCCTACAAAAAAGCTAGCATAATATTTCCGTGTTTCTAACAGAGAAAATATTGATTATTGATATGACTTTCTTATTTACATTTTATTTTAACATACTTATTGAATTTTTTTTTGACGTGACAACGTCTAATGAGGAGCTCGTGGCTGAGTAATAACAGCCGCACGGGTCGATCCGTCAGGTTAAGCTATGCTTGCCGGGGTTGGTCAGTGGATGGGTGACAATCTTAACATACCGAGACTCCTCCGTGCCTCGGAAAGCACGTTAAGTCGTTGGTCCCGGCTGTCATTCGTGGATCTTTGACAGTCGTTACGGGTCGTCAGAAGCCCAAAAGTCTGACAGCCAGTCTTAGCAAGGGGTATCGTGTTACCCAGTTACTGGGTTGTGGAGGTCAGATAGGCAGTCGCTCCATGTAAAATACTGGTATTCAGCTGCATCCGGTTAGACTGGAGGCTTCCAGTCTAACCTAGCCTTTCCCCAATATAGTTGGGAAAAGGCTAGGCAGATTTTTGTGACAACGTCTAATAAATCGATGAACGCCGGCTGCATGCACGAAAAAGAATGACTCATTGTCCCGTTACGCTCATTGTCTCGTTACGCTCATTGTCCCGTTACGCTCATTGTCTCGTTACGCTCATTGTCCCGTTACGCTCATGGTCTCGTTACGCTCATTGTCCCGTTACGCTCATTGTCTCGTTACGCTCATTGTCCCGTTACGCTCAATGTTCAATGTTTTGTTATGACGTTGTCACGTTAAACTATCGTCCGTACACCAATTTTACAGACAACCAATTTTTTTAATTCATTTTTTAATGTTTTTTTTTTACTGTTTTTGTAATGTATCTTTAAAGTTTTTGTGTTAAAGTACAACCTCCGCGACTTCGTCGTTCACTGGCGTGAAATTTCTTGTTCCCCCGACCCATAGCCCGCCCGCGATATTATTTTGTTTTCACTTAGCGTTTTTTCTGACTTTTTTCTTTTTACTCGGCTCCTAGGAGTCGCAGCGTGATGTTAAATAGCCTATAACCTTCCTCAAGAATTGGGCTATCAAATGCAAAAAGATTTTTTTAATCCGACTGGAAGTTCCAGGGATAAAAGCTTACAAACCTAAAATATTAGTATAGATTTGCACACTAGATATTTGGTAGATTTTGTAGATTTCTTTAAGTACGCTGTACTGGTACAGCGTCTTAATAATTGTTTGCTGCACCGGACGACGTCATTACGTCAACGCCGGCTGTCGCTGAAAACCAGCGCTGGGACTCTGTCTTGCATAGGGTCGCAGCATTATGCTGAGCGATATCCGTTTTGCGTGGATGTGACGCATTTTCTCCAATAGCTTTCGAATTATTTCTTGTGTGTTTATGTTCTTTTTTTGCGTCATGTTTACCGCAAATAAACGTATTTTCTTTCTTTCTTTCTTCTTTCAGATTATGACCGAAACTTACTATGTATATTTGTTTACTTATTGTATTCGTTTTCTTGCAAATAAATAATTTTCTTATGTTTAACTTTGCATACATAAACGTTGTAAAAGTAATGCTCACATGGTCTCTTTATCTTTAATAAAAACGGTTATTTTTTATGTTATTAATTAGTTAACTTTTCATTAAGAAAGATAACATCAAATGATCTTCAGAATTCTGTATTTATTTTATAAGATTTTGTGAATATACAAGGTGTAAGGACAGCCCTCCGCAAACTAACAGGATGCATTCAGCTCCTTATCTTATTTCATATTCCACCGGAAATTTTCTCAGGAATTTATTCATTTTTTTTTATAATTTTTTCACTGTTACTATTCCTATATTTAAATTTAAAATCACATTCTCTGTACGCAGCACTCCATGTATGTAAATAAAACAGCTAAAACAAAAAAATAAACAGCAATGGATGTTGAAATACTCTAACGAACGACGCATGAAATCAGCTCTTCACTTTCTGCCTAGCTACAGAGTTCATTGAACTCCCCGCGCACCGTGGCGGGGAGTGTGGCCGAAGGCTCGATGCGCTGCCGTTCGCTATGTGCGTTTTGCCACGGTAACGATACATTGCGTGTTTATTGGATTCCCATGATATACTGAATTCACCCCGTCAGTCTGCGGAGGACTGTCTCTTAAAACCTGTATTAATGCGTTTGTTTTTGGTGAATTGGTAACTTTTTGGTGCTTACGAGTATTATAATATTTTCTTTTTCCTAGGATTATGGCTATGGTTCAGTCAGATCGGTGGAGAGTACTCGACCGGCGCTGGAGGCTGTCAACTGGTCGGCAGGCTCGCATAATGGACCAACACAACCGGTAAGTACTTATTTATAGGTTGTTATATCTTCTATCATAATCTGTAAAAGATAGCTCTCGCAGATAGTAGAGTAGGAATGGCTCAAAATCTGTTAGCAATGCCAAATGCACGTAAGAAAACCCCAAAAACGTGCTCTTTCAATCATGAAAACACGAAAATTACTGCTACGAAATAAAGGCGCTGTCAAAGACAAATTTGTTACAAAGGAGTATCTAGGCTAGGGGTGGGCAAACTTTTGCATCAGAGACCAGAAAAGCGTAGTGAACTCACGGTCCACAATAAAAAAAAAATGCATTTTGCAATTTATCTTAAGAAGTTTCGAAGGCTAATACCATACACGTCATGAAAATAATCGTGGAGCGCACCAGCGTATATCCACCAGTATATATCATATCTACCCTCGCCTGCGGCTTCTGGTAGATACTCGTATATACATACGTCTTGGGGTAAAATGGTTTATTATTTCGTCGTCTAGGTGGCGGATGCGGGCCTGGTACTTCGCATGAGGAACAGGATATCAGCACTTCAGAGTGAACTGTCTAGAACACAGAAGAGGTGTACTGACCTTGAGGAGAGGATTATGAGTAAGATGCTTTTTCTTTTTGCTTACTTCAATATTTACTGTTGTAACACACTATAACGGGTTTAAAAAGACACTTAACGAAGCCAAGAATCACTTATTCTTCCCGTCATTGTGATCATTTTTTAGAGTTCCGTAGTCAACAAGGAACCCTTATAGTTTCGCCATGTCCGTCTGTCTGTCCGCGGTTTAGCTCAAAAACTATTGATACTAGAAAGTTGTAATTTGGCATAAGTATGCACGTTAATGACGCCGAAAGTGGTAAAATAAAATTTTGAAAAAAATAATTATTTAGGGTACTTCCCCTATATGTAAAGTGGGGATGATATTTTTTTTTCCGTCCATCCCGTAGTGTGGGATATCGTTGGATAGGTCTTTCAAAAATATTAGGGGTTTGGAAAGACTGTTTTTTGATTAAGTGAACTGTTCGTGACTTATCAAGCTTATAAAAATTATACATAGGTACTGCTGTTATTGCATGCGCGACAGAGTTTAACATAAATGTCAGATCCGTCACTGTTTTACGATTATGACGATTTGTTAGTGTTAATCACTAATTTTATAATATTTTCTACCAGATCGCCATTCATCACCACCAACAAACCCGAACATAGATCGCTACAAACTAGAAGAGCTGGAGATTGAGAACAAGAAGTTACGAGAGCACCTGGAGAGGCTTCGAGCAGCTGGAGACACTATGCTGGTCTCCAAAGAAGTTATAGGTAAGTCGGCACGAGCCTCGAGAATAACTCCATGCCGTGATGACGTTTAAGCTGAGACTGGTAGCCTTAGAGTGGTGATTCCACTGCGGAATTTGTATTTCTTCTGATAGATTGTGATCAAATTCCAATTTATTTATTACTAGCTTTTTTTTAAATATTATAAATGAAAAGTGAAAGTAACTCTGTCTGTCTATCTTTTACGTTTTTCACGCCTAAACCGCCGAACCGATCGTCATGAAATTTGGCAGAGATATAGCCTGGGTTATGAGAAGGACATAGGATACTTTTTTACCCGATAATCGACAGCCACGCGGACGGAGCCGCGAGCAAAAGCTAGTAAATATATATTGTAATCTTAATATATAAAACAAAGTCGGGCTATTTACTCTATTTATAAGTCAAGAACGGCTGGACCGATTGGATTTGTTGGATTTGTCTCCGCCCCAAATAGCAGAATAAGTATTAAAACATGCGAAAAATTCACGAAAAAAATAATATATGTAAAAATTCATTTTCATATATTTATACAGAACGGATTTTTTGATGATATCTCGAGAACGGATTGGGGGAACAAGAAATTTCACGCAGACGAAGTCGCGGGTAGAAGCTAGTAATATTATACAAGAGAAATTCTTTAAGGCGAGGTTCTTCGAGCGTGCATTTTTGTTCTAGAGGTGGCAGCTGGGCGCGAGTAAATTGTGCCGTGAATTTCGTTAATTTTGGGTTGAAAATTATATGTTTTACGATTTTAACAATGTTAAACCCGACGGACATTACATCATCATATACGTTTATTTTGATATGATTTTTAGTACATAATGTGGTATAATATTGAAATAAAATGATTTTAATCTACAAAATAAGGGTATGTTTGGATTTTTTTTCCATCGAGCGAACTCTATCCAATTATGTAACGAGTACCCGACGTACCTACAGAAAGGTCTCAAAAGCAACATATACATTTCACGTGTTTAATCATTATATAGCTGAGGTACAAAAGTGTATTCAAGGTGACTTTGAAAATGTTAGCGAATGGGCACACGATAATGGAATTATGTTAAATCTTACAAAAACTAAATGTATGCATATATACTCGCCATATAATCGTAATGCTAAATCTGTAAATAATGAATATCTCACAGTGGTAGGACATACATATGAATGTTTACATAAAAATAAATGTAATTGTAACTGTGAAAAATTGGATTTTGTAGATAATTTTAAATATTTGGGTCTAACAATTGATAAGAACTTTAACTGGAGATTCCATGTAAATGACATTTGTAATAGGCTAAGATTGGTACTAAGTAAGTTTTACCATTTAAAAAATGTATTGAACAAACAGACTTTAAGAATTGTCTATTTCGCACTTGCCGATTCGCTAATAAGCTATGGATTCTTGTGTACGGGCGAACCTTTATAACATATTTAAGAGATATTAAAGATATACAAGTAAGACTGATAAAGTTTCTGGTCAGTAAAAATGTTAAAGATAAGTGTAACAAAGAGTATGATAAGTTATTTCCCACCTGTAAAATTATGCCGATAGATAAAAAAGTGGATTATTTGTTAGGTCTGGAATATTATTATAATGAAGAATATAAAGTTAATGTTAAAAACAAGTACAACACACGTAGGGTTAGAGAGAACAGACTGGAACAACCACAGATAACAAATTATTATGGTAAGAGAACATCGAAGTATTTGGTACCTAAAGTGTTTAACAAAATAGATTTATTAAGAGAAAAAGAAAAAATTGGTATCGGATCACTTAAAACAAAACTTAAAAACTTTTTACAGGATAGCAAACAGAACTAAATACATTTTTTAAGATTAAACCATAACAGTATAATATATTAGTAGTGGCTATGCACGTAAGGTGGTTCATTGTTATGAAAAAGAGCGCCTCTCGCCATCAAACGTAAAAGTTTGGCGAGTTTAGAATTAAGTAACACCTCTGTATTGTAATTTCTTTAAATAAATTAAAAAAAAAAAAAAAAAAAATTACCGTTTCTAAATAAAATGACATTAAAATTACATTTCCTAGAGGTTAACTTGAAGAACTTCGCCTTAAAGAGAAAAATATTTTTAAACGAAAAATAAACAGTCCTATATTGCATGTTAGGATTAACCGTAGCCAATCTACTTCAGATAGCGGTGTCTATGATAAACTTAAAAACCATAAACTATAATTCCGTATTCAAAGCATTTTTCTTTTATCTTCTAGAACAAATGAACGTGATGCAGAAAGAACTGGACAGAAGAAGAGACGAGTGCGTACAACTGAAGAGTGTCCTTACCAACCAGGTATGTTTAAAAACCGGAACGGCTGGACCGATTTTGACGGTACATTCACTGGCAGATAGCTGCTGTGAAAAAGCCACGCTGACTTAGTATATATATATTTTTTTTTTGCTTGTGTGGATTAGTATGAATGGGACTGCTCTTGACTCCAATCGCGTTGAAGTAAACTTGGTTATCTTTAAACAGTTTTTGGTCTATTTTCAACCAGAAATCCATATCATTCTATTAGTGTATTTACAAAATACATGTTTTGTATACATACGTCATATTGGACGGACTTATCTTTAAAGTATTCTGGCTCCCACTCTCATATCTCTGATAAGACTGATAACAAATCTGAGCTGTTTGCTCGTGTCACAAAAATATTCAGTATACAAGGTGTTTTTTTTTTAGATATCCCATAACTCTAGGGTATGAATGAGACCATATCAAAGAATCAACTGGCTGTTTGTGTATGTGAGTTTAAATGTTTGTAAACGCACCCACGATACAGGAGAAATTCCTAGTGTGGGGCAACGTTTAATGAAAAAAAAAAAAAAAAAGAAAAAAAAAATTTTTTTCAATTATTATTTATTTATTTAATTTATTATTTATGTACACGCAGTTAAATAAATTAAAGAAATCTAATTAATAAAGATAATAATAATAATAATAAATATATATATTATTAATATATTTTTTATTATTACGTAGTATTTCTAAAAAAAACTTAACAAGGAGTGTTACTTTTTTTTAAAATACTACGTACATGTTAATGATTTCAAAATTAATAGTTCATTCGTAAAACGGGCACAGCCGAATAAAAAAAAAAAAAAAAAACAACTAGTATAAAACACAAATATTTAGTTTTTCGTAACATCATGTATTTGTTGTGGATCAAAACTGACACATTTCTTTTGTAACAAATGGACATACAAAGCACTTTGTTTATTTTGAAATAATGTCATAATTTCATGTTTACTAAAAGTTAACAGCTAGAAATACAGTATTCGTTTTCTCGGTAATTGGTTAGTCTCTTGAAAACTAAAACTAATACTAGTGAAAGTTCGTAATTGTTCTTTTATTTATAGTTTGAAAGCTTTTGATATGAATTACGACTTGTAAGGAGAAATATACATAGTGATATTTTTTTCTTTTGTGTGATGTGATTTGAAAATGATCTTTATGAATGAAATGATCTTTTTTTTTTGTTTAATTCAATAAGTGATTTGTGCTAACCAATAGTTATGTTATCAATGATAAAAAGTGACTAATGTTAAATAGTGCCAAAATGACATTTTCACGCACGTTAAGCCGTTGATCGCGGCTGTCATTCGTGGATCTTTGACAGTCATTACGGGACTTCAAAACCCTGAAAGTCTGACAACCAATCTTGCCAATGGGTATCGTATTACCCAGTATCTGGGTTGTGGAGGTCAGATAGGCAGTCGCTCCATGTAAAATACTGGTATTCAGTTGCATTCGGTTAGACTGGAAGCCAACCCCAACATAATTGGAAAAATGCTAGATAGTTGATAAATCCGTTATTTAAGCTACCAATGGTGGAGCTATCAACGTCTACATAACTGGCATAATGTGTTCATTTAATTACCAGTATTAAAGTCTCCAAGTAGACGCTACGTAGGTACCAGAAAAATTGAAAATAAAAAAATGCATTCTTACCGCCGACAGAAGTGTTTCAAAACTTTGGACTAACTGTTATTTTATACATATCGCTCATGGAAAGCGTTCGGTGACGATCGCGAACCCATAAGTTTTCCCCTACCTAAAATCGCTCAACGCGCCTAAAGAAGTTTTCACTTAAAAAAAAGGGAGAGTATAAAATCATGTTAGATAACTGCCACATGTCTAGAGGTAATGAACGAAACATTCTACAATAGTGTTCTTTGAAGTACCAAGTGTTAAAAAGTGTCAAAATGGCACTACCTTTGACCGGAGTGAGAATATCGAAGCAACTGTACATGGATCAGCCCGTACATAGAAGTAGTTACTACTATTGTCAGAAAGAGGAACAGGTGAGGTTCATTTATCGTAAAGATACTAAAATATCACGCCTGTATTTTGCGATGGAGTGGGCAGAGGTGTGCAGTACTGTCATATTTTGTCGGTTAAATTATAAATACCATGAAATAAGGGACGCATGAAAGTAGTCTCCCCGAGCGTCGTACCCTCCGAACTTCTGTTTACTAACGAAGTGATTATTGCGTAAACAAAAATTTTCCAAAGTGTAAATTGGTAAAAAACAGTAGAAGGCTTAGGCCCATTTGCACCACAAATAGCTAAATACGGTACATGCTAAACATAAAAAAAACAGCAGGCAAAAATTTTAAATGAATTTTTGTAATATTATTATTTTGTTTGCAATTTATATAATTTTTTAATTTAAATTTTATATTTGACATTTTATTTTTTTATACGATTCTGACATTTTTATAATTTTTTGACTATTTGAATTATAACTTTTTATTGAGTTGTTGAATATTGAAATTTAAATGTATGAGTGTGTGTCTATGGACTAGAATGATGTCTGAAATAAATAAATAAATAAAAAATATTATCATTATTATTATTATTATAATATATTCAAAACATAATTCTGTCTCTTCATCTCTGTTTAGTGATATGTGGTATAAGCTGTGAAATGAGGCCATGAGAGCCAGAGTGGCCTTAAAAACTGCTCTAAACTTACCTCGGAAGCAGTTTTTCTAAATAAAATCAGTACTGAAAAAATTACTGTAAGGCCACTCTGGCTCTCAGAGGCCATGAGAGCCAGAGTGGCCTAAAAACTTCTCTAAAGTTACCTCGGAAGCAATTTTTCAAAATAAGATCAGTCTTGAACAAATGACAGTTAGGCCACTCTGGCGCTCATGGCCTCAAATATAGTTGGGTCAGCCGAACCTCGGGCAACGCCGAAGCCAGCTAGCATAGTGATGTTAACCTATTTTCAGCATTATTTTACACGTAATAGAGTCGAGTTTATCTTCTTTAAAATAAATATATTTTTCTTATTGCAACGCAGAAACCGTGGTTCCAAGCTCTGAAAAACGTTGTGAGTAATATAAATGAATGTAGTGATCAATGTTTTATAATCAAATGCTTGTCTTAGATGTTTTAGTTAACCATTGTTTTTATTTATTTAACCATTTTGTGTTAGAAAAAGGGGATTTGTTTCGTGAATTTACAAAGAAAAATGGGTTTTAAATAAATAAAGCATTTGAAAAATTGACTGAATGTTATGTTTAGTCAGTTTAATAACCCAACAGTTTATTTTGGAAAGTAAAAAAAGATAAAAAAATGTTCGAGCATTTTTTTTTTTACTTTTCTGTTATGATTTTGACTTTTTTTTTAATTTTCCATGCTTTCTGTTGCTGTCATTGCATGGTACATAATTTTAATTTTTTACGTACGTAGATAGCAAAAAGTGTATGATTATTGTACTTGTTATGGGCTATTAACACGTCATATTTTTAACTTATATGAAAATCCAATTAACCAGAGATTTTAGAATAGACCCCTCAGAAATATAAGTTAGTTTTGTTACTAATAAAAACTTCAACAGTCTTATAACAAAATGAGTTCTAACTTTGATCCAAGATTAAACCTTTCAGTCAGTTTTTGTATTTCAAGCCTTATTTCGACTGAGATAAAGTTCTTAATACAAAATTGATAACCTCGACTCGGATTTAAAATGGCACTGATTTAAAGAGGCAGTTGTTTTTTTGTAGTTTTGGTAAATTCAAAATTACAAAATGCATTTTTATTAACAAGTTCGGCAGTAAAGACTGAGCAGTAAACTAATTAAAAATGAGTCATAACAAATATTTACATGGGTAATTAAATAAATAATTAAGCAACAAAATGACTGAACGGGCAGTTACATATGGGCAGTTAACAAATCGAAATTAGTCGTTAGTAGTAGTAGTAGTAGTTGTAAACATTATTAATATCAGTTTTTATATTAAGAACTAACTATATCGTTATCCTCGATGGTTTAAACCTGGGTCTAAAGATAAATCTTTTTTTTGTAATAAGACCGCAATATAGTCAAACTTGTGAATAATTTACAAAATAATTACAATAATTATTATCACACCATTTAAACACAAGCATTACACTCAAAGTAGTCCTCAGTACAAAAAACCTACTAACCCAAAACTTTCTACAAGCTTTCATTCAATTTTTAACTCTATTCCAACAGACGGTGAACTTAAAGTCGCTCGCCACATCAAACTACGGGTCGGACGTCGATATTATCAACGAGGATGGTGAATTGGCGACAGCTTATGAAGCTCAGAAGGGAATTAACAGGTAAACTAGTACATTATGTCATAAGTCATAACACATAAAGTTCATGAAAAAGTTGCCTAAAGTTTGGGTTACATTATTTGTGATCTATCTATTCATACACGAAATATTTTAAGAGATACATCGTATATTAGTGGTAAAGAAGCCGAGAGACGATTTTTTTTTTAAGTACATATGTACATACATCACAATATTTTATACCTGAAAATCTCCTTTTATTTAATAACTTTGTGTAAAACCGAAACTTAATAAAAATAATATTATGATATAATATATGTTATTTTTTCAAAAAACAGTACTTACAACACATTTGTTTTTTTTTTAAATAAATTATAAATATAATATAATAATAATGAATATAATATAGAATATATTAATATAATATAATAATAAATAAATATAATATAATAATAAATAAATATAATATAATAATAAATAATAAATATAATATAATAATAAATAATAAATAAATATAATATAATAATATAGTATATAACGCTTATGCTGTAGGGGACAGCAGGGATATATAAATTCAATGTAAACACCGTGGTCGAATTGAAAGGCACTTGCCACTATATTCATATAAACTATACGTTAATTCTTACAACAATGATATAACTGTGCTCTTTACAATGGGCGCGCGGCGTTTATTCTTTATTCTATTAAACTTCGGCTCTTCCAGCCCAGGAGAGGTAAATAGCGTGCTAAGACCGCTATTACGAGAAGCAGAGGCCAGTGTCGTCTTCTGAAGGTGTTCTCGTTGTCTTAATATAATAAATTATCTGAATTTAGAGACTTGGGGTATAGTTGTCAGACTTTCGGGACCGATCAGTAGTGCTATTCTGTATCTATCTCACCGTGAAAACATAAGTGAAGTGAGCTTGAAGTGACATTCAATTCCACCTGACGCTTGGGATTGACACTATTGACAGCTCACTCCACGCTCACTTCACCCAAGTTTTCACGGTGAGATGGTTACAGAATAGCAATGCTGACCCTTACTCTACAGAGCAGGCCTTTAATCTGCTGTTATATTATTACAGACGTCTTATATCGTCTTTCTATTTATTATTTATTAATTTATTTAAACTTCTCGGACATAATATGGTACAAAGGCGGACTAAATGCCTGAAGCATTCGCTACCAGTCAACCAAGGGTGGTGAAGAGATAAGATGGCAGGTGCTCTGATTGAGAGGAGATAATAATAAATCTCAAATCGTTTATTGCAATCCATAATGTACAATTACAGGTGGTAAATAAAGAAATAATAACTAACAATTAGGGACCCTGTTGGGCACAGTAAATTTTTAAATAAGTAGAGGGAGGAAGATATAATAAAACATTAAAAAAGATAACATAATTATAAAGAAAGAAAGAAAGAAAGAAAATACATTTATTTAGCACAGACTAAAAGGCACACATGACATAATATGATTTACCTAGTAGAGTGTAGATTCGGTTTTCTATTTTGTTAAGTACCTGGTAATTGTTGAAAGGCCTACACTGTCCTCCCATACCTATTAACACTGTTATTTGATAATATTGTAAAGCCAATTATTTTTAAAAGAGTAACCGTGGAGTTTCTTGCCGGGTCTTCTCCATAGGAAACGACTAACTCGAACCGTGCACCTAGCTTCTGACGTTTCATAAGTGCCCATGTAGGTTTATGTGAAATAAAATATTTTCATTGATTGATTGATACCGCAAATAAAAAGTAAATAAAATTAAAAAAAAACAAATAAAAAGAGTACAGTGCGATGCAAGAAATTAGCAGGCAAGTGTGCCTCACGGCTGCGCCAAAAAGACCCAGTTCAGCATAAATGTCAGACAACTAGAAAAAATAAAATAGGAACACAAGTACAATATATTGTACTTGTAATATTTCTATTATAAGTTTTATAACCTATTTTATAAAATAGGTTATAAAACGTATAATAGACATATTTACTATATTAATAAATACAGTAAAAACCGTTTATAACGACTTCGAAAGGACCGTTGGACTACGGTTGTTATAGTCGATAGACGTTATAACCAAACACTATCTATACATAAAAAATTCAAAGTCCTAACTGACTGACTGATATATCAACGCACAGCCCAAACCGCTGGACCTAGATATATGAAACTTGGAGGGAGTGTTCTTTGTGAAAAGTAAGTATCCACTAAGAAAGGATTTTTGGGAATTCCACCTCTAAAGGGGTAAAATAGGGATGGAAGTTTATATGAAAGTCCGTCAGTTTTGAAGTTAGGATCTTCAAATTTTGTGTTTAGGCTGATGACTGAAAATTAATTTATACGTGTCTCAGCGTTTTTGATAATTCCACCCCCGAAGGGTTAAAAAGGGGGATGAAAAAGTCCTTAATTTTCGAAGAAAAATCACAAAATTTACTACTTAGGCAAAAAAAGAAGGATTACGAATATATGGGGTTTTTGAGAATTGATCCCAAACAGGGGAATGAGGGGTAATTAAGTTTTTAGGGGAGAATTTTATTGCGTGCCTTGAATAACTCAAAAGTTTTTATTTTTAAGTTTTTGAATTACTCAAAAGTATTTTTAATCCCGGTCATAGGGTACTTTCAATCCCGGTAGTAGGTACGTTCCCGTTGGATTTTTTCTGACATCCACGCGGGCGAAATCGCGGGCAAAACCTAGTGTTAAATAAACAGAAATACTTGGTCCTCAAAATTTCTTCGTTATAACCGGTACGTCGTTTTAAGCGAAGTCGTTTTAAACGGTTTTGACTGTACCTACTTTTCTATTTTCAGGCAACTACAAGAAGAATTGATAGCAGAGAAGAAGTTTTATTCAGAACACATATCGAAATCAAAATCCGAGATCGAGAAGCTAAGAGAAGAGAACGAGAAATATCAAAAGTGAGTACAATCTTATTTATTTGTTTCTGTAAATATAATTTTTCTAGTGCCCACATGGTATTTCGAGACGTCTCCAAGCGGTTGGTCGACTCTTCACGTGACCAGAAGGCTGGCCTATTTCTTGCCCAAAGAATCAGCATTGCCATACAACGTGGCAATGCTGCCAGCCTTTTGGGCACTTTTCCTGTTGACAGCGATGCGGAAGAATTTTTTGATGCCCTTTGATTCTTTACCTCCCTTTTTTATATACTTGTACATATTATTATCTATTTTCTTAAATAATGAAATAAATATTTATTACGTTTAAAAAAAAAAAAAAAAAATTGTAATATGTGTGTGTGTTTTAATGATTTAGAGGTAGGTAGGAATATTTCAGTTTTAATAGCACCGACTAAATAATAATGAAAATTCTGCTAATTCAAGGTAACGGTTTGTGTCGACTTTACCTAGATACGAGTAATAGGGAATATGCACGTAATTCAAAAGTTATCCATTATTTAAATATACACTAGTGCCGATTCCCTTGTTCACAAACTAAACTAAATTTAAGTTCATTGCTTCTTTTTCTTTCTATTTCATTAAGAAAAGGACAGAAGATAAATTTTTGTTAGAGTAACCGTGGAGTTTCTTGCCGGCTCTTCTCCATAGGAAACGACTAATTGGAACCGTACACCTAGCTTCTGACGTTTCATAAGTGCCCATGTAGGTTTATGTGAAATAAAATATTTTGATTTTGATGATTGATTTTGATTTTGAGTTAAGTCCTGTCAAATTAATCAGCGCTTGACGTAAATTGACGTCATTTTAGTAGGCAAGTTTTTAATCACGTCTAAACTTTTATGGAGTAGTGTCAGGCGCTAATTAATTTGACAGGACTAAACAAAAATTTCTCTTCTGTCCTTTTCTTAATGAAATAGAAAGAAAAAGATGCACTGAACTTAAATTTAGTTTAGTTTGTGAACAAGGGAATCGACACCAATGTGTAGGAGTCAAGAAACAAATTCTTATTTATTGATTTATTTATTTTTAAATTTTTTAATGCATTAATTATTTTACAATTCATTATTTTATCAGTACATAACAAAATCGATGGCACAGTTAACATACCTCATTTTCATTCATACAAACCGTCATTTTAGTTTCGTTCCTAACACATAGGGGAACCTATGTATGTTTCGGCTGACACTTCAATCAGCAAAATCCATCGTCTGTACTCGTACCTCAATTCAGAATCTTAAATAATTTACTTTCATTGCCGCGTTACATACTCAACTATCAACTTTAGCGTCGATTTTTTTTAAGTAGATTTTTGAGTGACCACTTGAAAAGCCCTTAAGGCGAGGTTCTTCGTGCGTGCATTTTTGTTCTAGAGGTGGCAGCTGGGCGCGAGTAAATTGTGCCGTGAATTTCGTTATTTTGGGTTGAAAATTATATGTTTTACGATATTAACAATGTTAAACCCGGCGGACATTACATCAGCATATACGTTTATTTTGATGTGATTTTCAATACATAATGTGGTATAATATTGAAATAAAATGATTTTAATCTACAAAATAAGGGTATGTTTGGAATTTTTTTCTATCGAGCGAACTTCATCCAATTATGTAACAAGTACCCGAAGTACCTACAGAAAGGTTTCAAAAGCAACATATAATTTTTTCACGTGTTTAATCATTACTGTTTCTAAATAAAATTACATTAAAATTACTTTTCCTAGAGGCTAACTTGAAGAACCTCGCCTTAACAATGTTTGGTTTTAATACAATGTGAACTTTGTCATGTATGACATTGAGTTTATTGTTCCAAAACTTAAGAATTATCTAAGATTCTGAATTGAAGTTTAGTTGTAAAAATCTACATTTCAGTGGCGAGGATTATACAAATATCCAAGTGGAATTCCGAAGATATTGTTATAACGACTCGACGAAGTACTTATCATATACTTGCACACAAGTTATCGTACATTTGACACTGACAGTATTAAAAATTATATGTTTTTAGTTTATAAGTTGTTAATTTGACCTTTATATCAATATGTTTAAGTTTAAAGAGTATATTTTTGATTCTGTGTTATTCAAATAAATGTATTTTTATCATTTAGTTGTTATTGCTTCACTTCGTGCTCATCCATTTTCATCCTCATTAGTATTAAATATAAAGATAACTGTGTTTCTGTAAAGGTGAGTGTACTAGAGCGTTTCCATGTAATGAAACGATCTTACGCATGGTAATACAAGCAAAAGCTTAAAGTAAAAAAACATTTCCACGTAATGTAACGTACCTGCGAATGCTCGACACAGTATTTGAAGCAGGGTTCGAAAAAATCCGATTTTTATAATAAACTAGCTTTTGCCCGCGGTTCCGCCCGCGTGGATGTCTGTTATCGCGTAAAAAAGTAGCCTATGTCCTTCTCCATATCCTAGGCTATATCTCTGCCAAATTTCATGACGATCGGTTCAGCGGTTTAGGCGTGAAAACGTAACATACAGAAAAGACATACAGACAGAGTTACTTTCACATTTATAATATTAGTATGGATTAGTATGGATATCAAACATCCGATTTTTTTATATATATCGGATATATATCCGATATATATCCAGGCCAAGAACAAGAAGCGAATTTCATTCTGTAAGGGGATTAAACACTTAAAAATGTGAAAGGAATTTGTAAAATAATATAAGTGTCGAATTACAAATTACCACATTTTTTATAGCAAAATTATTAGTATTTATTTGACAAAGTTTTTTTTAATGAACACTTAAAAAAACAAGTACCTATTATTATAATAATCTTCATTTGTTTGTGAGATAAAACAACAAATTTTTATAATAATTTGTAATAATAAAAAAAGTAAATTATTCTGAATTGTAGTTTTTCGCTACGTGTTGCCACGGTAAACATTAATCTCCAAAAATTTTAGTTCAGAAGACAGGAAAAAATTAATTGATATATATCAAGATAAAAATCAATTGAATTATATCGTGATATATATCCACTGATATACACCGAGAAATTTTAGTGGTTGTTTTCCCGCAGCAGAACGGATAAGGAGTACTTTCGGAATATAGAGTGAAAGTAAAAAAATTAAGATGTTTTTGTTTTAAAAATAATTTAAAAAATATGCATCAACTCGAAAACTAGAGAATCAATAGTAACACTAGAGGTAACTTGTAGATACTATTCGAATCGCACGCGCCGCCAACAAAGGGAACAGCGATTCATAAATGTTCAAAGCAAAATAAACTCTCGCACGTGGTGATTTTTCACAATGGTTAATCTGCCATTTTTTGTTTCTAACATTTAATTTGTTTATAAAACGATTGTATTACCAAGACAAAACCATTTCGCTGCGGGAAAACAACCATTTAAATTTCACGGTGTATATATATCGGCGAACCCTGGTTTGAAGTAATGCTCACGGCGAGTGAGCATTTACCTGTAACAGTCCTTTCTATTTTGCGTTTACTCTTCTTTGAAATGTCGGATCTGAAAGCTTGATGAAATGTTACACAAATTCGCTCTATTGTTTGCAAAATCAAGTTGTTACAAAGCATCGAGCATCGTGATCATTGTTCGTTTCCTAAAAGGGTGACACATTAGAGCGGCTCGATGTTTTGTTACAAGCAATGGCCGGATTAAGCAAGCGCGGGGCCCGTAGCAAATACTATCGAGGGGCCCTTGATCTGCTATGAGTTCTTAATTATAAAGTGGTAAAAAAAAAAAAAAAAAATATGTGGAATTTTATGTAGTCTTTGGGATTTTACATCTGGTCTCACAGCCACTTTACCACCTAGCGCGATACATATTTTTATAGGAAATTGAACGTTCTATAAAAAAGGCTCTATAACTTTTCGATAAATTCACTTTTTCAAAAGTTATTCGAAATTAAAGTTGGACATACCCTAAGTTGTCAGTATTTCTTTCCATCTTCGGGAAAATTATTATTGTTTGTGGAGGTGGGCGGGTTTGGATGCGCGGGGCCCCCTTTTGCGCGGGGACTGTAGCAATTGCTACTCTTGCTACGTGGTTAATACGGCACTGGTTACAAGTAAATGATCTAGTCTATGCTTACTTTATGCTAAGCCAAGTCATGTGATTTGATGTTTTATTTTTCATCGACCAATCGTAAGACTTGATCAGGCATTAAAAAACCGAGTGTTAGTTTGTTGGTCTGTTTGGTAAGGCAGAAGTTTTAATTGTCTATTAAAATAATTTCATCTACATTAATATTTGGCTTTAAAGTAGATGTATACAGGGTGTAAGGGACAGTCCTCCGCAGACTGATGGGATGAATTCAGTATATCATACTAAGATGACCGGTACATGAACTAATTTCAGGAACGTTATGAGAATCCAATAAACCTGATTTGTTTTATTACCTCACACGCAATGTATCGTTACCGTGGTAAAACGCACGTAGCGAACGACAGCACGGCGAGCCTTCGGCCGCCCTCCCCGACACGGGGCGCGGTGAGTTCGATTAACTCTGTAGCTAGGCAGAAAGTGAACAGTTGATTTCGAGCGTCGTTCGTTAGAGTAATTTAAAATTCATTGCAGATTTTTTTTTATACTGTTTTATTTATATAAACGGAGTGCTGCGAACAGAGAATGTAATTTTACATTGAAATAAAGGAATAGCAACTGTGAAAAATTTCCTGAGAAAATTCCGGTGGAATATGATTCAAAATAAGGAGCTGAATGTACCCTGTTAATTTGCGGAGGACTGCCCCTTACACCCTGTATAATAATTGAATTTTACCTGAACTAGGGATAAACCTAGATCTCAGGTATCTCACTCAAGGTGGACGGAGAGTATTTATGTAGGTAACCGACTACACCTACATCGTATATTCTTGACCGGAGTTGTGAACATGCGTTTGATTGGACACATCTGTCCTCTGTGTTAATTACAAGGTCAAATTAAATTAGCTAGTCAAACTTCTAAACTACACTAAATGAGGTCGTTGACCGCAAAAAATCATCAATTTTTGTTATTTTGTTTTATATTGATAGGTACCCATCAAGACTGTGGAGTTTCGCTTAGTAATTTAATTTAACCTATATTTGAGTAGCGAAGTATAAAAGTTTTCGCAAAGAAAACCACTTCAATGGATACCAAGAAAACCATTCGTTTACCATTAGAAGAGATTAGTGTTTTAAAGATGGAGTTGTTATGTATATGGAAAGAAGATTCTACAACTATAAACAGAATAGGGTGTTATAGATAACAATTTGAAAAGATAAGCAATAGTAAAAATATTTGTTTATTTTTCTAACTTTTCTTAATCAGTCGGGACTATAGTAGTGATAGCCTAGTGGTGTGACCGTCGGACTGCTAAGTCATATGTCTCGAGTTCGAACCCAAGGCACGCAACTCTGACTTTTCTGATTCTTATGCGTATTGTATAACTAGCTTCTGCCCGCGACTTCGTCTGCGTAAAATTTCGGCTCACAACCCACCCCGTCGCATTGCATCGCCCGTCCGCGCAATTACTTCATTTTTGCTTAGCGTTTTTTCCGACTTTTTGTCATTTTGCTCGGCTCCTTAGGGGCGTAGCGTGATGTTAAATAGCCTATAGATACTTATTTTAAAATTAATAACATATTTATTTGGATAATGATTAATATAATGTTGATAAAACTCGTTCGCAAATAATGCATTAATTTCGAACCAATTTAATTACCATAAAAAAAGGTTATAGTGAGTCAATCTTAAAAGATAGACATACTCGTATGCTGTCGCGGACTTATTTTTAGAACTTTTAAAGAGGAACAATTCCATCATACATGATATTTGTGTAACTTAAACCGTTTACGCAGCGCACGCAACGGAAGCTCTCAAAAAGGAATAATTTTTCCCTTTTTTGCAACATTTTTCATTTATGCTCCGCTCCTATTGGTCGTACCGTGATGTTGTATAGTCTATAACCTTCCTCGATAAATGGACTATCCAACACAAAAATAATTTTTCAATTCCAACCAGTAGTTCATGAGATTAGCGCGTTCAAACAAACAAACTCTTCAGCTTTATAATATTATTATAGATTATCACTTGCTTAAAAAACGGTGATGGAAACCATCGTGAGGAAACCGGAATTCGGTATGCCTGAGAGATATTTTTTGACGGCGTGTGTAGCCAAGTCAGGGGCCTATGGGGGGCATAAAAACTCTGACACCAGATTAGTCAATAACCACCACACGAAAAGAAAAAGTCGGGACTGGTCAGCTATAACAGCCATGTATAATAAAATTAAATGTATACTTTCTGTAGTTTAGATGTAACATAATGATACCAGAAGTATCAATTAACGTAAGGGACATTTTGGCGAAAATGAGTTATAATGTCATTGAATTCATTATTTCCAGCTCTGTCGATTGGTGTTATTAAAATTACTCTATAGTTGAAAAAATTTCCCTTACAGCACAGATTTTTGGACTGCGTAAATGATTTCCGAAAAAAAAAAAAAAAAAAAATTACGGACATTAATATTTTTTATTCTCAGAAAATAAAGTAATTCTTAGTATTACACTATCTTCGACGGTTTACACATAAAATATCAGTAACGTAAGGGACAACTAAACATATTTTTTTAATGTAAGGGACATGCTATATTCTAAACCACTGGGAATTTGTAAATCTTTCGTTTATAGCATAATAGGAAATTCTAAGACACTTTGCTCTAGACACAATTAAAATTGGAGCAGATAGCAAAAAGTTATCATTTCATTATCATCATTTCATCCGAAAGTCGTCCACTGCTGGACATAGGCCTCCCCCAAAAGGGGGGAATTTGTCATAATCGCCACGCTTGGCAGGCGGGTTGGCGATCGCAGTATGGTTTTAAAAATGCATAGAGAACGCTGCTACCCATTCTCTAGTAAGTCCCTTAGTCGAATTTTACGACACCCACGGGAGGTAATGGGGTGGTGCTATTCTTTACGTCTGGCACCACACGGTACAGCAAAAAATAAAGACAGATTTAAAAAAATAAAATCGTTTTTAGGCTCTCCTGAAAAACCGTGTTTTGTCCCTTACGTTAATTGATACTTCTGGTATCGATAAGTATTTAATAAATGTGCTAACATAGTAAAGTTATCTTATAAAGGGTTTTAAAAATAATTCTTCTCCTTAGCAAACTTCATCTAGAAATGGGAAATTTTCTTCATCATTCTTCCAAAATGTATAAAATTGTTTAATCACCGTATAGATTACTTTTAATAATAATTTAAAATGATAAAATGTTTAAACATATTTTCTTGTTGTAGATTGCTCAGTTCAGATTTAAGCGCTGAACCCAAGAACAAGACTCAAGAGTTTGCACAGAATGAGATCATCAGACTGGCGGCAGAGAGCTTGGCGTTGCAGGTAATTTCTAGTCTTACTTACCTACTGTAATCTTTCAAATCGCTAACTTGTTTTTTTGCAAGCAGTATGTTTCTAGCATTTTGTTTTAGTATACACCGTGGCATTTTAGTCGTCTTACAAAGACAGCCCACTTCATGTATCCAATGACTCCTAATCATTCATGTAAAAAAATAAAATTTTTTTTTTGAACATTAGATTTTTTATTTTTTTATTAATTATGATGCATGACATAGCTTAAAACACCCTGTTACGAGTGCAGTCCGAGCCTTGTGTTACAAGGGCGCCGCGGAATGGAGCGGCGACATCTTTATCAGAGTTCATTCACCCTAACGCAAAAATGTGTTTCTTACTATTGCAACTTAAACATAGTCTAAATCCATTCTGCGGCGCCCTTGTATCACAAGGCTCGGACTGCACTCGTAACAGGGTGTTTTAAACTATGTCATGCGTCATAATTAATAAAAATAAAAAAAATCTAATGTTCAAAAACAATTTTTTTTTTTACATGAATGTTTAGTAGTCATTGGATACATGAAGTGGGCTGTCTTTGTAAGACGACTAAAATGCCACGGTGTATAAGGTGTATCTATTCATACACGCAATATTTTAAGAGAAACATCTATAGGTGGTAAAAAAACCATAGCAGCGAAAATTTATTTTTTATTTTTACATTTTAATTATTATTATTTTAAAATTGCTTGAGATATTTTGCAAAAAAAAAAACTTTGCTTATGTAAGCAAAGTTTTTTTTTTGTCAAAATGCGGGTCATTCATAGAATATGTATTCTATGAATGACCCGCCCGGACGCGGCGACGGTGGCGGCGCGAGCACGGTGCCTTTTGATAATTAGTCATAATTTTAAGTAATCTGACGGCACGGTTGGCGCAGTGGTTAAGCGATTGACTGCTGCGCTGCGTGTCGCGGGTTCGATTCCCGCACGGAACAAATATGATTGTGTATGACCTACAAGTAATTGTTCCGGGTCTGGCTGTTTGTGTATGTGAGTTTAAATGTTTGTAAACGCACCCACGATACAGGAGAAATTCCTAGTGGTAATTTTTTTTTTAAACGTTGCCCACGTTTATAAAAAAAAAAACTTGACCCTAACAAAAATTAGCACTTTAAAGCTTAATATTACGGATCCCTGAATCGAAAAATGGATTTCACAGACCTGATATTGTTGGACGGCCTATCCAACGATACCCCGCACTATGGGATAGACGAGAAAAAAATCATCCCCACTTTACGTGCAAGGGCGGTACCCTACAATTGTTTTTTTTTTTCAAGATTTCATTTTTCTACTTTGTCAGCGTGATTAATATGTATACCCATGCCAAATAACATCTTTCTAGTACAGTCAGTTACCACAATTAGCTGACCCCCCCTTGCATAAATGGTTGAGTTTTTTTAGAATACGGATCGATAGAATTTTATAATTCTTAATTTAATTTAAATACCTATAAAAAATCTACCCAAAACAAGAAAAAAAAAAAGAAAATCGTACGATTTGTTAGTATGAAAAACTTCAGCCATTTGAGCAAAGGGGGTCAGCTAATTGTGGTAACTGACTGTACTAAGAGTCTCTGAGCTAAGCCGCGGACAGACAGACGGACATGGCGAAACTATAAGGGTTCCTTGTTGACTACGGAACCCTAAGTTTGTTAGGGTTCCGTATCTCAAGAGGAAAAAACAGAACCCTTATAGGATCACTCGTGTTTCTGTCTGTCTATCTGTCACAGCCAATTTGCTCCGAATCTAAAGGACCGATTACATTGAAATTTGGTACATACAGGAAAAGTTTTTAATCAGTACGCAAATGTTGATAAATTAAACTTAAACGTATTTTATTATACACCTATTTCTTATTTTGATATGTCTTAGTACAAAAAAATGAAGTTATCGTTAACAAAAGATGTTTATTTTGAAACTGGTATAATGGATACTCGTCGCGCAACGCGCCGGCGCGGTCAGTGAAGCGGAACGCAGTAGTAGGTACCTTTCAGCTGTGCGCTCGCCCATTGATATTATTACGAATAGATTGTATCCATATTTTGCTGATTTCAAGTAGGACCAAAAAAAAAGTATTGAATAAATAATGGAAATATGTTAATACTTGTCTGATAGAAATTTGGGTGTATAATAATAATACCTACATATAATTAGGGTGAAGACTGGAGTCCGATTTATTTTTATTTTTATTAAAATTATTCTTATTTATTTATTTATGTACACACAAAATAGTTGACAGGACAATATATTAACAAATTAAAATATAAAAATAATATATTAATAATTATTATTTTAATTAATTTATTATTAAATTTCTTCCAGCAGACCTGCGAGAGGAAAGTTGGATAAGAAATGTAGACACAGTGTGTAGAAAAGTTAAACAAGTAAAATTTAAATAAATAACTATATAAAACAAACATACATACAAATACATACATTCTTATTTGTATTGTAAATTATGTGTGGACTGTATAAGACATTACTTAGTTATCATGACATTTTATATTCTGACATTACATGCTTATTGATTTGAATTTATGACATTGTGTATGGTACTATTTTGAAATTATTGTATAACTTATTAATGTGAATTTATGAAATGGTATAATTTTAATGGTGCTTATAACTTTAATAATAATTTTGCATGCCTGAATTGGTGCAACACAGTGGACTGCGCATTCACTTGATATCTAGGAACGTATGATTATGTACTGTGTTGAGCAATAAACATTTGAATTTTAATTTGAAATGTGTTCTAAAACTGAAAACGAACCACCAAAAAAAAAATTTGCGCCCTGTTCAAAAACTTATCCTGCATATGAATTTCTGTGACCCAAACATGGACATATAGCGTAAACTATATGAATTTTGAAATGTCAAACTACTGAGCCTAAAATATAATTATTATTTTACTCAACAGGAACGCGTGGACAAATTATCAGAGAGCTGTCGTCGGTACAAGAATCAAATACGACTGCTAGTCAACAAACTGAAGGAATGCGGCATCGAAGATGTCAACGATATACTCGACAATAACGGTAAAAACCAGAGTTCGAAAAAATCCGATTTTTATAATCAATATCAAAAATCCGATTTTTTATATATATCCGATATATATCCAGGCCAAGAAAAAGAAGCGAATCTCATTCTGTAAGGGGATTAAACACTTAAAAATGTGAAAGGAATTTGTAAAATAATATAAGTGTCAAATAACCACATTTTTTATTTTAAAAAAGTAACAAAAGAATTAGTGTTTATTTGAGAAATATTTTTTTAATGAACACTTAAAAAAAACAAGTACCTATTATTATAATAATCTTCATTTGTTTGTGAGATAAATCAACTAATTTTAATAATAATTTGTAATCATAAAAAAGTAAATTATTCTGAATTGTAGTTTATCGCTACGTGTTGCCAGGGTAAACATTAATCTCCAAAATATTTAGGTTAGAAGATAGGAAAAAATCAATTGATATATATCAAGATAAAAAATCAATTGATATATATCAAGATAAAAATCAATTGATATATATCGTGATATATATCGTGATATATATCATGATGTATATCCGCTGATATATATCGGCGAACCCTGGTAAAAACACACAACTTTAAGTTAACTACTTTATGAAATTAAAAAAGCTAAACTAGGAAAGGATTTGTTTAAACTATCCGTCGCTACGGGTTAGTCTGTGTTAGACCAATAGCTTTTATTTCATTTATTCGAAGTCCGATCCTGCATGGACTATTGCAGTCAACTTTGGGATGGCTCAACTAAGTACCAACTTGCTGCGCTTCACTCGGTGGAACGCAGAGCTAAGAGGCTGATTGGCGACGTAAAATTGGATGCCAAGCTTCACAGCTTGGCTCATCGCCGCAAGGTTGCCTGCTTGTCGGTCTTCTACAGATTGTACTTCGGCGAGTGTGTCCATCAGCTCCACGACCTCATTCCACCGGACCCCTTCTACCATCTAGACGCACTGCAAGTTACCACCCCTACCTAGGTGATATTCCACCAACTCGCACTAAGCGTTTTCAAACGTCTTTTATAATGCGCACAGCAAAGGAGTGGAACTCTCTGCCTGCGTCTGTGTTTCCGAACGCATACAACCCTAATCTTTTCAAAGTGAGAGTGAGCAGGCTTCTTCTGGGTAAGCTCACTTTATCGTAGACTGTGTCTCTGTCACCCAGACCTAGACTAGAGTCAAGAAAAACCCACAGTAAAAAAAAAAAAATATATATTTAAAGTACAATATTCTTATTCCTGGAGTTACATAATGTTAGGGGGCGTCTATTAATTACCCAAACACTTCGGGGATAACAGGCGTGATGTTATGGTATTAAATGTTCTATATTTTTTTCCACAGATTCAACAGCCCCACCGAACGCATCAATGACGTTAGAAATGGCGGCGGTGACGCGCAAGAAGGAACGCGAGTACCTCGGCATGTTCGAGTACAAGATACAGGATGAAGGACTTATTATTAAGAAACTTATCTCCGGTAAGTTATATTTACATAACATATTTACCTAAAGTAAATTTTTGCTAAGAAATTATGGAAACGACTTCTTAGTGTTTTTTTAGCAGCCTGTATAAAAATTAAATAAACATAAAATAATGTTTTGAATACGCAAATTAAGCTTAATATGTAGTGAAAAATATATAATTGATGAAATGATGATAATTTTGGTGATTGATCGTTCATTTAAAAAATAGTTTATTTATTCACAAAAATATTCATTGTTTCTAGACATAAAAACTCTTTGCGGAAAAGAAAAAAAAAAAAAATGTAAAGAAAAAAAAAAACACTTGTGTGGTAATGTAAAGTAAAAAACACGAGTGTATATTAAGCTGAATTATGAACCTATAAATGCGTGCGTTGCCATAAGAGTCACTTTACAAGCAAGTGTGTTGAAAAAAATCTTCAATTCCTCACAAGAGTTCGTTTTAACAAAAATAAGCATTTAGGAAAGATTTTTGAAAATTCATCGCTTGAAGGGATTAAATATGAATGTTTGGGTGGATGATCGTAATTTTTTACGAACTTTCATCAGAACACGGTTTGTAAGCTTGACTGGCAAATTCCGCTTTTTTGTACCTACTATTTTATGGACTTTTTTATACGTCCAAATAACCTAAATTCAACCTTACTTCACAGACTTAAAGCCCAAAACAGCAGTAACCCTGCTTCCCGGGCTACCAGCATACATTCTTTTCATGATGCTGCGACATATGGACCATGTAGATGATGAACCTAAGATGCATCAACTCATGAAAGCAGTTCGGACAGCCGTCAAGAAAACGCTGAAGAAACGCGCGGAAAGCGTCGAGTATAACGCGTTGTGGCTCGCTAATATGCTTAGGTAAGTAGAGAATTAAATGTTAGAATTTAATGTTGTAGAGTGGAAAGTAGGTTATTGCAAATGAGCTGTCATTAACAAGCCCGAGCCGAAGATTAAATGTTCTTTTACATTATAATAATACATTGTGATACAAGGGTGGAAAGTAGGTTATTGCAAATTACAGATATAATAATAATTATATAATTAACAGACACGAGTTTGCAATAACCTACACACCCGTGTATCACACGAAGTTTTTCAATACAGTTGTGGGAAATAGTAAAAAACAAATCAAAAATTAAATATGTTTATTTTAACATACATACATAGGTAAATAGAAAATAAAATTATCGTAAGTCGCCATATATCTTTATCGAGTTTTTGGGGTAAAATTTCATCTTGCGCAGTTTTCGCCTCAGTTAAAATATCGGGTGGAGTTAATTCCATTTCAACACTTCGCACTCTAATTTCCTTAACGTCACTAAACAAAATATACACATTTTCAGTACAAGCGTTTAAAGTTTTGATTATTTTGGAAAGGGTATAAATAAAAGTAGAGTAATTATGTCGGTCATATCTTTTGTTATTCTAGTGTATTAAAGCCAGTGTTTTTGGAAAAAATAGGGAATAGTTCATAGTTAGTTTTATCATATTAGTTTAGATGGCGTTACTTAGCTCAAAATTGATAATTTTTGTTTAATGACGTTAAGGAAATTAATGTGCGACTTGTAATTGAACTAATATAAAAATAAAAAAACAATTTTTCACACAAAAATTTTAAATTTTCAGAAAATGGCGCGTTTTTGCAACTGGACATTTTTTTTTTACACCGAAAACAGTCTATTCAGCCTATACGATTTTTGAAAAATGTTGATGTGAAAATAATTTAGTTAAAACTGGTAACTAAATATATTAAACAACCATTTAATAGTACATTGTGATACAAGGGTGGGAAGTAGGTTATTGCAAACGAGCTGTCATTAACAAGCCCGAGCCGAAGACGAGGGTTTTTAATGACACGAGTTTGCAATAACCTACACACCCGTGTATCACACGACGTTTTTCAATACAGTTGTGGGAAATACTAAAAAACAAATAAAAAAAATGATCAATTTATCAAATAAATTAAAATTTTCAGAATATGGCGCGTTTTTGCAATTGGACATATTTTTTTTTACAACGGAAACCGCCTCTACTGCCTATTCGTTTTTTGACAAATTATAACGTGAAAATAATTCAATTAAAACTGGTAATTAAATATATTAAACAACCATTTAAAAGACTTTTGAGAATTCAATGCTAAGACGTACGGACTCATTCATTTTTCCTCGTATAAAATCTATCCCATTTTCTTCTATGTATGAAAACTCCTTGCTACGATACTTTTTAAATTGACTTATAAATTTAAAACTCAACTGCAAAACAAAATGATCGAGCTCGTAAACTAAAGTCACGACCGCGTAACAGAAAGATCCCTATCTATGCAAAAGATTCAATTTTCGAATCATAATTATAGCCCCTGAAAGTACGCCATGTTTAACAACTGTATTGAAAAATCTCAACCATTTATGTAAGGGGGGGTCAGCTAATTGCAGTTACTGATTGTACTATATTTGTGCCAAACGCAACGAAATGAGTTACCCACAGAGAAAATTTACAATGACAATATTATTATTTCGTGGTCTCTGTCATGGAAATGCAAGAAAGAAAGGTATTTGTTTCAAAATTAATATTTTAATCTCGTTTACAGACTCCTAAACAACCTCCGCCAATACAGCGGCGACACGATCTACCAATCAGCGAACACGCCTCGTCAGAACCAGCAGTGTCTGCGGATCTTCGACCTGTCTGAATACCGCCAGGTGCTCAGCGACATCGCCGTCTGGATATACCAGGGTAAGATATTAAACGAAACAATCTTCAGAGTACAAAATAAAACGTGTTTTACGAATTTGAACTTTATTTCTTCCTTAACGCGTAGATATATGCCAGTGACCTTGAGTGGTTAGCTTGTGTGTTCTGTACTGAGCTCACGCAACGCGTCGTATGTCCAGCCAGTAATAAGACTCGCCCATCCAGGATCGCTGTCCTAAATAAGACGCATGATTAATTTATTATACATCAAATAAAATGTATTTTAATAAAACACGTATACTAAAAGATCAATAATTAAATAATCTTTAAAAAGGTGTAGGTTTCAGAAAAATACGCTTGATAGATTTGCGTGATTCTCAGTTTTTTATCCGCGTTATACATAACTTTACAAATTAATATAAACATAATCAAAAATATTCATATATTAAGTTATTAAGAAAATGCTCTAATTTAACATATATTTTTTCCAAATACACTCACACACACACACTTGTTTAGACGTGATCTTCAGTATAAGATCATTAAAAGTCGGCTATCGTCGCCTTAAGAGCCAACTAGTCGCGGGCTCGAACTCACTGGTAGGCGTGACTAAAAAGCACGCTGTCTCACCTAGCATCGTGTCCGTCATCATGTGTTGAGTGAAATCATAGATATAAGAAAGAAGGAGATATGCCCGGCAGCTAAAAATGTATAGAAACCCGATGTTTCCAGTCTGTCCCTTCCACTCGCCACAACTACACATGCAGTCCAGTAAAAGCAATAGATACGAAGTCACGCACACACTCGCAATTCATAAATCGAAACTTACTACACAATCAATTATAAACCTTATCGCATCAAACACAACGCGCATTTACCATGCACCGTACAACTCACACGAAAACATCGGGCTCTATCGTTGTGCTATGCAAAAGCCATTTATTTTACATATACGCTAATGATTGACTAAATCGAAAAGTTATCGATCGATTCTTCCATTTATGTATTAAAACTTTTGTGGGGAACCTGAAAATAATAATAATAATAAACGGAATACAAAAAATAATATAATATAAATAAACAATATTTTGCTAAAAACTAATATTATTAAGTAAATAAAAATACAAAAAACAATATGAGAAAATAAAGATGTTTAATAAACATTATTACACATGGGTCTTCCAACCGGGTTAAAACGGTTAACAAATTGAAGAATAAACTATAATAGCAATATATTCATTAGACAATCGATATTATTGTCGATAGCCTACGTTAGTATGGATCTGCACAAGCACATCATTAGCTCGCGGCAAGACACAGCCGCCGTTCTACGCGATGCAACCGCATACACAAATAATCTTTTTGTGATTTTTACATTGCGTTGTCCAGTCACTTAGCGTCATACTTACGTAGTGGTTAAGAAGCAATGTATTTATTGCAAAAATAATACAGTCGCTGTTATGTATAAAAACAAAAATACAACACTGCCTTCTTATAATTGGTTACGATCACGGTCGAAAGCGCACTAGTTCGCGGAGACCGCTATTTGCCTACTTTGCGAGCATTTTGATCATTGCGCGCGGACACAGACACGCCCTCTTGCCACTTCTCCTGTTTTTTATATTTCTATGAGTGAAATGCACGATAATTCATCGTAGTAAACCGCGCGCGTAAAAAATTACGAAAAGTCCTTTGGAAGGTTGAATTTTATGAAAAAACTACTGGATAAATCAATTACAAATAAACTTTATTGAAATCTTCGATAATCGAGGTTTGTCGGAGCGGACTTTTTTTTGGAGATTTTACACTTTTTACGCCTAAAGTTGCGTTAAAATTAGCAGGAAAAACGAATCTTTGTTGGCTCATAACTTTTTAATGGCTTTTTATTTTAATATTCTGCTTCCGTACAGACAAAATTAATAATAAAACAAAATGATTTCATGTTTAACTTTGGATATACAATGTCAAAAAGTGGAGTAATACCCCCTCGAAATTTGTATGGAAAAAGTATCTACTAGTTTTATCTTAACGTGTCCGAACATTGAAACCTTGAATTTGCTCCCCAGGCCTAATCCACCTGCTGGAGCGGCAGCTGGAGCGCCTCATCGTGCCGGCCATCCTGGAGCACGAGGAGATCTCGGGGCTGTCGGGGCCCGCCGCGCGCCCGCCGCAGGCCGGCGCCGGCCCGCAGCGCCTCAAGCTGGAGCTCACGGCCACGCACGACCATCTGCACACCTTTGCTGTGGACCAGCCGCTGAGGCTCATGATCTTCAAACAGGTAATCTTAGCACGAGGAGATCTCGGGGCTGTCGGGGCCCGCCGCGCGCCCGCCGCAGGCCGGCGCCGGCCCGCAGCGCCTCAAGCTGGAGCTCACGGCCACGCACGACCATCTGCACACCTTTGCTGTGGACCAGCCGCTGAGGCTCATGATCTTCAAACAGGTAATCTTAGCACGAGGAGATCTCGGGGCTGTCGGGGCCCGCAATGCCTCAAGCTGGAGCTCACGACCATCTGCACACCTTCGCCGTGGACCAGCCGTTGAGGCTCATGATCTTGAAACAGGTAATCTTAGCATGGGTATAAAGCGGTCTGTAAAGCCGCTGGGCTACTACCCGACGCCGACGGTTGGTGTCCCGATCTTATATACGGGACTATATTACTAACATTATAAATAACAAGTTTTGTTCTATGACTTTTTACAAAACATAATAATTTTCAAGATTTCGTTTCGAAAAAAAAAAAAAAAAAACTGTATTTTGTTGTACCTACCTACGCCTCCTGTCGTCCCTGCCTTTTGTACTAGACACAGCAGTTTGTTTTGCTATGCATAGAGTTCGTAACATTTAAACCGCTGAATTTAAATATTTTATCTACACCCATGCTATAAATCCTCTCTAAAAGTTTCTGAAACAGTTAGCTCATTGCCAACATTAAAACAACCGGTGTCATAATAACCATAGTATCATCCAAACGAGTGATATAATGTTGTACTAAATTTCATTATGCAACTCCTTTGCGTTTTCGATTCCTTCCTTACTCATCAAACAGCCACATTTATGAATTTCAAAAAAAGAACATTGTCATGCACGTGCGTTTTATTACCACAGCGCCGTAATTTAAAGAAGCATCCCTCCATTTTTGTTCGATATTAGTATTGCAAAAATTTATAAGTTTTTTGTTTACAAAAATGAGTGATACAAGTTTTGATAACACGCCACCAGATATTTCTAATGTAGCAAAGGACATTTCTAACCAATTATTACCAGAAAAGTCGAGAAAACAATATGAAAAGGCGTACCAAGATTTCATGAATTGCAAAATATCAAAGAGTAGATAACATGGGTGTAGATAAAGTCTTGTATGCAACTGTACATAATTAAGTATTAAACACTCATGTGACACTATTATCACACTCGGCTTCACCTCGTGTGATAAACTCACATTCGTGTTTTAATACCCCTTATTATACAACAGTTGCATAAATAACTATTGTATGATAAATTAAAATCTGATGAATTATTAAAAGACATAGAACAAAAGTTGTCATTCATCATGTTAGTAATACAGTCTTGCAAAGTTGTTAGTGTTTTTCCAATAACCCAGTATACAGGGTGGAAAAAAAAAAACCGTGGTTGGAGGAAATGTACCCTTAATATTGATGATGGCAAACTTTACTGAATGAAAAATTTTATATTTATTTTATTTTATTCCTTTAATTTCAAAAATAATTAAAACTGCATTTAAAGATATTTGAAAAATCACCTGCTCGAGCCGGGAATAGAACCGGTAAAATGTGAAAAAAAAAAAAACATCCTGTATTTTATGATACCAGCCGAAAGAGTCATTCATAAGGATCAATTCCTTTGAAATAACATAGTATCTTAAATTAAAGCAAGACCAGAGAAATATTTTTGTACCATTACATGGGTACCCATTTGTATTCAAATTTGCTTTCAAGGGACCCACATCGTGACGCTGATTGTACATACATTCAGTGAAAAATAATGCTCACAAAACTACTCGGTCTGTTTGCCTATTATTTGTGTACATTTTAAAACAACTTCGCAATCTCTTTCTGATAATTTCCGCATTACCTAACAGCAGTTTTGTCTTATTTCCAGCTGTTCTACTACATCTGCGCGTACAGCTTGAACCAGCTGCTCCTGCGCAAGGACCTGTGCTGTTGGGCCAAGGGGCTGCAGATCCGGTACAACATCAGCCATCTCGAGACCTGGATCAAGGAGCATCTGGCTGAGTATGGGCAGAAGAGCGTAAGTACCTGTAGATTCTGACTAGATACATCTTTTTCAAATCCATTGAACTTTTATTCTGTAGCTAGTACATCATCATAGTATATAGTAGTAGTAGTAATAGTAGTAGTAGTAGTGTAGTGTAGTGTAGTAGTGTGTAGTATAGTATCATCATCTGTAGAAAGTCCCCCTAGTGTCAATAGTTTCTAGTGTCAATGGTCCCCCTAGTGTCAATAGTCCCCTAGTGTCAATAGTTTCTAGTGTCAATGGTCCCCCTAGTGTCACTAGTCCCAAAGTCCCCCTAGTGTCAATGGTCCTCTAGTGTCAATGGTCCCCTAGTGTCAATGGTCCCCGAGTGTCAATGGTCCCCTAGTGTCAATAGTCCCCTAGTGCCAATGGTCCCCCTAGTGTCAATAGTCCCCCTAGTGCCAATACTCCCCCTGGTGCTAATAGTCCCCCTAGTGTCCATAGTCCCCCTAGTGTCGAAAGTCCCCTTAATGTCAATAGTCCCACTAGTGTCAATAGTCCCCCTAGTGTCCCCTTAGTGTCAATAGTTTCATGTGTCAATGGTCCCCCTAGTGCCAATAGTCCCCTTAGTGTCACTAGTCCCCAAGTCCCCCTAGTGTCAATGGTCCCCTAGTGTCAATGGTCCCCTAGTGCCAATAGTCCCTTTAGTGTCACTAGTTTCTAGTGTCAATGGTCCCCCTAGTGCCAGTGGTCCCCCTAGTGTCCCCTTAGTGTCAATAGTTAGTATCAATGGTCCCCCTAGTGCCAATAGTCCCCTTAGTGTCACTAGTTTCTAGTGTCAATGGTCCCCCTAGTGCCAATAGTCCCCTTAGTTTCACTAGTTTCTAGTGTCAATGGTCCCCCTAGTGCCAGTGGTCCCCCTAGTGTCCCCTTAGTGCCAATAGTTTCTAGTGTCAATGGTCCCCCTAGTGCCAATAGTCCCCTTAGTGACACTAGTCCCCAGGTCCCCGTAGTGCCAATAGCCCCTAGTGCCAATAGTCCCCCTAGTGTCAATAGACCCCCTAGTGCCAATACTCCCCCTAGTGTCAATAGTCCCCCTTATGCCAGTGGTCCCCTAGTGTCCCTTTAGTGTCAATAGTTTCTAGTGTCAATGGTCCACCTAGTGTCAATAGTCCCCCTGGTGCCAATGGTCCCTCTAGTGTCAATAGTCCCCCTAGTGCCAGTGGTCCCCCTAGTGTCCCCTTAGTGTCAAAAGTCCCCAAGTCCCCCTAGAATCAATGGTCCCCTAGTGCCAATGGTCCCCTAGTGTCAATAGTCCCCCTGGTGTCAAAAGTCCCCTTAGTGTCAATAGTCCCCCTAGTGCCAATGGCCCCCCTAGTGTCTAGTCCCCCTAGTGTCTATAGTCCCCCTAGTGTCAAAAGTCCCCCTAGTGTCAATAGTCCCCCTAGTGTCCATAGTCCCCCTAGTGTCCCCTTAGTGTCAATTGTTTCTAGTGTCAATGGTCCCCCTAGTGCCAATGGTCCCCTTAGTGACACTAGTCCCCAAGTCCCCCTAGTGTCAATGGTCCCCTAGTGTCAATGGTCCCCCTAGTGCCAGTGGTCCCCCTAGTGTCCCCTTAGTGTCAATCGTTTCTAGTGTCAATGGTCCCCCAGTGCCAATAGTCCCCTTAGTGTCACTAGTTTCTAGTGTCAATGGTCCCCTTAGTGCCAGTGGTCCCCTTAGTGTCAAAAGTTTCTAGTGTCAATGGTCCGTCTAGTGCCAATAGTCCCCTTAGTGTCACTAGTTTCTAGTGTCAATGGTCCCCTAGTGCCAATAGTCCCCCTAGTGGCAATAGTCCCCTAGTGCCAGTGCTCCCCCTAGTGTCCCCTTAGTGTCAATAGTTTCTAGTGTCAATGGTCCCCCTAGTGCCAATAGTCCCCTTAGTGTCACTAGTCCCCAAGTCCCCGTAGTGTCAATAGTCCCTAGTGCCAATAGTCCCCCTTGTGTCAATAGACCCCTTAGTGTCAATAGTCCCCAAGTCCCTTTAGTGTCAATGGTCCCCTTGTGTCAATAGTCCCCTAGAGCCAATACTCCCCCTAGTCCCAATGGTCCCCCTAGTGTCAATAGTCCCCCTAGTGTCAATAGTCCCCCTAGTGTCAATAGTCCCCCTAGTGTCTATAGTCCCCCTAGTGTCAAAAGTCTCCTTAGTGTCAATAGTCCCACTAGTGTCAATAGTCCCCCTAGTGTCCCCTTGGTGTCAATAGTTTCTGGTGTCAATGGTCCCCCTAGTGCCAATAGTCCCCTTAGTGTCACTAGTCCCTAAGTCCCCCTAGTGTCAATGGTCCCCTAGTGTCAATGGTCCCCTAGTGTCAATAGTCCCCCTAGTGTCAAAAGTCCCACTAGTGTCAATAGTCTCACTAGTGTCAATAGTCCCCTAGTACCAATAGTCCCCTAGTACCAATAGTCCCCTAGTGCCAATAGTTAGTCCCCTTAGTGTCAATAGTCCCCCTAGTGTCAATAGTCCCCCTAGTGTCAATAGTCAAAGTCAAAGTCAAATAATTTATTTCAAATAGGCACGAAGATGCACTTTTGAACGTCAAAAATTACATGAATAGTTAATTGATTCTATGTAGTTGCGCCTTCCAAAATGTAGTTATGTATGGAGAAGAATGGGCAAGAAACTCCATACTTACTCTTTTAAAATGTTAACAATAGTTTGTATACATTGATTAATATTTATAGGTGAAGACTATGTACCTAGAATAAAAAAATTAAAAATATAAAAAAATTCATCAAAATTACTTACCACAATTGGTAAAAAGAATTAAAAGTGAAGTAATAACAGAAAAATTAATAAATGCGATAGGTACATGGTGCTCACATATTTACAAACATTGTATATGATTTCCCAAAAAAATAAAAAATAAAAACGACATATAATAAGTCAGTGTGTGAGATTAATCACAGAAAATAAAATTAATATCAGTCAAGTCCTCCTAGTGCCAATGGTCCCCCTAGTGTCAATAGTCCCTTAGTGTCAATAATCCCTCTAGTGCCAATAGTCCCCCAAGTGTGAATGGTCCCCCTAGTGTTTATAGTCCCCCAAGTCCCCCTTGTGTCAATAGTCTCCCTAGTGCCAATACTCCCCCTAGTGTCAACGGTCCCCCTAGTGTCCCCTTAGTGTCAATAGTTTCTAGTGTCAGTGGTCCCCCTAGTGCCAATAGTCCCCCTAGTGCCAATAGTCCCCCTTGTGTCAATAGACCCCTTAGTGTCAATAGTCCCCAAGTCCCCCTAGTGTCAATAGTCCCCCTAGTGTCCCCTTAGTATCAATAGTTTCTATTTTTTTTTTTCTGTAGCTAGTACATCCACGCTGGCGGAGCCGCGGGCAAAAGCTAGTTTTGCCCGCGGCTCCGCCCGCGTGGATGTCGGTTATCGCGTAAAAAAGTAGCCTGTCCTCTATATCCCAGGCTTTATCTCTGCCAAATTTAATGAGGATCGGTTCAGCGGTTTAGGTGTGAAAACTTAACATACAGACAGACAGACAGAGTTACTTTTATAATATTAGTATGGATGGAAAAATCATAAAGTTAATTATAAGCTGAAGTAGACGAAATGTATGAAGAAAGCGAATCATCGACTGTTTTCGAAAATACGTACACGCGATGATAGTTGTTGATTAGATTAGGTTGTAGATTAAAAACACTATGCAATTGGAAAAAAAAATACTAAAAACCTTGCGAAGCGGGGACGGCTCACTAGATTATAACGCCGGGTTAAAGGCAAAACCGTCTATCCGTCGAATTCGATTAACCCGGTTTGACCGGTTTGATTAAACGGATTATATTATAATCGGTTTTAACATTCGGTAACTCAGGAACAGTAAGTCCTGCAGTTTAGTTGGTTTTACCATTAGATTAAGAATCAAATGCCGATTCGAATGGTACTTATTCAAAGTGAAAAACTAAAAACGCAGATAGTCGGTTTTGCCTTTAACCCGGCGATAAATTCTACCCTCAATTATTTTCTTTCCGTCTATACCATTAATCGTTTACATAATACTTGACTCGGATACTTCTTTTTTAGGTGGAAGAAATCCTAGGCGTCCTAAAGCCGATAACGCAAGCAGTACAGTTACTGCAAGCACGCAAGTCGATGCAAGACGTGCAAAGCACCGTGGACATGTGTGCAAATCTCAACGCGATGCAAGTGTGCAAGGTAAGAATGAAGTTAGTCAACAATAACGCAAGCGTGCAGTTGTTACAAGCACGCAAGTCGCTGCAAGACTTGCAGAGCACCATGGACATGTGTGCTAATCTTAACGCGATGCAAATTTGCAAGGTAAGAATAAAGTTAGTCGGTAATAACGCAAGCGTGCAGTTGTTACAAGCACGCAAATCGATGCAAGACGTGCAGAGCACCGTGGACATGTGTGTCAATCTCAACGCGATGCAAGTGTGCAAGGTAAGAAAGAAGTTAGTCCATAATAACGCAAGCGTGCAGTTGTTACAAGTACGCAAGTCGATGCAAGACGTGCAAAGCACCGTGGACATGTGTGCCAATCTCAACGCGATGCAAGTGTGCAAGGTTAAAGTTAAGTTAGTCAGTAATAACGCAAGCGTGCAGTTGTTACAAGTACGCAAGTCGATGCAAGACGTGCAAAGCACCGTGGACATGTGTGCCAATCTCAACGTGATGCAAGTGTGCAAGGCAGGTCAAATTTTTTGACGCAAATCACTTTCGGTAATACAAATCACGCTAAAATTGCTAATTATTACTTCATTCGAAAACGTCTTCTTTTGCGTATCTCTCTTGCATTGAAACACCTTAGAAAAAGGGGTTCAAATCAATAAAAGATGCAAGTATCTGTATTCGTACTGCAGATTTTAGTTTCTACAAATTCGTCTGTGGTGGGAACGAAATCGAAAATCTCAAGTTTAAATTACTGTACTAGGAGGAAACACACATTTGAACTTTATTCTCATACGATTTTCTCATATTTTTATTGTCGAACTACCAACAGAAATAGTGATAGATTAAAGTAATTTCAATGGAAAAGTTAACTTTTTCACGATGAAGAAATAAATATTTTTCTTTTCCCCTCGCTAGATCCTCAACATGTACACACCAGCAGAGGAATACGAAGTCAAAGTGACTCGCGAGTTCATCCACGAGATACAGAAGAAGATGCTGGAGAAGGCTGGCACCAATCCCGACAAGGAACCGGTGAGTTACAATAAGCATACATTTTTAACATATTATAGGGTCTGAGGTCGAAGCCGGCCACGAACGAAATGGCGAGACGAAGTCGATAGATACCGACAAACTCAAAACCCAAACTCAAATCATTTATTTCAATTAAACCATTTACAGACACTTTGAATTGTCAAGGAGTCAGTCAGTAAGAAAAATGAAGCTACATGCCCATTCCAAAGCTTTAGGTCCCTATGGAGAAGAACGGGCAAGAAACTCCATGGACACTGTTTTAAATTAAATTGTTACAAAAGTATTTGTTACATCTATAATATTGAATTTATAACTAAATGTGAGAACGATGTAAAAATAAAAATAATAAAAACTTACACGTTAAAAGCATCCAGAGTAGGTACAACAAATAGAAACAAAATAAAATAAAATAACCCGTGGCAGCTAAGAGATGACCAGCCCCAAACAACTGAATGGAGATCCAAAACTGGATGGAGTAGAGAAAATCATATGCCCAGGAGTGGGATTAAGATTAAGGGCTAAGAATAATTAGTAGGAACACATAGGTTATAAATTCGAATGAAGTTACTTAGCAGATATTATGCTTTTTGGACGTCACGGTGACAAAGACAGCTTTACAGAAAACGCACCATGATGAGATTCACTTGCCAGTGTTTGCCCTTTAATGACATATAATGTCGGTAACTAAAAAGGGAGCCGGATAACTCCCAAATCGGATCGCTGGATCTAACTAGTCACCACAAAGGTTGGGTTACCGACTTTTCGGACGTACACAGAAAAGGAGTCCTATATTCCTAATCATATGCTAAAGCTAAAGATAGCTACCGGCTAGAGGGAATCAAGCATTAATAATTGATAGTTCAAATCTAACACTTTTTATTCCTTTTTTGTTACAGCAAAACCTTCTAATGGACTCAAAGATGATATTCTCGGTGCAATTCCCCTTCAATCCGTCATCCATACGTCTAGAAGCCGTAGAGTTACCCGAAGTGCTGGAACTGGAAGGTCTACTCACCAAAATATAAGTAGACCGAGTAGACCAACAGAAAAGATCGTCGGAATAAGGTTAAAAACAAGCCTATTGTTGTTATTATTTTATTTATAAACTTTTGGGATAATTGTCTACTGGAAAAATGAGTAGACCATGAAAAGACCGCAGTAGAAGCTTGTCAACAATGATTATTATTTTATATAGATTTTGTTCGTAGCTAAGAAGAGACATAATATTAGAAGACCGTAGAAGTAAGAAGGTAAATAATGTTCAAACAATAGAATAGTTTATTTGTGAATTTCAATTCAAAAACAATCTTGGTCTTTTCACTAAAAGACCGGAAAATACCAGAAGAATAATAAGGTTATAAGTTTGAAAAAATAGTTGATATTATTTGTAAATGTAAAAATATCGGTCTAATTACTGCAAAAAATAGTTGAATAAATTTAAAACACCATAATAATAGGTTTACATTAGTGTCACATTTTTTGTAATTTGTTTGGCAAATTATTTATTCAAATACGATTTTTTATCGTTTTATCATGTTTAGATATCAAAACTGGAGTTTCGCTAGCTAATTTAACTTGACCTTGTATTGCTGAAACTGGGCGTATCACGTAGGGAAACTCCAAGCATAGCCCTCTCCATTGCCCTTTGGGTGATTTTTAGCCTTCTAATAAGGCCCATTGTGAGCGACCACGTTTCAGTGCCATAGGTCATCACTGGCAACACGCACTGGTAAAAGACTTTCGTCTTGAGACACTGCGGTATGTGGGACGAGAAGATATTGCGTAGCTTCACGAACGCTGCCCAGCCGAGTCGGATTCGACGATTGACCTCTTTCTCGAAGTTGGACCTACCTAACTGAACAGTTTGTCCTAGGTAAACATACTCGTCCACAACTTCGAGTGTAGCGTCTCCGATATTCATGAGAGTGGGTGTCACATGGCCATTTGACATGACCTTTGTCTTGTCCATGTTCATCCTAAGACCCACTCTTTCGGAAGCTCTACTGAGGTCATCGAGCATTTTACTGAGGTCTTCCATAGTCTCAGCCATGACAACTATATCGTCGGCAAATTATGATTATAACATATAGTCAAATTGAGGTGTTTGATAGTGTGCATTAATTCCGAAACATGTTGTATATTTTCAATTAGCTCAACTTTTTTAGTTCCTACATTTTTATTGCCAGACAAAATAATCGTTCATTATGGTGCCATTATTCTATTCTTTATCTACGCCCATGCTATAAATCCTCTATAAAAGTTTCTGAAACAGTTAGCTTATTGCCAACATTAAAACACCCAGTGTCATAGTAACCATAATAGCATGCAAACGGGAGTTATAATGTTGTACTGAATTTCATAATGCAACTCCTTTGCTTTTACGAGGGTCTGTTTGATGAGTAAGGAAGGGATCATCATCCTCCCACTACTCAATTCGTGGTATCTTTATAAATTTAAAAAAAAAGAACATTGTCACGCACGCGCGTTTCACTATACTATACCATAGCGTCGTATCCCGCCATTTTTGTTCGATATTAGTATTGCAAAAACTGTTTCAGAACCTTTTATAGAGGATCCATGTCATGGTTGTAGATAAAGTCTTGTATGCAACTGTAATAATTAGGTACTAAAACACTCATGTGATAAACCCACATTCGTTTTTTAATACCCCTTATTATACAACAGTTGCATAAATAACTAATTGATTGGTGTTTAAACATTATATTATTATACTCGAGTTACATTCCTTCGAAAATATTATTATCTTTGATTTATTTAACTTATTATCACAATGATTCTTTTTTTTTCGAGTTCTGTAATGTACAATTCAAATATTTTTGTCTATGACATTCAAAAACCTGCTATTAATTAAAATATTATTTTTATCGAATTTATAAAATTCCAACGACGTAACTATTCTATAATAAAAAATAAAAAAAATGTTTGAACACCCGATCACTATGATAAAATGTTTCATCCCTTTACTATTTATTTTATTCGTCACATGCGAAACAATTAATAGGAAAATCCGGCCTATTTTATTGAAAATTCAATCATTCATGTCTCGTCGTACTGAATACGACAACGCATTTACGTTATTAATCCTTTGTCGTAAAGCGGTCTGTGTTCAAACTGAAAATTTATATAATGATGTCGTATTCAAAACTAGACCAAATCACGAATTACTAGAGTTCATTACGGCTTTATGAGATATTAGCAACTGCAGAAATAATATAAGTAGTACATAATAGAGTAGGAGTCTTTAGTTGATTTCTATTGACGTTTAAGTTTTTGTGTGCTGAGATACGATAAGAAAAAGCTCTTACTTTTGTGTATTTCTTCACCATACAATTTTATTTTATTTTTTACCTTTCATTGTGCCCCCCTTTATGAGACGTTCTCTTTTGAATTTCTTTATGAGTTACTTGCGTGTGGATTATAGCACTATTCTCCTTGTTATGTGTAACTGGCCAACATTTATATCATACCTTCCTATCACTAAAAATAATGTGGAACTTTTGTTATCAAAACTATGAAAGTGAAAACGGCTCTCTACGAACACTTAAAACGAAATGTGACGGTGTTTAAGAGTTTTTCTTGTGTTTGCCAAATGTGTTATTAATCAGTAGCTTCCCAAAATAAGTCTTCCTTTTAATAAATTGAAAATAAACATCGATTCTTTAGTCATTCTTATATTTAAATTAATTGTGAGTCTATTTATTTAAATCCAGATTTAGCTTTTTTATTGATGGAATTTCCTTTTTTTACTTTTATAAAAAAGGCTATATTTAAGCCTTAAAAATACTTTCCTTTGACTAACTTCTTTAAGTCTAAAACCGTAATTTTTCTTACCATAAATTAAGAGTCTGTCTCAGCCATTCCTATTTAAATTAAGTTTTAAATCAACGAAGTTCGTTAGTTTCTTTTAAATTAAGGTTTATAATTTTTATATATTAATTAACTGAATTTTGTTATAATTTATACTGATTAGTTCAAATTGTTCACCACTGTCGACACCACATTTGATTATGATTCAAAACCATGATTCGATCGAACACAGTTAATACATTAATATTCCTACTATTTCGAAATGGTATGTATTAAAAAAAACTAAACTTCACTTAACTACAAGATTGATGTTGTTCATATTCGTTGTTTAATAAATATTGTGATAACCGTAATCTCTTTTGAGATTATAAAATTATTGTCCTATAAAAATATTATCGTTACTGCTGAGCTGATGAAAGAAATGAATGGAAACAAAACACACCTTAAAACTATTATCAAAAAAATTATGCAGCTGTTACTGGTATTAAGGCTGTAAGAGTCGAGATAAAAATACATATTTGTGTCTTGAAAGTTCGGCATTGAAACACTATAAAAGCTGCCTACGAAATATTAAAATATTATAATGAAATAAGTACTGGCGAGATTGAACCTAAAGTAATTCATGCTTATAGAAAATATATGTGTTCGTCGTGTATAGATTATTTATATGTATATAACGATGTTGATATATTAGATGTGGTAAAATTGTGGTGAATTATTGCCGTTTGTCAAAAAAAAAAGCTAAATATGCTGAAAAATAAGAAACGTCGAAATTAAAAAAAAAATAAAACTGCAGCAGCTTTATTGACAAATGTTTAGTGTCATTCCATTATATTTAATTTAATGTTATTGTAGTTAAGAAAGTTTATTAGAATATTGTTGAATAGAAAAATTATATTTGATTTCGGAAAAGTTGCAGGAGTATTAAACACAGCTGGGCCGTTTACCACAAAACTGTACAAGTCTACAATACTACAAAAAAAAAAAAAAAAAAACATTTTTAAAAGCGTATCACAAACCATGAGGGATATGTATAAATTGTAGACTTGTCACTACAATTAACTTATTTGTAAAGTTTTTCCGTTACAAGTTTATGGCTTAGAGTTATATGGTACACGGACTTGCAAAACTTACAAATTTGCAAATTGTAAAGTTTTGTGGTTTAGGGCCGTGATTTGTGCATTTCAGGTCAATAAGATGTCCATAGCACATTTTGCTCGACTTGAGAATATGCATTACTAACTTTCAAATACTTGCAACATTTCCATAAAAATATGAGGACTCAATAAATAATAGAGAATATTATAATTAAATAATAATATGTAGAAATAAAACAGTGTTACCATTTGCGCTAGGTGCTTTCGAAGCTACACTATATTTATTATTATAACTGCCTGTTTTAACATATACTGATAGTATTATATTACTGCTCAGCAAATATTAACAAAAAACACCTGATCATTCCGTTACCAAACGTAACATTTTGGTATGGCTTAACTAGACCCTTAAAAAATCTTGGTAGTAACGAATGGTAAAGGGGCCTGGGGGGCCACCATTTAAGCACAAAATGACAAACGATGTTTTATTTAACGGTTATATTTAAAACCGGGGGAAAAAATAGATTCGATCTATAAAAATTTATGATTTTTAGTTTTTGTCGTGTTAACCTTTTATTCAATGCAGTACTATGCAAGTGTGTCAGTATATGTTCAAATTGGCTGCTAGACTAGTAAACCGTCATTCCAAGCTGACTAGAAATCATCTGTATATTTTGTATAAAATGACATGAGAAAATATCGTAATCGTTGTTGGCCAATAAAACAGCTTACAGGCGAACGACACTTTATGTGGATGGCCGTCGCAAGCTTCGCCGCCTGTCGTCAGCGACTGTTGTCAATATGGAGACTGTCGCTCGTCTGTAAGCTTCCTAAATGTCATTTGCTTCATGTTATATTGGAAGTTGTAGCCTGAAATATTATAAATGAATGGATCATATTAATCATTTGTAGTGATTTTTTTTCGTATTGATGACAGCTGGTATTATGTTAAAATAGATAATAAATAATAGAAATATCGTAGTATTTGAAATAGTACGTTATTACGCAAAGCAGGCACTAAATACTTATTTAGAAATTTTTATAAATCAGTATTTTGTATGTAATCGTTATTATTTATTTATTTACGTGTTATGCATTTTCGACAGTACATTAATCAGTTTTTCTTCTTAATGTAAAATTGTCGTATTCCTTATAAAAAATGTAGTGTGATATTTATTAATTACTACTCCTTGTGTACTTAATGTTTTAAAAAATAGAGAAATATATGTATGTTGTGTTGTATATACGTTAAATTATATTTATTAGGTGCTCAAGTTGAAATTATTCGAGTTTATAAATGCATTCCAAATATATTTAAAATATACAATTGTATCTAATTCGTCAATTTATTAAAAATGTTATATACTTAATTCGTTGTAAATTATATCAAATTACAATGTAAAATGATGCAAGAAAAAGTAGCAATATAAAAATCAATTTAAATAATTAACCACGATTGGGAATGTTAAATACTTATCCTAGCATAATGTAATCACATTCCTATGAATTGTTAACAGTTTAAAGCTTGCCTCGCTAGCAACTAAACGTGTTAAAAAATATTATTCTAATTAACACGATCATGACAAAGCGTGAACAAAAATAAAATCCTAAAAAGTGCAGCAACAAACTCAATGCAAGTCTATTAAATAAAATAAAATATGGCAAATTAAGAAGGGTAGCCTATCTACTGTTTATTAATTGCCCTAAAAGCGTAAGCGTGCCAGAAAGATTTTGCTATACACTTAAAAGGAAAATGTGTGGAAACAAACATAATAGACAAAAATATTAAGGGCCTTACAAATAAACGCGGAATAAAGTTATCCTAGGAATAACTTCGGTGTAACCATAAAATTTTCGCCGTTTATACCTAGTATATAACTTATTCCGTGTTTATTTGTATTAGGGTTAAAGCTTTGTCATGAAAGACATGACGATGTATTAAACGCAATGTCATAAAAATATGTGTCATAAGTACCTATGTAAATGTTAAAAAGTTAATAAGCGTGTACGCTATGTTATAAACGCTATGCCGTGAAAGAATCGTTTGTTATATACCGTAAAAAGCTACAAAAACGTTGTCATTGATTTTAATTCCTTGTCATATTCAATATGACAAAAGATTAACAGATCTCTGCTGTCGTTTCATTTGAAATAATTATAAAAAGCAATATATTGCATATCTATTTAATTATTTTAGTATTTAATTATTGAAACAATCTTATGATTACTAAGATAATTGCGGATTTAAAATCATAGAGAATTATGTTGAAATTATTTTACGAGTTAACAATGTGTCCTGTACTGTGAGCACTGATGTTATGTTATTAAAATCATTTATTGAATAAAGGTGGTTTTTATTTCATCGTTACCGGTTTCTCACCGAGTTCTATATTTACAATGTGCTCGATAAGAATAGCAAATCCTACTAAGTAATCCTACCAAAAACATGTTCATGTAAATTGTTTCCAAGACGAGACCATATGGCTCGCACTGTCAAAAAGTTATCAGATCTCATGTAGGGCCAAGCTTATAACTCTACACGCCTTAACTCTACAAGCCCTAACTTCACAAACCCTACACCTTAGTCTAAATATGTGGCAGTTTCGCTACTACAAGAACTATTGTATAACAGAAAGCCTACTTTTCAAATGAGTGAAAAGTAGGCTATGAAAATAGGAACCTCTGATGTGCAAGAAATACAATCCAAAAAAAAGAAAGAAAAATGAACTAAATAAAAAAAAATTGTCATAAGCAACTTACTAAAAGAATAAATCCCACAAAAAACATTTTCATGTAAAATATTGCCAAGATGAGACCATATGGCTCGCACTGTCAAAAAGTTATCAGATCTCATGTAGAGCCAAGCTTATAACTACACGCCCGTACGCTACGTTCACACGGAGACATGCTGGATCAGATTTTTGCAGGATACGGTTTAGTTACAATAAAATTGATATGTGTGAGTTCACACGTGCATTCGGTTTTAAGACCGTTTTAAGAAGGTAACTAAACCGTATCCTGTAAAAATCAGATCCGGCATGTCTCCATGTGAACGCAGCGTTACTCTAAAAGCCCTAACTTCACAAACTAAACCTTAGTCAAAATATGCGGCTTAGCCGTTTCGCTACTACAAGAACTATTCTGCCGCGCTAACGAAGAATGCAATAACTCGATTTTGGACGATTTTGTGTTATATATTCGTTGAGTTATATATTCGGAGTTAGCGAATCGAAATCTATTAACTCTCTCTAAGCAACTTTTTATTGATCCTTCAGGATCTCGGTTTTTCAGTAAGTAAGAATGCAATAACTCAAACTTCATAACAAATTCAATAATCAAAAATACAATTCTCGGAAGCGGCAAAATCGAGTTATTGCATTTCTCGTTAGTGCGGCAGTATTGTATAACAGAAAAGTAATGAACAGTGAATAAATTTTTCATCTTACACCCATGAGACGGTAACGCTATAGATATACGCTAGTACAAGAACTATTGTTTATCAGAAAAGTAATATTATATATTATTATTTATTTCAGACTATATATACCTACACATACAAGTACATACGATCCATATGATATTAGTAACAATGACTTTAAAAATATGGTAGTAACACTTACAAACAACAACAAATTACGTGGCGCAAAACGTTGGCACGTGCCTTATGAAGGGACTGTCCCACTTGTCTAATAATATTTTTAGGATGCTGTTGGAGCTTCCGCGCAACCTACCCATTATTGACGCTGTTCTCTTCCTCATAAGGGCATGAAAATCGTCAACACTTCCGCGAACATCTGCGAAGCGCTGCAGTAGCGCGGAAGCCCCATCAACATCCTAAATCCATTATTATACTGTACACGCAGGACGTTGTAGGCTCTTTGCGTATATTTCACCTACACGCTGCACGTAGAAGGTCTGTAATGAAAAGTGAATAAATTTTTCACCTTACGCCCATGTGACGGAAACGAAACGGCCAAGCCACATATTTTGACTAAGGTGTAGAGTTAGTGAAGTTAGGGCTTGTAGAGTTAGGGCGTGTAGAGTTATAAGCTTGGCTCTGCATGAGATCTGATAAGTTTTTGACAGTGAGAGGCATATATGGTCTCATCTTGGCAATATTTTACATGAAATTGTTTTTGGTGGGATCAGTTTTATAGTAGGTATAAGTAAGTAAATATTTAAATAAAAAAATTATTAAAGATAATTATACATATATATAGTGGTGTTTATGGAAAGAAGAAGAATGGTTTGGTTGCACAAGAAACAAAGGATTTCATAGGGTCAGCTCACACCGAGACGCGACGCGACGCGACTTGTTGCCAACGATTTTACTATGCGCCTCGCGACGTTGCGATGCGTCTCGCGGCGGCGCGCGTTCTCTGGCCTCTTCCAATATCGTCGCGTCGCGTCTCGGTGTGAGCTGACCCTTAAAGTCTCGTTTGATGAGGTCATAATGGGTTTGAAAGTATAAAACTGACCATGTTTGATAGCTTGGTTTCACTGCCCAAATCGTCAAAATATATCGCAACAAGTTATCAGTCAATACCCCCCCTTGCCTTGAGCATAGATTGAGCAATCTAAAAAATAGGTACCTACAACTAGACACTGGACAACATAAGACATAGTTTAACATAATATAATTTATTAGTACGTATTTAGGTACCTAATTATCTTTATCGATAGCTAATCTGTAACTAAGCAAGGTATGTACTGATATTATTTATTTGTCATAGATAGATTAGGTATCTTTAAGTTATGTAAATTACGCATTTTATGAAAATTTAGTTATGAAATACGTAACGTATCAAAAGTAGGTTCCGTGAAGGTCAATCTTTGCCGGATGGCCAATGAAGGAGTGTCTTCATATATGAATTTTTGCTACTCAAATCATCGCCACAGGTATCAATTCAATTCAATTCTTTATTGCATATCACATGTGTTTTACAAGATCTATCTTGTTTTATCAGTCTTGTGCTGCCCCCATTCTGATGACCTTCATTCATCAGGTCATCGTAAGTTCACTTTTTGGAGGGTATACCCTTGTATATAGTTCCAGAACCTGGGTGTACCCTGTATGTAGAACCAATTACAGGCCTATTTCAATTTTATCTTCGTTCGCCAAAGTTTCCGAGTCACTGATATGCCCATATATATGGGCATATATCAGTGACTCGGAAACTTTGAAACCCTGAATATATATTCAGGCTCATTTAAGTATTTAAGCGACCATCAGCACGGATTTGTTAGGACCTGTTATATTAGTACAAATCTGGTTCCTTTTACAGAACTTCTCACATAGGCTATCGATGCAGGCTATCTATAGAGATATAGCCTGGGATATGGAGAAGGACATAGGTTACTTTTTTACGCGATAACCGACATCCACGCGGACCAATCTGCGGGCAAAAGCTAGTAATAAATATTATAAAGAGGTAAGATTTGTATGTAGGGGTAATCTTCGGAAATACTAATCCGGATTCAAAAAATCTTTCATTATTGGGAAGCTACATATTGTCGAGTGTCATGGGATATATTGTACGTTAAAACCAGATATTTCACGCGGACGAAGCCATGAGCAGAAACTAGGGTTACGGCTAGCCGCCCGCGCTAACTACGCGTCGTCCGCGAGGTGCAAGTACGCCGGCCACGGGGTGCAAGTCCGCAGTCCGCGCGCTAGTCACGAGGTGCAAGCTCGCAGTCCGCGAGGTGCAAGCACGCAGTCTGCGCGTTGGTCGCGAGGTACAAGCTCGCAGTCCGCGCGCTGGCCTCGAGGTGCAAGCTCGCAGTCCGTGCGCTGGCCGCGAGGTGCAAGCTTGCTGTCACTGCAAACGCAATTGTTATATGGCATTTATGATTGAACACGCCTAGGACTTGCACGTTTTCATAATGTCTCGGTTTACATTGCGACTCGGAGTCGGCGCGCAGTAAGTACGCGGTCGGCGCGCTGTAAGCACGCGGTCCGCTCGCTTACAGCCAGCGCGCGGGCTTCGAGTTGAGTTGTAAGGTAAAGGTAGCAGCAAAAGCGCTGACTGCCCGCCGTTGGCTTTTTCATATTGACATTATGAAGTATACTAGCTTCTGCCCGCGACTTCGTCCGCGTTAAATTTCTTGTTCCCCCGACCCTCCCCGTCGCAACACATTGCCTGCCCGTGCTTTTACTTCGTTTTCGCATAAACTTCATTAAAAAAAAATGGTGTTCTAGTTAATAGGAATTTAATTCTTCCTCAAGAATTAGGCCGTCAAATGCAAAAAGATTTTTTCAAATCCAACTCGCAGTTCCAGAGATTAGTGCGTTCAAAAAACAAAAAAAACCGGCCAAGTGCGAGTTGGACTCGCGCACGAAGGGTTCCGTACCATCCATACAAATCCTTTTCCTTACTAATATTATAAATGTGAAAGTAACTCTGTCTGTCTATTTGTCTGTCTGTCTGTATGTTACGTTTTCACGCCTAAACCGCTGAACCGATCGTCATGAAATTTGGCAAAGATATAACCTGGGATATGGAGAAGGACGTAGGCTACTTTTTTACGCGATAACCGACATCCACGCGGGCGGAGCCGCGGGAAAAAGCTATCCATACTAATATTATAAATGTGAAAGTAGCTCTGTCTGTCTGTCTGTCTGTCTGTATGTTACGATTTCACGCCTAAACCGCTGAACCAATCGACCTGGGATATAGAGAAGGACATAGGCTACTTTTTTACGCGATAACCGACATCCACGCGGGCGGAGCAAAAAAAAAACGGCAAAAAAATCATGTCCGTTGTATGGGAGCCCCCCTTAAATATTATTTTATTCTGTTTTTTAGTATTTGTCGTTATAGCGGCAACAGAAATACATCATATGTGAAAATTTCAACTGTTTAACTATCACGGTTCATGAGATACAGCCTGGTGACAGACGTACAGACAGACAGACGGACAGCGGAGTTTTAGTAATAGGGTCCCATTTTACCCTTTGGGTACGGAACCCTAAAAACTAACTCTTCAGCTTTAGAATAGACTACCTCGCAGAGTTGACCATTATTTTTCTGCGGAGTTATTATAAAACAGTTATATCTCCTAAGATATTCATTGAAATTAAATGATGTAAGGGCAACTTTGTTCAAAATTCAATACTTGTGATGAATAACGTATTTATTTAGATAAGGATTAATACCATGTTTATGAAAACTCCTTCGCAAATAAAACATTAATTTCGAACAAATTTGATTACCATAAAAAAGATAGACATATGCTGTCGCGGACTTTTTTTTAGAAAATTTAAAGAGGAACAATTCCATCATACATGATATTTGCGTAACTTAAACCGTTTACGCAGCGCACGCAACGGAAGCTCTCAAAAAGGAATATTTTTTCCCGTTTTTGCATCATTTTTCATTTATTCTCCGCTCCTTTTGGTTGTAGCGTGATGTTATATAGCCTATAATATTCCTCAATAAATGGACTATCCAACACAAAAATAATTTTTCAATTCCAACCAGTAGTTCCTGAGATTAGCGAGTTCAAACAAACAAACAAACTCTTCAGCTTTATATATTAAGTATAGATAGATAGATTAGTATAGATTATATGACACACGATTTAATGCTCTTATTTGAATAACAAGTTAATTGCTGGGTTAAAGCGGTGCCGTTACGGTGCCGGTATAGTGTGCCATAACCTTTACACGGTCATTTGCGGCCGATTTCTCCGTATGAGTCATTTTAACTTTCTCTGTGACAGATTTCAGGTATCTATAGATAATCTTTCACCAAGAAGGCTATAAGAATAATAAAAACTGTCTGAATCTTTAGCGACTTCCTTACGCGATTCTCGCATGCACACACACTCATATACAGGCTGGAATTTTATAACCTCTCCTGGAGGGAAAGTACTCTAAATACTGGGGATAGCAAATTTTACTCAAAGGAAACATTCCTTTATTTTTTTAAAGAAACAAATCTGCTTTCAAAGATTTTTGAAAATTCGCTTGCCACAGTCGGGAATCGAACCCGCAAAAATCCGGAAAAATAACATCCTGTACTTTTATGGCATCAATCGATAGGGTTAACCATAAGGGTCAAATCTCTCCAACAAACATAATAAATTAAATGGAAGGAAAACCATAAAATCTTAACTTATCTTAGTTGAAGGAAAAAAATGCAGATTTGTTTCTTATAAAAAATAAAGGAATGTTTTCTTTGAGTAAAATTTGCTGTTTTCAGTATTCAGAGTACTTTCCCTTCAGGTGAGGTTACAAAATTCCACCATGTATAATAGAAAGATACAAAGAGAGCGAGAAAGTCGCGAGACATAACGATTTTTCCTACGTGACGATTTCTACCAGTCAACTCCTACACGCAAGGAATTTCGCTCCAAAACCTCATTTTTTCATCGTTAGATAGACTCATCATGTCTGTGGAGTCTCGCCAGCTAATTTAGTTGGACCCTGCCTGTAAAATCAAAATCAAAAGTCATTTATTCAAATTAAGCTGAGAATCAGCACTTTTCCAACGACAAAAATACATAAGACCACTTCCTAGTGCTTTAGCTGGGAAGAAGTGGCACAACAAACTCCCCAGCAGCACATCTGTCTGTTCAATTTGATAAACTTGATTGGTGTATGATCAGAGTGTCTAACTTTCAATTCGTCTACGAACCAAAATGCCTAAAAGTAATGTCCACACAGCAAATTGTCTAAGCTGTGAATCGCCTAGAGATCAAAATGTTTAACAAGTAAAATGCCTAAAATGCAATAATTTCTAAGTAGTCGAGATGGTTAAAATAAACTCACACTAGCCTCTGAACTGGGCCTCAAGTCTGCTATTACAATAGTGTCAGAATGGTCTCGCCATTGTGAGTATTTGACAGTGTTTGTATGGCAAATCTGTCAAAAACTCACAATGAAGAGATCATTCTGACACTATTGTAGTAGCTGACTTTGAGGCCCTGTAGGTTAGAATCGAATATAATATGTAGATGAATGTTCGGGAAAAATGCCGCTCGGCTTTCGTTAGACCGGGCAACAGCGGGATCGCAGTAATCAGCAACGCCTACGACCCGTTTGAACCCTAAATATTTACCGTCCGGCTGTGCAGATTAATGCCCGCATAAGTGTGTAGCAACCCTTATCCATCGTTTTTTTAAATACTTATTTAATACTGCATCTTCTGTAACGTAACTACTTCTTCTCCTTTTCAATCGCTCTCTCAGCGTTGAGAATCGTGACTCCGTTTCAAATTGTCAACTGTCTTTCTCCATTTGTTACCTGCTGCGTAATACATAGCAATCACAATCTGAATGGTTTTAAAGGATATTTCTAATCCATTGCCTCATAAGTTCGAAAAATTTGTCTACTCAACAACGTGTATAACGCAATGAATGTTTTTGAACTGTCAAAATATAAGCCATATCCTGTAAATGTGTTATACAGTTACCCCGCTGGTGGTGTGCGGCACTGATAGGTACCTTCAGTTGCTCAGATATTTGATCCGTCCATCTCCATCTTTCCTGTTACCAATAGACGTCCCATGTTGTTGTTACCTGCGAGCAATATGGCCGATGTATCTCAGGATATTGCAGGCAGGTTGAAGAAAGTTTTTGTGTTTTCTCTAGTTTGATTTGTTCAAGCATCGAGACACTCTGCTGCAATGTGCAACGTAACTTCTTACAACTACTTAGATCAACGTTTGTGTCGCTTTGTTTGACGCTACGTCCATGTAATTTAAATGGCTCATTAATTATGTACCTAATTAATAAGTTGGCAACTGTCCATTATGAAATTAACCTGAGTAACATAAATTAAACTTAAATATTGACACAGATGGCATCGATTTCATTGTTTTTCACGACTCACTGTTTTGCAATTCAACCCATGTGTATTTTTTCTGATTTGTCTTATTTGGTAAACAAATAAATAAGTGCCGTATGAAAATCACAAGTTTTCACTTCAATCGTAGAATCCCAGTTAGGTACAGAACGTAGATCATTGTAAGAAACACTAACTAGAAGATTTTCTAAAAAAAAAAAAACTGCTTCAATCTAAACCCTTTCGATGCCAAGCACCCAGCATTTGGAGTCGAAAAATAATTCGTTCGTGTGCCTACAACCCGTATTCGAGCAGTCGCTATAGATGACTTCTGTTCATGCCCAGGACCCGACTAGCGACACCAAATCTAAGTATGTAAATTTGCCAAACAATTTATGGCTTACAAGAAAAAAAAATTTTGAACTAGGCAGCAAATGCGTTAAAGTAACCATTTTCAAACATTCTGCCCTTAGAGTATCCAGAATCACGGCGATATTCGCTGTGTCATCAAATCAATAAAGGCATTTCTTCCTTTATGTATTCTTGAGTGGAGATCGTGAATCAGCAAGTACGGTAGGACTCCATCAGGCTTTACCTAGGTAGAGCTAAGATCTTTTCATGGTAGCTGGTAGCAGCTGGATGGTTAAAAGAGATCAAGAATCAAGCTACTTTAATTTATCTCAATTGGAGAGGCCTTTGTCTAGCAGCCCTAGTAGCATTTGCTGTTGGCTTCCATACGCCAACAGTTGGGAATGTATTGGTAGACGGTTAGTTATTCCGCCAACCTAAACTTAAAATAGGCCCATTGTCATAAACATGCACTATTTGCCCAACGGATAGCCGACGACGGGCCTGCTGTTACTATTCCTACTGTTCGGAGATTTTTGTAGGGATTTAAGGTATAATGACAACATTGGGCCAACTAACGCGGGCCTACTGCTTCTATTCCTACAGTTGGGAGATTTTTGTAGGGCCAATTACTGCTACTCCAACGGGGTGGTAGCGGGGTGCGGGCTACTTTAGTAGCATTTGTTGTTGGCATTTAGTTGGGCCACTTACCTCTGGTTAGTTGGCAAATGCATACAATTGGCGGGCAGTTTGCGGGTTGGGCCAACAACGGATGTCCTACGTGGATTTGCCTACGAAGGCCCAACTTGCGATGGGGCCAACGTACATTGCCCTACGAAGGCCCAACGAAAACGTGTTATGGGTAGGCCCAACGACACACAAGACATTATCGGCTTCAAAATAAGGTTGGTTTTAGCGATTTGTTTTGAAAAACCAACCTTATTTTGAAGCCGATAAGGTTCATGTATAGCGACGCGCGTACGGCCGGCGCTGGCGAGACGCGTCGCTCTGAAACCAGCCATAGAACCAACCAACATACAACCGCTTGCCTTAATGTATTGTGTCGTTGGGCCTACACATAACACGTTTTCGTTGGGCCTTCGTAGGGCAATGTACGTTGGCCCCATCGCAAGTTGGGCCTTCGTAGGGCAATGTACGTTGGCCCCATCGCAAGTTGGGCCTTCGTAGGACAATGTACGTTGGCCCCATCGCAAGTTGGGCCTTCGTAGGCAAATCCACGTAGGCCATCAGTTGTTGGCCCAACCCGCAAACTGCCCGCCAATTGTATGCATTTGCCAACTAACCAGAGGTAAGTGGCCCAACTAAATGCCAACAAAAAATGCTACTAGGGAGTATACTGTTACATGCTGATGAATGAACAATGTAATTTCAAAGTGAATCTTGGAGAACTCGAGGATATGGTTCATCAAACATCTAAAATAAAACCTAGATTAATTGATCAATGAGCAAGCGTTGATCATCAATGTTCGTTAATTCTCAGTAAGTATTAGATTTAATGAGGTTTTACTGACAGTAAAATTACAGACTGGTATTTTTATTTAATGGATGCAACTGGGTTATCCTCTTGATCCTACTAAGAAGCTGTCAAATCGGAGATTCTAAGCGTGTTTTAAAGCCAAACAACACATTTAACCTTGTTATTTTAATTCAGCAAATTAAAAAAAAATGTCTTCTAAGTTGGTTCTGCAAAAAGGAAGCAAAAAGTCATAAAGCCTTCAAAGTAGTACGTTGTTAAGATAGCCATTGATAAGCCAGGTACAGAATACAGTTTGTTAATAAAATATAACGCTTTGTTTAGTGTTAATTGATGCGCGAAATCAACTCTATACAATTTATAAATGGTTCTGCGACTCGGCACGTTATAAAACTACAAAACAGTGTGTCATAACGATTGGCGCGAAACGGACGTGTCCGCCATCTTTACCATAGACTATACGTGTGTTAAAAACTTTTTAAATTAAAGTGCGGCAATGCGGCAAGGATATATTTTTTTGAATTGGATTTAAAAAAGAGGTGCGTTTATTTCAGTTTTATTTTGTTGCAATGGTTTTTTTAAGTTTATTTTATAGTGCGTTTGAGTGGTTTTTTTATGTTTTTATGGTAAGGATTTATACGCAGAAATATGGTGCAAGAAATAGTGTCCTAATAATATTAAGTACTTATATATTTGAATACGTAATTTTGAATCTAGATTCTAGACTAGACAATAAACATGAAAAAATGTGGCTAAAAAGTAGGTATAAATAACAACCTTGAATGTTTAATATTTATTATGATGTGACGACGTGAAATTTATAAGCAGCTACGGGACCGAATCATGTCAAAAGATAGGGATTACTTGGGAACTGAAAACTTGGAAAAAAAAAGGGTTTTATTTGTTAGTAAAAATAATACAGTTTAAGTAGGTACAGTGGCCAGCAAATCAAGCTACACGAAACTGTCAAATCACTCCAAACGATTTTAAACTTTACAATTTTGACGATTAAGTTCAAAATCGAATGAGAATTTTTTTCAGTTTTTGGTAACTTGATGTGCTGGCCACCGTAGTGTGAAGGTTAGATGCAAAAGGCGACCTTATGTCGTACGTACATGCTGTTAGTAAAATAACTATGGTTGCTTATATTACGTCATTGGGTTGCATTCGATCATTCAAGCGAATTCGGAATTATTTTAAGTAAAATGTATAAAGTTTTTGTTTCGGAAAAAACAATGATTAATTTATTACTTATAAATAAAGCAAAATGTATTTTAATAAAACACGTATACTAAAAGATCAATAATTAAATTATCTTTAAAAAGATGAAGGTTTCAGAAAAATACGCTTGATAGATTTTGCGTAATTTTAAGTTTTTTATCCGCGTTAGACATAACTTTACAAATTAATTTCACTATGTAATATAAACATAATCTAAAATATTTAAATATTAAGTTATTAAGAAAATGCTTTAATGTAACATATATTTTTTCCAAATTATTAACACTACTCGTTCAGGCGTGATCTTCAATACAAATCATTAAAAGTCGTTTATCTTCACCTTAAGCGAAGACGAAGTAATAGCGCGGGCGGGCGATGCAATGCGACGCGGTGGGACGAATTCTCGGGCCGAATCTAGTATGTTGTTATAAAATGATTATTTACAATAATAACAATGTTTCTTTAATATAAATAATTAATTTATAACGTATTCTTATCTGTAGGCATGGATTAAAAAAAACCATTAATTTATTTAATTTACGCCAATTTATAGGATTAGATTAGATACGATAACAGTTATCGTATGTCATCGTTTAAATTGCCAAAGTTAAGAAAGCATAAGTATGCAGATTAATAGTTGCTATTTATCTGTATAGGTAGGCTTGCAGTCAATATAAAAAAAATATCTACTTATGTATTTACTAAGGGCAATAAACAATGACTCCCGCGATGCATAAACTTACACAAAGGTATTAAAAAGACCGTGTACCGTGTGGTGCCGGACGTAAAGAATAGCACCACCCCATTTCCTCCCGTAGGTGTCGACTAAGGAAAGGCGAGTTAGGGACTTAGGTACTAGAGAATGCGCAGCAGCGTTCTCTATGCATTTTTAACACCATACTGCGATCTCCAACCCGCCTGCCAAGCGTGGCGATTATGGCAAACCCCCCAATTGGGGGAGGCTTTTGTCCAGCAGTGGACGTCTTTCGGCTGAAATGATGATGAATGATGATTAAAAAGATACTTTCTAGATTGCAGTGCAATCTAGAAAGGGACTACCAAAAAAAAAAACTACGTTCGGCGTTCGCCAGCACATGCACATCAGGTTACCCCAGACTGTCGGGTAAAAAAAAATAAAAAATATTGGTGGTTAAGTTCAAAATCGAATGAGAAAATCATTCGATTATGAACTTAACCACCAATATTTTATGCTTTGGAATCGTTTGGAGAGATTTGACGGTTTTGTATAGCCTGATTTGCTGGCCACCGTACCTACCTACTTGTTCAGGGCAGGTAGACCAAGCGAAGTAGGCATTTAACGCTACCAAGAGTTGCCCGCGATTCCCGCGAAGCCAGCCATGCGCTTACGTCGCAGGCGTGAACTTATATGAACCCAAAGCCGAGGGAAGTGTCATATTATAAGGTCAACTAATTTTATTAATTTGTTTTAAAACACAAATACGAGATTTGATTCAATAACAGCTTGTTTTATTATAATTCGTAGTCATCGCGAAAACCTAAGATAAACCTAAATGTAATAAATTAATTTGAATAGATATTTTAAATGCAATAAGCTCTTCTAAACCATATTTATAAAATTTATTGACATTTTAGTTTCTAGGCCGGGTGTTCCAAGCGTAATAGGTATTAACGCGCGGATTCGCACGGTGGGCTGAACATCGGCTTTCATAGACTTAGGGATTTCAATTTGCAAGTGCCGGTTTTTTTTGCCGGATTAGCTTCTATTACTCATTATCTACTATGTACAAAAATGATACCCGAGTTAATTCTGCTAAAAAACGAAGGAATTATATTTTTTTTACGAAAAATTTGTGGTAACTTGATGTGCTGGCCACCGCACCTAATCGTAACTAATCAATTAGGAACACTATTATGAAAGATTAAAAATGTATAGAATCGCAAAATCTTATCATACCACTGTGTTTTGATAAGGTAGGTACCAGAGGCGTAGCGCGCTAACAACTCCATTCCTACCGGCTTCCTTTTGGACAAGCGGAAGAGCAACTTCACCTACCACCATTGAAAAATAGCACATTCAGTAGTCTAGGTTTGCCAAATAATATAAATAAACTTCAAGTATTGAATACATTTTTTTTTTCTTATTAATAAAAACTAAATTTTTTCTTATTGTTGCGCTCCACAATTAATGCCTGGTACATCGGGACAAGTTTAAGTACTACTAGCGCCATCTAGTATAGAATAGCAGAACTAATGACTACTAGCGCCATCTAGTATCGAATTGCCGAACTAGTGGAGTCAAGAATTTTCTAGAAGGTTCGATGCTAGAACTTTCCAGAACTATCGACATCTGGTCAGTCGGGGACGGTATGTACTCGAACATTCCAAATGTTTCTACATACAGTAGAAGGCTCTGCAATTATCTAAGGACTATATAAGGCCAATATGGACCGTGACCCGAGACAGTCGAAAAAACAGCGATCAAGCATCAAGTACGATACAAGCAATCTTCGAGTGCAACTTCAGACACTTCAGAGAGTGATCAGTAGTGCAGCTGTGTTTTATAATTAGTGTGTTTGAGTTGTTAACAACATATTCGTTTACTTCTGAGTCCAGCTGATCTTGATTTTGTTTCGGAGTTTTTAGGTCGATAATAAATAAGGGCAAAACTGTCCCAATCTATATACTTATTAACCAGGGTTAAGTGGCTTTCTTTTAGTAGGATGTTTTTTACTATATCTTAGGATAATCGGGGAGTGCTCCAAATTAATGTAGTTAGTGGATATATTTGTGCATATGAAAAAGTCTATAAGATCCGGTATTTTCTGGTGGTCAGTGGGCCAGTATGTTGATTTTCCTGTGCTCATAACTTTACAATATGTATCTTTAACTGCATTTAAGAGCTGCCTTCCCTTTGTGTAGTAAGTCTTGATCCCCAGTGCGTATGCTTGGCATTGAAATCACCGCCTAGTATGAATAACCTCTGGCCTAGAAGTTCAAAGAATTGTAAATATCGCTCTTTTCTTATCATGTGCCGTGGAGGACAGTATACGGCTGCTATAAGACTGTCAAAGGTCCACGAATGACAGCCGGGACCAACGGCTTAACGTGCTTTCCGAGGCACGGAGAGTCTTGTTAAGTAAAGAAGGTCATCCACGGACCAACCGCAGCAAGCGTTGCTCAAACTCGATCGACCCGTGCGGTTTTTATAACTTAGCCACGAAGCAACAATGTTAAGAAAAGACATTTGTGATTCTGTGGAACAGGTAAACTCGGAGCTGTATGTAGGTACTGCTGAGATAAGGAAAAAGAGACGAATAATAATACTCGTACTGGAATTTCCAAGACAACATTGTTAAAAAAATATGTGAGTAACAAAGTCATCTTCAAATCAGTGAATCGGTCATCCATCGTGGACTCAGCAGTGGGAACAGTATAGGCTTATTATAATTATGCTTTACATAGATGATGTGTTAACTTATCTTATATCTTTTGTAATTTTCCTGTTGGAGGCGAGTTTTTTAATTTAAGCAGATTATTTTCCTTATTATTATTGTATTTAATTTTCCATTTACTTTATTGTGAAGCTCTAACAAAAAGTTTTTGACAATGAAGTATAAGGAAAACGTATGATTTTCGAAAACCGGTTTTGTAAAGCAAGTCTGTTATGAACAACATACTACGAACTATACCCAAAGTCTATAATTCAGATAATTTATGTAAACAAAGTAATGTCAAAAAATGTCACTGCCAAAATGACAGGACAGTGGTGCAAAACATAATATCATATTTCTTTTTTTGTAAATAGTCATCGCTAAAATTAAAGTGAATTAATTATAAGAACTATGCAAACAAAATATCGTTGCCAAACAATGTTTTGTGTAGTATGTCGGAGACACGGCCATATGATCGTCATAACCAGCCCTTTTAAGTCCAGTGCTAAATGTAGGCCTCCCAAAATCGATTTCCACACGAAACAGTTTACAGCCGTTTTACCGGTCATCTTAATATAATATACTGAATGCTCGGACATCAATCTGCGGATGGCTGTCCCTTACACTCTGTATAGTCTCGTAGTTTGCGGAGTGTCTCATCTGTATTAACTGTGCTATATAACGATAATGCCACGAAGGTACATGTATTGTATGTGATTCATATGATTAGTGACGGTGTGTGATTATGATAACTACGCGTAGTGTTTAACGTGGACAGCTTTTTTTTGTCATTCTCGTTGGTCTAATCATTTGTGTTGCGAGCTCAATTAAGGCGATGAAAACCGTTTTTTTTTAATTCTTTTTATTTAAATAAATTATAATAAAGAGGTGTTACTCTAAACTCGCCAAACTTTTATGTTTCATGGCGAGAGGCTGAATGTTTTATTTTTTTAATTCTGCTATTAGTTTGCTCTTGACTTTAGTCTAGGTCTGGATGACAGAGACAAAGTCTACGATGGAGTGAGCTTACCCAGAAGAAGCCTGTTCACTCTCACTTTGAATAGATTAGGGTTGTATGTTTCATACTGAAGATCACGTCTAAAAGAGTAGTGTTAATGATTTGGAAAAAATATATGTTAAATTAGAGCACTTTCTTATTATCTTAATATAATATTTAGATTATGGGCATATTAATAGTGAAATTAATTTGTAAAGTTATGTCTAACGCGGATAAAAAAAGGAGAATCACGCAAAATCTATTAAGCGTATTTTTCTGAAAACTTCATTTTTTTAAAGATAATTTAATTATTGATCTTTTAGTATACGTGTTTTATTAAAATACCTTTTGTTTTATTTATAATAAATTAATGATGCGTTTTATTTGTGTCAACCCTCCTGGATGGGCGAGTCCTATTACTGGCTGGACGTACGACGCGTTGCGTGAGCTCAGTACAGAACACGCAAGCTAACCACTCAAGGTCACTGGCATATATCTGGGCCTTAAGTTTGATCGTGAATTCGAAAACGCGTGATTACATGATCAAATATTCATAAATAACAACCTAAAGAAAACATTAAGTGCTTTGGGGCAATTACGATAATTTGATAATAATAATAATAATAACCCCACCGCCGTATCTCTACGTTGACGTCGTGGTGGGGCTTGCGCGCTCCGAACTCTAGGTCTGTGCCGGTAGAGTTTACTTTACCGGAACATGTCTAGGGTGAGGAGCCAGACCAAGAGAGATACAGAAACCCGCAGGGCAGTATGTGGCGAGCTGTTGGGCAGTTGCGACCCCACGGACCCTATCTCCCGGGAGAAGTCATGTTCCTCATCTCTGGTTTGCCTTTATTGGCCGGCTGGAGTGAACACTGACGAGGAACTGAGCTCCCACCTCATTCTTGCCTTTATTGGCCGGCTTGAGTGGATATTCGCAAGAGCAAACGTGCTCGGAGGAAGGAAGTATTCCAGTAAGTGCTTGTAGGGATCTTGACCATCTTCCGGGCTCTGGGATTGTTCTGAGAGCCGTGGAATACCTCTCCACTCCTCGAGCACCTCAGGACATGTTGCCCCCTTGTCGCTACGTCACTATGTGCTAGCGACCGTTTTCGGGGGCCCATTATTGAGTGTGCAAGTCACCCCCTGCAATTTTATCCGTGTATAATAAAACATTGATCAGGCAGGGGCCATAGTCCTTCCATAGTTTTAGGTAACCAGTCCATTTTAACCACCCAAACCCATAGCCCAATACCTTTATTTCCATATCCTGTAATAGTCCTACACCAATCGGGGGTTGTCCTTGGGTGCACTTGCATAGTGCGTACAGGGATAATCGTCGGTTGGTGCCTCATTTAATTAAAAAGCTTCTAACGGGCCTCTGCGAGTTGGCTTCGGCCCCTAGTACGCCTTCCAAAGGTCCGGGACCCCAGGGTCTCGAGATATGTAAACACATAAAAATAAAATAATAATAATAAGTTTTAGGTAACCAGTCCATTTTAACCACCCAAACCCATAGTCCAATATCTTTGTTTCCATATCCTACAATAGTCCTATACCAACCGGGGGTTGTCCTTGGGTGCACTTGCATAGTGCGTACAGGGATAATCGTCGGTTCGTGCCTCATTCCATTTAAAATTTTCTAAGGGGCCTCTGCGAGTTGGCTTCGGCCCCTCGTACGCCTTCCAAAGGTCCGGGACCCCAGGGTCCCGAGATATATAAACGTATATAAAATAATAATAATAATTTATTCAGACTTACGTCCATAAATTTGTTAGTAACAATGTTCTTAACCTAGTGTTAGTAAAAGTACAAAAGTAGTCAGGCACTTGCTCTCGCGTGAAGGCCCATCCAGTGCGCCATCAGTACCGAGTCCCACCGGCCAGCGCACGCGGCCAGGATGGATGGGATGGATAATGATTGATGATAATTTCTAACAAACGCAGCGGCATTTTTGTATTGGCAACATAATGATACACACAAAACTCACGGCTTCTTTCCATGGGGGTAGCCAGAAACTTTAAAACGCCACCTGCTATGCTCCTTACACACTCCTTTTGTTTTGTTTACATTCATACATCTGGTCATACAAGCACGCCGGTTGCGAGTACTACGCACCTGATCTTTCTGAAGAACATCACCAATTAGGTCACTATACAGGATGTAAGGGACAACCCTCCGCAAACTAACAGGGCTGCACCCTGTTAGTTTGCGGAGGGCTGTCCCTCAGCTCCTGATTTTGAATCATATTCCACCGGAAATTTGCTCAGGAAAATTTTCATTTTTTTAAATCCTTTTTTCAGTTTCTATTAACTTATTTCAATGTAAAATAACATTCTCTGTATGCAGCACTCCATTTATGTAAATAAAACAGCTGAAATAAAAAAAACTAGCAATGGATGTTGAGATACTCTAACGAACGACGCGCGAAATCAGCTTTTCACTTTCTGCCTAGCTACACAGAGTTCATCGAACTCACTCGCTGCGCTGTCGTTCGCTACGTGCGTTTTGCCACGGTAACGATACATTGCGTGTGAGGTAATAAAACAAATCAGGTTTATTGGATTCTCATAACGTTCCTGAAATAATTTCATGTACCGGTTATGTTATATCCTGTTTTCTTTTACACCATTTGCTTATTGTTGAAACGTCCTGTTTTAGTATAATATGGCTTTGTTTGTTACGGAGAATCACTGACTTCTAAGACACAGGCACATACACCTAGTTTAGGAGTCAGAGTATTAAAATTATTGTGTCCTAGTTATAAGCTATATATCCTCTTAGTCTTTGGTTATTGTAAGTTGATGGCTTTTTGGTGAAATAAAGAATTTATTATTTATTATATTATTATTATTATGTTAGTATGATATACTGAATTCACCCCATCAGTCTGCGGAGGAGTGTCCCTTATACCCTGTATGTCCTCCTAGGGCGTCTCCTCCCGGCGTTTCCACTCACATCTGCCGTGTAAATATCTTGTGGTAGTCGCCATGCATTCATCCTCTCAACATGACCAAACCATCTAAGCATACTCTTTTCAATTTTTGTCACTACATCTTCTTTTAAACCACATACTGTTGCCTTATCTCATTTTTTCAGCCTATCATTCATATTATAGTCACCCCACACATGCATCGCAAGGAACACATTTCCACAGAATTGATTCTTCTTTCATGCTTCTTTTGCCACACCCAACATTCACTTTCATACATTAATAAGCAACCAAATGATTAAACATCATTTTATTGCCCTTTCGCTGTCGATAGATAAAAATGCCGCTGCGTTTTGTAGAAATTATCATCAAACGGAATATACCTACCTACACATTATCGTAATTGCCCCAATAAACTATTATTTACGTATAATATTTAAAATAATTTTATGTACCTATTATAGTCGACCTTGTCATCAATTTATCACTAATCTCTATCACTAATCACTATCATATCACTTATCATCACTATCATCAATAAAAATGTGAATATTTAGATGTTTGGATGTTTGTTACTCAATTACGTAAAAACGGCTGCACGGATTTGGCCGAAATTTGGCACACAGGTAGTTTATAAACTGGATTAACACATAGGACCCTTTTTATCCCGGTAATAAGTTCAAGTGCGATTATTTCCGACCTCATCCGCATCTTTCGTTAACGATAACTTATTTTTTTTGTACTAAGACATATCAAAATAAGGAATAGGTGTTTAATATTAAACCGTTTGATAAAATCGATCTATAAATTATAAATATTAATGTATCGTGAACCTATTTAAAATATACAAAGTTCAAAGACATAAGATTTAAATCACATCACACTAATATTATAAAGGTGAAAGTTTGTGAGTGTGTGTATGTTTGTCTCTTCTTCACGCTCAAACGGCTGGACCAATTTTGATAAAATTTCGTATGGACGTAGCTGATACCCTGGATTAACATACCACTACTTTACATTTTACTTGGCTACTTTTTATCCCGATCTTCGCACGAGATACGACACTTATGCGGGTGAAACGGCGGGGCGCAGCTAGTACTTTAATAATGATAATTCATTGTTTATTTTTATTGACTACCAAGAGCTATAAAGCAGGTTTTACACTGTATGCTAAAGATAAGTGCACATTACAGCTGCGTCGCGCGTCGGGCCGCAGCGCATCGCATTGCATTACAATACAAGAGTTCCGTATTTGGGATGACTTTATCCCAAGAACAATCTTAACATTGTAGTTTAAATACATGTTCTTTCATACATTCCAACCGCAAATGTAAATTGGTCGACTATTACTCGTTATCTTGCAAAGCTTACTTTTCTGTGATAGGTTTCCTTTTATTTAACTTCGCTATATAAATGAAAATAGTGGTAAAACACTAAAAACCTTGCAGAAACAACAAATTTTGTTCTATGACTTTTTACAAAACATGATACATTTACCAAACCTTCAAGATTTCGTCTTTCTATACATTTAGAGCGTTAAATTTGAATATTTTGATTTTTGTATGAAAGTCTTACGAATTTGTTATTATTTTACCAATAACCCTGTATACAGGAAAAAAAAAATTACCAGTGCGCAAATATTTTTTTTGGTGGTTCAGTATCAGTAATAGAACATATTTCCATTATTAATTTGTTCATTACGGTTTTTTTTTGGCCGACTTGAAATAATATATATAATAATATCAATGGGTGCACGCGGCGGGTGTCAGCGGGGTGCATGCCCCTGCCGGGCAGCAGGGCGGCGCCGCGCTGGATGCCGACAGTCCCGTTACGCACGCGCCCGAGTGACGTCGCGTCGCTTTCCTGCGCATGCATCGCAACGCAAATGGTTTGAACTTACCTACAACGATTTCAGAATTTACTGCCGTGAGTTTTCACGCGCCACCGGCGTGTAACCAATAGTTTCAAAATAAACATTTTTCGCTAACGATAACTATTTTTTTTTTTGTACTAAGACATATCAAAATAAGAAATAGGTGTGTTATTTGTCAAAATTTGCGCACTGGTTAAAAACTTTTCCTGTATAACTAAAAACTAACTTAACTTTTAACTTTTACTGTAGTGATTTTTTTCATATATCCAAAAACAACCATTTAGCTGGCAAGGGACACTTGACTCTAACTAAATAAATATTACGCAAACCTGAATCGCAAAAAGGTTTTCACAGACCCGTAATATTTTTTTCAACACACTTACTCGTAAAGTGGCTCCCGGAACCAAACGAAAAAGACCGTTGGCGTTCTATTATTGCGGATTCTTACTGAACAAATGTATATTTCTCTATGCCAATAGTACTTTCTTATTCCATACTAACTAAACTACAATTTGACATACGACAACTATGATCAGTCTAAACATTTTTTTTTGTTTTTTTTTTTATTAGGCTCTTTAGCGGTTTTGCTAGTGCCTTTATTTACACCTGCGATATACTCTTTGCCTGCGCGCGCATCGCTAGCGCGGCGCGCGGAAAAACAAAAAGAGCGCCGTTTTCCTTAAATGTAGTTAATAACAATACAAGTCTGTTTTTTTCCTCGCAAGTGTGTTGAAAAACGTCGTATGAAACGCGTGTGCATTGATGAGTGTAAGTGTAGAGTGCAATCACTCTCGGCTACCTTATCGCGCTCGCCTTCGGCTCGCGCGAACAATACCGCTTCTAGCACTATAATCAACATAGCACACATGTACTACTAACGGCCTATCCAACGATACCCCACACCATGAGATGAACGACAGAAAAAAAAAATATCCCCACTTTACGTGCAGAGTACCCAATTTTTTTTTTAATATTTTATTTTACCGCTATGTCGGCGTGATTAATATTTAAACCCATTCCAAATGACAGCTTTCTACATAGTACTAAGAGTCTCTGAGCTAAGCCGCGGACAGACAGACAAGGACATGGCGAAACTATAAAGGGTTCCTTGTTGACCACGGAACCCTAAAAATTCAATTGTACCAACTTACTTTTTGTCAGGGGCCCAAGTCTGCTATTTTTATAAATTCATCACTCCAACACGATCCCATTGTCATTTTGCTAAAAGTTCGTAATCTGCTATATTCATAATTATGGTCGATCATTACTCGGACAATGGTCTCGTAATAGAATTGTATTACAATGGCATTTTGAACATTTTATTCATGCCAGATTTCATTTATATATATTTTTACATATTATTTATTAGTGTTAAAAGCAATCTGAAGCAGTAGGAAGTAGGAAGTCGTATTGCCATTATTATAAAACCCGTTAGTAGAAATGATTTTCGCAAAACTACTACTAAATTTGAACATTTATTAATGCCAGATTTCATTTATATACATATATTTTTACTTATTATTTATTAGTGTTATAAGCAATCTGAAGCAGTAGGAAGTTGGAAGTTTAGTAGGAAGTTTCATTTGTCATTATGTACGAGATTACCAATTCTTTCAATGGAGTGTCAGTGGCTGACCATTGGAAAGTCATAATGACGCCATTATATTAGTAAAAATGAAAATGAAAATGAAATCTTTATTTGTAAACATAGGTTTTTAAATGGTGTTACAATTAAATATAAGAGTCCCGTCTATGTTTTGCGTTTAAGCGTACAAATTAAATTGATGATTATAATCAGCTTTTATCAAATTTCAAATTACAAAAATAACATTAATGTCAGAATGATTAGAAAATAACAATATTTTAGATTATTAATTACAGTCAAAAATTTTACACACACAAACAAATTAATTGTCACATAAACATAGAGGTAATAATTATAACAATTTTATTTCAATAATTCAGTGCAATGTCAAGTATTTACTACTGTCATAAATCGGATATAGTAGTTCTAGCAAGTTTCATTAAGATAGTCATTAATAGTGTAGTAACATTTTTCAATCAAGAAATCATTTAACCATTTTTTGAACAGATCTGTATTACTAGCTTCTATGAGTAGATTACCAAACTTGTCAAAATCAACAATTATGAAATCAATGATAGACCATTCTGACACTATTGAGAGCAGACTTGAGGCCCAGGGCCTCAAGTCTGCTATTACAATAGTTTCAGAATGGTCTCGCCATTGTGAGTATTTGACAGTGTTTGTATGGCAAATCTGTCAAAAACTCACAATGAAGAGACCATTCTGACACTATTGTAATAGCAGACTTGAGGCCCTGGACTTCTAATTTAGAAAGGGTAACGCTAGGTATGACGATTATGACCTAACAGGAAAACGAAGTAGGTAAGTAGGTACTTATAGACAATTTCCCATCCGGAATGCAAATGTTATCTCCAAACGCCTACAAATTAACATATGTAGATATAAGTGACTCTTATGAGTCGTCAAAAGGTATACAAAATGTTATCTTGTTTAAATTTCAATGATATCTCGAGTAATATCACAGAACACTGTAGTGTGTGTCCGGATAGCGAACGGTAAGTGCTCACCTATTGTTTGAACAACATTATACCTATGGTCAATTGTTTTTTAAACAATGCAACGTGCAGTCCGCTACGGAGTTAAAATGAGAGATTAGTGTTTGAAAAATAGTGATTAGCTGGCTGAAATTAAAATATTTAACAGATATTAACAGTATTTTCACATTATTGAGTATATTCAGATGTTTATGATACACCGTGTAACAGAATACGCGCAAGTGCGCAAAATTATCCTAAAAATTGAATCTTAAAATCTACATTCAGAGGTAATCTTGAAATCTACCTTTGAATGTAGATTTCAAGATTCAATTTCAGGATAATTATATACTTATATGTGTTAATTTAAATTAAAAAATAGTGAATTATTTGAAATTCAAGCCACTACTCTCGCAGCAAAATAATTAATTCAGTAGAATCAATCTCTTGGGTTCAATAAAAAATAAAACGCTTGTAAAAACAGAGAGAATCAAAACAAAACAGTGAAAAACAAAAAAAGTATTGCTGGCATGTATAAAAATAGGAAGATAAGGCACTGCTCTAATATCACGTAAACATTATTGGACTAGAAACAATTACATGTAAACACGCCCACATAACTACATTTCTCTTTGTCGTGCGTCATACATCAACAAGCGAAATAGAGAGATATGACGCGGGCTGTAGCGGGAACGAGATAGCAATAATTGTCTCTATTACGTACCCATAACAACTCAGCAACAAATGGCGACCTAGAAAGCAATGTTATTCAAGAGAATTTTAAAGAAAATAAGTTTTGTATGTACTTACCGAGTGGAAAGTAATCCCGTGGAACTTGTTTTTGGTTTGTGAATTATTTGTGCACATTTTGAAAACACAGGAAGGCATTGTTGCTGCTTATTTAGAGGATTACGGTAATTTTACTTTTACACATGTGCTAAACAACGCCAGTTCGATTGTGACTAAGGTCAGTTGTGATCTTCCTTATTTATACATCATAGGCATGTAGTAAAAATTGGTTGTCTGTAAAGTTGGTTTATGGACGATAGTTTAACGTGACAACGTCATAACAAAACATTGATGCGGCGCAAACGTACAATGAGCGTAACGGGACAGTGAGCGTAACGGGACAGTGAGCGTAACGGGACAGTGGGCGTAACGGGACAATGAGTCATCCTTTTTCGTGCATAGATTTATTAGACGTTGTCACGTCACAACATAACTCTAAAGTGCAGTAATTTCAACAATATTAGACAATAACTGTCGTTATTTAGCCGTTATTTGTCTAATGCTATAGTAAATGGAGATAAAGAATTTTCTAATACCTTTTATAAAGTTTAATATTGAGACAGGAAGCAACAAAATACGATCTAGAGGAATGTGGCCGTTTTTATTTAGATCGAATTTTGTTGCTTCGTGTCTCAATATAAAACTTAAAAAAAGGTATTAGAAAATTCTTGACACACTTACCTAGATAGTTGACTGAGCCGTTTTTCATAATTCTTTCTCAGTCACGAGATAATATGTTTAAAGGGGTGGCGATAGAGTGGACCGGTAACAACCCTCTTAAGTACTGATTTTAGAAATAATAATTAAAAAATCAGTACTTAAAAGGAACCTTGGAATACACCATCATAGGTACCTCCAGTTGCTCATATATTTGATCCGACCACCGTTTTGGGCTTCGGCCTCTAGATCTTTTGCCCTCTATCATTCCTGTTACCATTAGACGTTCCATGTCGTTGGTACCTCTGCGGGCAATGTGGCTGATGTATCTTAGGACACGTCCCTAGTAGCATTTTTTGTTGGCATTTATTTGGGCCACTTACCTCTGGTTAGTTGGCAAATGCATACAATTGGCTGGCAGTTTGCGGGTTGGGCCAACAACTGATAGCCTACGTGGATTTCCCAACAGTATCAACAAAATCTCCCAACAGTAGGAATAGAAGCAGCAGGCCCGCGTTAGTTAGCCCAATGTTGTCATTATACCTTAAATCCCTACAAAAATCTCCCAACAGTAGGAATAGAAGCAGCAGGTCCGCTTTAGTTGGCCCAATGTTGTCATCATAACTTTAATCCCTACAAAACACATCACCCAACAGTAGGAATAGTAACAGCAGGCCCGTCGTTGGCTACCCGTTGGGCAAATAGTGCATGTTTATGACAATGGGCCTATTTTAAGTTTAGGTTGGCGGAATAACTAACCGTCTGCCAATAAATTCCCAACTGTTGGCGTATGGCAGGCAGGTTGAAGAAAGTTTTTGTGCTTTCTCTAGTTTGAGTTGTTCAAGCATCGAGACATTTGTGCGGTGGGCTGTCCATGGTATCCTTAAGGTGACGATAACCGACTTTCAATGATTTTATACTGAAGATCACTTCGATCAATAATAGCACTAGTATAATAGTGCTATTATTGATCGAAGGAAGATCACGTCTAAACGAGTAGTGTTAATGATTAGGAAAAAATATACGTTAAATTAGAGCATTTTCTTAATAATTTAATATACGAATATTTCAGATTATGTTTATATTATATAGTGAAATTAATTTGTAAAATTATGTCTAACGCGAATAAAAAACTGTGAATCACGCAAAATCTATCAAGCGTATTTTTCTGAAACCTTCACCTTTTTAAAGATAATTTGACTATTGATCTTTTAGTATACGTGTTTTATTAAAATTCCTTTTGTTTTATGTGTAATAAATTAATAATGCGTCTTATTTGGGACAGCGCTCCTGAATGGGCAAGTCCTATTACTGGCCGGACGTACGACGCGTTGCGTGAGCTCAGTACAGAGGCCCTAGTGTGAGTTTCTTTTAACCATCTCGATTTTACGCATCGAGCGCGTTCAGCACTCCGATTGGTGAATGGCCATTCGGCGGCCAATCGGAACACCGAACGCGCTCGATGCGTAAAATCGAGATGGTTAAAAGAAACTCACACTAGGGCCTCTGAACACGTAAGCCAAAGTCTCTGCACCATAGATTAAGATGTGAATATAAGGCCTGTGTCCACCAACATTTAAATGAACTGTTTAGATATTTAATCAGTTGTTTACTCAAAATTTCATAGGAAATTTGATATAAACCAACTGTTTAAATACCTAACCGGTGGCTTGAATGTTGGTGAACACAGGCCTAAGTGTGTGGACCAGGTGTTTCTTTGTCCGATTGTTGATATTTTTGTTTCTCTATATTTTGTTGAGTCATCGCTGTTTTAGCCATGCGAATTCGTCTTCGACTTTCTAGTCTACATCCAGAACAATATTAGCTAAATAACTAACCGTATGTAATTATCTATGTGCATCGCTATCAGTATTGAACTGTGCGAATTATTCCAATTTCTAAGTAATTATTCTAATTCAATGTTTTCTCTCTATTTCAGATAAAATGGTGCACATAAAGTTAAAACGCTTCTGAGAAAAAACACAAACTTGGTGCATATAAACAGACATTTTAGCAATTAACATTAAAACAGTGAAAAAAGTGATATTAGTTCTAGTCAAAATTTATTAGAATTATTTTTATAAAATGGATAACTCGGACCCGGAAGCTAAGCTGGACTCGGTAAGTGTAATTTATTTTTATTAATATGTTCAGAAAATATCCGTTTTCATTGTGTATGTGATAGACTAACGGACTTATGAGACAGAGTTGCCACCGCCTATTGATGCCGAATTTGATACGTACAGTCATAACTAGAGATCGGATATTCGGATGCATATTTACCTAAAGTTAATTTTTGGCTAAGAAATTATGGAAGCGGCTTCTTATTCGTAATTTTTTTTTTTCTTGATTCATGTCCCGGGATTACAAAAAATCCGGGAATGCACAACTAAACGGATACATGGTATGGAGACGACTTCTGAAATATGTGATATTATTTAACTTTACACCATTAGCTAGCATCCGATTCTGTAGTCAAAAAGTAGGTAGTTTATCAATTCCGGAAGGCTTATGTTTAACTTACCACCAAATATATAGTAACACTAGCTTTTGCCCGCGGCTCCGCCCGCGTGGATGTCGGTTATCGCGTAAAAAGTAGCCTATGTCCTTCTCCATATCCCAGGCTATATCTCTGCCAAATTTCATGACGATCGGTTCAGCGGTTTAGGCGTGAAAACATAACATACAGACAGACAGACAGACAGAGTTACTTTCACATTTATAATATTAGTATGGATAGAGACAAAAATAGTAAATGATCACCAAAATTAAACAACCAATTATAGTTTTTTTTTTTTTTCTATAATAATCTAGTCGTTTCTGGCGGTCACCGGAGGTCACAGTTTTAACCTAACCTAATATGGCATCATAATACTTTATTTGGTAATAAGCCTACATTTTATGGCAATCACAGTGGTTTATTTATATAGGCAGAAATAGCGCATTAATTTGCTCGCTAAGATTTGGTGATCATTTACTACATTTGGTGTTCGAATATATTTTATGGTGGTCATTATATTTAACCCCATTCCGGAATCTCGAAATTTTGACGATCGATATAAAAGATTCCATATTAGTCAACACCTGAACATAAGTAAATATAAATTCGATTTTAAAATCAGAACTCTAAATCAGCGATCCCGGGATCGCGGGATTTTTTCGACACAAACGTGCATTCTATAATAGCCAACACCTCAACTTTAGGTAAATATACATCCGATTATCCGATCTGTAGTCATAACCCAGCACCGAACATACTCTAGCATGCTCTTATATCCACGTTTTAATGCCATAATGATTCCAGACCGAAAAAGGGATGGTGCTAGCGGTCATGTATAGCTCCGTCTCTCTCTTGCACTGGAGTCATGATGGCATTAAAACGTCATAATACGGCGCTCAAGTCTCAAGTTAACTCTTACGGGCTACACCTGCCAATGAGAATGATTATTGAAACGCAACTTTATAGTATTCAGATATAGTATCTTTTATTCAAAAACAGATACATATATGAACTTCGCGAAGAGAAATATTGAACCGAGTTAGTTTAAGCAATCTCTTAATTAATATTAGTTGATGTTCACAAGTTGTAGTCGAGAGTCGAGAGCTCAGTCGGTGTCTAAGAGTCCTCCTAGATGAAATTACAAATCGCCTCCCAAGCCTCTACACAACGCCCCCATTTTTTTTCTGGGTCCTCTGGGTCCTCTGGGTCTCCGCCCTCAAGGGGGCCAGTGGCGTAACTATACCGTTCGAGGCCCGTGACAAATTCATCGGATGCCCCCCCCCCCCCCCAATATATAGAATATAAAGAACCTTTTTTTCATATTTTATACAAAAATATTGTAATAATAATTTCAGTTATGGAAATGATCGCTCGGCACTAGCTGTAGTCACAGGAGTGGTGAGAAATAACAGAAATACAGTGCACACTTCAGGAAAACTTGAAGATATAAAATGATTCTTTATTATAAATAAGTCAGCAAGTTCTCTTAGAGAAGATGACGTTTCTATTTCGTGTCTAAAAGAGGATCGAAAATTGAGAATTTCCTTGGAAAACGAGATACTATATTTTTTTATGGACTCTCCACCGACCGAAGGCCCCTTCCGGCTGGGGGCCCGTGGCATTTTGCCGACTTGCCACCCTGTAGCTACGCCACTTTGGGAAAGGCCCACTTTGGGAAAGGCTGATTTAGATGAATATAGGCAAAATAAGCTTCGACCAGAATTCGGCCACTTCGACAGCGTTAGCGTTAGCCTCGCAAAGATCTTCCAAATAAGTGCAGGTTATATTGCACAGCGAACAGGACAAAGTGGTGACGCATCGTTTATGATGTGTATACACCGTGGCATTTTAGTCGTCTTACAAAGACAGCCCACTTCATGTATCCAATGATTACTAATCATTCATGTATTTTTTTTGTGAACATTTTTTTTATTATTAATGACGCATGACATACTTTAAAACACCCTGTTACGAGTGCAGTCCGAGCCTTGTGTTACAAGGGCGCCGTGGAATGGAGCGGCGACATCTTTATCAGAGTTCATTCACCCTGACGCAAAAATGTGTTTCTTACTATTATAACTTAAACTTAATCTAAATCCATATTCATACACGAAATATTTTATGAGAAATATCTATAGGTGGAAAAAAGCCGTAGCAGCGAATTTTTTTTAACAGGGTGTTACGAGTGCAGTCCGAGCCTTGTGTTACAAGGGCGCCGCGGAATGGAGCGGTGACATCTTTATCAGAGTTCATTCTCCTAACGCAAAAATGTGTTTCTTACTATTGTAACTTAATCTAAGTCCATTAGATATTTCTCATAAAATATTTCGTGTATGAATAGATTCATACACGAAATATTTTATGAGGTGGTAAAAAAGCCATAGCAGTATTTTTTTTTTTATCTAAGTTTATTTTATTTTACATAATTATTATAATTTTAAAATTGCTTGAGACATTTTGCAAAAAAAATCTTTACTTACTTATTTTTATAATACTTTGAATGACCCGCCCGGACGCGGCAACGCAACGGTGGCGGCACGAGCGCTGTGCCTTTTGATAATTAATCATCATATCAATCAAATAATTTTAAATTATTTAATTTTTTAAGGCTTTGACTGCCAGACAACAGACACAATAGAAAAACTATTGTTAGCGGTCACCGGTGACCGCGGTGGCAGTCAATGTGTTAAACAATATACTCAGATTAAAAAAAAAATCGTTTCCATAGCTTCTTTACCACCAGGTGTATCTCCTAAAATATTTCGTGTTTGAATACATACACATAAATAAATAATATATATACATAAATAATGTTTGATTTTATAATTTGAATTTGATGCTTTATCTAATACTTAATATTATAAAGCTGAAGAGTTTCTTTGTTTGTTTGTTTGTATGAACGCGCTAATCTCAGGAACTACCAGTCGGATTTGAAAAATTCTTTTTGCATTTGATAGCCCATTTCTTGAGAAAGGCTTTAGGCTATAGGACGCTAGACGCTAGGACTCTTAGGAGCCGAGCAAAGTTATTACTTTGCTCGGCTCCTAAGAGTCGCTATTGCGCGGGCAGGCGATGCAATGCGACGGGTTGAGCCGGAGGTACAAGAAATTTCACGCGGACGAAGTCACGGGCAGAAGCTAGTGTCTAATAACGTACATGATTGAAATATCTTGTTTTGACTGCTTGAAAGCCCAGTCTAAGTATGAAACCTGCTTTTTAAATTGTCTATACTCCATTTATCATTAGACAAATAACTGTTCTCACCCTTTCGTTATTTCGATGTAAACGTTTAATAAACTCCGTTATTTCACGATAAATACAAAGCACTGTAATCTATTTACCATTTACATTAAAAAAAGAACTCTAAAGTGCAGTAATTTCAACAATATTACACAATAACTGTCGTTATTTAGCCGTTATTTGTCTAATGCTTTGTAAATGGAGTATAGAAAGTCTGGTTTTTGCCGAGAATTTTATTAGTATCTGACCTTCAAAATGTAAAAAACGTAAGAATATTTGAATTCTGCTACCTTAGCGCTTTATCGATTTATTTAACGACTAATAATTTATTATTTTATGACAAAAAGTTAGTTTTAACGAATCCAATCAAAATCGTTTTGGTTCATTAATATTGTTGAATGCCAATTAACACATTGAATGCCGACTACGGATATATCTGTACATGGTTTCTACGCAGGACGCCGACTACGGATAGATACGTAGGACTTCTATACGTCTTTCAATAGAATCTACAGTAGCTGGCCTCACCAATAAGGTATTTTTATATAGGATGGCATCTCAAATAAAACAAGCTTTAATAAAAGAGTAACTTTATTGATTTTTCGCTGATGCCATATACGTATATATCCGTAAATAGACAAATGTATGGTGGCAACCAACTTTGGCCGTATAGCCAGTTTCGGCATTCAATGGGTTAATTTCTAAATAAAAGGAACCGTTGACGTGGTAGATTAAAAATCATCCAGCAAGGTGGTTTTGGGGTTGACTGTCCGCAGTCCAGGTATGCAAACGAACGGCGAGCTATGGGCAGCTCGCTGTCCGGTAAGGACCAGGGGCCTTACTCCCGAAAACGATTCGAGTTTGATTTTGATTCCGATTCGATTTCTTTTCTGATCCGAACTCGATTTAAAACTTAAAAACTGGACCGAAGTTAGTTTCGCTTCGAACCACCGCACGATCGTGCGCTAGTGTCGGATTCAAGAGTATGAATTGGAATTTAATTCGAACTCAATTCGATTGATTCAGAACTCGATGCTGTCGGGAGTAAGGCCCCAGGCCCGGGTCGACGGCGCGTTGTGTTCCACGCGCGCCTTAAAGAGATGTCAGCACGCACTGACGGGGTCCGCCAGGACCAGTACCTGCCAGGGTTGCAGGTTTGTCCGAAAAGGATACCGTGGCCCTGGCACACAGGCAACTGAAGGAACACGGGTGGGTTTTAGTCAGTAAAAGTCTGACACGCCCTCCTGCTCCGCCCACAGCGGGAGAAGTTATTTGATAATTTAAATTTAAAAAAATATGTATAACACAATGTAAATTATTAAATTCTACAGATACCAGATACCTACGTTATCTACCTATCCATTTGTTTACATTTTCATCAGATTATTTTAGAACAGACTATACAGTGAGTTAATATTGTTGACAGTAATTGGCATGTTGTTTATTATCACTTCATAGTAATAAGCTAAACGTATTGACAAACATTATAATGTAATAAGTAAATAACAATAAGAACTATTGAATGAATTAAATAAACATAATTCAGATGAGTTTGTGCTCTGCAACGAAGTGGTTATAACGTATGTATAAAACGGTTTAGAGTGTATTGTGGTGAAAAAACTACATATATTGGAGGTTATTATTGCTGCCGATATTTTCAAATTAAGAATGAGTTAAGTGTTTTAAGTAATATATAAGCTAACAGTTTTTAAATAATAATAATATACATGTAGGTATAATTATGTTACGGTTAAAACCGAAGTGCGGCTACATCTAAGTAGTTTTAGCCGGCTACAACTAGGTGTGGCCGGTAGCAGTTGGTTAAACTTAGGTGTAACCTATTAATTCATGGCTAGAACTAGGCGTAACCGATAGCATTAGGCTAAAACAAGGTGTAGCCTTCATCATACCGGACTATACATAAAAACTAGACACCTTTACTCATATTTGGAGTACACACAAATACAGAAAAGCAATAAAAATTATAATAATAAAAAATAAACTTAATATCTAACCGGCCCTGCTTACGGCAACATGCCTATCACAGCAGTGCCGTATGTATGAGCAGTCCGGCCGGTCCGCGATCATCCCCAGGACGACATTGGTGCTGCCCACAGCCTACGCACCAGGGATGCGCCCCGCTTGTGCATGTTAGCGTGGAAGCAATCGGTACGGGCCTCAGGAAACATACATGAGGCGCTGAAATAGCGAGGCAGCCCCAATAATGCCCTAAACGAGTTGTTAAACTGGACGCGGAGGGCTCCGTATGATGCACACGTGTACCTCGCCCACAGACTGCACGTGCATAGCCAATCCCTGGCGGTTAAAACCACCAGTCTTACCAAGGGGTGTCGTATTACCCAGTAACTGGGTTATGGAGGTCAGATAGGCAGTCGCTCCATGTAAAATACGGTAGCCACATCCAGTTAGACTGGAAGCCAACCCTGATATAGTTAGGGAAAAAGGCTAGGCAGATGATGAGCTACTGTAAACCGCATAGATTCTATGATAGTTAGTTTAGCGTGCGTGACCATCTAGTAAGTTAAAATGACATGTCGCGATTTCAAGTCACAAGAATTTAACTTTCGTGTAATTTATTCAGTTTAATTAATTAGTGGGAGGAACACATTGGTAATGAGTTCTAATTGAAGGGTTATTTGGAAGAACAACCAATGTCAGTTCTGGTAAATTTTATAGTAGAAGCAAAACACGTTTTTGGGCAGATTAGGTGTTTTATGAATTATGTATAGGTACTTATGCGATAAGTCATTGAGCAACATAAATTTTAGGACTATAGTCATGAAAGAAATTTGTGAGAAAATAACCTTTGTTATTGACTTGGGTGGTTCTTCCAAAACCATGTTGACCTTGGATGTTTTTCCAAATATCAAAGAAAGATTAACGAGTAATATCGCTTGACTAAGGCGCTTTTACGAAAATGTGTGATTGACGTTCGATAGGCATCATTACAAAGAAACCATAGACACAAAAATCTCATTTTGTTTTTTTTTTTTTTGACGTTGGTTGTTCTTCCAAATAACCCTTCAATTAGGTATGTAAGGAGTGGGACTGTGGGACACAACGGTTTTCGATACTCTTGCGCCATACCATTTTCCGGGCTCAGCGTGCTGTATTGGAAAACCTCAAGCGGCGAAAGTATAATAACCTTATCGGTAATTATACAGGAAGAGTTTTTAATCAGTGCGCAAATTTTGACAAATTAAACTTAAACGTGTTTTATTATAGGTACACCTATTTCTTATTTTGATATGTCTTAGTACAAAATCGTTAACGAAAGAGGTTTATTTTGAAACTGGTATAATGGATACTGATGCTTTGTATATGGCCGAGAAACTGAAGTGGAATTGGGCAGGCCACATCGCGAGGACCACAGACAACAGGTGGAGCGAGTGCCTCCTGCACTTGTATCCACGAAATGGAAACAGACGCCGCCGCGCCGCGAGACGATATCGTCGCACTGGCAGGGATAGAGTGGACCAGAACGGCCCAAGTTAGATACAGATGGAAATGGATGGAGGAGGCCTTCATCCAGAGATCGATGACCCCTTAATAGGTTAAGTTATTAAAAAAAAATATAGAATTGTAAATTACAGGGAATAAAGGCTATTTTTATTTTATTTTATAACGGATACTCGTCGCGCAACCGGCCGGCGGCGCGCTCAGTGAAGCGGAACCTATAAACTGTGCGCTCCCCCACTGATATTATTACGAATAGATTGTTTCCATATTTATGCTGATTTCAAGTAGGACCAAAAAAAAAGTATTGAACAAATAGTGGAATTGTGTTCTATTACTGATACCGACTGCCAAAAAAAAAAAAAAATAAAAAAAAAAAAAAAAAAAATGAAAAATAAAAAACGCGACGTAAAACTGGTGGATGCCAAGCTTAACAGCTTGGCTCACCGCCGCAAGGTTGCCTGCTTGTCAGTCTTCTACAGATTGTACTTCGGAGAGTGTGCCCATGAACTCCACGACCTCATTCCACCGGCCCCCTTCTACCATCGGACATCTAGACGCACTGCAAGTTACCACCCCTACCTAGTTGATATTCCACCAACTCGCACTAAGCGTTTTCAAACGTCTTTTATAATGCGCACAGCAAAGGAGTGGAACTGCCTGCGTCTGTGTTTCCGAACGCATACAACCCTAATCTATTCAAAGTGAGAGTGAACAGGCTTCTTCTGGGTAAGCTCACTCCATCGTAGACTTTGTCTCTGTCATCCAGACCTAGACTAAAGTCAAGAGCAAACTCATAGTAGAAAAAAAAAAAAATTGCGCACTGGTTAAAACTTATCCTGTATTTTCAAGCTGTTTGGGATTGAGACCCTCGGGCCGTGGGATCCGAGGGCTCATGGTTTGTTCATCGAAATCTCCAAACGGCTGGACACTTCCCGTGACCGAAGGCCTGGCTTTTGTTTTGGCCAGAGGCTAAGCATTGCCATACAACGTGGAAATGCCGTTACTCTCTTATATTATTGATTTATTTATTTATAAGCACGTAATACACGTAAATGGTAACGAAGTAGTAAACATCTGACAATTGCTAATTACAAGCTTCCACATATATATGACAATGTTGTAACACAAGATTAAAGGGGGAAAAAAAATGGACGGACTCGTTGGCTCTTAAAGAAGTTCTTTTTTATTTCCTTCCTTATTTTTTGGAGTCAACAACCTCTGTTTTTGTAGCTATGAATTCTGATTCGAATTATGTAAAAGAGTGAATTTCTTAAAAAGTGCAGTTGACTCATTCTACTTTGTTGCCGTCGTGTACTATCTACACAGAACGTCATTTGTGTCTACTATCCCGTCGACAAAAGTTAATCAATTGACTGAATCTGTTTTTTTAACAAAACCCTTTTTTTACAGCGGTCCGAAGTAAATGAAGTCGAAATGGACGAAATCCGGAAAAACGGAACAAACGGCAACGTACGTATTACACCATTTTTTTTTTTTAATATTTTACAGTAAACACTCAGAATTAGTAATTCAGAGTGTTTTTGAACAGATATATTATTATCTAGAAACCTGTCATAAACTTGTTTACCAAAATTATAAATTTTAGCGGGGGTATTTAGTTTGAACGGCCCAAACCGAATGGCCCTGGGGCCATTCGACTGTAAACAAAAATCGTCTACGTTCCAAAGAACCGGTTATAAAAATTTGTAAATAAATTCAATGTCATAAACTACTTCAAGTACATTCGGGTGCAAAAGTTAAAAAGTTAAAAGAAAAGTTTTAATTTTTTTCTTAGATTTGTATTATTCTTCTTTAGAAAAACAATCAACAATAATTATACATTTATACTATTAATACAAGAATAATTATACTATTTAGAAGACAAATCAATAGAATCTGAAATTTGTAACTTTGAATAATTGACATCGCTGATTGTCAATATATTTGCACGCCATGTTATGGCAGGATATGCTGAAAAAAATTTACTGTAACACCTTATGTACCATATTCTAGCAAATAAATATTTTTAATTTGATTTGATTTGATTTATAAAATGTTTTAAAGAAACAAATCAACAATATATAAAAAAAAACAATTATTTATTTATTTATTTGCTTACATGTTAAACACTGGTTAGTAGGCATGCATTGAAATTTCATGAAACAGTATTAAGACATGCACCCTGTAAGGGCACTGTAAATGTTTCCTATCAAATTATTGAATTACATATCTAATATGTTATTAATTCTAATTATTACAATTCATTACATTATACTATACTAAACATTAATCAATAATTTATTTAAGACTAAGCATTATTTTCATTTCAGTTTATTAGTCATTTATTTCACATTTACGTCATGCATTATTACAAGGTCAATTTATTCACAATTTGTCAGCTTTAAATTCTTCAATGGTATCATAAAAAATCAATCAATCAGTTAATTATAAAATAAGATTTAGTAAAAATCGTGCTAGCTACCTGAAGTCTTGCCAACCGGTTATGAAGATGTATTGGCTTATTCCCAAACTACTCCATTCTTTTGTTTTAAAAAGATAAGAATCTCATACATTAGTTCCCAAGTTACTCCAAGGAATCTATATATATACTTAATATATAAGGCTGAAGAGTTTGTTTGTTTGAACGCGCTAATCTCAGGAACTACTGGTTGGAATTGAAAAATTATTTTTGTGTTGGATAGTTCATTTATTGAGGAATATTATAGACTATATAACATCACGCTACGAACTATAGGAGCGGAGCATAAATGAAAAATGTTACAAAAACGGGAAAAAATATTCCTTTTTGAGAGCTTCCGTTGCGTGCGCTGCGTAAACGGTTTAAGTTACGCAAATATCATGTATGATGGAATTGTTCCTCTTTAAAAGTTCTAAAAAAATGTCCGCGACAGCTGCATATGTCTATCTTTTAAGATTGACTCACTATAACCTTTTTATGGTAATATTTTTATTTTTCGAAATTAATGCATTATTTGCGAAGGAGTTTTATCAACATAATATTAATCCTTATCCAAATAAATATGTTATTAATCACAAGTATTTAAATGTAAACAAAATCGTCCTTGACATCACTTGATTTCAATCAACATCTTAGGAAATATCATAATTTAAAATCTCTCTCTCTTAGGTGACGCAGACGAAGTTGCGCGGGTGAGCTGTATTATAAAGCTATACAGTACAGTATAAAGAGTTTGTTTGTTTGGTTGAACGCGCTAATCTCAGGAACTAGATACTGGTTCGAATAGAAAAATTATTATAATGTTGGATAGCCCATTTATCGAGGAAGGCTATATTACATCACGTTAGATCCTTAGTTTCGTGTGGTGCCGGATGTAAAGAATAGCTCCATCCCATTTCCTACCGTGGGTGTCGTAAAAGGCGACTAAGGGATTTACTAGAGAATGGGCAGCAGCGTTCTCTATTTATTTTTAACACCATACTGCGATCGCTAACCCGCCTGCCAAGCGTGGCGATTATGGCAAACCCCCCCAATTGGGGGAGGCCTATGTCCAGCAGTGGACGTCTTTCAGCTGAAATGATGATGATGATGATGAGATCCTTAGGAGCCAAGCGAAAAGAACAAAAGTCAGAAAGAACGCTAAGTGATAACGAAGTTATAGCGCGGGCGAGCGACGGGATGCGACGCGATGGGTGGCCCGAAATTTCACGCGGACGAAGTCGCGGGCAGAAGCTAGTTATTATTAAAAATACTTATTATTTTGTTCCCATTCTGCTCCATAGGTATCTGGAATCATTCTCAAAGTACTCCACCGATTATTCGTTATCAATTCCCAAACTGCTCCATCTACATTACCTATAAAATACATACGAGTATACGTCAGTACAGTCAGTAACAAAAATTCTTAAAAGAGAGTTTAAAGTTTAGCATTTTGTTATAACGTCAATGCATATTTAAAATTGTAGGCTTTAAGCCTTACGAATACACACAAAAACACATCATCATGCACAACACACCACACCACGTGGGGAATCATGTTTTTATGTAGTTTTTTTGTAACGTTGCCCCACACTCAGGGCTTGTTAACGTTACCAAATAACAAATAATAACCGTTACGTAACGTTAAATTTCAATTTTATACCTACTAACGTGACAAAAATTTAACGTTACTTGATAACATTACCAGTAATATAACGTTAATTAACATTAACAAAAATACGATAACTAACGTTAATTTAGCTAGGTACGTTGCCGTTCTGTAGAATCAGGCAGATTCAGGCAACGTTTTGATCGGCAAGGCTTCAGAGAGGCGCGAGGGCGGGCTCCCGCCGCACGCCGCAGGCCCCACTACTTACATCTCACCCATTTAAAATAACGATATAATTAATAGTCGCATAAATAACGTTAAATTGATTACCGTTATTTTAATAATAACGTTAACTCTGTCAATACAAGGTAACGTTATGAAAATTTACTGGTATTTAAAGCCCTGCCCACACTAGGAATTTCTCCTGTATCGTGGGTGCGTTTACAAACTTACTTTGTCTTTGATTTAGATGATTTCAAATAAGTTATTATTGAAATAGTTAAAATTCATATAAACTATGCGACTATCACAATGTATACGACTGACCCTTTAAAACACATTGACTGCCACCGCGGTCACATGGTGTCCGCTAACAATAGTTTTTCTATTGTGTCTGTGGTCTGGCAGTCAACGTATTAAATTAATTTTGAAATCATTTTATAACACGGTCGAATGGCCGTTCAGACTAATTAGCGGCTCCACCAAACTAAGCTGATTATCTGGTTTAACCGGCTTATTTTTTTTCCTACATACTTTTGCATTAGAACGGACTTTTTATTTCTAGAGCTTATCGAAATCTACTCCCGACTTTGACTGCATTCTGGCCTAGCCTTTTCTGGCCGGCTTCCAGTCTAACCAGATGAAGTGTGAAGGAGTGCCGTGTGGTGCCGGACGTAAAGAATAGCAGGTACCACCCAATTTCCTCCCGTGGGTGTCGTAAAAGGAAACTAAGGGACTTACTAGAGAATGGGCAGCAGCGTTCTCTATGCATTTTTAACACCATACTGCGATCGCTAACCCGCCTGCCAAGCGTGGCGATTATGACAAACCCCCCCAATTGGGGGAGGCCTATGTCCAGCAGTGGACGTCTTTCGGCTGAAATGATGATGATGACATGGAGTGACTGCCTATCGACCGAGAACCCAGTTACTGGGTAAGACGATACTTCTGGCAAGACACCCAACCGCCTCTGTGGTCTAGTGGTAAGAACACCTGTCTCAGACCTAGAGGTTCCGGGTTCGATTCCCAGCGGGGGCAAAATTTTTGCTCGGTTTGGTGGGTTCTAGGGCTTGTTCTAAGTCCGCCTGGCTACCTACCACCATCTTATACAAGTCTGTTGCCATAACAACAATGTTAACAGGGCCTCAAGTCTGCTATTACAATAGTGTCAGAATGGTCTCGCCATTGTGTGTATTTGACAGTGTTTGTATGGCAAATCTGTCAAAAACTCACAATGAAGAGACCATTCTGACACTATTGTAATAGCAGACTTGAGGCCCAGAATTGTTGTGTTACGGCAGTTAGAGGTAAGATATCCAGTTCCTCTGTGCCTCTGTGGTTGAGGATTCCGGGTGAAGCTCGCTTCCACCTTCAGCCTTATCATCACTTACCATCAGGTGAGATGAAAGCCAAGAGAATCACCGTTGTGGATTTAAAAAAAAGAAAGAGTTCTCCATTCCGGTTCTAAACCCAAAGCAAAACCCTTTAAAACTAACAGCATTACTTGTTCCAGATCATAACCCACGAGTACTTAGACTACGAGCCCTCTGGTTGGCTGGAGACCACGCTGGTGCGCGTGGGCAGCTCGACGGACGACTTTATCAAAGAAAACCGCTCAGTTATGAAGACTGTTTCCTTGTTCATAGTAAATGGCATCGTTTTAGGATATTTCTTCGGAAGCCTGTATTATTGGCTTAATTATAGTAAGTATATTTATATTTCCATATACGTTATTGTACATCAGATTACACTTTACAAAGGAAAATAAAACCTTATACACTATAAAATATACAATGGGCGGCTTTATCGCATACTGCAATCTCTTCCAGGCAACCTTGGCATGGACAGTGAATTTCTGGACATAAAATGGGGTTGTCATTGGTGCAAATAAAAAGTATAACAATACAATATCCTATATACACAGATTATAACATGCTATATAATAGATACGTACATACTAATTATAAAGAGCAAAGAAAATAAATAAAGACTATAGATTATTACAGCTAACAGCGAGAACAAAATCACAACGACAAGTAATGTTCCTTCACGAGTCTTAAGAATAATAGATAGGTACATAATACATGAATAAATTAATAAGACATTCGTAATACACACACGCACATTCGTCATTCGTATAATACATTCTATACATCAGTCTTAGGTAGGTTAGAATTAGGACTTTCATCCCGGGAATCTCGGTCTCCAAAATTTCGAGTCTCGAGGATTTTTTGGTATTTTCGAGACTCGAGACTTTTGAAACTTGTCCAATGGTTTAGTGAAATACCTAAACCATTGTTACAATTACTTAATCTACCCACTAGCATAGAAGCACAGAGATATAAAAATAAATCATACAGTTATATGGTAACATAAAATAAAATAAAATATTTAAAACTAGGATTCTAGAGATTTTAAATTGCATAAGGTTAATTATTATAAATGCAAGCATTTTTTTTTTGTTCTAGCTACAAATTACATTGTTTTGAACATAAATTTCTAACATTATCTTTTAAATATTTTTTTTTTTTTTTGCATTGACCATCTTTTCTGGCTATTTATTGTAAAGTAGGTACCGCTCCTTTGTATACAATATTTTACTTCCCGTAATTGGTTCTGGGTGGTCTGAATTCGAGTTTATTGCGATTTCTAGTACCTATAGTATCAGTTGCTTTCTTTTTTGGAAATTCAATTGAATAAAAAAAAATAAACCAACGTCCGGTCCTTTCCCCAAACCAGCCCTTGACATACCAGTCACCCTTCTCAACCATATCTTTTGTTCCTCAGGTAACGACCCCTTAGAGCTATGCCACGGTTTTGGCAGCCTGATCGCATTCTTCAGCATCATATACTTCTTCATCGTATATTTCATGGTGGTGAAGAGGTTTTGTGCCGCCTGGTTCGAAAGGGTGGTGTGGAGCAAGGTGGAGGCCTTCTGGGGGAAGATGTGGACTATGATGTGAGTAGATCGATGATGTTAAAGGTTTTTGGCATAAGCATAAGTCTCGCCTGGCATTTGTAGATCTTTGATAGTTGTTACGTGTCGTCAGAAGCCCAAAAGTCTGACAACCAGTCTTACCTCTTGGTAAGACTGGTTGTCAGACTTTTGGGCTTTCGAGCCAGGCCGTTTGTATCGTGATAAAAACTGGTATTTAGCTGCGTCCGGTTAGACTGGAAGCCGACCCCCAACATATTTGGGAAAAGGCTAGGCAGATGATGTATTTATGGATCTACTAGCTTTTGCCCACGGTTCCGCCCGCGTGGATGTCGGTTATCGCGTAAAAAAGTATCCTATGTCCTTCTTTATATCCCAGGCTATATCTCTGCCAAATTTCATGACGATCGGTTCAGCGGTTTAATCGTGAAAACGTAACAAACAGACAGACAGATAGAAAGACAGATTTACTTTCATATTTATATTATTATACAGGAAAAGTTTTTAATCAGTGCGTAAATTTCATGAATCATCACATGGCATCCGATGAATTTGCCACGGGCCTCGAATGGTATAGTTACGCCACTGTGCTGCCCTGAGGGTTTCTGTGTCTCTCAGATTTGTCTCTTCACCCTAGATCTGTTCTGGCAAAGTAAAATCTATCAGCACAAACCTAGAGTAAATAGGAGCGCGCAAAACAAGAGCTCCAGCTGATCCACGGTTAAGGAAAAGGGATTCGAACATTATTTGTGTTGATCGCAGTAAAACAGCCCTCCTACATAAAAGTATTTATCGAATGGGTCCAGTTATTTTCAATAAAATTCCACGACAGATAAGGAATCTTAATATGTTTAAAAAGCAATTAAAACAATTTTAAATTCACAACTGAGTTTATGGAGGACACCACTGACTATATTTTATTTTTTATTTATACAATATTAAATTTAGATTATTATTATTTTGACATTGGTAATTGTATGTTAGTACGTAAGGAATTGTGTGTTAGTATGTAAGTAATTGAAAATGTGTGTCTGTTGTTACGACACAACTAACTTTGTGATTATTTGTATGCTCTCGAGTAAAATGTAGCGAACTAACCATTTTATTCTACCACCATATTGTATTGAAACCTATTTACGAATAAATTTGATTTGATTTGATTTGCAAGCCTCACCACGGCGTCAACGCAGTGTTTTATGAAGCCCAGTTTTAGGACATCACATTTTTATTAAAAGTGCTGATAGAATAATCATTTAAATGCAAGATTTCGTATCCCTATTTAGCTACCAAGTCTAGTTTCTGAGTAATATATTTTTTTTGTATTGATATTTAGAAGAAAAAAAAATATTACACTCAAACTAAACATGATACGAAATAATGATGTTAGGTACATTGATGGCGTCGTCTCATAAGCTGAGTAGTTTAGAGCATAAATGCACTTCATAACTTAGTTTTTATTATTTTTCTCGAAAAATCCGCCGTATTGGTAAAAGTTATTTTATTTATACTGAAATTATTTGTTTACTTCCCCAACATATCACATTTTCACATTCCCAATTCCATGGAATTTAGGAACCAGTTTTTAAGTTTGATCTGGATTTTACGTCGTCGGGGTTGTCACGATATCACGGGCCCAAGTCTGCTGTTTTTATAAATTTGTCACTCCAACACTATCCCATTGTCATTTTGCTAAAAGTTCGTAATCTGCTAAATTCATAATGGTCGATCATTGGTCGGTCAATGGTCTCGTAATAGAATTGAATATTAGTGGCATTTTGAACATTTATTCATGCCAGATTTCATTTATTTATATTTTTACATATTATTTATTAGTGTTATAAGCAATCTGAAGTAGTAGGAATTTGGAAGTTTAGTAGGAAGTTTCATTTGTCATTATGTACGAGATTACCAATTCTTTCAATAGAGTGTCAGTGGCTGACCATTGGAAAGTCATAATGACGACTTGTCAAAATCAACAATTATGAAATCTGTGATAGACCATTCTGACACTATTGTAATAGCAGATTTGACTTTGCCAAAAAATATATCTATCTGGTAGCATTCTTGTTGGTAAAACGTCTCACAAACAAGTTAGCATTATTAGCACGCTCCTAGTGTGAGTGTCATACTTCTATATAATACATCATTATACTAATACAAACACGACTAAAATACGCTTCGTGCATTATAATGGTCAAAACGCATGCATTGTGCGATCGAGTCGTGAGCCGCGCCTTTAAGGTGAGCATGCGGAACTTTGGCCCATTGTACTGCATCTGCCCAGCCCATCGGGGATTAAAAGCGTAATGTTATGTTATATTGCGTCTCGAAAAAGTATTTAACTAAGCAATGAATGTCTACAAAACGTAATTGTTAACGAGAATCGTTGACTGTGTGATTAACTCATTTATTAACTGTAGGTACTCATACAAGAACAATAATTGATCCAATTAATGTTTTAGGGTTCCGTAGCTCGAAAGAAAAAAAACGGAACCCTTATAGAATCACTCGTGTGTGTCTGTCACAGGATCTACTGGGCCGATTAAGTTGATGAACTTCTGTGACCTAAACACAAATGTGTATTGTACATAAATAAATGAATTTTGAATATTGGGGTCAAAAAACGTCTTGTAAACTGTACCGTGTGACATAAAAACGAAAGGGCTTATTGTAGGTATTTCAGATATATTTTTTATAGTTTTAAAATTATTTAATAAAATAGATGAACATTTACCATTCCCCTATCTCCGAAACTACTGAGCCTAAAATTTTGAAAAAATACAGTTAATATTTCTTTACTTATACAGGTTGCTTGGCAGAACGTTGAACATACGGAAATGGTGGATAGGTTCTCATCTGCTACTTACTCAGCCCTAATTTATTTGGCCCTGGACCCCAGGTTATTAAAAAAAAAAAAATTGTTCTTCTAGTTTCACCACTTTCTTAACTTTAAAGTGCCATTCTTCATAAAAAATGGGTAAAACATGCAATATTTTTGTTTTGTTTTTTTAAATCTTTAATATGGCAGATTCTTATAAAATTATTGCTTTCAGGTGTCAGCTAGAAAAAAAGTTATGAGTCCTCAAACTTACAGAAAGATGTAAAAAATTATGAAATAACTCTTAAAGGTTTTTTTTTTATGAAAGCAAATTAAATACCATTAGAAAGGTATGTTTCACACACTAGGGATGTTTTTCTAGAGTTGGAACTCCTCAATCATTTATTGTTTTTTTTTAATGCAAGTTGAAGTTAAGATTTAAGTATTTTTTACATCTTTCTGTAAGTTTGAGGAGTCATAACATTTTTTCTAGCTAACATCTTAATAAAGCAATAATTTTATAAGAATCTGCCAACATTAAAGATTAAATAAAAAATAACTAAAATATTGCCTGTTTTACCCATTTTTAATCAAAAATACAGTTTAAAGTTAAGAAAGTGGTGAAACTAAAAGAAAGAAAAAAAAATTTTTTTTTAAATGTCCAGGGGGCCAGGGCCAAATAAATTAGGGCTGAGTAAGTAGCAGATGACCCCACCTATCCACCATTTTTGTATGTTCAACGTTCTGCCAAACACCCTGTAGATTACAGAAAAACCTATAAGAAGGTCTTGAAATTACATGGTACACACACGTACGGTGGCCAGCACATCAAGTTACCACAAACTGTCTTTTCTAGATCAATTTTGAACTTAATCGTCAATATTTTAGCTTAAAATCGTTTGGAGTTTGACAGTTTCGTCATTTCATGTGCTAGCCACTGTACATTTGAAGTTGGAATCATTTGTTAGCTTAAAATGACAGATTTGCTTGACGCCAGATGTAAGCGACGCAACTAGCGTAAGAACTTTAGCTATTGACCTTATTTCTAATTGTCAAATATTTTTATTTTCTTTTAGCCGTCTTTTTGTTTTTTCTACATGTCTTGTTCTGTCATCGTCGTTGAAAACCTAATGTATTAAATTTCTCTGTTATTTGCTATTAAAGTTTATTTATTCGTATTCGCTATATTCTTCTTTCACTTCGAGCCTAAGGCCATTAATTACACCAGATTCGCATTAAGTCAGATTCTCTTAAAAACAGAAGTATGGTCAGATAAAAAGTAATTTTATTCATTAATAGGGGGGGTACTTGGGGAACATGTTTTTCAACTACAATGTGTTAAGTTTGTTCTTGGGATAAATTCATCCCAACTACGGAACCCTTGCAATGTGCGTGGTCCGACTCGAACTTGGCCGGTTTTTTTGAAGTTCGCCGACAATCCCTACGGCATATATTCTCCATTTGATGTATTGCAAACAATTGACGTTTTAATAGACGATGATAAAGTGTATTTATCTGGTGTAGTAATAAACATGTTTTATGAATGACATATCATTATTATTTAAGTGTGGATTGTTAGGACAGTCAACAATAAAATATTATAATATGAAGGACTCAATAACTGTTCTCTAAGATACTAATATTAGTTTTTAAGGCGACGATAACCCACTTTTAATGATTTTATACTAAAGATCACGTCTAAACGAGTAGTGTTAATGATTTGGAAAAAATATATGTTAAATTAGAGCATTTTCTAAATAACTTAATATGTGAATATTTCAGATTATATTCATATTACATAGTGAAATTAATTTGTAAAGTTATGTCTAACGCGGGTAAAAAACTGAGAATCACGCAAAATCTATCAAGCATATTTTTCTGGAACCTTCACCTTTTTAAAGATAATTTAATTATTGATCTTTTAGTATACGTGTTTTATTAAAATTAATTTTGATTTATGTATAATAAATTAATAATGCGTCTTATTTGGGACAACGGTCCTGGGCCTCAAGTCTGCTATTACAATAGTGTCAGAATGATCTCTTCATTGTGAGTTTTTGACAGATTTGCCATACAAACATTGTCAAATACTCACAATGGCGAGACCATTCTGACAGTATTGTAATAGCAGACTTGAGGCCCTGGTTGAGCGAGCCCTATTACTGGCTGGACGTTCGACGCATTGCGTGAGCTCAGTACAGAACACGCAAGCTTACCACTCAAGGTCACTGGCATATTTCTGGGCCTTAAGTCCAATATACTCTTTCAACAATGGGCTATTAGCAATAGCCAACTAGCGAACTCAACAAAGTTTTAACAAATAGGGATGTTTCAAAGATAAAACAAAAAAAAGACCGTCAGTCAGATTAAAAAAAAATATTAGACACGTATTTTTTGTTTTATATTAACAAAAAATTACTTAGATAAAACACATTAAGTGGGGGCTTAAAATCTAGCGAACAGTGACGTCATGCCACATTTGAACTCAATGTATCGCCGTATTTTTTTGATTACGTAAATAAAGAAAAAAATACTTGTCCAATATTTTTTTATAATCTACATGACGGACAAATAAAAAAAAACCAGCCAAATGCCAGTCCGACCACCACCGTACCATTATCTATAATAAAAAAAACTACTTACTACATCTCATTTAAACTGGAAGTTTACATGGTAATGTACATCATATATTTTTTTTAGTTTTATCATTCTCTTATTTTAGAAGTTACAGGGGCGGAGACACATTTTACAACTTTGGAAGTGTCTCTCGCGCAAACTATTCAGTTTAGAAAAAAATTATATTAGACACCTCAATATCATTTTTGAGGACCTATCCATAGATACTCCTATAGATAGATATTGATGAAAAAAAAAAACATTTGAGTTTTAGTTCTAAGTATGGGAAAACCCACTTTTTTTTTCCTATTTTTGTGTGAAATTCATAATGCGGTTCACAGAATGTATATACTTACCAAGTTTCAACAGTATAGTTCTTATAGTTTCGGAAAAAAGTGGCTGTGACATACGGACGGACAGACAGACAGACATGACGAATCCATAAGGGTTCAGTTTTTTGCCATTTGGCTACGGAACCCTAAACGTGATAGTCAACATCACTATTATTGACGCCGTGTTCAATTTCATGGCTACATTTTTAGTGAACTTTGATTAAGTTCGTCAAAGTTCACTAAAAATGTAAACACAAATTACACCTACATGCACAAATTAGCATTATATAAGAATTTAATTGAAAGTGTCGTATTTTTTTAAAGCAACCTTTAACTCGTACCTACCTACCTAAGTCGTGGCAGTTTCCACTGGACCAATACTGCTCTCAAGCCCAAGGTTGATTTATCCCACTTAAATAGATATTTTTCTTCCACAGTTGGTTCCGGTGGTGTGTCTGTATAGTTGTGCTGGCTCTGATTGCATTGTACCTTTATCTGGACGCGAGACATGACCCTGAGCGACTCATCTCTTTGCTTGGACTCTGTATTATACTGCTGTTAGGTGAGTGGAAATATTCCTTTATAATCCATACTTCCATACTTTGTAAAGTGTTATATTATTTTACCTACACCCATGTTATAAATCCTCTATAGAAGTTTCTGAAACAGTTAAGTTTATTGCCAACATTAAAACAACCGGTGTCATAGTAACTATAATATCATCCAAACGAGTGTTATATAGAGATCGGATATTCGGATGCATATTCACATAAAGTTGAGATGTTTGCTATTATGGAAAGCGCTTTTGCATCGAATAAATCCCGCGGTTCCGGTGTTTTATTTTTTATTTCAACTAAGACACACCACCCCTACTCTTACACACTACATACACATATTTGCATAGGGGGTTAAAATAATTTTAAATAAATATGCATCTGAATAGTTATGCAATCCAAGAATCCCGGGTATTTTTTTTTTTTAATAAATAATATTTTAAAAGTCGCTTCCTTACTATACACCCGACTAGTTATGCATTGCCGGTATTTCTGGCATCACGGGATATTTTCTTACAAAAAATATATTTTAAGAAGTTGATTCCATACTTTCATAGCTAATAATTAACTTTAGGTAAATATGCATCCGATTATCCGATCTCTAGTTATAATGTTGTACTAAATTTCACTATGCAACTCCTTTGCGTTTTCGATAAATGTGGCTGTTTGATCAGTAAGGAAGAGTCCTTACTCAAGAAACAGCCACTGTAGGAAAAATGTGGACTGTATCAATAGCTAGCAATAAAATTACGAAGCGCTGACACAACTGACTTTATTTTTAAAAACATCTAAAAGAGTAAAAAACCATAAATATATATAAAAAGGTTGCAACAGCCACATTTATGAATTTCAAAAAAAGATCATTGTCATGCACGCACGTTTTACTACCACAGAGCCGTAATAAAAAAATAAAAAAACTTATAGGTTATTCGAGTTCACGTCGCATCCCGACATTTTTGTTCAATATTAGTATTGCAAAAATTTATAAGTTGGTTGTTTACAAAAATGAGTGATACAAGCTTTGATAACACACCACCAGATATTTCTAATGCAGCAAAGGACATTTGTAACCAATTATTACCAAAAAAGTCGAGAAAACAATATGAAAAGGCGTACCAAGATTTCATGAATTGGAAAATATCAAAGGATGATGTAGATAAAGTCTTGTATGCAACTGTACATAATTAGGTATTAAAACACTCATGTGATACTATTATCACACTCGGCTTCGCTTTAGCTCTTGCCATGTGCAATGTAAGAAATTACTTATCCGATACTAGTCCGAAAGTACTTGTCTGATAGTTTTCGCCTTTACTTTAACAAGTCATCATCATCAGCCCAACCTTTTCCCATTGGGGTTGGCTTCCAGTCTAACCGAACACAGCTGAATACCAGTATTTTACATGAAGCGACTCCTTATCTGACCTCCACAACCCAGTTAACTGATAACACGATACTCCTTGGTAAGACTGGTTGTCTTTCGGGCTTCTGACTTCTCGTAACGACTGTCAAAGATCCAAGAATGACAGCCGGGACCTACTGCTTCCGAAACAGAGGGTCTTGGTATGTAAAAATGGTCACACATCCACGGACCAACCACGGCAAGCATAGCTTAACCTGATCGTTCGACCCTTGCGGCAATTTTTTTTCTTAGTATTTTTTTGTATATTCATGACTAGCTTTTGCCCGCGGCTCCGCCCGCGTGGATGTCGGTTATCGCGTAAAATGTCCTTCTCCATATCCCAGGCTATCATCATTATCATTTCAGCCGAAAGACGTCCACTGTTGGACATAGGCCTCCCCCAATTGGGGAGGTTTGCCATAATTGCCACGCTTGGCGGGCGGGTTGACGATCGCAGTATGGTGTTAAAAATGCATAGAGAATGCTGCTGCCCATTCTCTAGTAAGTCCCTTAGTGGCCTTTTACGACACCCACGGGAGGAAATGGGGTGGTGCTATTCTTTTCGTCCGGTACCACACGGCACCCTTTTTTTTTTTTTTTTTTTTTTTTTTTTTACGCTGATAAATGCATTACGCATGCCCGCTCGTCGGGGGACGAGACGGGGTATGTGGGAATGACCGGGAACACCTGGCCATTCCCGTCCGACACTGGTAGAGGCCTGTGCAATACAGGCAAGGGTGCCCCCGCACCCGTTGCCTGCTGGCCTCCACCTGGGACCTCGCGCCAGACGATCTCGCGTCCAGGCGCCCCTCGTCCCCCCGCAACGGGTCAGGTTAGTGGCCCCGCCGCCTACCACTTTTCGGCCGCAGAGGATAGGGAGAGCGGCCAACGCAATACCGACACTCCTCTTCCTCTGCGGCCCCACCGCGTCCGCCATTCAACGGTGGCGACCCCGTCAAGGCCGCGGAAGGTAGGGAGAACGGCTCACCGCAATACCGGCACTCCTCTCCCGCCGCGGCCTCCCACACTCAGCCGCGATGCCGCCCATTCGACATCGCGGCCCGCCTCAGTTGCGATGTCGCCAAAGCGGCACCGCAACCTACGGCCGCTACGTCGTCGGCTTAGCCGCAAAAGCCCTGACGAGCGGCCCCCTCCTCGGGTTCCTCTTAGCTTCACCGTGGCCCTCCAAGCCACGGCTACTGAGCCCCCCCGCCTCGACAATGCGGGAACCCACCGGGGGGGTACCACACGGCACCCAGGCTAACCCAGGCTATATCTCTGCCAAATTTCATGATGATCGGTTCAGCGGTTTAGGTGTGAAAACGTAACATACAGACAGACATACAGAGTTACTTTCACATTTATAATATTAGTATGGATAATTATCATTGTATTTTGTCTCCAGGTTTCGTATTCTCGGCCCACCCTGGTCGAGTGAACTGGCGGACAGTGTCCGCTGGTCTGCTGATACAGTTCGTATTCGGAGTCATTTTCATCAGATGGACCCCTGGGAGGGTCGCGCTGCAGTGCTTCTCTGATAAGGTAGACTTTGAAACTTGATAAAAAGTGACTTGATAACTCCATTGATGAGTATTCTTCCTATAATACCTCGTAACGACGAGAACTCGACGAGACCTCCTTTAACTAGAAAGCTGTAAAAGAAAATGGAACTCGTCGCCGAAACGCCTTAAATCGCATTAAATCCAGGCCAGCGGTAGGGTGCAAGAGCCTGACCTGACTTCCACAACTTAATAGTATTTTTATCCCAATTGTACAAGCACGCTGAGAATGTGTGCGTGAAGACTAGTAGCGTCGGCACATAATACACACAAGCACAGACACACACACTTCCAAATTCGCCCTTGTCTCGGACGGTACCGAGAGCTCGTGCGCTTACACACACATTCACAACATGTTCTACACTTGGTAACCATGAGTAAATCGCGCGTCGCTTCGTGATATAAATGATATAATACTTTACCTAAGGTTGGACTGCTTGTCATGCTTTGAGGTCTTTGTCTTTGATATTTGTATGACAAGACTGCCGTGACGGTTCAGTATGCACTCTGACTCTGTAGCACGAAGGATTCCCGATGCACGGTCATTTTTCCACTGACTGACTTCAGCAAGCCCATTAAGTTTCTCCTAGATTCTTGAATCCAGGATGTTGCCATCTATTCAGGAGTTTCTCTTTGTTCTTAATTTGAATGGCTTCTATTCAATTCCATAGGTAGCGACATTCCTGTCGTATGGTGTGGACGGTGCAGCCTTCGCATTTGGTGACCTGCTTGTGAGGACCGAAGGTGTCTTCGCGTTCAGTGTGAGTTGTGCTTTAATTATTGTTAATCCTTTAGGATTCGATACCAAAAGACCTAAAACGTCAAGGGTAGGTAGATTTAAAGAGCCTCTATAAAATAATGGCGATATTTAAGTAGTATCAATAGTCAGCGTTGTTGACCTGGCTTAGACTTAAAGGGTGAGCAACGTCCATTTTACTGAGTCGGCGATACCCCTTGATAAAACTGGTAACCATTAAGGCTTTCAGTCTCGCTGCATTTCTGAGTCACGGGAAAAAATATCGAGACTCGATGCGGTTTCGAAATTCCCGGGAAAAACGAGACTTTTGAAACTATTTCAAAAAAAGGTTTCATAATTATAGGCTACGCTTTTAGGCAGTCAAAACAAGATATTTCGATTGAGTAGGTACGTTAATTACAGTAACAAAATCAAATTATACAATCTAAAAATTATTTGTGAGAGTTTTTAAATTTTCATAGCTGGCACGTAAGAAACAAAAGGCGTTTAATGTTGTAGACCTGAATTTATTACAAAAGTAACCCGCGTTAGAAAAAGCTCTCTCTGCTTAACAATGATTTAGGTATTGCCCTAAACCATTGGACAAGTCTCAATAGTCTCGTTTTTCCCGAGACCGAGAATATCAGTCCCGAGTCTCGAAAATACCAAAAAAACGTCGAGACTCTCGAAATTTTCGAGACTGAGATTTACGGGATGTAGCCCAAGTAACCATACTATTCAGAAATGAAGGTAAAGATAATCATTTGTGGGAGTTTTTTAATTTTCATAGCTGGCACGTAAGAAAAAGAAGGGCGTTTAATGTAGTTTCGGACCTGAATTTATTACAAAAGTAACCCGCGTTAGAAAAAGCTTTCTTTGCTTCTACGCTAGTTGGGGGTAGATTAAGTAATTGTAACAATAATTTAGGTATTTCCCTAAACCATTGGACAAAAGTCAAAATCATTTTATTTCTCAAAAGCCTCGTTCTTTCCGAGACCGAAAATATCAGTCGCAAGTCTCGAAAATACCAAAAAATCATGGAAACTCTCGAAATTTTCGAGACTGAGATTCCCGGGATCAAGCCCTAGTAACCATACCTTGAAATGAAGGTAAAGATAATCGTTCAAAAATCATTGGAACGCACTTCCTTTGGTAAAACCATCTAACTGGAACTAACAAATCTCATTAATTTTCTCCTCCTCCAGACCCTGCCTGTGATATTCTTCTTCAGCATGCTGGTGGAGATTCTATTCTTCTGGGGGGCGCTGCAATGGTTCTGTCTGAAGCTAGGGCTCGTCCTAAGAGCAGCCACCGGCACGACAGTGTGTGAGAGCGTCATCGCTGTTGGCAACGTGTTTTTGGGGATGGTGAGTTAATAAATTGCGTGTAAAAGTATCAAGTCATGGTTAGTTTTCGTACCTATTTATTGGAGTTTACTCCTTAAGAATCGATTCTCATAACCCCCGGTATCGAAAATTTATAAGTGAAATTAATATAAGCTTTAACTCAAAAGCGTTATGTTTTCTTGCGCAACGTACCTTGCGCACCTTTTACTTTGAAATCATGTATGTGTATACTTGTATACAGCCGACGTGTACTATGCTGCACGACAGCTGATCCATTTATGTATGTATAATATACAGGTTGGAAAAAAAAGACTGTGGTTGGAGGAAAAGTACCCTTAATATTGATGATGGCAAATTTTACTGAAAGGAAACATTCCTTTATTTTCAAAAATAATTAAAACTGCATTTAAAGATTTTTGAAAAATCACCTGCTTAAGCCGGGAATAGAACCGATAAAATGTGAAAAAAAAAAAAAAACATCCCGTATTTTATGATACCAACCGAAATAGTCATTCATAAGGATCAATTCCTTTTAAACAACATAGTATCTTAAATGAAAGAGAGACGATAAAAAACTCGATATAAAAGGCGACACGTAGCGGATTCAGTCGAAAAATACGTCTGTGCATACGTGAAAGTGGGTCTTATTTTGAGCAATTCATAAGTTAAATATTTTCGTTAGATCACTAGTGAGTAAGTTTTACAACAAAAAAAAAAAAAATTCTTGGTTTTAAAAAAAGAACAAAAAAATAAATAAATATTCACCTAAAGTTGAGATGTTGGTTACAAGGAATGCGCTTTTGTATCGAAAAAATCCCGCAGTTCTGGGTTCTACAAGTTTAGCTTTCTGATATATGTTTCTGGTATATTTACTTAATTTCAAATGTTGGTAAATATCCCAATTCTAAATAAATATGCATCAGAATAGTTATGCAATCTAAGAATAACGAGATATTATTTTATTTTTATAAATAGTTTTTTAGAAGTCGCTTACATACCTACTACACACTCGACTATTTATGCATTCCCGTTGTTCCTGGCAACACGGGTTTTTTGTTTTTATACTATAAAAATATTTTAAGAAGCCGCTTCTATACTTTCACAGCAAAAATTATCGAATATCCGATCTCTAGTCATAACGCATTCCCCTTATATTCGGGCCATCGTGACATTAAACACATCATCATGACTGAAGATCTAGCTGTTTCTTTCCAGACAGAGTCAGTGTTGCTGGTGAAGCCGTACCTCGCTCTGCAGACACCTTCAGAGTTACACGTGGTCATGGCATCTGGATTCGCTACTGTTTCCGGTAAGACGATATAATCGGTTTAAATAATTTATTTTCATAAAGAACCAGAACAGTTCAATTAAAATGATTATGTACAGTGATATAAGTGTTATTTATAAGTGCAGTCTGTTATACAGTGTGAGTCTTTATAATGTGCACATACCGAAATGAGGGAATCTATGCTTAATTTTATCTACGGCAAAAATATAAAAAAAATATAAATATTTTATTTTATTTTTTATGGATTTAAAAAAAATATGTTCCCAGTGTAAACAAAACGGTGTAACTTTTAAACTAAATGATCTATCACGATGAAACAAACTCCATAATGATTGGAAGTAATTAGGCGTTCTCTGAAAATAAAAATTGGGGGGAAAAACTACCCTCAATTGAAAAGATTTTTTTTTTAGCAAAAATCAGTTTTTTTTTTTTTCATAATTTTTACAATAATTGTAAAAATTCTCAATAAGGGGGCATCTTATTAAGAAATTTTGAAATAAAAATGAAAAAAAAAATATTCCGTAAAAAAAAAAAAAAAATTGTTTTTTTTTTTGTATTTTTTCCGTAGGTAAAATGAAGCATAGATTCCCTCATTTCGATATGTGCACATTATAAAGACTCACACTGTAGGTAAGGTAACATAATGACTCCGTGAGTCGACAAAAGGAAAACTGAATATTTAACTAGGATTCTAAAGATTTTAAATTCAATATAAAAGCTTAATACAACTCCTGTCTGCCTCCAGTCTGTCTGTCCGTCTGTCACAGCTGGATATCTCAAGAACTACTAATGCTATCAACTTGAAATTTGGAATAGTTTTAGATGACGTTTGCCCAACTATTTTGCAAATAAGAAAGTTTTTTTTTTTGCAACGGACTGAACGGTGGTCTTAAAAATTCGAAGATTAGAGGTGGTCTAAGGCATGTTGGGTATCATTATGAAAGAGCGCTATTGGCACATTCTCCAACATTTTTTTTTTAGGCCGCATCGTTTTCTACTTTTGACGAAAAATTTAAAAAATAAATACCGTTCCCCTCCCACCTCCTTATCTCCGAAGTTTAGCATAGAGAAAAATTATAAATTTTTGTTAGAAGTTTATGTAAAGATTACAGGAAAAATAAAACGATGGCTCAAAATAGCACACTTTCTAATATTGCAGTTTTAGATCAGCGCCATCTCTTGGGCGGTAGTGGAACTAATGTAAAAAAATTAAATGATTATTGATAATACCTACGGAACCCTCGGTGCACGAGTCCGACTCGCTCTTGACCGGTTTTTTTTTTGTAGCATAGGTATTACACGTTCTAGTGAGCATAGTAGTCCGTGTCATGTTTCTTTCCTTGCCTGACACGTTCTTAGCACGGCTGCACGGTCATGGTATGAAACTGTGTAGTGGGCAGACTCCTATTGAAAAAGCTCGGTTGTGTATAGCGTCGTCTCTGTCACTCATACTTGTGTGACAGTCTCTACCTAAGGGCGGGTTGTTTCACGTACACTTGACGCACGCGTATCCGTCATAAATGGCGCTAACTATCGTCAAACCGTTGTTTCACAAAATTATGCCCTTGACGTTCGTTAAAAAATAACGATTACAGTGACCCACTGGTTAACGTCATTTTATTTTTCGACATTTGAAGTTTGACGATCGGTTTTTTATACAGTGAAACAACGCTTTGTATTTGACGTACGTTAAACATCATAATGTAATCGTTAATATTTGACGTACGTATGTTACGTTAACGAACTGTTTGAAACAACCGGCTCTTAAAGTCCATGTGTCATATTAACGGCCGTGTATCGGTTCGGCGTATAAACCGCGCCGTAGAAAAACGTGTCTGTCAACAAACTTCCATAGTGATCCATAATTATAACACTGACGACCGTGCCTAGTGCCTACACACAGCGTATAACCGCGCCGTAGACAAAACGTGTCTGTCAACAAGTTTCCATAGTGATCCATATAACACTGACGACCGTGCTTACACACGGCGTAGCCACCGTCGGTCCCTTGCCAGCCTCCCTCCGACTTTGTCCTAAGCCGAGGTTCATACCCCACAGGGGGTGCCCTTAGCGCGCAGTTTTTAAGATTTTACGACCGGGCTGGAGGCATTAAATTTCGTTAGGAGCTTAAGGCCTGTGTTCACCAACATTCAAACCACCGGTTAGGTATTTAAACAGTTGGTTTATGTCAAATTTCCTTTGAAATTTTGAGTAAACAACTGATTAAATATCTAAACAGTTGATTTAAATGTTGGTGAACACAGGCCTAAGGCAACCACAGGAAAGTCCGGTTAAAGAGTCTTAACCTCTCATGGTTAACCTTGACACGCCCTCAAAAAAAAAAAAAAACACACGGCGTATAAACCGCGCTGTAGACAAAACGTATCTGCCAACAAGCTTCCATAGTGATCCATACAACACTGACGAACGTGCTGACGTACGTCAAATAAACCGTAGTTTTTCATGGCAAGAAACGTGTGTGTACAAAAGGCATAGTCCTCATAAAGCTGTATGATCAGAGTGTCTTACTTTCAATTAGTCTACGAAACAAAATGCCTAAAATTAATGTCTACACAGCAAATTGCCTAAGCTGTAAATCGCCTAGAGATCAAAATATTTCGCAAGCAAAATGCCTAAAATGCTATAATTTCTAAGTAGTAAATCGCCTGGATAACAATTCATCATTAATCATACAATCTGCCTGCGACTAGATAATTAGACAATAGTTAACATTCCTGCGGCAGATTGTAGGTATGAGTCGTCATTTTGAACTGGGTGAAACAGGTTAGGTTAGGTTAGAACTGTGACGAACCACGCGTGAGCCGAGCGAGCGCAGCGAGCGGTGCCGCGACATGCGGCAGCGGCCGGCGAACGCTACTTCCAAGTTGCTCGTGGGTTTTCCTAAATTTTTCCACTCTCAGAATAAGGTTTAGATCAAATACTGTATCAGACATATTGCAAGGTAGGCATTTTGGTTCATAGTCAGAATAAGATTTAGTTCAAATACTGCATAGACATATTGCAAAGTTGGCATTGTGCTTCCTAGTCAATATAAGGTTTAGGCAATACTTGGCGTTTTGATTTCTAGTTAGCATGATTATAAAGACTCATAAATACTAGATCGATTATTTTCGACTACCTATTTGGTTATCGTGTTTAGATACGATTCGAAACTACTTAGGTATTTGTCACAATAGATAATTGAACGTTATCGGACGAAAGCAAACCAGATTTTAGTGCCAACCGGTTCAAACTAGGCCAAACTATTTCGTCTTTAAAGAAAAATCAGAGTACCAAGATTACACCTAAACTTAATCAGCACCACAATTGTGTGAAACACAAACACACGCAATCTGGGCCTCAAGTCTGCTATTACAATAGTGTCAGAATGGTCTATCATTGATTACCAAACTTGTCAAAATCAACAATTATGAATTGTTGATTTTGACAAGTTTGGTAATCTACTAATATAATGGCGTCATTATGACTTTCCAATGGTCAGCCACTGACACTCCATTGAAAGAATTGGTAATCTCGTACATAATGACAAATGTAACTTCCCACTAAACTTCCAACTTCCTACTACTTCAGATTGCTTATAACACTAATAAATAATATGTGAAAATATATATATATGAAATCTGGCATGAATAAATGTTCAAAATGCCATTTGAACATTTGAGACCATTGACCGACCAATGATCGACCATTATGAATTTAGCAGATTACGAACTTTTAGGAAAATGACAATGGGATCGTGTTGTTGTGACGAATTTATAAAAATAGTAGACTTGGCCCTGAAAGATTTTGAAGGAAATTGCTAACTAGTCGTAGATATACTTATCTATAGGTGGTAAAGCACTTTTCGCACTTCTCGTTGACTTAGAATCATGAAATTTGGCAAGCAGCAAGGTCGCACAAGTAAAGAAAAATGTCAGAAAATCGTTAATAACATGTAGTTTAATCACAGATATTTTTTTTGCGATTGCTCTGACTTGACGTTTTCTCGACGTATACATAACGATGTACGGCAAAAAAAAAATCATCTAAAAAGTTAAGTTTTTGTTCAAGTCTTGGGATAAATTCGAATTCAAAATCAAAATATTTAATTTCACATAAACCTATATGGGCACTTATGAAACGTCAGAAGCTTGGTGCACGGTCCAATTGGTCGTTTCCTATGGAGAAGAGCCGGCAAGAAACTCCACGGTTACTCGTTCAAAAATAATTAGCCGTTACAATATATTCGTCCCAACTACGGAACCCTTCATTATACGTGGTCCGACACGCACTTGTAGGGCTTTTTGTTTTATAATTAATCATTAAATATCGATTAATTTATCGCATAATTATTTTTGCTGTCATTACGATACCTACTTCACTTTTAAATTTTACCTATTGTGGTATAGTAATTTTATTCTAGGTACATCGTCTACATCATCATCATTTCAGTCGAAAGACGAACCACTGCTGGATATAGGCCTCCCCCAAGCATCGCCACTTCGGCCGGTTCTGTGCTTCACGCATTCAGCGGATTCCTGCGGCCTTAACAAGGTCCACCTTGTGGGAGGCCTTACAACGCTATGTTGCGTCGGTACGACGCGGTCGTCACGCCAGCACCTTTTGGCCCCATCGGCCATCTGTTCTGCGAGCAATGTACCCTGCCCACTGTCACTTAAGTTGGGTAATTCTTCGGGCTATGTCGGTTGCCTTGGTTCTCCTGCGGATCTTTTCATTTCGGATTCGATCACATAGTGAAACTCCAAGCATAGCCCTCATCGTCTTCACATCCATCCATACTAATATTACAAATGTGAAAGTAACTCTGTCTGACTGTCTGTCTATTTGTCTGTCTGTCTGTATGTTACGTTTTCACGCCTAAACCGCTGAACCGATCTTCATGAAATTTGGCAGAGATATAGCCTGGGATATGGAGAAGGATATAGGCTACTTTTTTACGCGATAACCGACATCCACGCGGGCGGAGCCGCGGGCATAAGCTAGTACAGGATAAGTTACCAGTGCGCAAATATTTTTTGGTGGTTCAGTATCAGTAATAGAATACATTTCAATTATTTTTTAAATACTTTTTATATTGGTCCACTGAAATCAGCAAAATATGGATACAATCTATTCGTAATAATATCAATGGGCGAGCGCGCAACTGATATGTACCTACTACTGCGTTCCGCTTCACTGACCGCGCCGACGCGTTGCACGACGAGTATCCATTATACCAGTTTCAAAATAAACATCTTTCGTTAAAAGACATATCAAAATAAGAAATAGGTGTATAATAAAACACATCATTCATCATCATTTCAGCCGAATGACGTCCACTGCTGGACATAGGCCACTGCCATTTGGGGGGGGGGGGGTTGCCATAATCGCCACGCTTGGCAGGCGGGTTGGCGATCGCAGTATGGTGTTAAAAGTGCATAGAGAACGGTGCTGCCCATTCTCTAGTAAGTCCCTTAGTCGCCTTTTACGACACCCACGGGAGGAAATGGGGTGGGGCTATTCTTTTCGTCCGGCGCCACACGGAACAAGGCCACATAAAACACGTTAAAGTTTAATGTGTCAAAATTATCGCACTGATTACAAAATTTTCTTGTATAATAAATGTATACAAAATATTGTTAACATTTTAACACATAAGGTTTGACTGCCAGACAACAGACACAATAGAAAAACTATTGTTAGCGGTCACCGGTGACCGCGGTGGCAGTCAATGTGTTAAAAGAGTAAGTGTGGAGTTTCTTGCCCATTCTTCTTTGTACGTAACTACTTTTTGGAAGGGCAACTAGAATCATATTTTTTATTTGCTGTAAATTGAGACGTTCATTTAAGTTCCTTATTATAAGGTGCCTATTTGAAATAAATAATTTGACTTCGACTTCGATATCCATCAAATCTGTGAAATTCTGTTAGCTAAATACTTATCTTAGTCCAGCTATGACCAATCCGAGCGCTAAGCGTGGTAATTGATTATAACAATTTTCTCACGTCACTTATCTACCTCATTTAAATAGCAAATCAGCAATTTGATAACAGTTTTGTACTTAAATACTGGACTAGCTTCTGCCCGCGACTTCGCCCGGGTGAAAATTTGGCCCCTGACCCACCGTGTCGTATTGTATCGTATCGCCCGCCCACGCTGTTAAGTACTTCGTTTTTGCTTAGCTCGCTCCTAGGGTCGTACAGTCAGTTATCACAAATAGCTGACCCCCCTTTGCTCAAATAGTTGAGGTTTTTTTACAAACAAATCGTACAATTTTAATTTTTTTTCTAGTTTTGGGTAGTTTTCGTGAAGGTATTTAAATTAAATTAAGAATTATAAAATTCTATCAATCCGTATTCTAAAAAGTCTCAACCATTTATGCAAGGGGGGGTCAGCTAAATGTGGTAACTGACTGTACCATGATAGAAAGAAAGAAAGAAAGAAAAATATTTTGCACATGAAATAATGAGCTTTTAAAACTAACAAAATTTACATTGTAAACCTGTGCGAGGTCAAACAGGCCACTATCTCAGCATAATGTTGCAATATTAAAAAAAAAATACAGTAGCGCTCTGGTATTCTGATAGGGCCCGCAGTAATGCCACGGACACACCTACGGAAATCTATAAGTCCCACTAGGGGATAAAAAATAAGTGGCAATAAAATATAATTTATAGAAACAACAAATAAATAAAAACCGTAATTAGGTACATACAATAAATAAAATATTACGACCGACCCACGTCCGACGTTCCAACATCACTTGTCTATGATATAGAATTCATGAAAATTCAGGTAAAATTTTCATAGGTACGGTCCGCAACGAAACTCGATTAGCACGTCATATAGAGAAGGGAATGAATGATAGCGTGACGGTTGACAGAGGAGAATTTAAGAAGAAAACGATATGAAAATTGAGAACAAAATATCGAAACAGATGTAAAACGTAAAAGAAAACCGTCCAAGTGCGTGTCAGACCACACACTAGTGCGTGTCGGACCACACACTAGTGCGTGTCGGACCACACACAAATGCGTGTCGGACCACACACTAGTGCGTGTCGGAACATACACAAGTGCGTGTCGGACCATACACTAGTGCGTGTCGGACCACACACAAGTTCGTGTCGTTCCGTAGTTGGAATGAATTTATCCCAAGAACAAACTTAACATTGTAGTTAACATGTTCCCAGATACATTCCAAGTGCAAATGTAAGTTTGTACGCACAATATTGAAGTCTTTTCCACGTTATTTTAAGATCATAGACTTTTTATGGTTTTCCTGTAATTTATAAATATAGAACTATTCTCTGTCTTATTTTCAAAAGCTTTTAAATAAGCTGTTTCGGAGATAAGGGGAGGGCTGGATTTTATTTAGTAACTTTAAAATAACTAATTATTTTAAAACAATTAAATAAATAAATAAAAAACCGCATGGCAAGGCCCTTTGGTACGGTACAGTTTGCAAAACTTTTTTTTGTTAATTTTCAAATTATTTATTATTTTTTAATTATTATTATTTTTATTTTTGTTAATTTTATAAATATGTGTACCAAATTTCAACATAATCGGTCCAATAGATTCGGAGCAAATCGACCGTCACAGACAGACGTGTACCTAATCGATTGGACTAGTAGATTCGGAGCAAATCGGCCGTTACAGCAGAACAGACAGACAGACACACGAGTGATCCTATTAGGGTACCGTTTTTTCCTTTTAAGATACGGAACCGAAAAAAAAAAACATTATTATCGATACAGGAATTTCATATTTTATTCTCTAATTCATTATTATTCTTAATTATTAGTAGATTAGTAATAAAAGGTTTTGTTTTTGGAAATATTTGTACGCCATACTATGGCATGGTATGCTGGAACCAATATTTATAACATCTATTGTACCATAACCTAACAAATAAAATTTTTTGATTTGATTTGGAAAAGTTTTTAATCAGTGCGCAAATTTTGACAAATTAAACTTAAACGTGTTTTATTATACACCTATTTCTTATTTTGATGTGTCTTAGTACAAAAAAATTAAGATATCGTTAACGAAAGATGTTTATTTTGAAACTGGTATAATGGATACTCGTCGCGCAACGCTCCGGCGCCGGCGGCGCGGTCAGTGAAGCGGAACGTAGTAGTAGGTACCTATCAACGGTGCGCTCGCCCATTGATATTATTACGAATAGATTGTATCCATATTTTTCTGATTTCAAGTAGGACCAAAATAAAAAGTATTTAACAAATAATTGAAATGTATTCTATTGCTGATGAAAAAATTTGCGTCTAGTCGTTCAATCAATGTGCGTCAATTTTGAGTGGTAATGGTAATGGACTGTCAGTGCTGACCGTACCTTCCTACTTACTAAAAGATTTAATTTTTATCAGTACCTACTCAAATATTTTTCTTTATCACTGTTATCAGTATAATAAAATACTTTTCATATCTTCTCATAATAAATACTTTAGATTAAAATTGCATTAATAGAGTATAATATGCTTAGTTTGACCGTGTTTTTAATCCTACTTAATAATCTTATATATAAAATTCTCGTGTCACAATGTTAGTTACCATACTCCTCCGAAACGGCTTGACCGATTTTTATAAAATGTTATATGCATATTCAGTAGGTCTGAGAATCGGCTACTATCTATTTTTCATACCCCTAAGTGATAAGGGTTGTCCACCCCTAACATTTTTTTTTATAATGCGGCATTAAAAAATTACACATAACCCTAAATTTTCACCCTTCTATCACCAACCCCTATTTTTTTTTAGTCATTTTATGAAATTTCTTATGTAAATTTGGTAAGTCTGAGGTCTAGGGTAGGGTAGGGTAGGGTAGTAGGTAGGTAGGTAGGGCACGTAGGGTAGGGTAGAGTGTTGCGGAAGTATGTTCGTTCCCGCGACCCCCGGCGTAGGTGTGAGACGGAACACCGGGGTGGTTTTTAGTCAGTAAGAGTCTGACCGAAAAAAAAAAAGGGTAGAGTAGTGCAGTTTATACTATAGTTTTTGACAGAACGAAGTCTGTCGGGTCAGCTAGTATTCTTATAAACGTGAAAGTTTGTCAGGATGGATGGATGTTTGGTATTCAATCACGAAAAAACGACAGAACGGATTTTGATGAAAGGATGGAAATGTATGGAAACTGGTACCCGCCGCAATAAGAATACATGATGTAGGATAAGTTTTTAACAGTGCGTAAATTTTTTTTTGGTGGTTTAGTATCAGTAATAGAGCACATTTCAATTATTTGTTAAATACTTTTTATTTTGGTCCTACTTGAAATCAGCAAAATATGGATACAATCTATTCGTAATAATATCAATGGGCGAGCGCACAGCTGATAGGTACCTACTACTGCGTTCCGCTTCAGTGACCGCGCCGGCGCGACGAGTATCCATTATACCAGTTTCAAAATAAACATCTTTCGTTAACGATAACTAAATTTTTTTTGTACTAAGACATATCAAAATAAGAAATTGGTGTATAATAAAACACGTTAAAGTTTAATTTGTCAAAATTTGCGCACTGATTAAAAACTTTTCCTGTATATCATTAGAAATGTATTGAGATGATTTTGATGGCACGGTTGGCGCAATGGTTAAGCGATTGACTGCTGCGCTGCTTGCGCGGGTTCGATTCCCGCGCGTAATAAACATTTGTATGACCTACAGGTAGTTGTTCCGGGTAGTTGTTGTGGCTGTTTGTGTTTATGAGTTTAAATGTTTGTAAACGCACCCACAATACAGGAGAAATTCCTAGTGAGGGGCAAAGTTTAAAAAAAAACACTACGGAACCCATAAAAAGTCATAAAGAACGCAACGAACGGGCGCGGGCGGGGCGATGTGATGGGGAGGTAGTTTTTTTAAATGTGGCTGTTATTTTTTGTGTATCTTGCGACTTCCACACGAACGAAGACGCGGGCAGAAACTAGTCTAAAAGAAAACGTGTTATAATATCCAAGGCTAAATTATGTTTTCATTAAGTTTGACAAACTGACATCTCTATCATGCGAAAACATGATTAAATCATAAATGAAGACAATTGGCTATTGTTTATATTTTGACCTCAAATTAATCTTTGTTTTGTTACCTTAGATGTCCAAATTGTCTGAAAGAACATGACAGGTTTTTTTTTCCATGAATTTTTATTAAAAGTAAGTTTTTTTGAAGTAGTCGCGGTATTATGGAGATTGCCTGGTTCTGCATTCGATTGCACGATAGACTTGTAGTGGTTAACACTCATCATTTCAGCCGAAAGACGTCCACTGCTGGACATAGGCCTCCCCCAAGCGCCGCCACCTCAACCGGTTTTGTGCTTCCCGCATCCAGCGGATTCCTGCGGCTTTCACAAGGTCATCGGTCCACCTTGTGGGAGGCCTTCCAACGCTACGTCTTCCGGTACGCGGTCGTCACTCCAGAACCTTTCGGCCCCAACGGCCATCTGTTCTGCGTGCAATGTGCCCTGCCCATCGCCACTTAAGTTTGGCAATTCTTCAAGCTATGTCGGTTACCTTGAAGCCTATGTTTACTGCAATTTCATTTTCGATTGACAAAGTTGCCAAGTTGCCGACAATATCTCAATCTCGATTGAGATATTATCGATCGCAGATAGGTTTGTATTAGATTAAGCTTAGAAAGAGTCCTTTTTCCACTCGCTACCGTTACAGGTATAGTACTCAATATTCGCAATGGAAGGACGAGACGAGAAAGCAGACATGAAGAGGCGCCCCTCATGCCTGGCGCCCTTGGGCGGTCGCCCAACCGCGCCCTACCCTAACGCCGCTACTGAGGACATATTCAAACACGAAATATTTTAAGAGTTACACGTATAGGTGGTAAAGAAGCCATGGAAACGATTTTTCTTTAAATCTGAGTATATTATAAAAATAAAAATAAATACTTGATATGATGATTAATTATCAAAATTCACCGCGCTCGTGCCGCCACCGTCACCGCGTCCGGGCGGGTCATTCATAGAATAAGTAAAATTATGGAAATTGCAACTCCTTTGCAAAATGTTTCAAGCAATTTTAAAATTATAATAATTACTAGCTTTTGCTCGCGGCTCCGCCCGCGTGGATGTCGGTTATCGCGTAAAAAAGTAGCCTATATTCTTCCCCATATCCTAGGCTATATATCTTTGACAAATTTCATGACGATCGGTTCAGCGGTTTAGGCGTGAAAACGTAACATACAGACAGACAGACAGACAGACAGACAGACAGAGTTACTAAATAAACAAAATAAATACTAAGTATAAAACATTTCCATAAAAAAAAAATTTCGCTCTGTATTTTGTATGCGATTTTTTTATCTAAGTGTTTTATATTTTTACATAATTATTATAATTTTAAAATTGCTCGTTTCATTTTGCAAAAAAAAGAGCTAATAATTAACTAAAAGTTAATTAAATAAAAGTTACGTAAACAAGTTTTAATATTGAAATCGGCACGAAAGAACATGTCATTTTTTCAATATCACATAGGTTACCTACTGAAATCGCTCCTCAATTTTTCTCTGCAATTTTTGTCTAAAAGCTGATATTACTGTCATGATAAACACTCAGTCACCGACGGTCCCCTGCCACCCTCCTCCCGACTCTGCCCTAAGCCGAGGTTCGTACCCCACAGGGGTGCCCCTAGCGCGCAGTCAGATAGCTTATAAGTATGCCCTGGCTGGAGGCCTTAAATTTATATTAGGAGCTTAAGGCATCACAGGATAGCCCGGTTAAAGAGTCTCAACCCCTCGTGGTTACACTCCTCTGAGATGACATTTATAAAAAAAAAAACCCAAACATCAACCACAGTTCACCTACACATTCACCACCATTCACCTACACATTCACCGTAATTCATCCACACATTCACCATAATTCACCCACACATTCACCATAATTCACCTACACATTCACCATAATTCACCTACGAATTCACCACACAGCCTTTGAGTGCTTTTGTTGTTACTTTTATTTTTCTTTTCATTTATTTATTTTTTGTTTTAATTGTTTGGTAGAAATATATGTTACCTGTTAATTTGTATGAGGCCACTAGTGGGGTTTGGTGACCTGTAACACAGGTTTTTCCTAAACCTACATCAGGCACCAGCTCACACAATTTGAATTTATATAGTTCAAAACTTTTATGTGCTACAAAACCATTGTGAGAGAAAATAAATAAAATTATTATTATTACGTTGATTACATTTTTTTCCATATAAAATATTTTTTTTAATATTTCTTAAAAAAAGATATAAAATAACATTTAAAAATATAAAAATAGTGGTCCGCCGGTGTCGGGAGCAGGGTCCAAGCTACCGGTGGTTAGGGCTGCAGAGACAGGAACCTCCTCACAATACGAGCCGTATCAAGCAGTACTGCCTTCTGAATCAGGCCCTTGATCCAACCGTCTAACGAAAGCCTCGAGAGATGTTGATCGAGGCTTTCGGCCATCACGCAATTGGCCGTCACGACAATCGGCACAATGACAGCTGAGCTCACATTCCACATGTCAACAACCTCGTGTGCTAAGTCGAGATACTTTATTTGTTTCTCTTTCTCAGCTTTCACGAGGTTCTCGTCATGTGGAATGGTAACATCAACTATCATTGCGCGGCGCGCTAATCGATCTATCACCACTATATCAGACTTATTATTATTATTTATTATTATATTCAATCCTCTTCATCATCAGGTACTATCCTGGCCTCCTACATCGGTTTTGGTGCGGAACCAGCTCACCTAGTGACAGCTAGTGTCATGTCAGCCCCGGCCGCTATTTGCTACTCCAAGCTGTTGATGCCAGAGACGAAGAGGTCGCTGACTACCGTGGACAATATTCAGCCTGTGGTTTGGTAAGTGGGAATCCATAAAGTTAAAAAAACTTTTTCACTTTTCATGCTCTAAAACTACGCCATTATAGCCCTACGAAGCGGGACTAAAGTGAACACTTTAGTCTCTAGGGAGTGAAAAGTAATTAGTTTTTTAATTTCCTTCATGTGACACAGACAAACTCAAACAGCCCGTAAATATACTATTATCTGTGGAGTGTGGACCATTTTCATTGCGAAAATGTTGAAAGTTTTAGTTCCATGGTTTATCGGAAAGAAGGTGGCGGGTTTAGAAGAAAAAACTGACCGCGAAAATTTCAGAATTTTTGTCGAGTGTAATTTTGTTCGTTTTAAATAAATTTATTAAGAATGCCCAGTGACAGTGCAGAGTTTGACGTTTAGCAAAGAGCAAAAGGCATAATAGATAATCTTTTGCCGCCAAAATCGCGGAAGATTTACCTAAAAACTTACGAAAGTTTTATGGACTGGAGGAACAATACTTATTTATTAAATGTTTTTGTACTAAATTGACTATTTTTCTCGCACTCAAAGTGAAAAGTACAGTTTGCACCTCGAGACTAAACGCCAACTTAATATACCCTCGGTTTCATTGACTCCCTCGCACGCTCGGGAGTTAAACCACCTCTGGTGTATTATGGCTTCGTTTAGTCCCTCGATATAAAATATACTATTAATCAATATAAAACAAGAAGACACTTCAACCCAATGAGAGCTCTATTGCCCCCAATAGAGCTCTCATTGGGTTGAAGTTCTATTGGGGGCTTTAGCCCCCTGTGGGGTACGAACCTCAGCTTAGAACTTTGCTGGGGGAGGACAGCAAGGGACAGGCCATCCTCTCCTCTAATCCGCTTATCCTCAAATTATAGGAAATATAGGGTTACTAATAATCGCTCTATTTCTCTCTCTTTCACAGTGAAGACCAATCAGTTCTCTCCGCGGCCACCAGAGGAGCCACTAACGGCATAGCCCTAATCCTGAACATCATAGCCAACATAATAGCCTTTGTGGCCTTCATAGCCTTTATCAATGGCGCGCTGGGCTATTTTGGGGGAATGCTGGGCAATCCAGATATCAATCTGGAATGGATCCTAGGAAAGGTGTTCATACCCCTGTCCTGGGTTATGGGTGAGTACAAGATATCTAGGATATTAATAAACTGCCCTCAGACCAAATAAAATACCAAGGCAAAGCGCTGCAAACAATACAGTGAAGCATGCCAAAACTACACCTCCGCGCTGTGCGGTCACGCTCACACGCACACATTTACAACCATTTACAATCAAACTACGCCTCATTAAGTGCACACATGTTTACGAAACCGGCCTCACGTCACTGTTGACAGCGCTCTGTCTTGGTTTTTTATTTGGTCTGAGAAACTGCCTCGTTGGTCTAGTGGACGGAAGCGTTACTGCTGCATGAGGTCCTGAATTTTAGGCACACTTACCGAGGTTCCATATTGAGCCATTATTCGTAATTCCTTCTCAGTCACAAAATAATGTTGTTTAAAGGAGGGGCGCTAGTGGACCGTTGTGTGCCCTCTTAAAAGATCGCTTTTAGCGATAAGACTGCCCATTGTGTCACCCCTTGTCAAATTTCTACATTTATATCTTAGAAAGAAAGAAATAAAGAAAGAAAAAGTATTTATTGTGACTCGCACAGGAAGATCACAAACTAATAAACACACAATCACAAAAGTATAAAAATAAAATAAAAAGAGAGTCCTGTACGAGGCCAAAAGGCTCCTATCTCAGCATGATGCTGCGACATTTAAAATAAGTGCCGCAGCGCTGGTATTCTGATAGGGCCCAAAAAAAAACTAAACTAAAACTAGCTGCTGCCCGCGGCTTCGGCCGAGTGGCTCTTTTGATCTCTCTCTTATGACGCGACGTCACGTCATTTGACGCGTGCGTAACGGGACTGTTGGCAAACGGGCGCCGCGCGGCCCTGCCGCCTGGCAGGGGGATTCACCCTGCTGACACCCGCCGCGCGCGCCTATTGATATTATTATGAATAGATTGTGTACATATTTTGCTGATTTCAAGTAGGACCAAAAAAAAAGTATTGAACAAATAATTGAAATGTGTTCTAAGTATTACTAATACTGAACCACCAAAAAAAATTTGCGAACTGCTTAATTTTTTTCTAGTATACTTTCATATACATTTAGTAAAAGACTGTTATTTTGACATTACAAACAGACACTTCAATTTTATTTATTTGTATTGTTTTATATGGTGTACATAATAAAGAGAATAATACAATTCTATTATATTCTTTACCTGAAAAGGTAAACATAATATTAATGTTTAACAATATTCGTTATATATTTTATTACCAAGACAAGGTACATTTTATTTCATTGTTAGTGCATGCATATCGCATTAAACACCGATAATATTATAACCGTGGCTCATATTCAAGTAACAATAAGTTTTTGTTGTTTTGCTGAGTCGTGGCGAATCTCTTCTAATTTCATTTTATTGTTTTCCACTGAAATTGTATGACTTAATATTTAAGTTGGATGGGGTGAATTCATTATATCATACTAAAATGACCGATAGGTACATAAAATTATTTCAGGAACGATAAGGGAATCCAATAAACCTGATTTGTTTTATTACCTCAAACGCAATGTATTGTTACCGTGGCAAAACGCACGTAGCGAACGGCAGCGCAGCGAGCCTTCCCCGCTACGGGGAGCGGTGAGTTCGATGAAGTCTGTAGCTAGGCAGAAAGTGAACAGCTGATTTCACGCGTCGTTCGTTAGAGTATTTCAACATCCATTGCTGATTTATTTTTATTTTAGCTGTTATATTTACATAATACATGGAGTGCTGCGATCAGAGAATGTAATTTTACAATGAAATAAAGGTACAGACGCCAGCACATCAAGCTACTACAATCTGTCAAAATTCTTTAATAGATTTTCAACTTAATTACTACAGTATAAGGTTCAAGGTTGATTGCGAAAATTTGACAGTTTCGAGTAGCTTGACCTGCTGGCGTCTGTACATAACTGAAAACCAAATTTTTTTTTGGTGACGATGACGCAACTTCCATGATTTTTGTTCACCCAAAAAGTGCTCAACGCGCCTAAAGAAGTTTTCACTTAAAAAATAAAAAAAAATCCTGAACAAATTTCTGGTGGAATATGATTCAAAATAAGGAGCTGAATGCACCCTGTTAGTTTGCGGTGGGCTGTCCCTTACACCCAGGGACTGAATACTGATATAATTTGGATACATGATACCAAAATATCGCTATAAATACCGGTATTTGGGTATAGATATAATACCGTTATTATTAATTTTTCTTGCGTTTTTTGCAATTTGCAGGTCAGCGTCAGGTTGTATCTTGATCAAAATATGATTCGCGACTGTAAAAAATATGTATTTACATAGGAATTATCAATAAAGATCCTGTGACGTCACATTGTAGCCTGATATCAGTACTGAGTATAGATATAATTATCGATATTTTATACCGATGCTCAAATTACTGATATAAAATACCAGTATTTATGCCAGATGTCGATACTGTTATCGGTATTTTCTTAAAAATATCGGTATTCTTCGAGTATCGGTAGCGGTCCCTGCTTACACCCTGTATAATTTGTCTTACAATAGTTGTTGAATTTTCAGGAGTGCCTTGGGAGGAGTGTGAGTTGGTGGGCTCTCTGATAGGCCTGAAGACAGTCGTCAACGAGTTCGTGGCCTATCAGAGAATGGGGGAGATGAAGAGGGAAGGACTGTTATCGGTAAGTCTTTAAACTTACCTACTTATGGCGCTCACGTCATCATCGGCATGCTTTGCCAAGTAAAGTGAAAATTGTTATTATTGTTTGTTTTTTTTTTTTTGGGTGGTTTATTATCAAATAACTTCTCCCGCTCTGGGCGGAGCGGGAGGGCGTGTCAGACTTTTTACTGACTAAAACCCACCCGTGTTCCTTCAGTTGCCTGTGTGCCAGGGCCACGGTATCCCTTTCGGACAAACCCGCAAACCGGCTAGTGAACCCCGTCAGTGCGTGCTGACATCTCTTTGAGGCGCGTGTGGAACACAACGCGCCGTCGACCCGGGCCTGGTCCGCGACCGGACGGCGACCTGCCCATAGCTCGCCGTCCGCAAGCCCGCGCCTACGGTGGCCGGGAATCGGCTATCGACTCCCGCCGTGAGAGCACACAGACTGCAGCTCCCTCACGCGTTCCGCCTCCTCCTTCGCGAGCATTACTGCTTCGCAGAAGGAGATGACTGCCTCCCATGCACTCTCGCTCCGGACCATGGCCTGGACCAGGGCCAGACGCGAGAGATCACCGTGAAGACAAAGTTTAATGACGGACAACTTGCAGATATTTCAAAAGATAACAAAGATTTTGAGGTTATATTTAGTAAGAAACAATCCTTTCAATACTTCGAAATACATGCTAATAAATGCATGTCACTGTTATTTCTATTGCCTGTATGTGGTTAGTTAAGCTAAGAGAATCAGAAAAACATTTAAGTACTTACCTAAGTACCTATTAGGTATTTGGTAAATCTTCTAGTTTTTGTATTAAAATAGGTAGGTAGGTAAATAAGTACTTATTTATTTAACTTCAATGCAAACGACTTTATCCTAATGTTTTATTTTAATTTTATTTATTTATACTTAGATAGGAAGTCATATTACCTCATGTATGTTAGTCATGTTATTGAAAGATTGGACATCACTAATTGTCATGTCTAATCTAATTGTCAAAGATGGCGGCATATTTTATGTGATGTCGATAGTCGCTCTTTTAATTGTTCATTATGGAACGCAGAATGTCCGTTTCATACAGATATTTGTAATTAGTCTAATAAAATATATTTATAATTATTATGTAGGTCAGATGTTTGTTGGTCCTGGGGCCATTTCCGACGATGTCTCTACTCTTGGTCATTATTGTAACCAGTAGTAATGAATGAACTCACAATGCTATTCTATTATTTCCAGCCGAGATCAGAGCTAATAGCGACGTACTCTCTCTGCGGGTTCACGAACCCTGCATCAGCCGGCATCATGATAGGAGCCATCGCAGCCATGGCACCTAATCAGAGAGAAGTTCTATCCAGTGTGAGTACCTATACAACATAATAATAATACCACCCAAATCCATAGTCCAATATCTTTGTTTCCATATCCTGCAATAGACCTGCACCAACCGCACCCAAGGACAACCCGTCCTTGGGTGCACTTATATAATGCGTACAGGGATAATCGTCAGTTGGTGCCTCATTTCATTGAAAGCGTCTAACGTTCCTCTGCGAGTTGGCTTCGGCCCCTCGTACGCCTTTCAAAGGCCCGGGACCCCAGAGTTCCGAGATATGTCAAATACCAGTATATTATTGTCCTACTGGACAAAAGCCTCTTCTTATACAGAGAAGACCAGCCTATTATTGTCCCACTGCTGGGCAAACAACTCTTTTCATACATAAATGGCACGAGCTTTGACCACGCTTGCTCAAGGCCGATTAGCAGCCACATAACTTAGAAGGAAGGAAGCAAAACTATTTATTGGGACTCCCACAGGAAGAACAGGCCAAAACAACAAGAAGCCAACATCAGAAGACCAATTTAAACGTTCAAACTTAAGTTGCATTCTTATCTCAGCGACAAGCGATTTCACCTCCTCAATTATTTGCAGGTTTCCTATAAACTGTAAATTAAAAATAATTTAAAAGGGTCATTGTCAGGACACTCATTATTTGGTTGACTTCGGTGGCAATTTTTTTTTTACATTTTAGCATATCTAACATGAAATATCAAATCTAGAGTTAATTTAAAACATATTAGTAGTACTCTACACTACTCTAAACATGTAACGATGGAGTTTCTTGCCGGCTCTTCTCCGTAGGAAACGACCAATAGGGATGATGAGTAAAAAAATATTTTTTGTCTTTCATGTAGATTATTAAAAAATATTGGACACGTATTTTTTTCTTTTTGTACTTAATCAAAACTTTACGGCGATACATTGAGTTCAAATGTGGCATGACGTCACCTCTTATTAGATTTTATACTGAGCTGTGACGTAACGAGCCCCCACTCCCCAAGTTTAATGTGTTTTATCTAAGTCATTTTTAATTAATATGATAAAGTAAAAAATACGTGTCTAATATTTTTTTATTATCAGATTCACGGACTAAAGTTTTTTTTTTTAAATCCTTGGCACGAAAGATAGCAGCGCTAATAAGAGCAGCGCTAGTAATCTTGTACGCCCTGCTATGGTATAATGGAAAATAATCATTTGTTTACAGATAGCTGTGAGAGCATTCTTCGCGGGATGCGGGATTTGTTTCATGACAGCGTGCATAGCGGGTAGGTTTTGACTCACACTAAAATCAAAAATCAAAAAAATCTAAATCATTTATTTGCCTCAATAAGGTACAGAAGGTTGGTAACACAATACAAAATTGTTCTCTTATTCTGCCTTTAATTTCGGCGTACAAATATAAAATAAAGTTACATATTTAATTAAACTAATTTTTGATCATAATCATGCAGTCATTAAACAGATAATCCCATTAAAATTGTTGTTAATAATGAAAAAAAAAAAAAAAAAATCATAAATGTCAATAATAATCATGTCAATAATGGGGTAGATTCGCCACACAATAACAATAATAATTTTAAATGACCGTGCAATTTACAAAACCTACAATTTATAATCTAAAAACTCATGTATACTATAAAAGCATTTTTCAATTAAAAACCTCGTCAAATTATTTTTAAATCTAGAAATTGGTAGCGTTTTTATGGAATTTGGTATTTTGTTATACAGTTTTATGCACATAATATAGCTGTTGCTACCTGTAAATAAATAATAAAAATAATATAACTATAACCCAAAGTCTCTAATTCAGATAATTTATGTAAACAAAGTAATGTCAAGAAATGTCACTGTCAAAATGACAGGACAGTGGTGCAAAACATTTTATCATTTTTTTTTTTGTAAATAATAATCTGTAAAATTAAAGTGAATTAATTATAAGAACTATGCAAACAAAATACCGTTGCCAAACAATGTTTTGTGTAGTGTGTCGGAGACACGGCCTATTATCGTCATAATCAGCCCTTTTAAGTTCACTGCTAGACGTAGGCCTCCCGGAATCGATTTCCACTCAAAACAGTTTTCATATAGATATGCTACATACAATATGAATCTATGAATGAGAGTTTTAATATTAGCGTTGTTGAAGATGTAAAAAATGTGAAAATGTTTGGATCTCCTGCATTGTTACTGTTAAAGTTAGGTGGTGGAGATGTAGGAAAAACAGTTAATATGAGAAAACGATAAAGAAATATATTGAAACTTAGTATAACAAAATAATTAGAATGACTGTCATCAACAGTATGTATTGCTAGGCAACACAACCATAGAGAGTCTACTAATAAGGAGTATGCATTCCTTAACATCCACCCCTGTTGATGATAATGCCAGCCATCTTCTTTAGCATTTCAAGTCTGGGCCCATATAACGGTTTTGTTAACATGTCAGCTATCTGTCTGGTTGCTGGCACGTGGCTGATTGCCATGCTTCCATCTAGTAAGCATTCTCTGATGAAGAAAGATCTTATCCTGATGTGTTTTGTCTTCTGGTGAAATTCATTCGGTTTTTTCGCCAGCTTTATTGCACTTTCATTGTCAACACCTAAGGTCGCAGGGCAGTTAACACCAGTAAGATCTTTTAATATCTTCTGTAACCATATAATCTCTTTGGCGGTTTCGCTGGCTGCAACAATTTCCGCCTCTGTCGAAGATATTGCAACAGTGCTTTGCCGTTTGCTATACCAAGAAACAGCACCTGCAGCGTAAATACAGAGAATGCCTGATGTAGATCGCGCAGTTTCCATATCACCACCATGATCTGCATCACTATAACATTCCAAACTATGAACATTATCTGTCCTGTAACATATACCTTCATCCATAGTTCCTTTTAGGTATCGCATAATTCTTTTTACGTTTAGAATGTTCTCTTTTGTTGGTTTCTCCAAATTTCGCGAAGCAACGCTTACTGCATAGGCAATATCAGGCCTTGTGTTTGTCATCAAATAGGACAAGGCACCAACAGCTTCACGGTAGGGAAATGTTTTCGTAGTATATTCCTCAACCTGAGTATTGTTTGCCTTTAAAATTGGTGTTGTCACTGGCTTGCATTCGTTCATGCCAAATCTCTCCAACAAGCGAGTGACGTATGCTTTCTGATTCAGCAAAATTGAACCATCAGAGTACTTTTTTATCTCTATTCCTAGAAAATAGCTTGCGGGTTTTACTGTTATCTTAAAATGTGCTTTCAATTCATTCAGGAAACAGTTTGCCATTTTCTCGCTGGTATATGCCAATAGACCGTCGTCAACATACAGGGCTAGAATAATTTTTTCCTTTCCTTGTCTTCTTACAAACAAACAGGGATCAGAATTACTCTGCTTGAATCCTGCCTTTACGATATAGTCGGTGATGCATCTGTTCCAGCAGAGTGGGGCTTGCTTTAGTCCATACAAGCTCTTCTTTAATTTGAAGACATACCTCTCGTCAGCATAACCTTCAGGCGGTTTCATGTAAATCTCTTCGTCTAACGTGCCATAAAGGAAGGCTGTAGACACATCGAATTGTGATAGCTTGAGTTTCTCCCTTGCTGCTACGCTCAAAACAGCTCTTATCGTGCTACTCCTAGCAACTGGACTAAAAGTTTCGTGGAAATCAATGTCTTTCTTCTGCGAATATCCCTTTATCACTAGCCGAGCCTTGTATTTATCAATAGAGCCATCCGGGTTGGTCTTTATTTTGAAAATCCACTTGCATGGGATGGCTTTACGACCTTTTGGTAGTTCAACTAGTTCCCATGTTTCGTTCTCTCTTAACGAATTTATTTCGCTCTCGATAGCATTTGTCCACTTTTCTTTGTCTTTACATGATATTGCCTGCTTATAGGTTAGGGGCTCGTATAAATTGTTGGCTTCCAGAGCCATAATATGATCATTAAACCTTACAGGAGGCTTTAGATTTGCTCTGTCTCTGAGAACCATGCGGTTTTCAACAGAATTGTGGCTTTCGTTTTCTTCAGCTAGGTTTTCATTTTCTTCTTCAGAAGGCAAGGACTCGAAATCTGATTCATTCATATCATCTACCTTTTCTTCATTGGTTTCGATATGTGCCCTTGATGAAGAAGGTCTTGAAATGATTTCGATTTCATCCTCTGAAGCATGTCGTTCTCCAATCTCTCTATTAACATTCATTTCATGTTCACTCTCGAGACTTGGGAAATTATGATTGAAGTTCCTCTGAAGAACAGGAGTCGGCTCTTTCGGTTTAGGTACATCCTCTTTTGATTTTCCCAGTAAAGATACCTCTTCAAAAGTGACATCTCTGGATCTAATCAATTTAAATGCTTCTTTGTCCCAGATCCTATAGCCTTCATCTCCTTCATAACCAATAAGTATCCCTTTTTGTGCCTTTTTGTGCAGCTTCTTGCGATTAGCTTTAGGAACATGGGCATAGCAGGTGCAACCAAGTATTCTTAGATGTTTTATCGCTGGCTTCTGTCCGTACCACAACTCATGTGGAGACTTGCTTGGTACGTGCGTTGGCCCTGTGCGATTCAACACGTAGACTGTCGCATTTACTATCTCTGCCCACAAATCATCAGGAATTTTATCATGTGCATGCATGATGGCGCGTGCGGCTTCTACTACCGTCCGATTTTCACGCTCTACGCAGCCTGCTTGCTCTGGGGTGTAGGGCATTGTGAATCTTTGCTTAATTCCGTTTTCAGTTAGGATATTTCTGAATTCCGCGCTAACAAATTCTCCTCCGTTGTCACTTAACATTTCTTTAATAACATGTCCTGCTGCTTTAGCTTCATTTAAGAAAATCTTAAGCTTTGAAGCTGCTTCAGACTTTTGTCGAAGAAAGTAGATGTGACGATATCGTGTGAAGTCGTCCTTGAACAAAATATAATATCGAAACTTCGAAATCGAATATGGAAATGGTCCGCATAAATCTGTATGGATTAGTTCTCCGGATTTAGTGGCTCTAATCCTTGTTCCAAATGAATGCCTGTGCGCCTTTCCATAGACACAGCCTTCACAAATGTCGGATTGGTTGTTCTCCATTTTTAATCCTAGCTCTTTTTCGATGACCTGGCGAACATGTCTTTTGTTCTGATGTACCAGCCTTTCATGGTATACTTGTAAAGGGTTTGTCAGTAATTGATTGACTTCCTGATTTTTGGGCGCAACACATTTCAACTCCAGCTTGAATAGTCCCCCTTTAATCGTTCTAGTTCCAATTACTTTTGCTTCTCCATTTACTTTTACTACACATTGCTTAGGTTTAGATTCGAACGTACTTGTGATCAAGTTATCATGCACAGACAGCATTGAGAATAAGTTTCTTTTTATCTTGGGGACATACCAAACGTCTTTCAAAAGTATTTGCTCAACTTTTCCATTAACGATGGCTTCAGCTCTAATGTTGCCTATACCAATTGCTTCAATGGTTTCTCCATTCGCCGCAGTCACCGTATGTGTTCCTTTGAAGTGCTCGAAGCTCTCGAAGAAATCACCTCTGTTAGTAACATGGCTTGTCGCTCCGTTATCAACGTACCAGTTACTTTTATCTATTGGCAATCCATTCTCAATAGCTAACACAGTCATATTTACATTCACATTTGGGTTTTGTCTAGCGTTTGACGGCTTTGGCGGTTTACCATCTTTTATCCATTTTTGGCATTTCCGCACAACATGGCCAGCTTCTCCACAATAATTACATTTGAAAACTTTATTCTTCGTCTTCTTCTGTGTCTTCACGGCTAATACTTCCTCGGTATTTTGCGTTTCTTCTTTAGTAGTCAATGCTTTTTCATAAGCGCTCAGTTGCGACGTCAGATTCTCCACTGTCCGATCCTTTTTTGTTATTAAAAGCCAACTTGACTTAAAAGCAAAATAATCTTGTGGCAAAGTTCCAAGTATCTTACAAATCAGTAATATCTCAGGCAGATTTGCTTCGATTTGGCTATTCAGCTCGTGCCAAATATTCTTCAACGCCGATATGTGCCTCCTTATGTCATGTTCAGGATCTTTTTTATAATCAAAGAATTTCAGACAGAGATCATAACTTTTGTCTTCGCTACTTCCACTGTATAGGCGTTCTAGTTCGTCCCATACCTCTTTTGCGCTTTTGTAACGCATGACTTGCTCCAGTAACTCGTCCGTCATATTCGTTGTCATCAGAGTCAATACTATACAATCAATCTTTTTATATTGTTGTAAATCGTTTTCATAATTTACTTTAGCAGCAGCATCAGCAGTCTTTGCTAGTTCTCCGGGCTTGATTATTTTTCCTTCCAAAATTTGTTCAGCTCCGGGAATGGCTCTGCATACCGTTTCGATCCTATATCTCCAGTGCTTGTAGTTGTTTCCGTTTAGGTGCACTATTTGTACCTTTGAGGCTTCAGATATAGCCTTATCCATTTTCGATGGATATATCTAGGTACACTTTCTGCTAGAATAAATTTATTTTTCTTATTTATTCTTTCCTACTAGGAAAAAACTTTTGCAGCTTCTCTCGCAACTAACCACGCTCTGCTACCATGTTAAAGTTAGGTGGTGGAGATGTAGGAAAAACAGTTAATATGAGAAAACGATAAAGAAATATATTGAAACTTAGTATAACAAAATAATTAGAATGACTGTCATCAACAGTATGTATTGCTAGGCAACACAACCATAGAGAGTCTACTAATAAGGAGTATGCATTCCTTAACAGTTACCAGTATCATAAAATATTTTTATACCAGAAAATCTCCTTTTTTTAATAACTTTGTTTAAAACCGAAAGTTTATAAAAATAATTACGGTATGATTATTTTTTAATTATTATTTCATAAATTCAGTACTTAAAAGAAAATGAAACCTCTTTTTTCGCCATTTTATGTGAATTACTATTACGAAGATATTTTTTTGATATGTTATCCCCTTTGTTTACATAAATTATCTGAATTTCAGACTTTGAGTTATAAATAATATAACAGTCTCTTATGGCCCGGCACACGGCACGGTTCCTTTACGGTACGGCGTATAACCCGCGCCGTAGAAAAATTGTGTGTGTCAACAAGCTTCCATAGTGATTCACACAACACTGACGACCGTGCCTACACACGGGAAGAAAAACGTGTGTGTTTAAAGATGGGCGATTGTGAATGACATTATTCGAATGATTCGATTGTAGAAGTCATTCAAATTATTCGAGTAACCTTACAACTCATTCGAATTTGAAAAAAAGCGAGAACTAAATAAGAATGTATTGCGTCGTCTCATTCCTTCCGATTCAAATTTCATTACTACTAGTTAATATGTATAATCGAATATCCGTAACCTCATCTAAAAGTAAACTCTATGTACTGAGAAAAAATTCTCAATTTCGCGTGGCAAATTGAATCATTAAACCATCACACTTATGGTCAATTCATACTAGAGCAGAGTCGAAGCGCATCGAAGCGTCAATCTGAAACTTAACATAGCAAATTCACCCTTACCTCCACAACATAATACACATATTTCTTCTAAGATAGAAAAAAGACGCACGTATTCGCCGGAGCGCACCCAACGCTGATTGGTGCGCGCGCGTTAAGTTGTAGAGATAAGGGTGAATTTGCTGTGTTATCCTTTAGATTGACGCTTCGCTTAGGGTTGCCAGATACAGGCATTTCAATTCCGGGACAATTTGAGGGTCATGAATTCGGTCGGTAGGAAAATATACGAAAATAGATAATTATTTTTATAAATCGCTAAAAGATAAAAAAAGACGCTATACTTATATTTTAAAAACATACTATTATATCTTTCGTAAAAACTAACTTACTTACCTACATTACTCATATAACGCAGTGTATTTTTAAAGGGAGGTATACCAGAGACACTACAAGTTTCTATAGGGTATGGAGCTCGATTTTCAGACCACTGTGGGCCAGCCGCGCATAAACAACGTGAAGTGCAAACGGCAAATGGTACGCACATAGTGCATGGTAGCTACTCGTAACGTAATGTAAAAATCAAAAACTAGTGGTAGCTATTCGAAATCCGGGACTATAAAGTGTAGTTCCTGGACACGGGACAAGACACGTATGTAATTCCGGGACAATCCCGGATTTCCCGGCCATCTGGCAACCTTAGCTTCGCTACGCTTCGACTCTGCGCTAGTATAAATTGACCTTAACGAACATTACTAGTTTGTATTTGAATATTCGTAGTTTTTATTGCGCCCGAATAAGAAACTATTTTGTTATGAGAGATTGAGTAAAACCTAAATAACTTGTACGAGGGAATAAAAATATAAACGAAACAAGTGTAATCGAGAAAGAAATATAAACAATCATCATAGCCATAGAAATGTAAATCTATGATCATAGCGTTAGATTCTTCTATTCTTGCCAAATCTATCTTCTCTAACATCTTTTTTTTGTTTTTTTTTGTTTTCAGGTCTACTAATGCCCGAGGACGCGTTCGGATAGTTAAAAGTGATATTTACAAATTTAGATAAAATGTTTAAATAGGCCTACTTAATTTTATACAATTGTTATTTATTAAATAAAAGATTTTCATAATAATGTTGGGTGTTATTCTTTAAAGAGTCAAGGAAATTATTGTGTGTACTACGCATCAAAGACCTGACGTCACAAATCCTGCAAAATCAAAAATCAAAATCAAAATATTTTATTTCACATAAACCTACATGGGCACTTATGAAACGTCAGAAGCTAGGTGCACGGTTCGAGTTAGTCGTTTCCTATGGAGAAGAGCCGGCAAGAAACTCCACGGTTACTCTTTTAAAAATAATTGGCTTTACAATATTATTAAATAACAGTGATAATAGGTATGGGAGGACAGTGTAGGTGTAGGTGTGCATCGCGCTATCAGAGTTTACCGCGCGACTAGCTTAAATATAATACAACATCCCGACATCAACCGTTGGGCAGTTGCCTACCAGACACAATACCCGTCTGGTCGGAGGATCCTTCCTTTACTATAGAGTATGAGTGAACTTTACACCCTGTTCCTCATACCTCTAAATATATATAAAAAGGGAAGATGCACGGCCTAATGTCACGTAAACATTTTAGTCCAATAATACACACCCACACAACTACATTTCCCGATGTCGTGCGTCATGCATCAGCAACCTAATATGACGCGACTTGTAGCGACGACGAGATAGCCCGAGTCCCGTGTAATCCCGTGAAACTTGTTTGTTGGTTTGTGAATAATTATTTGTGCACATTTTGAAAACACATAAGGGCATTGTTGCTGCTAATGTAGACGATTACGATAATTTTACTGAACGTGCTACACATGTGCTACACAAACGTCAGTTCGTTTGTGACTAAGGGTAGTTGTGCCGGTCGGCATAATCTATGCGGTCCACGTCGAAGAGCGAGTACCTCATCTTCTTTTTTCAATGGTAATAGCCATTTCGTACCACTATTAAAGAATGACATGATTGGAAATTATTCGGGTAATTTAAGTTGGTAGACACTTTACTTTAAGTAGGTATACCTACTTACACAAGGTGGACCGATGACTTTATGAAAGCCGCAGGAATCCGCTGGATGCGGGAAGCACAGAACCGGTCGAAGTGGCGGTGCTTGGGGGAGGCTTATGTCCAGCTGTGGACGTCTTTCGGCTGAAATGAATGATGATGAAATTAAAAAGTAAATCAACATCAACCTACATCATCGTTATATCAGCCGAAAGACGTCCACTGCTGGACATAAGCCTTCCCCAATTGGGGTGGTTTTGCCATAATCGCCACGCTTGGCAGACGGGTTGGCGATCGCAGTATGGTGTTTAAAATGCATAGAGAACGCTGCTGCCCATTCTCTAGTAAGTTCCTTAGTCCTTCCTGTCCTTAGACCAACCTACATACTCCAACCTTTTTTGAAAATCTGGCTGAACTGAAATATATAGTTCTAGATATATTTAAAAAAAAAAACCAGAGCCTTCCGTTTTCGAACATGAGGAAACCGTCAAAAAAATGTCACTACACTATGCACTTAACAGCATCAAGAATACATTATTTGAAAAACCTATATTTAATAACTGTTAAGCGGTACAGTTATGATACCATATCGAAATTGCGAAGTATTCGCTAGTGTTATTTTCTTTTTTGTAGTCAAAATTTTCTGTAGTTTGGCTATTTGGTGTCGCGGTATGTATAAGAAGCAACCAACTTTAACGAGTATACTGGAACGTAACGAAGTGGAGGAAGAGCATCTAACAAACAAATGGGTGCCCAAGAAAAAGCACGAAGTGCTCAAAGCTAAGTACAAATGTTTGAAAAAGCTCTTCCAAATCTATGATGCAAGTGTTATTGGGATTCTGCCAGAGCCCTACGGACCTAATGGGTACCTAGAGGAGGATATAAAGTCGACTAGCAAGAGGAAAAAACGCTCGCATCTTACGAAGACGGATGCGTGCGCCGGGACCACCGAACTGTCAAGCGGTGACGTTTCCCTTCACGCAGACGAGGAAAAGGATTCTATAGCGACAGCTGTCATCAGAGACCTGAAGATCAAGAAATGTCCATCCACATCCACAAACATGGAGTCCCAAGTGTCCAAACAGTACAAGTACGCCGCTACTCAAGACTCGAGAGATAACTTAATACTGGAACGGAACATTTTGGCTGAAGGCGACTTGGTGCGCGAACGCCAAGAGTGCGAGTTCACACAGACGAGCGTTCCTCATCCAATACCGTACCTCCTGATCAACGAGAAGAGGACACGGCTGAAGCCGACCCGGTTCCAATGCTTCATCCAACGAATCTTCGGGATCCGTCGAGAGAGACCGTACAAGAACTATGTCCTGCCGAATGGTCACATTTACGCGTCAAGCGACAATAATATCTGTGATAGTTTTTACGAAAAGCGACTGCGGAGAGGGCTGAGGTTTCGGAGGTTGCGGCTCCCTAAGAAGATCCAGTCGGAGATTGCACTGAGGGACGTCAATAGTCCTGTGATCTTGAGTTACGTGCAGTCCGTCCAGAGGAACTGCTTGGCGGATACCACTCCTCGCCACTGTCCTATTTTGGGATGCCTCATGATTTCCTACGGTGCGTAAGTAGTAGTAATAGTTGAGACAAGTACTTACTCAAACTGTCCTCTTCCTCGTAAAGATTTTGACAGGATGTCGCATTATTTATTCCATTAGTCTATCCAACAAGGCTGCTCCACTTTACTTTTGCTGATTCTCATCCACTACTTCATAGTAATTTATTTCATTATATTACAAACAGAAAAAATATATAACTTAAGTTATATAACTTTATCATAATCAGCCTATTACTTCCCCAGCTGAGACACAGCCTAGGCCTCCTCTCTATGATGCCGGGGCCACACCAACGGAAAACGCCGTTGATTATCTCGATGTTCGGCGTTGACCGTAGGTGTAGCCACAACTTATCGTGATAATTTTACAACGGCATTCACATTGCCGATTGACGTTAGAAGATAACTCGGTGTGTGGTTCAAGTGTGGCCACTCAATTTATCTCGATAATTATCGGAACAATTACCGCGGTGTTTACGGCGATGTTGGACATTGCCGTTTCCCGTTGGTGTGGCCCCGGCATGAGAAAGAGTTGGCCATTATCGACACGACACGGGTCCAGTGCGGATTGGTGGATACGTACTTATTTTCTTTACTATTTCAGGGATAATTAACTACAACGACCACCTGAACCTCTGCCACTTCACCGACAGGAAGTATATCTGCCATTATTGCCACGAAGGCTTCGAAAGACAATACGACAAGTTTTTTCACGAGAACGAACACATCGGAATCTCCAAACTAGACGGAACCAACCTCTCCACCCCTTCCACTACCAGGCAGTCATTAAAGAAGGCTAGTAACACCCAAACTGAGCCTGAAATGAAGTGTGATGTACCAGAGGATAAATTAAAGAAAATAGTATCGTTTTTCGATAAAATCTCGGATCCGGAGCAAATGTTTACGGAAATAAAGAAGAATAGGTTCTCTGAATGTAACTTGCAGCGATCTAAGACTGAGGTTGAGACTGTTGAGGAGTCCTCGGATTCTTCTGACAAGAGGACGGTTAGCTGTGTCAATCTTCATCGGAAAAAAGGTGGCTCGTCAGGTGAATCGGAGATGACCTCGAGACTCGCTCAATACGGCTCTCCTATCCTTTGTCATATTTGTGGAGAACATTTCAATTACAGGTAAGTTTTGGAACGGTACAATAAGAAACTACTCGTTTTTAGGGTTCCGTACCTCAAAAGGAAAAAACTGAACCCTTATAGGATCACTCGTGTGTCTGTCTGTCTGTCCGTCGTTCTTTTAAACCACACAATGTCCGGTGTGGTGTGTGGTGTTGCTCTAATCATATTTATAAACGGTGTGGTTTTTTTTATTTTTTTTACCATTTTCAATTTTTGACATACCAGCTCCGTCTTTTCTTTTTCAGACGCCAGCTAAGTCTTCACGTGGACTTGGAGCATCGTGTCCACAACAAATTCTCCAAATTCCATAGTTGTGCTGGCATCCTAAACCACAGGTCCCAGAACCGAGTTGACATGGTCTCTGAAGATGGCAAGATCAACGTGCAAAGCATTGATAGGTCCCATTCAGGTATGCGGAGGTCCACCTCATCATTGAGCCAGGAATCTTATTCCGAGCTCTCCCGAAGAAGGTCGGAAGAAAGTTTAAGTTGCGACCCCTCAACTAATATTGTATATTATACTTCTATGGAAACAGTGAAAAAACCGTCTATGGTAAACAACATTGTTCGGAAAGTCAGGAGCGGCTTCAACAGCTATAAATGGGAGCCGGGAACAAAAATTATACGTGTGTAGTCTGCGTGCTGTGGAGTGACATTGTCTTTTGCCAATATAGTGAAAAGTCCAGCAAATGCTTTTATTTTGGAATCCTTTCCTTATCACTTACACACTTACATAATACAAAACGTGCGGGGTTTATTCCACGGGTGCACAATTATTGGTTTCCGAGAAACAAGATTCGGCAAAACGTTACTCCAGCAGGAAATTAAAAATCTCTAAAACCTTAAGATGCACAAATTTCATTTTCGGCGCACATTTATGCACAAATATAAGCTATCCGCCCATGTACTTTATTTCTCTCTCCGGTCCGGTCATTTGTTTAAAATCTTCCTGCTGGAACAACGATCCAATTTTTTTCATAACGACTATCTACGCATAAAAAAAAATTTTTGGCGCACTACAGCAGATTACGCTCCAATTATTTGTTGTAGAAGAGATTTTCTTGCTGGAGTAACGGACACGGTGCCAGGGGCCCAAGTCTGCTATTTTTATAAATTCGTCACTCCAACACGATCCCATTGTCATTTTGCTAAATGTTCGTAATCTGCTAAATTCATAATGGTCGATCATTGGTCGGTCAATGGTCTCGTAATAGAATTGTATTACAATGGCATTTTGAACATTTTATTCATGCCAGATTTCATTTATATATATTTTTACATATTATTTATTAGTGTTATAAGCAATCTGAAGTAGTAGGAAGTTGGAAGTTTAGTAGGAAGTTTCATTTGTCATTATGTATGAGATTACCAATTCTTTTAATGGAGTATCAGTGGCTGACCATTGGAAAATCATAATGACGCCATTATAATAGTAGATTACCAAACTTCTCAAAATCAACAATTATGAAATCAATGATAGACCATTCTGTCACTAATGTAATAGCAGACTTGAGGCCCTGTTATTGTGATATATTTTTTTTGCATTGGACCATACCTGGGTACACTTTGGTTATGGAGATAAAATTATTATTTTTTCTGATGAAAACAAGTTTTAAATGGTCATAACTTAATTTGAAATACATCTACGTCCCTGTACCGTTGCATGCTTTATGGACAATAGTTTGCGTACGCATTGAGCGCTACCGTAAACTGACTTTTCACACTAAAAATAAAAGTCGTTTCCCAGCAATCATTTTTGTGCAGTGTCACTTAGTTTGATATAGAATGCGTAGTTGATGCACAAGAATAAAAACCGAGCAAAAGGAAAGTTTCCTAACAGAGTTAAAAAAAATTAAGTACCTACTTTCATAGGGCTGCCACTCGGTTAAATACAAAAAAAAAATCTTTAAAAACAATATAAGAATAGCTAAACGTCCGCGTCGTCCTGGTGCTGCACCCCTTAACTTTGCCCGCACACTGAGCTGGCTCAAACCTGTTTTCACCCGAGCGGGCGCCGGCGCTCGCACCCCGCGCCTTGTCGGTGACAGGTCATGCACTCATAGCTGTGCGTGTAGTAGTTAGGGCTTTCAAATACCGGAAAGTCAATAATACCGGTAATCCGGTATTGAACGCAAGTTCAATTAGGAATTTAATAAAACCAATAAAACACGGGTTTTTTTTTATTTTCAAATCAGTCTTTACTGTTCTTATTTATTGAAAATAATAAAATAGATACGTTTTATATATAGCTCTCTTATATAAAAATTTGGTATTGATTATTTAGGTAGGACTAGGAATTAGGAACATAATGACAACTTTTTGGGTAAGACACGAAGAGGCAGCAACGACGGTAATTTAATTAAACTAGCAAAAATACGCGCTAGTAGATCACAACTTCACAGTCACAAGTTAACACTACACAATAACAAAGTCTATATAAGGTAATTTAATTTAAAAGAGTGTCCCTGGAGTTTCTTGCCCGTTTTTCTCCATAGGTACTTACTACGCTTTGGAATGGGCATGCAGCTTCATTTTTCTTGCTGACCGACTCCTTGACAATTCAAAAGTGCCTTAAATGATTTGAGTTTGAGTTTGAGTTCGGGTGTATCAATTCATACACAAAATATTTTAAAAGAAACATCTATAGGTGGTAGAAAAGCCATAGCAGCGATTTTTTTTTCTTCTAAGTTTTTTATATTTTTACATAATTATTATAGTTTTAAAATTGCTTAAGACATTTTGCAAAAAAAAAAACTTATTACTTACTACTTATTTTTTGTTTTTTTTTTTGTTTTTCTATGAACGACCCGCCCGGACTCGGTGACGATGGCAGCACGAGTGCGGTGCCTTTTGATAATTAATCATCATATCAAGTAATTCTAAAATATTTAATTTATTAAATAATAAACTCAGATTAAAAAAATATAAAAAACGTTTCCATGGCTTCTTGACCACCTATAGGTATATCCCTTAAAATATTTCGTGTTTCAATAGATACACCCTATATACGCGTTATCCCGTTACCTTTGCGAAACCGACTGACAATAACAAAAACGACATAAGTACAGCTCGATTTCGGGCATTGTCTCAGGCGGGGCGCGGGAGGGTGAGCTTAAGATAACAGCGGGACACTTACGCTCAATGATCTTACTTGCGCTGGTGAACACAAGTGTGAGAAAAAGATCATATAATTTTCAGATCTAATGTTTGTAATACTGTAATCACGGCATTGGGGCGTCAATACCGGTATTGTAAAAGGCCAAAATAAAATCCGTGATCACGGTATTACGGGATCCCGGAATACCGGTATTGAAAGCCCTAGTAGTAGTGCTCGGGAACGCACGGCGTTAGTATAAAGCTTTCTATCTGCTCAGTTTTTTAATCATGTGGTTGACGGTTATGGTCTTGTTATACTCTGTATACAGGGTGGTCGCGAACTCGATGTTAAAAACCAATGTTATTTTTAACGCATGGCTTGAGTTTGTTACCTCAAAGCCGTGATTAAAAGATAGGTTTGGTTAGGACGGTTTGCTAGTGAAACTGTTTTTTTTTTTACAATTTTCTCAGTAAAAGACAGATTAATTAATTCATAATCTCTTTAATTGTTATCGACGTAATTCTTTGTTACAATATGAACGCGTATCATTTGCGTGATTGAGTAACAAACATCTTACTCGCGAACTTTCACATTTATTATATTAACTAGTTTCTGCCTGCGACTTCGTCCGCGTGAAATTTCGGGCCACCCATCGCGTCGCATCCCGTCGTTCGCCCGCGCTATAACTTCGTTATCGCTTAGCGTTCATTCTGACTTTTGTTCTTTTCGCTTGGCTCCTAAGGATCGTAGCGTGATGTTATATAGCCTATAGCCTTTCTCGATAAATGGACTATCCAGCACAAAAATGATTGTTCTATTCCTGAGATTAGCGCGTTCAAACAAACAAACTCTTCCGCTTAATTATATTAGTATAGATACTTTTCAAGGGTGGATTTAGGGGGGGGGCACGGGGCATGCCCCCCCCCCCCCGACGTTATTTTTGTGTACTGTGGAGATTCCATCATGATAGATAGATAGATAGAATACTCTTTATTATGTACACCATAAAAATTACAGATATAAATGTAGAACTGTTACACAGGGTGTCACAATGGGCGGTCTTATCGCTAAAAGCGATCTTTTACAGACAACCTCATCATGTATACTTAGAAGCAAATCAAATTATCAGAGTTGTTAAAATAATGAATAAAATAACAGAAACAACATGAGTGAAACTCTTGCCTATGTCTGGATGGAAATGCGAATTTTGTTGTGAACTTGCAAATGAAAGATGATAATCAGCGTTTGCGAGAGCGGTACTTCCTATACATACTTGAACTTGTAGAAATAACTACTAACTACAACTTGAAGTATGATAGGTACTTCAAGTTTATTTCTAACAGTTATTGTTGATTTTTTCGCTCGTCCACTCCTTGTGCCCCTCCCAGAAAAATATCCTGGATCCGCCCTTGCGTCTTTTAGTTTGGAAATATCAGATGTTCTCCGGCTTTTTTGTCACCTCATCCACACCTTGACCTCCTGGTTTGTATAACTTAATTATTGTTGGAGCAGGCAGCAACTCGGAAATGGGAAAGCCAGTAGGAAATGTTTCTGAAAATATAAACAATACTACATTATTGCAAAGGCCGGGAAATAGGGACTTCACTAATACGAGACAGGCAATTGCCATTTCCGTCGAGGCATATACATACATACCTAGCGCTTTTCTCAAAAAAATGCAGGGAAATAAGACATAGGTACTTTCATGTATTTTTCTTTTGACTTCGTTGGAAGCAGGTTTTCCATTGCCGATTTGGCTTCTGATATTAAATCTGGTGGAGTACAATCAATCTTCATTTCACTCTCTGAACCGTGGGAATTAATTTTAATTAATTTTATATTTATCAAGTATGTAAATAACAAAACAAGACGAATTTTCAGCTTTGCCGCCAATTTACTATTTGTCATCTGTGCCAAAAGACAAACGCATTTATGGCTATAAAGCCACGTGAACGCAATTTGTGGTAAGCAAAGAGACGTACTTTGGTATGCCAAGAATGTTAAGAGATCCAATCAAAGAGTATTTATTAACCCCAGCACGCCATTTCATACAACATTGCTGGGCCTCAAGTCTGCTATTACAATAGTGTCAGAATGGTCTCGCCATTGTGAGTATTTGACAGTATTTGTATGGCAAATCTGTCAAATACTCACATTGGCGAGACCATTCTGACACTATTGTAATAGCAGACTTGAGGCCCTGGAGCGTTGTAATGTTCCAAATTCAAAAAACGCTCCTGCAATGGATTTGATTTTCTTTGTCCGTAAATTCGATACTTCGCGTGTTCTTTTTTCGAAAATAATGACAATATTTCCATGCATGTTTGAGAAAAAGGATTAAACCACTGGGCGTCTTGTTTCTTTTTATAGTGACAAAGTAATGGAAAGAAAGTTAGAATACTTACATACATACTTAAACTCACGCGCCGGTTGCGAGTACTACGCACCTGACCTTTCTGAAGTACGGTGGCCAGCACATCAAGTTACCACAAACTGTCAAATTTTCTCGTTCGATTCTGAACTTTAATCATCTACATTTTAAGGTTTAAAATCGTTTGAAGTAATTTGACCGTTTAGTGTAACCTGATGCCACCGTAGGCTGTGGCCACCGTACAACACTGTTTTGCATTCAATTAATATTACCACAACCTGTATCAAACCGCTAATTCATACCGAGCCAATTCTTCGAACTGTCAAGTCTTGACCAATCCTGCCAGGGCTGCGGGTTTGTCCGAAAGGGATGCCGTGGCCCTGGCACACAGGCAAGGATCACGGGTGGGTTTTAGTCAGTAAGTCTGACACGCCCTCCTGCTCCGCCCAGAGCGGGAGAAGTTATTTGATAATTACCCAAAGTCTTGACCAATGTGTGGGATAGGTACGATTAATTATCAATTTCTACGTAACACGTACATATAATATACAGGATGGAATTGATATAACTGATCTTCATTATAAACTACTTTTAGTATCAGATCAAACTTCAATAACACGAAAGAAAAATCCCTACAATTGTCGAGTTTTTATTTTAGGTTCGCACGGCTACAAATCAAGCTATACATTTCTAGTGTAAGCTGACCTCTCATTGTACAGAAATCCTATACAATGCGAGATCAGCCTAAACTGGAAATGTACCTATAGCTTGAATTGTAGCCGTGTGTTCATAATGATGGGTACGATAAAATACTGGTATTCAAAATAATTGATGTATATCGAGGGTGACCATCTTTATATACCAACTCTTCCGTGCCTCGGAAATCACGTTATGCGGTTGGGTCCTGGCTGTCATTCGTGGATCTTCCAGTCTTACCAAGGGGTGCCGAAATACCAATAACTTGGTTGTGGAGGTCAGATAGGCAGCCGCTCTATAAAATACTGGTATTCAGCTGCATCCGGTTAGAAGATGTCCGGGAAATCCGGGATTGTCCCAGAATTACGTCTCTTGTCCCGGAATTACGTGTCTTGCCCCGTGTCCAGGAATTACACTTTATAGTCCCGGATTTCGAATAAATACCACTAGTTGCTATTTTTTTAATACATTGTTTCATTATGTTACGAGTAGGATGTACGATGTGCTACGTGCGTACCGTTTGCCGTCTGCGCTTCAAATCACGTTGTTTATGCGCGGCCGGCGCACTATGGTCTGAATATCGAGCTCCATATTCACACAAACATGTATTCAGAAATAAAAAAATATTAAAAAAAATATTGTCTCTTGTATCCTACCTCTCTAAAAATACAATGCGTTGTATGAGTTATGTCGTTTTTACCAAAGATATAATACCTATATGTTATCTATTAATAATTATCTAATTTCGTATACTTTCCTACCGACCGAATTCGCGACCCTCAAATTGTTCCGGAATTGAAATGCCTGTATCTGGCAACCCTAGGTTAGACTGGACGCTGTCCCCAACATAGTTGCGAAAAGGCTAGCCATATGATGAATGATGGGTACGATGACCCTATAAGAGATTTTCAGTTATTTTAATCACACGTTGTAGAATTAATAAAAAAAATAATTACCATTCTTCGTCGGCGGGACATTTGGCGGCAAATTCGCTGGTTCCTTTTGTGGTCGCGCTTGTGTAGCGACGAACTCAACAACCAAAATCGATAAAAATAATAATATCTTCATGTTTTATACTTAAACGTGTGTTCTACTAGGAGTCTTTCGAAGCAATGCCCTGGAGTCTGCATGTATTGTGATTATAAATAGCGGACCAGTTTCCTATACATGCAGGCTGACTGGTAAATCCACCCATTCCTAGAAATAATGTTAAATATTATACAGGTTGCACTAGATTTTTGTGAAATAAATACAGGATAACTTGTAATTTGACGTATACCTTCCAGGACGTTTACAACAATTAAGCATCCCATAAAGTCTAGGAGAAAATTGATGAGATTCTAGAAAACCCAATTTAGAATTCGTCACTAAATATCACTTTTCTCTAAACTCTCAAATTGGATGGCTATCATTGGAGTTTATTAACCATGTTCAAACGTCAAAAATCGACACCCGCTAAGTATACGTATGTATCTGCCAGATACACGAAACGGTTTTTATTGCATTTTTGGCATATAATATACCTACCTATATTTACCACATACAAGTTTATTTTATTTTTTCAATTAACCCAACATACTTTTTTCTCAAACGTATATAGGGGCTTAGCTAAGAAATTGAAATCTTCAATTCGCTCTCCTATAAAATTTGCATTTGTCAGTTACTTAGTTGTACTTAGGAGGTGTCGAAATCATCTAAGTACAGGAACTTTGACACCTAACGTCAAAGTTCCTTACAATATTTTTGAGATAACTTCTCAAAAATTTTGTATGGCATTACCCAACTAACAAATTAATGTTTTGTAGGTATGAGTCATCATGTGCTTTTACTACCCCATCTTAAAAATCCATCCTGTATATTGTGTTACTTCAGCGACCAACTCAATTATCCGGTTGAAGGACACAGATGGAGACACAATAGAAGTTTTATTATTATTATTACGTCAGTAGGCGTTTAGTGTTCAGGAAAGTGTTAATTATTATTATTATTTTTAAATGTTTACATATCTCGGGACCCTGGGGTCCCGGACCTTTGGAAGGCGTACGAGGGGCCGAAGCCAACTCGCAGAGGCCCGTTAGACGCTTTTTAATTAAATGAGGCACCAACCGACGATTATCCCTGTACGCACTATGCAAGTGCACCCAAGGACAACCCCCGGTTGGTGTAGGACTATTGCAAATTATGGAAACAAAGATATTGGACTATGGGTTTGGGTGGTTAAAATGGACTGGTTACCTAAAACTATGGAAGGACTATGGCCCCTGCCTGATCAATGTTTTTTTACACACGGATAAAATGGCAGGGGGTGACTTGCACACTCAATAATGGGCCCCCGAAAACGGTCGCTAGCACATAGTGACGTAGCGACAAGGGGGCAACATGTCCTGAGGTGCTCGAGGAGTGGAGAGGTATTCCACGGCTCTCAGAACAATCCCAGAGCCCGGAAGATGGTCAAGATCCCTACAAGCACTTACTGGAATACTTCCTTCCTCCGAGCACGTTTGCTCTTGCGAATCCCCACTCAAGCCGGTCAATAAAGGCAAGAATGAGGTGGGAGCTCAGTTCCTCGTCAGTGTTCACTCCAGCCGGCCAATAAAGGCAAGCTAGAGATGAGGAACATGACTTCTCCCGGGAGATAGGGTCCGTGGGGTCGCAACTGCCCAACAGCTCGCCACATGCTGCCCTGCGGGTTTCTGTATCTCTCTTGGTCTGGCTCCTCACCCTAGACATGTTCCGGTAAAGTAAACTCTACCGGCACAGACCCAGAGTTCGGAGCGCGTAAGCCCCCACCACGACGTCAACGTAGAGATACGGCGGTGGGGTTATTATTATTATTATTTTATAAAAAAGACGTTGCCCCGCACTAGGAATTTCTCCTGTATTGTGGGTGCGATTACAAACATTTAAACTCACATACAGAGACAGACACAAACAGCATCATCATTAATTCATTAACATCGAGTTTTTTTATTTTTATTAAACACTAGTTGTTGCCCCCGTTGCTTTTTCTAAAATAAAACCATTAAAAACATCAGCGTTCTGCCAGTGAGCAGCAACTTTTTTGTCTGTCGCTGCCTGCTCGCAGAGATTTGGACGATTGGGTATGGACACGGGGGAAACGCTACTTTTTCGTTAAAAAAATCCGCATTCATCAACATGGATTTCGAAGAGACAGGTGTGGTCTGCTGTGCGCTTGTTCTAAGAAACCAAATACGACAGTGAAAAAGGCATATTGGGTACGTCCATTATGTAAGTGACAAACTAACATTAGGATTATAATTTTTTTTTTTTTTTTTTTGAAATGGCAACTCAGAGTATAACCACGAGGGGCAACGACATTATGACTGCAACCGTCTGAGCTGAGACAAATCTGCACAATTTTTTTTAGCAGACGATTATGTTGATTTCCATAAGATTTACACAGATGGTTCTAAGAGTAGTGCAGGTAGTGGGGCGGCGGTTTGGGATCCACAATTTAATACAAATGTCAAACTTGCTATAGATTCTGATATCTCCATTATGCACGTCGAGTTAATTGCAATAGCAGAGGCTCTTTCTTATATTAACTCAATTAGTCATGATAAGTTTTTCATTCTAACAGACTCGAAGAGTGCGCTGCAACACTTGGCTCGGTGCACTTCGTCCGTGCGAGGAGTACCGATAGCCTACACGATTTTGGAGTCTATATTCAAATTAGATCAAAAGTCAATTACGGTAGTTTTACAGTGGATCCCGTCCCACGTACAGATTCAGGATAACGAAAGAGTAGATCTTTTGGCCAACCAAGCCGTGTCAGATGGAATTTCTGTAAATGTTCCTCCTTTATATACAGATTATATAAGAGTAATAAAGCGGCAGAGTACAGAAATGTGGAGTGAATACTTTAACCAAAGGTCAAGAGAAAAGGGAATTTGGTACAAGACCATCCAACCACAGCTTCCAGTGTATAATTGGACAGATCAAAATATGCTTAGCAGAAGGGATTTAGTTATGGCGCTAAGACTTCGTTCCGGTCACATTCCATCAAAGAAGTTCGGTTTTCTGATGAAAAAGGTAACATCACCCAACTGTGAAGAATGTGGAGTAGTCGAAGATGTGCAACATGTTTTGATGGAGTGTGTGCGGAATGGGGCTTTGAGATTTAATTTGCTTGGTTAATAAATATGTACGATATTGGAGAGTGTAATGCTATCCTGGCATGTCCTTTATCAGAACAAGCTAGGATACTGTACAAACTGGCATTATTTGTTTTAAAGTAAGTGTTATATGTATATTTTTAGGTTTAGTTGATTGTGCTGATGTTACAGGGTGACGTTATCGCTCAGCGATAAAGCCCTTAAAATAAAGAGAAAAAAAAAATACCACGAGGGGCTCGGACTCTTTAACCGGACTATCCTGCGGTGCCTTAAGCTCCTAACGGATTTTAAGGCCTCCAGCCAGGGCAAAATTTAATACAATGTTTAAAATATTTAAGAGCATTCCCAAAAAGTGGGGATGATTTTATTTTTCTCGGCTGTTTTTCGACGCAGGGATCCGTTTGCCGTAATGTAATGGGGCGTTATACCAAAAGCGGTAGCCGTGTATGGTGGCCGATCTAACGTCGGCCACCGTACACGGCGACCGCTTTTGTTTTAACCGGATCGTTTAACAGAATTGGATTGTTTAACATTAGGTTGGTTCACCGAATTCGGCGATCGCTTACGGTTTTACTAGATCGGTTAGCCGAATTGAGTATATTTGTTACCGAATTCGGCGATCGCATTCTGAAAAAAACAAATGAGTGGCGGGCGTCACCCGAATACGGGCTGCGACCGAATACGGCCAATCGAATACCTGTTTACACTATTTAGTGATACTCGTAGAGTACGGGCTAGCGGACGAACCTCTGGCGCGATTTCATGGCAGCATGGAAAGAGAGACTCGCAACCCAGCATAGGACACGCCACGATAGCGGCGGTAAGACCTCACTTTGAAGAGTGGCTAGAGAGGCGTCACGGCGTCCTCACCTACCGCCCAACGCAGGTCCTCTCCGGACACGGATGTTTCGGGAGGTTCCTGCACATTATCAGGCGGGAGGAAACGCCCGGGTGTCACCACTGCGATGACCGGCCCGTGCCGGACGGCGCGTACGTGTTTCACGCGCGCCTCAATGTGATATGTCAGCAACGACGAGGGGGCCCATTAGGGCCCAAGCCTGCCGGGTCAGCGGGATTGTCCGAAAGGGGTACCGCTGCCCCGGAACATAAAGGGCCAAGGAACACGGTTGGGTTTTAGTCAGTAAGAGTCTGACACTCCCTTCCGCTCCACCCAGAGCGGGAGGGATCATTCGATGATTTCCCGCTCTGAAAAAAAAAAAGGCTAACAAAATAAAACATTTTTTTTTTATAAAAAAACCACACATGTTTATTGTAGTTATTAATTTTATATAATATTCCTAACACATCCCACGCAGTGAGATCGCCGCAAATAAACCATCTGGAAGCCAGAGAACAAAGTGTTACCGAAAACATATAATATGTTACAACTTACATTAATAATAACGTAACTTACAACTAAATATACTATGTGTTGGCTATCTATTACATAATATACACGTTTAACTCATTTTCATAATGTAAATATATGGCCCATAAAAGAAAATAAAACATGGCCCTCTTTCTGACGCAGTCGGGTAAAAAAGGATTCGCGAGTTCGGAATACGATTCTAGCATCCAAATGATCAGATCAAGCTTGCTCTCCCCCAGCGATGCCCTAAGCCGAGGTCGGTATCCCACAGTGGGTGCCCTTAGCGTGTAGTCGCTTAGTTTATAAGTTTTATGCGCTGCCTGGAGGCCTTAAATAGGGTTCCGTACCAAAACGGTAAAAAGGAACTCTTATGGTGCGAATCAGTCTGTCCGTCTGTCTGTTACAGCTGGATATCTAAATAACTACTTGAAATTTGGAATAGTATTAGATGACGTTTGCCAACTATTTTGCAAGTTCTTTTTTTGCAATAGTGATTGAAGGGTTTTCTTAAAAAATCGAAGTGGGGCTACTAGGGCTTGTGGGGTATCATATGAAAGAACGCTATTTGCAAATTCTCAAACATTTTTCTTTTTTTTTAGGCCGCATTGTTTTCGACTTTTGACGAAAAATGTTAAAAAAAAAATACCGTTCCGATGACGTCTCCCGAATCGATGTCTCTAAATAGCACACTTTTTCTAATATTGCAGTTTTAGGTCAGCGCCATCTCTTGACCGATAAGAATAAGAATAATTTATTTGTGAAACATAGGTAAATTACATACAAAGATCTTAAAAAATTTGGTATTGCGCTATGCTTTGTCAAAAGTGACATACAAATGATCAATATTATTAACAATTATAATGATTTTATTACAATTTAACCTTTTGAACGCCAGAGCGTAAACGCATCGGCGCCCCTTCCACGCCAAGCCACAAATTCAGCGCAAATACCTACAAAAAAAATAGGGATTCCAACATCTTATCGAAAAGTTTTCGATAACCAATTAATCTTTGCTTTTCATCACATGTTGTTTCAATAAAATAATACTCGTTTCATCATTCTTTTATTTAATTTGACCCTATTTTTATCATAATATCGTTTAACAGCAGTTACAAAGTTCTAAACAACGTAAAAGCAGACATTACCAACTGCAAACGAATATATTAAATATTAATAAGGTACATCACTAATCTCGTTCATGACGTCATCCGCTGTCGGGAAGACCCGACTCCGGCGTACCTGGCACGACCTTTGACAACTTTCTCGCATGCGAGTAGGGATGTGACATTGTGGTTGTGGCAGCTTCTATACTAATATTATAAAGAGTAAATTAATAATATTATAATTATTATTTAGATGAAATACGGATGGTTTACGACCCTGGGAGTGACATAGGATAGTTTTTATGTCACTCTATGAACCTATGTTCGGGATTTAAGCGAGGAAGTTTTTCCCACGCGAACGAAGTTGCGGGCAAAGCAGCTAGTAAATAATAATCATATACGTGACAACAATTTAATGAATTCACTTTTATGTAATTAGTCTGACTCTTCATAACTTGGAAAACTTATGTCATCTAAGAACTAAAAAAAAAAAAAACTTGTGCAATATGCATTAGAAATATTCGGATACAAATAGTTGTTATTAAACAATAATGGTTAAAGTAATAGTAAGCTACTTTTAATAAAATATTCCATAAATATGAAATATATTTTACCTTACTCACCCATCACTAGCTGTCGTCTCTTCCCGACTGTGGCGTGGGGAAGAACATCTTTTTAAGAATATCGATAAGCAATTTTTGAGGATTATTTTTTCTAGTAAAATGTAATTAATGGATATATCATTGTGTCATTTTGCAATATACCATTAATAAAGTCTTAAATAATAGTAAAAAGAAACACATAAATTTTTATTTAGTATATTTATTTTATGCTTTAAAAATGTCGTTTTCTTGTCGGCTCTTGCCGACACTGGCGTGTTGGGCCAGTTTTCATTTGTCGGCTATAGCCGACCGTGGCGTTCAAAAGGTTAAATACTTAATATGTACTTGAGTATCCAATTGTATTAACGCATGCATGCAAATTCAATTTTATTACAATCCGAAGTTAATTCATTTCATGTCAAAATTAGAATTAACGATAGTAGAATTAATGTATTATTTTTTATTTATTTTTTGTTGATTTTTGATGGTACGGAACCCTCGGTGCGCCAGTCAGACTCGCTTATGATCAGTTTTTTTAATAAGGCATCCACAGGATACCGGTCAAGCAGCACGTAAAGCCGTTGATCCCGGCTGTCATTCATGGATCTTTGACAGTCGTTACGGGTCGTCAGAAGCCCGAAAGTCTGACAACCAGTCTTACCAAGGGGTGTCGGTATTACCCAGTTAATGGGTTGTGGAGGGAAGATAGACAGTCGCTCCATGTACAATACTGATATTCAGATGCATCCAGTTAGATTGGAAGCCGATCGCAGCATAGTTGGAAAAAAGCAGAAGAATCGTTAACTGAACGAAGTATACAGGATCAAAATTAATTTGTTTAAATCCTCATAAAAAATCATTGTACTCATCATTATAAACAACTTTTACTGTGGAACCAAACCTGAAATCGCGGAAAAAAAAAATCTGCTCTTCCCTACATTTATGTTCAATCAAAAATCAAAATATTTTATTTCACATAAACCTACATGGGCACTTATGAAACGTCAGAAGCTAGGTGCACCGTTCCAATTAGTCATTTCCTATGGAGAAGAGCCGGCAAGAAACTCCATGGTGACTCTTTAAAAAATAATTGGCTTTACAATATTATCAAATAACAGTGTTAATAGGTATGGGAGGACAGTGTAGGCCTTTCAACAATTACCAGGTACTTAACAAAATAGAAAAGTGCCAACAAATCTACACTCTACTAGGCCTACAACGTTCTCACATTCACAAAATAGAAAATAATCTATCTATGTTATGTTATAGATTATTTTCTGTCAAAATTTATTTTTTCGCGATTTCATGTTTGGTCCCATAGTAAAAGTTATTCATAATGATGAGTACAATGATCCCATAAGAGGATTTAAATTTGACTGTGTATAAGTTATCTTTGTTATTTTATGTAATAGATCACCAACATCTTTTAACTATAATATAAAAGAGCCAGTATTTATAAATATTTCAACGCTGCTTACATAACAACAGTATTCTGCAGTGACTTTAAAAATCACAATAGCCCAACGGTTGTGATCGGGCTGGGATTCGATGCTATGTGACTTCAATCCTAGTATGCAGCGACTGCTAAGAACTGCCTGCAATTTTGCAGTAACTGCTACTTTTTATAACTGCAAAATATTATCACAATGCATAATTTAATATCAAAATGTAACTTAGAAAAACAACAAGCAGATTCGTTGAAAAAACAACAGTTTTCATCTATTAAATTCCTTAATATTTTCATCAAAAACGCATATTGTACGCTAAAAGTTCAAAATAATAGAAATATATTTAAAAAAAAAATAACACGTAACTAAATTTCTTCGTTTATTATATTCAATTAAACAAAATTATAATGATTGTATTTTTATAACAATAGGTTTTTAACCACTGACGGCAGAGATATTCAACCTTTCTCTCAAATTCATTTTATAGATTTTTACGACAATAACAATTAAATCGTCTTTTTTTACATTCCAAATAGTCACAATCATAACTTTCATACAAAATTACCTATACATTTTCCTCCAGGTTGAATATCACTGCTTTCCCTAACAAATCCCAAATGTGTGTTGTAATATACAAAACTGAGCTTACAATATGTAAGTCTGTATGTCACAAGAAACGATCTCACTTCTATCCACATCTAACCAACTAACTAGCACCGTACCACGATATTAACCCTTACTTTGAGAATGTATTTTTATTTAACACAATAATTTGATACATGTTTAAAAGTGTTTTTGGTATGGTAAACGTCAAACTTCATGGCGGCTGAAGTCCCTACTCGCTGCGCAATACCACATCTACCCTCGCTGACACGTGAAAAAGTTACAGTATTTTTATCTTAGGCCCCTCGCCCACGGCGACTTTTTGCAGCATCGCTACTAACACGCGTTAGTCGCATTTGCAACGCGCTACAGAAGCGATGCCAACGCGCTACAATATCGCGACTGTATCGATGCAAACGCGCGACCGTGTCGGACGACATCGGGGACAGAACGGAGGGAGGGTGGCGCGTAAGTGGAGAACCGAGCATCAGTGCAACTGTAACATTTTTGTGCCGTTACTGAATCGCGTTTGCATCACGACAGAAGCGCGATAGTGTCGCGTTTGCGTCGCGACTGAGAATCGTGGTGTGGGCGAGGGCAAACAGCTAGCGGCCGCATCGCGGTTGTATCGATGCAGACGCGCGGCAGCATCGCTACTAAAAGTCGCCATGGGCGAGGGGCACAATCACGCTGTGAATGTGTGCGTACGCGCAAGAGCTCTCGGTACCGTCAGAGACAATGGCTAAGTCAGACGTGTGTATATGTGTGTGTTATGTGCTGACGCTACTCGTCTTCACGCACATTCACAGCGTGTTTGTAACTTGGTGACCACAAGTAAGGCCTCTGCCTCGAATCTTGCGGGCAGCGTAGCGGCGGCGGCGGCGACGGCGGCGCGGGTGCGGCAAGATCTAATGCGTAAAATCAAATAGACCGGCCCTCGAAAACAGCGGCGCGGGTGCGGGCAATGAGCGGTGCACTCCAGTCAAGCGGTGACCGCCCGCGAGTCTGCATTGCAGTGTTGTGCAATTTATTTTTGTGTCGTTAGGAATAAATTTGAATCAAAGAGATGTTGTCGCCGTTGTTCAGACATTTCGTTCGCGAAGAAAAACAAATATCTCGACGACACAACCACGAACACAACACTACGCCGCTATAGTGCCGCGCGATCTGCCCGCTGGTTTCGAGAACGGGTCTGCGTTGCCCGCGCCGAAACCGCGCCGCCGCCACCGCCGCGCCGGCCCGCAAGATTCGAGGCAGAAGCCTAAAGCGCGCGTTGCTTCGTGAGATACTCGCCTCATGTTCCGAGCCGCCATAAAGTTTGTATGAGGCTATACAAAAAGCATAATGATCGAAAAAAGTAGTGCATCACATGATATTTATTGAGTTTTAGAAAAGGTTCGGTTTTGTAGAGCGTTGTCTCCGTCACTCATACCTATGGGGCAGTCTCGTTCTAAAACTCGATGTGTTATATTTAGGTACAGTATTTTTATCTCACGAAGCGACGCGCACTTTACTTGTGGTAACCAAGTGTACAAACACGATGTAAATGTGTGCGTGAAGACGAGTAGCGTCAGCACACGCATATACATTTAGACTTCGCCATTGTTTCGGACGGTACCGAGAGCTCCTGCTCTTGCACACACATTCACAGCGTGTTTTGACACTTGGTAACCACAAGTAGTGTGCGCGTCGCTTCATGAGATAAAAAAATTGGTTTACGGACGATAGTTTAACGTAACAACGTCACATTTAAGCGTAACGGGACAACGAGTCATCCTTTTTCGTGCATGCAGCCGGCGTTCATCGATTTATTAGACGTTGTCACGTCAAAATTCTCTACGACCGGGTTAATGTTAATAATTTAGAGATCGGAGAAACAAATAATATGTTTTGGTAGAGAAACCTTTTTTTTTGACATGACAACGTCTAATAAATCGATGAACGCCGGTTGTATGCACGAACAAGTTTGACTCATTGTCCCGTTTCGCTCATTGTAAGCTTGCGCCTCATCAATGTTTTGTTATGACATTGGTGCCGATTCTCTTGTACACCGAACTAAACTAACTAAACTATCACTAAAATTCCTTACTTTTGGCTATGAGAATCTTAAAGCTATTCTGCAAACAAAATTCTCTAAATTTAAAAATAAGTTTGACACAACTAAATCGAATTTGACAATCGTGACTCCACGTGGTATTTTTTTTTTGGCTTCGCAACGTTGTACTTGTTTGCCTATGATTTATTTTAGAGCCGGAGGCGCACATGGGGGGCAGCCGCGACGTGTTTTTTTATGGAATTTTTCACTTTTTGTGTGGAAAATAAAAAAAATATTACCAACATGTAGAGTAATAGTCGTTTAAGGGTTTCAAAAAGGGGGTCGAAATTTTCATTATTTTTGCGATAGGACGCACCATTTTGGAGATATAAGCAAAAGAAAAGAAAAAAAATATATAGGGATAAACACGAAATATTTTAAGTGATACACTTATAAGTGGTAAAGAAGCCATGGAAATGATTTTCTTTTTTATTCCGAGTATATTATTTAAAAAATTAAATAATTTAAAATTACTTATCAAAATTCACCGCGCTCGTGCCGCCACCCCACCGCACCGTTCGGCGTCACCGCGTCGAGGCGGGTCATTCATAGAATAAGTAAATAAAGGATTTTTTCGCTTTTTTACGACATAAAGATGTTTCTCTTAAAATATTTCGTGTATGGATAGATACACCTTATATACAGTACTGGTTTTGCACCAGAAGACGAGGTGATTGGTGTGAATTTTAGTTCATGAAAACTAATTTTATTCCACACCTTTTTAATCGCGATTAAAAATAGTCAGATTTAGTTAGAAAATCTAAATTTTAGTTTAAAAACGTCAAATTCAGAATAACAAAATTGCCATTTTCACTAATTTTAAAAACTCAGTACTATCTTAGAGCTGTCAAACTAAAATATAGTCAAGTTGTGTCACTTTAGTCAATTTCAGAATAGGAAATTGTCGTTTGACAGGAATAAACTAAATTTTGGTGATTTTTAGTCTAGTTTAGAGAATTTTGTGACAAGAGAATCGGCACCATTGTCACGTTAAACTATCGTCCGTAAGCCAATTTTACAGACAATCAATATTTTTTTTCATGGTCAAATTAAATTAGTTAGCTAAACTCTGCAGATGTGATGGGTATGGTATATCATATCAAGATAAAACAAGAAAATATAATAGAGAGAGAAAGTCGCATGCAGGGAGTATAACACTTTTTCTTCACGTGATGATATCTACCAGTCAACTCCTACCGCAAGCCATGTTATTTTGCTTTGTACTTTTGACATTAATTGAATTGATCTGTAATTTATATGTTACATAATAATATTTTTGCATCTTAACATTTACAACAATTTAGGTATTGTACAATTTAGGTGTTCTACATTTATATCTGTAATTTTTATGGTGTACATAATAAAGAGTATTCTATCTATCTATCTATTGTTTATAAAACTGACAAAATTGTGTATTGTTTATGAATTAATATGGGTCAAGGACCTGAAATAAATGAATTTTATTTTATTATTAAAGAACTTTGAAATTGATGATACATTTTTTGGGTTGACTACCGCTCTTAGTTTAATTACTTGATGAGTAGATAAATTAGTTACATGGGTAACTGATTCGTCTCACAACTGCAGAGTATCGAAATAATTTAATTTGACCTTGTATAAAATAGTTATCCAAATGATGCATTACATTTTTTGATCACTTTATCATGGAAGACAAACTTCGTAACGAGAAATGGCCCTTGAATTTGAGTGAGAGCAATATTTGGACCAATCAGATGGTCGTTGACTTCTCTTCACATTTTATATTTACAACCCCATACCTCGCTACGATTTTATTATAGTTATCAATTTAACATAAAAATAAATTTATTGAATAAATTATATTAATATGACATGATTTCGATGTTACAGATTAAAAAACAATAATTATACAAATTCTAAAGATATACATTCTCACTATACTTCACTATGAAACTGACGGCGACTTTGATTTAAAAATAAAAAAATTGGCTTTTAATATTTATCTGCCTACCCCTTTGAGGAATATAGGCGTGATGGTACATTAGATATTTCAAAGCCGCCGTCTTTCGTAGTCAATCCCGCCATCTATATTAAATTCCATTACTTTTGGTACAAACGGCAAAATTGAAAAGTATGAAGGCAGCTGGCTAAAAAATTCGCTGAATCAAATTTCGTCTTTTTATTTGTACCTTGCATATTATATATTATTATTATATTATATTATTAAGCATAGTTACACATAGCTGAAAAAGCTCAAATGGATAACCAATTAAGACCTCGGTAAGTGTGTCCAGAATTTTCTAATACCTTTTATAAAGTTTCATATTGAGACACGAAGCAACGAAATACGCTTTATAGGAATGGGGGGGGGCCGCTTTTCTTTAGATCGAAGTTTGTGGTTTGTAATGTGACCTCAATTTTCTCTCACAATCAGTGTATGTCTATTATGATTATAACATAATATTGTAATTGTGGTGTTTGGTGGTGTACGTTAATTCTGGGTCGTCACTTTGTTGCGTAGTTCGCATGTGGCGTTATAGATGCCGCTTATTCTATGAATTTTCCTAAGTGACCAACACACTAAACAATTTTGCCGCGTGTACATCTTAAAACATGTCGAAAATAACCTCTCTTTTAGCTTTTAAAGTCAATATTAAATATATTATGTGCCATTACTTTCTACGTGCCAGGGTAAGTGTCTGCGAATTCCCTGTCGCGTATTCTTAGAAATAAATTGCGAACAGATTTGACGATGACGGAAGATGCTGATCAACGAGGTTATTCAAAAAATATTTTTAGTATTTCTTTTGAATGATGCAATTATAAAAGAAATGAAATGAAACCGTTAATTCTGTAAAAAGGATATCGGAATCACTTTTACGTCATTGTTAAACTGAAATAAATCATATAACATCGTCAAATCTGTCCGCGATACACCGAAACGATTGTACAAATCTGTAGATAAATAACTTGCGATATAAACTACGATTACATAATATTTTATAGAAAAAAGAAATAAAAAACATTAAATCAAAACGTATTTACATTATTTTTATCGTCTCCTCGTATGTTTTGTGTGAATTTGTTAATTTTACATATTTATTGTTATAAAAACATTCAAATTACTTCACTATCTGAAAAAAATAAAATAATTATATATATTTAAAACTAAGTTATATGCATATTTAATGAATAAGAAGATAATAATGTTATTCGATTTTATTGTGTTCGGACTCTATGGTTTTTTTTTGTCTATAATTATAGACAAAATCACTTCCGAAATTCGACTTACCTTCAAGCTAGAGAATGCAGCTCAAAAATGTATATTCAAATATTCATCATTCGGGAATTGAACCCGTATTCCCACAAAACATACAAGTATATAATTATTAACCACACAACTATAGTTGACGAATAATTAAAAAAAAAAAAACAACTATGTATACAATACATTGGTTTTCATAACAAAATAAACTCGATAAATGCACAATGCGATGGCGAAACTAATCAAATAGTAATATTTGTTGTAAATGAGTAAACAATGTTGGTTTTGGTGACATTAACTTCACTTGGCGTATTTGGCAAAGCATTGGTGTTATTTGCCTAATATAAAATGTACCCTATCTCTATACAAATAAAGTTTATTTTGTATTAGAGTAATAACGCAAATATTTGCACAAATACGCCAATTGTAGTGCCAGCATAATATAGAATATACGAATGTTATTTCAAATCATATAATACTAAGGGCCAAGACGGCAGTCGCGGTCACAAAACGTGTGAGTAGGATGACAGTGTCGTGCCATCTCGCTCGCACATTTTATGACCGTGCCAGCGAGACTTTGGAGTTTAGTTATTTCTACACATTTGTAAATTCTTTATTATGTCAAGAAGCGATACTGTAAATTGAGTTATATTGTAAAATAATTTGGTTCTTTTACACAGATATAAAAGGGGACTGTTTATTGTATAGCATATTATTGACGACTCTCGCCAGCTCAAACCAAGTGATATCGTGTTACCCAGTTACTGGGTTGCGGAGGTCAGATCAGTCGCTTCATGTAAAATACCGGTATCCAACTGCTTTAGGTTCGACTGGAAGCCGACCCCAACGTAGTTGAAACACAGCTAGGATCTGCCTAGCTGTGTTTCAACTACGTTGGGGTCGGCTAGACTATGAGTTATGTCTCATTTTTATTAGTCGATAACTCGGTCGATATACAGCATGCGGGGACTCCCCGCAGGCGGAGTAATGACAAATGAAAATGAGCCTTAAAAGCAACTGCCGAACGTGCGGTGCAGGTTCTTCGTATACCGCAGTCGTTCCCTATCGACTAATGAAAACGGTTCCCCGAATACGGGCCCTATGGCATGCCTTACAAAAAATCTCCCGCACCCCGCATACGAGCCCTATCGACCAATGAAAATGAGCCTTAATCTTGCCAATAATATGCACAATGTTGACCAAATTTTAGTCAGACTAGTTTTCATAATAGTTCCATGCAAAAAGTATACTATGCTTGATTAAAGTGAAGAGCTACGTTCTTTTTGGCGCATGAAACATTTTCAATTACGTAACCGCATTATTTTTGGCGGTAAGCGCACCCCACTTGATGTTACTCTCAGTTATTTTACCTCGGACATAGAAAGAACTAAAAGAAAAAGTATTTACTGGAACTCATACAGGAAGATCACATTTTAAACTAAACACACTCATTAACTAGTGGAGCGAGTCCTCGCTGACGGTGTGAACAGTCAGCGATCAACTATTAATATACAGGAAAAGTTTTTAATCAGTGCGCAAATTTTGAAAAATTTACCTTAAACGTGTTTTATTATACACCTATTTCTTATATTGATATGTCTTAGTACAAAAAAAATAAGTTATCGTTAACGAAAGATGTATATTTTGAAACTGGTATAATGGATATTCGTCGCGCAACGCGACGGCGCGGGCAGTGAAGCGGAACGTAGTGGTAGGTACCTATCAGCTGTGCGCTCGCCCATTGATATTATTATAAATAGATTGTATCCATATTTTGCTGATTTCAAGTGGACCAAAAAATACAAAATGTATTGAACAAATAGTGGAAATGTTTTTAAACTGTCATGGTCACTAATATTATTATTAACATAAACACAACAAACAACACCCAAAAATCGGCCATAGCTCAACATCTTTTGGAATCAGGATCGAACCACTGGATTGAGTTACATAACCCTCAGGTCATCTCGACAGAACGCCACTATATTCCTAGACTGGTTAGAGAAGCTATTGAGATTACCAAATATAGGAACTTCAACCGGGATGATGGGTTTCAACTGTCGAGAGCCTGGAATCCAGTGGTTCAGCTGTGTAAAAACCGAAGAAGTGCCGAAAAAAGTTCGCGAGCGGACGCAGTGAGTTTCGTGTGTCGGGAACAGAATCGAGTTGCGAGTGACAGTGGTAGCGGTACTGAGTGCAAAAAACGAACAAGAAAGAGGGTAGACCGTTTTGTCTGCTCATAAACACCCACCCGTAGTGACTTCAGTTTATCCGTGATCATGGTGCTTGCAACAGCGCCGAAATATCGGGAACTCAAAACAATTAATAAACATGGTAAATATCCCGTTTATGTTAATAATAATAATAATAACCCCACCGCCGTATCTCTACGTTGACGTCGTGGTGGGGCTTGCGCGCTCCGAACTCTAGGTCTGTGCCGGTAGAGTTTACTTTACCGGAACATGTCTAGGGTGAGGAGCCAGACCAAGAGAGATACAGAAACCCGCAGGGCAGTATGTGGCGAGCTGTTGGGCAGTTGCGACCCCACGGACCCTATCTCCCGGGAGAAGTCATGTTCCTCATCTCTGGCTTGCCTTTATTGGCCGGCTGGAGTGAACACTGACGAGGAACTGAGCTCCCACCTCATTCTTGCCTTTATTGGCCGGCTTGAGTGGAGATTCGCAAGAGCAAACGTGCTCGGAGGAAGGAAGTATTCCAGTAAGTGCTTGTAGGGATCTTGACCATCTTCCGGGCTCTGGGATTGTTCTGAGAGCCGTGGAATACCTCTCCGCTCCTCGAGCACCTCAGGACATGTTGCCCCCTTGTCGCTACGTCACTATGTGCTAGCGACCGTTTTCGGGGGCCCATTATTGAGTGTGCAAGTAACCCCCTGCCATTTTATCCGTGTATAATAAAACATTGATCAGGCAGGGGCCATAGTCCTTCCATAGTTTTAGGTAACCAGTCCATTTTAACCACCCAAACCCATAGTCCAATATCTTTATTTCCATATCCTGTAATAGTCCTACACCAACCGGGGGTTGTCCTTGGGTGCACTTGCATAGTGCGTACAGGGATAATCGTCGGTTGGTGCCTCATTTAATTAAAAAGCTTCTAACGGGCCTCTGCGAGTTGGCTTCGGCCCCTAGTACGCCTTCCAAAGGTCCGAGACCCCAGGGTCCCGAGATATGTAAACACCTAAAAATAAAATAATAATAATAATAATGGAAATGCGTTCTATTACTGATACTGAATCACCAAAAAAAATTTGCGCAATGGTTAAAACTTATCCTGTATGCATCTCTTTTGTTTATAATAATGAATATCTATTATACGTTTCTTGAGCGAGAACATAGCCGATAGTGAGTCGCTTCCTCGCCGGCAGTGGGACTATTGCCAACAACGCACATTTCACCAATTACAAGTCCCATGTAATAGGGGGCGAGCCTGTTGAGAGCGAGACGAGGGCGAGGCAGTAATTTAAGCATAGTTTTGTATGTAAAGTACTGTCCAAAATTAATCAATGCCCCACTACCGCCATCTATCGACATAAAGGTAACTCTTCATAGGAAAACGAATACTCTTCGCACAGCAAACCCTAATTTATTAAAAAAATTATATGTATTGTTTATTATCAAATATTGCGTGTGACGGCGGCACCGGTATTCATAGATTTTTGTCATATTTTAAGTTTATACTAATTATTATAAAATATATGTAGGATTAGTTTATAAAAGTACTTTAATCAGTAAAATACTTTTTGTTTCTGATTTATATCCGTTTCGTAGCTTTTAAAACGTTTAGTCGATACGACAATGTACAGTCGTAGAATGAAATAGTTGAGCACTTGTAATTATTTTCAGTGTTCATACCATGTGAACATTCAAATTCGCGTTAAGGGTCCGTGCACGAAAAAAACTCTCTTTTGGCAATTTCTTATCTAATTGTGAGAAAACTTGAAATAATCGAAACATTAAGTCTGTGTAACTATAAAAGTACAGTTTTCATGGTGCTAAACCATTCGTGTCGGTCACAGCAGCTTTTAATAGTTTCATCATTTTTGTGATCTCCAAAATATAGTTTATTTCGCCATGGATTTACTTAATGAAGATATTGTATAATCATTAAATAAAATTTTGATTATATTTCAAGGATAGCTGAAGACTAATTTGTGATTTTTAAATTTCTTGATATGATTTGCTAAATAATAGGAAAAATATATATTACTGACGAGGTTTAAAACAAAAAAAGGGTTTTTTCAATATTATTTTTCTGCTATATTTTGTATGGAAGTTGAAAAAAGTGGTTCCGCCACATGCAAGAAGAGCATATAATGATGTTGATGATATTTTTTAATGTTCAAAATCAAAAGTATTTTCTTGTAGAATGATGATCAAATGTCAGTCTCGCGTCATTTTTCGGAAAACTTGTTGCAAATATTAGTGATTTACCGTGAATACTTAATTTATTTGAAAAATCCCTTTCAGCCACATGCAAAACAAAGAACACGACTTTTCAAATCTCAAATAATTTTGTTTAAATTATTTTTCCCTTTCTCACAACCAATGAACAAAATTGATCAAAATCAGTCGATTTCGTGCACGGCCTCTTAAGTTGGTATACAGGAACAGTATTTAATCAGTGCGCAAATTTTGACACATTAAACTTAAACGTGTTTTATTATACACCTATTTCTTATTTTGATATGTCTAGTACAAAAAAAATGAAGTTATCGTTAACGAAAGATGTTTATTTTGAAACTGATATAATGGATACTCGTCGCGCAAAGCGTCGGAGGCGCGGTCAGTGAAGCGGAACGCAGTGGTAGGTACCTATCAGCTGTGCGCTCGCCCATTGATATTATTACGAATAGATTGTATCCATATTTTGCTAAAAGTGGACCAAAAAAATTTTTTTTTTGAAATGAAATAATGGAATTACTGATACTGAATCACAAAAAAAATTATTGCGCACTGGTTAAAACTTATCCTGTATAATACAAAGACTATAAAAGTATGAAACCGGGGCTTCTAAAATCCTTAACGATTTTGTTTTATGTCAGACCATCAGAAACCAGATGATACTCTAGCAAAAATAGACCTTAAAGTACTCACCCATTCCGTTTCGCGACTGCCCATTAATATTCAATAATAAGGTTCAAATTTCTACTTCGTGTAAAATCTACGTGTAACAACAAGACCTATGAACACCGCCACACCGTCACCCATAAGCCTACGACTCAAAAATGGAGGTATTCATTGTTTTGAGCTAACTCTGTACATTTGTGTTGGGTGAGTATAACTTCTATTTCTGCTTGTTTTCTTTGCAAGGGGATCTGAAAGAGATAAAAAAACATTTATTTATTAGTTGTACATTGTACAGTCAGCTGCAGAGATATCTCACCCCCTAGCAATGAATACATTGCTAGGAGGTGAGATTTCTCTGTAGCTGACCGTACCTGAAGTTACAGACTATGAATAGGCTAAAGTTATGAGTAAACTAACTGCCGCCTGCGGCATTGCCCGCCTGGCTTTTTCTGAAATAATAGTTATTTATGCAACTGTTGTATAATAAGGGGAATTAAATCACGAATGTGGGTTTATCACATGAGTGTTTTGATACCTAATTATTACAGTTGCATACAAGACTTTATCTACACCCACGACATGAACCCTCTATAAAAGGTTCTGAAACAGTTTTTGCAATACTAATATTTAACAAAAATGGCGGGATACGACGCTATGGTATAGTATAGTGAAACGCGCGTGCGGGGCAATGTTCTTTTTTTGACATTCATAAAGATACCACGAATTGAGTAATGAGAATGGAAGGGAGGATGATGATCCCTTCCTTACTCATCAAACAGATGATGATCCTCGTAAAAGCAAATGAGTTGCATTATGAAATTCAGTACAACATTATAACTCCCGTTTGGATGCTATTATGGTTACTATGACACTGGGTGTTTTAATGTTGGCAATAAGCTAACTGTTTCAGAAACTTTTATAGAGGATTTATAGCATGGGCGTAGATAACAATATTGATTTTTTTTTAAATGCAAATTATTTGCTTAGTTATACAATAATAACATTAAAAATGACTCAAAGCACTTCTTCTTTTATACTGGTCGGGGTCAGTTTCTCTCAAGATAGACCAGCAGTAATCAGCTAACATATTTTTGTCCCAAAAACCTTGGTACCTCTCTTCAAATGACTAAATCTTGATGGAAACGTTCGCCATGCTCGTCACTTACGCTTCCTAGGTTTTCGGGAAAAAAATCCAAGTGTGAGTGCAAAAAGTGGATTTTAAGGGACATTATGCACTCCCATTTTGTGGTAATTTTGTAATAAATTGGACAACAATTTCTTTATAATTGCGCGGTAAGCAGATACTCGGGTGTTAGGAGCTAACAAATTCCATTGTTGAAGCCTTAAAGCAAGCAGTTCAGATTTAGCTTAACCCGTTACGCGGCATAGCGTAGGTTTACTTTAAGCTTTTCCTGTAAACATAATCTTTGTTTGGTAGGTCTTCGGAAAATCGAAGAATTCTTCAATATACATCCATTGACATGGCATGTTTTATACCTTCCTGGCTTCGTCATGAGTTAACCTAACCAGATAACAATTAAATGTTAAAAAAAATCAAAATATTACCCAACGTTCGGCGATATTACCCATCCTTAGGCAATATTACCAGCACTGACCTATAAGATTACGACATAGAAGAGCATGGCAGGCGCGGCGAGCCCATCTGTGTGAGCACGCGGTCCAGCCACTGGAGCGGACCGTTGAGGTGCAGCTCGATCCAACACGGTGTTGACGTTACTGTTTGACGTCTGTGGACAATAAAACATATGAAATTAATTAAATCATAGGTTTTGACGGCACGGTTGGCGCAGTGGTTAAGCGATTGACTGCTGCGCTGCGTGTCGCGGGTTCTATTCCCGCACGGAACAAATATTTGTATGACCTACAATTAGTTGTTCCGGGTCTGGCTGTTTGTGTATGTGAGTTTAAATGTTTGTAAACGCACCCACGATACAGGAGAAATTCCTAGTGTGGGGCAACGTTTAAAAAAAAAAAAAAGGTGTAGTCTATTTTCATTTTAATTTATTTTCAATTTAATTTTAAATTATTTACTTCAATTTTATTTTTCATTTTAATTTATTATCAATTCATTTTTGGTTAATAATTTCAATTTTATTTTCATTTCAAGTTTTTTATTATATATTTAATGCCTTAATTGATCGCGTCATGACTAACATAGTTTTAAGTAGTTTTTTGTACTACTAATATGGACAAAAATTTGTCTGAATTAAATGATAATTTTATACATACGAAAATATAAAATTGAAGTGTCTGTTTGTAATGTCGAAATTACCGCTTATTACTAAATGCATATAAATATAAAAAAGAACATGAAGGCTGGCGAGATTTACAAGAAACCTAAAACGGATAGTAGCGAGACTTCAGACGAAGACTTGGAAACAGCAACGTGAAACATAGCATAGCAGTGACACACAAGAGTCGAGAAAGTAGCTGGACCTAGGCCACAAGGCGGCAACGTTAGAAGATAGATATAGCTATGGATAAATATCACCTGTCTTTCCACTATTCCATTGCTTACTCTAGGATGCCTATCCGGTACGGCTCTAATAATCCTTCCATATCCTAGGGGCACGTCTTCCCTACCATTATCGCGCCCCCCGGTCTACTCTTTGATACGCAATGGTCCCCATGAAACATGAGGGGCTAGTGTGAATCTTTGGGTTCATACGAGTAATCGAGTCTGTTCAAACCACATATTCATTCATTCATTACGCGTTGTATATACATACATCCGATTATATTCTGTCGTATTTCGAGTTATGTGATTATAGTTTAGCTTAAAATAAAATACACAAGAATTTTGACAAGTATTACTACCATTTTTGGCAATATTACCCAAGTTTGGGCAATATTACCCTACTTTTCCCAGCATCACCCGATAAATGATAAATGATTTTATTTCTGTAAGTAGGTTTGTATAAACACTTTTACACGTCAAACGTATTTTAAAACTAGATGAGGTCGGTGTTTCCTATCTGCCTACTCTGAGAAGATAGGCCGCAACAAAGAGGTCACCGTCTCTTTAAGTCCAGACATAATCTTGGCCAAATCATGTGAAGACTATGTAGATTTGTGTCTGAAATGGCCTTTTGAGGAAAGAATCACTTTTAGGCAACACAACCCAACGTATGGCAATATAGCCTGTTCTTCGGCAACATAACCGGATGTTTTGCGATATTACACACCTGTATTCTGCTCCCCAGCCCTTGACGAAGCTCATGCGTATGGTGCACATGCGCGTCAGCTGGAACACTGCCTCGAAGCCCTGCGACACTGACTGAGATAGTAACGCCGCGAATTCCTGGTTGTTGAAGATTTTTAGGTTGCAGCCTGAAGAAGAAAGAAAAACAATGCTAAACCAGCATGAAGTTGCACCCATCGGCTATCCAACAATACGATTTTTTGGGCGTTATCTGGCACGGTCGTGAGCTGTTGTGGAATGTTCCCTAACATACAGAGTGCTGGTTGGAGGTTTCAAATTATTGACAATATACTATAAGGGTTCCGTTTCGCAAAAGGAAAAAACGTGTGTCTGTCTGTCCGTCTGTCATAGCCGATTTTCTCCGAATCTACTGGACTGATTAAATTGAAATTTGGAACACATATGAATTTCTGTGACCCAAACACGGAAGTGTTACGTAAATAAATGATTATGAATATGACGGTCACTTTAATGGGGCTAATAAGAAAATTAAAAAAAAAAGAAGTTTTTTCTGCCTTCGGAAAACTTTATCGCAGGAAAAGCTACCTTCGAAAACGTAAGGCCGTGATGGATGAGAGACTTATACCGTATTCCAGTGGCGGTGCTGCATCACCGCAAAATAACGGTTGTTGCACACTCAAACTACTTAACTCTCTCAAAGCTCCGGTACTCGTTTTACAACGGTCTTGTACCAGTCTTGTTTATCGCCACCCGGCGATCACAAACCCGTATCTTCATTTGTATAAACATCTATACTTAAAATTAATATAAATAGTTACCAGGCGGGATTTTGCAGACGGTGGCGGGATGCCAGCCGTAGCGCTGGTTGCAGTTGGGACTCTGCACGAATATCGACGAGTCGCTCAGGCACTCCGCGAACACCTCGCCTGCAATACATAATAGCTCAGTTTATAGATGCAAGAACTTCATAATTACGAGTGTAAAAAGACGCCTAACGAAGCCGAGTCACTTATACTCCCATCATTGTGGTCATTTTTAAGGGTTCCATACGGAACCCTATTACTAAGCCTCCGCTGTCCGTCTGTTAGCGGGCTGTGTCTCGTGTACCCTAATAGGTAGACAGTTGAAATTTTCACAGATTCTGTATTTCTATTTCCGCTAAAACAACACATAATAAAAATAAAACTCAGTTAAAAATTTAAGGGAGTGGTCCCCATACAAGTGTTTTTGTTTCGGCGTTTTTAGCTAAATATTGTACGGTGGTACAGAACCCTTCGTGTGCGAGTCCGACTCGCACTTGGCGGGTTTATTTTTTTTTTGAACTCTTGGGAACTTTCTGGTTACAGAAATGTTTAAAGTCAAAGTTCCAACTTATTTCACGAAAACAAGTTGTTTTTTGCTATGATTTAACTTTAAATACCCCCCCACAACTCATGTACCGTTGTATGCACTCAAAAGCACAATGTCTAGCATGCGTTAAATTGCACGCTGCCGTAATCGGTGATTTTTCACAGCAAAAATCAAACCCATTTCCCAGCAATATTTTTTGCTCAATGTTACTTAGTTTGATGTACATAATGCGTAGATAATCGTGAAAAGTATGTGAGCTTAGGGCCTATTTAGACCACACAAATTAGGACCCGGAAAAAGATTATTTGAATACATAATCCAGCATTGGCAAGACAAAAGTTGCAAAATTTTGTTTATGGACGATGTAGGTTACTATAATGTATTTGCATGTAGATATACTCACCACCAATATAATACAATCTAACTCCCTTGCCAATGTGTCGACGCGTTTGTTCGACTACTTCGTTCCTATTCACGTTTGAAAGAAGACCCAGGCAAAACCTGTGAAATAAACAAATAAATATATCTAAGGAATTCTGGTATATTTATTGTGAGACAAATAATCAGAAATAATTTCGGGACGTATGATACTTTCGATAGAGTCAAGGACAGGATTGTACAGTGTTCTCTTGAAATCATTGGTACTTTCCATTGGGTGTCCCTTTTAATCGTAACAGAATATTACCCACTACTTGGCAATATTATCCGCTGCTTGGCAATATTATCCGATGCTTGGCAATATTACCAGATGCTTGGCAATATTATCCGCTGCTTGGCAATATTACCTGATGCTTGGCTATATTATATACTGCTTGGGAATACTATCCGCTGCTCAGCAATATTATCCGCTACCTGACAATATTATTAGCTGCATAGCAATATTATCCGCTGCTTGGCAATATTACCCGATACTTGGCAACATTATCCGCTATTTGGCAATATTATCCGCTGCTTGGCTATATTTTATGCTGCTTGGGAATACTATCCGCTGCTCAGCAATATTATCAGCTACCGGGCAATATTATCCGCTGCTTAGCAATATTATCCGCTACTTGGCAATATTACCGATGCTTGGCAATTTTATCCGCTAATTGGCTTTTACCCGATGTTTGGCAATATTACCGGATAATGTAACTTACTGGTTGGCAGTATTAACAGATTTTTTTAAATATTACCAGCTTCTTGACCTGTTATTATAGTTACTAACCTCTCACTGTTGCTGGGGTCAGTGAAACCATCCACCGTGATGGAGGGCTGTGATGCATGGAAGGTCTCTCCCACGCGCGTGTTCAGCTCGTAGTAGCTGATGCTGCACCAGAAGGCTGGCTCATGGTACAACACGGGGGCGGCTTCGGTAGTCAGCCCTGGGGGTGATGGGGTTAGGCGGGTTAGGTCTGCAACAAAGGTTAACTGTCAGTGAACTAGCTACAGTTTTTAAACGCTACGGGAAATGATTTTCAGATGATTTATAGAATTTGGAACAGAATTTGGAATATGGAACCTCCCGAAACAACCGTGTCCAGGAGGTGAAGACGCCGTGGGGCCTCTCTAGCCACTCCTCAAAGAGGGGACTTATTGCCGCAATTGTGGCGTGCCCATTACTGAGTTGCAACAATCGCACTCTCTGTCGCCATGAGATCCCACCGGAGCTCTTTCCGCTGTGCCGTGATTTCTCTCGGCAGCGGAGTTACGTCCTACCTCCTACCGACTTTTGCCTCCAAATCCCATGGCGGCAATCCGGCATCACCGTTACCCCTAAGAATATCAAAATATATGCCTAGCCTTTTGCAATGCTAAAAAACTATGTAAGGGTCGGCTTGCAGTATTTCTAGTACAACTCAGTACTAGCATTTTACCTAAAATATAGAAGGTTCCAAACATAAAGTAACAAAATTGTCAACAAACTCACTCATGTTGTCGTTGTGGTCCATAGGGTCGCCGTCCTCGCTGATGTAGCCTGGCGGCGGCGTCTCCACTGTCGATGAGCTCCTGAGAACAAAGTTTATGAGATTAGAACTCATGCCAAGTTGAGAAAACAAGGTTTTAGAAGTGCTTTTGACATGGTGTAGGAGAAATTACCAGAAAAAAATAAAGAACAAATATTTAATCCATACTAATATTATAAATGTTAAAGTAACTCTGTTTGTCTGTCCGTCTGTCTGTCTGTCTGTCTGTATGTATGTTACGTTTTCACGCCTAAACTGCTGAACCGATCGGCATGAAATTTGGCAGAGATAATAGAGCCTTGGATATGGAGAAGGACATAGGCTACTTTTTTAAGCGATATCCGACATCCACGGCGGCGGAGCCGCGGGCAGAAGCTAGTAATATTATAAATGTGAAAGTAACTCTACGTTTTCACGCTAGAACCACTGAACCGATCGTCATGAAATTGAATAGCCTGGGATATGGGGAAGGCCATAGGCTACTTTTTTACGCGATAAAAGACAACCACGCGGGCTTTTAAGCTAAGCTAAAAAGCATAAATTATTTGACTTAGACTGATATAGCTGATGGTTGGTACTTACACATGCACAGTCGTGTTGCCTGGCACCTGCTGGGCCAGCGTGGCCTCCAGATACATGGCACTGTGTGCGCCCACGCCCACTCCGACCACACCTCCAGTCTGCATTACACTAGAACAAGACAAAATTAATAATAAGGTAGATAAACAAGACTATCAGGTAGATCAAGTTTAGATAGACTAATTGTTTTTGTCTTTATACCATTTATTTAAGTTCAGTGCATCTTTTTCTTTCTATTTCATTAAGAAAAGGACAGAAGATAAATTTTAGTTAAGTCCTGTCAAATTAATCAGCGCTTGACGTAAATTGACGTAATTTTAGTAGGAAAGTTTTTAATCACTCTAAACTTGTATGGAGTAGTGACAGGCGCTGATTTATTTGACAGGACTAAACTAAAATTTAACTTCTGTCCTTTTCGTAATGAAATAGAAAGAAAAAGATGCACTGAACTTAAATTTAGTTTAGTTTGTGAACAAGGGAATCGGCACCAGTGATAACTGATGAGTATGAGTGAATATTTTGATCTGTTACAAAAACAATTTAATAAAAACTGACCAATTTTGATAATCTGTTAACTGACAAAAATCCAAATAAACTGAATATTAAATGCCGTCATCATTTATCACGATATTTTGCATGTGTAACATCTTTTCTCTCGCATTCCTGCAATCTGTGGGAGTGATTTCGTGAAAAGGGACGGAAGTGTGTAACAGCAAGCCGGGGAAGCGCGCGCTATTTGATTTTACCAATGAGCTTGCGCGGTCGTAGAGTTGGCCGTCCCATGGTTTATTAGACTTTTTTTTTTTAATGCTTGTTATACTAAAATTTTGTTTTACCACCTATACATTAAAATCCAAGATGGCGGCTGCGAAAATTTTAAAATTTTTCATCGTGGGTGTTGTTTTCATGGTTTTCGAGGGTGCTAGAGTCGATAGTGAGGTCAAAATTAAACTCCGAAATAGCAGCTGCGAACATCCATACTAATATTATAAATGTGAAAGTAACTCTGTCTGTCTGTCTGTCTGTATGTTACGTTTTCACGCCTAAACCGCTGAACCGATCGTTATGTAATTTGGCAGAGATATAGCCTGGGATATGAAGAAGGACATAGGCTACTTTTTCACGCGATAACCGACATCCACGCGAGCGGAGCCGCGGGCCAAAGCTAATTTTGTGTATAATACACTAGCTTTTTCCCGCGGCTCCGCCCGCGTGGATGTCGGTTATCGCGTAAAAAAGTAGCCTCCATATCCCAGGCTATATCTCCGCCAAATTTTATGACGATCGGTTCAGCGGTTTAAGCGTAAAAACGGAACATACAGACCGACAGACAGACACAGGGTTACTTTCACATTTATAATATTAGTATGGATTAATATTTAAATTTGATATCACAGAAATATCGATATTTTAGCATTTCCGGAGAAAAGCTGAGGCGGGTCACTAGTTTACGAGATAAAAATAGCTAAACGCAATATACATGACCGCTTCAACTCACGCGTCCGAATGGTCGTGATGCGTCTGATGCTGCTGGTGCGTTTGATGCTGCTGGTGCTGTTGGTGCGTCTGGTGCGGCGCGTGGTAGTCCGCGTAGGGCGGCGGCGCGCGCACCTCCGTGTCGCCGCACCGAGGGACTAGGATTGGTGGGAGCGCTGAAATAAGAACGTATTTTGTAAGGAAATAATAAGCGTCGGGTTACTATTTCGACACCCACTAAGTATACGTATGTATGTATCTGCCAGATACACGAAACTGTTTTTATTGCATTTTTGGCATCTATATACCATATGTGGTAAATATGGTATATACAAATATAATACAAGTTTTTTTTTTTTTTTTTTTTCAATTAACCCAACATACTTTTTTTTCAGCGTATATAGGGGCTTAGCTACGGCGAAGAAATTGATATATTCAATTCGTTCTCCTATAAAATTTACATTTTTCAGTTACTTAGTTGTACGTAGGAGGTGTCGATTTATCATTATTTGGCAAAGACACTACTAGCCGCACTACCTCAAGGGCCTCAAGCCTGCCATTACAATAGTGTCAAAATGGTCTATCATTGATTTCATAATTGTGGATTTTGACAAGTTTGGTAATCTACTAATATAATGGCGTCATTATGACTTTCCAATGGTCAGCCACTGACACTCCATTGAAAGAATTGGTAATCTCGTACATAATGACAAATGAAACTTCCTACTACTTCAGATTGCTTATAACACTAATAAATAATATGTAAAAATATATATAAATGAAATCTGGCATGAATAAATCTTCAAAATGCCATTGTAATACAATTCTATTACGAGACCATTGACCGAACAATGATCAACCATTATGAATTTAGCAGATTACGAACTTTTACCAAAATGACAATGGAATCGTGTTGGAGTCACGAATTTATAAAAATAGCAGACTTGGGCCCCAGTAGTGTCGTTTAAAATTAACGACACTACCAAGCCTGTTTTGGATTCAATTGTACAGTCAACATTTGTGTTTGCTGTTACTTTTATTTCAAGATTTACTTAATAGTAAATAAAGAGTTATATTTCTGAAGTTTGCTGTGTTGACTGTACAATTTAATCCAAAACAGGCTTGGTAGTGTCGTTAATTGTAAACGACACAACTGGTAGTGCGGCTGGTATATACTATGACAAAAGTGCGCAGCAGCATATGCTGTCAGAAAAATCCGTCAATTTACTGATGTAGATACCGCGAGGCTAGTCTGTTTCAGTTACTTCCATAGTACGGTACTTTATGGGGACGGGCTGCAGACATCGAGTCTATTTTTATTCTGCAGAAAAGAGCCATCAGAGCCATATATAATCTCCGCAGACGCGATTCTCTAAGGGAACTGTTTAAGGATATTAACATCATGACGGTACCTTGTCAATATATCTACGAAAACATCATGTACGTAAGGAAAAATTTTACATCTATTTAGAAAAAAGAGGTAAAAGACATAATTATAGTACTAGAAATAGGGACCTATTAGCTCAACCAGGTTTCAGACTGGCTGAAGTAGACGGATCTTTCATGGGGTACTGTTTAAAATGTTACAATAAAATTCCTCCCCACATACTTCAACTGAATGAGACTAAATTTAAATCTTGTATAAAACGCACACTATTCAGGCAGGCATATTATAAGTTGGGGGATTACATCGCTGATAAAAATGCTTGACTGAATGCTGGTCCTGCTCCACAACCTCAGCTAGTTGATTAACATTTGACAATCATGTTGGAGCTGCTGAAGAGTGTAAGACTATCTTCGCATTGTATAAACTCAATCTCCTTTGTATTATATAAATGCATAGCACAGGTGTGAGTCCTATGCTCCGGCGGGATCTCATGGCGACATGGAGGGTGCGTTTGTTGCAACCCAGCGCTGGGCACGCCACAATTGTGGCGATAAGTCCCCTCTTTGAGGAGTGGCTAGAGAGGCGCCACGGCGTCCTCACCTTTCGCCTGACACAGGTCCTCACTGGACACGGGTGTTTCGGGAGGTTCCTGTTTCGGATTAGGCGGGAGGAAACGCCCGGGTGTTACCACTGTGTGGATCGCCCGGAGGACACGGTGGAGCATACGGTGGGGGTCTGCCCGGCTTGGGCAGAGCACCGCCGTGTCCTCACGGAGGCGATTGGCGGCGGCGATCTCTCGCGTCCGGCCCTGGTCCAGGCCATGGTCCGGAGCGAGAGTGCATGGGAAGCAGTCACCTCCTTCTGCGAAGTAGTAATGCTCGCGAAGGAGGAGGCGGAACGCGTGAGGGAGCGGCAGTCTATGCGCCCTCACGCCCCTAGTCGCCGCAGGAGACGCCCTGGGCGGCGGGAATCGGTAGCCGATTCCCGGCCACCGTAGGCGCGGGCTTGCGGACGGCGAGCTATGGGCAGTTCGCCGTCCGGTAAGGACCAGGCCCGGGTCGATGGCGCGTTGTGTTCCACGCGCGCCTCAAAGAGATGTCAGCACGCACTGACGGGGTCTGCCAGGACCGGTGCCTGCCAGGGTTGCGGGTTTGTCCGAAAGGGATACCGTGGCCCTGGCACACAGGCAACTGAAGGAACACGGGTGGGTTTTAGTCAGTAAAAGTCTGACACGCCCTCCCGCTCCGCCCAGAGCGGGAGAAGTTATTTGATAATTTCCCACCCAAAAAAAAAAAAAAAAAAAAAAGGTGTGAGTCCTATGTACTATAGAGCTACCATTGACCGGGTAATATGTCTTTCATTGATTTGAATGTGCCCTGGCGGTTGAGAGTATGTCATGCTCACTTAAATGTCTCGCTGATGGTGGCGTGTGTGTTGGATCATTTAGCTCCCTTCAAAATGGTTGAGCTGAATGGTGCTAATCCATGCGTCATGTTCGTGAACGGGCGCCGTCAGTTGGGACTGGTCATCTCTTAGCTGCCACGGGTTATTTTATTTTGTTTCTATTTGTTGTACCTATGCTTGACGCTTTTAACGTGTAAGTTTTTATTATTTTTATTTTTACATCGTTCTCACTTTTAGTTATAAATTCAACATTATAGATGTAACGAATACTTTTGTAACAATTTAATTTAAAAGAGTGTGTCCATGGAGTTTCTTGCCCGTTCTTCTCCATTGACAGTCGAAAAATATTTGGCAGGTTTTGAATCTGCACCCCTGTTTCCTTAAAATTGGATTTAAAATGCCGTTCTCTTAAAATTATTCTACTAAAATACCTAAAAACAATTAAATAACAGAACTAGACTTACCAGGCGAGTCGATTTTATTGTAATGATAAGGGTTGATGCACACCTCGTCCTTTTTCAACTGGTATGCGTATTCACAGTGGTCTACTGGTTTTAGTTCATGTTGGCTCTGTAAAAACAAGTCTTGTTATAAGAAGAAGAGATTATTTGTTGGCTCATTGGGTACTGGTTTTGCACATCCACAATGGGCGCCGGCCACTTGCACCCTTTGGCATTAAAATAAAATATTGGTACAAAAACGTAATAATATGTAGATTTTTATTCCTAATTACTTTGACTTTTGACTGTTTAATTTTATTTTATTATACATTTCTATGACGAGTTGATGACACTATTGTCGTATAATTATTATAATTTAATTAATTAAGTTTTAATTTGATATGTTAATTGCTTTGAATAATGGACAAATTTAAACTATTTGATGTTTATATACTAATAATAAAATTAACCTACTTGTTTATATTTGTACGTTACGCAAAACGTGACTGTGCTATAATTTTATGTAACATCCTGCATGCCATGTGTGTGTATACTTATGTTTTGGACAAATAAATGATCTTATCTTAAAAACGTTCAGAAATAAAATGATATAAAAATGAAATAGAAATGATATGATATATAGTTATGTAGATTAAGATATTTTTTAACTAGGTATAAGGTGTAGATTTAGGATTTAGTTAGTAAGGCCACTCTGTCACATTGGATCATAGATCTGTAATGATAGTGTAGGTAAGATGATTATAAATAAATAAATAATTAGATATCCAAAAACGCTTAATTTACCAATCTATACAAGGTGGATTTTTGAGACGGGGCAGTACGAGTAGGTACCGTAAATGTTGCAGTTACAGAAAAACGATCTTAGAAGACTGTCCTTATTTTTTTAAGAAGTTTTGATTCCCATTAACAAATTTTGAAATAAAATTACAGTCATCAAGAAAATTGGCCATTTTCGCATAAACTGTTTTTGATGGCAATCAATCCAGGGTGGCGATATTGTCATCTGCATCCTTTAAGGGGGTGATTTTGCTCGTCATACTAAACAACTTTCGTTATAAAACGCAAAGAAGTAACATGTAAAAAAAAAAAAAAAATTATGTATGAAGTCCTTTTTTTACTATTTATTTATATTCCTATTCCTGGATGAATGGTCAACAGAAAATCTTATCTACCCTAGGCAGGGTGCAACATTTTCGGGCTCTCCTAATTCTTAAAGTTATTTGTATAAATCAGTTTGTATATATGACAGTCAGTCCGCTTTCTGAATGAATAAACAAAAGAAAACCTATCCCATTTGAGGCGAGGTGCAAAATTTTTCGAGCTCCCTACGCTCGCTCTTCCATCCTACATTCTCTTTTATGTTAAGCTTTTCTGCATTAAGTAGAAAAAGTTACTCCTTGTATGAATGGACAAACGAAACCCTAACATATCCGAAGTGAAGTATTTTTTTTTATCAAGTTCGCATCGTGGAGCTGAAGATGAGCTTAGAGGGGTGCCCCTCTGAAAATAAACCTGCCGGTGCCCATGACATCCACTAAAAGGTTTACTAATGGTACAAAGGCTGGTACGGATTACTATAGTTGTGCTGGGTCTTGATGTTTGTGCATGTTAATTGTGACTATCAATGCACCAAATGCACACACAGTACTGATTTTCGTTCATTCTAATTGAATGACTTTTTCAAGAAATCATGACTTTTAGGGTTATACTAACTTAACGGAGTTGTATTACTGATTGTAATGATTATAATTCTGTAAATACATATTGTTACGGTCGCGAATCATATTTAGATCAACATACAACCTGATACTGACGAGCAAATTACAAAAAAACGTAAGAAAATTTGAATTTCAGGGGCTACCCTGACGTTCCCCCTTGAGTTTTATGTGAGGTTCTGTAATACGGGCCTTACAGCACACTTAAGTTTAAATAATATTATATTATTAATTTATAATAAAGTTTAAATTTTTTATTGTACTCTTTTTATCTACAATCGGCCGTTTAGCCATAATTAGATGTGATCTGGGGTGGGTTTTTTTTTTAATTGCCATTCCAGTGAATAGAACCATCTACATGTGGGAACACTTCAGTTCCTTTGGTCGAGTATATGCCATCTCTTAAGGCGTTTTAAGTGGTCTTTGTCTTGAAATAGATCTTTAGCTAATGTATTGCTGTAGTTGCTCAGTCTTTCCTTGTACTTTTTGCTATAATGGTTTACTTCTTCTCTTATGATCGGCATGGCCATTCTTGTATTTCCGAATTTCTTACAAACCAGTGTGCGCTGGAGATCGTTCTTAGTGCAACGTTTTGGAATCTCTGAAGTATCTCTAGTTAGGAGTTGCTAGCAGATCCCCAGAGTTCTAAGTTATTTATTAGGCAACTATTTAGGAAAATAGGCATAATTTCGTTTTCCATCTCATGTTTTCTTACAATTTACCTGTCTCTATGTAAAACAAGTACACACACAGTAGAGCTTATGTTGTTTTTAGAAACAGTATGGAAGTACTTATAGTGCAACTGTACCTGTAGCTGCGGCCAGCGCCACAGCCTGCAGTAGACAACATGCGGCAATCCCTTGCGGTATTGACCATTTATCACGTTCTCGTTAGGTTTCACTCTGTAAGACAATAAAAAAAAAACACTCAACATATAATCAACCCTGTGCCCATGAAGGGATAGGCAGAGGCTTATAATCCAACCATATGGCACCAGTTACAAGCACAATGTAATAGCATGCAAGCCTGGAATAGACATCCTAGTAAAAAGCATGCTCTCTGTGTATGTAAAATGATTATACTTTTTTCGTAGACACATGCTTATTGTGTGCTAATTGGTAGCAAATTCGCCTGCTTTTATGCTATTACATAGCGTTTATATACCAGGCTTATTGCCAAAAGGCTGATATCCAGGCTCCAGTCTAGTACTATGTCTACGTATGTTTAGAAAACCCACTATCATTTTCCTCGACAGCAACAGATGCTCAGCAGTCACTCTTATTTTATTTATTTATTCATAAAGGTAAACTAACAGCTTCTGTATATAAGATAGCTTAAGTTCTATTGGTAACAATTGCCTCAGACTTACAGTCACCAATTTCAGATTCAGATTTCAGACATCATAATAATAAAACTAAGACGAATTAAGAAATTAAGACAAAATAATTCTTCAACTTAAGATTAATAACATATAGAGGCATGAGGAACAGGATGTAATGTTCCCTCATCCTCCATAGAAAAGGGAGGATCCTTCAAACAGACAGGTCTTGTATGTTGTGGACGGCCCCTTTCACGTCCGCGCACACCCGTGTGTATATTATATTGGTATCAAAATGGTATTATCCACTCTATGTTACTTCCTTCCTCGAAGTTTAGGTAAATAAACTCTACCTATAGACTGGGCTTGTTAACGTTACCAAATAACAAAATAATAACCGTTACGTAACGTTAAATTTCAATTTTATACCTTACTAACGTTACAAAAATTTTATGTTACTTGATAACATTACCAGTAATATAACTTTAATTAACATAACAAAAATACGATAACTAACGTTAATTTAGCTACGTTGCCGTTCTGTTGGTAAGAATCAGCCAGATTCAGGCAACGTTTTGATCGGCACGGCATCAGCGAGGGCGGGCTTCCGCCGCGCCTCGCGCCTCAGGCCCCACTACTTACATCTCACCCATTTTAAATAACGATAAAATAAAATGTAGCATAAATAATGTTAAATCGATTACCGTTATTCTAATATAATATTAACTCTGTCAATAAAAGGTAACGTTATGAAAATTTACTGGTATTTAAAGCCCTGCCTATAGATGCCGATCTCTCATCATCATGCTATTATTCACTCCTTTCTCTTTCATGGCATTCCTCACACAATCCATCCATATTTTGGCCTTCCTCTCCTTCTCCATCCATCAAAATTTTCATCATAATATATGCGCACATGTACATGCACATATAAAATCACATGCGCTTCCTCCCTCTGTGCAGTCATTATAGAATAAAAACAAATATAATAATTTGAATTAATTTAAAAAGCATTATTTTTTCATTTGTATCAATTTGGCGGCAAAAGATTTCCAGATGATTGTCATCAGGCATTAGTTATTCTAATAATAATAACTTTTGTCTAGATTCTGTGTTGTTGAAATCCTATAGGTTTCTTATTAGCACTAATAAGTATTTAATCAATCCTTATGTTGTATATCGCCGCAAAATATCTGCACATTCACAAAATAACCACACGGAACGCGTATTTATATCCAGAAATCGTAATTTATCATTTATTGTATGTGTTAAAACTCATTTAATAAACACAGAGGAAGCATTCACGACGTATTTACCTTCAAGGACGAAAGGATATACGGATGTCCTTCAAAACGGGCACTGAACACAGAAATAACAAAAAACACAGGTTTTCTTTAGAAACGATAACAATTTTAGCAATTAAAAAATTGCAAGGTTCAAAATAATGTCCGCCATATTGACATGAGGATTCGATTTGTTTTGACGGTGTCTTGACCTTTCCGATTTTGCGTCCTGTATGCTATTAGGCAACCAAAATGCGACGGTCGTTCCCATCTACCGGGTCAATGACAGTGAGCAACTATCGAACTTAGTCGGCTAATAGGACCCACAGAAATAACCCGACCACGAAAAAAACTATTCGTTCGTAAATTGAATTAATTTTGTGTTAATAAAAAAAACTGCAGTAATGACTTATTAGATTCTTATTTGATAGGATAATAAAAATTGAGTTATGTACCACAAATTTGGCAACAATTTCTTTACGAGATTTACGAACGTCTCTTTGATTAGCTCAACAATTTTTGCATTAAATGTGGTTGGCGAAAACCACTTCTATTCCAACTCAACAAGGTCCAAAAACTTTGCAAGGGTAAATTAGCCACCGGAAACGTCATATTCCCAAATGATTGTTATCACGAAAAAATAAATCAATAATGAACTGACCTGGGAATTGTTACGCATTTAGTATGACTGTTCTGGCTTGATATTGCCTTTTCCAATTCTTCGAGCGCTCCGCTTTTCTTTAATTTCTTAACTAAACTCTTCACTGCCTTCTCGGACCATTTATCTTCAGCTGCAGACGAACCCTCAGGGCCCTTTTTCCACCCTAACAGCCGTTTCACCACTGGTGGTGTTAGGGGAAACATGCCGCGTCACTTCACTCACTAATTCATCAATATAAACAAATTAACATTTGAATAGCAAATTATCTGTTCGCGCACAATTATTATGTTCCTTATTTAGGTAAACTATCGGCCATATTGCGAATGAATGACAGTTTACTTGTCAATCAACAGATCAAGATAATTTTGTCTCTTTCACACCCCAGTCGTTTTGAAATAATAAACGTTGTTGGTCTTAACCATTTATAATCAAAATCACTGATTCATATACTTTTTATCATATCATTTATAATGAATTTCACTAGATAAAGTTAAATTTAACCATTAAAAACAAGATAAATAAATTTCTGTATCTGTCCTTTTCTTGCAAATTGCTTTTCTTGCAAAGTGCAAAACAAAGGCATTTCCATAAACAAAAAATATTCAGCCTTATCGAATAGTTAACTGCATTCAACCTTTAATAAATATCATTGAATAAAAACAATACGTGTCAGACTGTAGATGTAAGAGTTAGGGCAAGAAACATACTACATCCAAAATAAAGGCGTCGGCTCTTTCCAAAATGCCAGCTATCTATCATAAACTTAAATAAACACAATATTTCTCATCGTTTTCGTTGTAATACAATAAAAAAAACAAAGAAAGAAATGCACAAGGAAGGGTTCTACATAATTTTACATAGCTATTGTAGATTAGATGTACATTTGCATACATTGCGGTTTGATTTCTTTTTTGTGATATACAGCAGTGTAATACAAAATTTGAGATTGTTAAAAAAATTACCTTTGGTCTATGGTGTATATGGAATGTTTTTGTTTTGAAATTTGACACAAATGGCGATACAAATATTGTTTCATTTGTTTTTTTTTCTAAAGAAGTGCCAGTTGTTCTAATAAAGTGGAAATATTTGTGTTGAAAAAGAAGATTTGGTAAGGTATTTCTCGTTTACTGTGTATTTCTATAATTTTATCACATAATTGTGGTCCAAATGGTCAAAAATGGGTGCCGGTTTTAAATTGTCACTGGCCGTTTAATTTAATTTTATTTGGTGGCCAGTGTCAGTTTTCATAATCCCGCTTTGGTATTCTCATGGCTAGGCTGGAAATAATTATTTAGAGTAAATATAAATAAATAAACTACTTTACGAAAACTTTTATTTTCGAATTTCCCACTCTCTTTTCCTGTCTGAAACTTTCGATTTGTTTTGTAGCGAATTTTTTAGCATAAATTATTTTATGGCAAACATTTTATTTGCATTTTATTGGAATACTTTACACTGTAGAAGATTTAAAAAATTCTAAGTATGTAATTTTGCCGATCCTTTATTATTTGCAGGCTTTCAAAGTATACAAGTTACCATACATACCATATCAATATATAGGGCACCAGTTTTTTTAAAACCTATTAAGCTAGCAGGGTAAACATCTCAGAGGTATGGACAGTCTCCTATGACCGTTTTCATGTAGCGACAATCTACTACCTACTTATCTTTACTGCCCTATCAAAAATCCATCCTGTATAATAGTATATACAGAATGACATTATTGAAGTAGCTGGTCCGAGTTGGATGGAGTCGGCCCAAAACAGGGAAAATTGGCACGGGATGGAGGAGGGTTTTACCCAAAAGGGATCCATATCGAAATAAAATATATAAGTATATATGAATTTGTAAAAACAGAATACTGAAGAAAAATGTGGAATAAATGAGCTTTATTATTATTATTATTACTATAGTATATATTTAATTCAGTTTATTTTACTACATCTTGTGCCAACGCTACCCTCTGAACATGTCTAGGTCCGAGTGAAGTAAAGGATTTGTAAGTTGGTTTTCCAACTTGGCCGCACTGTTCGCTTCGCTCGCTTAGCTCGCGCGCGGTTAGTCGCGATTCAAACTTTACCTAACTGTTATAGTCATATACGACGTACTTTTGGCGCTGTACAATGCGAAACGAAATTTAGATATCCTTATTAAAGATGTACTTACAATACTTAGCACTATCTATAACTTCTCGGTAAAACCAAGCAATTTTCGGCAATTCCAAGATTGTATAGAATATGTAGAAAATAGCGTTACTTATTCGGGTAGACTGGAAGCCAATCTCAACATAGGAAAAGGCTATGCAGATGTTGAGTGGTGGCCCAGTAACGGCCCCAACTTACATATCGAAAGTTGTAGGTTCAATCCCAGGCAGGCATATTACTTTCTGTGGTTTAATTCATCACCAGTGCTCTCAAAATGGTGAAGGAATCTTAAGAAAACTGGCATAGGTAAGGGTATCATTTAAGCTATCACCAATTTAATTCGTTTTGTGTTTCTTAAATAATAGGGTTTGTCCTCAAAATAGTAGATCTGTCACCAAAATGTAGTCACCAAACAATGCAAAATCAGTTCCACAATAAATCACCTAAAATCCTGAGATATAAGGTCTAGTACCAAATAAATGTTTTTGTATGTATTATAACAGGTGTGTCCTAATAAGTATTTAAGCAAACTAATTTAAAGAGATCACCAATAAATCATATTATGTTACTAGAAAATTGCATTAAGTTCAAATAAAAAATTAGGGTTGTCATCATCGTTTCAACCAAAAGATTCTGCTACTTAACTAGACTCCCAAGGTTTTAAATTTCCACTGGTAGTATAAATTATATTTAAATAAAATTTTTAGCAGAGTAGTAAATAAAACAATTAAAGTCAAAATAATCAATATTTATTGTTTAAAATAATTACCACTGAACAATCAGCGCTGGTTTAAAATAGCTGGCTTATGGCTAGCAGAATAATAGATAAAACACTTAATTAAAGTTAAAATAATCAATATTTAGCATGTGCCCAACACATTCGAATTGTGACATCTTCACCAAATACCTCTATAAATGCATTTTGTATTGCTGCGCCAATTTGTCTCCGCCCCTTTGATCATTTTTTCATTAAAATTATAAATTGATGTATTAAATTGGTAACGAATACTATTAATTTAATATCTGAACGAAATAAAATGTTACTACTGTATTGGTGACAAAATATCAAATAAAAAGGAGTCGCAGTCAGGGATCGATAATCGATTTATTTGGTGACAGATCTACCATTCTGAGCACAGAGCTATTATTTAAGTAACAAAACTGTTATTATAAGAACGAAGTTTATATTCATGTAATGCAATATAATTTTATTGGTTATCGATCTCTTATTTTACACATATATTAACATTAATTTGATAATTCATACCTGGGAACAATTTTTGTTTATCTGAGAACGAAAATATTTCGTGGCGATAGATGTATTTATTAGGTGATACAACTTGATGACAAATATAAATTTTGGTGATAGAAAATATAGTTCGCCATAGGTAATACGGGCTGGTGTCCGCAACTCCACGACAATGCGCGTTTTTTTTGCGTACGGATTGGAATTCGATTATTCGATCCATCCCAGCTCCTTAAAGAAGGCCAGCAACGCCTTGGTGTTACTGACAATCTCATGTAGAGTACCTGCGGGTTACCGAAGTACTTGGCCCTGTATGTGGTGACCACCGGGCAGTTTAGCAGCACATGAGCTACTGTATCGTCGTCCTCCATGCAGGCCCTGCATAGCAGACTGTCTGTGACTCCTATGACAAAGAGGTGTTTATTAAATGCCCCATGGCCAGTTATAGCTGCTGTAATTGGACTCAGCTGTTGTTTCGTTAGTCGGAGAAACTGTTTCGTGAGGCGGCCATCAATTGTGGGAAGAGCTTCCTTAGCCTGCCTGCACTCACCTTGGTCCGACCATAGTTTGTGATGTTGGTCCCTGGTGCGTTTCCTTACCAGAGTGCGTAAGTACCCGAAGGGGAGTGGGGGAGTGGTAGGAAGGGTTCAGGACCCACTGGTGCAATGCTCGACGCCCTTCTGGCAAGTCCTTTGATCCATTGAATGGTTATGTTGTTGAAGCTACCTATCTGGTTGAGGCGCTGGTGGCACACGTATATTAGCCCAGAGTCAACTGTGTGACTACTAAGCGCTTGTAGGACAGACATGCTGTCTGAGAGTATGCGGATCGAGTGGTCCTTAACTTCCCTGGCCACGATGGCTGAGGCGGCTAGAGTAATACCCAAGCACTCGGCCTGGAACACCGTGTTATGGACCCCCAATGGTGTGGCTATGTGTATTTTGAAGTCCTCCGAGAAGATTCCAGCACCTGTACCACTACCTGTTTTGGATCCATCTGTGAAGATGCGCAGCTCTGCGGGGCGTAACCCCTCGCATCGAAAACTGGCATGTCATAGAACCAAAAATTCGAAGACATTTGACGTCCAGCAACCTGCACTGGTCCCACGTGGTGGATTAGGGTTCAGTCCCTCTCACTTCTTCAATCGGTTCCTCATTACTGAGGATCGTGGTCACTGGATCCTTTTAAGCGGACAATCTGCCTCCATCAACTCCGGTCCAACATTGCGATCACCACCTGCTGGAATTTGCTTGAGGACGTAGCTTCTTTTACTTGGTCGGACCATCGTGTTGGCGACCGGCCTCGTGCTCTCTTTCCCTCGGTATTGCCAACAATGACCAGCTTTTCAAGATTGCTATCTCCCTTTCGCAGTATGTGGCCGAAATAAGTCAAAATTCCCGAAAGCAAACTGTAGACAATCGGGTCTCTATGTTGAGTTGGGAAAGGACAGACACATTTGTGCGTTTGGCTGTCCATGGTATTCGGAGCAGCCCCTTTTACAGAGAGGAGGATGTCCCAGCACTGGGAATGTTGTATGCTGATAATGCTATCCCTCATTTAAGTTGCCCATGTAAGCACACACACTGACTAAGTGCAGGGCAGCGCGGTTACATCGACGGCCACCACGTAAAGTATCGAAACTGCAAAACCTCTACTTTACAGCAGAACGATTCTAAGTTTAGATTTTTGTCAAACATGAATTTCCAAAATTTTATACTACCGATGTATCCAAAATGGAAAATGTTACCGTTTTATACTGTCTACTATAGTTTTTGATAATTATTATACTTGATCTAATATTACACATTCGATACTTTACTTGGTTACTGTTGGTTACTTTTTTTTATCGAATATGCCAATTTCGATAGTTTTTTTATGACAAAATATTCTAGTCTAATATCGAATGTGCCCGTTTCGATACTTTGCCGCTGCAACAATTTCTAGTAAGCTATTATTTATTACTAGAATGTGGTACTTTCGATTGTTTTCTTTGATACATTGCTCAAGTCAAGGTAACATAAGTTGAACTAAAAGGTAAATAAAAACTAACCTAAACCTAACCTCACAATCCACACGAGCGTTCGCTCATAATTTCGGGTAACACTGACAAAACAGGTAGTTTCGTGTCGCGCCAGCGCACTGCTGACCACGTTTAATATCGAAAGTGGCCAGTTCGATGTTTTATTGTGTTCATTTTATGAAATTTCGATTTTGTTCGATTGAAAAACAGTTGAGGATATAAAAATTGTTACATAATGTTTATATAGAATCATACATCTTTATCTCTACTTGCTATTATAGCAATAAAACGAAAATGGCTTTTTTGTAATTTCGATAGTATACGTGGGGGCCGTCGACATATGAATTTATTATTTTTAGTAAAGACATGACGGAGCCGCAACCACCATTGATCCTCTGCATGGAGAATGCGTCGGGTGAGGATGTGGCTCTCACAGTAGAACCCAATGATAATTTCCAGATGTTTTTAGATAAAGCCAGGTCAGTTGTTTTAGTTTTTAACTGACTTCAAAAAAAGGATTCGGTTGGATTTCAGTTGTTTAGTTTTTTTTTCATAGGTATATAAAGAACGCGCCAAAACATTTACCATCGGCTTTTCGCATCTAGATAACCGTAGCATTAAGTAAATATAGTAGGTATAATAAGTATATAACGGTCAGCGCACACTGAGCAATAAAATGCTCGAGCAGTTTCATTGATTTTGGCAATCTATACAAATAAATAAAACTGAAGTATCTGTTTGTAATGCCAAAAAAACAGTTTTTTTTACTAAATGCATATGAAAGTATATAATGGTGCTTTAAAAAAAAAAAACAATTTTTATAATTTTGTTTGTCTGTCTGTGTGTTGTATCTCCGAAACGGCTGGACTGATTTTGACGGGACTTTTACTGGCAGTTAGTTGATGTTATATGGAGTATCTTGTTACACTACTTTTATTTTAGAAAAGCCACGCGTGCGATGCCGCGGGGAGCAGCAAGTTATGAATAAGGGCTCGTACAGACCGCCGTATCCCAGTAGTTCCATTCTCTAGTTCCATAATGGGACTACTGGCATTTTTTTCTCCCAGTATGGCATACAGGGTCTGGCGTAAATAGTGGTCCGCCGTTAAGAGGTCGATACACCGTATATTCAGGTATCACATACCACAATGTGAACTATTTATCTTAGTTCTCCGATTTTTTTTTTCTTGTAACATTTTCAGCTTGCTTTACTAATTTGGCTGTAATTTCTATATATTATATTCTTATACCATGCTATACCGACATTAAAGTATTAACAAAAAAAAAAAAAAAAAAACATTTCTAGAAATGACAGTTAGTAAATGAGTTGTTTAAATAGTGGTATGTGATAGCTGAATATATGGTGTATCGACCCCTAAACGTTGGACCACTATTTACGCTACACCCTGTATGCCAGTTCCATGGAGAGAAAAATCCCAGTAGTCCCATAATGGAACTAGAGAATGGAACTACTGGGATACGGCGGTACAGACTGGCGCGATATCGCAGGCGCGACAGGTAGCACGACCTTTGTCGCGCCCGTGATACCAATGTGTGGGAACCTTAAATCACAAATTCACAACTAGAGTTGAAAATAGCGTGCAACTTGCAAGAGAACTCCCTGTGGCGTGTGTCAGGTCGCGACGTGTCGCGTGCTGTGATACGTAATAGGTAATACGGGCTGGTGTCCACAACTCCACGTCAATGCGCGTATTTTGCATACGATTTAAGTTGTGATTTTCTTTATCAATTTATCAATGAATTTGTTTTGCTGCTCAAAGCATGCTGACTCTAATGCAGACTCATTCTCAGCATACAAGTTTCGCAGTGCATCGTTTTATATTTAACCCATACAATAATTTCAACATTCAAGGTCACTCCTAGGCTTTGAGGTGGACATAAACTCAATAACCAGAAACCAGCCCGTTTCACTATCAGAGAACGTTTACCAATTCCTAGTAAACGCCGAAGAAAACTATCAAGCAGACGAACTAACACAAAACTTTGACCAAATGTTGGACACCAACGATGAAGCCAACGACTTGGTCTACATATTGGATGATGGCACCCAAATCCGTGCCTCGCAAATACACTTTGATAATGATGATCCTTTAGTTGATTTGACAGCTGAGAAAATACCTTTTGTTAAATATGTTGATGATGTCACTGATGTAGATGATGATGACATCCATGTTCAGGAAACCAAGAAGATTAATATTGTTGAAAGTCCTGTGTCGAGATGGTCCAGTAAAAATTCTAGCCCAAAGTGCAGTTTCGTTAACTCTCTGCCGTTCAAATTGGTATGCAATAATACGTCCGGATTCGAAGCTCAATTCACGAAATATTTAGAAGCGAATACAACGAAAACTTACGCTACCCTAAACCCAGTAACAACTCGAAATAAATCACCAAAAAGTTTGATCAAAGATCATTTTAAAAACTATGACGATAGCTATCAGAGAAACGACAATTTCTCGTACACTCGAGAGGAGATTTTGAACATGTTCAAAGACTCCCCGATGACATCACTGCCGTATGACCAGGGTTATAGCGAGAGGAGACATGTTCGGAAGACGGATCCTTCGAGACTTGTTCATAAGACTTGGAGTAAGCCTCTTTCTTACGTCGATATTGACGGGGTATTGATTGGAGAAACCGAGAGCCAAATATGTTTTATTTGCAGCAAAAATGTGGACAACAACGTGGATAAATTGTACCTTTTTGATAACGAAGACCAGAGGTTATATAGGTGTTCGCCGCAGAAGAAAATGTCGACGCAATTGAAAATTATCTGCGAGTTTTGCCTAAACGAAAACTTCACACCTTGTAGAATGAAGAGCGCAAATCAATTCTTAAATCCCGACGAATTTCTCGTCATAAGAAACAATCAACAATACATCTTCCAAAAGGTTAAAAACTTCAATTTCGCTCATCTAGGCAAAGCTAAAGAGATCATAAACAAAATAGAGAAGAAAAGAGACAAAGAAGACTTTGTTAAAGTCGAAATTGGTTCTGACGGTGAAATCATTCCCAAGCCGATAGTCACGAGGTCTGATGACGTCATCAAGGTTAAAAATGAGGAGGGTAGTTCGAGTGACGTAGAGATTGTAGAGCCGGAACCAGAGATAGATAATATCATAGACAATTTGGAGGAAGCTGATGAGGAGGTAAAAGAGTTTTTGGGGAAATATCAACGCGATGACAGTGAAGTTACTGAATTAAAATGCAGGTAAATATTATACTCGTTTCCTAGACTTTTGTCTGAAATTGCGTACGCAGTGTGCAAGTGTAATCTATGCTTTTACATTCTCTGAGGAGATGCTTATACCTAGCAGTAAAATGGCTGGCTGAAAAATTCCCCTAAAATATTCCTGAGCTGTCCACTTGAAAGCCAAAATGGCTTAAATCTTAGAAAACTTGATTATTTATCAGAATTTCGTCAGAGGCACAATCTTCTCCCGGCGAAAATAGACCATTCCGTGTGTGCTTATTAGTCAACAAGATTTATAATGGGGCTACCTACCAAGGGTTTGCCAGACGTACCTTCCTAACTTACCTGTGGAGTCTCCATTAATTCACAAAGAAGCTATGAAAGATCGATTATATTCGTTTTTTTTTTTTTTCACTGGCTAATCTCTAACACTCTTGCTTTGCAGATTCTGTGAGCAAATCTTCTCGGATCTGGCAGCAGTGACAGATCATTGTGAAACGCACAAACATGACTTAGAGGACGGCGAAGTTTTTCCGTGTCCTCTTTGCAATTATGGTGAGTCATCTTTTTAACTTCTACCCTCTTATCGACAATTCGACTTCCAACTATATGAGAATAACTCACGCCGTCGAAAAAATACAAGGTTCTGACCTTGTATTTTCTTTTATTTTTCACGAGTAAAGCGCGCGTCGCTTCGGGATATAATAATAATAATACTTTATTTATTTGCAGATATAAAAATACTGTATCAGATTGTAGGTTTCCCAAAAACGGTCAACGAGCCTACTATGTTGCAGAGATTATAAGAAAGCCATTATTTTCAGGTTATGCAAATTTGAAATGGCTGAAAGCCCATATGAAGGCGGCCCACGAGAAAAATGAAGCTCCTAAAACATTAAAAGATGAAAATCAACCTATGAAAGAGGAGAATGAAGGTAAATAGCATTACTTACCCAGTTGCTATGTGTCAGCCGTATATCGCAAAGAACATGCTCCAGCATTATGCTGGGGAACACCCAAATACTCCGAAATATTTTATTCCGAATTTCGATGTGCCGATGTTCAAAAGTCCGATTTTCATAATAACTAAGAACTATCATGTCTATTTTTTTAAATCGCGAAATTTATCCGCCGAGCGCCAGATCCCCTCTATTGTTGGTGAATCATTTGGGTTAGGTTAGGTTAGAACTGTGACTATTAACATTAAAGCGCGAAGGCGAGCGACCGTAGGGAGTGTGCCGCGGCAGCGGCCGCCGAGCGCCAGATCCCCTCTATTGTTGGTGAATCATTTGGGTTAGGTTAGGTTAGAACTGTGACTTTGAACAGCGAAAGAAAATATTTTTATTCGAAGTGTGTCTAGAATTTTCTAATACCTTTTATAAAGTTTCATATTGAGACACGAAGCAACAAAATACGATCTAGAGGACTGTGGCCGTTTTTCTTTAGATCGAATTTTATTGCTTCGTGTCTCAATATGAAACTTTATAAAAGGTATTAGAAAATTCTAGACACACTTACCGAGGCAGCTGATTGAGCCGTTTTTCATAAGTCCTTCTCAGTCACCAGATAATCTTTTTAAATAGGAGTGACGCTACTGGACCCGAGATAGCGCTCTTAAGCTAGAATTGGCCTCAAATATTCGTTTCATTTCATGTAATAGTCATTCAATAGGATTATAAAAAAGAATTTTCCAAATCGGTTCATAAACGACGGAGTTGTAAGATAACAAACATTAAAAAAAAAAAAACAAACGAATTGAGAACCTCCACCTTTTTGGAAAGTTGGTTAATGAATAACCTGATACTGACCAGCAAATCCTTTACGTCCGGCACCACACGGTACACCCCATTCCCCATATCCCCCATTCCCTCACGTGGGTGTCGTAAAAGGCGACTAAGGGACTTTCTAGAGAATGGGCAGCAGCGGTCTCTATGCATTTTTAACATCATACTGCGATCGCCAACCCGCCTGCCAAGCGTGGCGATTATGGCACCGACCCCCCCCCCCCATTGGGGGTGGCCTATGTCCAGCAGTGGTCGTTTTTTGGCTGAAATGATGATAAAAATCGCAAAGAAAAAAACGGAAAAATCGCATGGCTCTTAAACAAAATTGGTTCTCTGTAAAGTTGGTTTACGGACGATAGTTTAACGTGACAACGTCATAACAAAACATTGATGCGGCGCAAGCGTACAATGAGCGTAACGGGACAATGAGCTTAACGGGACAATGAGTCATCCATTTTCGTGCATGCAGCCGGCGTTCATCGATTTATTAGACGTTGTCACGTCAAAAAAAAAACATTCAAATTAGGCTGAGAATCATCACTTTTTGAACGTCAAAATTACATAAAACACTCCAGCAAAACGCCCGCCCTTCACTTCCTAGTGCTTTAGCTGGGAAGAAGTGGCGCAACCAACTCCCCAGCAACACAGGAAACTGTTTCTTTGAAAAAAAAAATATCGCTTAAAAGTAGAACTTTCAAGCGATTTTTTTCTATTTACCTTATTCTATTTAGATGACGGAGAAACTCCTACTAAAGCGTCGTCGCCCATTGCGACTCGCACAAGGAGTTCTATTAAAAAGGGAGATGGTGATAGAAAAGGTATTTAGAATATCATCTGCTTAGCATCATTGTTTGTTAGCCATTAATAATTATTTATGTTTACATTTTTAGAGGATGAAAAATCAGTTGATGTTAAGGCTGAATCTAATACTGAGGCGGTTAGTTAAATTCTTCATATTCGTCGTTTTTTAATAGTTTTTTATACTGTCATTAAGCCCCCGTTCCCACGGGCGTAAAAATATCGCGGCAGGATTTTATCGCTCACTGGATTTTTATCTCTCGGTAAGGATGCATATCCGTTACGGCTCTTAATCCTTCCATATCCTATGGGCACGTCTTCCCTACGATTATCGCGCCCCGCGGTCTACTCCTTGATATGCAATAGTCTCTATAGCACCATGAAACATGAGGCTCCAGGGACTAGTGTGAATCTTTGGGTTCATTCGAATAATCGAGTCTGGTCAAACCACGCTGGGGTCGGTGCATTTAATTCATTAATTAATTCGTTCACTCGATCTTTAACTCTCGGTGTTGAGCCGACCATTGAGAATCCAAAAGACTGCATCCCAACGCGTCAAAAAAATACACTGTTCGATTTTCAACTCTCGGCGCTAAGCAGTTCGTTAAAAATCAAGTGCGCGAAAAAAAACCGCTGCGGGAAAAAATCGCCAGTGTGGGCTAAGGGCCGATTTTTTAATAGTCGATCAAGATCGTGCATTCTAAAAGTTGGCAATGTCGCAAGTTACTGTCATATATTTGACCGGTTTTTATTGAAATATCGCTCTATAGCGCACTAAAATATTAATTATGAATTGCAATAATAACCCGGAATTAAGTGTTGTAACAGTTTTAGGGTTGTAAAAGGACATTTGAAGACTTACCCTAAATAACTTTTTTTATTTTTTATGATTTTATTTTACTACTTTGTCGGCGTGATTAATATGTATATCCATGCCATTATTATTAACACAAACGGGATATTTACCATGTTTACTATTTGATATGAGTTCCCGATATTTCGGCGCTGTTGCAAGCACCATGATCACGAATAAACTGAAGTCATTGCGGGTGGGTGTTTATGAGCAGACAAAACGGTCTACCCTCTTTCTTGTTCGTTTTTTGCTCTTAGTACCGCTACAAAGCACAGCGCACAGCGCGCAGTTTATCCGTGATCAACAACAACAGCGCCGAAATATCGGGAACTCATATCAAATAGTAAACATGGTAAATATCCCGTTTGTGTTAATAATAATGTTAGTGACCATGACAGTTAAAAGACTTATAATATCCATGCCAAATTATAGCTTTCTAGTACTAAGACTCTCTGAGGTAAGCTGGGGACGGACAGACGGACGGACATGGCGAAACTATAAGGGTTCCTTGTTGTCTACGGAATCCTAAAAAGAGCCCTAAGTATGTTTATTTTATTTTATTTTTATTTCTTCAGGATAACAAACAATTGCGCAATAATGCTTAACATTTACGTACAGATATTTTATTAAACACTTAAGTAATCACGCAACCAGCATCGTTATCCACAAATTAATCCAACAGTAAAAATAGTTTGAGCAACTTACAAGCAAACTTAGCAAACAATTTGTCTATCATAGATCAACTATTGTGTCTTGTAAAAAACCGTGTGACAAACTAGACGTATATGACAACTAAAAACTAATAGGATTTTTTATAAACACTATTTTTAAACTGTGCAAGTGACAATGCAAATATATCAATATCAGCAAAATCATCGTTGTAACTTTTCATTAGTCGACGTAAAGGAGCTCGCTCTCCTGCGTTGGTTCTGCACCGCTTCGGTGCGAGTAGACTGTGCTGTGTGTGCATAGCATTCATTTTCCCTCTTTTCGTATTATATTTACTGAGTTCTAAAGGACCGATCAGTTTAGTTAGTTTAAACTATTTTTAAGATCTTGTAGATTCTGTAGACATCATCATCATTATAATTTGATTATAAATACTTTTATCATTAAAAAAAAATATAAATTCACGGATAGTGTACAGTTGACTTCATCCAAGCCTCAACTTCTTACTTGAGACTATTAAGAGTCTATACTACCTCAAATGGCTTAGCATGATCCTCCGTTATGTCGAAAATACTGCAGCATTAATTTTGAAATAAATATATGGTAAAGTTGAGGATTAATGTTAAGTACTATGTTTGACGAAAACACGATTCCATAAAATTTTCTCTATAGAAAAAAAAATCCAAAGTTACGTCCAAACCGAACAATAAACCGCTGGTATTCAAAAAATACTTCAAATTAGATAATGAAACTTTGCATATTAACTGAACTAACTATAAAGCAGGTCATATGTATTTTTTTTTCTTGACTTTTATTTTCACCGTAAATAGAAATTACCTAAACTATCGGCGCCTTTGGAGCCTTCTCCCTGCTGCCCTGTCTCGCTTGCTCGCGTGACCGGGACCAATAGTATGCGAGCGAGATAAAGAGTGAGCTGGCGCTGAGGTATTATGGACTCTTAACATTGTAGTTTTCACTTGAATTCATTAATGTCAAATGAATAAACACTTCTTCTACAAACAGACCGAGCCACCCATCATAAAAACGGAGGTTAAGCATGAATGCCTGGACAGCAGTGAGGATGAAATCTGGATCGTTCAGACTGCTGATGTCGAAGCCACACAGGAGCTGCAGAAATTACTCTGTAGTGCCAAGGTAAGAAAACAGGGCCTGATGTCACTCAGAAGTGAGCACGTGTGAAACGCTAGTTATTTCTATAGTACAAATAAGAAGAACTTTGCTCATTTTGGCCGATGACGTCATGATCCATAGAACAAATGGGAGCTACCGGCCGCGTCTGTCGTGCAAACATGTCCAGACCGTTTTCAAGCAACTTTTTTTTTTTTCTTAAATTTTTCGCATGTTTTAATAGTTATTCTGCTATTTGGGGCGGAGAAAAATCCAACAAATCAAAGATCATAAAATCGGTCCAGCCGTTCTTGATTTATTAATGGTGTAAATCATCCGACTTTGTTTTATAATATTAAGATTATTAATTTCAGGTTAAAGAAGATGGGCAAGATGGTGAATCTGAAAAGACACCAAAATGTTTAAATTGCGGGTAAGTAAATATTTCTCATTTTGTAACAAGAAACACACATAAACGTAATAAGCACATGTACTATCAAGGTCACGTACATCTAACTACCTTAAGGACTATTCCTGCTTGCAGCGCTCGACCGCTTTAGTAACAGCCTGGCCACGGGATATTCGCCATAGCGAATATTCGCGCGGTGCGAACGGCGAGGCGTCTAACGACTGAAACAAACGCATAGAAATGAGCCACGCGGAGCGGCGAACGGCGAAGCGACCAGCGAAATGTACCGAGCGAACAGCACGGGCGACTGGCGGCGCGGCCGGCGAGTGAAACAATTACATGAATTAGTATGGCGCGAGCCACGGCGCCCAGCGGCAGTCGCAGCGACTAGGGCACTGGGCCTCGAGTCTGCTATTACAATAGTGTCAGAATGGTCTCTTCATTGTGAGTTTTTGACAGATTTGCCATACAAACACTGTCAAATACTCACAATGGCGAGACCATTCTGACACTATTGTAATAGCAGACTTGAGCACTGATCAAACAAGTTGTTGTAGTTGTTTTCGTCGTAATAATGAACAAATAATCAAAAAAAATATATAATCGAAGGCTTTGACAGTCATTCTGGTATACTCGAAAAAAAAATCTGGATACATTTGTATTTCTCGTACTTCTTGTAGAATTCTCCATCTACGAGTATACCTCGATTCCTATTCAACTCATGTACTGCACAATCTCTACCAAATATTATGTCTTGAACCAAAAAACTATTACTTTCTAAGCAATATCGAGATAACATTAATAAAGACATTTCGCTCTCGGACTTCCTTACTGGTCGCGCCGGCGAACGTGACTGCCCGTGGCCTGCAAACGATGCCGCGTGAATGGTCGCCTCGCCCAGCGCCTCGTCGTTCGCACCGCCGATCCCCGTGGCCAGGCCGTTACGCTTATCTACATTTATCAACCAATAGCATCGCATCGCAGCATCAGATTTTTGCTGAACCCTAGTTTTTGTAAACGAAAAAAAAAAAAAACGGACAATAAAACCGGCTCTGCTGGTCAGACATCTGTGATCATTATAACAGAGTTTAAAAAATGTATTTAAACAAAAGCCTTTTGTTTATTTTTAATTACTACTAGCTTTTGCCCGCGGCTCCGCCCGCGTGGATGTTGGTTATCGCGTAAAAAAGTAGCCTATGTCCTTCTCCATATCCCAGGCTATATCTTTGCCAAATTTTATGACGATCGGTTCAGCGGTTTAGGCGTGAAAACGTACCATACAGACAGACAGAGTTACTTTCACATTCACCACTTGTTTTTCTAGCTCACTTTAGACATTGGCAGAATAGTCGACATTAAAAAAAAATACTATGGGTTTGCTCTTGACTCTAGTCTAGGTCTGGGTGACAGAGACAAAGTCTACGATGGAGTGAGCTTACCCAGAAGAAGCCTGTTTACTCTCACTTTGAATAGATTAGGGTTGTATGCGTTCGGAAACACAGACGCAGGCAGAGAGTTCCACTCCTTTGCTGTGCGCATTATAAAAGACGTTTGAAAACGCTTAGTGCGAGCTTTTTTTATTGTTCGTCACAAAAAGGGGAGGTAAACAGGCGGCGACGAAGCGACTCGGGTATAAGCACCTGACCTTTCTGAAGACATCACTAATAATGTCGCTATTTATTTATCTTTATTTCTTCAGACTAGAAAGAAAGAAATAAAAGAAAAATAGGTTTATTTGTCTCAGAAACACGTGCATACATAAAGATAATTAACTTGAGTAGGTGGTATACAGAAAAATAAAAAAAACTAAATAGATCTACATTCCAATCACGAGCACAAAACAAAATAGTCGGCAGCTGCACGTCATGACTGTGACAAGAAGGCTTCCACTCAGCATGATGCTGTGCTATGAGGGAGCCACAGCACAGCGCTAATTTTCAGTGGTTACCCGGAAAAGACATACGGTAACCAAGTCAGGTTTAAAGAAATTAACATAAATAGGCAACTAGATAAAATAAAACAAACAGTACTCAGAATATAATCTAACTATACAACCAGATATATGAATAAATATTATTAGATTTAAAAAAAAAAAAATCCGCAGGCATCACCGCGCGTGTAGAAATAAATAAAGTAGGTATCCACTAAAACATACTATTACGCAAGAATAGACTACAATAGTCTATAGTGTTAGTAACAAAATGGTTTAGCCTATGTTAGTACTTAATAACTAAAACTGAACGGGTCCGGGTTGCAAGCACCCACACTAGCGGGCTGTCTGCCCGAGCGACTATTGATTGCAGGATAGTGTTAGGACTGCCACGCAGCCTGCGGAGTAACGAGGCAGATTTCTTACGCCACAGTGCATCAAAGCCGGTCAGTGCGTGCGTCTGCAAACATTGCCGAGGCACTACAAAACCGTGGCAATCGCAACAATACCCTGAATGTGTTATTGTATACACAGAGCATTGTAAGCCTTTTGCGTATATGTGAACCACAGGGCTCCCGAGTACAGTGCTGTGCAGTATGCCTTAAAAAGGATTATTTTAATTGCATCTGTACATGTCCATGCTATATGTCCTTCCAGGGCGTTCCGGCGTTAACACTTACATCAGCTAAAACACGATTTGCCATATTAAGGCCAGACACTTAAAATTATTATTTTTTCTCGCACACAGTCAAATATTCGCGAACGCAGATTGCCTGTCAAACCATCGCTGTCGAAGACGCAACCGGAAGCGGAAGTCCAATATATGTATACCCACGGAGGAAGATTTTTTGAAGGTACGTGTTCTTATTTCTTGCCCGTTTTTTACAAATGACCCCGAGCAGCTGTTAGTTACAAAAAAAAAAAAAAGTTAAAATAGTATATTACTTACCAAGGGCTGTAAAAGAAAGAAAGCCCGAAATCGCAGGTATTTGTGTCCCGAGCCGCAGGCGAGGGTTGTAAATATGCGATAGAGGGCTTTTTTTTTTACTGCCCGTGGTGAGTACACAATTTTACGTCTTCACCTGGCCACAATGAGAGTTTTACTGTACGCGTAGCATGCAGTAAAACTCACATTATAGCCAGGCGTGACGTAAAAATCTTTTCACTTCTCATGCTCTAAAAGTTCGTCTTTATGTCGTGCGTAGGCGACATAAAGTCGCTTTTTATGATCTAGAGCATAAAGTAAAATCTTCTTCGAAGACCAAGGCAATCTCTCCAACAGCCACACGAACAACTTCAACTTCATAGAATAACCTCTTTATTTTAATTCGTTTCTTTAGTAGGTATTCTAAGAATAAGGCAAGGATACCAACAGCCAAAGTACAGAATAAAACTTCATGAAATAGACTTATATTTTTTATTTCGTCCATTTTTATTTAAATTAGTTTTTTATATTAGTTAATCAATATATTTAAACTATAACTAAGTTATCATAGATATAAAAACAAAATGTTTTTATAACTGAGCAGTATGTAACGACCTAAGTCAGGTGTTATGTCACGTTACTACAGAAAAAAAAAGTTAATTGGCGGGAACCATAATTATTTTTCAATTTTAATTAAATTTACAATATTGCATTACAATTTTACATGTTGCTGTTTCATTTCCTCGCAATCGAAGTGAAAAGTAGAGTGTACAACTCGTCCATAAAACCCATTTTACACTCTCTATATACGTCTCGCGTAAATTGGTGCGTTTTATGCACTTAATGTACAATCTACTATTTATGATATGCGCTTCCTATTCGTACCCAACATAAAGGCTTATTTAGGTCAATGTCAAACTTGTTTATTTTTTATTTTTATATATGCTTTTTAGGGTTCCGTGGTCAACAAGGAACCCTTAATAGTTGAGCCATGTCCGTCTGTCTGTCGGTGCGGCTTAGCTCAGAAACTCTAAGTACTAGAAAGCTGTAATTTGGCAAGGGTATACTTATTAAAAACGCTGAAAAATTGGTAAAATAAAATCTTGAAATATATATACTTTTAGGGTACCTTCCCAACACGTAAAATGGGGATGTTTTTTTTTTTCTATCTCATGGTGTAGGGTATCGTTGGATAGGCCGTTCAAAAATAATACGGGTTTGTGAAAACCATTTTTGATTCAGGTCCGTTAACCGTTAGGACCTCTTTGGTAAATACAACTAATTTTATACCATAATGTGAGTTGAGTCCTTTCTCCTAAACTTCATCCAATTTTTTGACCTTATGAATAGGTTAGAATTTGGGGTTCTGAATCACGGCTATAGAATTTAGGGTTCTGTACCACCTGTTCTCGCTGCGCTCGAACACGCCTATATTCAATCTGCATTCCAAATTGAACAGTAGACCGAAAATAGAATTGGGGGTTCTGAATCACGGCTATAAAAGAGCGCAGCGAGAACAGGTGATTCAGACACCCCTTTTTTTTTTTCTTTTCTTGATGCTGAGGAATGCATTATGCATGCCCGCTCGTCGGGGGACGATACGGGGTATGTGGGACTCCCTGCCAAAGTGGCAGTATACCCACTTAAACTCAGCGGAATTCCCTCAGAACCCCCAACCTAACCTACTCTTATATTTTGAAATTATGATGATTTATCCTATAAATGCTATAATGCAGTTTTATTTTCTCCTTAACACAGGTTTTCATAATCTAGCTATGAGAGCTGTGCTCACGCACGATTGTAGATATATAGTACTTTTATTATAAAACTGTGTTATTTATTATTCATTTGTTATGTAATTCACTTTGTTTCCTTTTTATCATTTTCGTGTCATGTATTTTGATTTATTTTAATACTTTTATCTTGTCAAACTTACTGTACTTAGATTATAAGTGAATGATGTGGTCTCCTATAATTGGAAACGCACGCTTGTATTTGTCCCTGCTCTATGTATGTATGACCGGGAGTAATGTGGCGGTATCAACAACGCCACATGAGAACTACGCATCAAAGACCTGACGTCACAAATCCTGCATCGCGCTAACAGAGTTTACCGCGCGACTAGCTTATATACAACATCCCGACATCAACCGTTGGGCAGTTGCCCACCAGACACAATACCCGTCTGGTAGGAGGATCCTCCCTTTACTATAGAGTATGAGTGAACTTTACACCCTTTTCCTCATACCTCTAAACATGTAATTGTGCAGCCATTGTTGGAGATCCAATAATTAAATAAATCTTTTGTTTGAGTGAATAAATATGATTATTATTTTGTGACAGAGAGCTCAAGGACGCCCCCGCCCAGCTGATACATCAATAGACAATGATCTTCTTGCTATGGTAAGTACCACGCGCAAATGATACAGTAAACAAAACATATCACGCCTATATTCCCTGAAGGGGCAAGTTGAGGTAATAATAATAAATAAATAAATAATAAGTTTATTGTACAAAGAAAAACACATGTTACACATACACACATCAAAAAAAGTTTGTGATCACTAGCATTTAAGCTGATATAATTGTTTAAATTGAACTTTAACAAGAAAAATTATTTGTTGTGTGTTTTCTTTAAATAAAAATACCCTGTTTGAAATTAAAAAATAAAACTATTTTTTATTCAAAAATTTTTAGTAATTACTCAATTTTTTTGAATAAAAAATAGTTTTATCATAATGTAATTGTAACAGAAATTTTATAGAAATAAAAAGACTGTTTAACCAAACTTAAACAACAATTTATTAATATTACTCCTCCCCTGGCTCGAACACATGCGGTAATCCTCCTGGGCATACTGAGAATCAAGTTATCCAGCATTTCTTGGGATAACCTGTCCCATTCTTGAATAGCGGCTTCCCTGAACTCTGGCACTGTCTGGGGACGTGGCTGACAATTGAACTGTTTTATGGTTTTACTAGCATTTGCCCGCGGCTCCGCCCGCGTGGATGTCGGTTATCGCGTAAAAAAGTAGCCCATGTCCTTCTCCATATCCCAGGCTATATCTCTGCCAAATTTCATGACGATCGGTTCAGCGGTTTAGGCGTGAAAACGTAACATACAGATAGACAGACAGACAGAGTTACTTTCACATTTATAATATTAGTATGGATATTCTAAATCTCTATTTTTAAATAAAGAATCTAAAAAGAAGAAGAAATCATAATATAATCTACCGTAAGTTACTTTCACATTTATAATATTAGTATGGATATTCTAAATCTCTATTTTTAAATAAAGAATCTAAAAAGAAGAAGAAATCATAATATAATCTACCGTAAGTTACTTTCACATTTATAATATTAGTATGGATATTCTAAATCTCTATTTTTAAATAAAGAATCTAAAAAGAAGAAGAAATCATAATATAATCTACCGTAAGTTACTTTCACATTTATAATATTAGTATGGATATTCTAAATCTCTATTTTTAAATAAAGAATCTAAAAAGAAGAAGAAATCATAATATAATCTACCGTAACAAAAAAGATTTCGATTTTTCAAAGTGATCACAAACTTTTTTTGATGTGTGTACACTAAACAAGATTGTACAAGCAGTGGTCATAAGCAGGTTGAACAGCTGGCTCCTGAACTAAATAAAAAGATACTTGTATCTCAAGAGCCAAAGTTCCACATAAACATTGATTATTACAACTTAAGAGAGCGTGCAACGGTCCAGTAGCGCTACTCCTTCAAAAAAATATTATCTCGTGACTGAGAAGGAATTATGAAAAACGGCTCAATCAGCAACCTCGGTGTGTCTAAAATTTTCTAATACCTTTTATAACGTTTCATATTGAGACAAGAAGCAACAAAATTCGATCTAAAGAAAAGCGGCCACATTCCTCTAGAGTCTAGATCGTATTTGGTTAAAAAGTTTTTATTTTTAAACGTTGCTCCACTAGGAATTTCTCCTGTATTTTGGGTAAAAAACAGCCAGACCCGGAACAACTATTTGCAGGTCATACAAATATTTGTGCCGTGCGGGAATCGAACTCGCGACACGCAGCGCAGCAGTCAATCGCTTAACCACTGCACCAATCGTCCCGTCAGAATTAATTTAGTTACACATGTGTATATCAGAAAAAACACGTCGGCCAATATAATGTACAATACTGTAATATTGCAGCGTCCCCGAAAACGCCGCAGCCGAGAACCGACCTCAAACCCTCAGGTGTTAACCTGCCACAACTGTAACGAGTCCTTCACATCCAAAGTTAGACTCAAGTTTCATATGTAAGTATGAGAACTACAATTAGTGCAAGCTCCAATGGGGTTATCGTTTGAAAAATAATATGCAGACCGCATTCTGACGTTTGATATGTGTTGTAGTGGCTTCAATCTGACTACTATAATATAACTACTTTTTGTAAATGCTGTAATGTATAACTGTTTTTTGTTCCAAATAAATAAAATAAAATAAATATGATTGCCAATGACTATTGTGGTCAGCCGCCCCCCTCCCCCAACCCCTGTTAACATTGTCAGTATACTTCAAAAGACTATTGGTTTTAATCATGGAACTTTATTAAAAACGAGTGTTTATGGATGTCTAAATGGGTCGTACTTAAATTAAACAAAGTCAAAGCATTTATTTCGGCTTATTCCACCAATCCCCCCTGAGAAAATCCCCCTCAGTGGTAAAAACTGAACCCAAATGTAAAAAATTCACTTTCATCACCACAAAAAAAAACAAGGATCTTGGAATAAGTTATTTTTTGTTTTTTTAATTCTAGTTTTCCCCCCTTAGCGGGATTATCAGGGGTGTGAATTCTAGACTGTTTTCAGATTCAACTTTTCCTCCTAAGGGAGATTTTCAGAGGGGATTTGTGGAATAAGCCATTTATTTCAAATATGCACATAAAGGGCACTTTTGAACGTCAAAATTTACACAGAAATAAAATTGATTCTAGTTGCCCCTTCCAAAAGGTAGTTTCGTATGGAGAAGAATGGGCAAGAAACTGGGTATGGGTATACATATTACCCATAGAGCCCTGTGTCCCAGCAGTATAGGAACATTATCGACCGATTTTTGATTTGATACCATTCTTCATAGGCAATTCCACGAAACGTCATACCAAGTCCGGTCAGACGGGCGCTACTCTTGCTCTGAGTGTGACGACGCCACCTTCGCCACGGAGACGGAGCTCTTCGACCACGTGCACTTCCAGCATGACAAGCAGAAGAGGTGGCAGTGTCTTGTCGAGGGCTGCGGGAAGACTTTCTTCCTCAGGTAGGAACTGGTTTCATCACGCTTGTATGAAGTGAGGGGTAGGCAGAGGGTCATGACAAGCAGAAGAGGTGTCAGAGTCCCGTCGAGGGCTGCGGGAAGATGTTCTTGAACTAGTAAAATCACGTTTGTATGATGTGACCGGTAGGCAGAGGGTCATGCCAAACAGGAGAGGTGGCAGTGTCCCGTCGAGGGCTGCGGGAAGACTTTCTTCCTCAGGTAGGAACTGGTTACATTACGCTTGTATGAAGTGAGGGGTAGGCAGAGGGTTATGATAAGCAGAAAAGGTGGTAATTTAACCCTGTATAGCATAAGTAGTAGTCGGCTTCCAGTCTTACCGGTTACAGCTGAATACCAGTATTTTACATGAAGTGACTGCTTATCTGATCTCCAAAACCCAGTTACTGGGCAATACGATACTCCTTGGTTAGTAGTCTACTCATAATCATCATCATCATTCCAGCCGGAAAATGTCCACTGCTGGACATACGCCTCCTCCAACTGGGGGGGTTTGCCATAATCGCCACGCTTGGCAGGCGGGTTGGCGATCGCAGTATGGTGTTAAAAATGCATGGAGAAAGCTGCTGCCCATTCTCTAGTAAGTCCCTTGGTCGCCTTTTACAACACCCACGGGAGGAAATGGGATGGTGCTATTCTTTACGTCCGGCATCACACGGCACACACAACTCGGTAGGCGGTAGTCTTCTCGCCAAGCATAAAACAAGTATTTTGTTACTTGCCTAGATAGTTTTGTCATAAGCACAGCAACCGTTCAGCATCGTTCAGCATTCCTCAGGACCATTTACAATGAATTGAAACATTTTGTTTTTTGAACAGGGCAACCCTGACAAAGCACAGTCGCACACATACAGACACACGTCGCTACGTGTGCGTCACTTGCAACAAGCGGTTCTTAGATAAACAGACTTTAGATGAGCACGGAGTCACGCATTTACAGGTATTTATGCATTTCCTACCATATCAGGTGACGAAAAGAAGAAGAGAATTAGTAATTATAATATAACTAGCTGACCCGACAGACTTCGTTCTGTCAAAAGCTATAGTATAAACTCCACTACTCTACCCTACCCTACCCTACCTACACTACCTACCTACCTTCCTACTCTACCCTACCCTACCCTACCCTACCCTACCCTACCCTACCCTACCCTACCCTACCCTACCCTACCTACCTACCTACCTACCTGCCCTACCCAACCCTACCCTATATACCTACCTATAAAAGGAATCATGAGCACGTAAAACACGAAATGGTAGAAAAAATAGCAGCTATGAGTCTGCCCAGATTTATGAAAAGTAAAATAAGACAAACATACATTAAATTAGAATTAAAAATTTCTAGAATAGGAAATAAATGTAAAAAAGTAGAATAAGAAATTACTATGTCTATATGATATATTGTACATATATTAGGATAGCCATATAAGTATATAGCATGAATATAGTCTAGATTAAGTCACAGGAAAAGAAAATATTATAGTTGTTAATATAGAGAAATTAAAAAATATGTAAAAACAAATAAAAATAATAAAATATAAGATAGCTTTGTAAGAAAATAGGTATGTTAGATATGCTTCCAGGAACCCTCCTTTCCTCAAACAGGACAAGTACAAAACTACAACAAAAACAAAAAACGACTGAAATCAATAAAAAAGGACAAACAAGGTCTCTGATCATGTCAGAGGGACACTGAGCAAAGGCAGGAGTGGGTTTTAGCCGGTAAGAGTCCGGCACTGCCCAGACTGGCTCACCAGTGAGGCAGTCTGGGCGTCCATGAGGATTTCCCACTCCTGCTATATAAAAAAAAAAAAAAAAAAAAAAAAAATATATACCTACCTACCTAAAACTTAAAAAAAATAGATAGTAACCGATTCTCAGACCTAATGAATCCATACTAATATTATAAATGTGAAAGTAACTCTGTCTGTCTGTCTATCTGTCTGTCTGTCTGTCTGTCTGTCTGTCTGTATGTATGTTACGTTTTCACGCCTATACCGCTGAACCGATTGTCATGAAATTTGGCAGAGATATGACTGGGATATGGATATGGAGAAGGACATAGGCTACTTTTTTACGCGATAACCGACATCTACGCGGGCGGAGCCGCGGGCAAAAGCTATATGCATATAAAATTTCATAAAAATCGGTCGAGCCGTTTCGGAGTACGGTTACTAACATTGTGACACGAGAATTTTATATATAAGATTATACAGTATTTTTATCTCACGAATCGGCGCACGCTTTACTTTTGGTAAACGAGTAGCTTCAGCCCATAATGCTGGGGCCGCACCTGCGTGTATCGTCACGAAGCTTCGTGCACGATACGCGCAGATGTGACCGGCTATTATCGGCTATCGTCGCGAACATCAAAGGGTTTTAGCGTGCCAACATATCGGTGGTTGATCTCGATTAGTTCAGACGCGTGACTGCAGGTATACGATAGCGCTTATCATTATATTTCTATTGTCAAAATGGAGTGGAGTGTTGAAATGGTGCTGGAATGGTCCTCCATAATTATGAAGCCGAGCCTGTGGCGGTATCAACAACGCCACATGCGAACTATGCATCAAAGACCTGACGTCACAAATCCTGCATCGCGCTATCAGAGTTTACCGCGCGACTAGCATATATACAACATCCCGACATCAACCGTTGGGCAGTTGCCCACCAGACACAATACCCGTCTGGTCGGAGGATCCTCCCTTTACTATAGAGTATGAGTGAACTTTACACCCTGTTCCTCATACCTCATAATATGGGATCCAAAAAGTGGTCACCGTAAAAAAAACATTTGGTGGCCGAAGCATGGCGTCGTTTGGAAAATAATTTGGGTTACAATAACTCACTCGTGTGCATGCGTGCGTGGGTGGGTGCGTGCGTGCGTGCGTGCGTGCGTGCGTGCGTGCGTGCGTACGTGCGTATGTGTATGTGTGTGTGTGTATATCTTGGATAGATTTTGTCAATTATATAGTATCTTTCTCAATTATTAATTAACGATTAATTATTTAATTTTCCAGATAAAACCCTTCCAATGCCATATATGCCTGAAGCAGTTAACGCGTCGCTCGCGCTTGCGTATGCATGTGCGCGCGCACGAAGAAGAGTTGTCGCCGAGGCTCGTGCGCGTCTGTGCGGTATGCACGAGGGCTTTTAGAGATCATCGGCATGCACAGGTTAGTTGTGCTTTAACATTATGCGACTGTATGTGTGCGTAGATTTTTAATGTGACAACAATTTTCTCCCACAATTAGTATAACTAATTTAATTAATAAACAATGTTTTATACATAATAGTAAACATTTTGTGTATGTATTAGGATTATAACATAATATTCTAATTGGGGTATTTGGTGGAATGCGTTAATTTCCGGGACATGTATATAATACGTACTCAAAAAATGGCAAAAAAAAAAAAATATAAACTAACATTCAAGAAAACTTCTTAAGTATAAGTCTTTTGAACCTTTCGGGAACACAAGTCGAAAAACGATTTAGTACCTCTTTCTTGGGCAATGGAGAGGGCTATGCTTGGAGTTTCCCTACGTGATCGAATCAGAAATAAAGAGATCCGCAGGAGAACCAAGGTAACCGACATAGGCAATGGGCAGGGCACATTGCTTGCCGAACAGATGGCCGTTAGGGCCGAAAGGTTCTGGAGTGGCGATCGCGTACCGGAAGACGTAGCGTTGGAAGGCCTCCCACAAGGTGGACTGATGACCTTGTGAAAGCCGCAGGAATCCGCTGGATGCGGGAAGCACAGAACCGGTCGAGGGGGCGGTGCTTGGAGGAGGCCTATGTCCAGCAGTGGACGTCTTTCGGCTGAAATGATGATGATAATGACCTCTTTCTTGATTTTGATATTAAATTTTACCTAAAATCAGGAGCACGCATCAAAATCGACGGAATGTATCGAAGCTTTCGCAAACGATTTAAAAGAAGAAGCTGAAGAGGTATCTGTACAGTTGTCGCCTACCAGTGGACTTGTGCGACATACTCTGATGGTAGTTGGTGAGTTTACCTTAATACCTTCTAGAAAGAAGAGACTAAGCGCAGTGGCTAAGCGACTGACTGCTGCGCTGCGTGTCGATTCCCTCACGGAACAAATATTTGTATGACCTACAAGTAGTTGTTCCGGGTCTGGCTGTTTGTGTTTGTGAGTTTAAATGTTTGTAAACGCACCCACGATACAGGAGAAATTCCTAGTGTGGGAAAACTTTATTTTTTTATAAATACAAATAAAATAAAATTGCAGTATCTGTTTGTAATACTTTTTACTAAATGCATATGAAAGCATATACGGTAATTATAACACAAAAAGAAACTGTTTTGTCTGTCCGTCTATTTATTTATTTATTTAGGTTAGCCAACTATTGTTTACACAATACGTTTAAATAATTTCCATAATAGTAAATACGTTTATAAGTGCAACAATTATTTACAGGCTAACACAACATGCACAATATCTGTCTGTCTGTCTGTTTGTTCCGGCTAATCTCCGAAACGACTGTACCGATTTTGACAGGACTTTCATTGGCAAATAGCTGATGTTGTAAGGAGTGGCTTCTGCTACTTTTATTTTAGAAAATAATAATATTCGTTTAGCAAAATTTTTGGCTTATTCCACAAATCCCCCCTGAAAAATCCCCCTTAGGAGGAAAAGTGGAATATATAAAAACCAGTCTAGAATTCACCCCTGCTTATTTCACTAATCCCCCAGAGAATCCCCCTCAGTGGGGAAAACTGAACCCTTATGTAAAAAAAAATCACTCTCAGGGGGGTCTTGGAATAAGTTTTTTTTTTTTTTCAATTCTGGTTTTTCCCCCTGCGCGGGATTATCAGGGGTGATTTTTTATAGATTCCACTTTCCTCCTAAGGGGGATTTTCAGGGGGGATTTATGGAATAAGCCAAATTTTTCACATAAATATTTTCTCCCCAGAATCTCCAAAATTATCAAAGCCGATCAAACGCCAAGTGTCCAACGAAGTGGGTGAGGGACTTCTGTCTCAGTTAGCGGATGAAGCACGCGCTTTGATAAGGGTGGTCGAAATTGAGAAGGCATTCCGCTGCGAGTATTGTGAAGAGTTAGTATTTATTACTATTATTATTTATACTCCATTTACTATAGCATTAGACAAATAACGGCCAAATAACGACAGTTATTAAGTCAAAGTCAAATCATTTATTTCAAATAGGCACGAAGATGCACTTTTGAACGTTAAAAATTACATGAATAGTTAATTGATTCTAGTTGCGCCTTCCAAAAGGTAGTTATGTATGGAGAAGAATGGGCAAGAAACTCCATACTTACTCTTTTAAAATGTTAACAATAGTTTGAATACATTAATTAATAATTATAGGTGAAGACGATGTACAGACGCCAGCAGGTCAAGCTACCCGAAACTGTCAGATTTTTGCAACCAACCTTGAACCTTATACTGTTGTGATAAAATTGAAAATCTAATAAAGAAATTTGACAGATTGTAGTAGCTTGATGTGCTGGCGTCTGTACCTAAAATAAAAAAATAAAAAATTACTTACCACAATTGGTAAAAAGAATGAAAGTGAAGTAATGACAGAAAAATTTATAAATGCGATAGGTACATGGTGCTCACATATTTACAAACATTGTATATGATTTTCCAAAAAAATTAAATAAACATATAATAAGTCAGTGTGTGAGTTAAATTTATATTAATCACAGAAAATAAAATTAATATCATAAAAATTATAATTGTGTAATATTGTTGAAATTACTGCACTTTAAAGAGTTATTTTTTTTAATGTAAATGGTAAATAGATTACAGTGCTTTGTATTTATCGTGAAATAACGGAGTTTATTCAAAATCAAAATCAAAATATTTTATTTCACATAAACCTACATAGGCACTTATGAAACGTCAGAAGCTAGGTGCACGGTTCCAATTAGTCGTTTCCTATGGAGAAGAGCCGGCAAGAAACTCAAAAAAAATAATTGGCTTTACAATATTACGGAAATATTAGTAATATATTATGGAATATTTGGAATCTTCGGTCCGAGAATAATCGTCTTCTTCGTTGTCCTTCTCATCACTCTGGTTTTATAAAGTCTTTCTTTGTCCAGGCGGTTTTCCTTTGGAATGCGCTCCCTCAGAATATCAGGACGGTAACCAATCAGTTCACATTTAAAGTGAAAGCTCGAGAACACATACACAAGAAGTTGGCAGATTCGTCTCGGAATTAAGTTTTTGTAGGCTTTCTTGTTTAACTCTCATAACTTTTTATTTTTAGTTGTATGTATGTATTTATTCTTATATCTTAGCTATAAATATCTTCTAAATAGTTTTTTTGTTATTGCACCTACTGTGTATTATCTCTGCATCACCCTAAGGTAGACTGGTAGAAAATGCCCAAGGGATTAAGTCCGCCTTTGTACAGTTTTTACTTGTGCATAAAGTTTTAATAAATAAATAAATAAATATTATCAAATAACAGTGTTAATAGGTATGGGAGGACAGTGTAGGCCTTTCAACAATTACCAGGTACTTAACAAAATAGAAAAGTGCCAACAAATCTACACTCTACTAGGCCTACGTTTAAATCGAAATAACGAAAGGGTGAGAACAGTTATTTGGTTATAATAAATGGAGTATACTGCCCTGCTAAGCCGAAAGCCGCTAGCTCTGAGATACGCCCTGTTAGTTTATTTTTATTTTTATAAAAAACCAAAAAGCCAAATAGCACCAACTAACTTAAAACATTAAAAAAAAACCACCAAGCAGTTTTTTTATATCTCAATTTTTCCCTAAATTACTAAGAGATTTGACGGCATGACGGAAAAATGAATTTACATAAAGTCGTTTTTCTCAAAACTTACTCTGATTGAGTTAGCGCTTTTCGGCTTATCAGGGCAGTATAGTAGTTATAATATCCATAATGGACGGATGGATGACCCCTGTAACAGGTTTTTCTGGCATAGGGGTCATTGATCATTTATTTTGTACCAGGCTTTTACCTTTTACCATGCTTAAATTAAGAGTCATCCTGTATCCGTGTACTTTTTATCACTACATATTATAAAACAAAGTCCTCCGTCGCGTCTGTCTGTCTGTAAAATTAATCATGTGCCTGTCACTACTCCATACAAGTTTAGACGTGATTAAAAACTTGCCGACTAAAATTACGTCAACTTACGTCTAGCGCTAATTAATTTGACAGGACTAAACCAAAATTTAGCTTCTGTCCTTTTCATAATGAAATAGAAAGAAAAAGAACTTAAATTTAGTTTAGTTTGTGAACAAGGGAATCGGCACCATTATCTTCTTTTTAAATAAAAATCTTCTGTGCGTGTGTATGTGACTGAACTCCTAAACGGCTGGACCAATTTCGATGAAATTTTATCTGTATATTTGAATAGGTCCCTGGATGGTTTAGATTCACAATTGGCCGGTAGGTGGCGCTGTGATCGAGTTCTAGCAAACAAGACAACGTCTGTCCGGTCAACTAGTTATTTTACAACATTCTTTTTACAACATACATTTTACCTACTTATTTTCAGTATTTTTTTTTACATTGTTGCGGTATCAACAACGACACATGCGAACTACGCATCAAAGACCTGACGTCACAAATCCTACATCGCGCTATCAGTTTACCGCGCGACTAGCATATATACAACATCCCGACATCAACCGTCGGGCAGTTGCCCACCAGACACAACACCCGTCTGGTCGGAGGATCCTCCCTTTACTAAAGAGTATGAGTGAACTTTACACCCTGTTCCTCATACCTCTAAAACATAAATTATGATTTTTTTATTTTGTTCTAGTGTGTTTTACTTGGAGAGCGGTCTGAACACGCACCGTGCAATACATAAGGGAGTGAAAAATCCTTTCACCTGCCACATCTGTAAAGTTAGCTTTGCTACTTATTCCAGGTTAGTTTAACTATTCATTTACAGTAGCGCTATTTTGTAAAAATCTCACCTTGAAAACTTGACCTGTTAATTTCTATACTCCATTTACTATGGCATTAGAAAAAAGAGGCTCGTAGAAGCAGGAGTGCGAAACATTTTATTCAAAGTTAAAAGTTTAAACAATTAAACTAAAAATGTTTAACATAACTTTGATAAATAGGTCGTAATAACATCTTCATCACACATTACTTACAACGAAACGAATGAATGAAACAAACGATTACGTCGTGATGATTTAAATTTAATTAAGATTAAAGGAAATAAAAGTCTTTTATTTTACAATATTTTATTTAAAACAACAACATTCAACACACAATAGTTGGTGTAACTTCTTCGTCTTCATCATATAATTTAGTCACTATCATCAGAGAATAAAGATGAAGAAGTTTCACCGACGTTACCTAATAATAAATCTTTCTACCACATCATCTATTATGCTTTAACTTTTCCTCTTCTTTAATTGCATGAGCAACGCAAAACTGCCATCGTTCTAGCGTAATACTATCCAGATCTTGTGGGAGTAATTGTTTCTCCTTGTCTAATTTGAACGTTTTGTTATGTTGAGCCACATACCCCATCATTTGAGCCCATATTAATTCTATAGGGTTGAACTCGCAGTGGTAGGGTGGGAGGCGCAATACTGAAATACCCTTCTCTCTAGCCATCTCATCTACAACAAACTTTTGGTATAAATGTCTTTGTATTTTTGCTTTTTCTAATAAAGTTGCCCTAAGATCTTTTTCCTCAAAAGGAATATTTTTGCTTTTAAACCATTCCTGCCTTTCGTGTAGCTGTGGTTGGCAGCTTCTCCAATGTCCTTGAGTGGTATAGCGCATTGTCCATAACAATTACAGCGCCACTCTCAATTTTTGACAAAATTAACTTGAACCATTTTCACTTTTGTCTATCGCGCTTCTATAACATATTCCCTGTAAATTGAGAGGTCTGGCTCTTATGAAACAGGAAATCCTAGTACAAGAGTCAGGGCTACACAGATGATTGTGTCTTGAAGTGTATATAAATAAATTATTATTATTATTAAAGTTGAAGGCGTCCATTTCGGAGTGGTCATCTTCATCACCTTTTTTTGCATCAAATATTAATGCAGCATCCATTAAAAACCCTTCACAAACCCTGTGAAATAAAATTAATACAAGTCAATTATTCCGTACCCCCTATATAATTTCACTGCTGGAAATAGGTCATAGATAAATACTATAACAAAATGTATAACTTTAAAAGTTCGCTTTGCATGCGTTAATTCATAATACAATATAATATGTATTACTTAATTAATAGTCAATAACAATGGGGTGTTCATTTTTTTATGGTGAGGACAGTCCATAAAATACATACCAATATGACCGATTATAATTTGGATTTTTTAAACCAGCGGATAGACCTTCCCAATGTGCTTCTTTTGAAGACTTATTATTAGTGTCATGCCATATTAGGCTTTTCGTGTGACCTGTTTGTATGATAAAAGGTTATTAATATAAATACCATTCATTTCACGAACCCATTTTATGAAATTATGTTTAACTGTATAATTAATTATAATGTTATTGAATGCAAGAGGTCATACACTGTTTAGTGCATAAATAGCTGTTAAGAAATTTAAAAGCACTGTACCTTCATTTAGCCAAGTGTCTTCTAAATAATAATATATTTTCCTTCCTTTATTCCTTAGCCTTTTTATTTCATGAAGATATTTTAGTCTCCAAAGGACGATCTCCTGCTTTTCTATGACTTCTATGAGTGCACTTTTTCTGCTCCGTTTGATTTATGTGAACTTTAATGTTTATTTAATTATTTTATACAGACTGCTTTTTCTAAAATCTGGCAGAGACTCGTCACTTTTAACTGCTTCCAGCATCTTGTCCAAGGTGGGCAACTCATTATTAAAGAAGAAGGAATTAATTTTCCTGCATATTCCACTAAATGTGATGTCATCAGAAAGAAAAGAAAGAAAAGAAAGGAAAATAGGTTTATTTGTCACAGAAAAACGTGCATACAAAAAGATAATTAACTTGAGTAGGTGGTATACAGAACAATAAAAAATAAAACTAAATAGATCTACATTCCAATCACGAGCACAAAACAAAATAGTCGGCAGCTAAAATCATCACGTTTCATGTGCTTCTGTTGGGGAGGGGGAGATTGCAGGCGACTTTTTATGTACTCTTTGAGAATATTGGACAGAGTAGGCCGAGATACGCCTGTAAATAATAAAATCATGTGCGGAGTTTCTAAAATATTATACATTTTATCACAATGCATGTTAGTTTCAAATATTTTTACTCGTATTAATTTTATGAATCATCCTTACCGGCAACTTCTGCGATTTTGTTTATCATCTCAGTCTTATAATGAGGAGTATCTGCAGGCCAGGACTCCAATTGCTTAAAAATATTTATCACAGGTTGTTTTTCTACAGCACGCAGCGTTCTCTTTTTTTTTGGGAGACATTATTATTTCGTCGGAGTCAACTTTTGGACCACGTTTTTTTCGCCGTTGGCTTTGGTCAGACTCAGCACTTATATGTTGTAAACCACTCGGTCCCGCACCGGGATCACTCATAGCTCAAAAAAAAAGTAATGTTTTGTACAAACAACCCAATGACAACACTGATAACAATACAATAACAAAGAAATAACTAAATATTATTTATTATTTTAATAAATAACAATAAAATCACGAAAATTAAACAATAACAGACAAAGTATTCACAAGTAAATGACATACATGACAATCTTAGAACATTGTCAAGTCAATTTCACAGACGACATAAACCAGTAAAATTAGAAATCCCCGGCTGTCACAGCTTATGAAGGGATTAAGTAACATTTTAGAATTGGTAGGATTATAGTGAAACAAAAAGCGTTGCAGTATTGTTGACTCCTGCTTCTTTTAGGTTTTTAGCATAGGCACTGTAATTTTAAATTGGAATGAAATAATATATCTAAATGAAAGCCACTTTTCATATGGTTGTTTTTTTAAATGATTACAATTAAGTGTGATAGCTGATATATAAATTCATTTTAATTGATTTGGCGTCAATCGTAACTATAACAAGTTTATTGTACTTTTGTTATAAAGTGTGCATCAAAAATAACCTTTTTTAACTTCTGTCTAATGCTATTATAAATGGAGTATAGACACATTCAGGGTAACAGTTCACTTCACGCTCATCATCATTTGTTTCATCATTTCAGCCAAAACACACGCTCATCATTCATCATCATTTCAACCGAAAGACGTCCACTGCTTGACATAAGCTTCGCCCAATTGGGAAGCGGGGGGGGGGGGTTGCCATAATCGCCACGCTTGGCAGGCGCGTTGGCGATCGAAGTATGGTGTTAAAAATGCATAGAGAACGCTGCTGCCGCTGCCCATTCTCTAGTAAATCCCTAAATCGCCTTTTACGACACCCACGGGAGGAAATGGGGTGGTGCTATTCTTTACGTCCGGCCCCACACGTTACCCACACTTCAGCCTCACGTCACCAATATTTTACGGTGACATTTTTACAGAATCGACCGGTAGTACCCATCGTAATATGACACAGGGAACTTTACAAAGAGACTGTCACAAGTATGAGTGACAGAGACAACGCTCTACAAAGGCTAACTTTTTCTAGACGCCCCGACGTGATCATCATATGCACTTTCAAATGGACCACAAGAAGAGCCCTTCAACCCACTCCTGGTCGACGCCAGCAATCAGCCGACACTGTACCACATCCGACTCGCTTCTTTTTTCCAGATGCACAACCCACAAAACAACCCACGGCTTCTACAAGCGCTCACTAGCTGACGCTAAGAAACAAGCCGACGGCCCCGCACAAGCCGACGCCGACTCCTCCGCACGGTCTGCCGCCGGCATACTGGGATATGGCGACTTTCCTGTCGTCAAACACTTCCTGTGCGAGGTAACATAGCTAATAAATATGCCAACTGCCTAGCACAAGTCGACGCCGACTACTCCGCACGCTCTGCCACCGGCATACTGGGATACGGCGACTTCCCTCTCGTCAAATACTTCCTGTGCGAGGTAACATAGCTAAGAAATATGCCGACGGCCCCGCACAAGCCGACGCCGACTCCTCCGCACGGTCTGCCGCCGGCATACTGGGATATGGCGACTTTTCTGTCGTCAAACACTTCCTGTGCCAGGTAACATAGCTAATAAATATGCCAACTGCCCAGCACAAGTCGACGCCGACTCCTCCGCACGCTCTGCCAACGGCATTCTGGAATACGGCGACTTTCTTCTCGTCAAATACTTCCTGTGCGAAGTAACACAGCTAAGAAATATGCCGACTGATGCACAAGCCGACGCCGACTCCTTCGCCCACTCTGCCCAACATGCTCTGCAACAACAACATGCTCTGGTATACTGGGATATGGCGACTTTAATCTATTTAGCAGAAGTGAATTCCACAACCGAACTGCGTGCATAGTGAAGGAGTAGGAGTAGAAGTCTGTGGAATTAGAAGACATTTTTAAGAGAAAGAATGTGTAATAAGGATGATGACAAAAAAAAAATTTTGTCCGTCATGTAGGTTATTAAAAACTATTGGATACGTATTTTTCCTTTTTTTACGTAATCAAAACATTACGGCGATACATTGAGTTCAAATGTGGCATGACGTCTCTTCTCAGTAGACTTTATACGTAGCTGTGACGTAACGAGCCTCCACTCCCCAAATTTAATGTGTTTTATCTAAGTCATTTTTCTACACTAATATTATAAAGAGGAAAGATTTGTACCTATTTTTGTATGTTTGTATGTTTGTAATGAATAGGCTCAAAAAGTACTGGGCCGATTAAAAAAATTCTTTCACCAATAGAATGCTACATTCTTCCAATTTGACATAGGCTACATTTCATTTTGAAAAAAATTAGGGATCCTTGGTAAAATTTGAACAATGTAACCGAAGGTGTAGAAAAATGAGTCTTAAAATGTCTTTCGTCGAATGCGCTGCCGAAACTATTAGCGATAGAACAAAATAATGTACAACAATATTGAAGAACATCATAATGTCTACAAAAAACTACTACTACTACTACAAAAAACTACCCCGTGCGAAGCCGGGACGGGCTGCTAGTTATTAATATGATAAAGTAAAAAATACGTGTCTAATAATTTTTTATTATCTAATTGACGGACTTAACAGTTTTTCTTTTTTTTTAACCCAGGAATCATCCCTATTGTGTGATAGATACTTGGTCTGTTTATGACACACGGGGGCTAATGGCTAAGTAATAACAGCCATACGGGTCGATCGATCAGGTTAAGCTACGCTTGCCGCGGTTGGTCCCTGGATGGGTGACCATCTTTACATATAAAGTGCTCTCCGGGCCTCGGAAAGCACGTTAAGCCTTTGGTCCCGGCTGTCATTTGTAGATCTTTGACAGTTTTTACGGGTCGTCAGGAGCCCGAAAATCTGACAACTACTCTTATAATAAACGGCACGAGTCGTGAGCACAGATGGGCAGTAGTGGGGGCAAGCTCGCGCATGTACACTTTCGGCTAAATAAAAATGACACGCAAGAGTCCAATAGACGACGGTTATCGACTGACGAACCAGTCGCATGCAGCTCGGCGCCCCCCGGCTTCTTCATTCCGCCAAAGAGAATTTACTACTGCGCAGGTGTCAGTTTGTGCTCACGACTCATGCCTGTTACTATACCAAGGGGTATTTTTTTACCCAGTACAACGTACACCTGTGTTACCCAGTACACGTGGTAGTGTTCGTTAGTGGTTGTGGAGGTCAGATAGTCGCTCCACATAAAATACCGGTATTCAGCTACTTCCGGTTAGACTGGAAGCCGACCGTCGGGGTCGGATTCCAGTCTATAGTTGAGAAAAGGCAGACAGATGAAGACATGGTCTGCTTATAACAGGACTGCGGCCGCTCATACCTGCACTGGACGTACCTACAAGTACACAGACGTATGAAGCATGCCAACGAAAACTTTCTGTACAAATGTAACCAGTGCGAACTTACTTTTCCAAACAGGTAAATACAATTTAATCACAATAATTAGTTTTATAGTATATTTTATATCGAGGGACTAAACGAAGCCATAATATACCAGAGGTGAGTCAATGAAACCGATGGTATATTAAGTTGGCGTTTAGTCTCGAGGTGCAAACTGTACTTTTCACTTTGAGTCCGAGAAAAATAGTCAATTTAGTACAAAAACATTTAATAAATATTATTCCTCCATTCCATAAAACTTTCAGTAAATCTTCCGCGATTTTGGCGGTAAAAGATTATCTATTATGTCTTTTGCTCTTTGCTCGACGTCAAACTCTCCACTGTTACTGGACAATCTTAATAAACTTATTTAAAACCGAACAAATTTACACTTGACAAAAATTCTGGAATTTTCGCGGTCAGTTTTTTCTTCTAAACCAGTCACAGATTAACAATTTAAAACACATGGCGCCATCTTCTTGGCGGAAAAACCATGGAACTAAAACTCTCAACATTTTCGCAATGAAAATGGTCCACACTACACACATAATAGTATATTTACTGGCTGTTTGAGTTTGTCTATGTCACATGAAGGAAATTAAAAAACTAATTTCTTTTCACTCCCTAGAGACTAAAGTAGTCACTTTAGTCCCGCTTCGTAGGGCTATATTGGCGTACTTTTAGAGCATGAGAAGTGAAAAAGATATTTATTTCCCATAAGAACTATATGAGGCGTCTCATTGCAAACCCCGCTAAAACGATTTTACCTTGAAACCGACTTTATTCTCTCTTTTGAAAGTTTTCTCAATTCTGTACTAAGTGACAAACTCATTTCCGAGCAAATCCCTCTCTAACAGTACTAAATTGAGCCTCCAACCTTATGCTTGGATAAACCCACATTCCTGCTTTAATACCCCTTGTTGCATAAATTTAGTTAGTAATTAATAAATTTAGCGTTTAGTAATTAATTGATTGTGTTATTATCTGCGCATAATGTAGTGCATGCTTTTCTATAAGTAATGAGGCGCTTAGACTTACGTTTGCAATGTACTAATTGTAAAGCAATAGTGTACTCAATGTTGAAGAGCCTAATAAATATATAAATTTAACACAGTTGGGGCCTAGCGTATCATCGTAAAAAGGTGCACTGCAAGACTGGAGCTGACGATCCTGGAACCTCTAATAAGAGCAACAGAGACGATTATAGGTATTACTCTACTACTAATACATTCTTTTTCAATACAGTTGTTGAACATGGCGTACTTTCAGAGGCTATAATTATGATTCGAAAATTAAATCTTTTGCATAGGCATCTTTCTGTTACGCGGTCGTTACAAGCTCGATCATTACTTTTGCAGTTGAGTTTTAAATTTATAAGTCAACGAGCTATATGGTATAATTTAAAAAGTTTAGTAGCAAGGAGTTTTCATACATAGAATAAAATGGGATAGATTTTATACGAGGAAAAATGAATGAGTCCGTACCGTCTTAGCATTGAATTCTTAAAAGTCTTTTAAATGGTTGTTTAATATATTTACGTCACACCAGGGCCTCAAGTCTGCTATTACAATAGTGTCAGAATGGTCTCTTCATTGTGAGTTTTTGACAGATTTGCCATACAAACACTGTCAAATACTCACAATGGCGAGACCATTCTGACACTATTGTAATAGCAGACTTGAGGCCCTGGCCATAATGTGAGTTTTACCGCACGCTATGCGTACAGTAAAACTCGCATTGTGGCCAGGTGAAGACGTAAAATTGTGTACTCACCACGGGCAGTAAAAAAGAAAGCCCTCTATCGCATATTTACAACCCTCGCCTGCAGCTCGGGTCACAAATACCTGCGATTTCGGCCTTTCTTTCTTTTACAGCCCTTGGTAAGTAATGTATTTACTATTACCTAATTACCAGTTTTAATTTAATTATTTTCACATCAACATTATTTTGTCAAAAATCGAATAGGCTGTATAGGCTGTTTTCATTGTAAAAAAAATAAGTCCAGTTGCAAAAACGCGCCATTTTCTGAAAATTTTATTTTTTGTGTGATAAATAGATTTTTTTTATTTGTCTTTTACTATTTCTCACAACTGTATTGAAAAACGTCGTGTGATACACGGGTATGTAGGTTATTGCAAACTCTTGTCATTAAAAACCCTCGCTTTCGACTCGGGCTTGTTAATGACAGCTCGTTTGCAATAACCTAATTTCCACCCTTGTATCTCAATGTACTATTTACTGGCTCTCACGGTACACGTACAGACGACGAAAGACTTAGGAGGTGCTACCCAGTTGTTTGGGTCGGCACATTCGTTGTCTGTTAGCTACCAGTATACCCATCTCTTTATTTGACTGTAACCGGGGGCAAGGCTCTCATTCTATGTAAGGATACCATTTATATTTGTTTAGGATACCGTGTCGGGATTGTGACGAGGTGTTGCCGAACAAAACAGCTTTATACAAGCATCGCAAGAAAGAACACAGCGATGGAACTATACGCGCTTATACTAAACCAGGTAAGAACATTTCCACGTCAATCATATTTTAAAAACTAGATAATGTCGGCGTTTCCTATCTGACTACTCTGAGAAGAAAGGCCGAAACAAAACACAGAGGTCACAGTCTCTTTTAAAGTCCAGACATAATCTTGGTTAGATCATGTGAAGACTACGTAGTGTGTCTGAAATGGTATTTTGATGAAAGAACCACATTGGGTGTCCTGTCCTGTCAGTGCACGCATTTGACATTACGATGTTGACGAGGGTGTCGCGGTCCGCCCGTCTTTTAAAAAGTTATAATAATTAATTATGTCTGTTTTCTAATACACTTGAAATTTAATTTTCTAAAATAAATCGTAGACCATCAGGAACGGACTGCACACGGGCGCTCTGATTGGTTAACGCGCGAATCCCTCACCCCGCCTACCGAAGCGGCCGCCATTGGGATATACGAGGATTAGTGTCAAAAAACCAAGCGAACAGTCCGTGCGCGAAAGGCGCGCCCGCGCATTCCGTTCTTAGTGGTCTCTTTTACCAAAAAGTTTGTTCGCATTCTTATTTCTCACCACCAGCCACTTCCTAGCAGCTACATACACTAACCCAAAGTTTAGCGACTTGACTCTTCCACATCCTTGGGTTAAATATTTACCTCTATCTCTTGGTGGTGCGAGATTACCTAATTATTTGATTTACTATCTAACAAATTGGATAAAGACACCTATAATGACACGGAGGCACTTTTGGAGCACATAAAGTAGCAGATACACTCCCACATACACTCGCATACTCTCTCATACAGACACACTACACACACACGAGGTATTCACAATCGAATCCTATTCTCACTAACATACTTATTTTTATTTGATACTAGCTGCGCCCCGCGGTGTTACCCGCGAACACTAGATTCTTTCGGGATAAAAAGTAACCTATGTATAAATCCAGGGTGTCAGCTACGTCCATACCAAATTTTATCAAAATTGGTCCTGCCGTTTGAGCGTGAAGAAGACACCAACATACACACACACTCACAAACTTTCGCCTTTATAATATTAGTGTGATTCTAAGTACCTACGGTTTTGTTAGTAGATTAAGTAAATAAGCTGCACTATGGAAGAGCGGAGTCTCCTAACACAGGCATTGTTTGCTTAAAAGGAGGTTCCAAACACAAAACCCTTTTTTGTAAACTGAAGCATAAATAAACTTATTATTATTACCCTGAGTTAGCTGTTAACTCCGAGTTATTTAGGATAACCCATAATAAAAAAATTAAAAAAATATTTCAGACGTCCATAAATTGTTAGTAATTATACCCAAAGTCTGAAATTCAGATAATTTATGTAAACAAAGGGGATAACATATCCAAAAAATATCTTCGTAATGGTAATTCACATAAAATGGCGAAAAAAGAGGTTTCATTTTCTTACAGTACTGATTTAAAAAAAAAATAATTAAAAAATAATCATATCGGAATTATTTTTTAAAATTTTCGGTTTTAAACAAAGTTATTAAAAATAGGAGATTTTCTGGTATATTTTATGATACTGGTAACAATGCAGGAGATCGAAACATTTTCAAATTTTTACATCTTCAACGACACTAATATTACAACTCTCATTCATAGATTCATATTGTAAGTAGCATATCTAGCCACATTTTGGATGAAAACTGTTTTGAGTGGAAATCGATTTGGGGAGGCCTACGTCTAGCAGTGGACTTAAAAGGGCTGATTATGACGATCATAGGCCGTGTCTCTGACACACTACACAAAACATTGTTTGGCAACGGTATTTTGTTTGCGTAGTTCTTATAATTAATTCACTTTAATTTTATAGATTATTATATACAAAAACAAAAAAATGATAAAATGTTTTGCACCACTGTCCTGTCATTTTGACAGTGACATTTCTTGACATTACTTTGTTTACATAAAATATCTGAATTAGAGACTTTGGGTATAGTTAGTAACAATTTGTGCTTATCTGCTATGTTAGTAGATAACTCTGGATTTCTAAATTAAACATAAAGCCACTCCACCAGGTGCCTCTGGATGAGACAGTCTGGTCTTGCAACAATCATTTTCAGGATGCCATTCCGACTGTTACGTAAACGTTGCAGTATGCGATAAGGCCGCCCATTGTATTTTTTATAGGGAATAAGTTTTCTTTTCTAATGTGTAATCTGATGTACAATAAAGTATATATAAATAAATAAATAATAAATAAGGATTCAGCTTTCTTACGCATAATGGCATGAAAGCCATCCGTATGTGCTTCCGCAAACATGCTCGACGCACTACAACGCCACGGCAGCCGTAATAGCATCCTGAAGGCGGTGTTATATTGCATACGCAGAACGTTGTAGGCTCGGCTCGTGTGTGACACCCACAGACCGCATAATGCGCGGGCCTTACAACATCATAGTTTTTATTATTATGAATGTCTGTCTGTACAGGCATGTATGCGAGCGCAGAGTCAGAATCTACAGGTGGGGCGTGTTCCCATTGTCACGCCACATTCACGCACGCGATCGATCTGCACAAACATGTCAAGTAAGTGACCGTATGTCGGTATCGGTTCCGAACGATACTAGGAAAATTAACTCACACCCATTTTCTGAATCGAGAAGTTGAAGTTGAGAAAATGAAAAAGCAAATTATTTCATTAAACAAAAAACCCGACTGCAAAAACACATAACTGAAAAGAGAAAACCAAGTATTATAATCTATAGAGTTTTGGTATAAATAATTGCAGGTCGAGTATTAGTATGAAGGCCGAGCCGTAGGCGAGGACTTCACTAATACGAGACAGGCAATAATAATAGTTCCGTGTGGTGCCGGACGTAAAGTTCCGTGTGGTGCCGGACGTAAAGAATAGCATCACCCTATTTCCTCCCGTGGGTGTCGTAAAAGGCGACTAAGGGACTTACTAGAGAATGCGCAGCAGCGTTCTCTATGCATTTTTAACACCATACTGCGATCGCCAACCCGTCTTCCAAGCCTGGCGATTATGGCAAATCCTCCCACTTTGGAGGAGGCCTATGTCCAGCAGTGGATGTCTTTCGGCTGAAATGATGATGAATGATGAATAAATAATAGTCATTTAAATCATATATCTGCGTCTTAACTTAAGTTTTCAGAACGTTTCATTTTCGATCCTAGAGAGGTCCACGGCAAAGACGAGTCCTGCTTATCTTGGAACAAAACGACGACCACAGTAGGGACATGCCCGCGCCGTCCACACGCGTGTCCCGTCTGTGGACACGCCTTCCGGACGCTTTCTATGCGGAATGAACATCTGAGGGTACATACAGGGGAGAGACCGTTTCCCTGCGATGTTTGTGGAGTTGCGTTCAGGAGGTGAGTGTGAATAGATATTATTAGAAAAGAAAAAAGTTACAAGCTATAGTTGGACCGATACCGCGGTACCGCACCTTAGGTACTATGGCGGTCATGGACATCTGACCACCGTAAGGATTATTCCTGCTTATAGCGCTCGGCAGCTTTAGTAATGCTTACCTACGCTCATCAACAAATAGCATCGCAGCATTAGATTTTTGCTGAGCCGCTTGTTTATTAACTAAATAAAATACCGTTAAAAAAAACTGCTTGATTTTTGGCCAGTGTACATTTGGACGCACATTTGGCCGCGCTGAACGAGCCGAAGTTTAATGTACGTCAGAATCGAGGGTGTACTTTCAGACCTGCCTAAATTTATTGCAGTTATTTGGCACCTTCTGTGGTTCTGACATCAGGATGGCGGGTGTACCTAATTTTTAAAATATCATGGTACGGGTGTAGGTACACAGATTTTCAGGAGAGGTACGTAAAGGTACACAAAAGGTACCAAATAACTGCAATAAATTTTGAAAGGTCTGAAAAGTACACCCGCGATTCTGACGTACATGAAGTTTAAAATGTATTTAATGAAATCTGGGCGATTTGAACTTTATATGTGTGTCATAAAGTGATTTTCCAAAAACACATTAATTGTTTACTTGTTTGGAAACTGAATCGCGAACGCAGTATACCTACAGTCCTGCCAGGGTTGCGGGTTTGTCCGAAAGGGATACCGTGGCCCTGGCACACAGGCACCTGAAGGAGCACGGGTGGGTTTTAATCAGCGAGTCTAGCACGGTCTGCCGCTCCGCCCAGAGCATTTATTTGGTAACCCAAAAACACAAAAAAAAAAATACCTACAGTGAGGTCGATTCTTTAGGCTCTTTTGGCGTGGAAATCTGCGTCCACCTTCCCATGTAATACATTTTGACCATGACTGACAAGATGTATTGTAGTGACAGAAAAAAAAACACCTTAAGGTGAAGTGTCTTCGTGAGTAATTTCGTCATCATCACAGGTCCACAGCTATGCGCAACCACCGCCTCATCCACACTGGCGTGCGCGCGTGGGCGTGCGGCCGCTGTCCCAAGCGCTTCCGTATCCGCTCCGACCTGCGAACTCACCTGCGACTCAAACATCCTGCTACTATTGTAGTTGTAGAGGTGAGGAGCTGGTTCTTTGTAATGTTTTTCTTTTCTTTCTTTCTTGTCAGATAGGATTGTCTTTCCGAGCGTGTTAGTGGTCATATATACAAGCGGCAAGTTGCCCACAGCAGAGACAACTGCAGCCGTCGCCATTCGTCGATGGCAGCCGTAGACGCATCAACACAATTCGTCTATGGCAGCCGTAGACGCTTCGACGCAATTCGTCGGTGGCAGCCGTAGACGCGTCGACGCAATTCGTCGGTGGCAGCCGTAGACGCGTCGACGCAATTCGTCGGTGGCAGCCGTAGACCCGTCGACGCAATTCGTCGGTGGCAGCCGTAGACGCGTCAACACAATTCGTCTATGGCAGCCGTAGACCCGTCGACGCAATTCGTCGGTGGCAGCCGTAGACGCGTCAACACAATTCCTCGATGGCAGCCGTAGACGCGTCGACGCAATTCGTTGGTGGCAGCCGTAGACGCGTCGACGCAATTCGTCGGTGGCAGCCGTAGACGCTTCGACGCAATTCGTCGGTGGCAGCCGTAGACGCGTCGACGCAATTCGTCGGTGGCAGCCGTAGACGCGTCGACGCAATTCGTCGGTGGCAGCCGTAGACGCTTCGACGCAATTCGTCGGTGGCAGCCGTAGACGCTTCGACGCAATTCGTCGGTGGCAGCCGTAGACGCGTCGACGCAATTCGTCGGTGGCAGCCGTAGACGCTTCGACGCAATTCGTCGGTGGCAGCCGTAGACGCTTCGACGCAATTCGTCGGTGGCAGCCGTAGACGCGTCGACGCAATTCGTCGGTGGCAGCCGTAGACGCGTCGACGCAATTCGTCGGTGGCAGCCGTAGACGCGTCAACACAATTCGTCGGTGGCAGCCGTAGACGCGTCAACACAATTCGTCGGTGGCAGCCGTAGACGCGTCGACGGCTTCAGTTGCCTCTGCCGGTGGTAACGTGCCGCTCGTCATAATAGTCTACTCCAAAAGTATCTGATAAAAGTATAAACAAACCCTGTTTAGGTTAAATTCTTACACAATCACTCATTTAAGTGAATTAGTAACACATTTATCTGTATTTCTTGTTTATATCTCACCAGTTTTTCCAACAATCATTATTTAAATAACATTATTATTACTTTGCTTTTGTAATGTGTAATTTGATGTACAGTCAGTTACCACAATTAGCTGACCCCCCTTGCATAAGTGGTTGAGATTTTTTAGAATACGGATCGACGGAATTTTATAATTCTTAATTTAATTTAAATACCTATACGAAATCTACCCAAAACTAGAAAAAAAAAATGACAATCGTACGATTTGTTGGTAAAAAAACCTCAACCATTTGAGCAAAGGGGGTCAGCTAATTGTGTTAACTGACTTTACAATAAAGTATATACAAATATATTATTAAATTGTTTAAAAAAAATCATCGAAGAAACTTTAGGTTAAAAAAACAACCTCAATTGTTATTTAATGGTGATTCATAATTAGAATTTCGGGTTTAAGTCTTCAAATAATCAAATCTAAACACTCAATTTGTAAGAGGCACTTACTGGCATCCACAGGTATATTTTCAGGGCCCCAATTCTGTATGGTAATTATTATTCCCTGCTACGTGCAAACCACGTCAATATCGTGTCAAAGTCAAAAGTCAAATAATTTATTTCAAATAGGAACGAAGATGCACTTTTGAACGTCAAAAATTACATGAATAGTTAATTGATTCTAGTTGCGCCTTCCAAAATGTAGTTATGTATGGAGAAGAATGGGCAAGAAACTCCATACTTACTCTTTTAAAATGTTAACAATAGTTTGTATACATTAATTAATATTTATAGGTGAAGACTATGTACCTAGAATAAAAAAAAAAATAATATAAAAAAAATCATCAAAATTACTTACAATTGGTAAAAAGAATGAAAAGTGAAGTAATAACAGAAAAATTAATAAATGCGATAGGTACATGGTGCTCACATATTTACAAACATTGTATATGATTTCCCAAAAAAATAAAAAATAAAAACAACATATAATAAGTCAGTGTGTGAGTTAAAATATTAATCACAGAAAATAAAATTAATATCATAAAAATTATGACAGTTAAATTAGCAACCAGTTTGATTTTGTCTAGACTCTAAGGTCCGTATTACAGAAGGAAACTCAAGCGTTGATCTCTGTTTAAAACTAGTTTTGAGGCTAGTTTTAATTTTAGAACGTTCCTCAAGCATGGATTCAGTGATCATTAGTTCAGCTGAGTTTGGCTTTATTTTAGATCGTTACTCAATTCGTGAATCGAGCCCAAGCAGAGATTGGATCTGTAATCACCCAAGTGTGGTCGAGACCGCGCTTGAGCATAGATTGTTATGTTTTTGTTCTGTTCAAGTCTATCTGCGTTGTCGAGTTTTCATATATTATTGTTGTTTTTTTAATTATTGCTACGTATATTTGGATTATGGATTTAAATAGAAGGTTGAACTTTAGCGTTCCTCTCAGATATTTAAGAGATACTCAGGGCCAGGACCCATATAATTGTGAAAACTTTAAAAAGAGGTACAGATGTGGTAAAATATTAAATTCTACCAAGGTATAATATACCACGATTTCAGAAAATCACACAACCGTGGGCATCCTATAGCCTCAGAATTGCAAATTCTTGTACTCGTATGTTTACGTTTTATGTTTTTTTATTAATCATCAAAGCAAACAACGTTGTATACAAACTGATGTATTTATTTTCACATATTTGACATGCTGACATTTCAAGTCACGTACAAGTCTTTTAAGTTTGACAATTTTGATTACAAAATTAATATACTTCGAAGAGCTTTAGTTTCAATAAATAGGGGATTGTACTATTCAGAACCAAAATAATATCGTAGGTTTCCTAAATAATTGCGCTCCTAAGCCTTAGGAGCGCAATCTAAGGTATATTTTAATATTTCGAACCCAGTGAAGATCAGAACAAAGTTGGTAAATAAAATAAATCGTAAACGAAAACAGGCTGATGCATAGACAATACACATCTCTGCTTGAGGCTCGATTTGAGTCTCGATTCAGCTGAGTATAGATTGATTACAGTTCTGGAATAAGAACGATGCTCAAGTACTGATTCTATACTTAAACAGTGATCGACTGATTGAAGATCAAACTGGACTTGAGGAACGTTCTGTAATACGGGCCCTAGAGTCCTTGTCCATTTGTTAACATTTTTATCAAATACTAGGCTTCTGCCCGCGACTTCGTCCGCGTGAAATTTCGGCCACCCATCGCGCGTCGCATCCCGTCGCTCGCTCGCGCTATAACTTCGTTATCGCTTAGCGTTCTTTCTGAGTTTCGTTCTTTTCGCTTGGCTCCTAAGGATTGTAGCGTGATGTTAAATAGCCTTCCTCGACAAATGGGCTATCCAACAACAAAATATTTTTCTTGCGCGTCATTCGCACGTGAACCCGAACATACGTACTTATTTTGTTGCGGAGTTATTTTAAAATTATGATATCTCCTAAGATGATGTCAAGGACAATTTTGTTTACATTTAAATACTTGTGATTAATAACATATTTATTTGGATAAGGATTAATATTATGTTGATAAAACTACTTCGCGCACGCAATGGAAGCTCTCAAAAAGGAATAACTTTTCCCGTTTTTGCAACATTTTTCATTTATGATCCGCTCCTTTTAGTCGTAGCGTGATGTTATATAGCCTATAACCTTTCTCGATAAATGGACTATCCAACACAAAAATAATTTTTCAATTCCAACCAGTAGAGTTCCTGAGATTAGCGCGTTCAAACAAACTCTTCAGCTTTATAATATTAGTATAGATTTCATAAACAGACCATACACTTAGGTATATTTATTCGGTATATTATTATAATTTTCAGATGGAAGGCCTAAATCCGTCGTCTGAAGAAGTACTGAATGCGCTCGCTGCACAAAACGTTCCACACAACAAGCTTATAGATATCACTAAGATGTCCTTTACTAAGGTAAGTAGTTCAACTTTACAGAGTCTTGGAAAATTGTGGCTTACGGAGTGTTGTTGTTTTTCTTTGAATAATAATTCAAAGAAAATCAATTTATATCAATGAATAAACAGAATTATAATACATATATACAGGTATATAAAAATAATCTAAAATATTTAAGTACATTTGCAGATAAAATAATACATAAATATTGGTAAGCGAAATGTTAGTATCTTATTCACGATCTCCTGACTTTGATTGTAAGTAAGTTAAAACTAGTTCTCATACCTAAAACAGGGCTTCCACTCTCCTACCCTTTTGCTGTGCCCTACAGGGTCCATAATGATCTAATATTATTATTTTTTTTGTTTTTTTTAAAAAACGTTGCCCCACACTAGGATTTCTCCTGTATCGTGGGTGCATTTACAAACATTTAAACTCACATACACAAACAGCCAGACCCGGAATAACTACTTGTAGATCATACAAATATTTGTTCCGTGCGGGAATCGAACCCGCGACACACACAAACAATACAATACCACCGAATTAAACAGTTACCACCTAAGTACACATTATGGTAAAGCAATAAAGATATTGAGTATATTGAGTAAGGACCGACACAATTTTCGTATAGGTTTTCACCCATAGAAATACAAACCATGACAAATCCTTTACGGTCTAGGCCGCTCGTTTCTAGAATGCATTGCCAGATCCAATAAAACGCTCGCAATCGTTGCCTGTTTAAAAGACTCGTGAAGGAACATTACTTGTTGTTTTGATTTTGTTCTCGTTGTTAGCTGTAATAATCTATAGTCTTCATTTATTTTCTTGCTAGTATTTAGTTTTATGTATGTATCTATTATATAGCATATATTGAAAGAAAAGAAAGAAAGAAAGAAAAATAGGTTTATTTGTCACAGAAACACGTGCATACAAAAAGATAATTAACTTGAGTAGGTGGTATACAGAAAAATAAAAAAAACAAAATAGATCTACATTCCAATCACGAGCACAAAACAAAATAGTCGGCAGCTGCACGTCATGACTGTGACAAGAAGGCCTCCACTCAGCATGATGCTGTGTTATGAGGGACCCACAGCACAGCGCTGATTTTCAGTGGTTACCCGGAAAAGACGTACGGAAACCAAGTCAGGTTTAAAGAAATGAACATAAATAGGCAACTAGATAAAATAAAACAAACAGTACTCAGAATATAATCTAACTATACAACCTGATATGCTAATAAATATTATTAGATAAAAATAAAACACAAAATAATCCGCAGGCACTTTATTTATTTATTTCTACACGCGCGTGATGCGCGTGTAGAAATAAATAAATAAAGTAGGTATCCACTAAAACATACTATTACGCAAGAATATAATTATGTCTCGCTCACACCCCCACCTTCGCGTCGCCTGCGCGCGCGCTCACAATCACATTATACAATCAAAATACCGTTGCATTCCTCCATTTCTCTATTGCATCTATTATAGGATATTGTACTGTTATACTTTTTATTTGCACCAATGAAAACCCCATTTTATGTCCAGAAACTCACTGTCCATGCCAAAGTTGCCTGGAAGAGATAGCAGTATGCGATAAGGCCGTCCATTCTCTATTTTATAGTGTATAAGTTTTTCTTTTCTTTTGTAATGTGTAATCTGATGTGTACAATAAAGTATAATATAAACAGGGCTCGAAAAAATCCAATATTTATAACAAACATCAAAAATCCGATTTTTTAATATATATTGGATATATATCCAGGTCAAGCAAAGGGAGCGAATTTCATTCTGTAAGGGGATTAAACACTTAAAAATGTGAAAGGAATTTGTAAAATAATATAAGTGTCAAATTACCACATTTTTTATTTTAAAAAAGTTACAAAAGAATTAGTGTTTATTTTAGCAAGAATTTTTTAATGAACACTTAATAAAACAAGTACCTATTATTATAATAATCTTAATTTTTTTGTGAGATAAATCAACTAATTTTAATAATAATTTGTAATCATAATAAAGTAAAAAGTAAATTATTCTGAATTGTAGTTTTTCGCTACGTGTTGCCAGGGTAAACATTAATCTCCAAAATTTTTAATTCAGAAGACAGAAAAAAATCAATTGATATATATCAAGATAAAAATCAATTGATATATATCCGCTGATATATATCAGCGAACCCTGAATATAAATATACCATGTTTTAAGTGGCTCGGTAATTGAGATACATGTTTTCTTCATGTTGTCATATCTTTTTCGGGTTTCGTGGTCAACAAGGAACCCTTATAGTTTCGCCATGTCTGTCTGTCTGTCCACGGCTTAGGCTATTACAACATGAACTCATACGAATATGTCATGTGTTATTGCAGGGCTCAACGAGCGTGATCCCGTCGTGCGCGCGCGCTCTAACAGCTCTGAACAACGTGCCGCGCACACACGTCGCGTGCATCAAGCCTACGCTAGCACTTATGTGTATGTAAATCTTTTCTGATATATTTATATATATAGGGTGTATCTATTCAAACACGTTTTTTTTTTTTTTTTAATCTGATTATATTATTTAAAAAATTAAATAATTTAAAATTACTTGATGATTATGATGATTAATTATCAAAATTCACCGCGCTCGTGCCGCCACCGTCGCCGCGTCCGGGCGGGTCATTCATAGAATAAGTAAAATTATGGAAATTGCAACTCCTTTGCAAAATGTCTCAAGCAATTTTAAAATAATAATTTTAATAATTTTACCGAATATAATAATTAGGTATGTAAAAACATAAAACAGATAAAAAAAAAATTTTCGCTTCTACGGCTTTTTTACCACCTATAGATGGTCCTCTTAAAATATTTTGTGTATGAATCATCATCATCATCATCATTTCAGCCGAAAGACGTCCACTGCTGGACATAAGCCTCCCCCAATTGGGTAGGTTTGACTTAATCGCCACGCTTGGCCGGCGGGTTGGCGATCGCAGTATGGTGTTAAAAACGCATAGACAACACTGCTGCCCATTCTCTAGTAAGTCCCTTAGTCGCCTTTTACGACACCTACTGGAGAAAATGGGGTGGTGCTATTCTTTAGCACTGTCATTCGTAGATCTTTGACAGTCGTTACGGGTCGTCAGAGGCCCAAAAGTCTGACAGCCAGTCTTACCAAGGGGTATCGTGTTACCCAGTTACTGGGTTGTGGCGGTCAGATAGGCAGTCGCTCCATGTAAAATACTGGTATTCAGCTGCATCCGGTTAGACTGGAAGCCGACCCCAACATAGTTGGGAAAAGGCTAGGCAGATTGAAGTAGGTATTTATATGTTATAGTAATATGTATGTATGTCTATTATAAGTTTACAACATATTTATGTACTTGTGTATCTATTATATTTGTTATCTTTTTGATATTTTTATTATTATTATTATCTCCTCCCCTCCCTATTAAATAGAGCACCTGCCATCTTATCTCTTCACTACCCGTGGTTGACTGGTAGAGAATGCTATGGCATTATGTCCGCTTATGTACCTTATTGTGTGTGAGAAGTATAAATAAATAATCTCTCTGCCTGCGCTGTGTTTCCAAACGCATACAACCCTAATCTATTCAAAGTGAGAGTGAACAGGCTTCTTCTGGGTAAGCTCACTCCATCGTAGACTTTGTCTCTGTCATCCAGACCTAGACTAAAGTCAAGAGCAAACTCATAGTAGAATAAAAAAAATAAAAAAATGAGGAAATCTGACAGTTTGTGGTAACTTGATGTGGAGGCGTCTGCACCTGACTATAATATTATTAATCAGCTTTAATGATACAGAATCGTTTGAATTATTCGACAGTACATTGTGACGGTTGGTTCAGTTTGGCGTTAGGTACTCTCCATTGTCAGTTAGACATTATCTCACAAAAGTTTTGTTATGCCTGGAAATACAGTAAAAATATTTTTTACAAGAGGTTTTCAAAACAATTTCAGTGGATGAGGTTCAACCGGCCCGTCGAGGTCGCGGCATCGCTAAAAACCCACGGCGACCGAAGATACTGCAACGAGGGGAAGCGGAGCCACGTGACAACTCTGCCTACCCCATCGTTGGAGGAGAGGTTAATATATTGTTTATATAACATAACATCACGCCCTGTTTTTACGAAGGGTTACATAAAGGTGTTACTATAGTCGTTTTCAGGGGTAGACAAAGGGTTTCGAACATTCTTTGTGTTGATCGCAGTAAAACAGCCCTCCTACGTAATAGTACATTACTTACCAAGGGTTGTAAACCATAATGCCATAATGTGCATGCTACGCGTACAGTAAAACTCGCATTGTGGCCAGGTGAAGACGTAAAATTGTGTACTCACCACGGACAGTAAAAAAGAAAGCCCTCTATCGCATATTTACAACCCTCGCCTGCGGCTCGGGTCTTACAATACCTGCGATTTCGGGCTTTCCCTTGGTAAGTAGTGTACTATTAAATGTGTTTCTGTTGTTTCAACACAACTAACTTTATGGTTATTTGTTAGCTCTCAAGTAAAATGTAGCGATTTAACCATCATTATTAGTAGTATATATATATTGTATTCTACCACCCTATTGTATTGAAACCTACATTTACGAATAACTTTGAAATCAAAGTTATTCGTAAATGTTTATCGAGACTATAATTTGATTTATAGTCTCGATATGGGGTCACTAACAAATTATAATTAGTCTTGAAGAAAATTCATAGATGGCAGCATAGGTAACAATTATGAAATTAACAATCACCAAAAAGCGTCGAGAGGGTTGTCACTCCTTTAACAATATATTTTCTCGTGAAGAAGGAATTATGAAAAACGGCTCAATTAACTATATCAAGCAGAAAACCTCAAACGCCGCAAATATAACAACCTTATTGGGAGCTATTTGTTTGAGCCGTTTGGGGTTGAAACTCTTGGACCATGGGGTCCGAGTGCCCACTTAGTTTTTCGAGACATCGCCAAGCGATTGGTCGACTCTTCACGTGATCAGAGGGCTGGCCTATTTCTTGGCCAAAGAATCAGTATTGCCATCATCATCATCATCAGCCTATAGTAGTCCACTGCTGGACATAGGCCTCTCCAATTGCACGCCATTCAGCTCGATTCTCGGCAACTCTCATCCAGCTGCTACCAGGCACCCTGCGAAGATCGTCGCTCCACCTAGCCTGAGGCCAGTATTGCCATATAACGTGGCAATGCTGTCAGCCTTTTGGACACTTTTCCTGTTGACAGCGATGCGGACGAATTTTTTGATGCCCTTTGATTCTTTCCCCTCCCTTTTTTTAATACACTTGTACTTAAAAAAATATTAAATATAATAGTTAAGACTACGCCGAGCGCACAGTGGCGCCCTCATCGTTATTTCGGTGATTTCTTTTATTTTAGAATGAAAATGCAGAAAATAAGCTCGTCAAGTTGTGCTGCGGAGCTTAGTGGCCACTATTTTCCGTTTTAATGATTACAATAAAACATAACAATTTAAAACTACTGTTTGTAGTAATAATAACGTAAAGTCTTGTGAAGCACAACTTGACGAGCTTATTTTCCGCATTTTCATTCTAAAATAAAAGAAATCACCGAAATAACGATGAGGGCACCACTGTGCGCTCGGTAGCCTCTTAAGAAGTAGGTTATTAACATTTATATCGTCAATAAATTCGTTATATTATAAACAAAACTTAAACGACGGCAATAAATGTGACTGTGTCTTGTAAAAGGGGCCACTTTGAGAATTTTAGTTTCCGAGTTATATACATTTTTTTTTTTAATTCTTTGCCCCTCACTAGGAATTTCTCCTGTTATGTGGGTGCGTTTACAAACATTTAAACTTACATACACAAACAGCCAAGTTATTTTTTTTTTTGTCGAAATTGATGTAGAATGGGTTTTTGTTACTAATCGGTTATTAATAACTCCATACCGCTAAAGTGATCCTTATCCCAGACACAGACACAAATTATGTTTTAAAACTAGAGGTCGGTGTTTAACATAATATCATGCCTGTATCCCAAATGTGGTAGACAAAGGCATGAAAAACATCAACATTAAAAAAAATACGTAAAAAAGCAAAAAGCCAACGTCACGCGGTGTTCCCAGGCGGTCACCCATCCAAGTACTAACCGCGCCCGATGTTGCTTAACTTCGGTGATCGGACGAGAACCGGTGTATTCAACGTAGTATGGACGTTGGCGGAAGCATTAATGAAATTAAAGATCTGTATTTATAACAACAGGTTTCTAAGAATTTCTTAGCGGTAAAACACTAAAACACTCCTCAACCGGGGCATCGAACCTAGGAACTCATGCTCAGCATTTAAAAATTACATGAAAAAGCAAAAGGCCAACGTCACGCGGTGTTCCCAGGCGGTCACCCATCCAAGTACTGACCGCGCCCGATGTTGCTTAACTTCGGTGATCGGACGAGAACCGGTGTATTCAACGTAGTATGGACGTTGGCGGAAGCGTTAATGAAATTAACGATCTGTATTTATAACAACAGGTTTCTAAGAATTTCTTAGCGGTAAAACCCTAAAACACTCCTCAACAAGTAGAAGAATGTCATGGATACATAAGTTATATGTTGCTCATGGATACACATCGATCATTTCGTTCACTCTTGTCCCAACGTCCATACTACGTTGAATACACCGGTTCTCGGGGTCTAACTCCCTAAGTTCGTCAACGAAGTAACGGGCCCGTCCGTTAGTAGTCTGACACGTCGGACTGAACCCTACTCCCTAGTAATTTCGGATTCATCAGTTTCCAACGGAATCGTAGACAATATTCGTGAACGAAAGACGCATGGCGATTGATGACAATAGAGTTGTACTATTTTACCGGTCGATTACCGGTTTAATTATTTTGTGGTTTTCAAGCTAAGTAAACAAAAATCAATAGCTTTTCCTTAGAAAATGACTACATTTTTAACAATATACATTTTATTATAAAGATTAGAATTATTTTTGACATTTTTGTCCGGAAACCGGCATTATCCTGTTGATACCTTTGCCTTTTTTCTTTTGACATTTCGACGGAAATTTTCAAATTAATTCAACGATACTAGCCGGGAAGTTTTAAAATTATTTTATTTTAGTTTCTTTCTTATTCATTTCGTAAAATGGCCCCAACCGCTGCAGAAACTCACGGACACGGACTCTGGCCGGAGGCGCGCAGGAGCTGGGCAGCCTCAACGTGCTTTATATAGAAATTTTCACTTTTGGTAGGGTAAAAAAAAAAAAAATTACAAACGTTGAATTTTAGAGGTTTGGGGTTTCTAAAAGGGGGTCGAAATTTTCTTTATTTTTGCGATAGGACGCACCATTTTCGAGATATAAGCAAATTTATTAGTTGTCATGAACTAACAGTACTAAATCAGTAGATTTAGTACTGTTAGTTCATGACAATTTATAAATAACTACTAATTGATTTTATTCTACATCTTTTTAATCGCGATTAATAATAGTCAGATTTAGTTAGAAAATCTAAATTTTAGTTTAAAAACGTCAAATTCAGAATAGTAAAATTGCCAACTAGCTTTAAGATAAGTCAGTAACGTCGGGAATACTCGCCAACCTAAATTCTTGGCGTAAATATTGTCGACGTTGCCTCCGCTCTTCCTATATAGCTTCGTCAAGCAATAAAAAAGCAGCCATACTTTGGAATTCCTTACTTTGTCTCTAAATAGTGTAAACAATTATAATAATCGTTCGTCGACAGAACGATAACTATTTTGATGTCGTATCAACTGACATAAGGTTCCGTCAAAACAAGCGTCATGTTCAACTTTTCGGACGGGCAAAAACGCATCGGGAGTAGGGACAGTTGTCAAATCGTGTTGTCATTCATTCTTCGTCGGGCCCCGAACGAATCGTCCGTCCGTTGGTGATAGGGAGTAGGAAACGCCCGAAACGACGGACTTCGTGCTTAGGGAGTAGACCCCCTCGTCCGATCACCGAAGTTAAGCAACATCGGGGGCGTCAGTACTTGGATGGGTGACCGCCTGGGAACACCGCGTGACGTTGGCTTTTTGCTTTTTCATGTAATTTTTAAATGCTGAGCATGAGTTCCTAGGTTCGATGCCCCGGTTGAGGAGTGTTTTAGAGTTTTACCGCTAATAAATTCTTAGAAACTTGTTGTTATGAATACTGATCGATAATTTCTCTAAAGCTCTCGCCAACGTCCATACTACGTTGAATACACCGGTTCTCGTCCGATCACCGAAGTTAAGCAACATCGGGCGCGGTCAGTACTTGGATGGGTGACCGCCTGGGAACACCGCGTGACGTTGGCTTTTTTGCTTTTTAACGTAATTTTTAAAATTTTGGTTTTCTTTAGGCCTGTGTCCTAATCATAAATATAATTTATAAACTAATTACTTATTCCCTAATTTCCAAATGTTGTATTTATGGTTTTTTTTTTTCTCATATTTTTCAGGAATTATCAGATCTGAACGTGCAACTCCTGCTACGGGATGGAGTGCTAGTGAATGACAACCAGATGGTGCAAATGCCGTTAGATGACCCTATTTTGATGGAGTAACCACCGATTAGGGATCTATGTGCTATGTTAGAGGTTTGGTTTCCGCACTTAGCCCTTCAGGTGGACCACTATACATGGGTCATGGCGGCCATCAGTGGTTATTCCAACCAGCCCACCTCCTTCCAGAAGATAATTACGTCTCCCGGTCTGTTTAGAACATCTGTGAAAGATCTGGGTGCCCCGAGGGTTTCTGTCCGATTAGGAATACATAACATGGTAATATTAATGAAGATTTTTATAATGTATGAAATATGATATTGACTTAAGAGCGCATACATCGGTCCACTAGCGGGGTGTATCCCACTATTTCCATGGAAATACAAAATAGAAAAATTGGGACCAGCGTTTTTTACAAATTACAATATCCCATTATTTCTACTGCGACAAAAAAACAGTTATGTTATTTGAAAAGTTTACCAATTTTGAAAGTTTTTCTTTTAATGAATATATTAAAATTAAAACACGCCTTCTCGGTATTCAAAATAAATAAATGGAGAACAAATTAATAGTTTCTATGTGCACGCCGTCATAACAGGTGATGCAGCGTTTTTTTTTTTGTCACAGCCGACAGCAATAGAAATAGTGGGACAATCAGTCTGAATCAGGCCCAGTATTTCTATCAATAGAAATAGTGGGACAATCAGTCTGAATCAGGCCCAGTATTTCTATCAATAGAAATAGTGGGACAATCAGTCTGAATCAGACCCAGTATTTCTATCAATAGAAATACCTAATAGAAATAGTGGGACAATCAGTCTGAATCAGACCCAGTATTTCTATCAATAGAAATACCTAATAGAAATAGTGGGATACACCCCACTCGCGCACTTTCTTTAAAAAAATTATTATCTCGTGACTGAGAAGGAAAATGAAAAACGGCTCAATCAGCTACCTCGGTAAGTGTGTCTAGAATTTTCTAATACCTTTTATGAAGTTTCATGTTGAGACACGAAGCAACAAAATACGATCTAGAGGAATGTGGCCGTTTTTCTTTTGATCGAATTTTGTTGCTTCGTGTCTCAATATGAAGCTCATGAGTCGCAGCGGAAACGTTATAGGCCGATTATGCTATACCACAGACTTATGTTTTAGGTTTTAGATAGATCTGAAATAGTTATTTATGCAACTGTTGTATAATAAGGGGTATTAAAACACGAATGTGGGTTTAAATAGTATCACAATCAATCTGCCTAGCCTTTTCCCAACTATGTTGGGGTCGGCTTCCAGTCTTAACCGGATGCAGCTGAATACCAGTATTTTACATGGAGCGACTGCCTATCTGACCTCCACAACCCAGTAACTGGGTAACACGATACCCCTTGCAAAGACTGGCTGTCAGACTTTTGGGCTTCTGACGACCCGTAACGACTGTCAAAGATCCACGAATGACAGCCGGGACCAACGGCTTAACGTGCTTATCCACGGACCAACCCCGGCAAGCGTAGCTTAACCTGATGGGATCTACCCGTGCGGCTGTTATTACTTAGCCACGAGCTCCTCCAAGGTTCCTCCAGGTTTAAATAGTATCACATGAGTGTTTTAATACCTAATTATTACAGTTGCATACAAGACTTTATCTACACCCTTGACATGGATCCTCTATAAAAGGTTCTGAAAAAGTTTTTGTAATAATAATATCGAACAAAAATGGCGGGATACGACGCTATGGTATAGTATAGTGAAACGCGCGTGCGTGACAATGTTCTTTTTTTGTAATTCATAAAGATACCACGAATTGAGTAGTGAGAATGGAAGGGAGGATAATGATCCCATCCTTACTCATCAAACAGATGAAAAAGCAAAGGAGTTGCATTATGAAATTCAGTACAACATTATAACTCCCGTTTGGATGCTATTATGGTTACTATGACACTGGGTGTTTTAATGTTGGCAATAAGCTAACTGTTTCAGAAACTTTTATAGAGGATTTATAGCATGGGCGTATATAAAATATATTATATTGTTGCTGTTAGGTATCAAAATAAATTGTCGATATTAGAAATTCCCTAATGACGTGTATGATTGTATATAGTTTCGACTTCACCCGAATGTAATTATTTTTAAGCGCAATTCTTTAGCTGTTAATTTTCATGTTATCTTCTAATAAATGATTTGATTGTATCAAGCTATTTATTTTGCTTCCCTTTGTTATACGTTGATTGAAATAAAGTTCGGGCACTTTTCCCATTCACACCACTTCATCATGGTGAAACCTGTTGCCAAGGCCGTGAAAGCACAGAGAAATGTAGAAGGTGAACATCAGTAGCTCGCATTTGTTCTACGGAACATGACCGTCGTCAGACAAAATGAGTTTTTCTTATGTGTACTAATAGAACATTTATAATATTTTTAATTCTCAAATTGTTCTATGGAACAAGGAAATAAGACTCTTTTTACTTTTACAATATTATCAAACTGGCCACTAATAAATAACTATTTATAGTGTTTAGTGTGTTTTTCTCAGTGACTTGATTGTAAGTAGACTCCGGTAGACTCCTATACTCCATTTATTATAACACTAGCTTATGCCCGCGGCTCCGCCCGCTATCGCGTAAAAAAGTAGCCTATGTCCGTGTACGTTACCCCAGCAGGAAAGTGTCTCCTAGAGTGATATGAGTGGAACGTATAATTAGTGCGTAATCTGCTGTAAATGTGCGCCAAATAAAAAGTTTGTGCGTTTTGTCGTTTTGGAATAAAACGGAAAAAACGATTCCTGCTGGAGTAACGTTTTTCCAGCAGGAAAATTCTAAACGAAAGCAGATTACGCACTAATTATACGTTCCACTCATATCACTCTAGGAGACACTTTCCTGCTGGGGTAACGTACACCCTATGTCCTTCTCCATATCCCGGGCTATATCTCTGCCAAATTTCATGACGATCGGTTCAGCGGTTTAGGCGTGAAAACGTAACATACAGACAGACAGTGTTACTTTCACATTTATAATATTAGTATGTATACAAATAACTGTCCTCACCCTTTCGTTATTTCGATGTAAACGTTTAATAAACTCCGTTATTTCATGATAAATACAAAGCACTGTAATGTAATCACCATTTACATTAAAAAAAAAAAATTGGTTGTGTGTAAAGTTGGTTTACGGACGATAGTTTAACGTGACAACGTCATAATAACAAAACATTGATGCGGCGCAAGCGTACAATGAGCGTAACGGGACAAGGAGTCATCCTTTTTCGTGCATGCAGCCGGCGTTCATCGATTTATTAGACGTTGTCACGAAAAAAAAAAAATTACTCTAAAGTGCAGTAATTTCAACAATATTACACAATAACTGTCGTTATTTAGCCGTTATTTGCCTAATGCTATAGTAAATGGAGTATAGTTGAACTGTTGACATTAGTAACATACCCTGCGTTCCGAGTTGCGATAATATTGATATTCGCGTGCTAAAGCCCGTTCCGAGTTAGCGTGAGCGCGATAACGATGTCCCGTGAAACGTCATAGATGACGTCATGGCATTCGCCATCTTGCGATAACGCCGACCATGCCTTTTGCTAATATCGCCGTGAGCGCTGTCAAAAATGACAGTTGTGCTGTTTTGTTTTGAGTCGCATCGTATATAACGTGGTAATTCAAAATTGTTCTTCTGGCTACAGTTGCTACCTAACCTAATAAGAAGAAATGTTTGGTGTATACACAGATAAATACTCTAATATCGTTTTGACATTGAGTGAACACCGTGAGCGCGTTCATGAGCGTTCCGAGTTGTTGACAGCCAGCGGCTGTCATAATCGTAATAACTAAATCGGAACGCATGTGAGACGATGTGAGCGCTGTGAGCGATTTTAGCCAATTCGGAAGGCGGCCATAGAGGACTCACAACTCCCATATTATTATTATACTCTTTGACTCACAATGACAGATCTCTGTGTCAAACATCGCATGGAACAATTTGGGAAAAATTAAGTTCCGATTTTGTACCGTGACGTCACTAAGAAGTGAGCACGGGTGAAACGCTAGTATGTTTGTAGTATGTGGCATCTTCATTCGTGTTTCCATACGTTTTAATTCCCTGTAATGGATGTCCCCGATAATATCGCCACGTTAGAAATTATAAACACGCTCTAATGAATCATGAAAATACGGGAATTGGTATAATTAGATATCGTCGGCTGTGTCAACTTATTATGATATTGGCAGTGCTGAAAATTTACATCGATTTCTATTGGTCGGTACCTACCTATAAAATATAATAAAATGTTACTACCAACATACACACACAACAACACAACATTTTATTTGACCTTCGGCTTTTCCTATGATAACCAATTTATACTTTGTTACTTGGTGGCGTCAACTTATGATATTGGCAATCATCAATCAGTAAAATTTACATCGATTTCTATTGGTTGGTACTTGGTAGTAATATTTTATTTGACCTTCGGCTTTTCCAATGATAACCAATGTAGACTGATCGTGGTCATAACACAGACCTACTCGTGTCTACTGAATATTATTTTCGAAGCGTTCATCAAGGCCTCCGTGGCGCAATTGGTTAGCGCGTTCGGCTGTTAACCGAAAGGTTGGTGGTTCAAGCCCACCCGGGGGCGATTCTTTTTGTAATTTATATAGATTTTATTTTTCACTTTTATAGTCAAGAGAAAATATGAGCATAGAAATAAAGTAACTTTGCACTGTTTTCTGTATTTTATTATTTATTTAGTTTCACTAATAACAAAATAAACTAAAATATGGCGTCGAAAAATTCCTCCGCATCGCAGTCGACTGGTAATGTACCCAAGAGACTGGCGGCATTGCCACGTTGTATGGCAATGCTTAGCCTCTGGCCATGATAAAAGCAAGCCCTTGGGTCACGGGAAGTGTCAACCAGCCTTTTGGAGATTTCATTGAACAATAAATGAGCACTGGGACCCCGCGGCCCGAGGGTTTCAACCCCAAACGGCTTGAAAATATAGTTACCGATCAGGTTACTATACTTTCGCCGCTTGAGGTTTTCAGCAGCCGCAGCAGCAGCGCCAGCACAGCACGCCGAGCCAGGAAGATGGGATGGCGCAAGAGTATCGACACAAGAAGTATTATTTTGTAGTATTTAGTTTCACTTCTCCCGATGTTTGTCATCCAATCTTGCAAATCAATAGGGCATACTACGGTCCACTAGCGCCACCTGGTGACTGAGAAGGAATTATGAAAAACGGCTCAATCAGCGACCTCGGTAAGTGTGTCTAGAATTTTCTAATACCTTTTAAAACGTTTCATTTATTGAGACACGAAGCAACAAAATTCGATCATCGAATTTTGTTTTAGATCGAATTTTCCCGGTTACCGATTGAGCTGAAATTTTGCATTTATAAATCGCGTTACAATGCAATTATTATGATGACATGGTGCTGATCTGATGATGGACCTGGAAGGTGGCCATAGGAACTTCGCAATGCAACGACACAACCTCATCGAGTTTGGGCTCGTTTGAATCGTCTTGACGAGTAGTTTGTCTTTTAATGGTAACCAGAACCACGAGAAACTAGAGTAAGTTGGCGTTCTTGAATATTACTTGGGAGATATTTTACTCAATTAAATTCTATTAGATGTCTAATAGTCAGTTTTTAGACCCGATTGTGTTACTTGGGCTGGTTGGAATAACCACTGATGGCCGTCATGGTCCATGTACAATGGTCCACCCGAAGGACTTAGTGCGGAAACCAAACCCTTTACCATAGAACATGGAACTGTACGTCGCTTGCTCTCGCGTTACCAGTCCTGACTCTGTATATTTTGACTGCTGTGACCAAAACTACAAACGTAGTATTCAGGGAAGTTTTATTAAAATGTGGCTGGTATTTTAGTATTTTGTGTCGTCTTACGACTTCCACGCGAACGAAGTCGCGGGCAGAAGCTAGTTATGACATACATAATATGCTATTTCAGTCAACTTTCAACAAAGCAATGCAAATCTGATTTCGATTCCACAAAATTGATATTTTTTGTGCTTCTTTTTAAGGTTCCGTACCAAAATGCTAAAAAGGAACCCTTATGGTACGACTCAATCTGTCTGTCCGTCTGTCTGTCACAGCTGGATATCTCAAGAACTACTAATGCTATCAACTTGAAATTTGGAATAGTTTAAGATGACGTTTGCACAACAATTTTGCAAATAAGGAAGTTTTTTTTTTATATTATTAATTCGAAGTGGGCCTACTAGAGCATGTAGAGTACCAATAGTATGAAAGAGCGCTATTTGCACATTCTCAAACATTTTTGTTAGGCCGCACTATTACGACTGACAAAAAAAAAAAAAAACTAGTAATCTGTGCCCCCTCCCTTATCTCCGAAGTTTGCATAGATAAAAATCTGTAATTATTCTATGTGATAGCAGTTTAAGTAAAGATAACAGGAAAATTATACCGATGTCTCTAAAAAGCACATCATCTACAATAATTACATTAGTTCTACTACTGGTCAAGAGATGGCGCTGACAACCTAAAAGTGCAATAGTGTACACCGCAGTGTTCAAATTCTCTGACGAATATAGGCCTCGCCGATGAAAATTTAAAAACATTTCACGGTTCACAACCAAAATGTCCTTCTTTCTACTTACTCGCAGGTTGCTTTGGGTGAAGCACAGTTGTAGTTTTTTCTGGGCACAGAACTATTTAGGTACTTATACGAATGAAGCTATATATGATGTTACGGAACCCTCGGTGCGCAAGTCCAAACCGCCCTTGACCGGTTTTTTTAATTATTTTTTACTGTAATTGTGATAGTTCGAAGAAATTACCAAATAAATTCTCCCGCTCTGGGCGAAGCAGGAGGGCGTGTCAGACTTTTACCGATTAAAATCCACCCGTGTTACTTCAGTTGCCTTTGTGCTAGGACCACGGTATCCCTTTCGGACAAACCTGTAACCCTGGCAGGCATCGGTTCTAGTAGACCCCGTCAGTTCGTGCTGATATATCTTTGAGGCGCGCATGGAACACAACGCGCCGTCGACCCGGGCCTGGTTCCTACTGGACGGTGAGCTGCCCATTGCTTGCCGTCCGCAAGCCCGCGCCTACGGTGGCCGGGAATCGCCAATTGATTTCCGCCGCCCAGGACGTCTCCTGCGGTGACTAGGGGCATGAAGGCGCACAGACTACCTCTCCCTCACGCGTTCCGCCTCCTCCTTTGCGCGCACTACTGCTTCGCAGAAGGAGGTGACGGCCTCCCATGCATTCTCGCGCCGTACCTAGGCCTGGGACCAGGGCCGGACGCGAGAGATCATCGCCACCGATCGCCTCTCCGTGAGGACACGGCGGTGCTCTACCCAAGTCGGGCAGACCTCCACCGTATGCTCTACCGTGTCCTCCGGGCGATCCACACAGTGGTAACACCCGGCGTTTCCTCCCGTTAGCCACTCAAAGAGGGGACTTATACTTGACTTCCCGTGTGTTTACAATTACAATGTACTGCTATATTATATTAGTGATAGCTGCTCGTCAGGAATAATCTCTAAGAATGACTATGAAAAACATTCAATGTACCAGTGTTGTGCCATTCGTGTATCTGTATACCTATTATGCAGGAACACAGGCCTTCAATAATTCACTAAAGAAGAGCTGGTGGACCTCGACACTGACTTGCAGACAGTCCAGGGAGGCTATGCCATTCTTAGATGGTAAGCTAACCAGGCGGTTATTACTCCTGGACAGGACCGGCCTGTGCCTGGTGGCGGGGACCATAACGGGACACTGCTCGCTAAACAAACGCTTCCGAAGCCAAGAATAAATAATTATTTAAGACAGCAAATGATGTATACATCCTCGGAATAGACGAAATCCATATAAATTTGTGCTGAATGATTTGCCAAGACTTGCCAAATACAACAAATACTGCCTAGCAATGTGCATGCGTATTTATAACAAGATACCTAGCCAATTCAAAACATTAAATTCTAGATTATTTAAGATAAATTTGTACAAGTGGTTGAATGAGTGTAACTTCTATTGTTTAAAGGAATTTATGGATAAAAAATGTTGATATACTTACGCTGTAATATTTTCAAAAAACCCACAAATTTTGCATGCTATGTTATAACCTAGCTAAACATGTTTGTGCCATTATTATTATATACACCTTTGTATACCATGTTTACGCAAATAAATTATTGATTTGATTTGATTCCACACAATAGGCATATCGGACAATCCTCTGTGCAAGGCTTGCATGGAGGCTGAGGAAACCGTCGTGCATGTACTCTTTGAATGCACAGGCATCACCCAGATTAGAACAGAAACCCTCGGGGCACCCAGATCTTTCACAGATGTTCTAAACAGACCGGGAGACGTAAATCTTACTCCTAACGTAAATCTGGAGGGAGAGTGGGAGTGGGGGAGGTGGGCTGGTTGGAATAACCACTGATGGCCGCCATGGCCCATGTACAATAGTCCACCTGAAGGACTAGGTGCGGGAACCAAACCCTTTACAGGAACATGGAACGGTACGTCGCTTGCTCTCGCGTCACCAGTCCAGTCGATCTGATCGAGTCTCTGTATATTTTGACTGCTGTGACCAAAACTACAAACGAGGAAGAGAACGAAGAACAAGGAAGTTTTATTAAAATGTGGCTGGTATTTTAGAATATTGTGTCGTCTTACGACTACCACGCGAACGAAGTCGCGGGCAGAAGCAGAAGCTAGTTTAACAATAAGACAAGTATTTGTTACAGACATATGCGATCTCCTTAAGGCATAGACATTAAGGTTGAATTTCATTTGATCGTTTTGCTACCTAGCGACTTATAGCCAATAGTAATAGTTGACTGTTTCAAATACCTTACTGCATAAATTCATCCATCCACCGCCAGAATGCGTGGCGCTGAATTGTATGGATTATATGGATAGTTGTACTCCTCCCGGCGCCAGATGGTGTGCGGTTTCTGGAACCTTCACATATCGAATGTTCTAGAGGCCGGATACCCCTAGCGTTTCCGCCCAATAGCGGGGAATAGCGGAAGTTTGCCCGCTTCGTAGTATGGATCTACAGTGTTGCCAACCGTACGATTTAAATCGTATTTATACGAGCTTTTTGGAGCTGATACGATGTACAATCAGGTAATCGAAAGCGTACGCAAAATATTACGATCTTTCCATCTTCAATCTTTCAATCTTCAAACAAAATAGAAAAATAATAATAAGTACATTAACTAAATTTTGCTACAAAAGAACACAATACATCAGCTTCCGCGTCTACTGGTGCGGGTGCGCTCATTGACTCTGATACTCGTATTCACAGTGGTGCGAAACATATATATATATATTTTTTTTTTTTGTAAGTAATCGTCTATGAAATTAAAGTGAATTAATTATTATAAGAAAAATAACGGTCAGTAAATCATAAGAAACGTTTATTGATCAAAAGAATAGCTACAATACTATTTATAACGATAATCAAATTAGGTTAATCAGTATTACTTCTTTAAATTGCTAGTTAATATAAAGTTTTCAAATAATCAACTGTTAGATTTTACTTTTATTTTTATTTAGAGTACCACAAAACTGATTTAAAATAATACTGCAATATTCACACAATCATTAAATGTATAGAAATAATGTTTTACCAACATTATTTCTGATTAATACCAAATACCAAAATGGAGTATCACGCTGAGGTGTTGCTTCGACGACTGTCCGTAGTGTCCGTGGTAAAAGTGAGCGCACGCCTTCCACTAGTCTTCTCAAATGGCTGCCCTCGTGCGCCCCTCCTAACCTCTCGTGACGTAACCAGATGTTACGAATTATGTTTGACACAATTGCCAGCGGAAAAAATAGGTGCGACAACATTATAAGAACTATGCAAACAAAATACCGTTGCCAAACAATGTTTTATGGAGACACGGCCTATGATCATCATAATCAGCCCTTTTAAGTCCACTGCTAGACGTAGACCTCCCAAAATCGATTTCCACTCGTAACAGTTTACAGCAGTTTTCATCCAAAATATGGCTAGATATGCTACTTACAATATGAATCTATGAATGAGAGTTGTAAAGTTAGTATTGTTGAAGATGTAAAAAATGTGAAAATGTTTGGATTTCCTGCATTTTTACCAGTACCATAAAATATTTTATACCAGAAAATCTCCTTTTTTTAATAACTTTGTTTAAAACCGAAAATTTATAAAAATAATTACGATATGATCATTTTTTAATTATTATTTCATAATATCAGTACTTAAAAGAAAATTGATCCTTTTTTTCGCCATTATATATGAATTACCATTACGAAGATATTTTTTTGATATGTTTACATAAATGATCTGAATTTGAGACTTTGGGAGAAGTTTATATTTGCCATAGGTCATTGCACAGTGCCATCTATGATTGTTTTGTAGAATCTGACCCAGAAAGTCTCTTTGTAGGTACGGTGGCCAGCACATCAAGTTACCACACCACAACCTGTCAAATTTTCTCGTTCGATTTTGAACTTAATCATCAACATTTTAAAGTTTAAAATCGTTTGGAGAAATTTGACAGATTGTAGTAGCTTGATGTGCTGGCGTCTGTACATCGTCTTCACCTATAATTATTAATTAATGTATAAAAACTATTGTTAACATTTTAAAAGAGTAAGTATGGAGTTTCTTGCCCATTCCTCTCCAAACATATCTTTTGGAAGGGGCAACTAGAATCAATTAACTATTTATTTATTTTTTGACGTTAAAAAGTGCATCTTACGTGTCTATTTGAAATAAATGATTTAACTTTGACTTTGACTTTAAAGTTGGCAACACTGGATCTACGTGAAGCCTGCCGCTAGATTTTATTATATATCTTAGTCTATGGCTAGATTGGCTAGATTAGCCTTGCCCTTGCCGCGTCCGATCGCGGTCGTCCTGATTATTCTCATAATGTTCTTTTGTCATTGTCAATTCTGTTAGTAAATTAACATTAATTAATAAAGTTTAAGTCTTGTTTTTATTCACGTCACAGTACATTACCGTGAGTTACGCTGTCTCGAACAGTACCTATTAACTTTTTATTAAATTATATAAAGCGGTCGGAGCATTCCAGTGTACTTTTTTAAATGTGGTAAGTAACTGAACTAATTTTCATTTCATTTCATTTATTTGTTCAATAACAATTAACATTGTGTTGAAAATCATCACTACATATTCTGCCCTCCTAAGCCGAAAGGATATATTCCATATCTCTGAGATACGCCCTTTTAGTTTTTTTTATACCATTCAGGGGTTTATTCATAAACGCAGCTTAAAGTTAAGTAATGATAGCGCTATCTAACTTAAAACATAAAAAAAACCACTAAGAAGTTTTTTTATATCTCAAATTTTCCCTAAATTACTAAGAGATTTGACGGATAAACTAATTTACAAAAAGTCGTTTTTCTCAAAACTTACTCTGATTGAGTTAGTGCTTTTCGGCTTATCAGGGCAGTATTATAAAACAAAGTCCTCCACCGCGTCTGTCTGTCTGTCTGTTCGCGATACACTCAAAAACTACTGCACCGATTTTCATGTTGTTTTCACCAATGGATAGCGTGGTTCTCGAGGAAGGTTTTAGTATCACTACATATTATAAAACAAAGTCCTCCACCGCGTCTATCTGTCTGTTCGCGATAAACTCAAAAACTACTGCACTGATTTTTACGTTGTTTTCACCAATGGATAGCTTGGTTCTCGAGGAAAGTTTTAGTATATAATTTGTTAACTTTTTGTATGCATTTCTGTATGAATTAACGATATTTGTTGGAGGTGTCGGAAAAAAATAAGCCGTCTGGGAGCTTTCAACGAAAACGCTGTCTAAACCCTTTGAGATATAACAAAATAATATATGGTGGAATTGTGTATCTTATATAGGTCTACAGAAAAGTCCGCGATGGCATATGTCTATCTCTTAAGGATAACATACTATATACATTTTATTGTTCTTTTGTAGATATTTGTTGTGTTTAGGTAGTCGGAACATACTTATCCTTTTTATCCCGGTAGTATATTTCCGTGGGAGAATTTCCGACATTCACGCGGGCGAAGTCGCGGGCACAGGCTAGTTATTTAATAAATAAAATTATCACATGCAGAAACAATACATTTAAAAGCCGTTTACGCATTGCAAATAGTTAAGTAAGGTACTTTATTGAGCTGAACGATTGATTTTCATTTTGCATTGATTTTTCGGTGGTTTCAGTCGATGTTATGTAGGGTTCAACATCTAACCAAGAGTTACCAAATAGAGGCGATATTTACTTACGATTGGCAACCCTCACATTGTCTATGCTTGAAAACGAAACGAGAAGATCCATAAAAAAGTAAACACGCACAGACGCACACTGATAGGAAAGTTAGACCTGTAAGAGTCGCTGCTCGTCGTACTAATGAACTGATGCATTATTCAAAATTTAGAGCACCATGATGTTGAATGGCTTGATGAGAACGACGTAGACATTCAAAAATCGGATGAAAGTGAGCAGACTTACAACACTGAGCAGCAATCCAAGCAATCCAATGTCATCGAAAACTTAGAATCATGGATTCGAGTTTCATGGACTGAAGACTGTTAATTTGAATTTAATATGTGTACCAAAAATTTAAAATAAGTTTGTTAGGTTCGTAAGATTAATATTTTTGTCCCTGACTCTATCTTGAATACTGTATCAGTAAAATCTAATCTCTATCCTAAATCTATTTTCTTATTTTTAAAATTATAATTATAACATTATAATTATATAATAAAAAAAAAAAATACATTTATAATTGAAAAATGTTTACGTAAGCATGGGGGGAGGGGGTAAGAGCTTTGCTTACTTTCGCTGACAAGGGGGATGGGGGGGTAAATAATTGTAATAAATCTGCTTACGTAATATTTGAACGGCCTTAAAGCTTTTGGTTTTCCATGTAATAAATAAATAAATGTCTCTCTAATTCGCATGAGCGCGCCCGCGCGCGGTTTCTTGGAAGTTCATTTTCAAAAGATTGGCATTTAGCGTATTACATGAGCTTCACTCGCCTTCGGTTCGCTCAACTCAATAATATTTTCTATGTGACGTGACCGTTCATGAGAAAAGTTTCTGGCTCCGCCTGACACAAGAACGTTAAAGCAGATCCCGCCGCGGTCCTTTAGAGACGGACGATCAGCCATGTAATATTATAAACTACATGCTAGCAAACTACTCTTTCGGGGCCCTATTATGAACTCTTATTTCCAGGCAGTTTACAGCGTAAACAGAACTGTCTTGCAATTTCGTATTATGAACACGTCAAACAAGCCAGTCAGCGGTCACGTGACACCCTGGCCGACTTCTGCCCGAATATTGCCTGGGCAATACCGTATTACGAACGTTCGTTTGACATTTCTTTTCATATAACAACTTGTCCAGTAACCTCACAATCCATTCAGTTTACGCTACTTCAGAGGAGCTTTTATTGAATTGTTTTGGGTTTATTTGCCGTAGTTACTCGAGTAATAAATAAATAACAAAAGAAAATATTATGTGCGACGAATTATATGAACTGTTTGAGTTCCTGGAAACTTCCAATCTAGGAACAAAAGGAGACGACTTCGTGATCAAATTAAAGGCTCCTACAAACAGGCGCGACACGCGACGCGAAACAAAGGCACCGTTCGTCGCGCGACACGCGGTTCCTTTGTGTCGCGTCGCGTGTCGCGCCTGTATGCAAGAGCCTTAATGCGTTCGACGTGGATGATGTGCAATTACTATGAGTGTGTTTAGTTTAAAATGTGAACTTCCTGTATGAGTCCCAATAAATACTTTTTATTTCTTCCTTTCTTTCAATTCATTGAACGATATCAACTTAATCAAGTGAGGAGTTGAGACATTTCAGGGACTGTCATACAAAATTCACGGATTTATCGGATACAACTTTAAAATATCATATTTAAGAACTTTCTTACACTGAATAAGAAAATACTCAAAAACTGAATAGGAAAATACTCAATAACCAGCTTACGCCATATTTTTGTTTATACCCCGAAAATTCTTACGAATGGAAGTAACAAACACTAAGATAGTGTTCATAGTAGTTTGTGAAACAATGAAACAATACTCTTCCATGTGGTCGAATTCCCCGCTGACCTTCAAGTGGAGTTCGTTCGGAAACTTAATCTCGCGTTATAATTTACAAACTCAGAAAATTACAATATGAATGAATTATATAGGTAGCATAATATACAGTGCGTTCGTATTTTCACCTATTTTTATACTAAAGTAACTAGATTAATTTAAATTGCTTATTTTTATCACAAAATATGTGATTATATAAAACCGTAACTTACCGATAAATATTTAATTGTGTTTCTGAACGTTACGGCAGAGAATTACAAGCCAGCCATAGACAAACTACCCAGCGTGAAGTCGGTTAGAATAAGGAATGTCGTAATACGAAATTTAACCAGCCAGTGAAATGAATTGCCTGGAACTTGCCTGGATTTTTTAAAGTGATCACTCCAGTGAGTTTTTTGCCATACTTACAAGCGTACCTGCTTACTTATTTATTATTATAATATTATGTTCGCTTCAAATACTCCGAACGTTATCTTCTTGAGAACAGAGTTCTATAAATACCATCCTGTATTTACGTGAGTGAGACTGAGTCATACATAACACAAAGTAAACATAACTGTCGATTTGCATTGAGCGTTATCTAAAGCTAAACTGATATTGGTGCCGATTCTCTTGTTCACAAACTAAACTAAATTTAAGTTCAGTGCATCTTTTTCTTTCTATTTCATTAAGAAAAGGACGTAAGATAAATTTTAGTTTAGTCCTGTCAAATTAATCAGCGCCTGTCACTACTCCATACAATACTAATGTTAATACTAAAATTACGTCAATTTACGTCAAGCGCTGATTAATTTGACAGGACTAAACAAAAATTTGTCTTCTGTCCTTTTCTTAATGGACCAGAAAGAAAAAGATGCACTGAACTTAAATTTTGTTTAGTTTGTGAACAAGCTGGGAATCGGCACCATTATACTTATTGTAACATAGGAAGAACGTAGAGTATTTAGAAGCGAATACAATTTAATTCAATAATGTTTTCATTATAATACGCACTTCTACGTGCACAAAGTTGCAAGTTGCGGGCATGCGCTAATAAAATATAATCGAACTGATTACTATTATATAACTGTGACTTAGATAATATGTTATCTAATGGAAACAAAACAATTTCTGGAGGTAAAATTTACTAAATTGGAATTACTTCGGTCACTTAAAATAAGACACCGTAAAGGCTCGCGCAGACTGGCGCGATGTCGCGGGTGCGACAGGCAGTGCGACCCTTATCGCGCTCGCGATATCGCGCCAGTCTGTGCGACCCTTAATGGTAAGGCATTTGCAAAAATAGAGTCTGAGGTACCTAGCCAGAGAGTCACCTTGGTAATATCAGACGGATAACTCGAATGAAGATTCATTAGAGTGATTGCTTCATTTTTCTTTCATTCCATGGCCACTTTCGTTTCATTGTGGTTTAGACCGTCTGATTCCACCTTGTGAACTTTTTATGTTTAATATATATATATTTTCTTATTTTTAGGCCCCTGTAATGAAACTTTTTATGTTTAATATATATATATTTTCTTATTTTTAGGCCCCTGTAATGACTTCAGAAGTAGACCAACTGATCCACCACTTAGAACAGCTGCAGAAGACCAACTATGAAGACCGCGCTGCTGCACGCGCGCACCACGCCGATGCCGACGCAGCGCTGTACCTGATATTCCACATCGGACGACAACGCGTCGCTTTCACCAGTGAGCAGCGGCAAGCTGTAGCCGCCAGCCTCGTCGCGGCGATCAGACCTCTGCAAATTAACATCCAAGACCACAGCTTCGAGATCACGACGAGACCCAACACGATTATCTTGAAAAAGAGATCCGCAATACAGTTTCTAGTGGATGACTACGGAACGTTCCATATTCCTGGTAACGGAAAGCTGTCCGCCGTGTTCGAACGAGTCCTTCTGACTGAAACTATTCAGATTCTCGACGAGATTATAAAAGAGTACCGCGAAGACGAGGCCGATCCGGACTACGAGCTCGTCAAGCGATTCCGCGAGGAGTTTGGTTCGACGGAGGACCTCTCCGACCGCGATCTGCCGGGTATACCGCCTTCGCACTCTTGGTGGGCCTGACGATGTGGAACATTCTAGACTCCGTTCCCCTCGTGGGTCACGTCAAAGCTGTGTGTCATTATGCGAGGGGAGAAACCGAAGCGGGGGACCGGGCCATGCTGGACTCGACCCGGTCGACGGTGGTGATGGGCGCCGGCGCGTTGGGGTTCACGGCGGGGCCCGTGGGCTCCGCGGTGCTCGGCGCGTCCGCCGGCGCGCTGTGGGACTGCACCGAGTCCGTCGCTACTGATAAACCGAAGGGGCTCGTCAAAAACGTCGGAAACATCGTCGAAACTGCTTCGAAAGGCGAAGTGCCTATCGGTGGTATTCTCCAGGCCACCTTGACAGTGGGTGGGGATGTGCTCGGTGGAGTGGGAGGCGGCAGCTTAGCAGGCTCCGTGACGAAGGTTTCTGGACAATCCGCAGCTAAATCTGTCGGGAAGTCCGCTGGCAAGTCGGCAGGGGAGACTATCCTTAAATCTGCTAGCGTGCCCGCTGGCGAGACGTTTGGTAAATCTGTTGCCCAATCTGTTGGTAAAAATGTCGGCAAATCTGTCGGCAAATCTGTCGGCAAATCTGTCGGCAAATCTGTCGGTAAATCTGTCGGTAAATCAGTGGCAAAGGAAGTGACTAAAGCTGCCGCGGAGGTTGCAGCAGTTGTAACTAAACAAGCTGTTGTCAAAAAGGCAAACGAAGCTCTGGAAGATTCACCGCAGTCAAATAAATCCGATGAGCCGCCACAAGAGCCCCAAGGTCCTCCGAGGGACTCTTCCAAGTCGAGCAGCGGCTCGGCCGACGCCAGCGCTGGCGGACAGCCGCCGCGGCGGAATCCCAGAAAAACTGATCCAAATAAACAGACACAGCCAGGGTCACCTTGGAAAGAATTATTCGAACTATTTGACAACGTGCAATCATTGGACGAAATATTCATTCAGAAAGTTCCCCTTTTTAAAAATCTGAAATCATATCAAAAGTCATATTTGAAAAGTTTGTTACAAAAATTAATTAGGAAAGGCTTCCTGAGCAGGGTGATAAAAACAATAGTGAACATTCTGAATACTGTGGAATCGGACGAGATCAACTTCTTAAATTTTATAAGTTTGGCCGAGTTCATAGAACAGTACTTGGAAGAGAAGGCGAAACGTCAACACGACAGACGGGGAAACTCGCCGGGTACCTTTATACGGACCAAGACTGAGATCATTGTGAACATCGTGAGCAGACTGATTCTTAAACACGACTGCACCATTACAAGACTTTTCCAAGAAATACGAGACCAAATTGAAAAGTTTACTTTACCTATTAACTTTCGAGATATTTTCTGCGCCGTTTATCATTATTTTAAGCACAGATGTGTAGGTAAATACGAACTCAGCGTTAAAAAGTATTACAAATTGATAAAGGAGAATTTAGACATAATCATGGAAACACAAGAATATCGAGATTTACTCGACCATGGTAAAGAAGTAACGTTTGAAAGGTATTACGACATCTACGGTACGCGTTTGGTGATCATAATTAAAAAACAGGGAAGCAGGATTGTAATATCCACTGTACTTTTTAAGCATGGTACTAATAAAGGTGACAAGGATGGAGACAAATATATTAATGATAGACAGCTGAAGTAGGTACGAGAACGAGAATAACAAGAAATCCTACTACCTAAATACACAGAAGAACAGATGTTTAGAGCTGAGCATATTGTATATTAATTTGATGCAGAACTTATGCTTAGATTATGATTATTGTTAGTTACTTTATTTTGTAGTAATATTATTTTTATAGGTATATTGTAACCACATTGTAACGCTGTACGCGTCAAACATCATTTTGTTTGAGGTTTACAGTTTTCACTTCATATACTTAATCAAATATATACTTAATAAAAAAAAAACATGTCGATATACTCACTCTACTCCAACTTACATAATTATAATCTTATCGTATATTGTTTGGAGGAAATCGCTTCGGTTTGTTTTTGTAACGTTTTGTAATATTAAAATAAGAATGGAATAAAGAATAAATTTATTTAGCTAAGTTTACTTTCAGGTGGATTGAATTACTAGACCTCACACTAGGATTCCCTGTGTTGTGAGATCCAGGCTCCTTCGTTCCGTTAACAATTATATAAAAAAAGATACATTTTTAAACTTAAAATAGTAACTTACAAAAAGAGTGTGTGCATGGCATGGTGGTGTAATTTGTGTCAGTTGTGTTGGTGTTGTAAGAGGATATAGATATTTTTTATTTATATAGATATTTTGAAATAAAAAAAATATTTTTTAACATTGTGTAGGTATAATGACGTAATTAAAAAATAAAAACAATTTTTTTTATTAAATCTTATAAATCGATGAACGCCGGCTGCACGCACGAAAAAGCATAACTCATTGTCACGTTCCGCCTGAGCCGAGCGTGCAAGCGAGAGCGCGGAACAAGCGATAGAGAGGCACGATCGGCCTAACGGCTCGCGTACACCTAAACCGTCATCGGCCGAAGTTTGGTCGGGCGACGACGACGGTCGAACTCGGACGATCGAATCAAACACTTGTAAAAGAAAGACAGCGCGAACACACACACGACCGTCATCGTCCGATGACGCCCGAAAACGGCCGATTAACCGTCGAGTCCGAACTTGTTGGGATTTCTCACCAGTCTGCCGCGTTTTCACTCCAAGGTTACACGCTCAGGAGGGCTAGTGTGAGTTTCTTTTAACCATCTCGATTTTACGCATCGAGCGCGTTCGGCGTTCCTATTGGCCTCCGATTGACCCTTCACCAATCGGAGTACTAAACGCGCTCGATGTGTAAATTCGAGATGGTTAAAATAAACTCACACTAGGCCCTCCGTTTGGCGTCATCGCGTCAGTCTGGTCCATCAGTGTCGTTAGAATAATCGGAGAATGATCGTGTAACCCACGAATTGACAGACTGATGAGAATTAAATATTTCAAATAATTTTGTCAGTCCGTTTTGATTGATGAAAGACTGATGACTGATTTAGTATTTCATGCTATGCTACAGCTAGAAACAGCTGCGAGAAGAACCTCGCGGTCCTACCAGCTACCGCTAGAGTGTGGTTGTTGTGGCCGACGCCGCGCCGCTAAGCCGCCGCGCCGCGCGCCGCCGCCCGTGCGGGCCGAGAGTCGATGCACGGATGCTCAGCTAAACAGTGTCACTTATATTATAAACAATACAACAACACTTGATTAGGGAAATGATTAGGAAAACGCACACTATGCAGGCAGATATCGGTGATAAAAATGCTTGGCTGAATGCTGGTCAGTTGATTAACATTATTGTCAAATGTTAATCAACTAGCTGTGGCCAGCTAGTTGATTAACATTTAACAATAATGTTGGAGCTGCTGAAGATTGTAAGACTATCTTTGCATTGTATAAACTCAATCTCTTTTGTATTATATAAATGCATAGCACAGGTGTGAGTCCTATGTAATAAAGAGCTACCATTGACCGGGTAATATGTCTTTCATTGACTTGAATTTGCCCTGGCAGCTGAAAGTAATGCTCACTTAGATGTCTCGCTGATGGTGGCGTGTGTCTTGGATCATTTAGCTCCCTTCAAAATGGTTGAGCTGAATGGTGCTAATCCATGCGTCATGTTCGTGAACGAGCGCCGTCAGTTGGGACTGGTCATCTCTTAGGTGCCACGGGTTATTTTATTTTATTTTGTTTCTATTTGTTGTACCTACTCTGGACGCTTTTAACGTGTAAGTTTTTATTATTTTTATTTTTACATCGTTCTCACATTTAGTTATAAATTCAACATTATAGATGTAACGAATACTTTTGTAACAATTTAATTTAAAAGAGTGTCCATGGAGTTTCTTGCCCGTTCTTCTCCATAGGTACCTACGCTTTGGAATGTGAATGTAGCTTCATTTTTCTTACTGACCGACTCCTTGACAATTCAAAAGTGCCTGTAAATGGTTTAATTGAAATAAATGATTTGAGTTTGAGTTTATAGTTACTTGCAATTTGTTCAAGTATAACAAAATTTGTTCAAGTTGTATTTTAGAAGTTATTCGAGAAAAACTGATTTTTGCTGGAGTAACGTTACCCCAGCAAAATGTTTTTCAAAAAAGGCATTTAGCCTGGAACCAAGTACATGAAAAGATAGCTTTTGATGAGTTGTAAATGTATACCAATAGCAAAATTTGTTCATCTTATAGTTTTTGAGATATTCAAGATTTTGCTGGGGTAACGTTTTGGGATTTTGAAAATCTTGAAAACTGTTCGTCGCAGAAGTTTGAAAAATATACCAGTTATATATATTAAAGAGAACAAATTTGTTCATTTTGTTATAAAACATCCCTGAAGGTTTCAGGTTTAAATCCTGAATAGAATAAAAGTTATTCAAAAAACAAGAAAGTGTCAGCAATTCTCTTATAAACCGACTTAATTACGGAGGCTACGAATAGGCGACGATTTCATACTTGAGCGTAACCATCTGAAAAGAAACGGTATATTGTATAAATTATAACAGTGGTTCCTAACCTTTTCAATATTTTTACCCCTCTGACCTATCATGAAAACTGATTTTACCCCGACCTTAAAATTTTACCAATATAAACAATACAAGCAGATACAAATATATTTTTAAAATTGGACTTCAGTCTTACAATAAATTTTAACTTATTTTATATATCTAAACAATTAATTAGGCAAAAATAGTTAGTGTAATAGGTAGTGTGATGTTTGGTAATGAGGCCCTAGTGTGAGTTTATTTTAACCATCTCGAATTTACGCATCGAGCGCGTTCAGCACTCTGATTGGTGAAGGGCCAATCGGAGGCCAATCAGAACGCCGAACGCGCTCGATGCGTAAAATCGAGATGTTTAAAAGAAACTCACACTAGGGCCTCTAGTATTGGTGTACCTACATTCGCAAGTTCTTTTAATGTTAGGTTTAGTTTCGCTTAAAGCGCATCTTAATAAGTCATGTTCCACATAGGTCTTTGTTTTCAGCGTAACCAAAGTTGAAAAACCACTCTCACATGTATAGGTGGTGGCAAAGGGTATTAGGATTTTTAAAGCTCTGTTAGCTACGTAGAATAGGATATTCGGTACCAGCTTTTCGCCAAAGTGCTGAGGTCACAATTTTGAAATTCTACTCTACAAGTGGTATTCTCGCGTAGTGCAAGAAACTTCACTTTGGCCGCCACGTCTTCGTTTTTAATAATATTAGCATGGCTAGGGTTTTAGCATTACCGGCGCCTTGGGCGAGGTTTCTATGGCGCCCTTTTCTTTCTAAACAGGCATGTGAAAAAAAAAAACACCGGTTTTTTTTTTTAACTACCATTTATTTCAAAAAAACTTTTCCAAAAAAATTAAATAAACTACTACTACTTTTTTAGCCTTTCTATCGGCAAACTCTCATAAAAAGGCATCGAAGTCTATGTTTTCTGCAATTTCATTTTCGCTTGATAAAGTTGCCAAGTTTGTCAATCTCGATTGAGATATTGTCGATCGCAGATAGGTTTGTATCAGCTTAAGCTTAGAAAAAGTCCTTTCTCCACTCGCTACCTTTACAGTTATAGTGTCCAATATTCTCAATGGAAGGACGAGACGGGAAACCAGACATGAAGGGGCGCCCCTTCATGCGTGGCGCCCTTGGGCGGTCGCCCAACCGCGCCCTACCCTAACGCCGCTACTAGGTCTTAATATCCAAGTGCAGGGCCTCAAGTCTGCTATTACAATAGTGTGAGAATGGTCTCGCCATTGTGAGTATTTGACAGTGTTTGTATGGCAAATCTGTCAAAAACTCACAATGAAGAGACCATTCTGACACTATTGTAATAGCAGACTTGAGGCCCTGGACTGACGATTATCCATGCCCGAAAAATAATGCTTCATTGAGTCTATTACTAACAGATAAATGTTGAACCACAGAATTTTCAAACGAGATTCTGTTTTGTTCAATACCTATTTACCAATTGCTCACACAATTGTGTAAACATCGATACTCGTACATCGCCAGCCTGCACTCTTCGTTGGTAAAGTTCCAATTTACGGACAAAACTAGCTACTTTATATCCTGTGCTATCAAAGGTAAAACATGTTTTGTCGAAAAGCTGGTCTTTTCGACAAAATATGTTTTGTATCTTTTATTTTCGAGGAAAACTCTTTTTCTATTTGTATTCTTTCTTTTTCAAAAAATTATCCTACTTCTTCACGCAGCTCATACAGGGTGTATGAGCTGCGTGAAGAAGTAGGATATTTTTTTTTATAAATTAAGAACTTTTCTAGTAACTTTTATTTTGAACTTTAACTTTTATTCTTTTATTTTCTAGTAACTTTATTTTATTTTAATTAAATATAATATACATATTTTCTGTTGACTTTCATACATAGTAAATTACTAGTTACCATTCTGACACAAAACTTGCTAATAAAGTGGATATCAATACCTATTTAATGTAGTTTTCATCCACTTTCTAAGACACGCGTAGGCAGACTGCAGAGAATTTTGTTACATTTGAAGATTTAGGTACCTACATTCAAATAGAGTATAAATTTATTTTAAAGTTACGGTAATATTTTAATCAGTTGCGATTAGCGTTAAATATCTGATAACAATGCGATATCCATGAAATGATATACTTTGATAAAACTCATTAGTTACAGTGATTTCGGTGTGGTGGCATTTTAATAATATTATTAAAGGTTCGTGTTTTTTTTTATTGCAAATGTTATAGACATTAAAAACAGATTTTTATTTACCTACCAACATATAAAAGTACAGAGTATTTTAAACAGATTTACAATATAAATAAATTGAACAGAATTTCATAAGGTAAGCTGTGAATGATATCTACTTTCAATACAAAAATATGTAAGTTGTTGTGCTAGTGAGGTAACTTTAAAATTATTACTTGCTTTGCATGAATGTCCTAAAAACGAAAACAATGATAATTTTTTCCGTCTGGGAAGATCGGAGGGCTTATTCCCAAAGTACTCCAAAAAGAGTTCCCAAACTGCTCCAGAGGGTTATGTCGGATTCCTACCGACTAAAACCCGACTTTTCCTTCTAGTTCCATAAGTCGGGGGCCCGGGAAATACGTGTATGTACATTCACCGCACTTCCGATTGGTATCAGCCTAGCGAGCCCCTTCATCAAGTGAAGGGTCGCATCCTCCCATTATGACCTAAAAAAATATGAAAATTAGTTTCGTTCATAACCATTTAATATACAGGGTGTTAGGTTAGGACAATGTTTAGAGAAATAAAAAAAAAATAAGTCAGCTGTTGCTTACATATGGAACGCGTTGGTATTGCACTTTGTAGGGAACAGCTGACTTTTTTTTTCTTATTTCATAGTTTGTCCCATAGCAAAACTTCATCATTTTCATGAGTATGAGTGGATTTTCACTCCCTTAAAGTATGTCCCTCGTTTAACCCAACAACCCTGTAAAAAAATCTATTTAAAACCCATCACTGCTCTCAAAACTGAAATTACAGTCAACCGCATGTTCATGATAACAATATATTTGACTTTAACAGCACCTGTATTTCCTAGCTGAAAAGTCGATTTTCATGGTTAAACTGTGGTTGGCAGTACTACAAAAACAGCATTTCCGTTGATTAGATACAAACGAACGCGGTCCATTCACTTCCTTTACTTCACCGCTCTCAGGATTAGTGTTTATCTGAGTAAGATAATAAATAAAAACATTTAAAATGTTTTAGCAGTATCTCATTAGATGATAATCTTGGTTTTATGAGCCTATTGAGTTAGAACTACTTCTTTTATTTGTAACACTAGAAGCAATAAAATATTGATGAGCTAGTAACTGTTCCGTTAAGCTGATAAGCTTATAGTAAAATTAACACGATAAAAATCAACCGTGTCACTTTTGTAACTTTAACATGTAATTTTCTTGAATCCAACTAGATGTACACACATCAAAAAAAGTTTGTGATCACTAACATGCTGCTATATTTTCTTTAAATTGAATTTCATCAAGAAAAATTCTTTGTTGTGTGTTTTCTTCACATAGAAATACCCTGTTTCAAATTAAAAAATAAAACTTTTTTATTTTTTATAAAAAAATAGAGTAATTAATCATAATGTAATTGTAACAGAAATTTGATAGAAAGAAAAAGACTGTTTAACCAAACTTAAACAAAATTTTATTAAAAAGTTTGTATTCAATATAATATAATATAACTCCTCTCCTGGCTCGAACACATGCGGTGATCCTCCTGGGCATGCTGAGAATCAAGTTATCCAGCATTTCTTGGGGTAACCTGTCCCATTTTTGAATAGCGGCTTCCCTGAGCTCTGGCACTGTCTCGGGATGTGGCTGACGGTTCCCAACAGCTCGCTTAAGAGCATCCCACGCGTGCTGTATTGGGCTTAAGTCAGGCGAGCCGAATCATAATACTTATAATCTACCGTACCTAACAATTTTTTTTTTTTCGATTTTTCAATGTGATCGCAAACTTTTTTTGATGTGTGTACACTGGTTATTGTGACAAAATTGATTTTGTCACACGAAACATTGTGCTTTTGTAGTGCTTTTAAAGTGTGAAAATAATCCATTTCTAGTAAATCCAACCGTTTTTTTTTTAACCGCAGGCATCTTGATTAAATTAAACATTTTTTTTTCAATGCAACTTCTTTTATTGTAACAATTTGTAACAATAAAATATTGGTCAGTCAGCCTCACTACCGCTAGTCGAGTCCGCTTTTTTGAGAAATCCTTTAGCAGATACGACCTTCGTTTTTGCTGTTTGCTGTTCTCTTTTTTCTTTCTTTTTTGGGGCATAATCAGCCTATAATGTTCTGCTGGGATATAGGCCTCCTCTCTTCGAGAGGAAGTGGGCTGTACCTAATCTACCACGCGGGCCCATTGCGGGTTGGTATATGTCACAAGTCTTCGAATTTTTGGTTCTAGGACATGCTGGTTTCTTAACGATGTTTTCCTTCACCGTTTCTGAGAACATTGCTGATGAAATTATTTACACAAAGTAAAGCGTCTGGCTGGGTTCGAACCCACGACCAAGAACTCGTACGTCGGGGCCGTTACCACTGGGCCACTGCGGAGTGCTGTGTTACCAACGACCGTGTTACTGACTTGTTTTTATAAGTGAAGACTTGTAATTGGCTGACAGTTACACTTAATATTTTTATTCTGTTTTGTTTACCTAGCTAAAAGTCTTCCTTAAATAAATACTAACTGATAGTTAGCGTATCTGATCTCCGTAGCAGTAGGTAGGTATCAGGTACCTGTACCGTAAATAGATTGGAGGATAATCCCATATGATATAAGTCAAAATATATATTTTTTTACTAAAATTGGTGCACATTATGTTAGTAGTTCGTTCAGAATCATTTAGGTTATACTGAATCGATTTCTGTCGTTTTTAATATAGGTAATTTTTATCCCAAAAATAATTAAAATTACGTAAATTACAGTCACACTTACGCTGTACAGTCAAAACAAAAAAAAAAAACAATTTAATGGACGAAGTCCTTACTACGCTAGACCACATTAGGTATATACGTGCGTAGATTTGTAATGTGACCACAATAAATTGTCTCCCACAATGAGTATACCTAATTTACTAAATAAACAATGATAAAAACATATTATAATATTAAAAATTTTGTGTACGTACTATGATTAAAATTTATAGGTAACATAATATTCTAATTGAGGTGCTTGGTGGTGTGCGTTAATTCCGAGACATTAACTTTCCTTCTTAACGTTCTCGTTTATCTAGCGTGGCATATTTCATGTAAACAACAATGGTTTGGATCCCATGTATCGGCGGAACACGAGACGAAGTAGAAGAGCACTCCAAACAGATCGACCGGGAGATCAAACAATGGATCAAGTCTTACAATGATGTGAGTATGAGAGAGACATTTATTCATTTGAAACATACTTAGAGTTTTTTTTGTGACCGTACCTTACCCATGGTCGAAGTTACACGAAGTTTTTCTACAGTCTAATAGCTTTTAACAGAAGAATATTTTACATAAATGAAAGTTTGACTAATTTTCTATTCAAAAGATGTCACTGTGAAACCATCACAATTATTCCTGAGATACAAGTTACCTGACAATAAAAAAATCAGCCCTTATTCGATTAGATAATCGCAACGCAGTATATTAGCACCTAAAGTTAACATTTGTAAATATTTTTATAGGCAATAAAATTGTTACTACTGGGCACAGGGGAGAGTGGGAAAACAACCATCATAAAACAAATGAAGATTTTACACGTCCAAGGATTCTCTGCAAGGTAGATATATACATATAAATTTTCTTAGATATTTACACGACTAGCTGGCGCAAAGCCCAAAACATCGCACGCAGCCCAGTGAAAACCTCGGATTGCAAATTAAACGTTATTTTACAGGGAAAGATAAAAACTGTCTGAAAAATTACCGTCATGGGAACTTTCCTTGAGGTTTTCATTACCATCAATAGAAAACATTAGAAGCATCATAAAGCTGTGCACGTTTGATCTAAATATGCATTACAGGGATTTCTACCCAACAAATAAGTAAATGAGGATGGATGGAAAGACGAGAAGGAGGTTAATGTGTTCAGTTTCATACTTCTATAAAAAATCAAGATGCGTTGTTTTTTGTATTTTTCAGCGAACGTTCAGAGAAAGCGAAGCATATTCGTCACAACATTCATGAATCTATCCATGATATTGTTGATAGCATGGTTTTGCTAAATATACCACTGCAAAAACCAAATAATAATCATTCCAGGGAATATATTCTGAAACTTGGAGATGACGGGCCTAAGGAATATACAGAAGTGAGGGTTTTCTCTCTCTACGTAGTTTTTAGCTGCATTTTCATGTTTTTCTCGAAAGCATTATATTTATCAGTAAAAATTAAGCTAGTTCCACAAAAATTCACAACAACCATTTTTATTTACTTGTTTCCAGGATTATTTTGACCACGTTAGAGCATTATGGCGAGATGGTGGAGTCAGAGAATGTTTTAAAAGATCGAATGAATATCAACTAATAGATAGTGCTGAATAGTAAGTGAAAAATATTCCGTATTTTAAGACAACGCCATCTGTTGTGCAGTAGAAAAACTACGCGGACATTTTAGTTTTGTCGGATATTTTACTTTTACTGTAACGTATTTATCAAAATTTAAAATACCGCCATCTTGTGTCGAGTAATATAACTAAAATACTGTAAATCTAAATTCTGATAATAGATGGCGCTTTTACAGATTCTATCATTTTGTAAAATTTTACTTCACAAGAAATTATTACCAATAATGTATAATGTATTGTTTCTTATTAAATATCTTTTCAGTTTTCTAGATAGAATAGATCTCATTGAAAAACCCGATTATATACCATCAGACGCTGACATATTGAGGTGTCGACAGAAAACGACTGGCATACAGAAAATTGAATTCAAAGTTAAGGTACTTAATATTGTTGAAACAGAGCTGTTATAATAACTAATATCTAACATTACTGGTGTCCGCAACTCCACGTCAAAGCGCGTATTTTGCGTAGAGTAATATCCTTACTATATTAGCTGCTTTTTATTTTAAGGTCCCAAAATCAATGCACGGTGGTGTCCAAGACTTTTGGATGTTTGACGTTGGCGGGCAAAGGGGGGAAAGAAAGAAATGGATACAGGTACGCATGCCATTTTATTTTTTACCATTTTCTGTGTTTAAAAATCACATTGATTGATTTAAATGAATACCTAACTGTAATTTTCAATGACAACTTAGAAGTGTCTTATTTTTACTGGGTTTGGAATTAATGCAGACCAGCCTGTATAAAAACCTAGTATTATTGATTTTCATAACCCATTCCCCAAGCCCCTCGTGGTTTAATTTTAACTAACTGCTGCCCGCGACCACGCCCGCGTGACTTTTTCTAAAATAAAAGTAGCCTAAGTTACTTCTTGTAACACAGCTATCTGACATTGAAAATCCAGTCAAAATCAGTCCAGCCGTTTCAGAGATTAGCCGGAACAAACAGATGACATACAAAAATCGTAAAAAACATTTTTATGTTTAATAACAAAAAAATCTTTATCAAAATATATACTTACGGTAAGTACTTACCGTAAGTATATATTTTGATATGCATTAGGTAAGAAGCTATTATTTTGACATTACAAACTGACACTTTGTTTGTATAGTTAGTTTTTCATATTTAGTTGTATTTTCTGCAGGTATTCGAAGGTATCCACGCCATATGGTTTCTGGTAGCATGCAGTGATTTCGACCAGAACTTGAGAGAAGATGGCACTCAGAATAGACTCAAAGAAGCGCTTGTGCTGTTTGAAGATGTCTGGCAGAGCAGGTAACGGTTATTTGCTACTGTGCCCTATGTGACGTAACTTAGCTACTGTAAATTTAATCCCACTGCAGAGAAAAGGCACCTTCTCATTTAATTATATTTACTCGAATTTGCCCTGGCGGCTGAAAGTAATGCTCACTAAGAAGTCTCGCTGATGGTGGCGCGTGTGTTGGATCATTTAGCTCCCTTCAAAATGGTTGAGCTGAATGGTGCTAATCCATGCGTCATGTTCGTGAACGGGCGCCGTCAGTTATTGGGACTGGTCATCTCTTAGCTGCCACGGCTTATTTTAATTTTTGAATTGTTTTTATTACGGACGCTTCTAACGTGCACGTCTTTCTACATTGTTCTCACATACATATATGTATAACATCAACATGAATGATGTAACCCATATTTTGTAACAATTTTTTTTTTAAAGAGTGTCCGTGGAGTTTCTTGCCCGTTTTTCTCCATAGGAACCTACTACACTTTGGAATGGGAAACTAGCTTCATCTTTCTAATTGACCGACCCCTTGAAAATTCAAAGTGCCTGTAATTGGATTGTTTGAAATAAATGCTATGAGTTTGACAAAGGTCTTTGCATCGACCAGGCGTTTATTTACTGCGTGTTAGGAGGGATTACATTGTTGCCCATGTTTCTATTCTCACGAGTTTTCAGCATTCGAATATACAAAATTCAGGTGGAGGGATATGTCGGACACCCACACACTAAAACCACATGGTAGTCATCCTCAGCCACAAAGATATTCGTCGGAATGCCATAAAACGCATCGAGTCAACCTTAAAACGCCTAACCATTTCTTCACCGCAATCCTCTGCAAATAAATCACTAACAACCATCATTATTCTCAGGTTCCTGATGGAAGCGGGTCTGATACTGTTCTTGAACAAGCAAGACATACTGGAGAGCAAGGTGTCTCAGGGTCGCAGCATCGCCCCCTACTTTCCTAAGTACAAGGAGTACCAAGGTTCAGGAGATGAGTACACTAGGACCAAGATGTTTATTAAGAGCTTGTTCGTGGTAGGTATTTTTTATTTTTATTATGGAATAACCTGATAGCGTTTGACCACCTGAGATTAATAAGCAATTATGTGGTCGACGAAATGAAATGAATCGTTTATTCTGTAAATAGGATAACGGAATCACTTTTAAACGTCATAATTTTTAGTTATTTTTTTTAAATAAGCTATTTGGAGTCTACATTTCCTATCTGACTACCCCTGAAAAGAAATGGCGAAACTCAGGGGTCAAAGTCTCTTTTAAAGTCCAGACATAAACTTGGTCTGATCATGTGTGGACCATGGAGGTCCGTGTCTGAAATGGTCTTTTGAGGTAAGAACCACACAATTTTGAGTGGACCTGACCAGTCAGTGCAAGCATTTGTCAGTAATCGTCGACCTCAACTCAGAATTTAAGGAGCTCGACTCGACGAACAATACCAAAGAAAGGACATTTGGGTAGGCCGCATAAAGTACTCAAAATACCGGGCTATCATTAAAACTAAGTGAGAAAGAGAAAAAAAAAACTAAAAAGAAACAAATGATCTATAGTTTAATTATTGTGAGTATGAGCACTATTGTGAGTGCTCATATTCACAATAATTAAACTATAGTACAGACGCCAGCAGGTCAAGCTACCCGAAACTGTCAAATTTTCGGAATCAACCTTGAACCTTATACTGTAGTGATAAAGTTGAAAATCTATTAAAGAAATTTGACAGATTGTAGTAGCTTGATGTGCTGGCGTCTGTACATTACTTGCCAAGGGCTGTAAAAGAAAGAAAGTCCGAAATCGCAGGTATTTGCGATCCAAGCCGCAGCCGAGGGTTGTAAATATGCGATAGAGGGCTTTCTTTTTTACTGCCCGTGGTGAGTACACAATTTTACGTCTTCACCTGGGCACAATGCGAGTTTTACTGTACGCGTAGCGTGCGGTAAAACTCACATTATGGCCAGGTGTGACGTAAATATATGTAATACTATGTGAGTTGTAATGTAATATAAATGTACTTAATAGTATGGCTAATAGATACTTAAGTTTCGGTTTTTGATACACCAGAACGTTATAAATAACTGATATTATTATAACAAAGAACAAGCATCGATAAAAAAACTAATAATTACAGTAATTTCACATTTTGACAGTTCTAGAAAAACCTGGGCATATATTGGTGCCGATTCCCTAGCTTGTTCACAAACGAAACTAAATTTAAGTTAGTGCATCTTTTTGTTTCTATTTCATTAAGAAAAGGACAGAAGATAAATGTTAGTTTAGTCCTGTCAAATTAATCAGCGCCTGTCACTACTCCATCTCGACGGTGAAGTGCTAATATGAATAACACCTAATTGACAAAGTCATGCTACTAGGGATGCCGGACGTAAAGAATAGCACATCCCATTTCCTCCCGTGAGTGTCGTAAAAGGCGACTAAGGGAGTTACTAGAGAATGGGCAGCAGCGTTCTCTATGCATTTTAACACCATACTGCGATCGCCAACCCGCCTGCCAAGGTGATTATGGCAAACCCCCCCCCCCCAATTGGGGGAGGCCCATGTTCAGCAGTGGACGTCTTTCGGCTGAAATGATGAATGATGATGATAGTAAATATTTATATTTCCAGGAATTAATAACAAAAAAACGTGACCGCCGTGCCCTAGATGCATCAGCGGAACGTTTCGTGGTAGCAGAGGCGCGAAGACCTCGTGAATGTTACTTCCATTTCACCACGGCCACTGACACCGACAACGTACGCACGGTCTTCAGAGACGTGCACCAGATCATACTCACGCATATGCTGAATAATCTAGGAGTATATTAAATTAAGTATGTAGCTAGGCTAGAGTGTAATAAAGTTTTACTAAAAGGACTTCTTTAATATAAGTTAATCATTTTCACTTTAATATCCATGCATGCTAGACATTAGGGCATGCAATATCGGAAGGTTCTCAATTCCGGAACTGAGTTCCAATACTGGAGATCTGATTCCGGAACTGATAACTTTTAAAGTTATTTTCAAATCAAACAAGATTTATAATTATATCAGTCTTTTAATCATTTTTAGTAAAAAATTAAACATCTTTCTCCCTTATTGCTCAATTCAACATTTTAAACCGTAAAATCAACAAGGCTTAGGCCGCTTTCACATTAGGATGTTAGCAGCGCGACAGTAGCGCGGCAGAAGCACAGTCCTTCACATTATAATAACAGCCGCGCGTTAGCAGCGCGGCTGTCGCGCCGCAGTTTAGATAAACAATGCACATAATTCTTGCCAGTTATTCTTTTTTAGGGTTCTGTTGTGGTAATTGTTGCTTCTTGAGTCCCACAGAACAGGACGCATTTGAATTTCAATAATAAATCGTTCGGTATCGAACTCGCTCATTGTGTAGTCTATAATTACGTACGTTTCCAACACTGGGTCATCGCCGACTGAGCGCACGCGGCGGCCGCGGCGGAAGCGCGCGACCGCCGCGCGACTGTCGCGCTGCTAAAGTCGCCTAAATGTGAAAGCGCTCTTATTTATCACACAATAGAAGTCTTTTAATCATTTTTAGTAAGAAATTAAACATCTTTCTCCCTTATTACTCTAATTAGCGGCCCGGCCGTCTAGCGGCTTGTGGAAAGTTCCACAGACTTGTTTGGTTGCGTTTAGATAAAATAATAATCAAAATATAAAAAAAATTATGAATATCGGAATTCCGATATTACTTATCGGAATTGAAATATCAGAAAAATTGTTACGGAATTCCGGAATTACGAAATTCCGGAATTCTGGAATGCATACTACACATTGCTTATGTTCCTGGATGCATAGTCGAGAGAGAGGTTACCACAAACAATTTATATTATTTCTTGAACCAATAGACTAACTACTAAATTAATCTATTACAAAGAGCTTCTCTTCTACTCTCCGAAATGCAATCCAATCTCAACGTTAATCTCATATCTTAACGTTTATTTGCAAGAAATAAATTGTTTTTAGGGTTCCGTACCCAAAGGGTAAAACGGGACCCTATTACTAAGACTCCGTTGTCCGTCTGTCTGTCTGTCTGTCCGTCTGTCACCAGGCTGTATCTCATGGAGCGTGATAGTTAGACAGTAGAAATTTTCATAGATGATGTATTTCTGTTGCCGTTATAACAACAAATACTAAAAAACAGAATAAAATAAATATTTAAGGGGTTCCCATACAACAAACGTGAGTTTTTTTTCTCGTTTTTGCTCGATATTGATAACGGCAACAAGTAGACGCTGAAATATTCACAAAATATTTAGTTAGGTATATATTCACTTTAAAAATAAATAATTTAATTAAAATAAAACAAATATTTAAGGGGGCTCCCATACAACAAACATGATTTTTTTGCCGTTTTTATAGATAATGGTACGGAACCCTTCGTACGCGAGTCCGACTCGCATTTGGCCGGTTTTTATAAAGATCTGGCCAGTGGGTCGTCTTAGGGGCGGAGTTCTTATAGCCTAAATGTCTCTGTATTCTCGATGAAACGCTTTGAATTCGCTAAGTTCATCCATCGGATCGAATTATTGTGTGTGGAAGCCTCTAAATACTTACATGTACAGATGCCTACGTTATTCAATATTTTTCAAAGTGTATTATGTGCATGACGGGAAAAGCAGGCATAACACTTTTTATATATCTGCTGTATTTTTAAAAGCGTTTAAGGCGAGGTTCTTCGAGCGTGCATTTTTGTTCTAGAGGTGGCAGCTGGGCGCGAGTAAATTGTGCCGTGAATTTCGTTAATTTTGGGTTGAAAATTATATGTTTTACGATATTAACAATGTTAAACCCGACGGACATTACATCATCATAAACGTTTATTTTGATGTGATTTTCAATACATAATGTGGTATAATATTGAAATAAAATGATGTTAATCTACAAAATAAGGGTATGTTTGGATTTTTTTTTCTATTGAGCGAACTTTATCTAATTATGTAACGAGTACCCGACGTACCTACAGAAAGGTCTCAAAAGCAACATATATTTTTTTCACGTGTTTAATCATTACCTACCGTTTCTAAATAAAATTACATTAAAATTAAATTTCCTAGAGGTTAACTTGAAGAACCTCGCCTTGATCTTATTTAATTTTAAGCATAAGACAAGCATCTGCTAAGCAAAAGTTACGGTAGCACTGAGCATGTGTGTAAAAGTATGAACACATCATTTTGCATTTTGCCATCCCGTCTTGTAGTCTTCAAACAGTTTCCAAACGTTAAAAGCTATGTGTCTGGAGTTCATCTATCTATGTACCCACTAAGATATTTGTATTGGCCAATAAAATTAGTTTCCAAGAATACAGCTTTATTTTATTATCCTACCTACATTACCCTGACGACATCTAGACAAATAGATATTCAAAAACAATTTTGATTAAGTACTCAAAAATAACTAGGGCAATGCTGAACACTGACACCCCAAAACGTACCTACTCGAAGTTGTAGACAAAGTTTTTGAAACTACAGAATTTATCCTATCTACAGGTTGACTATTAACTCGGCCAAAGTATTTGCTATACCAATGCCTTTGTATAGTTTGTGATTTTGAGAACTTCGGTTATCCTGTTTTTAGAGGTAACACGGCTGTAAATCAAGCTATGCATTGCCAGTTTAGGCTGTTCTCGCATTGCATAGGATTTCCGTACAATGAGAGGTCAGCTTAACTGGAAATGTATAGCTAGATTTGTGGCCGTGCGTACCTACATACAAACATCAAGAAACACGCATTGATGTAGGTAAGGACTGCTCAATCACGTTGAGTTATAAACGTTTTTAGACAATTCCATCAAGAAATAGAACATCTGCGGCCCTGAAAAGGGCCTTGTCAAAACAAATGTGCCAAAATGTGAATTAAATTACTGTAATTTCTTCAATAAAACCTCAAAAATCACCCGCCAAAACCATACAGCGTTCTTCCCTGTCTCTTTAAAGCATAGACAACGTCCATCGCTGTCACAGTTTTTCTTTTGGCATGTTCAGTATACGTCACGGCATCGCGGATCACATTTTCTAGAAACACCTTCAGCACTCCACGAGTTTCTTCGTAGATTAATCCTGATATTCTCTTGACACCACCTCTTCTTGCTAATCTTCTAATAGCAGGCTTCGTGATTCCTTGGATGTTATCTCGAAGAACTTTTCTGTGGCGTTTGGCACCTCCTTTGCCTAATCCTTTCCCGCCTTTGCCGCGACCTGTCATTTTGACGTTGACTTATAACTTTTTTTTCTCAGTGTGAATGTGACGATGGTAAGATGTGGAATGCTGTCTTGTGCGTGCGCAAGGAGTATTTATAAGCTAGGCGCGCGGATATTGTCTCTGTTGCGGGTAACTTTGTCAAAAAAATTAAGATTTTATAGAACAACCCTCGTAAAAAAAATATTGTTTGCGATAGTGCGATGTATTAGTTGATTGAATTATTAGTTAGTTGAATTGTTTTCGCGGGGCGCAGCTAGTATATTATATTACGCAAACGGATCCCTGAATCGAAAAATGGTTTTCACAAACCCACAATATATTTGAACGGTCTATCCTACGATACCACACACCATGGGACAGACGAGAAATCATCAAAAAATCAAAATCAAAATATTTTATTTCACATAAACCTACATGGGCACTTATGAAACGTCAGAAGCTAGGTGCACGGTCCCAATTAGTCGTTTCCTATGGAGAAGAGCCGGCAAGAAACTCCACGGTTACTCTTTTAAAAATAATTGGCTTTACAATATTATTAAATAACAGTGATAATAGGTATGGGAGGACAGTGTAGGTCTTTCAACAATTACCAGGTACTTAACAAAATAGAAAACCGACAACAAATCTACACTCTACTAGGCCTACAACGTTCTCACATTCACAAAATATAAAATAATCTAAGTATATAAAATATTAATGACATGATTGAAAAAAAATATCATCCCCACTTAACGTGTAGGGGAGATAGCCTAAAAAATGTATATTTCAAGATTTTATTTTACCTTTGTCGGCGTGATTAATATGTATGTATACTCATACTAAATAACAGTTTCCTAGCAATAGAGTCTCTGAGCTAAGCCGCGACAGACATGGCGAAACTATAAGGGTTCCTGCGTGTTTACTACGGAATCCTAAAAACCCAATAACACTTTGCCTACAACAACTTCAAAATTCAACATGATGATACAGTAATTGAACAAGTCAGCTGCGTTTTTTACGACTGTGGATAGATAATGATATGACATGGCAAACGCACATTGACACAGAATGCAGTAAACTGAACCAGTACTCGTATAATTTACGAGTATACAAATTATTTAAAGTTGTCGATCAATCAGGGCCTCAAGTCTGCTATTACAATAGTGTCAGAATGGTCTCTTCATTGTGAGTTTTTGACAGATTTTCCATACAAACAGTGTCAAATACTCACAATGGCGAGACCATTCTGACACTATTGTAATAGCAGACTTGAGGCCCTGCTCTATTAACTGTCATGCCTACGTATCATCAACCCTAAAATACGCTATCATATTCTGGGGCACAAAAAAGATGCGTTCGCGCAATTGCTGGTATCTATGTTCCTGAATCATGCGAACCATATTTTAAATAGTTTAAAATTTTGACCTTTCCATCAGCCTATATTTAATGAAGTTACAGTATTTGTTCAAACAAATAAAAATCTATTTGGTGAACTAAAATCAAAAAGATATGCACTTAAAATATCTAGTATACCACATAAAACTGCTCTTCTGGGCAAAAGTTTTTTTGGAATGGCATCTAAAATTTACAATAAAATACCTGTGGACATTTTAAACACCAAGGAACTCCCACTGTTCAAATATAAATTGCGTAATTTTTTTTATTGACAAAGCTTACTACACGACCCAAGATTTTCTTAATATAATTAGTACCTACTATAATCTGTCACCTATTTTGTAAGATTTGCTTTAATGTGATGAACGATTGATAATTATGTTGCATGTTGACATAATTTATTATTGTATGGGGCAGGACATAATGGATCTGTAATTTACCTAACATCTGTCTGTTTAACCTATGCCCAGAATAAAGAGATTTTATTTGATTTGATTTGGGAATCGAACACAAGACCACATGCGCAGCAGAAGCGTGGACGTTTGGAAGGCGTACGAGGGGTCGAAGCCAACTCGCAGAGGCCCCTTAGACGATATTAAATGAAGAGGAGGCACCAACCGACAATTATCATTGTATGCACAATGCAAGTGCACCTATGCACCTAAGGACAACCCCCGGTTGTTGCAGGGCTATCGCATGATATGGAAACAAAGATATCGGATTATGATTAAGGTTTGGGTGGCTAAATTGGACTGGTTACCTAGAACTATGGAAAGACTATGGCCCCTGCCTGACCAATGTGTTATATACAATACACAGATAAAATGGCAGAGAGTGACTTGCACACTCAATCCATACTAATCCTTATCCTTACTAATATTATAAATGTGAAAGTAACTCTGTCTGTCTGTTACGTTTTCACGCCTAAACCGCTGAACCGATCGTCATGAAATTTGGCACAGATATATATAGCCTGGGATATGGAGAAGGACATCGGCTACTTTTTTACGCAATAACCGACATCCACACGGGCGGAGCCGCGGGCAAAAGCTAGTTATTTTTATATTTATTAAAATGTTTAAGCATCGACCATTACGCCTATCCGAACTTTATCGATACTACCATCTATAACTAATAATAAAAAAATGATGGCGTTATTCAAACGACATTGAATAATTTAATGGCTTGATCACATGAACGCTCATGATTGGTCCTTGACTATACCTATTAGCTCGCACGACCATCCGCTACTTGCGAACAACATAAGTTCACTTAAACCAACCAACACGTCATGACGACGAACGTCTCGGAATTTAAATATCGAACAAAAACAATCATGGCGCCCGTAAAAGTACCAAAGAAGGCTCTGAAACCAACTCCAACAAAGGACACCGTCGTCAGACCAATTATGAAGACGAAGAAACTCAAGAAGAAAAACTACCAGAGCTTCTCCATTTACCTCTACAAGCTACTGCGAATGGTAGCTCCAGAAAATTTGGGCATCTCACGAAAATCAATGCTTATAATGAACAATTTTCTGAACGATATGCTGGAGAGGATTGCGGTTGAAGCTGGCAAGTTGGCTGTTTATGGCAAGAAGTCAACGTTGAGTAGCAGGGAGATTCAAGCTGCTGTGAAACTCGTCATCCCAGGGGAACTCTCAACCCACGCGAATATAGAAGCCGTGAAAGCCATTAATATGTTCCATAAGAGCCACGAACGTGACGCAGCGGCGAAGTAGTGAAGAAAATAAATGTGACAATGTGAATGTGATAAGTAGATGTGAAGTCAATGTGACATTAATTAGGGTAGGGCTGTAGTGTTAAGGATACAAGTGATAATTATTGGATTTAAATTATTATTATTATTGAAAGTTGATTGATGATTTGATTAATAAATGATTGTAAAGTTTTTCTGTTGTTTACTATGCATGAACGCAGTGGCGTAGATATACCGTTCGAGGCCCGTGGCAAACTGATCGGATGCCCCCTTTCCCAATAAAGAAGCTTTTCTTGTCCCATAGAATTTCTTAAATAAGTTTTAATCGTAAATTTGACGTAAAAGTACACATACAGAGTGACACATAATTAAAACATGGGAATAGCCTAACACAAAATATTGATCAATGACCCCTATGCTAGGAAAAACCTGTGTTACAGGGGTCAATTTGATATTAATAATAAGTCGGCAAGTTCTCTTATAGAAGATTTAATTAATTTTCTGAACTATTTCGTGTCTAAAAGAGGATTTCCTTGGAAAACGAGATACTATCTTTTTTAATGGATTCTCCACTGACCGGGGGACCCTTCCGGCTGGGGGCCCGTGGCATTTTGCCGACTTGCCACCCTGTAGTTACGACATGCATACGAGTATACGGTGGGTTGCATCAATTGGGTACCTACCCCATTTGTATTAAATTTGCTTTCAAGGGACACACATCGTGACGCTGACTGAACTATCTAAACAAATAAATAAAAATGTTGTTTGATCAAGAAAGTATATACTTATATGGAACTTAGTTATTAAAAAAAAAAAAATGTTTTGTCTGTCTTTTTGCCCGTGTACTGTCTGTTTTTTCGGCTTATCTCCGAAACGGCTGGACCGATTTTGACGGGACTTTCACTGGCAGATAGCTGATGTTATAAAGAGTTAGGTTACTTTTTTTTTTTAAAGCCACGCGGGCGAAGCCGTGGGCCGCAGTGGTTTTAAATATAACTTATCAACACCTCTGTATTCCACGAAGGGCAGAGTGCAGCCACACAGACAACACACACTTTTCATTCACGAGTTATGGCAGTCCCATGTATAGGGGCAAGCCTTTATTGTGTCACCCCTTGTAAAATGTTTACATAATTATATATCTGTAATTTTTATGGTGTGCAATATTCCCGACCCTTGATTGTAAGCGAAGCGCCAGCACGCGCTATGGCTGAGCCTGTAGCTTTAAATCCCTCTGATAATAACCATAACTCTGATTTTATCCAGCCACCGATGGTCCCTTGCCATCCTCCCTCCGACGCTGCCCTAAGCCGAGGTTCGTACCCCATAGAGGGTGCCCTTAGCGCGCAGTCGTTTAGTATATAAGTTTTTACGCCCTGGCTGGAGGCATTAGGTTCTGTTAGGAGCTTAAGGCAACCACAGGAAAATCCGGTTAAAGAGTCTCAACCCCTCGTAGTTAACTCTGAGATACCATATAAAAAATAAAATAAAGTGTGCTATAAAGAGTATTCTATTCTAAAACCCTACCCAACTTAGGGATGGAACCTGGACTTGCGGGTGAGAGTGCAGCAGCGTCTTTAAATCTGCTGATAACAACATTAATTATTTATTTGTATTTGTCACAATATACAGATTAAAGAAAGGCGCTCTATAGTGCAATTTATTAACTTAAAGGTAGTACGAGTATGTAGGTTATTAAATGATATAGGTATCATAGAAACACGAGAAAATGACAAAATTATACTGTGCATATGTATAGTTGTACAAATGCGATCCTTTGTCTTGAAAATTAAGTTTTTGTGTGTATTGTCTTCTGACAATATACACGCCTCATCATTCTAAGCTACCGATCGATACCCAGTAACTGAGTTGTGGAGGTCAGATAGGGAGCCGCTCCATGTAAAATACTGGTACCATTTCAGCTGCGACCCGGTTGGACTGGAAGCCGACCACAACATAGAGTTCGGAAAGTCTAGGCGGTTCGATTGATTATTCTAAGCTACCAATACAGGGAGGACATAAGTAGGTATTTCATTCGGAAGGGCAGAAGACTTTTTCGGAATATTCCGCTACTAAAGACTCGTACAGACTCGCGCGATATCGCGAGCGCGACAGGCAGAGACAAAGAAATTGTGCTACTAGTATCGCGTTGCGCCCGTGATATCGCACTAGTCTGTACGAGCCTTAGGCTGGACTCACACATTTTCTGAATTCAGAGACGGAATTCATATTATTAATTAAGAAAGCCCAGAATTACATACAATTAGTGTCATTCTTACAGATCGATCTGATAAAATCATAATCTAAAAAAATCAGAATGTGTGTGGAGCATAATTAAACTGTATGTAATTCTGGGCTTTCTTAATTAATAATATGAATTCCGACTCTGAATTCAGAAAGGAATCAGATTGTCTGAGTCCAGCCTAAAACGGCTTATTTACCAGCGGAGCATTCCTACAAGATTTCTCTTTCCCATATGCGGGTAATCCTCGCTCAATAAAATTGAAATCTACCCACAATATCTTTAATTTACCAAAAGACATGATCTAAATATCTATAAAAGGCATCGCTTCACTCATTCGAGTCGCTCCTCGTCATACTGCTCAGACAGTCGTTATCGCATTAGCTCGTGTGTGAAAGAAATCAAAATGGCGCGAACAAAGCAGACAGCTCGCAAGTCTACCGGAGGAAAAGCTCCTCGGAAGCAATTGGCGACCAAGGCAGCAAGGAAAAGTGCTCCAGCGACGGGCGGCGTGAAGAAACCGCACAGATACCGACCAGGGACTGTGGCCCTGCGAGAGATACGCAGATACCAGAAGAGCACTGAGCTGCTCATCAGGAAGCTGCCGTTCCAGCGTCTCGTTAGGGAGATCGCGCAGGACTTCAAGACTGATCTCCGGTTCCAGAGCTCAGCAGTGATGGCACTTCAAGAGGCCAGTGAGGCGTACTTAGTGGGGCTGTTTGAGGATACGAATCTGTGCGCGATCCATGCGAAGCGAGTGACTATCATGCCAAAAGATATTCAGTTGGCGAGGAGAGTGCGTGGCGAGCGAGCTTAAATTGATTAGTATCAGTTTTTGACTGATGTAAGCAGAGATGTAGGTAGGTATTTTCTAAAGACAAAGCCCTTTTTAGGGCTGCAAGGTTTTCTGTTTCTTTGATGGATGTCAAAACGTAAATACTTCAAAACCGGCTAAGTGCGTGTCTGATGACCACGCACAATGAAGAGTTCCGTAGTTGGAATGAATTTATCCCAAGAACAAACTTAACATTGTAGTTGAAAAACATGTTCTCCCATAGATTCCAACTGCAAATGTAAGTTGGTAGTTTATTACAGCGTTCAGCCTCTGGGCTGACTATACTCAAAAGTTTTACAGTGCCCTCCGGGTCCAATTTAATAATGCGTTCAGGGTGCTGATGGGGCTATGACGATTCTGTAGTGCATCAGGGATGTTTTCTGAACATCCCGTAGACTGCTTTTACGCTACGATGCGGAAGAAGAGCGCATCCCTGGTGCGTAGAGTACGTGGTTTTGCCAACAGCATCCTGAGCATGATCGCTAGTCGGCTGAACTGTAATTACATCAATCATTGCTGCGCCATTTGTAATGGAAAGAAAGAAGAAAGAAAGAAAGAAAAATGCGTTTATTGGCGTTACAGCAAAAAATACACCTTAAAACTATAAAAAACAGAAAACAATGATTATAATGTCAAACGGGCCTCAGCTCAGCATAATGTCAGATGACACACAAGGTGTACCATCTGACGCTGATTTTCAGCTGCAACCCACGAGTGCCAAACGCTATAATAATAAAAACATACATAGGTGTGTCCGTTTTAATACAAAAATTAGGATAAATTAAAGGTCATATAAAATGCTTATACGAAATAAAATAAATTGTTACGACATACATGTTTGTATGTGTGTTGTGAAAATTACTAAAAATAAATACCCAATATCCGTGTACCTATTACCTACATTAAAATAAATCTATGAATAGAAACAACTCAAAGCAAATCAAGAAGAACAACACAGTCAGTGTTGTTCTTCTGAACTACAAAACGGAATTTGATGTGGTTTTCATTAACATTTTGAGTAAACAAAAATAATCACTATACCTACATTTTTATTATAAAACAAAGTCCTCCGCCGCATCTGTCTGTCTGTTTGCGATAAACTCCATAACTACTGCACCGATTTTCATGCTGTTTTCACCAATGGATAGCGTGGTTGTCGAGGAAGGTTTAAGTATATAATTTGTTAAGTTTTTGTATACATTTTTGTATACATTAACGATATTTGTTGGGGGTGTCGGAAAAAAATAAGTCATCTGGGAGCTTTCAACGAAAACGCTGTCTAAACCCTTTGAGATATAACAAAATTATGTATAATGGAATTGTGTATCTTTTAGAGGTCTACAGAAACGTCCGAGAGAGGCCTGGTACCAGCAGTGGGAACATTATGTATAAGGCTGATTATTATTGACACTAAAGCTGTATTTGATAACCACAGACCGGAAGCTTTTAAAATATAATCTTATCAGTGCTTTTTTGCCTGGGTTGTTCCCAGGCAAAAAAGCACTGATAAGATTATCTTACCTGACATTTAAAAAATTGAAAGAACCTGCAAATATCAGTTTTCATTACATCACATATCACGCCTACATTCCTCGACGGGATAGGCAGGTAGAGGGTGCCTATATTGCCTTATACAGGAACAAATTCAGACGGGGTGGGACGGGGCCACTGTGACGTAGTTGATTTAGTGGTAAGAAATAATGAGACAGATACCACGTATTATCACGTTTATTATACCCAAAGTCTCAAATTCAGATAATTTATGTAAACAAAGGGGATAACATATCAAAAAAATATCTTCGTAATGGTAATTAACATAAAATGGCGAAAAAAAGGTTCCATTTTCTTTTAAGTACTGAATTTAAGAAATAATAACTAAAAAAATAATCATACCGTAATTATTTTTATAAATTTTCAGTTTTAAACAAAGTAATTAAAAAAAAGGAGATTTTCTGGTATAAAATATTTTACGATACCTACTGGTAACAGCGCAGAAGATCTAAAATTTTCACATTTTTTACATCTTCAACAACACTAATATTACAACTCTCATTCATAGATTCATACTGTATGTATCTAGTCACATTTTGGATGAAAACGGCTGTAAACTGTTTCGAGTGGAAATCGATTTTTGGAGGGCTACGTCTAGCAGTGGACTTAAAAGAGCTGATTATGACGATCCTAGGCCGTGTCTCGGACACACTACACAAAACATTGTTTGGCAACGGTATTTTGTTTGCATAGTTTTTATAATTAATTCACTTTAATTTCATAGATGATTATTTACAAAAAACAGTCATTTTCACAGTGACATTTCTTGACATTACTTTGTTTACAAAAATTATCTGAATCAGAGACTTTGGGTAGGTTATATGGTTAGGTTCTTAGGTTCACAGATTCAGGGTGTAGGTTCTTAGCTTAGAGTTCTTTCCCTGGCAGAGATTAGAAGGAGGAAGTACCTACTGTCTTGGGTTGGACCGTGCGGCTGGCACCGCAGAAGCAGGTCCCTCGGTGCAGGTAATACAGCTGTCGGTAGTGGGTGTAGTGGCCACCAGGCAGGGTCGAGAGCGACCCTCAAGGCCCAGGCAGTATAGGGTGCGGTAAGGGTAAGGCACTCGACGGATTCTGTAGTAGCGTCAACCATAGATCAGCCGGCAGTGTCTGGTAGATGCGAAGAAGGTACGTAGAAAGCCCCTATCTCTAAGGGGTTCGCTGTATATATTAGACGGCTTAGTCGTAGAAAGGATGGGACTACTGAGAAATTCCTATTTGGAGAAACCATCTATCATTCTTAATAGCTGTACTGCTGGACAGTTTGTTGCGCCATTTCTTCTTCCCAGCTAAAGCACTAAGAAGTGTGTTACATAGCTGACCCGACACACTTCGTTCTGTCAAAAGCTATAGTATAAACTCCACTACTCTACCCTACCCTACCCTACCCTACCTACCTACTTACCTCCCTACCCTACCCTACCCTACACTATCCTACCTACCTACTTACCTACCCTGCTCTACCCTATCCTACCTACCTACCCTACCCTACCCTATCCTACCTACCTACCTAAAACTTAAAAAAAAAATAGATAGTAGCCGATTCTCAGACCGAATATGCATATAAAATTTCATAAAAGCCGTTTCGGAGGAGTATGGTAACTAACATTGTGACACGAGAATTTTATAAGATTATTATTTTATTTTTGATTGCCCGCTCGTCCGTTATTTTTGTCCAACCTGCATGTTTTCTAACATATTTATTAAGGTTAAATGTTTATTAACATGGATGAAATAAAATGATTATTATTATTATTATTAACTAACTGACCCGACAGACTTCGTTCTGTCAAAAGCTATAGTATAAACTCCACTACTCTACCCTACCCTACCCTACCTACCCTACCTACCTACCTACCTACCTACCTACCTACCTACCTACCTACCTTACCCTACCTACCTACCTACCTACCTACCTACCTACCTACCTACCTACCTACCTAACTACCTACCCTACCCTACCCTACCCTACCTACCTACCTACCTACCTAACTACCTACCCTACCCTACCCTACCCTACCTACCTACCTACCTACCTACCTACCCTACCCTACGCTACCCTACCCTACCTACCTACCTACCCTACCCTACTCTACCCTACCCTAATTTTTCGTAAAAACCATTTAAAAAAAAGAATTGGTTAAATTGGTCCAGGCGTTGTTGAGTTATGCGCTTACCAACACATTTTGCGATTCATTTTTATATTATAGATAAAAGACTAGGAGACGAACGAGCCAGTCTACATATTTCTTCCCTCTCTCCTGTAGGCTCTTTGAACAGCTGATATTACGAACAGTAGCCAGCACATCAAGTTACCACAAACTGTCAGATTTTGTCATACGATTTTGAACTAAACCATGAACATTTATAAGTTTAAAATCATTTGGAGAAATTAGTGTTTTGTGTAGCCTTATGTGCTGGCGACTGTACTTCCCTACATAAATGATTAGGTACTATAAGTACCAAGATCAGCACGCGTGCTTGCGTCGATATTATAAATTACATAATGGTACGTTTGAAGGTCAAAATTATCGATTTTTGCGTGGATCACAATAGGTCAATACGATACGGGTGCAGGGCGCGCACGCATCCAGGGGTTACAAACATTTTGTTAGGAAGTAGAAATAAAAATGTAGTTTACTTAGGGCCGATTTTTCAATCACCTGATAACTTTTATCTGAAGAATAAAAATGGCGTTTTGACATATTTTTATGCAAAAGCTGTCAAACTGCCATATTTATTCCTCCGATAAAACTTATGTAAAATAAACCTATTTTTCTTTCTTTCTTTCTTTAATCTGACGATTTAAAAAATCACTCCTTAGAATAATTGAGTTATATAGCACATGATACATTTTCATGGTTTATGCGTGTTGCATACAATCTCTTGCATACAAGCTTCTACAATCTCGATTAAGGGTCCAATATAGCTGTAACTTTGTTGTTTTTAGTATGTCCAGGTAACCTAGACTAAAACCTAACCCTGGACCTAGTTTTCATGAATCTTGAAAACGGACTGTAAAAAAAGGTTTAATTAAATGTGTAATCTGATTTCAAATGGATACTAACTACTTAAATAAGTCTACTCTAAAGTTCTTGTCCGTTTCTTGAAGCCTCAGTCAAAGACGTCAAAGAGTCAGTTTGACGGCACGGTTGGCGCAGTGGTTAAGCGATTGGCTGCTGCGCTGCGTGTCGCGGGTTCGATCCCCGCACGGAACAAATATTATCTGGCTGTGTGTGTATGTGAGTTTTAAATGTTTGTAAACGCACCCACGATACAGGAGAAATTCCTAGTGTGGGGCAACGATAAAAAAAAAAAAAAAAAGGATTGTCTGATGTAAGATCCTGTGCCTGATTTTTTTACACGTTCAGACGTGTACCACCGGTGGAGCACGGAGTATTTGCTGACACGGCGAGGTGTACCACCGGTGGCCACATCACACTATACTTTCAATATACTAAGACATTCGCGCCGCTTTGAGAGAAAGTGTTCTTACCATCCCCGCCTAGTAATATTGTCAAATTTCCATAGTGCAGCTCAGGAGGTGGATATTATTTCGAGAAGTAAACAAAAATCAATATTGAAAAATTGTACTTATTAGAAAAAAATTGACATAATCACGACATAAATTGTGCAAGACTTTTCGTTCATGGGGCGGCGATGTACCACCGGTGGCCATATGAATATTTGCACCGTAGGATACCAAGTACCTACTCATGAGGTGCCGCATCGGTCTGAACGTGTTAATTATATATTTCGAAAGTTTAGCTGATGCGCAACAAAACCAGCACCATTATTATGTCACCTCAACTTTTTAACAATAATCACAAAATGTTGCGCACCCCACCTCGCAGCTGTCTATACCAGCAGCTGCCAGCGACCGTTACACTCGACGGCACGTGCTACCCCTGCATAATAATAATTATTATTATTGAGTAGAAAGTGGGGAGGGCAGAGAGGTCATGTATCGGACTTTCGAATGAACTCGAAAGCTGGGTGATAACGATACTGGAGAATGGTACAAGAACAACTTTTTGAGGATATCATGTTTAGCAAAAGTTTTTATATTATTGACACTAACCTTTTGACCGTCACGTCAAAAAAACAAAAACGTGCCCTCGGCGCCCAAGATACGAATTCATCCTTTCGAGTTTTTATCATCATTATACTTGACACGTACACACACGTATTTTAGACATTATTTTTGTGCCCTATCACTATGTTTTTATATATAACCCAAAGGTTGACTGGTAGAGAATGCCTTGTGGCATTAAGTCCACCTATGTACCACTATTTGTACATGAAGTTTAAATAAATAAATACTTAGATGAAATATAAAGAAAGAAGTTCTACTAATATAAATTAGGATAAGTCAAGGAACATAATTAGCAAAAGAAATTAAAAAACAATGTTGTTTAACTTTGCTTTTGCTTTGGAAGTCCTTTGTTAAGGCAATCATCTGGGCCTCAAGTCTGCTATCACAATAGTGTCAGAATGGTCTATCATTGATTTCATAATTGTTGATTTTGACAAGTTTGGTAATCTACTAATATAATAGCGTCATTATGACTTTCCAATGGTCAGCCACTGACACTCCATTGAAAGAATTGATAAACTCGTACATAATGACAAATGAAACTTCCTACTAAACTTCCAACTTCCTACTACTTCAGATTGCTTATAACACTAATAAATAACATCTGTCATGAATAAATGTTCAAAATGCCATTGTAATACAATTCTATTACGACACCATTGACCTACCAATGATCGACCATTATGAATTTAACAGATTACGAACTTTTTGCAAAATGACAATGGGATCGTGTTGGAGTGACGAATTTATAAAAATAGCAGACATGGGCCCCAGATCTTAAGAGCGCGTATAAAGCAAAATTACCAATCTTATATTTGATTTAAGATGAAAAATTCCGAACCAAATTTTAAAATAAAAATGTATGAATAACTACATGATATTTCCGAGGGTTCACTTTGATCAAAAACATGAAATAATAACATTTCCTCGATAGAAAAAAATCACGAAGTAACCTCTAATTCTCATATTTTTCCGTTTTGTACTCGATACGGTAATGCCTATTGCGACAAAAAATTGATAATTAATTATATTTATACAAGAGTAAAGGCTGTGTCTAGGCATTTTATGAAATTCCTTTTAGTTTTGGATTTATTACGATATAACAGTTTTGGCGCATACTACGTTTTTATTCCGCGCAAGAAGTTATCGTCCGTCGCACGTTGCGGGAGCTTCAAGCATATTGCTATTTCAGAAATCAGTCGCTACCGCTCCGTTGAGACGAGAGGACTACGCTCCAGTGTTTAGGTGCGCAGAGTTATTATCAATTCAATCGTTATTGTTGTTGTTGTTCGAAATAAATAGTGAAATGGGTAACAAGAAAAAAACATTGAAAAGACTTCCGAAACGAGAACTAAAAAAGTTACAAATGGACAGGATGGCTAATTGTCGAAGGTAAGTTTGTGAGTTACCTGTTTGTTTTATATGAAAAATTAAAAAATACAGCATTTCTTACATTCGAGAAAGTTTGTGCAGGCGATTTTAGATTTTATTTTGAGAGATACCGGATCTAAATTCGTTTACCTACTCCCACTTTCGCGGGCCGAGTAAGGTACGATTCAGACCAACCGGCTCGCGTCGTGCCGCATCGGAACGGAGCCGTACGCATGCCGCGGCAGCCGAACGCGTCCGTCGGAGCCGTACCGCTACCGCGACATGCGTTCGGCTGCCGTGATAGCTGTACGCGTGCCGCGGCAGCCGACAGCGTCCGCTGAAATCCAAGCGCCCAGAAGTGCTGCTCACATTGTGCTTGAAGAACACAACTTGAATGATTCGCTAGTTGCTGCACCGTAATCTCCGTTCGTATTCCACGACGCACGGCCGACCGGCTCCGAACTGACCCGACGGCAGCCGATTAGATGCCGACGGCGCACTTCTTCGCCGTTCGGAGCTGGTCGGGGCTGGTCGGCCGTCGCGACAGCCGAATGCATTCTGCGACACGTCGCGACGCGTCGCGGGATGCCGACAGAGGTAAATATGCGTAAGTTGCATGCAAATATGAACTGTAATTACTGTTGATACATTTCAATGTTCTTTACCGCATTGTAAAATGCCGCCCGGCCCGGCGCGATGCGAGCCGGTTGGTCTGAATCGTACCTAAGTCACTAGATATGACGCGACGATATCAAAAATTCATAGTAGGTACTTTATTAGATTATTAGGATAGGAGGTAATAAATTAAATACATAATAGGTAGCTATTTACTTTTGCTATTTTGTTATATTATTCTTCACAATAAAATTTTCTGATCATTTTCCCTTAGTGTAGTTATGAGATCTTCCAAAAGTCTAGATAGACGTATGGACAACAATAATGATCTTGCGAGTATTCTATAAAAATAATAATATTATCTACCTTTACCACTTCTCCTTATTTAATATTTCTATGATCACTCGTAGGTAACGCGGGCAGTATAGTATATGAAAAATAAACACAAGCTTTTAGATGGAGTCTGTGTTTGTTCGATGAAATGTATTTATGTCGATTTCGAAGCTATTTAAGTATGTCCATTAGGTATTTAAAACCTATTTTTGTAGATCAATTTATTGTGGACATGATCGTATAACAAGGAATTTGTTTTGAAATAATATTTTACTTTCAGAATTGCTGCGTCTCAAAATATTGTACAACCTGGCGAATGTGATCGAAACGAAGTTATAGCCGAGTGTCACCCTGAGTATGTTTATTTATATAGTATCCGCACTCGCATTTCCATCTTGAAATAGAGTTCGTTTAGAGAGATGAATAAAGGTGATGATGTCTGAAATATTAAATAATTTTACAGAACAACATTGAATTTGGAAAATGTGGACCCTAATGGACAAACTATACGTACGGACTATTCTCAGGCAGAACAAAATACTCACCATAATGATTATGCCAGGAATGAAGAGAATGCTCAAGAAAGGTACCTGCTCCAATTCGTAAAGTCCAATCAAATTAACATAACCCGAGTTTTATCGAAGCCGCTTTTGTGGCACCGCTGGTTGTTCACTTGTTCCGCTTGTGCGTTGTGTAGTCACAGCTCTGACCTACTAATACTTGGTAATTATAATTAAGTTTAATTTTTTCATTACAGTTCATTGAAGCCACGTGCCACTCGAAAGAGCCGACCACAAACGCAGAGTACAATTCAAGATGAAAATTTGTATGATGCAGCAGAGAGAGTGATAATAGATAAGGTATACTTTTTTGAAAAAATAAAAATTATTTCGAATCATGCTCCTCAATTTGGCTGCACATTATCTAACTTAAGCATTATAGGGGAAACTAAATTAGGCTTACATTCTAAATTAAAACTGTCCTGTAATATGTGCGGAGGTAAATTTATAATCAATACGTCAGATCCACAGCCAACCCAGAACCTAGACATTAATACAGCAGCAGTTTCTGGTATAACTAGTGCAGGTATTGGCTTGGAGCAATTCCAAGGCTTGTGTATAGCCATGAATCTTACCACATTGACACAACAAATGTACCGGAAAAAACACACAGAAATTTGTGATCAATGGGAAAAAACAGCACATAAAGTTATGGAGGCTGCAGCAGAACGTGAAAGACTAGCTGCAATAGAAGAAGGACAGGTGAAAAACGGAGTAGCAGTCATTGATGTCATTGCTGATGGCTGCTGGTCTAAGCGCTCGTACAAGAGCAACTATGCTGCGCTTTCTGGAGCAGCAGCCATAGTCGGTAGAAAGTTTAGAGAAGTTCTTTTCTTAGGAGTTAGGAACAAGTACTGTTGTATTTGTGCCAGTGCTCAGAATAAAGGCATAGCTCCAAGCGAACATAAATGCTTCAAAAATTATACTGGTAGCTCATCTGGCATGGAGGCCGAAATAATAGCAGAGGGTTTCAGAAAATCAGTAGAGATGTACAACATTATCTACGGAAGACTGATCGCGGATGGCGATTCAAGCACCTATTCGAAGATTCTCGAAGAAAGGCCATACAAAAATGTTACAGTGGAAAAAATCGAATGCAGGAATCATATTTTACGGAATCTGTGCAACAAATTAGTTTCTGTCAGCAAAGACACAAAATACCCACTGCCTATGAGAAAATTGCTAACTACGCAGAGAATACTCGCTATTAGAAAAGTCATTTGTTGTGCTATAAAAAAACATAAAGCAGAAACTTTGGAATTGGGAGAAAGAATAAATAAACTCTATACTGATATTTCTAATTCGTGCAATCATGCATTTGGACATCACACCGAATGTCTTGATCACTACTGTAGCAGTGAAAAGAAAAATGAAGATCTCGTTCTAAGAGTTAAAAACTCTGCATTTTGGGCCAAAATCCAATACATTGTAGGCATAGTTGCCGCACATTCTCGAAGCCTAATTAATGATTTTGATAGCAATGCCGTCGAACAATTTAATAGCATAATTGCTAAATTCGTAGGCGGCAAAAGAACAAATTTAGTACAACGGCAAACATATCAGTCTAGATGTGCAGCTGCAGTGGTGGCATTCAATACCAAAAGGCCATTGTATAATATACAAAAATCTTTGCTGGGCAAAAGCCCCAAATCAAAAATTAAAACATTTGAAGAGAAAAAAATACAAAAGAACAAGCTAAGAAGAAAGTTAACACGAGTCAGAAGGATTAATTATAATGAAAAATTTACAGACAAACATTATGGAACAGACAGCTGCCATAAACCCGACATGGAAGAAGATATTTATAGGATAGCAAAAGAAAGTTTCTTGAAAAGTTTAGAAAAGTCGAACCAGGAAAGGTTGCTTATCGAACGTGCAACTATTTTGCAAAGAGATAGTAGTGAGTGGTTGGAACTTCGTAGGAATTTACTTACAGCGTCCAACTTTGGAAAAATAATAAAACGCCGTCCAACCACCAGCGCAAGTATCGTCAAAGCTATGCTGTATAAAAGCGATATCTCGAACGTAGCTGCAATAAAACACGGTGTAGACAACGAGACTATTGCGCTCAACCATCTAGCGGCACAGGAAGGAGTGGAAATAAGATCTTGTGGCCTATTCATAGATAGTGAAATACCTTTTTTAGCTGCTACTCCAGATGGTCTCGTGGGAAATGATACAATCGTGGAGATCAAATGCCCAATGTCAGCTTTTAATATGCCTATTAAAGAAGCTGTTGAAAAAAGAAAAATTAAGTTTTGGAACATTAAAGACGAGACTATGGTTGTCAACACCAACGATACTTGGTATTACCAAATACAGGGCCAGCTTCATATAACCAAAAGAAATGTTTGTCTCTTTGCTGTATGGCTCGGTGAAAGACAAGCGATGGCCGTCGAAAAAATACAACGTGACGAAGCTTTTTGGAAAAAAAAAAATGATTTCTAAGCTCACTGACTTTTATATGAATCATATATTACCAGAATTGATAGATCCACGTCATACACGGAACATGCCACTGAGACATGTTCCTTGTATGATGCGGAAAAGCTCTAAAAAACGGTTAACTGAAGAGAAAATATGTAGTGGGCCCTTAAAAATATCACGTGACCAACCCGGTCCGAGCAGTACTGCTTCTGAAAGATTTATAATTGAAGAAGACCGAGATCTCGTTAATTCAAACAATTTTGCAGCTGGACCCTATAGCCCTTTATTACAAGAAAATATTGTATCATTTACGGAATATTGATAAGAAAGACGCGATTGTTTAAAAATAATGATTTGAAATAAATATAATATTATTTTTGGTACTTATTGATTTTTTATTGATTCGTGTCTACATACTACGTCCTACTAACTTACTATTTACGTATTATTCGTGTACACATAACATTTCGTAATATTGTATAACGCAGTCATACTTTGAATACAGTTGTTTCATCTGATTATTATACGTATACTACAGAAGATCCGCGTCGAGCGAGCGCGTAGGTACACGCGCGATCGTGTTCGATGTGAGGAGCGGGCAGGGGAGCGCGGGTGAATTCTAAAATTTTGCTGGCTTTAGGCGCGCTCTTAATTTCCAAATTCTTGAAGTGAAAACTTCTTTAGGCGCATTGAGTGAACACTACTTCACACTAATCACTTTTTGGGTGAACATAAATCATGGAACTCGCGTCATCGTCACCGAACGCTTTCTATGAGATATATGTATTATACTGTGTAGATAATGTAGATAGTTTTCACTTCTATCAGCAGTCCCCAAAGACTGCCTTTATTCTCTTGTAATTTTGTAATAATGTAATGATTTATTTATTTAATAAAAACAGAGAAAATTTTAAACCCACCCACTACAGCAGTGCTATTCTGTAACCATCTCACCATGAAAACTTAAGAGCCAACTAGTCGCGGGCTCGAACTCTCTGGTGGGCGTGGCCAAAAAGCACGCTGTCTCACCTAGCATCGTGTCCGTCATCGTGTGTTGAGTGAAATGCACGATAATTCATAGTAAACCGCGCGCGAAAAGTCCTTTGGAAGGTTGAGTTTTATGAAAAAACTACTGGATAAATTAATTACAAAAAAAGTTTATTGAAATCTTCGATAATTGAGCTTTGTCGGAGCGGACTTTGTTTTGGAGATTTTACACTTCTTTTATTACTTATTTACGCCCAAAGTTGCAGGAAAAACGAATTTTTGTTGGCTCATAACTTTTTAATGGCTTTTTATTTAAATATTCTGCTTCCGTAAAGACAAAATTGATAATAAGACAAAACGATATCATGTTTAACTTTGGATGTGTACAATGTGAAACAGTGGAGTAATCGTTTGTATGGAAAAAGTATCGACTAGTTTCACCTTAAGTCAAGTGAGCGTGGAGTGAGAGCATCCAAGCATCAGGTGGAATTATGTCACCTACGTTTTCACCGTGAATTTTTTTTACAGAATAGCTCTACAGAGCTAAGTTAGAGTACTCGTACCTGTATTTCAGGAGCCACAAATGATGATGATTTACAACACAACCTGCATGAATTGGAATGGACACAACAAAGTACGGTTAGGGCATATCTACGGTACAGTCATGGCCAGCATCAAGCTACACGATAGTGTCAAATTTCTCCAAACGATTTTAAACTTTCTAATGTCAATAATTAAGTTCAAAGTCGAACGAGAAAATTTGACAGTATGTGGTAACTTGATGTGCTGGCCACCGTACATGAACCACATAAAATAAACATTGAATAACTGTCCAGACAAGATATTTAGAAAAACGAGTATTCACCTAGCTACTACCCAAAACAAGGGAGCCAACGACGCCACCCCTGATAAAAAGGACCTTTCACAAAAACTCATTCAATAATTGCACAAGGTAATACCAGTTTTACTATAAAACTTAATAATTTTTAAATTAACAACCCTCTAAAACTAAAAATAGAGTTAAAATTCCAATGACCTAGTATTCTATTGTATACAATTCAATTTAAAGTAACACACAAGCTATAAGCAACTTTAAAAACTGTGAGATAAGGTTTATATTCGATTTGTTAAACTTTTTTGAACTTGGAATTCAAACAGCGCGTGCCTGTTTGCAGGGGTGCGCAAACGCCGCCGTTTCCGACACCGGTGTTTTTTTGAAAAAGGAATAATTTTACAGTTGACGGTTAGACGTTGAACTGGATAAACGTGTATGTAGTGTATCAATAGAATAATATTAGGTTTTAATATTAAACTAAGTGTAATTCTAGTGTGGATAACTGTGAAGTGTATTTAAGTGAAATAAAAATTAAAAATAGCAATTTGCTTGGTTTGAAAAATAATTAAAAATCACTTTGAAAACCAAATTCGCAAATTTAACATAATTTAAGTGTAAATCAAGATAATTATAATTTAAGTGAATATAATTCCCTAAGAAACCTAGAAGTTAAAGTTAAGTTTAAGCTGAAGCACTGAACGTGAACGGTTCCGGTCGCAGCCCACCCCTCTTTATTAAACAAGGAATCATGCACTAACAATTGCACGGGGAAAAAATACGCTTACAAAATGGATTCACCAAAAATCGTGTACAAATATTATTCAAATCCAGCTTTCTGCTCACAAAGCGAAGTTGTTTTTGGGCAAAAAACATGTATGACAAAGATTGTGTCGCCAGAGAGGCAGAGGATGCCTCCTTTAGGCGCAAACTCGCCAAGGAAGATCGAAATAAGTAATAGGATTATGAGGACGGATATCTCTGATAATCCTTTGAGAATGTCTCCGGCTGGAGTTGCAAGATACAGAGAAGAACCTCCTGAATTACCACCAAAACCCCCCAAGTTTCAAAACAGGAGCTTTCAGAGACAATCCTCTTTAGTATACAAACCTTCTCGGTCAGTAAGGTGCAGGACAAGAAGCGAGGACTTAGAAATGGCTCAATTAAAACAGCAAAGACAGTCAAGGTATGATAGACATGCAGACAGCGATGATGGTCTCGAAGACAGTAGGACAAAGCATAGGTACGAAGTCATTCAGGACTTCGATGATATGGTCGACTATTCACCGACTAAGAAGAGGATAGTTGAAGCAAAACCTGATGAAATTGAGGAATACAATGTAGATGGACCAGACGAGAATGAACTGAAAGAAATACCCACAGAAATAGTCAAAACTGTGAATGGGAGGACACTGAGATACGCTATAATTCCTACAGAAGATGACGAGCCGAGGAAATGTAATGTTACGTTCACATCGCCCGTCATGTCGAAAAAAAACTTAATCGCAACGCAAAAACTTCACGAATTGCTGTCAACACCTAGGAAACTAAAGAGCTATGCCAGCCAGCCTTCAGTTAGAATCACGCCAAACAAATCTATAGAAAACAAATACTCGGAAACGCCAAGAAAATTCGTATCCAGCACTCCCACTCGTGGTGTTACTCCATCCAAGTCCTGTGCTAATCTCACTTCAAGAAACAGTGCACCAACTTCTCCCATTTCACCGAAAGCCCAGCAGAAACTAAGCTACGGTCTACCTGAGAATTTACCTGAAGTTCCGCCCGGATTCGACAGACATGACGTGTTTGTGACCAGCTTTAGAGAGAAGAGCAGGGATCGCAGTTTTGATCTTGAGAGGGAGATGAGTAGAGAAAGACGGGATTATGATCGGAGAAGAGACAGTCAGAGGAAGGATAAGAATACTGCTGTTATTATTCCGAGGTATGTATTAACTTACATATTATGTATATTTGTAAGTTATTAATTCTGGAGCGCGTAGTTCCAAAATTAATTATTTAAAACGTAGGTTTACGAAATTGGTGCTGATTCCCTAGTTCACAAACTAAACTAAATTTAAGTTCAGTGCATCTTTTTTTTCTATTTCATTAAGAAAAGGACAGAAGATACATTTTAGTTTAGTCCTGTCAAATTAATCAGCGCCTGTCACTACTCCATACAAGTTTAAACGTGATTAAAAACTTGCCGACTAAAATTACGTCAATTTACGTCAAACGCTGATTAATTTGACAGGCCTAAACTAATATTTATCTTCTGTCCTTGTCTTAATGAAATAGAAAGAAAAAGATGCTCTGAACTTAAAAGTTTCGTTTGTGAACAAGGGAATCGGCACCATTGGATAATTATATCTCACTAACTAATATTACAGCTGACTACATTTTTAAGAGCAAAAAGTTATGTTTAGAGCTTTGGAGTTCATTATTTGTGTCGGTTACGTTACGATAAGTTCGCAGTTTTCCGATATAAAATCGTTACAGCTGTAACTGGAGCTGTTTTGTAAACTACACAACAGTGTAGTTTTTTTTAAATATATTTTAACTAGCTGTTGCCCGCGGTTCCGCCCGCGTGGATGTCGGTTATCGCGTAAAAAAGTAGCCTATGTCCTTCTCCATATCCCAGGCATATCTCTGCCAAATTTCATGACAATCGGTTCAGCGGTTTAGGCGTGAAAACGTAACATACAGACAGACAGACAGACAGAGTTACTTTCACATTTATAATATTAGTTTGGATGTTCATTTTTTATAAAGCGTTCTTCGTTGACATTAATTAATAATAGCGTTGGGCACCCGTACACACGGCCACAATTCAAGCTATAAATTACCAGTATAAGCTGACCTCTCACTGTACGGAAATCCTATACAATGCGAGATCAGCCTAAACTGGTAATGTATAGCTTGATTTGTGGCCGTGTGTACCACCCAACGAGGAAGCGACTATACTCCATTTATTATAAACATTAGACAAATAACTGTTCTCACCCTTTCGTTAAACTCCGTTATTTCACGATAAATACAAAGCACTGTAATCTATTCACAATTTACATTTTTTTAAATGACTCTAAAGTGCAGTAATTTCAACAATATTACACAATAACGGTCCATTTACTATAGCATTAGACAAATAACGGCTAAATAACTTAGCCGTTATTTGTCTAATCTATATAATATATAAAAATGAATCCCTATTTCCCTTGGTCACGGCATCACGCGTGAACGGCTGGACCGATTTCGCTAATTATTTTTTTGTTGTGTTTGTTATTGTCAGGAGAAGGTTCTTATGTAAGAAAATTTTTTAAGAAAGTTAAAAAAAAAAATTGTAAGAAAACGACCATATTTACATTTTTATTGTAATAATAAGTAGGTAACTCTATCTTCTAATGTAACTTTATGGCGTTTGACATAATGTGTCAGTCATCATTTGGTAGGTCTGAGAATAGATAATATCAAAAAAAAAAAAAAAAAATTGTAGGTTTTAGTTAGGGTAGGGTAGGTAGGGTTGGTAGGGTAGGGTAGGGTAGGGTAGGTAGGGTTGGTAGGGTAGGGTAGGGTAGGGTAGGGTAGGTAGGTGGGTAGGGTAGGGTAGGGTAGGGTAGAATAGGGTAGGGTAGGTAGGTAGGTAGGTAGGGTAGGGTAGGGTAGATATGTAGGTAGGGTAGGGTAGGATAGGGAAAGGTAGGGTAGGGTAGGTAGGTAGTTTCCTTTGCGCGTAGACAAACTGCCACAGTCAAATAGCTTTTGACAGAACGAAGTCTGTCGGGTCAGCTAGTGCTATATGTAAATGGAGTTTAGCTATCAACGATTTTCTAGCTCAGTAAGACACAAAAAAAAATAACTTTTATTTCCAGCATCGCAATAACAACCCTAAGAATAACAATTTATACGTATAAAGAAATGAAGAAAAAAAAAAATACAAATTATAAAAAAAAAAAAATAAGATCTCATGTCGTGCGTAGAAATATGGGTGTTAGAGAGTAATTCACACTGACCTCCGTACTGGAAGAAACTGTATCACGGTAGATCAGTCTTCCTCATTTTCCAATAATCACACACATAAGCACTTTATACAGGGTGTTTGGCAGAACGTTGAACATACGAAAATGGTGGATAGGTGGGGTCATCTGCTACTTACTCAGCCCTAATTTATTTGGCCTTGCCCCCCCTGGATATTTAAAAAAAAAAAAAATCCTTTCTTCTAGTTTCACCACTTTCTTAACTTTAAAGTGTAATTTGTATTAAAAATGGGTAAAACAGGCAATATTTTTATTTATTACATCTTTCTGTAAGTTTGAGGAGTCGTAACTTTTTTTCTAGCTAACATCTGAATAAAGCAATAATTTTATAAGAATCTGCCAACATTAAAGATAAAAAAAATAAACTAAAATATTGCCTGTTTTACGCATTTTTAATAAAAATTACACTTTAAAGTTAAGAAAGTGGTGAAACTAAGAGAAAGCAAAACATTTTTTTTTTTAATCCAGGGGGCCAGGGCCAAATAAATTAGGGCTGAGTAAGTAGCAGATGACCCCACCTATCCACCATTTTCGTATGTTCAACGTTCTGCCAAACACCCTGTATAACCCAAAGTCTCAAATTCAGATAATTTATGTAAACAAAGTAACGTCAAGAAATGTCACTGTCAAAATGACAGGACAGTGGTGCAAAACATTATATAATTAATTTTTTTTTTAATAATCATCTATAAAATTAAAGTGAATTAATTATAAGAACTATGAAAACCAAATACCGTTGCCAAACAATGTTTTGTGTAGTGTGTCAGAGACACGGCCTATGATCGTCATAATCAGCCCTTTTAAGTCCATTGCTAGACTAAGGCCTCCCAAAATCGATTTCCACTCAAACAGTTTACAGCCGTTTTCATCCAAAATGTGGCTAGATATGCTACTTACAATATGAATTTATGAATGAGAGTTGTAATATTAGTGTAGTTGAACAAGTAAAAAAAAAATAAAAGGTTTGTATCTCCTGCATTGTTACCAGTATCATAAAATATTTTATACCAGAAAATCTCCTTTTTTTAATAACTTTGTTTGAAACCGAAAATTTATAAAAATAATTACGGTATGATTATTTATTAATTACTATTTCTTAAAATCAGTTCTTAAAAGGAAATGGAACCTTTTTTTCGGCATTTTATGTGAATTACCATTACGAAGATATTTTTTGATATGTTAACCCCTTTGTTTACATAAATTATCTGAATTTGAGACTGGGTTATAGTGAACTACTGTAGATAACGTACAAAAGATTGAAGGTCCTACCCACAGAGAGCGAACATTATTAGTTATAGCGATAATTATCCGGGTCCGGGATGAATCCAGACTCCGGCTGTTACACAGCACATTCCACTGTGAGACCCATAGGCCCTACTTCAATCTTAGACACCCTAGATCGAATGACTGGCTTTCTAGTTATAAAATTTTACGACTGACCATGGTTATCTGCGTTCGGTCTAATGATACGCAATGTTATGGTCAGGGGCCTTACTCCCGAAAACGATTTGAGTTTGATTTTGATTCCGATTCGATTTCGTTTCTGATCCGAACTCGATTTACAACTTAAAACTGACCGAAGTTAGCTTCGAACCACCGCACGATCGTGCGCTAGTGTCAGACCCAAGAGTATGGATCGGCATTTAATTCGAACCCAATTCGATTGATTCAGAACTCGATGCTGTCGGGAGTAAGGTCCCAGAAATGAATTCGAATCGGAATCAAAATCAAAATCGAATCGTTTTCGGGAGTAAGGCCCCAGGGCCGGATTTAGGACAGCGCAACAGGGGCTCTAGCCCAGGGCCTCCACAAGGAAGGGACTTCACAATTATGTTTCTTAGATAAGAAAAAAAAAAAAACCTTTGTGTCCAAAGTGAAATAAGTTCACATTCACAAGGTACGGTCGCCAGCACATCAGGTTATACGACAAAACTGTCAAACAATTTTAAACCTTAAAATATTGTTGATTAAGTTCAAAATCGAATGAGAAAATTTGACAGATTGTGGTTTCATTTTCTCAATTTTTTTCAAATTTGAGAAATCGTATCTACTGCGCCGTCTCAAAAATCCTTATAAGACTATTCTAAGCAAAAATCCAACATGTTTAAGTTTAAAGGAGAATGATCATCAAATATGAAAAAAAAACCCAGAGCGAACAGATACAGGATGTAGCTCAGAATGTTAGTGATATTTAGTGATATCATTCTGTAAATATTTCACTATTAGATTCGATGGCTAAAGGTGTGATATTGTGCTATTTGTTTTTGATCAGGCGTGATATTTTTTTTCTTCTTTTTTCTTCGCTTTGGGTATATCCGATGATATAAATACATATTCTCACGCCCATAATCCTATAGGAGTAGGCAGAGGCTGCAGATTGTCAATCAAATATCTATAGTCCATTTTTCGCCGTTTTTCTGCGAGACTCGGCGTGATGATTGGCAAACTTTGTCGCCGCCGTTTGAACTTCGATACGACATTCAATAGTTTTATTATACTTCTATGGCCATTAGGTAAAGATTAAAGTAACAATGCTGAAGGAAAACGTACTTATTGCATGAAAAAAAACACAAACATACTTACTAAACACACCTACATAGTAAGTATTTAAAAAATAAACATAATACAACATTGTATTTACTTCATACGAAGACTGTTGACTTTTAAACATAATAGATAGGGTACAACATAATTCTTACGGACTGCAATGACCGGCGGTCAGTAGTCCGTCTGTTTGCAAATGTTTGTTTGATTGATTGATCTGTCTGTCTGTTGTTACGAGTAACATTATTTTAATTTTAATCTTTTACTAACTGTACAAAAACATTCCTGGTTATCTTTAGGAATTAGTGAAAACCGCATTAAAATCGGTCCAGCAGTTCTCAAGTGATGCGCTTACAAACCAGCATCATTTGATTTTTATTTATTTATAAATAAAACATATATTATTATATAATGTTTTTATTTATTTATAAAAATAAATAAATGCTCGATTGTTTTATTATTATTTAAAATGGGTCAGTAGTAATTGTGGTCGTGAAAAATAACACATTTCAAAAATTAATCACGAAAATAAATCATTTGTTCCCTTCATTTATGTTCGCTTAACTCGTCAAAAAGTAATGATTTTTTAATTCGCGATTTCAGGTTTGGTCCCAAAATAAAAGTTGTTAGTACAAAGTTGTTAGTACATTGACATTGACCCCTTAAGAGGATGCCCATGAATTCAATTTCACCCTCCATGTATTTATTTATTTAAACCGTGTGCTGTCATTTACTTTTTAGGTTACGACCAACGCCTTCTTCTCGGCGTGTCGTAAAAGTCGAATAAGAGACTTATATGAGACTTAAAATTCAAACATCACGCTGAGGCCCGCAGAAAAGCGGCGAATAGTGGACTATAGATAGTTGATTGACAATCTGCAGTCTCCTTCTACTCCTATGGTATTATGGGCGTGAGTAAATGCCTGTATATCGTCGGATATACCCAAAGCGAAGCAACATGAAAGAGAAAAAAAAATCACCCCTGATGAAAAACAAATAGCACAATATCGTACATTTAGCCATCGAATCTAATAGTGAAATATTTACAGAATGATATCACTAAATATCACTAACATTCTGAGCTACATCCTATATCTGTTCGCTCTGGTTTTTTTTTAATCATTCTCCTTAACGGTGAAAAAAAAAAATTCTTGGTCTGTTCCAAAAGTTTTTCGGGGCCTCCACACCATCTTTGTTGGTCAACTGTGAGATACTTTGAAAGTGTTTATTTTCTTTTTGGGACTGCAAGTGACCTCACTTCTTATGGTTTTGACTTCCTGGTTTAATCCGGCCCTGGTTATGATATAGGTACTTGATGGCTTCATTCCATCATATTTTATTACTTATTTTATTATTTTTGTCTCATTATTTATGCTGCACCGGGTGACGTCATCACGTCAGCGCCGGCTGCCACTAAAAACCAGCGCTGGGGCTCTGTCTCGCATAGGGTCGCAGCATTATGCTGAGCGATGGCCGTTTTGCGTGGATGTGGCGCATATTTTCCCCCAACTTGTTATTTTCGTGTTTGTGTTCTTTCTCTGCGTCATGTTTGCCGCAAATAAACGTATTTTCTTTCTTTCTTTTCTTTTCTTTCATCAATATTAAGTTCAACCCTTGCTCTCCACTTTCAGGGTAGCATCCCCACCATCAGTGTATTCCGAAGAAACTTACAAATCGTTCTCAAGCCTCAAGACGATATCGGGCGCGACAGCTTCCCTGCTGATAGCGGCTATTATGTTGACTATGTGTGGCGGTCTCACTGCGGGACTGAGCTTTTACATGATGTATGCTGTAAGTATACTTGATGATGGTGCCGATTCCCTTGTTCACAAACTAAACTAAATTTAAGTTCAGTGCATCTTCTTCTTTCTATTTCATTAAGAAAAGGACAGAAGATAAATTTTGGTTTAGTCCTGTCAAATAAATCAGCGCTTGACGTAAATTGACGTAATTTTAGTCGGCAAGTTTTTAATCACAGTGACAGGTGCTGATTAATTTGACAGGACTAAACTAAAATTTATCTTCTGTCCTTTTCTTAATGAAACAGAAAGAAAAAGATGCACTGAACGTTTTAGTTAGATTTTTTTTTTAGAATGGATTTTGGGAATGAAAGTTAAATCGAATGAATACTTGAGCGAATGTGTCGTAGAGAATTTGATTGCAAATTAGCTTGCTTTAAATTCTACTCGCTTCTTTACGAGAAAACGATGCTGGTCAGTCGCCTTAATATTTTACTTTTGAATCATCTGTCAGATGGGCTCGGCTCAGTGCCTTGTTAGCAAATCGTAAATACCCAAAGACAGCCTCAGCCTTTGTCTCAGCTTGGATTTGGACCTAGCACCCTAGTAGCATTTTTGTTGGCGTTTGGTTGGGCCACATACATCTGAAGTTGGCCCAACTAAATGCCAACGGAAAATGCTACTAGGGCAATCTGGCACTGTCTTGTTTCTGGCAAAAATTCTAACTTCGTTACAAAAGAAAACGTAGGCCTATAAACACCTATGAATAAAGACAAAAAATACAGAAAATCTGGAGACCAAAATAGGTACATAAACTTTTGTATTAAGCAAAAAAAAATCTAGTGCAAAGTTCTTACCTGCTACATGTTGCTTTTCCAGATTGGCAGGCGTTACTACTTGGACTTCGGCGTGCTTGCTGGCTTCACCTGCTTTTTACTAGGACTACTGGGCTTCAGGACGAGGAGGCAACAGCTGCTACCTAATAGGAATTATATTTCTGGTAAGTTCTTAAAAATATTGTTTTTCGCGGAAATACCTACTGTATTTGATGTGTTTGTCGTTTTGAGTGAGTGAAAATTGTTATTTACAAGTTTTAACGTTACAATACGGTACCCACATGTTGAAATTAAATTCTCAGTTTTGAAACAATAAATTATCTTTGTGGTAGGAATAATAACTCATGCGGGCGTAAGTGCAGGTGCATAACTTTTATGGCTTTGTTGGCGCCTGCAATAATATTGAGCCTTGACGCATGAGATTGAATAAAATTAAATAATAGTATATTTTGTACCGAGAGACTAAACGAAGCCATAATATACCAGAGGTGGTTTGACTCCCGAGCGTGCGAGGGAGTCAATGAAACCGAGGGTATATTAATTGGCGTTTAGTCTCGAGGTGCAAACTGTACCTTTCACTTTGAGTGCGAGAAAAATAGTCAATTTAGTACAAAACCATTTAATAAATATTATTCCTCCAGTCCATAAAACTTTCGTAAGTTTTTAGGTAAATCTTCCGCGATTTTGGTGGCAAAAGATTATCTATTGTCTTTTGCTCTTTGCTCACCGTCAAACTCTTCACTGTCACTGGACATTCTTAATTAATTTATTTAAAATCGAACAAAACACTCGACAAAAATTCTAAAATTTTCGCGGTCAGTTTTTACTTCTAAACCAGTCACAGATTAACAATTTAAAGCACATGGCGCCACCTTCTTTGCGGAAAAACCATGGAACTAAAAATCTCAACATTTTCGCAATGTAGATGGTCCACACTCCACAGATAATAATAGTATATTTACTGGCTGTTTGAGTTTGTCTATGTCACATAAAGGAAATTAAAAACGAATTATTTTGTGGTCACTTTAATCCCGCTTCGTAGGGCTATATTGGCGTACTTTTAGAGCATGAGAAGTGAAAAAAATATAATACCTCCTACTTTTGTGTACGTTACCCCAGCAGGAAAGTGTCTCCTAGAGTGATATGAGTGGAACGTATAATTAGTGCGTAATCTGCTGTAAATGTGCGCCAAATAAAAAATTTGTGCGTTTTGTCGTTTTGGAATAAAACGGAAAAAACAATTCCTGCTGGAGTAACGTTTTTCTAGCAGGAAAATTCTAAACGAAAGGTCGGAGAGAGAAATATTTTGCATGGGCAGAAAGCTTATATTTGTGCAAAAATGTGCGCCGAAAATATATTTTGTGCGTCTTCAGGTTTTCGAGATATTGCATTTCCTGCTGGAGTAACGTTTTGCAGAATCGTGTATCTCTAAAACCATTATATTTGCGCCTGTAGAATAAACATATATGAGTAGCTCTTTATTTGTGCGTATTTGTGACAGAATTAGATTTAAGAAAATATTTATAATTTTCAAGTAATCGCGCTTTTTTGAAAACCCGAAAAAATATCGTAGCACCTAAATGAGAAAACGTATAAGCTCGCTGAAAACTGTATTCGATCCTTCTTGGCGCTTTGAACAACCATAAAAAGTTTCAAAAGTGCACATGCATGCGTTATTTAATAATATTGCTAAAAGTCAAAACGCCGGTGTCATAACTTTGACGGTAAAATACAAGAAACCGGCTCAACCCAAGATGTGTGGGTTTAACCAAGAATTAGTGCGTTTAGTCAAAAATATATAGTGAAAATATTCAGCTTGGAAATGTTCGCATTAAGTAGATATAAACAAAAAACAAAACATGTACACAACGGCTGGTTATCCCACCAAATTCGAATGACAAGTAAAATGCGAGGATTTCATACTTAACGATGACCTTCTTTACTTTACTCACGAACCGGTTGACACGTGTTGTGCCTGAGTACACTGAAGTAGAAAAGAAGTAAAAAATAAACTTTTTATTAGATTATATTCCATTATCTGTTTCCGTGACTTTTGCACATGATTAAGTACATTATAAAAAGTAGCCTAAGTGCTATTCCATGGTATATGTTATCTTCTTATTTCCAAATATTGAAATACATTCAGTGTTTTGTGCTTCGATCAATAATTATTGATCGAAGTTTTTGTGTGTGAACGAAGGACATAGGTAGGTACATCCAGACATTTGCATTTATAATATTATAGAAAAAAAGTACTGTAAAGACCAAAAATATGATATGCGGTTGTTTAAAAAAAAAAAGAGTAGTTCAAGAAATGTGTGAAAAAGAGCCTACAGATACCTACAGTTTATAGATAAAAAATAAAAAGCCAATTAACATAACAGTAAAAAAGACATAGACATTGATTTAAGCCGTAGGTTAGATAAAATAATTCAGTTTTTCGTCATCAATACGCATTTTTTTTTTCATATCATGCTTCCTTTCCCCGAAAGGTTGGGCAGAGGTGTACCTATAGTAAACCCACATTTCGCCAGTTATGTTTAAGTCCCATCTTAATATTTTTAATTAACCCCCAAAGTTAGGTCATATAATTGCCAATAAACGTTTGAACGCGACTGTACGGACAACAGCTTAGGTTTAATACGTCCAATAAAGATGGTCATCGTTAAGTATGAAATCGTCGAATTTTTCTAGTCATTCGAATTTGGTCGGATAACCAGCCGTTGTGTACATGTTTTGTTTTTTGTTTATATCTACTTAATTCGAACATTTCTAAGCTGAATATTTTCACTATATATTTTTGACTAAACGCACTAATTCTTGGTTTAGACCCACATATCTTGGGTTGAGCAGGTTTCTTGTATTTTGCCGTCAAAGTTATGACACCGTCGTTTTGACTTTTAGCAATATTATTCAATAACGCATGCAGTGCACTTTTGAAACTTTTTATGGTTATTAAAAGCACCAAGAAGGATCGAATACAGTTTTCAGCGAGCTTATACGTTTTCTCATTTAGGCGCTACGATATTTTTTCGGGTTTTCAAAAAAGCGCGATTACTTGAAAATTATAAATATTTTCTTAAATCGAATTCTGTCACAAATACGCACAAATAAAGAGCTACTCATATATGTTTATTCTACAGGCGCAAATATAATGGTTTTAGAGATACACGATTCTGCAAAACGTTACTCCAGCAGGAAATGCAATATCTCGAAAACCTGAAGACGCACAAAATATATTTTCGGCGCACATTTTTGCACAAATATAAGCTTTCTGCCCATGCAAAATATTTCTCTCTCCGACCTTTCGTTTAGAATTTTCCTGCTGGAAAAACGTTACTCCAGCAGGAATCGTTTTTTCCGTTTTATTCCAAAACGACAAAACGCACAAACTTTTTATTTGGCGCACATTTACAGCAGATTACGCACTAATTATACGTTCCACTCATATCACTCTAGGAGACACTTTCCTGCTGGGGTAACGTACACCCTACTTTTAAGGAATTTATTAATTTTTAATACGGTCAATCTATCTTTATGGGCATTTAATTAATTTAAAGGATTTCATAACCAACTTTTAATCGTTTATTGAAGTGTAAACTGCTTTAGGCGCGTTGAGCACTTTTTGGGTGATCAAAAATAATGGAACTCGCGTCATCGTCACCGAACGCTTTCCATGAGCTTTATGTATACTGTGTATATAAGGTGTATCTATTCAAACACGAAATATTTTAAGAGATAAACATACAGGTGGTAAAGAAGCAATGGAAACGATTTTTTTTTTAAATCGGAGTATATTATTAAAAAAAATATTTAAAATTACTTGATATTATGATGATTAACACGTTAGCTGCCATGGGGGGTCCAAATGACCGGCACTTGGTAGAAGCGTTTGGGCCATGGGGGGCTTAAATGACCGGCACAACTAAGGTGAACTTGAACACCTTTTGCTCGCTGACGGCCATGCGTGTAACGCAAAATACCATTACAAGTGGCCGGCGCGGCCCCAATGATCACTTTAGATAACTTGGCCTCAAAATATTTTTATAATTTTTTGGTTGTATGAATGTTTTTGTAGCGAGTCAAACAAAATTATGATGTAAATTAAAGACAGTATACTTTTTAAAATATTTTTATTATTACAAATCAAGGACTAGTGTTATTTAGAGACACATTATGTTGTGTTGAGATCAAAGTAATTTAAAATTAAAAAACAAACAGAAAATTAATGATTTTTATCAAAACACGGTCTGCACAAATATGGCTTGTCTGGGCAAACTGAACAAAATGTCGTAACCTTTTTGGTTTTGTTTTTGGCAATTTTTCTTCCATGCGTTTGTGAATTATTTTTGTAACAACCTACACAAAATTTTCTTGTCGTCACAGCCTTTCCGTCTGCTTTTACAAGAGAATGTTTTATTCTCTTTGGCCTACATGGAATGTTAGCTCCATCACGTGGGTTTGAGTCAATCATTTGTTGTGACAGTTTTCGTCTAAATTCAATAATAGGTATCTTCTTTTTTGTGGTAGCTTCATATAAAACCCGAGCATTTACGCGACTAACAAGGATGACCGGCGATTTGACCGGCGTGGCTCCAATGAAAAAAATATTACATTTGCGCCGCGCCGGGTGTAAATGACCGGCGAATTAAAAACAGCACATAATATACAAAAAAATATATAAAAACATATATTATATATAGAAATCTTATAAATAAGTCATTTCACGTCATTTAAGCGACTGATGAAAAACGCAAATGTATTCGGATTTCCATATGGCAGGCAACGTGTTAATTATCAAAATTCACCGCGCTCGTGCCGCCACCGTCGCCGCGTCCGGGCGGGTCATTCATAGAATAAGTAAAATTTTGGAAAATGTCTCAAGATTTTTTAAATTATAATAATTATATAAAAATATAAAAACAAAAACTTAGATAAAAAAATTGTTTCGCTGCTATGGCTTTTTTACCTCCTATAGATTAGATGTTCCTCTTAAAATATTTCGTGTATGAATAGATACACCTTATGTGTACTTTTGGGTGAACAAAAGTCATGGAACTCGCGTCATCGTCACCGAACGCTTTCCATATAAGCTTTAGCTATATGTATAAAAGAAGAGTTATTCCAAAGTTTTGTGTTTTCACTTATGTCGGCATTCCTTATGACTGCGATATTTTTAATACTTGGTTACTAACGTATTTTTTTTTCTCTTGCAGGTTACATCGTCCTCTCCTCCTTTTCTCTTCTAAGTGCCTTCGGACTAGTAATCCTTCTATCCGTGGAGCCAAAACCAGGGACACCATTGAACGACATCACATCAGGAGCCGTATGCGGCGTTGGTATCCTGTCATTGTGTCTGGCGACTGTTGGCGTCTTAGCTTCTTACTGCTGTATTAAAGATCCGCCCGATAATAGGGTTGGGACTACTAGGTGGTATTGAAATACTCGTACTAAAGATTTATGAATAGGAGCAGCAAATCTTTATTAATAAAATATTAAAACCTATCAAATCCCTTGTCGTAATTACTAGCACCATACGCCGCAAAGCAGCGTTGCCTTAGCCTGGGCAGTAGGCGCTTTTCAAATTCGGAATCAAGAATCCAAGGGTCGTTGTGATTTAATTGAATAAATTTACAAGTTCATGTCATGGCTCCGGGCTGCTTCTACATAAAACTGTTAAATTTTAACTCCATTTTTGACATACATTGACAGATAATTGATCGTAATTCCTTGATGACTGGTTTTTTATACGAACTAAGCAATGGATGTCGAGAAATCATGGTCAAAATTGGCTTTTATCTTTATATGATTATCTCAGAGGAATTAGGTACTTACCAGGGGCGTAGCTATCGCCGTATCAGCCGTATCAATTATACGGGGTCTCCATGCTACAGGGTCCCCCTGTATTCTTTTATTAAAATCACAATGACAGCTTAACCTAATATCCCAGTCAGGATACTCCAACTTTCGAGCTCGCTCCGCTCGTTCTTGCATTTTCTTAGTAGAATCGCAACGACAGCTCAACCTAGTATCCGCGTCAGAGTGCTCAAATTTTCTGGCTCACTTCGCTCGCTCTTGCATTCTCTTAGTAAAATTACAATGGAAACTTTGTAAACATAAACCTTTGTAGTTTCGCCGCAGTCGGGTAAAAAGGGCCCCCTACAAGGGGTACCTTTTTACTTCTCGATAAAGGCAATGGCGGATCCGGGATTTTTTCCTGGGAGGGGCACAAGGGGCGGACGGGCTAAAAATCAGCATTATCTGTTAGAAATAAACTTGAAGTATCATACTTCAAGTTTATTTCTACAAGTACGAAGTACTGCTCTCGCAAACGCTGATTATCATCTTTCATTTGCAAGTGCGTGAAAGGGATGCAACATGCAACGAACAAAATTCGCAATTCCAGCCAGAAATAGGCAAGATTTTACTCATGTTCTTTCTGTTATTTTATACTCCGATATTAATTTGATTTGCTTCTAAGTATGTATGTACTGTGATGGAATCTCCACAGTACACAAAAATAGCTTCTGGGGAGAGACGAGCCGCCGTGCCCCCCCCCCCCCCCCCCCCTTAAATCCGCCCTTATATACAGGGCCCCTTTATGACTAGCTACGCCACTGGTACTTACTGAAAATCTAGAAGAAGTCCGGTGGCCACGGTCCAAATATTTATTAATTGCTCTGAGATGAAAAGAATTAAGATGAATGAAAATCATCATCTGCCGAGCCTTTTTCCTACTATGTTAGGGTCAGCTTCCAGTCTAACCGGTTACATGGAGCGACTGCTTATCTGACCTACACAACCCAGTTACTGGATAATACGATATCCCTTGGTAAGACTGGTTGTCAGACTTTCGGGCTTCTGACGACCCGTAACGACTATTTAAGGATATATCATGTTTTCTTATTATGTTGAAAAAGGAAATCAAAATAAGCTTACGGGCTGATTCCAAAAGGGTTAAATACTTACATATTATTCTTATAAAATTTCCTTATTTTTGGAGTTTCTATTTCGCGACAATGGAGAGTTTTTTTGCTGTTGTATTATTATAGTTTAGAAATACCAAAGCAGGTCCAAATTTTTTTGATTGTATTTTTTTAACTGTAGTGAATTTTAATAAAATTGGATGACTATTAAGTGTTTGCGAGTTTTATTTCAATGAATAATAATAATAATAATTTCTAAGTACCTATACTAGCGGACGTGACGGACGTCCAATTGTATCTTCAAACTATCCAGGGACCCACACAAACATACGCACAAAGTTTCATCCAAATCGGTCAAGCCGTTTAGGAGTTAAGGCCGGGATTACACGTCGGGTGCGATAGCGTCGGATCGGACGTGTGTTTAATGTTCAAGCAAAATAATTCTATCGGATCCGATTATCTGATGAAAAAATCAGATTTTTATTCCCAACCTAAGGCCACAAGAATAAAATACCGAGCAGAAGTAAAGTTTCCTAACAGAGTTCAAAATAATTCTTAACTACTTTCATAGGGCTGTCACTCGGTTATCGAAAATTAAAAATCGGGCATTTGCGAGTCGCGATTTGGCAATGAGCATGGAAGGACGGATGGACACATGCGTACATACATATTGAACTGAGAACTTCCTTTTTTTGAAGTCGGTTAATAAAACACGATTGTAAAATGTATGTTATTAATTATACTGTGAAATAGTCATGCATACATAGATGAATAATACATTGCATGCTTTTTTTGAAGTTGGTAAATAATAATTACTGTGACTTACGGACGGACGGATAGACAGACATGGCGAAACTATAGCTAGCTTAGGGTTCCCTTCCTTGTTTTACTATTTCAAGAATAGAAAAGTTCAAACGGAATCTTACTACTACGAAATTATCAAATAACTTCTCCCGCTCGGGGCGGAGCGGGAGGGTGTGTCAGACTTCTACTGACTAAAACCCACCCGTGTTCCTTCAGTTGCCTGTGTGCTAGGGCCACGGTATCCCTTTCGGACAAACCCGCAACGCTGGCAGGATTGGTCAAGACTTGACAGTTAGACGGCCTACAAACCCATTTTAGTACACACGGCTACATAACAAGCTATATATTATTTCCAGTAGGTGTATAAGCAAGGAAGGAAGGCCTCCCACAAGGTGGACCGATGACCTTATGAAAGCCGCAGGAATCCGCTGGATGCGGGAAGCACAAAACCGGTCGAGGTGGCGTTCTTGGGGGAGGCCAATGTTTAGCAGTGGACGTCTTTCGGCTGAAATGATGATGAAGTATATAAGCTGGCCTCTCATTATAAGGAAATCCTATACCATGCGAGATCAGCAATGTATAGCTTGATATGTAGTAGCCGTGTGTACCTACAAACCCACTTAAACAAAAATACGAAACAAGTAGAAGTCGAGCAATAATACTCCGTTACAGGCCGTAATCATCATCATCATCATCATTTCAACCGAAAGACGTCCACTGCTGGACATAAGCCTCCCCTAATTGGGGGGGAAAAGAATGCAGGGAAATAAGACATACTTACATGTATTTTTCTTTTGACTTCGCTGGAAGCAGGTTTTCCATTGCCAATTTGGCTTCTGATCTTAAATCTGGTGGAGTAGGTACAATCAATCTCCATTTCACTCTCTGAACCGTTGGAATTCATTTTAATTATTTTTATATTTGTATGTACATATCAAATCAAGACGAATTTTCAGCTTTGCCGCCAATTTTCTATTTGTCATCTGTACCGAAAGGCTAACGCATTTAAGGCATAGACAGCCACGTGAACGCAATTTGTGCTAAGCAAAGAGACTTACTTTGGTATGCCAAGAATGATAGAGATCCAATCAAAGAGTATCTATTAACCCCAGCACGCCGTTTCATACAACATTGCTGGAGCGTTGAAATGTTCCAAATTCAAAAAACGCTCCTGCAATGGATTTGATTTTCTTTGTCCGTAAATTCGATACTTCGCGTGTTCTTTTTTCGAAAATAATGACAATATTTCCATGCATGTTTGAGAAAAGATGATTACCTGACAAAATCCTTTGGATATACATACATCAAAAGAAATCTCCTTGGTTGTCCTACAATTATTTCTACACAGTACAGTGGCCAGCACATCAAGCTACACGAAACTGTCAAATTTCTCCAAAAGATTTTCAACTTTAACATGTTGACAATTAAGTTCAAAATCGAACGAGGAAATTTGACAGTTTGTGGAACTTGATGTGCTGGCCACCGTACATAAGTAGATAACCTAGCCTAGGAAACTACCTACTAGTTTTTTTTACGGGAGCGTAGGTAGGTCACTCGTGGGTCCCCTAGGTCTCGCTATCCACTTATTTATTTATTAATCCAGGTATTTTATACACTCGGTGGAAAAATCAAAATACCTACCTACTAAAAAAAGAAACAAATTATGTACACACGGTTACATATCAAACTATACATTTCCAGTATAACCTGATCTCTCATTGTGCGGAAATCCTATACAATGCGAGACCAGCGTAAACTAGATTTGTATAGCTTGATATGTAGCCATGTGTACTAGAAGGTAGGTATATAAAAAAAAAAAAAATTGTCTGTAATTCAAAAATTTTTGTCTCTGGGTGCGTTATTGAAGTATTCCAGCCAGCCACCAAAAACAGCACAATATAGTCTACGATTGCTTTTTGCCATATTATGTAAGTATCTACTTGTACTTATTTTGATGAATATTATTTATGTCACAAATCGCACGCTTACTGCTTTCAAAACCATCACACCGTACGCTCAACACCACAGAGTCTCAACACTGCGACGCATTCGCGACTGTTTGCATTTGCATACCGAGCTAATTAGACTGTGGTACCAAGTGCACGAGTATACCGAACTCGAGGAGTCGAGGCGCGTAGGTATGACTCGCTTTCCGACCGTTTGTATGAAGACAGAATACAGTAGATAATTATTACCGTGCCGCGACGTAGCACTTTTGTATGGAACCGCGGGGGCGTCCGCTTAATGCAGTTTCAGGCCTAAGAATGATGTTGTTATTATTTTTTTTAATCAACTAACTCACTTTCTCTTTATAACAGGTCTATTTTTAAATAAATGAGACACTTCTTACGTTTAATAAGAGAACAGTAGACTTAGTTTTATCCATTATTTACAGTAATTATGTGAAATGGAACGACAAAAGTAGTTGTCAAACTATGCGTCAACAATGAAACGGTCCACTGTGTAAATATGAGAGACAAAAGCATAATAATAACTCTGTCTTTGTTCAACTTGTGTAAAAGTATATAAACTATCCTGCTGTCCAGGAACCAGGAACGAGTTTCATGATTGTTCACCTCTCGCCTGTGGTTTTCTATTCAGCTTTTGTGATAATTTGATAACAATTGAACTGTTTGATAACAATTTCTAATTGGTATAACTATAAAACGAGATGTAGCTTAGATTATATCATCTAACCTGTCAGCTGCATTTATGTCAACGCCCAGCGAGTTATGCATTTCGTAATTTAAGTTGTTAAAGTGTTGTTGATAGTACAAAACATGTAAGTCTTTGTTTTATTATGCTTTCTTATTAGGATGAATAATGTAGGTGTCGCAGTCACCACCGCCCCATCTTATTTGACTCATTAAAAAATAGTATTGTTTTTTTAAAGATTTAAAGATTCCAAAGGTCTTTTGTCGAAGTAAATAATTTGAAGGTCGAATTAAAAAAAAAAAATGTTCTTCATTGATAAATTATTATGCCCATCTGTTAGTAAATACATGTATAGGTTTGTTAATATAACTAAATGCTTTTTGATATCAGAGTAACATGGAAACATATCAATTATTGAGATAAAACATAGTCTCAAATTCTACAGGCCTATTTAACTGGCCCAATTATGTTATCGTTATTAATACTACATAACAGAATTATTGCATGGTTACATTACCTACAGTGAATCAGTCATATCAAGTTTATTTTCAGTGAACATAATGGCTTGCTCATTGTAAGTGTTTTTTTCTTTGCTAACAAATGACAGATCAAAACTGTTTCAATTTATTTAGTTTTAGCTATGTACCTACTTAAATCATGCCACATTTCTTTCTGTACCGTGACAGATTCTAATTCAGTCTATAATAATGTCACTGCCTTGCATTAAAGAATTGTCTTTTGAGAAAATTATAATTTTATGATTTTAAATTGGCACGTAGTACTCAACTTTTTTATTTTTATTTATAAAACATTGAGACTACTATCTACAAAGACATTAATTACCTGACTGCAGCTAAATAAAAAAAAGGATGGGCAATGTGTTTGTTAGTGTATAAGGATGTTCAATCAAAACTGAAAAGCACCTGTACCTAGCTTGAAAAACGAAGTAACAATAATAAACTACTTTTCGGTAGTATTTTCGTATTTTTCTTGTAAACCAATCTCAAGTCCATTTAAAATAATTAAATTAAAATGATTCATACATTATAAACTGTTTTTAACTAAATATTAAGCTGTTATCTGTTGTGTTATTGACAAACATTGCTGTATCAGGCATTAGTTTCCAAGATAACAACCATACTCATTGAATTGCAGTTGGATTAATTGATTTTTACAACTTTATGAGTTTTTTTTTTATAGTAATTAAAACGGTACAACACCAATTACTATTAATCAATTTTTTTTTAAATTAATATAGAGAATTTTTGTAATTATAATTTAATTAAAACTAACATGAAACAGAGGACTCTCTCTCTCATATATGCATAATTTTACTCCATTCATCCGCAAACACATCACATTCACATTTTTACCCCTGGCTTCGTCCACGTGGAGTTCACAAATGGATTCCACGGGAACGTAATACAGTAGAATCCGTTTATTATGGCTCCGCCTATATGGACCAACTGTTTATTATGAAGTAATTACACAGCGAAGTTTGGTTTAAAAAATAAACTTACACATAAAAAGTATAATCCTATGTCCTTATCCAGCTCATGGTCTCCCTCTGTGCCAAATTTCGTTGAAATCCATTCCGCCATTAAAGCGTTAAAATGCAACGGACAGACAGTCTATTCTATTGTATTCTATTTTTTATTATGTCAAGGAAAGCCGATGTCGACTGTTATGCCAATGTCTAAAGTGAATTGGAAATCAAGTTTGCATTGTATAAAAAAAACAAAAAAAGCTGTCATCATGGTCGGGTTAGCCACGTAGCAGGTGTAGCAAATGCTACAGGCCCCGCGTTCTGGGGCCCCGCACTTGTCCAGAATGTCTAATAAAATATTATGTAAGAATGGTCAATAGAAATCGAACCTCTCCGAGACAGGATTCTTAAAATCGAGATTGCATCGCATCGCTCGCCCTTCCTTCCCAGTTTCTCTTAATGCTGCAACTTTTTTTGCATAATTCGAAAAAGGAACTCCTATTTTAGTAAGTATACGTGGTCAATAGGAAGTCTAGCCTATCCAAAGTGTAAAAATCTGTCGAGCTACCTTTGCTCGCTCTTGCACGAGCTACCTATTTAAATAATGAACCATATTTTTTCAAAATGGCAAATACAAATACAAATTTTTTCAATACTACAGTTGGCATTGTTTGAAAAAATATATTTGGTTGAAGTACAGTCAGTATACACAATTAGCTGACCCCCCTTGCATAAATGGTTGAGATTTTTTTACTAACAAATCGTACGATTTTAATTTTTTTCTAGTTTTGGGTAGATTTCGTATAGGTATTTAAATTAAATTAAGAATTATAAAATTCTATCGATCCGTATTCAAAAAAATCTCAACCATTTATGCAAGAGGGGGTCAGCTAATTGTGTATACTGACTGTACCTACTGGATCAGAACGTATTTGTTTATAAACATTGATTTGAATAGTGCTATATCTTATGAAACAATTTTTTAAATTGCTGTTTTATCTCCTGAACATTAAAACCTAAAACAAACCAGGTTGTACCGTAGGAGGGTCCTAAGTAGAATTTGCTACAGGCCCCGCACTGGTTTAATCCGGCACTGTGTCATTTGCATTTATACTATTAGTCTAAGGATAAACAGGTGACTGATTAATCACCATACCATGTTTATGGTTGAGTGGCACATACCTACATAAATAATAATTCATTTGTTATCAGAATACAACAATATGTATACTGGTATACAATATTTCCTGGAACTAACGCACACCACCAAACACCACAATTAGAATATTATGTTATAATCATAATACATACACTGAATTTTTATTATTGTGTATAAATAGTATATTTTATATAGAGGGACTAAACGAAGGCATAATATACCAGATGTGGTTTCAATGAAACCGAGGGTATATTAAGTTGGCGTTTAGTCTCGAGGTGCAAACTGTACTTTTCACTTTGAGTGCGAAAAAAATAGTCAATTCAGTAGTCTTTTGCTCTTTGCTCGACGTCAAATTCTTCACTGTCACTGGACATTCTAAATAAATTTATTTTAAACCGAACACATTTACACTCGACAAAAATTCTGAAATTTTCACGGTCAGTTTTTTCTTCTAAGCCAGTCACAGCAGATTAACAATTTAAAACTCATGGCGCCACCTTCTTTGCGGAAAAACCATGGAACTAAAACTCTCAACATTTTCGCATTGAAGATGGTCCACACTCCACAGATAATAGTATATTTACTGGCTGTTTGAGTTTGTCTATGTCACATGAAGGAAATTAAAAAACTAATTACTTTTCACTCCCTAGAGACTAAAGTAGTCACTTTAGTCCCGCTTCGTAGGGCTATATTGGCGTATTAGAGCATGAGAAGTGAAAACATATTTTAATTATTAAATTACTTATGCTGATTATGGGATAAAATTGTGGTCACATTACAAATCTACGCACGCACACAGTTTGTTTGGACTGTACAGCGGAAGAGTGACTATAATTTACGCAGTTTGAATTATTTTTGGGAGAAAAAATTACCTATATGTATTAAAAATTACAGAAATTACAAAATTAAACGATTCTGAACAAACTACTTTCATAGATAGATAGAATACTCTATATTATGTACACCATAAAAATTACAGATATAAATGTAGAACTGTTACATAGGTTGTCACAATGATGGCAGTCTAAAAAAAAGATCGCTAAAAGTGATATTTTACAGACAACCTTTGGATGGATCAAAAGTAGAAGCAGAGACTAGTGATGGCAATTAATGCGAATTCGCATAAATTTCATGAGCATCGCTTGCGAATTCTTTAGTCTTAGCATGCTATGCTATTTGCTAAGACGAAAATTGTTAATGAATTTTGTTAATATGCGAATTAAAGAACGCGTTCGCTTTAGGACGTCTCCTAGCGTGCGTTTAGTTTACTAGTCGATAACGTTTGATTTGTACACTAGTACACTACACTTGCATATTTTATGTTATTAAAATAATGAACATATCCATACTAATATTGTAATGTGAATGTAACTAAATTTGGCAGAGATATAGCCTGGGATATGGAGGACATAGAGAAAAAACTAGTTCTTTTAAGTAATATGTGGAGAACACTTGGTTCTTATCTAAATGTTTTTATTATGTATTGACTATAAATTAATTATGATTGTCATAACTATGTGTATAACTACCTCATTACTATAATTAAGAATGTATTATAGTAATTAATAATTCCTATTTATGATAGCTACATTGTTTATGTTGATTTATTACTCGCTGTTATCTTTTTAACTATTTATTTACGTCACTTTATAATAAAACTAGCTTTTGCCCGCGGCTCCGCCCGCGTAGATGTCGGTTATCGCGTAAAAAAGTAGCCTATGTCCATCTCCATATCCCAGGCTATAACTCTGCTAAATTTCATGACGATCGGTTCAGCGGTTTAGGCGTGAAAACGTAACATACAGACAGACAGAGTTACTTTCACATTTATTATGGATATGAATAAATTATAATATTTTTATCATTCAGTACAGTCAGAAAAGAAAGATAGTTAACACTTCATAATCAGCCTAGGTCGTGCCGTGTGGTGCCGGACGTAAAGAATAGCACCTCATTTCCTCCCGTGGGTGTCTTAAAAAGCGACTAAGGGACTTACTAGAGAATGGGCAGCAGCGTTCTCTATGCATTTTTAAGGATAATATTTTTGTGTTCACCAAAAATCTTAAGGTCTATGTATGCATTTCTAAAATATTGATCTTACCCGAAAAATACTGATCGTGCACCAAATATTAAAGGTTAGGTTAGGTTAGGTTATATTTTGGTGCACATTCAGTATATTTGGTGGAACACAGGCAAAATTAGGTAAATGAAATGGGAATAAATTGAAGTACTTTTAAATACCATCCCATTTTTAACACCATACTGCGATCGCCAACCCGCCTGCCAAGCGTGGCGATTATGGCAAACCCCCCCAATTGGGGGAGGCTTACGTCCAGCTGTGGACGTCTTTCGGTTGAAATGATGATAATCAGCTTATAATATTCCCACAGCTGGGACACAGCCCTCCTCTCATCGAGAGGGAGTGGGCTATAATCCACCACGCTGCACTATGGAAAATGGTAGAACAAGCGCATATCAAAAATGCTTTTTACGAATATCATAATTTGGCTAATATGGCTATTCTTTTAGGTTTTCTAATAGTCAAATTATAATATTCATTACGATTTTTTTTCTTAATACGCGAAATTATTATTTTTTTCTTAGATAGAAATACATAGAAGACAGAAGTGCCAAACTCAAGTCTTTGCGTATACATGTTTCAATACCATATTGTGAAAAAAATACTTGGCACAGATATGCAGTATTATACATTTTTAGAAAGGTTATTTTATGCTTTTTGCGATACAGCTTAATGATTTTAAAAGTAAAGAAAAATATTTCAGTAATTACTTAAAAAGTGACATACCTTTTTTTTCACTTGTATGTTTTTTCGTCGAAGGTTTTCAGTATTACCCACGTTTGCCCAAGCGCTACTTTTTGTGTCGACTAGTAGTCTAACTATTCATAAATAGAATGCAAAAAAAATCAGCTGCGGATATTTGCGGTTTTAGAAGATATGAGAAAAAAAACTGATAAAAGTCAGAACCCGAAAATTAGTATCTTTTGCGGTTTACCACTGACACCATTCACATGAACAATATAGAACTTTTTGGATATTTTCTTCATTATTTCGTGATAACAAAGGGACCTTATCAAATTTGCACTCGGTTTGCGTGGGAAATTACAAGATAATAATGATGTAGGTACCAATTCGATATTGTAAAATGAGTATTTAAAGGGAAGCAAAAACTATTCGAACCATCTACATCAGTGTAACTTCAAGTGAAGCAAATCTCATCTACGCCTATTATTTCTGCAGATTGTGAAGTGTTAAAATGTCTTCCTTCAGCTGTACCAAACGAGACTTCATAATCCCCTATATAGAGGGCGGCAAGACCATGGAATCATTATCCAAAGTTTTAGTGGAAAAGCTGAATGTTTCTGAAAACAACTTGTGTTTTATAATTAGTGACGTACAAAGGCACATTCTTCCTATTTTCAACAATCGCTGGGCCCTGGCATCTCGGAAAAAAGAAACATTTTTACAGAAGTATTGTACTTGGTTGGACTCAAGGTATTCGTTAAATTTACCGGATTCTGAACAATATTCTACGCCATCAACATCTGGCCAACGAGGACGAGCATGCGTGGCTTATGGAGACTCCTCAGAATCTACCAAGAAGAGGAAAAACACTCTTCTACTCCAAGACTATGGCTTCGAGCATATAAAAAACGCCTATCTGCAGGGACTACGGGCTTTACGTGAGTACACAGAAGCTCATCTTGTCGAAGAATTAAGAACCGCTGACACTCAAAAGAAATTAGATATCTCAAGTAAGTGGAACGACTCAGACCAGATGAAGATTCTTTCCGATACGGAAGCATTGAGTGCTTTTATAGATTTAGATCTAACAAAAGCACAATATATGTACCTGAAAAACTTAACCAACGAACGAAAGTGTTGTATATTCCCGCCTTACTACAAAATACAAGAAATAAAAAGATCCTGTTATCCACCATCTTCTACAATCGAAATCACGAATACTTATGCTAAAGTGATTAATATACAAGATTTATTGGATCATACTGCTGCTAGAATTTTAAAAATCGATTCTGTTTTCCAAAAACAACATAGAACATTGATCCTTTATTCTAAATGGGGATGTGATCTGGTCAAAGCCAATACAAGCAAATACTTGCAGAAGAGTCAGAAACAATTTCAGATGCCAATTTGTTCATCACTTCATTAGTCCCCATCAGATTAGTTGATGTGCAATCGGGATCCGTTGTTTGGCAAAATCCGGTACCTTCATCTGTCCGTTTTTGCAGACCCATTTCTATTGAGTTTTGTAAGGAAACTCCAGAAAAAACCAAGGCAGTTGTTGATGATATTAAAAAACAAAATAGGGCTGCACAAGCATCACTTATAAACAAAGATGGTGTTGTAGTAAATGTGAAGCATGAACTATTTCTAACGATGATCGATGGAAAGGTGGCTCAGGTCCTTACAGATACTCCATCTGGTTCCACATGCACGATATGTGGGGCTACTCCACGGCTAATGAATGACCTATCGAAAGTAACTGCCAGACCCGAAAACGAAAACGCCTACCAATACGGATTGTCCACCTTACACGCCTGGATTCGCTGCATGGAAATGATATTGCATATTTCCTATAATCTTTCGTTTAAGACTTGGTCTGCTTCAACTGAGGAAAATAAGAGATTAAAAAAAGAAAAGAAAGAAGTTGTTCAAAAACGTTTCAGGGAGGAGTTGGGATTAATCGTCGACAAACCTCGGCAAGTTAGCGGGAATACGAACGATGGCAATACCGCACGAAGATTCTTCTATAATAGCACTTGCTCATCGGAAATAACAGGTGTAGATGAGGCATTGATTAAACGCCTATACATTATCTTGCAAGTTCTTTCTTCTGGAATGATGATCGACCCTGAAAAATTTGGGGAATATGCAATAGAAACTGCAAGAATCTATGTAAGTAATTACGATTGGTATTATATGCCATCCTCCGTTCATAAAATACTCATACACGGGCAAAACGTTATCAAACATTTTGCGGTGCTTCCTATTGGACAGCTATCGGAAGACGCACAAGAGTCTCGCAACAAAGACTACAGAAACATACGACTTCATCCTGCCAGAAAATGTTCCCGATCTGCTACAAATGAAGATGTCTTTAAAACGCTTTTATACACGTCAGATCCATATATAACAAGTTTGAGAAAACCGTACGTAAGAAATGTGAAAGAACTTGAAGAAGAGGCACTAAGTCTTTTAAACGTGGCACCTGAAAGTGAACCCACATTTACTGACCCTGATCCTGAAGTGGTATAAGTTAAAAATAATATTTATATTTAGTTATTACTTATATTTGTAGCTAGCTACATCATTTCCTGAAGCCAGAGTATAGGATGTACCTATTAGTAATATGATTTTAATTTAGTTTTTTTTTTTTCATATATATATATTTTGTTTACTTTGCTTGTTGTAATTAACCATGGTTTAATCTTTTTAGTCATTATAAACTTGTATTCCACTTGAAATAAATTTTTAACTATTTTTTTCGTGATTTTTTCCCATTTCTTTCATTCTATGCAAAAAAACATACAAAGATATACAAGAAAACCCTATAAACTACATCGTTCGAATCTCCGAACCTTGCTGCATATTTGTGCCAAATTTCATCACGATACAACAAAAATTCATGAAGTTACAGATTTTTGATCCGATACCGACCTATATTTTCCATAGTGCGCTGTCCCAGTGCGAGTTGGTAGATGTCACATATCTTAGAATTAGTTCTATAACATGCCGGTTTCCTCACGATGTTTTCGTTCACCGTTAAAACATAGGCAGTGTTCCAAATTTTGGCAGTTATGTTGGAGACTTGGAGTCCCATGTTAATGTTACAAAATAAATAAAAAAACAATCGAATAATATAAAATCTAAATTACACCAGCATTATCATCATCAGCAGCATCATGCAGCATCAAGCACAAGTCCGTTCCTGCATGGAGTATTGCAGCCACCTTTGGGATGGCTCAGCAAAGTACCAACTTGCTGCGGTTGACTCGGTGGAACGCAGAGCTAAGAGGCTCATTGGCGACGTAAAACTGGTGGATGCCAAGCTTCACAGTTTGGCTCATCGCCGCAAAGTTGCCTGCTTGTCGGTCTTCTACAGATTGTACTTCGGAGAGTGTGCCCATGAACTCCACGACCTCATTCCACCGGCCCCCTTCTACTATCGGACATCTAGGCGCACTGCAAGTTACCACCCCTACCTAGTTGATATTCCACCAACTCGCACTAAGCGTTTTCAAACGTCTTTTATAATGCGCGCAGCAAAGGAGTGGAACTCTCTGCCTGCGTCTGTGTTTCCGAACGCATACAACCCTAATCTATTCAAAGTGAGAGTGAACAGGCTTCTTCTGGGTAAGCTCACTCCATCGTAGACTTTGTCTCTGTCATCCAGACCTAGACTAAAGTCAAGAGCAAATTCATAGTAGAATAAAAAAAAAAATCTGAAAAGCAGTGTTTCTAAGGCGAGGTTCTTCAAGTTAACCTCTAAGAAATGTAATTATAATGTCATTTTATTTAGAAATGGTGATGATTAAACACGTGAAAAAATTATATGTTGCTTTTGAGACCTTTTTGTAGGTGCGTCGGATACTCGTTACATAATTGGATAAACTTCGCTAGATAGAAAAAAAAATCCAAACATACTCTTATTTTGTAGATTAAAATAATTTTATTTCAATATTATACCACATTAATATTGAAAATTAGGTCAAAATAAACGTCTATGATGATGTAATGTCCGACGGGTTTAACATTGTTAATATCGTAAAACATAATTTTCAACCTAAAATTAACGAAATTCACGGCACAATTTACTCGCGCCCAGGGCCTCAAGTCTGCTATTACAATAGTGTCAGAATGGTCTCGCCATTGTGAGTATTTGACAGTGTTTGTATGGCAAATCTGTCAAAAACAATGAAGAGACCATTCTGACACTATTGTAATAGCAGACTTGAGGCCCAGCTGCCACCTCTAGAACAAAAATGCCCGCTCGAAGAACCTCGCCCTAATGAGTTTGTGTCAATTTCTTATGACATTACGTAATCAATTTTGTTGCTGCCAGTTGATTACATAATCAATGACAGTACCTTACCTACGATCTTTAATTGTTTTTGTTAACAGTAAAAATCGTAACAAATCCAGTTATTAAACATCATCATTCCAGTCGAAAGACATCCACTGCTGGACATAGGCCTCCTCCAAGCACCGGCTCTTCGACTGGTTCTGTGCTTCCCGCATCCAGTGGATTCCTGCGGCCGTCACAAGGTCATCGGTCCACCTTGTGGGAGGCCTTCCAACGCTACGTCTTCCGTGGTACGCGGTTGCCACTCCAGAACCTTTCGGCCCCATCGGCCATCTGTTCTGCGAGCAATGTGCCCTGCCCATTGCCACTTAAGTTTGGCTATTCTTCGGGCTATGTCGGTTACCTTAGTTCTCCTGCGGATCTCTTCATTTCTGTTTCGGTCACGTAGGGAAACTCCAAGCACAGCCCTCATCATTGCCCTTTCGGTGACTTTTAGCCTTCTAATAAGGTAAGGTTATATATGTATCCTCCAGCCTCCTTATCGATTTCGATAACGGCGAACCTTAGAAACCAATTCCTTGCGCGTGCCCGTAGATGACTCGCTACACCGTATTTAGTTTTGATAATACCCGGTCGCAACTAGAACAATAAAGTTGACCTTCAGTGTTGTATGTATACGTGTAGGAGGTTATTGGTACAAATCAAAGGTATTATGTGGCTATAAATGGATTAATGTGGACAAAGTACTGGACTACTAATGACATAATAACAGCTGATTGATCGACTCAACTGCTCTTTCCACGGTTATTCCGTCAAAAACCTATTCCTTAGACTCAGCGTAGACCGTTACGAGAAGAGCAGAGGTTTTTTTGATGATATTGAATTGTAGACTTTTATTATTTCCATAAGCGCTAAGCAGACAGAGCAACTCTGATATCCTTATTCCGGCAATAGGCAACTCGCAACTAGCTGTTTACATTCATACTAATATTATAAATGTTAAAGTAACTCTGTCTGTCGGTCTATCTGTATGTTACGTTTTCACGCCTAAACCGCTAAACCGATCGTCATGAAATTTGGCAGAGATATAGCCTGGGATACGGAGAAGGACATAGGCTACTTTTTTACGCGATAACCCACATCCACGCGGGCGGAGCCGCGGGCAAAAGCTAGTATAACATAAAGAAACTGCGCAGACATAGCAACTCTAGTTGCAAGTTTCGATCATCGACAACAGTTTTCAGTTGCTGCACTCGATGACACAATCAGTTTTAAATTGACGCAAATAGCAACTGTCAAATTTTTACCAGTTATGTCAAGTTTCTGGATTCCCCAATCGATAATCGCAACGCGTCAAGCGAATTAACTGCCTTCCCGTCGTGCAATCTGGGTTTCGAAGAAGAGGATTTGATCTTCGAGATCCATAGTCACACTGACTGTTGGCCATGGATTTCAAAAGTTTATTCAGAATCGCGGCAACCGTAAACTGGGCCTTTTTGTTGCTGCAACTGGCAACCTTTAACGAAAACTTTTAAAAAGCTGATAGTTTCTTCAACTAAGTTGATAGTTTCTTCAACTAAGTTGATAGTTTCTTCAACTAAGTTGGTAGTTTCTTCAACTATAGTTGTTCTGTCTGCGGAGCGCCTTAAATTGAACGATACATCCTCTGCTTTGCGCTCACTGTCTGCGCGAAGCCTAATCATCCACCTCTCCCTAATTCTCTTACAGTGAGAAGAATATCAATGACCCCCAATAAAATTGATGAAAGAATAGAATGTCTGAATAAATAAATAAATGTTTTTATTAGAGTTGCTGGAATTATTTGATTGTGTGCATTATATTATAGACAGAGATTGAGAACGTTTTCTAACCGGCACAGAAAACATAGTCTCCTAGTAAAGTAATGTTTATCGCTCATTTTCTTGGCTTGTGAGAGGTTCTGTTTGTCACGAAGAATTATACCTGCACACCTGACTTCGAAAAAAATCTATCTTAATCGAGATATCTTATCGCCGAATGCGGAGTTCCGGTGGCCATTTGTGGTCTTCTTCATCAGTTAAACTTCATCGAATGATACTTTCTGAATGCAAACGCTTGAGTTGTTGATGAAAATACAAGAATCGTTATATGTATGCCTATAATATTTGAGGAGTTCCCTCATTTCCTCCCATCCCATCATCAGAACTTGATTCTGATAAAAATGGGACCAATCTGGAAGTACATTCTAACAAAAAAAAAAAAAAAAAAAATGCAATTCGGTTTATTAACGCCGGAGATCTGAGGTAACAAATATTTAAAAAAAAAAAAAAAACTTTTTGGAAAGTCGGTTAAAAACAGGCCCAACTCTGAGCATCACCGCCCCGCATTTTCACCCAAAGATAAATTTAACATAGTAATTAGTAGGAATGTGTTTAACTAAATATTGTTATTTGTTAATGAGTGATTAACTAATGATTCCAGAGGCCAGGATGTCGAACCCGCACTATAGGGAGGCGGCGGAGTCGCTTCTCAACAGTGTAAGCCCTCACCATCGGACGTTGAGTGAGTTTCATTTACCCATATAATTATTTTCTACGTAAAAAGCTTTACTTTACGCGGGATAAAAAGTGTTCAATAGATATTTATAATTATTTTACGCGGGATAAAAAAGTATTCAATATTTATAATTATTTTACGCGGGATAAAAAGTGTTCAATATTTATAATTATTTTACGCGCGATAAAAAAGTGTTCAATATTTATAATTATTTTACGCGGGATAAAAAAGTGTTCATATTTATAATTATTTAATATGTTAGTGAGAAAAGTGTTCAATATTTATAATTATTTTACGCGGGATAAAAAGTGTTCAATATTTATAATTATTTAATATGTTAGTGAGAAAAGTGTCGTTTTAAAGCGATACGCTTTATATTCTTATACAATTATTTAAAAAAAAAATGGTTTTTAGTACCGGTTCATCGTTATAGTGTTTTTTTGTTTTGTTTTTAAACTATAATATTTTTATTATTTTTAAAACAATTTTTTTTTTTTTTTTCAATTGTTGTTTTGTCATCGGTCCTTGATTAGTGTGCAAAGTTTCAGTTCAATCTAAGTTTTGAAGTGGGTCGCGTTCAAAGATTCCGTAACAAACATACAGGTGGAACTAATAAAAGCGTGTTAAAAAAGTTTTTTTATAAGTCACGTTCAATATTATTCAGTGTAAACATTTAACAGCTATTTGCGTTACCAACTTTCTGCATGCACCCTCTTAATAAAAATGGAAATTCAACGGTCAACAAAATTCGATCTAAAAAAAAGCGACCACATTCCTCTAGATCGTATTTTGTTGCTTCGTATCTCAATATGAAGCTTTATAAAAGGTATTAGAAAATTCTAGACACACTTACCGAGGTTCCTTATTGAGCCGTTTTTCATAATGCCTTCTCAGTCACGCCATTTTTTTTTTTTTTAAGAATGGTCCTAGTGGACCCTTGAGCCTCTTAATGACACTTTTAAGGTCTATCCCCACTTATCAGGACCGTGCCTCATCAGTCGGTCAAATAAAATATCGGTGTGTACATTTTATACATGTTAAGTTTTTAACCAGTGCTCAATTTTTTTTTGGTGGTTCAGTATCTTTAATAGAACACATTTCCACTATATTTACAATACTTTTTTTTGGTCCTACTTGAAATCAGAAAAATATGGATACAATTTATTCGTAATAATATCAATGGTCGAGCGCACAGCTGATAGGTACCTACTACTGCGTTCCGCTTCACTGACCGCGCCGCGCCGGCGCGTTGCGCGACGAGTATCCATTATACCAGTTTCAAAATAAACATCTTTCGTTAAGTAACGATAACTTAACTTTTTTGTATTAAGACATCAAAATAAGAAATAGGTGTATAATAAAACACGTTTAAGTTTGTTTTGTCAAAATTTGCGCACTGATTAAAATATTTTCCTGGATGATCGTTCACATACGCCCGTATCCAGGCTGGTAACGGAGTTTCAGTGCCTGCCTTGTGTGTGCCTCGGCCCAGACCCCTCCCAACTCTTAGCCACGTTACATTTGATTATAATCTTTTTTCTTTATTTTTTTCAGCACATTCCACCTCCTTAAACCTAGTATCAGATGATCTGGTAGCCGGCCACAGACCTCAAGGCAAGATGTCCACAGTGCGAAGATTCTTCTGTCTTTTCGTCACATTCGATCTACTGTTCACTAGTCTTATGTGGCTCATATGTGTGATGGTGAGTTTTTTCACGATTATTATCTATACTAATATATAAAGCTGAAGAGTTTGTTTGTTTGTTTGTTTGTTTGTTTGAACGCGCTAATCTCAGGAACTACTGGTTGGAATTGAAAAATTCTTTTTGTGTTGGATAGTCCATTTATTGAGGAATGTTATAGGCTATATAACATCACGCTACGACCAATAGGAGCGGAGCATAAATGAAAAATGTTGCAAAAACGGGAAAAAATATTCCTTTTTGAGAGCTTCCGTTGCGTGCGCTGCGTAAACGGTTTAAGTTACGCAAATATCATGTATGATGGAATTGTTCCTCTTTAAATGTTCTAAAAAAAAGTCCGCGACAGCATATGTCTATCTTTTAAGATTAACTCGCTATAACCTTTTTTATGGTAATCAAATTTGTTCGAAATTAATGCATTATTTGCGAAGGAGTTTTCATAAACATGGTATTAATCCTTATCCAAATAAATACGTTATTCATCACAAGTATTTAATTTTGAACAAAGTTGCCCTTACATCATTTAATTTCAATGAATATCTTAGGAGATATAACTGTTTTATAATAACTCCGCAGCAAAATAATGATCAAGTCTGCGAGGTAGTCTATTCTAAAGTTGAAGAGTTAGTTTTTAGGGTTCCGTACCCAAAGGGTAAAATGGGACCCTATTACTAAAACTCCGCTGTCCGTCTGTCTGTCTGTCTGTCTGTCTGTCCGTCTGTCACCAGGCTGTATCTCATGAACCGTGATAGTTAGACAGTTGAAATTTTCACAGATGATGTATTTATGTTGCCGCTATAACAACAAATACTAAAAAACAGAAAAAAAAATATATTTAAGGGGGGCTCCCATACAACGGACATGATTTTTTTTGCCGTTTTTTTGCCCCGCCCGCGTGGATGTCGGTTATCGCGTAAAAAAGTAGCCTATGTCCTTCTCTATGTCCCAGGCGGTCTATCGGCGGTATCTCAGCGGTTTAGGCGTGAAAACGTTACATACAGACAGACAGACAGACAGACAGAGTTACTTTCACATTTATAATATTATTAAGGATTTGTATGGATGGTACGAAACCCTTCGTGCGCGAGTCCGACTCGCACTTGGCCGGTTTTTTGTTTTTTGAACGCGCTAATCTCTGGAACTGCGAGTTGGATTTGAAAAAATCTTTTTGCATTTTACAGCCCAATTCTTGAGGAAGAATAACATTCCTATTAACTAGGACACAATTTTTTTAAATGATAGTTTATGCGAAAATGAAGTAAAATCACGGGCAGGCAATGTGTTGCGACGGGGTGGGTCGGGGGAACAAGAAATTTAACGCGGAGGAAGTCGCGGGCAGAAGCTAGTTTTTGATAAAATATGTGACTTGGCCGTTTCGCTACTACAAGAACTGTTGTATAACAGAAAAGTAATGAACAGTGAATACATTTTTCACCTTACGCCCATGTGACGGTACGCTATACCTACAGGATAAGTTTTTAACTAGTGCACAATTTTTTTTGGTGGTTCAGTATCAGTAGTAGAATACATTTCCATTATTTGTGCAATACTTTTGTTTTTGGTCCTACTTGAAATTAGCAAAATATGGATGCAATCTATTCGTAATAATATCAATGGGCGAGCGCACAGCTGATAGGTACCTACTACTGCGTTCCGCTTCACTGACTGCACCGCCGACGCGTTGCGCGACGAGTATCCATTATACCAGTTTCAAAGTAAACATCTTTTGTTAACGATAACTTAATTTTTTTGTACTAAAACATATCAAAATAAGAAATTTAAGCACTTTTCCTGTATACGCTATTATAAGAACTATTGTATAACAGAAAAGTAACGAACTGTGAATACATTTTTGCACCCTCACGCTCCTAATCGCCGCAGGAGACGCTTTGGGCGTCGGGAATCTATAACTAATTCCCGGCCACCGTAGGCGCAGGCTTGCGGACGCTGAGCTATGGGCAGCTCGCCGTCTGGACCAGGCCCGGGTCGACGGTGCATTGTGTGCCACGCGCGCCTCAAAGAGATGTCAGCACGAACTGACGGGGTCCGCTAGGACGGATGCCTGCCGGGGTTGCGGGTTTGTCCGAAAAGGATACGGTGGCCCTGGCACACAGGCTGAAGGAACACGGTTGGGTTTTAGTCAGTAAAAGTCAGACATGCTCTCCCGCTCCGCCCAGAACGGGAGAAGTTATTTGATAATTTCAAACCCAAAAAAAAAATGAAAAATTCTGTGATGCGTAGTTCGCATGTCGTCGTTGCGACTGTAAGACCTCTTATGTGTCACTTTTGGCAAAATAACTTTTTTACGCCAGCCTTTTTCACATTTTGAAGCTCTATCGAATGCAAAAACTCTCATGTTTATACGACGATTTGATCATCATTTCTTTACCAATTTCAAGATCTACAATGTAGCATACATTGTAGATCTTGAAATTGGTACAATGTTGGTGCTTAAAATATAGATTTTCTCATAAAGTTGAATTTTACACATCTTAAAGTCGCAACGACGATGTGGCATTGTAGATGCCGCCACAAGTCAATATTTATTTTCTTTCTTTTTCAATTCTACATTCAGAGATTCTAGTGGTCACAAGCGCTATTGCTGTGTATAAGTTCTGGGGATCGACCGGGGTAGTGTTATTGGGTTTGTCCATCTGGAATTTCTCAGTAGCAGCCTGGAGTCTGGATTCGTGCCCGGTTGATGGCAATAGGCTCGCTCCCTATTACATGGGGCTTAAACATAACTGGAGAAATGTGGGTGTACCTCTGCCTATCCATTCGGAGAAACCAAGCGTGATATTATATATGAAGTTATGTAATGAAAATTTTATACTGCATGTCGATTATTATTTACAATCATTTACCAAATAGTTTTCAAGACTTACCGCTGACAATGTTTAAAAAAAATACTTTTCATTTTTCATGCTCCAAAAGTTCGTCTTTATGTCATGCGACATAAAGTCGCTTTTTATGCTCTAGAGCAGAAAGTAAAATCTTTGTCGAAGACCAAGGCAATCGGTCCAACAGCCACACGAACAACTTCAACTTCATAGAATAACCTCTTTATTTCCATTCGTTTCGTTAGTATTCTAAGAACAAGGCAAGGATACCAACAGCCAAAGTACACAATAAAACTTCATGAAATAAACTTATATTTTTTATTTCGTCCATTTATTATTTTACATGTTGCTGCTCCATTTCCTCGCAATCGAAGTGAAAAGTAGAGTGTACAACTTGTCCATAAAACCTATTTTACACTCTACTTTAAACGTCTCGCGTGAAATGGTGCGTTTTATGCACTTGATGTACAATCTACTATTTCAAACTATTATTATTTAAAAGATATTATACCATTAAGGACTATTTAGAAGACAAATCAATAGAATCTGTAACTTGTGACTTTGAATAATTGACATCGCTGATTGTCAATACATTTGCACGCCATGTTATGGCAGGATATGCTAAAACAAATTTACTGTAACATCTTATGTACCATGTATATGCTTTCTTCCAGATGCGAGGCGAAACTCTAGAACAAATAATGAACACAGAAATCCTACAGTACAATGTAAAGACGTCTCTATTCGACATAGTAATGGTCGCTGTCTGTCGGTTTGTGATGCTGCTGCTTTTCTACGCTGTGTTGTATATAAACAACTGGAGCATCATCGCAGTGAGTACTATATACATACAGTATTGACATTAACTTTTGCTTTTTTCTCAAACATGCATGGAAATAAAGTCATAATTTTCGAAAAAAGAACACGCGATCACGCTCGGCTGGTTTTTAACGTGTTGTCGCCATATCGGCTTATTCCACAAATCCCCCCTGAAAATCCCCCTTAGGTGGAAAAGTGGAATCTATAAAAAACATTCTACAATTCACCCCTGATAATCCCGCTTAGGGCGGAAAACTAGAATTGAAAAAAATTCCAAGACCCCCCTGAAAGTGATTTTTTTTACATTAGGGTTCAGTTTTCCCCACTGAGGGGGATTCTCTGGGGTATTAGTGAAATAAGCAGGGGTGAATTCTAGACTGGTTTTTATATATTCTACTTTTCTTCCTAAGGGGGATTTTTCAGGGGGGATTTGTGGAATAAGCCGCCATATCGTAGTTTTTTTTTTCCGTCCTAACCTTGACCTTGTCATAAATGGCTAATTCTACGATATAGCCACAACATATTTTTTTGAATATGATAGCAACTGAATATTATTTCAAATGTGCATTATATAAACTGTTCATTATACCATATGAAATTAGGTTAAATGTTTTTATAGCATATGAAAATTATATCATATGAAAGTTATGTCAAATGAAATTAGACTATCTGTTATTATACCAAACATTACACACCCGTAGATAATAGACATACATTTGTTTTTGACGCTCGACGCTGACGGTTGCAGCGCAAAACGAATTCGCTTGGAGCGTCGCATTTTGTGGCCCTCTGGTTACGGTGGTCCGATGTCCGAGACCGCGGTAGTACGCCTCATTTCGTCATCTGAATTTATTCTGTGCCTACATATTCTTGTTTTGTTTCAGTTATCAACAGGGACGACCTGTGCGTTGTTAATAGGAAAAGTTTTCGTATTTGATGTAAGTACTTACTTTATTTATGCAACCTCTTTAATTACAGTTGGTCGACAAAGCTTTTATAAAAAAAAAAAAAATAAACGACCAAGTGAGTGAAAATTAATAACAATTGGATAATTGGCATTTAATTCGAGTTTTAGCGTTAAGAATTTTAACGAAAAGAACAATATATTATACAAGTCAATACATTAAAAATTAAATTTACTAAACATCCTAAAATAATTTCGTCTATCGGAAATATTCGCCTATTCAAATTAATCCTAGATCGCGTTTCACCTTACTAATCACACACAGACACACATTCACTTTCGGGCAAGTAGGTGCTCGCGCCTGGGCGCGAGGACTTATATTGCACTCACGGACACACAACACTCCAAAGACACACAGCACATCTCCTTTGTATTGTCTTAATTCTATTCCTCTCAGTACTTGGAGTTTTCAATGTTGTAGTACGTAAGTGCAATTAATATTGTATTTTAAGGGTGTGACTATACTGGGTTCGGGACCTGTATGAGAGATCTCCAGGAGATTTGTCATACAGGTCCCGAACCCAGTATAGACTCCAGCTCTCACAAAGGATATACCGGAAAATGTAACTTATGCTATTGTAGGTCTCTCTGGTGTGTACCTACGGGATTTGCCACGGGAGTTACCACGACACTTGTTTATACAAAATAAAGACACTGGCTTGAATACTGTTGTATACTTATTTATTTCCGAAAATGGTCCCACGAGTAAACAGGAGCACACGGATCGGCCAGTGCGCAGTAACTGGCGATCGCCCATACATACTTCTCTTTCATACTACAAACCGCTGACGCATAACATTCATACTTACATTGTCCCTACACTATGAATCAAAATTGTACCTTTTTGAGAGAAATAAATTACTTTATTATTGTTATTATTATTATTTACTTATTCAAATAATAAGATAAGTAAGTAGGTAGCGATATTACTTACCAAAGTAACTTAAATAACTAAAAGTGACTACAATGCATTTCTTAAGTGGTAAGACTGATATGATTTTTTGTTAAGAAATTCGCCGATTGAATAAAAAGTATGCGTAATCAACCATTTTTTTTTAAACCACGCATGATTTTTTGTAAGGTAGTTCTATTTTTGAACCAATTAAGGTGAAACTAGTCGATACTTTTTCCATACAAATTTCGGGGGGGGGGGGGGGGGGTATTACTCCACTGTTTGACATTGTACATCCAAAGTTAAACATGATATTGTTTTGTCTTATTATCAATTTTGTCTTTACGGAAGCAGAATATTAAAATAAAAAGCCATTAAAAAGTTATAAGCCAACAAAGATTCGTTTTTCCTGCTAATTTTAACGCAACTTTGGGCGTAAATAAGTAATAAAGCTCAATTATCGAAGATTTCAATAAACTTTATTTGTAATTGATTTATCCAGTAGTTTTTTCATAAAACTCAACCTTCCAAAGGACTTTTCGCGCGCGGTTTACTATGAATTATCGTGCATTTCACTCAACACACGATGACGGACACGATGCTAGGTGCGACAGCGTGCTTTTTGGCCACGCCCACCAATGAGTTCGAGACCTCGACTAGTTGGCTCTTAACAGAAAAAATATCATCCATACTAATATTATAAATGTGAAAGTAACTCTGTCTGTCTGTCTGTTACGTTTTCACGCTTAAACCACTGAACCGATCGTTATGAAATTTGGCAGAGATATAGTCTGGGATATGGAGAAGGATATAGGCTACTTTTTTACGCGATAACCGACATCCACGCGGGCGGAGCCGCGGGCAAAAGCTAGTTTATCATAATTTTTCATTTACACTATAAAATTCTTAATGTAACTATGGAAGTATGGATCATCTAACCCCACATTTTTGCCCAACAGTGGCCCAACGCGGTGCAGCCAGTGTACGAGGTGTTCCTAATTCTGACGTCATTCACTCTCGCGTGGAGTGAGGCTTGGTTCCTAGACTTCAGAGTTCTACCGCAAGAGTTGCAGGCTAAGACGATACTGGAGTCTATCGGTATGTATTTGCTCGTGGCTAAGTATATCAGCCGCACGGGTCGATCGAGAGTCCATACTACCTCAGCGCCACCTCACTCTTTATCTCGCTCGCACACTATTGCTCTCGGTCACGCGAGCAAGCGAGACAGGGCGGCAGGGAAAGGCTCCAAGACGCCGATAGTTTAGGTAATTTCTTTTGACGGTGCAAAGAATGGTCATTAAAAAAAAAAATACCAAACACCTGCTTTATAGTTAGTTCAGCTAATATGCAAAGTTTAATTATCTAACTTGAAGTATTTTTTGAATACCAGCGGTTTATTGTTCGGCTTGAAGGTATCTTCGGTTATTTTCTCTATAGAGATTTTTTTTATGGAATCGTGTTTTCGTCAAACATAGTACTTAACATTAATCCTCAAGTTTTCTATATATTTATTTCTAAATGAATGCTGCAGTTTTTCGACATAACGGAGGATCATGCTAAGCCATTTGAGGTATAATAACCGGCACGAGTCGTGAGCACAGACGGGCAGAGTGGGGGCAAGCTCGCGCATGTACACTTTCGGCTAAATAAAAATGACACGCGACAGTCCAATAGACAACGAGTATCGACTGACGAACCAATCGCACGCAGCTCGGCGCCCCCCGGCTTCTTCATTCCGCCAAAGAGACCTAAAAATTTACTACTGCGCAGGTGTCAGTTTATGCTCATGACTCATGCCGGTTACTATAGTATAGGCCCTTAAGCTACGCTTGCCAAAGTCGGTTCGAAGATGGGTGACCATCCATTACATATCGAGACCCTCCGTGCCTCGGAAAGCACGTTAAGCCGCCAAAAAAGGTGCCAAATGACAGCCGGGACTAACGAGTCCCGGCTGTCATTTGTAGATCTTTGACAGTTGTAACGGGCAGTCAGAAGCTCAAAAGTCTGAAAACCAGTCTTGGAGTATCGTGTTACTCAGGGTTGTGGAGGTCAGATAGGCAGTCGCTCCATGTAAAATACCAACCTTTACCTTCTACTAGGTCACAACTGATTCTGCGGTAGTTTAAGTCAAGCAACGCCAGTTGCGTCGCGTAGATCATGCATTAAGTTGTTTAATCATATCCATCAAACCTAGATCTCTGAGGAGATACTTACATGGAGAGTTGATTAGTTCCTAATTTTCTATCGTACGACTATATCCAAAGTCTCTAATTCAGATAATTTAAGTAAACAAAGTAATGTCAAGAAATGTCACTGTCAAAATGACAGGACCGTGGTGCAAAAAAAAAATATCATATTTTTTTTTGTTGTAAATAGTTATCGCTAAAATCAAAGTGAATTAATTATAAGAACTATGCAAACAAAATACCGTTGCCAACAATGTTTTGTGTAGTATGTCGGAGACACGGCATATGATCGTCATAATCAACCCTTTTAAGTCCAATGCTAGACGTAGGCCTCCCAAAATCCCAAACCCAAATATTTTTTTTGTTATTTTTCCGTGTACATAAATTATTTGAATTTGAGTCTTTGGGTATAGATATCGAATCAGTCGCACGACATCCACCCCCGTGCCCCAACCGAAAGCTACTCGCGCGAATACGCGATTATGACCCCAAAACAACCTTACTCCCGAAAACGATTCGAGTTTGATTTTGATTCCGATTCTATTTCGTTTGTGATCCGAACTCTATTTAAAACTGAAAAACTGACCGAAGTTAGTTTCGCTTCGAACCACCGCACGATCGTGAGTTAGTGTCGGATTCAAGAGTATGGATCGGAATTTAATTCGAACTGTAAGTTGGCTTTACTTTAAGCGAGAATAAATAAATAGAGAACAAACTTTGATCACTTTTAATTCTCAAATATTTTAAATAATTACAATAATAAGTATGCACAATATAAAATATGTTCCTACTACGACGAAGCGCGAGTGGAAAAAGGGCTCAGCAAACCGAGCTCAGGGTTTATAAAGACTTCGTATTCCCTCGCCGAAGTGACGTCAGCTGATGCCGGTAGCCAGTCACTCGCCAGCCACGATCCAACGTCCGGTACGACGCAGGTGGCAGCAATGGACCCACGGTGCGTCGCTATACTCTTGATATTGGCGCTATGTTTGGTCGCTAGAAGCAGTGGCGCCAACAGAACCCAATTCGATTGATTCAGAACTCAATGCTGTTGGGAGTAAGGCCCCAGAAACGAGTTCGAATCGGAATCAAAATCAAACTCGAATCGTTTTCGGGAGTAAGGCCTCAGTTACGAAAAAAGTGTGCGTAATTTAAAAAGCGATGCTCTCGGTTTTTTTTTTCCAACATTAGAATAAACTAAGGAAAGTTGTGGGAACGTGTATTTATACTCGGAATATATATATAATAATACCCGCCTATAACTGTCCCACTGCTGGGCAAAGGCCTCTTCTCATACAAAGAAGGCACGAGCATTGATCACCTTGATCACCACGCTTGCTCAAGACGGGTTGGCGATTTCAGACTTATATTAACTATAAGTCCAGGTTTCCTCACGATGTTTTTCCTTCACCTTCGGAATATACATATCTTTTTTAAACTCGGAAACAACTTTTCATTTAGGGTAAATCCAGGATAGATGACTTTTAGAAATTACTTTATATCTCTTTGTACAAAAAGCAAGATTCTTTATTTGTAAAACGGGTAGGTACATTGGTTTATTATCTTCAAATTTATGAAAGGAATAAACATTATCTTTGATATTTCCAGAGTATTGGCGATTTTTGCGGACCTCTAAATTTTGGGACAACTATCCCGTATAGGGGAGTTGCCTAATCCATGTAAATTACGTTTAGGATAGATGCCCCGTCGAAAAATAAGACATTTATCCCGCAAAAACTGCTCGCACCTAGCCGTCCCATGCAATCGCACAGAGACATGCAACACGGTCAACTTAGTTGTAGTTGCAGAGTCTCTCGATAGATAAATAAAATAACATGTGTTTCATTTGCGAAACTAGAGTAAATTGCAATCTATCCTGGATTTACCCTAGACAAAGCTCACATTTTCTGTTCTGTGGTTTTCTGTGCGGATTTAGGTTTTTTAGGGGAAGTTGTGAGCAAGTATCTTAAAAAATATATGAAGACGACCCTCTCTCTTACCGAAATAGCTATCGAAAAACATCATATTACGTTATACCGTAAAAAGAAATTGAAACACGTTAAAAAAAAACCATTATTGTTTGGTTTTGTGTTGTTTTTTGTTCTGTTTGTTAAAGTTTAGTAGATTAGTTTAGTGGATTGGTTTATAATTTTGAAACTTTACTTACTGGTAGGCCTGCAAGTTTCAAAATTGACCTATATCACCTTAAATATTGTTCCTACCCATATTTGCAAAACAAAATATCTTTATCGTTACCAAAAAACAAACAAACAACACTACATAACATTGCAACATAACAACAAACTGCATGTAGGATTACGTAGATAAGATCTAGAATCATGATAACCCGCTTTCAACTTTGATAAGAGGTCATTGACACCTGCAGCAGAGCGTGGCTGTCAAATCGATACTGTTTATTATGATTGTGTCAAGATTACAGATGTATTTCAAGGTTTGATACAGAAATGTACTATAAAGGATACATTTTAACCAGTGTGCAAACTGTAACCATGAATTCAATACATGATTCTGAACCCCCACGCGTTGAAATTTATTGTCGGTTATTCAAAAAAAAATAAAAAAACTGAAATAGCTGGTTTTGTTTTTATAACAGGCGAAAATTTCTACTTTAGTCTAGAATCCCTGGTCCAGGCCATGGTCCGGAGCGAGAGTGCATGGGAGGCAATCACCTCCTTCTGCGAAGCAGTAATATACCACCGTAGGTGCGGGCTTGCGGACGGCGAGCTATGGGCAGCTCGCCGTCCGGTAAGTACCAGGCCGTTGAGTTCAACGCGCGCCTCAAAGAGATGTCAGCACGCACTGACGGGGTCCACTAGGACCGGTGCCTGCCAGGATTGCGGGTTTGTCCGAAAGGGATACCGCGGCCCTGGCACACAGGCAACTGAAGGAACACGGGTGGGTTTAGTCAGTAAAAGTCTGACACGCCCTCCCGCTCCGCCCACAGCGGGAGAAGTTAGTTGATAATTTCCCAAGGAAAAAAAAAAAAAACGGGTCTACAATCATGTGCTGAATTCATGGTTACAGTTTGCGCACTAGTTAAACATTTATCCTGTAGCTAGCATGCTTTCTTTTATACCATAATCAGCGTTCCATATCAACGTTCCATAATATACCATAATCAACGTTCCCACTGCCGGGATACAGACCTCTTCTCAGTGAGAGGGAGTGCGCCATAATCCACCACGCAGGCCCAGTGAGAGTTGGTAGATGTCACATGTATTCGAATTTTTGGTTCTAGAGCATGCCGGTTGTCTCACGATGTTTTCTTTCACCGTTTTGAGAGCAGTCAAACTCAAACTCAAATCATTTATTTCAATAAAACCATTTACAGGCACTTTTGAATTGTCAAGGAGTCGGTCAGTAAGAAAAATGAAGCTACATTCCCATTCCAAGCGTAGGCACCTATGGAGAAGAACGGGCAAGAAACTCCATGGACACTCTTTTAAATTAAATTGTTACAAAAATATTAGTTAATGTTGAATTTATAATATAATGTGAGAACGATGTAAAAATAAAAACGTACACGTTAAAAGCGTCCAGAGTAGGTACACCAAAAAGAAACAAAGAAAAAAAAAAACAAACAATTCAAATAAGCCATGGCAGCTAATAGATGACCGGTCCCAACTGACGGCGCCCGTTCACGAACATGACGCATGGATTAGCACCACTCAGCTCAGTGGTAATGAAATAAATTACATAAAGTAAACAGCCTGTCTGGGTTCAAACTTACGATCTTACTCGTAAGTCAGGGCCGTTACTACTGGGCCACCACTGCTCTCATTGGGCCACCACTGCTCTCACTGGGCCACCAATGCTTTCACTGGGCCACCACTGCGCTCACTAGGCCACCACTGCTCTCACTGGGCCACCAATGTTTTCACTGGGCCACCACTGCGCTCACTAGGCCACCACTGCTCTCACTGGGCCACCACTGCTGTCACTGGGCCACCACTGCTCTCACTGGGCCACCACTGCTCTCAGTAGGCCACCACTGCTCTCAGTATCCATAAAAGAAAGCAGAAGAACTGAGAGCAGTGGTGGCCTGCTCTCAGTTCTTCTGCTTTCTTTTATGGATTACGGATATTATCATTTTTGATCTCGAATTCCATTTCCGAGTATGGCACTGTTATCCTAACTCATATTATAATTGCTAAGTAAGTTTGTTTGTTACCTTTTCACGTCTAAACCACTGAACCGATCATCGGGAAATTTTGCATATACGTTGTCAAATAGGCATATAAAAGGCACTTTTGAACGTTAACATTTACAAAAATAATTAAAACTCCATACTTACTCTTTTTCTGCAGAAACGGACATAGGGTACATCTCATCCCGAAAAAGAGTACTGTTCCCGAGGAAAACGACAATGACGTTCTTATGATAATAGATGGCGCCACGTGTCTTTCGAATTTTATATTATTATAGAAACTTTAGTAGTGTGTTAAGAGTTTTATTTTTTAATTTAAGCACCTTATTAATGCAAGCGAAGCTACTTCTTAAATAATTTCCAAATGGAACAAGGAAAAAATGATGGGGACACCTTGAATAACCATTTTCCTTCTCCCACAGTCCACCACGGTGCATCAGAAAGAACCCCCCTTCTACAACCACACGCCTCCCAGTCCAACTACGCCGAGTCCACTGTGAAATGGTTCTCCCCGGTGGAGACTCCTGAGTCCAGTCCGCGAGTCAGGAGGCCGGGCGAGCAAATCATACTGACGCAAGAGCAGGTATGTAGTATCTATAGTACAATTACACCAGAAAAGGTATGCGCTTGGTTAATCTTAAATCTTCATTCATTTTTTTTTTTACTATGGGTTTGCTCTTGACTCTAGTCTAGGTCTGGGTGACAGAGACAAAGTCGACGATGGAGTGAGCTTACCCAGAAGAAGCCTGTTCGCTCTCACTTTGAATAGATTAGGGTTGTATGCGTTCGGAAACACAGACGCAGGCAGAGCGTTCCACTCCTTTGCTGTGCGCATTATAAAAGACGTTTGAAAACGCTTAGTGCGAGTTGGTGGAATATCAACTAGGTAGGGGTGGTAACTTGCAGTGCGTCTAGATGTCCGATGGTAGAAGGGGGCCGGTGGAATGAGGTCGTGGAGTTCATGGGCACACTCGCCGAAGTACAATCTGTAGAAGACCGACAAGCAGGCAACATTGCGGAGATGCGAAAAAAAAAAATCCTGCCCTTCTTATCCCAATTTATTTGGAGTCGAAACAACAAGTTTTTGTTTCTTTGTGAACCATAATAAGAATGAATTTCATTTACATAATGGTGGATCCAGACCTCATCATCATTTCAGCCGAAAGACGTCCACTGCTGGACATAGGCCTCCCCCAAGCACCGCCACTTCGACCGGTTCTGTGCTTCCCGCATCCAGCGCATTCCTGCGGTCTTCACAAAGTCTTCGGTCCACCTTGTGGGAGGCCTTCAAACGCTACGTCTTCCGGTACGCAGTCGCCAATCCAAAACCTTTCGGCTTCATCGCCCATCTGTTCTGCGAGCAACGTGCCTTGCCCACTGCCACTTTAGTTCGTCAATTCTTGGGGCTATATCGGTTACCTTGATTCTCCTGCGTATCTCTTCATTTCTGATTCGATCACGTAAGGAAACTCCAAACATAGCCCTAAAAATAGTAAATAGCCAAGTAATTGCGACCAACTTGGATTTTGGTCACAGGTTGTTCTAACCATTAATAATAGTCCATTTAGTCGGGGTGCCCACTAGCTTTGTTACTGCCAATTCAACTCGCGCGTGATTGGTCACAGTTCCAACCTTTTTTTTTTTTTTTTTTTTTTTTTTTTTTTTTTTTTTTTTTTTTTTTTTTTTTACGCTGAGAAATGCATTACGCATGCCCGCTCGTCGGGGGACGAGACGGGGTATGTGGGACTCCCTGCCAAAATGGCAGAATACCCACTAAAACTCAGCGGAGTTCCCTCATCGCCTTGATGGGAGGGTCATGGGAAACCGGCACAGCCTTTACGTCCACAACCCTCCCGGCGCATGCCCGCCTAACTGGCGGGCCCCGCATGCCCCTCAGCCTGGGGGCGATATGGGAATGACCGGGAACACCTGGCCATTCCCGTCCGACACTGGTAGAGGCCTGTGCAATACAGGCAAGGGTGCCCCCGCACCCGTTGCCTGCTGGCCTCCACCTGGGACCTCGCGCCAGACGATCTCGCGTCCAGGCGCCCCTGGTCCCCCCGCAACGGGTCAGGTTAGTGGCCCCGCCGCCTACCACTTTTCGGCCGCAGAGGATAGGGAGAGCGGCCAACGCAATACCGACACTCCTCTTCCTCTGCGGCCCCACCGCGTCCGCCATTCAACGGTGGCGACCCCGTCAAGGCCGCGGAAGGTAGGGAGAACGGCTCACCGCAATACCGGCACTCCTCTCCCGCCGCGGCCTCCCACACTCAGCCGCGATGCCGCCCATTCGACATCGCGGCCCGCCTCAGTTGCGATGTCGCCAAAGCGGCACCGCAACCTACGGCCGCTACGTCGTCGGCTTAGCCGCAAAAGCCCTGACGAGCGGCCCCCTCCTCGGGTTCCTCTTAGCTTCACCGTGGCCCTAGCTTCACAGTTCCAACCTAACCTAACTATGTCGGGCTATCACTTATTAAGATATACAGGGTTATTGGTGGTTACTCTATGATATTCATCTAAACTTTTATGAAGGAGGAATTTTGGCCGACGGGTGTCGTGTATCGGCGTTTTCGCGGAATGCTACATGACACCATGACTCAGCGCAATACGTCGCCGACCCAACGTAGTAACTAGATTTTAAAGAAATGGTTTTATTATGTATTTGTTTATTATTTTGAAATATTATTTTATGTATTTTGTCAATGGGCCTTAGTTGCCTGAAAATAATTATTATAAACTAGCTGACCCGACAGACTTCGTTCTGTCAAAAGCTATTTGACTGTGGCAGTTTGTCTACGCGCAAAGGAAACTATCTACCTACCCTACCCTACCTTACCCTATCCTACCCTACCCTACCTACCTATCTACCCTACCCTACCCTACCTACCTACCCTACCCTATTCTACCCTACCCTACCCTACCGTACCCTACCCACCTACCTACCCTACCCTACCCTACCCACCTACCTACCCTACCCTACCCTACCCTACCCACCCTACCTACCCTACCCTACCTAACTAAAACCTTCAATTTTGTTTTTTTTTTTTTTGATAAAATCTATTCTCAGACCTACCAAATGATGACTGACACGTTATGTCAAACGCCATAAAGTTACATTAGAAGATAGAGTTACCTACTTATTATTACAATAAAAATGTAAATATGGTCGTTTTCTTTCAATATTTTTTTTTTTAACTTTCTTAAATTTTTCTTACATAAGAACCTTCTCCTGACAATAACAAACACAACAAGCCGTTCACGCGTGATGCCGTGACCAAGGGAAATAGGGATTCATTTTTATATATATAGATTATTAATTTAAACAACAAATCTTGTTCAATGAGAACAATTCTAAACGATAATATATTCATAAACCAAAACCAAACAACAAAATAAGCGAATCAAACAACTATTTAAAAAACAAGAACATGTTTGGTCAGGGTGCCCTACCTTAGTTACTGTAAGTAAGATAAAAAAAAGGCTAAATTATTTAAAAAAGTGATCATCATTAGTAGGTCAATACATTTTTAGAGGATCAGTTAAATATTGCCCTTATTATTTTTACCTCAACTTCTGTTTACCTCCTTAATCTGAATAACCGTAAACATACACAAACTGGCCATATGGTACCTTAATCTGCAATAACTAGATCTTGATTAGTATAAAGTCACCGCTGATCATCAATTGACTTTAATTCATGTAAATGAATCGTCCTTGTGTGTTGTTCGGATAAGTGCAGTTATTGGCATATTGTTTGCAACGGAACCCTATTACTAAGCTTATACCGTCGTTTTGGGTTTGAAACTTACCTCACGTCCTATTCAGAAACGATCGTCGTGGTCAGATGTCACTTTTGACGTGAATACGACTTTTTAATTTACTTCTATAGTGCATCAAGTATATAAATTTATTGAACAACCTTTGGATATAAAATAATATATACAGGAACAAAAAATTAACCACTGCGCAAAATTTTTTTGGTGGTTCAATATCTGTAATAGATCACATTTCCAATATTTGTTTAATACTTTTTTTTTGTCCGTCTTGAAATCGGCAAAATATGAACACACAATCTATTCGTAATAATATCAATGGGCGCGTGCGCCAGGCCGGCTAGTTAGGTGCCGTGATAGGTACCAGCTTTTTCAAAATAAACATTTTTCGATATATCAAAATAAAAAATAGGTGTTTAATAAAACTCGTTTAGGATTTATTTGCGTGCTGGTTAATTTTTTTCCTGTAAATATATATATATGTAAAAAAAAATATTATTGCTCTTTTTAAACATTTTCTTATAAACCTTTTTCTCACTCCTTTCTTAATATAGAACGTCAATTCTTTACAATCGCTAAACCTTTTAGGTAAATTTTCTAAATTGTTACTGTACTGTACTGCAATAGTGGGAGACAATTCAGAAAACTGATGGTAACAAAATTAGGGGATACTGTTTGGTGTTGCAGCTACATATCTAATACTAGCAGCCCGTCCCGGCTTCGCACGGGGTAGACAATTATCATTTTAAGACTCATTTTTCTACACCTTCGGTTACATTGTTCAAATTTTACCAAGGATCCCTAATTTTTTTCAAAATGAAATGTAGCCTATGTCAAATTGGAAGAATGTAGCATTCTATTGGTGAAAGAATTTTTTAAATCGGCCCAGTACTTTTTGAGCCTATTCATTACAAACATACAAACATACAAAAATAGGTACAAATCTTTCCTCTTTATAATATTAGTGTAGATCTACGTCCAAAATTTAATTACATCACTCGTAACGCTGACCGCGCGCGATGGAGGACGGCATGAAATTTTCACTTTTTGTATGAAAAAAAAAAAAATACCTACATTTTGAGTATTACGGGTTTATGGCTTTCCTAAAGGGTGTCGAAATTTTCATTATTTTTGCGATAGGACGCACCATTTTCGAGATATAAGCAAAAGAAAAGAAAATATATATATAGGATGTATCTATTCAAACACGAATCATGGAACCGATTAAAAAAAAACTATAATTTAAAATTACTTGATAAAATATGATGATTAATTATCTAAATTCACCGCGCTCGTGCCGCCATTAGTCGCCGCGTCCGGGCGGGACATTCATAGAATAAGCAAGTAAAGGTTTTTTTGCAAAATGTCTCAAGCAATTTTAAAATTATAAGCGTAGCTTAAATTACAATGTAGCTTCTTTCAATTATACCCATGAATATTGTTTACAATCCAAAAATGTATGAAAAAAAGTTTTTTTTTTTTTTTTCTAATTATCTCGGGCATTAGTCGTGCCACAGAAATCCCACCTTCAAAGTTTTGTCTGTGGATGTCCTCAGTATTGCTATTTGACAAGCGATCCTTAACGACTCGAATCGGCCCACGATATCTCGATAAGACATCGAGATCGCTAAGGTTTGCATTTTTATCAATCTTGTTCGTATTAGTACTTAATGATAGCTATGCTTATCGGGCTTTTACAAGGTGTCGATAAATTACCGAGCTTGACAGCGTAAATTGGCGATCTCAACTGTAAAATTGTCGTTTCGTGCATTTTCTTTAAATTCGTTAAAATTTTAGAGTTTATTTACCGATCGTTAAAGTAGAAGTTACATACTTGCGACATCGATTCGATTGGATAAAAACTCATTTTATCGAGAATAATTGTCAAATTTATCGAATCGAGTCCTACGTACTTGCACTGCGGAAACAAAATCAAACTCGAATCGTTTTCGGGAGTAAGGCCCCTGGACTCGTCTGCTCCGTCGACCATCGGTCCTTCGACAAACATGGCCAGCCCATTGCCACTTCAGCTTGCTTACTCTGCAAGCTATGTCGGTAACTCCGGTTCTTTTCCGGATAACATTATTTCTGATCTTATCCTTCAAAGAAACTCCGAGCATAGCCAGCTCCATAGCGCGCTGAGCGATCTTGAATTTGTGGACCAGCCAGACTGTTAGTGTCAACGTTTCGGCACTGTATGTCGCATAACGGGCAGGACGCACTGGTTGAAGACGTCTTTGAACACTGGGGGATTGCTACATAGCAAACATAAAACAAACTATTTCATTTAATACTCACTCGTATATTGGTTACCTAAACCGCTAATCCGGCGGTATTGCGGTTAAGCCAATTAACCAATTTGTATGTAATTCGATATCTGGACAAATGATTGTAATCTTCTAACTGATTATTTTAAGAACCTAACTAATAAGGTCACACCTATTTCTGCTCGCGTAGCTATATTCCGGATCGTGGGATATGAGTGAGAGAAGATTAATTTAAGGCCCAGATATATGCCAGTGACCTTGAGTGGTTAGCTTGCGTGTTCTGTACTGAGCTCACGCATCGCGTCGTTCGTCCAGCCAGTAATAGGACTCGCCCATCCAGGAGCGCTGACCCAATTAAGACGCATTATTAATTTATTATACATAAAACAAAAGATATTTTAATAAAACACGTATACTAAAAGATCAATAATTAAAAACACAATATTATCTTTAAAAAGGTTTCAGAAAAATACACTTGATAGATTTTGCGTGGTTCTCAGTTTTTTATCCACGTTGGACATAACTTTACAAATTAATTTTACCATGTAATATAAACATAATGTAAAATATTTACATATTATGATATTAAGAAAATGCTCTAATTGAACATATATTTTTTCCAAATCATTAACACTACTCGTTTAGACGTGATCTTCAGTATAAAATCATTAAAAGTCGGTTATCGTCGCCTTAAGGCGCTACCCCGAGCAACCTGTGCAACGAGTGACTTGGGAATTGACAACAGATTAATTAATGGAATCCTATCGGTTCAAACTATAATTGCGACTGCTAAGTACTTTATTTATATGCCATTATAATGTCTTCGATTGTTCATTGTGAAGGTCAAAACAGTTCGTACAATATAATGTACAATGTCGTGCAAAATAATTTGACACACATATTTTTAAGAAAAATCATTTTATTTTGTTGTTAACTTGAAATAAAGAGTCCGCGTATCACTGGTCAGTTTCCCTCACTCGTCAGTTTATTTAATTTGCCAGATTCTTTGATTAGTCAGTTTCGCTGATTGGTCAGTTTTGCGGATTAGTCAGTTGCGTCAGCTCGACAGTTTCCAGTGTTTGCCTTTTTAGGGTTCCGTAGCCAAATGGCAAAAAACGGAACCCTTATGGATTCGTAATGTCTGTCTGTCTGTCCGTACGTCACAGCCACTTTTTCCGAAACTATAAGAACTATACTGTTGAAACTTGGTAAGTAGATGTATTCTGTGAACCGCATTAAGATTTTCACACAAAAATAGAAAAAAAAAACAATACGTTTTGGGGGTTCCCCATATTTAGAACTGAAACTCAATTTTTTTTTTTCATCTAACCCATTCCTATTGGGTATCTATGGATAGGTCTTCAAAAATTATATTGAGGTTTCTAATATCATTTTTTTCTAAACTGAATAGTTTGCGCGAGAGACACTTACAAACAACAACAACTTCTATAATAAGAGAATGATAAAACTAAAAAAAATATATGATGTACATTACCATGTTAACTTCCACCGAAAATTGGTTTGAATGAGATCGAGTAAGTAGTTTTATTTTATTTTTATTAAAGATATTGGTACGGAACCCTTCGTGCGCGAGTCCGACTCGCACTTGGCCGGTTTTTTTTTATCCTTGATTCGTCAGTTTGATACACTCAAGGAAAAAATTATGTTTACGTTTAAACAAACAAAAATGGATAATGTAAGGAATACCTAACCCAATTAAATTAATTAAAATTAAAATACCTAATCCAACTTAGTTGTATTTTATAAATCACAACATTATAAATAAAAAAGTATATATATAACTGTATATACTTTTTTATATACATAACTTTGTATACATAACTTCTAACAGCATATAACTGAAACCCAATATTTGGCTTCGTTGATCTAGTGGTCGCAAACGCTAAAAAAGGTGGTATTGGGTTTATCCATTAGACATTTTTCAGAAGCGACTCGGAATCTGGATTTGGGGCCGGTTAATGGCAAAAGGCTTTCCTCCTATAGTATGGTACTTAAAGACAACTGGTAAACTATGGACCCCACAGTGTACCAGTTGTGTCACCAGTTATGTGTGTGTTTTGTGTGCAGAGGTGTACCTCTGGTACACCAGAGGTACACCTAAAAATTACCATGAAAATTATTATTAATTATTATGAAAATTTACCGGTATTTAAAGCCCTGGTTACAACCAGGGCTTTAAGTACCGGTAATTATTCATAACGTTACCTTGTATTGACAGAGTTAACGTTATTATTAAAATAACGGTAATTGATTTAACGTTATTTATGCGACTATTCATTTTATCGTTATTTTAAACGGGTGAGATGTTAGTTGTGGGGCCTGAGGCGTGCAGCGCGGCGGGAGTCCGCCCTCGCGCCTCTCTGATGCCGTGCCGATCAAAACGTTGCCTGAATCTGCCTGATTCTTACCCACAGAACGGCAACGTAGCTAAATTAACTCTAGTTATCGTATTTTTGCTAAAGTTAATTAACGTTATATTACTGGTAATGTTATTAAGTAACGTTAAATTTCAATGTTATACCTACTAGGTAGAACATTGAAATTTAACGTTACGTAACGGTTAATATTTTGTTATTTGGTAACGTTAACAAGCCCTGGGTGTAACATAATCAAATCAGCAGAAGTGTGTACAGTTTTCTACCGACTGTACTTCGACTGATGAATTGAATAAAACTGGCGAATCATGGAAACTGACAAACACTGGAAACTGTCGAGTTCACGCAACTGACTAATCCGCAAAACTGACCAATCAGTGAAACTGACTAATTAACGAAACTGACCAGTGATACGCGGACTCGAAATAAATAAGTGTTTGAATAAAATAACTTGTAAATACATAAAACACATAAACTCACGCCCTTTTTCCCACGGAAATAAAGCAGAAACAAAAACAGAAAAAACATAGTATTCATTATTATGAGTGTTTCAATCCTTTGTTAATTTGCATTGCATTTTGCTTTTTAAATTTTTGAAATGAATCCGTTCACTAATTCCTGATACGCGTTATCTCTGCATTTGGAAGTAATCCGAATTAGCCACACAGATAACACAGCGTGATTCAGTGACAAAGACATGTCTTAAATTACTTACCAGACACACGTATCGTAATATGTCACGTGAATATATGAAGGTTTATTCCTCTTTCTTGCACACGAGTTCTTTGTGATGCATAGACGGTCAGTGTTGTAAAACACTGGGCTCATTTTCATTAAAGCTATCTGCTTAACACATGGTTCTATGTTCTATGTTAGAGTGGACCATTGTGCGTGAGCCATGGTCGTCGGTGGTTATTCCAACCAGCCCACCTCCTTCCAGAAGTAAATAACATCACCCGGTCTGTGTAGAACATCGGTGAAGGATCTGGGTGCCCCGAGGGTTTCTGTTCTAATCTGGGTGACGCTTGTGCATTCGAAGAGCACATGCGCAACGGTTTCCTGCACCTCCATGCAGGCCCTGCACAGAGTTTAAAGACTAATTAACTGAAAAAAATAAATAAAAAACTCTTGGTTTAAAGACATTAACTGAAGGAAAATAATAAATACTTAAACGCTGTTTTTTTTGTGTTAACTTCTGTCATTTGTTGAACTAAATAATAAGTACTCTTCAAATCTCTTGACATGAGCTGATTCTCACTAAATAGATACAACTTAAAACTTGTCTGCATCTAAACTTTCACAGTTTCACTTTTAATAAAGGGAATGGAGAAACTTCACGTTGTAACAACTCCAAGCGCATTGAACTAAATAAACACGTGTAGCGATAACGCATTTGATAAGTAATCACTGTGCATGTGCCTGACACGTGAATACGCACAATTTTATTTATTATCCTTGCTTTACTAGTTTTTGGGAAAACCCTTCATTAACTCTCTTTCATTTTAGGCAACATTTAGCATAGAAATGGCTGGGCAACGTAATAATATTAAAAGTGACAAATTGCTTTAATTTCACTTGAAACAACACTTATTTTTTTAACTAGGGCATCTCAGAGTTGACCTTTAGAGATCGTGACTCCTTAACCGGACTTTCCTTTGGTTGCCTTAAGCTCCTAAAAACTTAAATCCTCCAGCCAAGGCATAAATACTTATAAACTAAACGACTGCGCGCTAAGGGCACCCCCTGTGGGGTACAGACCTCGGCTTAGAGCAGAGTCGGAGGGAGGACAGCAAGGGACAGGTGGTGGCTGGATCAGTTCAGGGGAAAAACACACATCGAAGGATTTTATTTTATAGACAAAGCTTGTTTGTATTATAAAACCAAAACAAACCTACAACAAACTTAAAAAAGAAACAAAATAACTAATGTAATTATTTAGAAGTATTTATTATGTAGCGAAATCCTTGCTTCTTTTGCTCAATGTCTGTTAAAGGACTGCCAGGTAACATTGTAAACAAAAACACGTTTTTTGTGTCCAACCCACGAACTGTCCCATTCAATATGCACAGCAGTGTACAACAATTAGCTTATAATTCGAACAAACACTCGTGGCTACACAGTCGCGTACCGACCGTGGACAGAATACGGTGTCATTACATAACGGAAAACGAGTGAAAAAACACGTGAATATACAGAAATCTGTACATTATACAATAAAATAATAATCGTATTGATAATCTTAAGATTTTGGTACGTTTATCGGTACAGTTGTGGACGAAGTGTTTTTTGTAATAAAAATAATAATTGTGCAGTGCTATATTTTTTGGCCTCATGTGATTGGACTTTGAATTGTTTTCTTTTTTAACCGACTTTCCAAAAAGGAGGAGGTTCTCAATTCGGTTGTATAATTAATTAAGACAAACAATAACAAATAAAAATAAAAAAAATTACAGTATAACACAAAGTCAAAGCATTTATTTCAAATAGGCACATAAATGGCACTTTAAACATCAACATTTACACGGAAATAAAATTGATTCTAGTTGCCCCTTCCAAAAGGTAGTTTCGCATGGAGAAGAATGGGCAAGAAACTCCACCGTTACTCTGTTAAACTGTTTTACAATAGTTTGTATACATCAATTCTTTCATTATATGTGAAGACGATGTACCTAGAATAAAACTACTATACCCCAACAGGTAATAACAATAAAAAATTAAGCAATGACGAATAAATTAACCATGTGTTAGATACGAGGTGCTCACATATTTACAAATATTGTATTACTTTGTACAAATAAAAAATCTGTGTGCGAGTTAAACTTATCATAAAAATAAGGTCTTAAAAATAATAGATTATACATAAATTAGCAACCTGTTTGATTTTGTCTAGACTCTACATTGTCCTATGGAGCAAGACCAGCATGTTTCCAAGCATTCTTGTCTTTTATATACAACCTAAGGAACACAATATCTATAATGCTATCTTCTGGAGACATCTGGCAACAATACATGCACTGCGCACAGGTGGCTTTCAGTCTTGCTGGCAACAATGCCCAGGAGACTTGATGCAGATCTTTTACGCATGATTGCAAAGAAGTCACCTGTACGAGCTGCTGCGGAAATCCCTGACGCGCTTCAGAAACGTGGCAGCGACAGCAGTATTCTAAAAGCATTGTTACATTATAGTTTTCACTTCTAAAATCCGCTGGTTAATATTTTAACTTGAATTTACAAGAGACTTTTTGAATAAACGTTAGCACATATTTCATGCAAATATATATATTTAAAATAATATGCATTAAAAATTATAATATTGTGTACACAAATGTCGTTTAAGGCGCAGTGACCAGTGACCTTGAGTGGCCCAAATAAGACGCATTATTAATTTATTATACATAAAACAAAAGATATTTTAATAAAACAAGTTTACTAAAAGATCAATAATTAAATCATATTTAAAAAGGTGAAGGTTTCAGAACAATACACGTGATAGATTTTGCGTGATTCTCAGTTTTTTATCCGCGCTAGACATAACTTTACAAATTAATTTCACTATGTAATATAAACATAATCTAAAATATTCATATATTAAGTTATTAAGAAAATGCTCTAATTTAACATATATTTTTTTCCAAATCATTAATACTACTCGTTTAGACGTGATCTTCAGTATAAAATCATTAAATGTCGGTTATCCTCGCCATAAGAGATATCTCACTAGGATATTTTCCTGTTGACCCATTCATAAAGTATTGGTTTAATTTGAATAATTACGTACTCGTAACATATTTAAATAAATTAAGCGTGTAATGTTTAAATTGTATTTACATTTAAAACATATTAATAACTTTATTTGTATAAGTTTACATTAAAATGAATAAATAAAATGATTACACAACTAACTATTTACACTAGATACTAAATTAAATGATTAAACGATACAAATAATATTAAAACATTTTAATGTAGGTCATACAATCTTCTTTGCCATTTGAGCTCAAGAACTCCGGGTAGAACCACTCGTGGAAAATAATTCAGTGTGCAAACATAAAGATACCTAGACACCTAGAGTTTAGGGTCTAAAATTGCTAACACATACACTATGCGAAAAGAGGCCTTTGCCCTGCAGTAACTTCCTGTATGCAAAATTTGCAGATAAATGCCATCCATGCACTCACCGGTCATTGACTTGCAAGGTCTTCCACAATTGTTTATTATTATAATACGTAGGTAATAGGTATTTTGTATTTGTTATTATTTGTCTGTGTTCTTGTTTGACCTTATTTGAATAGCTGTATCGCTTGACCTCTTCATTGTTAAAGTAACGCGGTTTTCAATCTTAGTAACATTTCATCATCATCATCATTTCAGCCGAAAACGTCCACTTCTGGACATAGGCCTCCCCCAAGCACCGCCACTTTGACCGGTTCTGTGCTTCCCACATCCAGCGGATTTCTGCGGCCTTCACAAGGTCATCGGTCCACCTTGTGGGAGGTCTTCCCACGCTCGCACGTCTTCCGGTACGCGGTCGCCACTCCAGAACCTTTCGGCCCCAACGGTCATCTATTCCGCGAGCAATGTGCCCTGCCCATTGCCACTGAAGTTTGGCAATTCTTCGAGCTATGTCGGTTACCTTGGTTCTCCTGCGGATCTCTTCATTTCTGATTCGATCACATAGGGAAACTCCAAGCATAGCCCTCTCCATTGCCCTTTGGGTGACTTTTAGCCTTCTGATAAGGCCCATTGTGAGCGACCACGTTTCAGTGCCATAGGTCATCACTGGCAACACGCACTGGGCCTCAAGTCTGCTATTACAATAGTATCAGAATGGTCTCGCCATTGTGAATATTTGACAGTGTTTGTATGGCAAATCTGTCAAAAACTCACAATGAAGAGACCATTCTGACACTATTGTAATAGCAGACTTGAGGCCCTGGTCAAAGACTTTCGTTTTGAGACACTGCGGTATGTGGGACGAGAAGAAATTGCGTAGCTTCCCGAACGCTGCCCAGCCGAGTCAGATTCGACGATTGAGCTCTTTCCCGAAGTTGGACCTACCTAACCGGACAGTTATTTGAATATAATTCGAACCACATAAAAAAGAAATAAGTTTGTACCTACGTATTAAGAAAAATACAAAATTAAAACCGCTTGAGTAAAATTAATTAATGTATAATTATGTATATTTATTTATAATCAACTTATGTAATTCACAGTTTGCTCCACACATACAAGTTATCGGTCAATACAAGAATTATTATTACATAAACATTTCTAAATCATAATGTCATTCCAAGGAATGACATTATGATTTAGAAATGTATATTTATATTTATATGTGTATTTTATATTTTATGTTAAATTGTAATAATAATTCTTGTATTGACCGATAACTTGTATGTATACTTGCGCATTTTCCTTTATATTCGTTTCTAATATAAAGGAAAATGCGCAAGTATACGCAGGTAGGTAGGTATTAATAATACTAAGCAAATATGTGTTGCTGATAGGCAGAGCCGAATTTAAAGGTATGGAGGTCCTAACCCAAACAAGAAATGGAGGCCCAGATTTTCTTTTTAAAACAGACAAAAAAAAAAGAACAATTTTAATTACCTACCTTGTGAAGTTGAACTTTTTTTTTATTTGATGGACACAAAGAATGTTTTTTTTTTCTTATCTCTAAAAAAATAAATTGAGGAGGCTTCTTTGTGGAGGCCCGGGGCTAGAGCTGCTGATTTGTTAGGTCAAAGTACAAATTCATTTTGTCAGATTAATAAACTAATAAGAACAAAATATATAAATCGAATAACACTTGTCTACCCGATCGTACTTACATATCAACTGACTCCTACTTAGAGATAACACAAAAACATATATACATTATACAAAGATTATTTGTGACAGTTTATCGTTATATTTGACACAGTGTTCACGCTTCACACAACCGTTTGAGTAAAAAAAAACGTGATTATTTAAACATTATTTTATTAATAAAAAAAGGTTTTTTTTTATTGAGGATTTAATCATTCATAAAATGTACAGTAATATTAATTTTAATTAATATTTAGTGCTTGAAATAAGCCAGGTTTAAACCTGGTAAAAGTATTTCAGTAAATGGAAAGTGAGTAAACGGAGGATATAATTTCGGACATAAAAATCAGGAATTCAGGAAGTATAGTTTCTGAGGACACTCTGATAGGTCCACTCAATCTGTGTGGTTCTTTCATCAAAAAACCATTTCAGACACCAATCTACATGATCTGACCAAGATTATGTCTGGACTTGAGATGATTCCGATTATCATGTCACATGTAAAAATCATCGATATTTTAAAATCATTTCATCATACAATGACAACGACAAAATCATCAATGCCAAAATCATTACTTGAATGAACGCGAACTTCGGTGATTCGGACGGGTGCTATCTCGGGGCGACGCGGAAGTTGCGAGGCTGCGCGATCGGCGACACTGAAGTCACAGAACCACAGTTTCGATAAAATGGGCGCATAATGATAATTTCACTAAGCCGTTTCTGTTCATTTCAGCACTCATATTTGAATATGATCTTATACATACTCAAATAAAAATCATTGATGATTTTTTCATTGTTCCCGTCATCGATATTTTTTTGTCATTGTCATGCAGTCATTGATACAGAAAAATCATCACTCCGCCCATCTCTAGTCTGGACTTTAAAAGAGACTGTGACCTCTGAGTTTGTTTCGGCCTTCTCAGAGTAGTCAGATAGGAAACGCCGACCTCATCTAGTTTTTAAAATATGATTGACGTGTAAAAGTGTTTGTATAAACCTATTTACAGAAATTAAATCATTTATCATTTAAAACTTTCGTGTCTGTGTTAATTGAGTTAGTTTTGATTTTTACTTATATTTAACATATAGTAATGTATTTTTTTTCTATTTGATTTATTATTTATTGAATCAAAGTTCAAGTCAAATCATTTGTTTCAAATAGGAACTCTTGAACGTCAAAACTACAAAAATAATTAATTGATTCTAGTTGCATTTAGCCTTGATTTTATCAATCAAGACTAAATGCAACAAAAATAATTAATTGATTCTAGTTGCATTTAGTCTTGATTGTAGTTTTTGACGTTCAAGAGTTCCTATTTGAAATAAATGATTTGACTTGAACTTTATAATGAATAGGGTTAAAAGATTCGTGAGAGAAACATAACCTTTCTTTGAGGTCGGGTAGAAATTATACAATATGAATCTATTTTATATAGGTATTATATTTGACATAATAATCGAATATTCGACCCATCCCTAGCTTCAATTCAAATAGCCTTTATTAGGAATATTATATGATCCGGCAGAGACCGCGCTTACTAGTTTTTTGAATCCATGGGAAAAATAACACGAGTGTTATAAAATTCTGAATAAAATAAATATCTTATTTAAAGATCTGGTGGACAATATGCAATCACTTTTAATGACACGTATACATTAACTTTGCAGATTTTTTTTTTTCCCCAAAGTTACCTCTTTTCGCAATGTTTAATCAATCTCATAGCTACAAAACAGATGTTTTTTTTTTTTCTTATTTTTTATACAGGGTGAAAGGGACAGCCCTCGGCAGACTAATACCTGCCGGCGGCGCCGCCCGCGTGGATGTCGGTTATCGCGTAAAAAGTAGCCTATGTCCTTCTCCATATCCCAGGCTATATCTCTGCCAAATTTCAAGACGATCAGCTCAGCGGTTTAGGCGTGAAAACGTAACATACAGACAGACAGGCAGAGTTACTTTCGCATTTATAATATTAGTATGGACTAGGGAAGATTTTAATAATATGTTATTCGACTATAAGAAACTTGTAAATGCCTATCTGACGTCATCATTTTAAACTTTTAACTATCAAAGTTGGTTTTAAGTACTTAAAAAGGTTAAAGTAGGCTTCCTGCCTAACCAGATGCAACCAAAAACAAGAATTTTAAATGCTCGAGTAAATTCAAGGTTTATTATTGACGTAGTTATACAATTTAGTTTCCAAACATGTAAACAATTACGAGTTTCTGGAAAAATATACTTTTAAACCTACACAAAGTTCAGTTTGAGCTACGACTTAGATTTTTTTTATGAATTTCTAAATGGTACTAGTCATTCTTTATTCCACTTAATTTACACTATACCCGAATCGGGTGTGTATACGTATTTTTACTAAAACGGTTGTGTTTCTGACAAAAATAAATCAATTCAACAGTCCAGTGAGAGTCAAAAAAAAAAAAAAACAAAACAAGTGTCAGTTACTTAAAAAAAGAACACAACAAAATCCAAGATGGCGGCTTCACCTTCAGCCCTACCAGATCTAAACGATCCGGAAATCGAGAAGCATGTTGAAGAACTGGAGAAAGCGAAGACACAGGAGGAGTATGAGGGTAAATTGAGCAAGATTGGCTTCTCTGTTGCTAATTGGATGAAGCTGCTGTTCAATAGTGCTCAGCCGGAGGAGTTCCATGCTGAGTGGTTGACTGTAAGTGTTTTTAGAATAGAATTGACGCTTAGTCAATTGTCATATTAAAAAAGGCTGGTGGTTATAAATTGATGGCCGCACACAATGGCGTATTTAAAGATTTGACGCCCTGAGCTAATACGATTTGCCGCACCCTAATTTAAAAAAAACATATAAATGTGGGAACGAGGGAGGGGAACTCGAAAATTTTAGCACCTCGGATAGATTGGATTTCGTTTTTACCATTCATACTGGTGATATTGAAGCAAATTTTTCGACTTATTCATAAAAGCTTCAATACCATCAAGAGACTTTAGCATTCAAGAGCGAGCGTAGCGAGCTCGAAAATATTTTTTTGACCATTCATACAGTTTAGAAGTTAGGGCGGCTAGAAGATAAGTAGTGCTTGAATCAAGAAAATCAGGCAGACTGCAAGGGGCGCCTTGCGCCGCACTTCGCAGTCTGCCGCCCCAGGCCATGGCTCTATTGGCAATAGGGTAAATACGCCACTGGCCGCACAAAGTATATATAATGATATACAGTCAGAAAAACGAGTTTAGGGCTCTGTTCTACGTTGTTCTGTATTCTCGACCATCCCAAATTCAATACTTATGCTCTGCCCGTATTAAAATTCTTCGTTCCACCAACAATCTTCTTCTACGATACCCTTCTCACCGTTCTGGCTTCATTCATTCTTTGTCCAGACGGTCTTTATTTGGTATGCGCTCCCTCTGAACATCAGGACGGCAACCACCCGGTTATCTTTTAAGAAGGCACGTGAACATATTCGAAAGAAGTTGGCAGAATCATCCCAGCCCTGATTTACTAGATTAGCTTTCTCAGACCTATCGTTATTTCTCCTGACAAAGTATATTCTGTATATATGTATGTGTTAGTATTTATTATTTTTCGAGTTTTCTATGTTGCACCTGACATGTTTTGTCTCTGCATCACTCTAAGGTTGACCGGTAGAAAATGCCTCAGGCATTAAGTCCGCCTTTGTACAGTGTTTTTTTTTTCTTACGTATGAAGTTTTTAATAAATAAATAATAAAACTTGTTAAGCCGTTTAACACAATCAAAACAACAAACAAATAATATCGTTTGTCAATTGTCTTTCAAAGAATGACGGTTGTGATTTTAATTTTCGAACATTCTAAGCTGATAGTAAATTTTATATAAATACTTCAAATTTCCCTGATATTCCATAGACAACTTCAACCTAAAAATCCAGTCATAGCAGTGGGTACCGATTCTATTTTGTTTTTGGTTAATATAGTATGACTAAATACAATGCGTTTTTTACTACCTTTTAGAATTATATACAATCTCCTAAGATCATATTTCTGTAGCTGCAAGGGTTAAATGTCCAACCTGTATTGTAATGTAAACTCTGAGTTATCATTTATAAACCTTTTATCTACACCCATGCTATAAATCCTCAATAAAAGTTTCTGAAACAGTTAGCTTATTGCCAACATTAAAACAACCGGTGTCACAGTAACCATAATATCACCCAAACGAGTGTTATAATGTTGTACTTTCATTATGCAACTCCTTTGCGTTTTCGATCCCTTCCTTACTCATCAAACAGCCACATTTTATGAATTAAAAAAAAAAAGAACATTGTCATGCACGCGCGTTTTACTACCACAGCACTGTAATTAAAAAAAAAAAAAAACTTGTAGGTTATTCTTTTTCACGTCGCATCCCGCCATTTTTGTTCGATATTAGTTAGTATTGCAAAAATTTAAAGTTTGTTGTTTACAAAAATGAGTGATACAAGCTTTGATAACACACCAACGGATATTTCTAATGCAGCAAAGGGCATTTCTAATTTTCATGAATTGTAAAATATCAAAGAGTAGATAACATGGGTGTAGATAAAATTTGTATGCAACTGTACATAATTAGGTATTAAAACAGTTGCATAAATAACTATTATATCATTCGCGGATATGTCATAATAGTGTAATTTACTTCTGATATGCTTACATTTAGGTTAGTAGGCTTATAACAACAATTTTCTAGCTGATAAGCCAGGGATTATATCTGTAATTTTTATGGTGTACATAATAATGAGTATTCTATCTATCTATCTATTATATTTACATAATTCAATTAAATAATTATCTTATCTATAATTATATTACGGACATCGGTGAAGGAAAAAGAGGAAACCTGGTTATAGTTAATCTAGGTCTGAAATCACCAACCCATCTTAAGCAAGCGTGGTGATCAATGCTCGTGCCTTCTCTGTATGAGAAGAGGCCTTTGCCCAGCTGTGGGACAGTAATAGGCTGGTATTATAATTATAATTATCTTATCAACACTTGCTTGTCAACATGTAATTAGTAACTAAGTATGTAAATAATTATATTTTACTAGCTTTTGCCCGCGGCTCCGCCCGCGTGGGTGTCGGTTATCGCGTAAAAAAGTAGCCTATGTCCTTCTCCATATCCCAGAATATATCTCTGCTAAATTTCATAACGATCGGTTCAGCGGTTTAGGTGTGAAAACGTAACATACAGACAGACAGACAGAGTTACTTTCACATTTATAATATTAGTATGGATGTCACAATAGAGTGAGATACGTCACAAATAAATCTTATTAGTTATTACCTAGTACTCTGGCATTGAGTCTAGATTAATATAGGTTTTTCTTGATAATAAGATAAAAGCCATGAAACTAGACCTAAAAAAAGCAAACTATTTAATAAAACATAAAACCCGACTGCAAAAACACGTAACTGAAAACAGAAAAAAAAAACCGGCCAAATGCGTGTCGGACACGCAAAATTATGGGTTCCGTACTTAAAAAGAGTAAAAAAAAAAAAAAAAAAAAGGATCACTATCTTTCTACTTCGTCATAGTTGCATATTATTATGTATTTATTATTTTCCACTACATTGTAGTTCTAAATATTTTAGAAGTATGTATGTAAGTATATTCTCTTATTGTATGTTTATAAGTATTTATACTAGTGTATAGCTATTTTGATTTTATGTATATATATTTTTTTTTTTATATCATTTTTTTTTCTTCTACACTTACACACGTTGTCTACATCTCTATATCTACTTTCCTATCGCAGGTATGCTGGAAGAGATTTCATTAGAAATAAGCATCACCTTTGTACGTATTTTTCTGTTCCTTTCTTCTTGTCTGTTTATATGTGTGTACATAAATTGTTAAATAAATAAATAAATTAAATAAAGAATTTATCCTAAGAACAAACTTAACATTGTAGCTGGTAAACATAATCTCCCATACATTCCAACTGCAAATGTAAGTTTGTACGCACAATATCGAGAGTTTTACCATGTTATTTTAAGACAATAGACTTGATTTTCCTGTAATCTATAAGTATAAAACAATTTTCTGTATTTTTTTTTTTTCATAATAATAAGTTCAGTAGTTTCGGAGATAAGGGGGGAGTGGTCAATTTCGTCTATTTTCACTTATAACTGCAAAACAATTTTTTTTTTAAATTATAAAAAAAAAATGAGATCCTCACAGTAAGCCCTTTCATATGATATGTCACACGGTGCAGTTTGCAAAACTTTTATTTTCTTGTTTGCCCCCCAAAACCGACCCCAATATTCTAAATTCATTTATTTGCGTTTTCAATTTGATATGTATACCAAATTTCAACTTAATCGGTCCATTACATTCGGAGCAAATTGGATGTGACAGACACACGAGTGATCCTATAAGGGTTCCGTTTTATCCTTTTGAACCCTAACAAGTATTATAAATCTATGGAATTTTGGTATCGCCGCCGGCGCGGCGGGGACAAACCAACAACACGGTTTTTGCAGTCTGGTTTTTAGTCTTAATAAATAATTTGCTTTTTTTCAAGCTTTTTAGTTTTATTAATAAATGTAGGTATACAGGGTGGAAAAAAAAGAGCGTGGTTGGAGGAAAAGTACCCTTAATATTGATGATGGCAAATTTTACAGAAACGAAACATTCCTTTATTTTCAAAAATAATTAAAATGCTTTTAAAGATTTTTGAAAAATTACCAGCTTGAGCCGGGAATAGAAACGGTGAAATGTAAAAAAACATCCTGTATTTTATGATACCAACCGATAGAGTCATTCATAAGGTTCAAACCCTTTAAAATAACATAGTATCTTAAATTAAAGAAAGACCAATAAAAAATTTTTTTTTGTTGTAAAACTTACTCACTATATAAAGAAAATAGTTCACTTAACTTATGAATTGCTCAAAATGAGACCCACTTTCACGTATGCACACTATGCACAGACGTATTCTTCGACTGAATTCGCTACGTGTCGCCTATTATATCGAGTTTTTTCGTCTTTCTTTCATTTAAGATACTATGTTGTTCAAAACGAATTCATCCTTATGAATGACTCTTTCGGTTGGTATCATAATATACAGGATATTTTTTATTTTTTTTACATTTCACCGGTTCTATTCCCGGCTAAAGTAGGTGATTTTTCAAAAATCTTTAAATGCAGTTTTAATTAATTTTGAAAATAAAGGAATGTTTCCTTTCGGTAAAGTTTGCCATCATCAATATTAAGGGTACTTTTCCTCCAACCACGGTCTTTTTTTTCCACTCTGTATACTTCTATTTGGCATTGTGTCAATACTGCCTTTGATTTGATACCAGTATTGTTGTAAATTTATTTGAAAAAAAAAAAAACCCTTCCCCTCCTTTTTTTTGTATTTGTAGACGCAATAGATAAATATTATGTAGCCTATGTCACTCCGTCATAATAGGGATGTGTCCTGGGTAAAAAAAAAACTGTTTAGACCGTCAATCTGATAATAAAAAAATATTAGACACGTATTTTTTGCTTTATCATATTAATAAAAAATGACTTAGATAAAACAAATTAAACTTGAGGAATGGGGGCTCGTTACGTCACAGCTACGTATAAAATTTACTGAGAAGTGACGTCATGCCACATTTGAACTCAATGTATCGCCGTAATGTTTTGATTACGTAAAAAAAGAAAAAATACGTGTTCAATATTTTTTAATAATCTACATACATGACGCACAAAAACTATTTTTTTAGTCATCATCCCTATTATAACGAATCTAACGACACCTCATATGTGTATTCTGTTTCCTACAATATGGTTGAGCTTTATGGTGCTGATCCACACGTCATGATTGTGAACGGGTGCCGTCAGTTGAGACTGGTCATCTCCTTCCAGGGCTTATTTTTAATCTTATATTTTGAATTGTTTTTATTTTTTTATATATCTTACATATAAAAGCAACAACAAAAATGTACCCAGGATTTTGTAATATCTTGATTTAAAAGAGTGTCCTTGGAGTTTCTTTCCCGTTCTTCTCCATAGAGATCTACGTTTTGGAGTGGGCAACTTCAACTTTCTATCTAACTGACCGACTTTTAGACAGTTCAAAAGTGCCTTTAAATGGTTTAATTGATTTAAATGCTTTGAGTTTGAGTCCAGGATGTTATCCCCAAATAGGACAGTATTATTGAGTTTTTCTATTCGATTTAATTTAATTTTATAATAGTGGTCTTTTTTTTTTGTGAGGATGGGTAGTCATCAAATGACCCCTCCCGCTCTGGGTGGAGCGGAAGGGAGTGTCAGACTCTTACTGACTAAAACCCACCCGTGTTCCTTCCTTGGCCCTTTATGTTCCGGGGCAGCGGTACCCCTTTTGGACAATCCCGCTGACCCGGAAGGCTTAGGCCCTAATGTACCCCCTGGTCGTTGCTGACATCTCTTTGAGGCGCGCGTGGAACACGTACGCGCCGTCCGGCACGGGCCTGGTCCTGATCGGACGGTGAGCTACCCATTACTCACCGCCCGCAGGCCCGCGGATAGTGGTCTGGAGTCTAGATCTCTGTTCTGTTCTCCATTCACAATATTCCTGCTCCTATATGTACCTAATCCGCCGGGGAATACAGACGTTATAATTATGTTAATTCCGCCTTTTCTTGTCCACAGATAGATGAATACAAAGCTCAAGCGCAGGAGAGCATGCACAATGCGTGGCGTATCGTCAACCTGCCAAACTGGAGTCTTGAGAAGAAAGGCTCTAGAGGAGACATTGTAGAGTCCAAGCGGACCGAACAGTTTGGAAAGGTGTATAGGTTTACTGTAAGTATAATATTCCTCCTTATCATCGTATCTGCATCATTCTCACATGTATAATTTAATTTATAATTCAACATGAATGATATAACCAATATTTTGTAACCATATTTTGATTTAAAAGAGTGTCCGTGGAGTTGCCCGTTCTTCTCCATAGGTACCTACTATGCTTTAGAACGGGCAACATGCTTCATCTTTCTGACTAACCGACTGATTGACGATTCAAAAGTGCCTGTAATTGGTTTATCATATCTATACTAATATTATAAAGAGAGAAGACATTGAGAGAGGCTCTAGAGGAGACATTGTGGAGTCCAAGCGGACCGAACAGTTTGGAAAGGTGTATAGGTTTACTGTGATTATTCCTCCTCATCACTGTATCTGCATCGTTCTCACATGTATAATGTAACCAATATTTTGATTTAAAAGAGTGTCCGTGGAGTTGCCCATTCTTCTCCATAGGTACCTACTACGCTATAGAATGGGCAACTTGCTTATTATGTTCTAGGGCGTCCCCTCCCGGCGTTTCCACTCACATCGGCCTTGTAAATAACTTTTGTAAGTCGCCTTTCATTCAACCTCTCAACATGACCAAACCATCTAAGCATACTCTTTTCAATTTTTGTTACTACATCTTTTAAACCACACCGAAACACACACAACACATACACTGAATACTTACAGTCTTCAAATATTAATTACACACGTGCGAAGTGAGGCGGGTCGCTAGTTTGAAATAATAATAATAATAATTTATTTAATTCAGACATTCACAGTCCATTGACACACACATACATTAAAATTAAAATTATAAATTATAATTATACTATTTAAAACAAATAAAAACCCAAAATTAAACTGTGATTAAAAAAATTCAATTCTCTGTTCATTAAAAATAATAATTAAAATTTTAAAAATGTCAGAATTGTTAAATAAATGTCAATATATTAAAAAAAAAAACTGTATAAATTGTGATCAAAAATAATAAAAAAGTTATCTGCCCCAAGCCCGATATACGGGTGCATGTAAGGCCTGCCACTGCATAATTGGTTTGAGTTGAGTTATCATCGCATTCTCTTGTCCTTATCCCAATTTATTTGTGGTCGGCGCAACATAACTTTTTCTTCCATAGTTCTCTATTAGTAGTCGTGTCGGTAGTCACTCCCTTTCTTGCCATTATCATCTTTCACGAAGTCCATCCATCGTTTCTTCCCCTACTTGTATAGCCGTCCACATTCATATACAAAACTTTTCTGACGACATTTCCCTCATTCCTCCGCATCACATGCCCATACCATGACAACCTATTTCCACACACCTTTTCAGTCACCGGTGTCACTTTTAGACTTCCTCTTATACATGGTGTAAGGGACAGCCCTCCGCAGACTGATGGGGTGAATTCAGTATATCATACTAAAGTGATTGAGTATCGCGTATAGCCAAGGACGCTTTTGAAGTTTCCTACTCAGAAACAGGCTAAAGGATGGTAAATTGAAAGAGGTCAGGTACTCACGGGATGCTGGGAGCCAGGAGATCACCTCACAGTATCACTAGCAGTCGTATTTCACAAAATTTTGGGGGTTTTCTTCCCCGCGCGCGTGGGTTATTGCTGACGTTGAGTTCGAACTAACTTTTCTTCTTCCCGCCGTCAGATGGCGGGAGCGATGCGTTGTCCTTGTCGCACTCACAGCAATGGCGAGTGCAAGTGCCGGCAGATTTAAAACAAGGTGGAAAAAGAAAGGACTGGGAAAGCGTCCCGAAGCCTGTTCACTAAGATGACCGGTACATTAAATTATTTCAGGAATGTTATAGGAATCCAATAAACCTGATTTGTTTTTAATTACCTCACACGCAATGTGTTCTTACTGAAACAAAATGCACGTAGCGAACGGCAGCGCAGCGAGCCTTCGGCCGCCCTGCCCGCCACGGGGCGCGGTGAGTTCGATGAAGTCTGTAGTTAGGCAGAAAGTAAACAGCTGGTTTCAGCTGTTTTTTTTCCATACATGGAGTGCTGCGTACAGATAATGTAATTTTACATTTAAACAAAGGAATAAATAGTAACTGAAAAAATAATTTAAAAATGTAAACTTTAAATAAGGAGCTGAATACACCCTGTTTGTTTGCGGAGGGCTGTCCCTTACACCCTGTCTACTCATTTCAACACTTTTATACCTAAAATGTGTTTCAATTATTTCCAGGGAGTAGTAGAAGCCCCACCGCAGTTTTTATACGAAGAATTTAAGGATAATATCACTAAATTACCAGAGTGGAATCCCACCATATTGAAGAGTGAACTTATAAAGGTATGTTTAATTTGGTTAGTTTTTTTTTTTTTTGTTGTTTGTTTTAACATGTATGGCTCAAAATGCTCTAAATGGTATCAACTATCACCATCTTAAAGGTTGCACCCAGCTTCTAAACACCCTGTATGTCCTTCTAGGCCCTAGAACCCTAGAATCTAGGGTGTCCGTGGCTTTTCTTAATAAATACCGATGTGTAGCAGTTTTGCTGCAAATGTTAAGTTTACTGTAACTCTGACATGTATCGACGAGAAAATTTTATGGTTATAGTACCATCTGTCTGTCTAGATGTCAAGTTTTTGGCAGTTTGATAATGCAACCTATTTTAATATCAGGGACTGGATCCAGCTTCTAAATGAACGCAATAAAAAAATACGGCCATTTATGCGACATATTTTGATACCCGCAAATAAATCAAAACCTATGATGATGATGTATGATGGGTACTTCCAGTTGACCTAGAATCATGAAATTTGGCATGAAGCAAGATCTCACAGCACAAATAAAGAAAAAAGTCCGAACAGCGTTCTTTTGTTGAAATAACACAAAAAGTTTTTTTTTTTTGGATTACAAACATTACATTTGCATCCATGTATAGGAGAATATTTTTTCAACTACAAAGTGATGTTTTCTTGAGATAAATTCATCCCAACTCTGGAACCCTTCATTGTGCGTGGTCCGAAATGCACTTGGCTGGTTTTTTCTTCTTTGAGTGACAATCAATCTGCCTAGCCTTTTCCCAACTATGTTGGAGTCGGCTTCCAGACTAACCGGATGCTGCTAAATACCAGTATTTTACATGGAGCGACTGCCTATCTGACCTCCACAACCCGGTGACTGGGTAACACGATACCCCTTGGTAAGACTGGGTGTCAGACTTTCGGGCTTCTGACGACCCGTAACGACTGTCAAAGATCCACGAATGACAGCCGGGACCAACGGCTTAACGTGCTTTCCGAGGCACGGAGGAGTCTCGGTATGTAAAGATGGTCACCTATCCACGGACCAACCCCGGCAAACGTTGCTTAACCTGACGGATCGACCCGTGTGGCTGTTAGTACTTAGCCACGAGCTCCTCAAAGTGAGTGACATTAACTCTAAATTGTTCTTCCAGGAAGTAGGTCCCGGCATAGACCTATCCTACCAAGTGACAGCGGGCGGAGGCCGCGGCATCATCGCGCCGCGCGACTTCGTCATACTGCGCTGTACCGCCCCGCTCTCCCGCGACGGGCAAGTCGTGACGTCAGACCCGTACAGCTACATCAGCAGCGGCGTCAGTGTGACTGTACCTGGCTACCCGCCGCATAGAGACCTCGTTAGGTAAAGAAAGAAAAGAAAGAAAAATGCGTTTATTGGCATTACAGCAAAAAATACACCTTAAAACTCTAAAAAACAGAAAACAATGATTATAATGCCAGCAACCATTCGCTGCGATTCAGTAACCATTAACTTCACACATTCTTCAAGGTTTTTAAGGACACTAGTCGGTCATTCTTCCATACAAACGCAGTATGGTAATTCCTCGTCTGTTAGATGGTGTACATTCAAAACTAAAAATAATATCAATTTATCTCGCCATTATCCAGTCCTTTATAGAAGCAGAAATTGGCAATAAATATTGGTTTGGAACTTAAGAGTGTCAAAACTTCCATATTTCAACACTAATTTCAACTCATCTTTGGGCTTAAAAATAAATAGATTATTGTAGTGTGAAAATGGCAAAATACAGGCATAGATAATTTATTCAAAAGTTCAAATAATTTTATTTTGAGTAGATATATTAATTAGTTATGTTATTATATCAATACGCTCAAAGGTCTGTTCATAAAATGAAATCGCGCATGTGTGCTTCATTAGCGTTGGTATACTTTACGGGTGCGAGACCCCTCGACTTAAATATCCACCCTCGCCTGCGGCTCGGGTAAAATGGCTTCTTTTATGCACTAGCTGTGTAATCTAATATTCTTTCTTCCAACTGTTATATTTTGTTTTACAGAGGTCAAAATAAGGTCGGTTGCTGGTTCCTCAAGCCGCGGACAGTACAGACTTCTGGTGGCAAGATCGAGACACACACTACTTTCCAATGGCTTATGTGCTGTGATCTTAAAGGTAAGTCTGACATACAGTTAGGCAAATATATTGATATAAGCTAATTTAGTCGAGTTGTTGTTGTTGTTTTAGATAAGTATAATTAAGTATAATATGCTTTATACATATATGTATGTATTTATGGTACATGTAAGTGGTACACCACAGACTACCTGCAGTATCGTCTCTCCTTCTCCCTTTAATCCATTCATAGTTTGTCTTTAAAATATCGCTGTTAGCGATAAAATCCCCCATAGTGTCACCCTATGTAAAATTTCTACATTTACATGGTTACATAATAAAGAGTATTCCATTATATTGACACCCTACGTCAATATTCCCTGATAAACACCGTGGATTGGTGGTGGTATTTTAATCGTTTAATCGTCTTAAAACGACAGCTCACTTCATGTAACCAATGACTACTAATCATTCATTAAAAAAAAAAATATACATTGAACTTATTTTTATTATTTTTTTAATAATTATTACGCATGACGTAGTTTGAAACATCCTGTTACGAGCGCAGTCCGAGCCTTGTGTTCCAAGGGCAGCGCGGAGCAGTTTCGCTATTTTCTGTTTATAATACATATTCCACTAATACTCTGGTACTTGTTGAAAGGCCTACACTGTTCTCCTATAATTATTTTCTTTTAAAGAGTAACCGTGGAGATTCTTGTTGGTTCTTTTTCATAGGAAATGCCAATTGGAACCGTGTACCTAGCTTCTGACGTCTCATAAGTACCCATGTAGGTTTATGTGAAATAAAATATTTTGACTTTAGGGTAAAACTAAAAGCATGATACTATACATAAAAAAGTCAAAGCATTTATTTCAAATGGATACATATTTATAAACGTTCATCTTTTGAATATATCTTTATCTCGATTCCAGGTAAAATCCCGATGTTCGTACTGGACGCGGCGTTCGCAACGGTATTGTTAGATTACATAGTACATGTACGAAAGTTTGCAGCTGAGGCCAAACAACAGGGACGGTTCTAAACAACATTTACTTCTCATTGAGAGGCAGCAACCATTTGCTTCAACTTCGGTGATAAGTACGGGCGAAGGAACGATTACTGATTGGTTTCTATAGAGAAACCATTAGCTACATATGTGTGAGCCAGCAACCATACGCTGCGATGCAGTAACCATTAACTTCAGTGATTCTTGTGACAAGGATTTTTTCAGCAACCAATTTCGACTACTACTTTGTTTATAGCTCAGGCTAAAGAGCAGGAACGCTTCTAAACAATCGTAAACTTCATATTTGTGAAGCAGCAACCCTACTATCAATATTCAAGATACAAATGATCTTCTGAAACGTTTACTTCATGGTTTATATAAAGCAACCAATGACGATATACGTATGAACTAGCCAGATTTCGCTACGATGCTATTATTATCGACTTCAATGATGCTTCTGAGCTTTACTAAAGGTATTTTTAGTACGGTTATGTTTGTAAGCCAAAGAACAGATACGATTCTATACAACCATATATAACTTCATATTTGTGAACCAGCAACTTCAGTTATTGTTGTGGTCTGAGAAACCAACTGCTACGATCATTCTGAATGAAAATGTTGAACGCAAATATGGAAGACTGGTGCTACACAACAATTACTGCCAATCTGAACAGTTGTTTATTAAATCTGGTTGCATCCAGAAATTACAATTATTTATGAAGTAAGAAAAAGACAAATATTATACGTACAGAGATATTTTAATTAAAAGTGAATGAGAACTATAATATTGTGAAACACTTTAGCAACCAATTACTACAGAATATTACTTTAGAGTGTAACTTTTTTTTTTGTAGAGTATCATTTATTGTGTACATATTTTGTTAGAAATCAATAAAAAGAAATAAATATTGTATAAAGTAATTATTGCACATTTAATTTAAACAACGCAATTTTTAAGTCGTAGAATTTTATTGAAGCACCCTAGTAGCATTTTTTGTTGACATTTAGTTGGGCCACTTACAGAGATAAGTGGCCCAACTAAATGCCAACAAAAAATGCTACTAGGGCAGTTGCTTCGCAAAATTATTCAGTGCAAGTTACATTTAGTAACGAAATGAAATGGGCAACCAGATACTTCGAAGCTAAGTGACCAATAACAGCGAATATTAACATGTATATGACTTCTTATACATGAAGAAACTTCTTTTACACTGTTTAGAAAACAAAATAATAAGGCTCTTGCTAGAATGCTAAAATGTTCGATAATGTGTAAATATCAAAACATACAAAATTGTAAACAAAATACAAATCATGCATTTGAAATAATATAACCATAAAATGTTTAGTTTTTAAAGCTAAATTCATTAAAAAAAAAAAAAATATCTATAGAAATGATATATCTGTATGAGAAGTGATTTTGCCTCGCAGCCAATCAAGCTGTAGAAACTTGCATTGTAATCACAATCGACTGACATACACGTTCGATTCCAGAGTCGAACAAGCTAATAGCTTCCAATTTCAATAAAAAAAATCACATGACAAAATGAATGGCACTCATTGATTGAACGAATGAATGAGTGAACGAAATCCTTCATTCTTGGCATAATTAGCGAATTTCCAATTAGTAGGGTGAAAAACCAAGTAATTTAAGGTATTTATAACAGATTTTCTATATTGACAAAGGCTGTATGTAAGTATGTATATAAAAATCTAAAATTGTAATATATTTTGACCGCGGGCTGTAACTGGTAACCTCACCCTAATTATTAGTATTTGTCGATAAAAGGCCTTTCAGTGAATGATAATCCTAATGATAAATGATATTATAATCATAAGACCGAATGAATGATAATCATAAGAAAGAGTGAGTGATTGAACCTTTTTAATGCTGTATAAATAGGTATGCAATTTTATGTAAAATACTGCTAATAAATTTCTGCTATAGTTGTTGCGTTTTAGTGTGGTAATAGCGGTCATTAACCCACCTACATTTTCTAGCATTTCAAAAACTGAAATAAAGTCCGTTAACGTCCTGAATCAATATCTATCGTGATCTTCAACATGTTCTAATAACGAAAACCCATACATCGTTTATCTTTTGGGTTCCTACGGGGAAAGATATTAGGGAAGGGGCAATGACCGCTATTACCACGCAAACCGCGAACACTATAACTACATGTTTTATGCAAAGTAGAATAATTTGTACAAATTCGACCAGCTTAGTATTTATTTAGATGATTAATATTTAGAAGAAAAAAAAAACGTTAAATGTAAAAAAAAATATTATTCGATATGCAGGTATTTGTGTAAGTAAACAGATGTGGTTATCGTATGCACGAGATTTTGTTATCAAAGTGGTCAGATGTCCGTGGCCGTGATAGTACATTCAAGTACGGTGGCCAGCACATCAAGTTACCCCAAACTGTAAAATTTTATCGTTCGATTTTGAACTTAATCCTCAACAATTTAAAGATTACAATCGTTTGAAGAATTTTTTTCAGTTTCGTGAGCTTGATGTGCTGGCCACTGGACCAGCATACATCAGTATAGTCGACCTCGTAGTAACTACTTTACTACCCTAAGGTTGAATATCCCTTGCACATCATAAAACCCACAAGGTCTATTTTTGCGTAACTAGACCAATGTGACCATATGTTACAAAAAACAATAGTTCGAAAGTTTTGTTTGGCAGTCGGTATTTTTTTTATTTTTTATTTTTCCTATTTTAGTTGTGGTACCTACCCCACACAAATTCGTATACCAATACCTACTTGCCAATACTTTTTGTAAAAAGTTTTGTAAAATAAAACTGCTCTGAAGTAAGTACTTAGTTCGCAACTTTGACGAGTAGTTTTCTTTCAAAAACGATGCCCCACACTAAGGTGTCCATTGATATTTATTTCCACTGAAAAAACCGCACCACCTCAGCTAGTTTATTACGGTTCTTTCATACTTAAAAAAAAAAGAAAAAAAAAAGTGGCTCAGCAAAAATCTGATGCTGAGATGCTATTGGTTTATGAGCGTAGGTAAGCGTTACTATAGCGGCCGAGCGCTGCAACCAGGCATAGTCTTTATGGTGGTACGATTTGGATGTTCGTGGTAGTACGCTTGGTTACCACAAGCAAAGCGCGCGTCGAGATAAAAATACAATACTGTTCAGGTATTCAAAAATGTGAGGTTACTTACAGGGAAGACCAATTTTAATAAATAAGTATCAACTTTTTTAGGAAACTAAAATTATGTGATTATTATTTATAACCACAAGGGCGCCTTCAAATTAGCCGCAAACTGCCGCGCGGTGGCAGCGCGGCCGCCGCGCTGCAATCACTAGGTTCGAGCATCATAGTGTTGTACACTTAGTTTCACGATGGACTCTGACTGACGACGAAACTGCTGTTAGTGTTACTATAAAAACGACAAAAGATTTTGGAAAAATAAAATTTAAAAAAATCTAGGAAAACGTTGCCGTTATTTTGTATAAGTCAACGAACTGAATTTCATAAAGTAAAAGTCGACTGTGATCAAAAATTTCAGAATTACTTACGATTATCACGTCACTAGTCGATCGATGCACTGTAGCGCTGCAGACGCGTGTTTTTTATTTACATGGATTAACTAAGCAGCGCTGCAGCCGCGCCGCCACCGCGCGGCACGTTGCGGCTAATTTGAAGGCTACCCTAGTAGTATGGTATAAACTAAGCTGCAAAGGAAATTGAACTATATAAATTAAGTTTAAGGTTTCTTTTAATCGAAAAGTTTCGTGATTATTGATGTACCTATAATTAAAAGAATAATAATATACAGGGTTATTGGCAAAACACTAAAAACCTTCCAGGAATGTATTACTAACATTATAAACAACAAATGATAAATGATTTTATTTCTGTAAGTAGGTTTTTACAAACACTTTTACACGTCAATCATATTTTAAAACTAGATGAGGTCGGCGTTTCGTATCTGACTACTCTGAGAAGAAAGGCCGAAACAAACTCGGAGGTCACAGTCTCTTTTAAAGTCCAGACTAGAGATGGGCTGAGTGATGATTTTTCTGTATCAATGACTGCATGACAATGACAAAAAAATATCGATGACGGGAACAATGAAAAAATCATCAATGATTTTTATTTGAGTACGTATAAGATCACATCACTTCAAATATACATAGACATAATCTTGGTCAAGTCATGTGAAGACCATGTAGATTGGTGTCTGAAATGGTCTTTTGAAGAAAGAACCACACAGATTGAGTGGACCTGTCCATTCAGTGCACGCAACAAATTTTGTTCTATGATTTTTTACAAAACATACATTTACCAAAAAGAAACTTTCAAAATTTCGTTGTTCTCTACATTTAGAGCGATGAATTCAAATATTTTTATTTTTGTATGAAAGTCTGATGAATTGAAAATATGATGAATTATCAAAAGTAATAGAACAAAAATTGTTTTTTATACCAATAACCCTGTATACAATTAGTAAGTATTTATTAAAAGTGGTCTGCTAATGCAACACAGTACATATGTTGTAATAAATGAATGTATCTTAGATTTAAGGTAAATAAACGATTTTTATACTGTACGACTGAGTTATCAATTCGAAATATCCTTTATTAACCTTTTGACCGTGTGGCGCCGGACGTAAAGAATAGCACCACCCCATTTCCTCCCGTGGGTGTCGTAAAAGGCGACAAAGGGACTTACTAGAGAATGGGCAGCAGCGTTCTCTATGCATTTTTAACACCATACTGCGATCGCCAACCCGCCTGCCAAGCGTGGCGATTATGGCAAATCCCCCCCTTTTGGGGGAGGCCTATGTCCAGCAGTGGACGTCTTTCGGCTGAAATGATGATGATGATGACCGCCACAGTCATGTATAGATGTCAAAACCAAAATGTGCCCAGCAGTGCTATTCTGTAGAAATCTCACCTGGTTGTACTGTAGATATAGGAATATCTACAGTACAACATGGAGTTTGTAGTATAATGGGGTCCCTAGACGCAGCGCCGGCCCTGGGGTAGAGCGGGAGGAGCGGTCGCTCCAGGCGCCAGATGGCAAGGGGCGCCAAAAAGCGAAATGCGAAAAACAACTTCCAGCGCAAAATAAAATTTTGATGGCGCCTTTTGAGAGGCGCGGGAGCAGTGTTGCCAGATCAGATTTGTAAATGCTAAAGTAGCACGAGTATACTAATTAGAGCTACTTAATTTAATTTAAATTCAATATGTGTTGATATTTGTAGTAAAAGATGATTTTTTTTAAGTTGAGTTTGGGATTTATTATTTACTAGCGTTTGCCCGCGGCTCCTCCCACGTAGAAGTCGGTTCACGATACCTACGCCGCCATTTCATGATTTAGCACATACTTATATCACGATACGCCCAATCGAAAGTCGGGCGGATCGATGGAAGCAACCTAAGTATTTATCGATATTCCAATCTCAGCTAACCACTCTGGGCGCATATCGCAAAGTAGTTGCATTTCACGCCGTTAGTGGCGCCCGGACTAAATGGGTTAGGTTGGGTTAGAACTGTGAACAACTGCGTGCGAGCCGAGTGAGCGAAGCGAGCGGTGCCGTGGCAGCAGCCGAGCGCTACATACAAGTTGGTTATTTGGCTACCTACTTACGAGTAGGCCCGTATTACAGAACGTCACTCAATACTCAAGCATTACTTAAAACTAGTTTCAACCAATCAAATGGCTTGAATTTACGGGACTTGGTCTTTTTAGGACCCTCAAATAGGAATAGGTTGAATAAAATTTTTACCCGATATACCTAGGTTATGTTTTTTACGCGCATGATCTGGGTAAAAGCAAGTATCGCTGGCAAAGAATCGCGGAACGCTGACCGTTGAACGATATGGCGGATGTTATAGAGTCAAATCATGAAATGGCACGTATCGTATGGCCGTTTACGATCGGACGACGACATATACACCAGTAGGTACCTCACTGAATTAACTGTATAAAAAAATTAAAAACAGTCTTCCAAAAAAATACAAAGATTAGGTATAGGGTACCTAACTGAATCAGATAGCAAACTATCTTATGTTCATGGTTCGACCAGGCAAATATGAGTCGGCCGGAAATTGTAATGGCTCTTCTGCTTCGATCGGGACACATTCCAATGAACAGTTTTACGTTTCTCATGGGTAGGTAAAGTTGCTTCACCAAATTGTCCAGAGTGTAATATAGTGGACGACACTTACCATATACCTACTGATGGAGTGCGTTCGGAACGAGGCAGAATGTCAATGTAATTAATCCAAGTCACTGGATGTTGGAAGGTGTAATAGCATTCTTGCATCTCCTTTGTCAAAGGATGCAAGACTTATAAAAGCTAGCAAAAATAGATCATTTAAGGAGTAATTGTTTGTACCGATGAGGGTGGCATAATCAGTTTATGATTAAACTGTTTTAAAAAAAAATAGAATTAAAAAAAACTATCTTATGTGTAAAATAATAGGGGTTATCTGGATGTATGCTTTCGCGGTTGCACAACGACATGCTTGCTTTGCTTAGCTTGGTAGTATAGATGCAAGCAGTGGCGTAACTATACCGTTCGAGGCAAATTCATCGGATGCCCCCCCCCCCCCCCCCCCAACACCAAATATAGAATATATACGTAAAAAAGTAGCCTATGTCCTTCTCCATATCCCAGGCTATCTTTGCCAAATTTCATGACGATCATGGTTTGATTTCATGGTTCAGGGGTTTAGGCGTGAAAACGTAACATACAGACAGACAGATAGACAGAAAGAGTTACTTTCACATTCATAATATTAGTATGGATTCTTTATTATAAATAAGTCAGCAAGTTTTCTTATAGAAGATGACGTTTCTATTTCGTGTCTAAAAGAGTATCGAAAACTGGAGAATTTCCTTGGAAAAGGAGATACTATATTTTTTAGTGTATTCTCCACTGACCGGGGGCCCCTTCCGGCTGGGGGCCCGTGGCATTTTGCCGACTTGCCACCCTGTAGTTACACTACTGGATGCAGGCCTACCCCGCCGCCTCCTTCAGAGGTAGCAGGGTGGCGGGGTCTTGAGGAAGAGCGCTACAGCCCTGTAGATCCTCAAGGCAAGTCTGGCGGATGCACCTTCCCGAGGTTGCTTCCAACATCACAAACTATGGTCGGACCAAGGTGAGTGCAGGCAGGCTAAGGTAGCTCTCCCCACAATTGATGGCCGCCTCACAAAACCGATTCTCCGACTAACGAAACAACAGCTGCGTACAGTTACAGCAGCTATAACTGGTCATGGGTCATTTAATAAACACCTCTTTGTCATAGGAGTCACAGATATTCCGCTGTGCAGGGCCTGCATTGACGACGAGACAGCAGCTCATGTGCTACTAAATTGCCCGGTGGTCACCACATACAGGGCCAAGTACTTCGGTAACCCAGGTACCCTAAGTGAGATTTTCAGTAACACCAAGGCGTTGCTGGCCTTCTTTGAGGAGCTGGGATGGATCGAATAATCGAATTCCCATCCGTACGCAAAATACGCGCATTTTTCTTTCATTCTTTGGCAAGCGGCTCTGAAAATATATTCAAGAATTGCTATCCATATATTTGCTACATTTCTTCAATAATTGCTACACATGATACATTCAGAGAAATATGAATATTTTTTTGACCAGCCATTCTGATGTCAGGATGGATGGTGGCCTCCGTGTTCAGCATGAAGGACACAGAATTTATAAAAGTTTGTTGTATCAGTATTTGCTTACAAATTGCTACTTTCACGAATTTAAGTTGAGCTTCGTACATAGGTACATTAAGTAAAAAAATATAGCTTTTATTAAAAGTACGAGGAAGTGTCTAATAATTTGGAAAGGCAATAGTTTTTCTTACTGCAGCGTCTTGTTCAAATCGTGCAGGCGTTTACAATTACAATCATGGGTGCTCTGAATGTATCATGTGTAGCAATTATTGAAGAAATGTAGCAAATATAAGCAATTGGATAGCAATTCTTGAATATACTTTCAGAGCCGCTTGCCATAGGCAACCAGCCATTCTGACGCTAACGTATTATAGTTGGATTATATTCTAAGTACTGTTTATTTTGTTTTATTGTAGTGCCCATTTATATACAACTAGCTGTTGCCCGCGACTTCGTCTGCGATCCAGGATGAAATTGTCCTTTTAATATAATTCAATCATGACTCGAGACACGTGGCGCCATCTATTATCATATGAACGTTATTGTTGTTTTCCTCGGGAACAGTACTTTTTTCGGGATGAAAGGGACTATGTCCGTTTGTGTATACCTGACAACGTATATGCAATATTTCAGGGGCCCAAGTCTGCTATTTTTATAAATTCGTCACTCCAACGCAATCCCATTGTCATTTTGCTAAAAGTTCGTAATCTGCTAAATTCATAATGGTCGATCATTGGTCGGTAATACAATTATGTATATTATGTTAGTAGAAGTGATTTTCGAAAAACTACTACTTTTGAACATTTTTATTCATGCCAGATTTCATTGATATATTTTTACATATTATTTATTAGTGTTATAAGCAATCTGAAGTAGTAGGAAGTTGTAAGTTTCATATGTCATTATGTACGAGATTACCAATAAATGCCATTTCTTTCAATGGAGTGTCAGTGGCTAACCATTGGAAAGTCATAATGATGCCATTAGGTATATTAGTAGATTACCAAACTTGTCAAAATCAACAATTATGAAATCAATGATTGACCATTTTGACACTATTGTAATAGCAGACTTGAGGCCCAATGATCGGTTCAATGGTTTAGGCGTGAAAAGGTAACAAACAAACTTACTTTCGCATTTATAATATTAGTAGGAAGTTAGGATTCATTAAACCCGACTTGGTTTCCGTAAGTCTTTTTCGGGTGACCACTGAAAATCAGCGCTGTGCTGTGGTTGTGGTTCCCTCAGCACAGCATCTGGCGAAGTGGGGCATAGTAGATTCAGCTAACATTCAATGCGAGTACGGTGCTCCTGAACAGACTATATCTCATCTGCTAGAGTATCGCAATTGTCCGTTCACCTGTACCCTGGACGATCTGAACAACCGCCTCTGTTAATGTGGCGACCTCTGGGCCTAAACCGTCTAAATGTACCGTCGAAACGAAAAGAAGATCTATGCCTTAACGATGGAAAGTACCGATTACCAAGCTACCTCCCAGACTGTTTTAAATCTTACCAAACACACGACACTCAATTATACCCACTTTCAAATACTTAGGTATCTTAAGGTGTCTGCACAAAGCGGGCGCGGCGCGGCGGGGCGGGACGCCGACGCGACGCTGAGCAGTTGTAATGTACTAGATATTACGGACGACGCCACACAGAGCCGTCCGGCTCGACGCGACGTGACGCGACGCTCTGTGTGGCGTCCTCCGTAATATCTAGTACATTACAACTGCTCAGCCTCGCGCCGGCGTCCCGTCCCGCCGCGCCACGCCCGCTGTGTGCAGAGACCTTTACCTATTATATGAAAAAAAAAAAGTAAACCTGCTTTTACCTACCTATTACGTTTTGACAACATCTACCAAAGGAAACGTCAGCCCTGAGAAGGGCTTTCTCTATACCATACTTTCAAATATTATTAAAGAGAAAGTAGACTTAGGGCGGGTTGTTTCACGTCCACTTGACGAACGCGTATACGTCATAAATGGCGCTAACCATCGTCAAACCGTTGTTTCACAAAATGATGCCCTTGACGTTCGTTAAAATTATTAAAATAACGATTACAGTAACAAGTGTCATACCCACTGGTTAACGTTATTTTATTCTTCTACATTTGAAGTTTGACGAGCGGTTTTTTAGTGAAACAACGCTTTGTATTTAACGAACGTAAACATAATTATGTAATCGTTATTATTTGACGTACGTATGTTACGTTAACGAACTGTTTGAAACAACCGGCCCTTATTACGTTTTGACATCATCCACTAAAGAAACAGAATACCTTGCAGCCCTGAAAAGGGCTTTGTCAATAAATACTTACCTACCCTACACCAGCGAAAACATCTCACTACGCTCGCTCGCCACGCACTCTCCTCGCCAACTGAATATCTTTTGGCATGATAGTCACTCGCTTAGCATGGATCGCGCACAGATTCGTATCCTCAAACAGCCCCACTAAGTACGCCTCACTGGCCTCTTGAAGCGCCATCACTGCTGAGCTCTGGAACCGGAGATCAGTCTTGAAGTCCTGCGCGATCTCCCTAACGAGACGCTGGAACGGCAGCTTCCTGATGAGCAGCTCAGTGCTCTTCTGGTATCTGCGTATCTCTCGCAGGGCCACAGTCCCTGGTCGGTATCTGTGCGGTTTCTTCACGCCGCCCGTGGCTGGAGCACTTTTCCTTGCTGCCTTGGTCGCCAATTGCTTCCGAGGAGCTTTTCCTCCCGTAGACTTGCGAGCTGTCTGCTTTGTTCGCGCCATTTTGATTTCTTTTACACACGAGCTAATGTGATTACGATTGTGTGAGCAATGTGACGAGGAGCGAGTGAGCGACTCGAGTGAGTGAAGATGCCTTTTATAGATTTTTACGTTCCCACTCTCGGTAAATTTGAAATTTTGAGGGTAGTTTTAAATTGTTTTGAGCAAGAATTACCCGCGGTACCTAAATTGTGTAGAACCAATACACTTGCAGAAATATTCCGCTGGTACAAACACATGACGCGCGTTGTGCGTGGTTTGATTTTGAATGTTTTTTTTGCAGATATTCTCAATGGATAGACAAATAGCAGTAAGTACCACAATTAGTTAGGTACCGATCTAGCTGTCGTTATTGTGATCTAGTATAGCTACCTTCTTATAATGTAGCCATACCTATAGAATTTTAAGAAAATCATCCCTAGAAATAATCAATGACTGTTTACATGAGGTTCCCAATTTTTTTAAGGTCGTCCGCGTATTTTCTATACAAATAAATATAAAAACCGGCCAAGTGCGTGTCGGACCACGCACAATGAAGGGTCCCGTAGTTGAGATGAATTTATCCCAAGAACAAACTTAACATTGTAGTTGAAAAACATGTTCTCCCATACATTCTGTACGGGAGAACATGTTTTTCAACTGTAAATGTAAGTTGGTCGACTATTACTCGGTAACTTGTAAAGATTACTTAGCTGTGATAGTTTTCCTTTTAACTTCGTTATATATATACTACTGCTGTGAATTTTTTCACGTATCCAAATACAACCATTTAGCTGGCAGGGGAGGAAACTTGACATTCGGATCCCCGAAATTGAAGAATGGTTTGCACAAACCCGCAATATTTTTAGATGACCTATCCAACGACACCCCACACCATGGGATAGACGAGAAAAAATAATATCATTAATATCGTCGTATCCTACGAATAGGGGCGTAACTGCGTAATAGCTACTTTTCAGAAGACACTTTTTTGTGTTTAATTAAATTAAATATGAAAAAATATGTATTGGTGATTTCTTATAATGTGTATTGGTATTTTAAGGTTCGGCTAGGATTATTTTCAATAAATTATCTTTATATTTTATACGCATTTGGTCCCTTTTAAATCCCGTTTTTAACTGTTTTGTTGAACTGGTTATATGTGGTATGATGAATAGAATTGAATTATGCAATAAAAAAAGAAAGCCCCTATGTTCGTTAGGGCACTATTCGTAGGATACAACGATATGGGAAATCCGTAATCCATATCTAAGTACGAACAAAATGTCGGGCATTCTTAGTCCTAAAAGATAATACCTAAGTACGTAAAATTCCAACATAAACTGGTCTTCTGGAGCGACCAATCATCGCCATAATTAGAACATAAGGAAAGTACATATATATCTCGAAATACATAATTATGTAGGTACCATTTAGGTTCTTGTTATTATACCTATACGAAGCTGCGACGATTAAATGTCTCTGCACACAGCGGGCGCGGCGTGGAGCAGTTGTAATGTACTATACCCAGTCTCTAATTCAGATAATTTATGTAAACAAAGTAATGTCAAGAAATGTCACTGTCGAAATGACAGGACAGTGGTACAAAACATTTTATCATATTTCTTTTTGTAAATAGTCATCGCTAAAATTAAAGTGAATTAATTATAAGAACTATGCAAACAAAATACCGTTGCCAAACAATGTTTTGTGTAGTATGTCGGAGACACGGCATATGATCGTCATAATCAACCCTTTTAAGTCCAGTGCTAGACGTAGGCCTCCCAAAATCTATTTCCACTCGAAACAGTTTGCAGCCGTTTTCATCCAAATGTGGCTAGATATGCTACTTACATTATGAATCTATGAATGAGAGTTGTAATATTAATGTTGTTGAAGATGTAAAAAATTTGAAATGTTTGTATCTCCTGCATTGTTACCAGTATCATAAAATATTTTATACCAGAAAATCTCCTTTTTTTAATAACTTTGTTTAAAACCGAAAATTTATAAAAATAATTACGGTATGATTATTTATTAATTATTATTCATTAAAATCAGTACTTAAAAAAAAATGAAACCTCTTTTTTCGCCATTTTATGTGAATTACCATTACGAAGATATTTTTTTGATATGTTATCCCCGTTGTTTACATAAATTATCTGAATTTGAGACTTTGGGTATAGGTAAGCATACGAGGGGGGGTATGATCTTTGCTTACTTTTGCCGACAAAAAGGAGGTGGGGATTCAAATTCTAAAATTCTGCTTCCCGCCCCAAGGTCATTGTAATGGCCGCATACTCATATACTTATGTAGTACTATACTCTTAGGTACTTTATTTTTGTTAAAATAATAAACAGTGAACAAGTAAGCAAGTAAGTTTTGTGTATAAATAGTATTTTAGAGTGAAAAACAGTATCTGTTATATAACCGTGTATCAGTTACTGTTTTTTAGTTTTACAGTTGGCAACCCTGGGCACATCCCCTCCACTGTCGATCAAAGTTTTTTTTTACGTGACGTTACGATTACCTACTTAAGTAAATAACCGAATACCTATTTACATAAAGTGACCACATACAATCTCATATACGTACTTCATCATCATCATCATTTCAGCCAAAAGACGTCCACTGCTGGACATAGGCCTCCCCCAAGCACCGCCACCTCGACCGGTTTTGTGCTTCCCGCATCCAGCGGATTCCTGCAGCTTTCATAAGGTCATCGGTCCACCTTATGGGAGGCCGTCCAACGCTACGTCTTCCGGTACGCGGTCGCCACTCCAGAACCTTTCGGCCCCAACGGCCATCTGTTCTGCGCGCAATGTGCCCTGCCCATTGCCACTTATGTTTGGCAATTCTTCGAGCTATGTCGGTTACCTTGGTTCTCCTGCGGATCTCTTCATTTCTGATTCGATCACGTAGAGAAATTCCAAGCATAGCCCTCTCCATTGCCCTTTGAGTAGGGTTACCATCTGACCGGATAAAGCCGGTCTTGACCGGATTTTTAGGTGTTAGACCGGACTCCGCCCGGATTTTACGTCAGACCGGATTTTTTACATACACGTGCTCGAGCGACGGGCGCAGCACCGGACAGTTTTTGAGGGACAAAGGAATTTGTACAGATGACGTCAAACTATTTGAAGAGTTCTGTCTGCTGAAGAATTTTCTGAACACAAAACAGAGCGATTTTTATGAAGAGCTTGCTGAAAAGCAATGGTGTATTTTCTTGAATACAATTAACGAGTTAACAGTTCAAGAGTTGCAGAATTTTTGAAGATTTGTCAGTATTTCTTTAGCATTTTGCCACGCAACGCAAATGTAGAGCGAGTCTTTTCTCTTATGACTGCACAGTGGACCAAAGAAATAGACTTTCAGTGGAGTCAGTAAGAGCCATATCTATTGCTTATGCATTACAACTTTAAACACGTGACGTGCGAACAATTGTACAGTGAAATAGCTGGAAAAGCCAACTTTTTGAAAGCGGTTGCTAGCAACCAAAAATATAAGAATAAATAATATGAATAAAAACATTATTAAATAATTTGATTTTTATTTTATACAAGACCGGATTTTTTTTCAAAATCAGGATTTTTAGACTTGGCAGGCAGGTTTTTTAATTTATAGGCCTGGTAACCCTACCTTTGAGTGACTTTTAGCTTTCTAATAAGGCACATTGTGAGCGATCACGTTTCAGTGCCATATGTCATCACTGGCAACACGCACTGGGCTTCAAGTCTGCTATTACAATAGTGTCAGAATGGTCTCGCCATTGTGAGTATTTGACAGTGTTTGTATGGCAAATCTGTCAAAAACTCACAATGAAGAGACCATTCTGACACTATTGTAATAGCAGACTTGAGGCCCTGGTCAAAGACTATATATACTATAGGTACGATATGATATAGGTACTTACCCATACCTAAATCAGAACTTGTAGGCACCTTTTTATACAACACAATAAATTAATTAGGTAATATCCAATCCTCCACAAATTCTATAGGCACCTACAGCATGACTAACCAAACCATGAGATCGCGTGTTGCTAACAACCACCTACGTGGCGTGTAACGCCTAATTAGGCTGTGCTTAATACTTAATTAGCAAACCGCGACCACCTGTTGGTCGCTGGTCGCTTCCTGCAGGGCGTCAGGTCGTATAAAGGGTGCCTATGACAGGTTGAGACTTTTTGCGGTACTTTTTATTGCAATTTGTGTGTTAGTCTGAGAAAGTTGTGGTTTTTTGTTGTGAGTAGGTGTTTTTAATGGTTGTTTTGTTATTGTATGATTGTGCATAAGGACAGGGCCGGATTTAGGGCAGGGCAACAGGGGCTCCAGCCCCGGGCCTCCACAAAGAAGGGGCCTCCACAACATGATTATTTTAGATAAAAAGATAGAAAAAAAAAAAACATTTGTGTCCAAAAAAAGAAAAAAAGTTCACATTCACAAAGTAGGTACCTACTTTTTTTAATATTTTTTTCTTTTCGTCTGTTCTACAAAACTTTCGGGGCCTAGAGCCACTTCTTGGTTAACCCAGGGCCTCAACACGTTTAAATCCGGTCCTGCATAAGGGGCCAGCCATAAATTACATCACACCATTCAATTGTATCAAACATTCCGTTTTTCGAATCAGAAGATTTACAATCACACTTTCGTTTCATAAGAAAGGGATGAACGGTCACACAATATCAGCTGTTCAAATACTGTGTTACGAGTATACTGCGTTTTTTGACACCTGAAGGCGACGATAACCGACTTTTAATGATTTTATACTGAAGATCACGTCTAAACGAGTAGTTTTAATGATTTGGAAAAAATATATGTTAAATTAGAGCATTTTTTTAATAATTGAATGTATGAATATTTTCGATTATGTTTATATTACATAATGAAATTAATTTGTAAAGTTATGTCTAACGCGGATAAAAAACCGAGAATTACGTAAAATCTATCAAGCGTATTTTTCTGAAACCTTCACCATTTTAAATATAATTTAATTATTGATCTTTTAGTATACGTGTTTTTATTAAAATACCTTTTGTTTTATGTATAATAAATTAATAATGCGTCTTATTTGGGACAGCGCTCTTAGATGGGCGAGTCCTATTACAGGCTGGACGTACGACGCGTTGCGTGAGCTCAGTACAGAACACGCAAGCTAACCACTCAAGGTCACTGGCATATATCTGGGCCTTAATGTCAAATACTCGTGAAAATGACAGATTTTAATTGCGGCCGTTTAATCTGTATAGAAGTAAATAAATATGAATTGCCGTGCGTTAGTCTCTCAGAAACTCGAGGGGCTTGTGGCTATGTAATAACAGCCTCACGGGTCGATCGATACGGTTAAGCTTCGCTTGTCATCGTTGGTCCGTGGATGGGTGACCATCTTTACATACCAAGACCCCTCCATGCCTCGGAAAGCACGTTAAGCCGTTGGTCCCGGCTGTCATTCGTGGAGCTTTGACAGTCGTTACGGGTCGTCAGAAGCCCGAAGGTCTGACAACCAGTCTTACCAAGGGGTATCGTATTACCTAGTAACTGGGTTGTGGAGGTCAGATAAGCAGTCGCTCCTTGTAAAATACTGGTATTGAGCTGCATCTGATAAGATTGGAAGCTGACCGCAACGTAGTTGAGAAAAGCTAGGCAGATGATTAGTCTTGCAGAAACCCGAAAACGGCTCGACCGATTGTGATGAAACTTTGGCAAGTTGTTGAGTTCGCACCGGAGAAGATTCCTAAAAAAAGGAATCATTGCAATTTGCAACGGGCATTAGCTAGTCAGTAATAAAAAATTGAGGTGTTCCCTCAATTCTTCATGAATCCCATCATCAGAACTGGGTTTTGAAAAAAATGGGACCAATCTGGAAGTATATCCTTTCAAATAAAAAAAGAATTTTCCAAATCGGTTCATAAACGACGGGGAGTTCTGAGGTAACAAACATTAAAAAAAAATACAACCGAATTGAGAACCTAAAAAACCTAAACCTAACCTAACCGGCACCTAACCTTGACGGCACGGATGGCGCAGTGGTTAAGCGATTGACTGCTGCGCTGCGTGTCGCGGGTTCGATTCACGCACGGAACAAATATTTGTATTACCTACAAGCAGTTGTTCCAGGTCTGGCTGTTTCTGTATGTGAGTTGATTTTTTTTTTAATTTTTGTATACAGGAGAAGTTCCTAGAGTGGGGCAACGTTTAAAAAAAAACCTCCTTTTTGGAAAGTCGGTTAAAAAATATGATGGACGGAAGATCAAAAATATGGGCGCTGTATGTAAGACGTCTATGAAATTTTAGGTGGCAAGTAGTGGATGGAGTAACTATGTAGTTCGAAAGTAGTAAAAATTATAGCTTTTAAATGCGACATCCTTGTTTCGAGTCGATATAAACTGATCGTAATAATTCATACAATGTTAATTCTAAGTAGATACGTTCAGTCAGCCCATGGTCGACCTCAAACGGATGTAAGTAAGTATACCTATACATATTAATCACGTATTCAACAACCATAACGCACGATCTATTGCTGCTGACAGATTCAATGTACCCAGAGTCACCAATTACTTTGGTGACAGAACCCTAAAGAAACCAATACCATACCTATTGAATAGTCTACCGGCAGACATAAGGAGTGAAAAAAATAAAAATTGATTTAGAAGTAAATTAAAAAAATATTATTTGTATATGTAAGTGCGTTTAAGTATTATTGTCTAGAGACTCACTGACCCCACAGTCAAAACATTGCAATGGTTTTGTGGAGCTAAGTTTATAAGTTGGGTACTTACCATGTTAAATAAATAAATAATATATAACGGAGAAAATAATATTTAAGTACATTTGCAGATAAAAATAATAATAGATAAGCAAAATGTTAGTATCTTATTCACGATCGACTTTGATTGTAAGTACGTTAAAACTTGCTCCCATTGCTAAAACAGGGCTTCCTCTCTCCTACCCTTTTGCTGTGTCCTACAGGGTCCATAATGATCTAAATTATATAGTTACCACCTAAAGCAATAAAGATATTGAGTATTGAGAGACATCGACAAAAATTCATTTAATTCTCCACCACCTTTATTCCTTAATATTGTATCAATGTAGCCACAAAACAATCCACAAAACATGTTACAATGTAGCTATACATTAATACAGTAAAACTGGATCACCTTCAGTTTGCACTTTTGCAATTCCGGTTCGATTCAATTTGAAAAGGTTAAAAAGTTACAAGATAAGTACGGTTTCAAACATTATATTTTATCTTCGAGATGTTCATATACTTGGACCTACGTACTATGTATACCTACATATCTGCACATTCTTAGTTTTATCTCCACTAGCGGCAAGGCAGTAACATTTACACGCTAGCTCATTATAGCAACTAAACAAATTACAAGGCGACACCTCTTTTATATTATCCACACTAACTCAAACATTTGTCAGCTACCCACATTTCTTTTACAATCCCTCCAAGTCCTCGTTAAGGTAAAGTTCTCACCTACTTAACTTCACCGAAAATTAACAAAAATGTTTATAAAATTATCTCTTTTTATCCACAAAAACCCGCAATGCCTTCCGAAGGATCGGAGTCTGATGGCTCAGACATTCAAATTCAGTCTGCGTTACCAAAAATGCCACAAAAGAAGTTGCCGAATAGTCCGTCAGATGATTTACTTAAGAAAAAGCCAGATAAGAAGTTGACGACGAAGATAATGATACAACAAGCACTGATAGATCTGAAAAGTCGAAAGGGAGTATCATTATATGCCATTAAAAAGTATATAGCAAACAGATACAACGTGGATACAGAAAAACTGAATTATCATATCAAGAAGTTCATCAAATCTGCCGTAGAACAAGGAATTATCATACAAACAAAAGGAATTGGAGCCTCAGGATCATTTAAACTAGCCCCCATCAAAGAAAAGAAACCGAAAACGAAGAAACCGAAAAAAGAAAAGACAGAAAAGACGAAAGATCCAGAAAAGAAGAAGATATTAATAGAAAAATCGAAGAAAACCGAAGGGAAAAGCTTGAAATCAAAAATAAAATCTAAGGAAAGCAAAGGGAAAAGCCTGAAATCTAAAATAAAATCTAAGGAAAGCAAAGAAGATAAACCAGTTAAACCGAAGAAAAAGATGGATGCGGAAAAGAAGCCCAAAGAAAAGAAAAATGGCGATGAAAAGACAAAGAAAGTGACGATTGCCAAGAACATGCAGACGCCTTCGAAGAAGAGGGGCATGATGAAAAGGAAAAGTATCGGTTCGATTATAAAACCACCGAAAATGAAGCCACGGGCGAAGGCATAAACAGACTTTAATGAAATAATTTGTTGATTTTTAATTATATTTGATTTTTTTACTAATAGACAATTGAAATTTTATAACTTGTTTTTTTTTAGATCGATAGATAGATAGAATACCCTTTATTATGTACACCATAAAAATTACAGATATAAATGTAGAACTGTGTGTTTTAATACAAAAGAATATCATCAATTTGATGGCTGATTTTCCATCAAAGTTGTATACATGAGGTAGCTAAAAAAGCACCAAGCATCGCCGACCGGCGATTAACGAGAAGCTAGTAGAAGCTAGCGAATAAAACGAGCGGCGAGTGCGCGACAGCGACGAGCGATTACTCGCTTGTATGCGTATATACAGTGACAAGCTACACGAAACTGTCAAATTTCTCCAAACGATTTTAAACTTTAAGAGGAAAAGTCAAAGTCAAATAATTTATTTTATAATCTATATATATAAAAATGAATCCCTATGGGTACTTCTACGAGTTCGTGCAAATTTGTTATTTGTAGTCATAAAAAAAATAAAAATCACTTTGAGTGTGTGCTTTCTATCAGAACGAAATATAATAGTATTAAACTATAGCCATACGGTAACGTAAATTGCTATTTCCAATGGGTTTAATAAATATTTTACAAAAATATGCTAAAAATCATCTACCTTCAGTGTCCGTTCGTGAGTATTGCCGAATAGGTGTTTCAATTTTAATGCTGCGTTACTACAATCAATTACTAAGTGAATAAATATTATTACATACATTACAAAGAATCTGTAGTCATGTTTTTCACAAACTTAAACTGGATAATTAATTTGAAAAGAAAAAAAAAACTTTTGTCACACAAAATTGATCATTACCAGCGGCAAAATTTGAAAGTACAAAATATCTGTGTATGTTACTCTGTGGTTTTATTCCCCTCGCCCCGCATTTCACTCGCCAGCTAGTTGAGCCACAGGCACGGGAGAGGAAGGCTGCGCGTTTGGGTTGGAGAATTATAGAACATTGAATACTCGAAATTTTACTTTGTCACGAAATATTTGTCTTTACCGTCGCCTAAATTGTGGGGTAAGTAATAAGATTTTATTTATGTTTGATCTTTAAAAAGGAAGCTCACTAGGATTATTAATGTTCTTGTTGGTTTGATAATTGTCGTATTTACGGATATAGGGTTACAGACTAAAATGTCCTAAAATGTCATTACCCTCAGCATCATCACCTTCTTTTACCTTCAGCTTTGAAACTGAAGGTAATGATCCTAAACGGAAGGTAGTGATGAAATTATAAAAAAAAAATATTTACTTTTTAAATCTTAATTTTAAAGCTCTGAGTAGGTACTTAAATCGTTTCAATTACGCGGTTCGTTAATGTATCTAAATATTTATCTTTATCCAGATCTTCTTTATCAAGTACTTGGCACATTAATTGCTAATCGGAGCTTTAAAATATTATATACCAGCATTCCTAAGATAAATCTAACCCAAGACAGCACAGAAAATGTGTATAATTAGTAATTTTTTTTGGAAATAAATGAATAAAATGTACAGTCAGCTGCAGATAAATCTCACCCCCTAGCAATGTATTTAGTCATTGCTAGGGGGTGAGATTTCTCTGCAGCTGACCGTACACAATTTGCGGTGTCGTGGGTTGGATTTTTCTTAAGAACACTGGTGTTATCATATTTATGGATATTATCGTGTACTTTTTTAATAAGCACATACTTTATGACTTCTATAGAAAAAAAATATATATATATATATATTTATAAAGGTCACGGCAGAGGGAACTTAAAGTAAGCTTAGTATTCTTTAGTTAAACAGATAATTAAATACAGTGTTTTATTTATAGGAATAAGAATCATGGCGAAACTGAAGGCGAAGAATAAGAAAACTACCGAGGAAAAGTTAGCTCAACAAAGACTTCATAAAAGACAAAAGTATGAAGAAATAAAAAAAGATCCAGAAAAATATGCTGCTCCAAAAGGAAAAGAAAGGTTACGATATTTGAAACGCAAAGAACAGATTAAAATAAAGTCAGTTAAAGACTTAACGCCACGGCAACAAAGACAGAAAAGAAAATAATGGAGAGAAAATCGTCAACGATACATAGAAAAGAAGAAAAATGAAAAAGCAATAGAGCAAATGCTTGTTGATAATTCTCCACCTACCAGTGATGATGAAACAATAGATCGTCAAGTGCCTCAAGTTAGTGAAGTTGACCCACTGGAGGGACCAACAACTTCTCAGATCGTAGTCAAAAAGAATAAAGGAGATCAATTTAATAAAAAATGTTAAAACTGCGTTAAAAGAATAAAAACAATACGGCGCATTCGTTATATTTATACTAAAAGAATTGGAATATTGAAAAAAGAAATTCAGAAGGAATAAAATGAGAAGAGAGAGCTGAAAAAAATGATAGGCTTAGGAGAGAGAATATAAAAGCTAAAAAAGAAAATCCATCAACTGAACAGAAAATTGAAAATTTATTGGATAAAATAGATAAAGGCAAAAAAGAAGAAGTGAAAAAGAAGTTGATATTTGGTGAAGTTATTTTTAAACAGCTGAAAGAAGGGTTCAAAACTCTAAGAAAAACAGATAAACGTAAATTCAGTGATGTTATTGTAAAAGAAAAAGAAAGTTTCAAAAAACTCAGAATAACGACAGCAATAATGCCATTTACATTGAGAAATAAAAAACCAGTACATGAAGATCAGGAGAATTGAATAAAACGAGAAATAGAAGAGTTCTTTGATGAAGATAGTAATATAGTCTTCCCTGTTGTCATTACCTTCACTATCAAAGTCATTACCAGTTCGAAAAAAAAATTTAAACCCTTATAACTTCTAAGTTTATGTGTGCAATTGGCTATTAATTGGTAAAATTATAAAGAATTATGCATATTTTAGAAATAAAGTTCTAGTTTTGAAGTAAAAAAAAATCTCTTATTTTCGCCAAGTTTGCACGACATGGAAGAATTACCCCTATTTCCCTTGGTCACGGCATCACGCGTGAACGGCTGGACCGATTTCGCTAATTATTTTTTTGTTGTGTTTGTTATTGTCAGGAGAAGGTTCTTATGTAAGAAAAATTTAAGAAAGTTAAAAAAAAAAATTGTAAGAAAACGACCATATTTACATTTTTATTGTAATAATAAGTAGGTAACTCTATCTTCTAATGTAACTTTATGGCGTTTGACATAACGTGTCAGTCATCATTTGGTAGGTCTGAGAATAGATTTTATCAAAAAAAAAAAAAAAAAAAAATTGAAGGTTTTAGTTAGGTAGGGTAGGGTAGGTAGGGTTGGTAGGGTAGGGTAGGGTAGGTAGGGTTGGTAGGATAGGGTAGGGTAGGGTAGGTAGGTGGGTAGGGTAAGGTTAGGTAGGTAGTTTCCTTTGCGCGTAGACAAACTGCCACAGTCAAATAGCTTTTGACAGAACGACGTCTGTCGGGTCAGCTAGTAATAAATATAATTTAATAATCCATACTAATATTATAAATGTGAAAGTAACTCTGTCTGTCTGTCTGTCTGTATGTTACGTTTTCACGCCTAAACCGCTGAACCGATCGTCATGAAATTTGGCAGAGATATAGCCTGGGATATGGAGAAGGACATAGCCTACTTTTTTACGCGATAAACGAGATCCACGCGGGCGACGCGGGCAAAAGCTAGAAATAAATAAAAGGCACTTTTGAACGTCAAAATTTACAAAAATAATTAATTAATTGATTCTAGTTGCCCCTTCCAAAAGGTAGTTATGTATGGAGAAGAATGGGCAAGAAACTCCATACTTACTCTTTTAAAATGTTAACAATATTTGTATACAGTAATTATTAGTATATGTGAAGACAATGCACTTACCTAGAATAAAATTACTATACCACAATAGGTAAAAAGAATGAAAAGTGAAGCAATGAAAAATTAATAACGTTAGATGCATGGTGCTCACATATTTACAAACATTGTAAAAGTAGATAACAATTAAGTTAAAAACGAAACGAGCAAATTTGTCAGCTTGTGGTACCTTAATGTGCTGGCCACTGTACCGTGCGGTGCCAGACGTAAAGAATAGTACCACCCCATTTCCTCCCGTGGGTGTCGTAAAAGGCGACTAAGGGACTTATACCATACTGCGATCGCAAACCCGCCTGCCAAGCGTAGCGGTTATGGCAAACCCCTCCATTTGGGGGAGACTTATGTCCAGCAGTGGACGTCTTTCGGCTGAAATGATGATGCTATGTAGTACCAAGCGAGAATCTCTCAGCGAGTGTTCTGCCCGCCAAGTGAGCGTCGCTGAGCGAGTACTCTCTTTGATAGCTGTTGTCGTTTCGACAAACGAGTGCAAGTACCTACCTACTCATTGGGCGGTGTAAACAGTCATCGACCAACTATTAGCATATATGTATCTCTTTTTCTTACACGGGAACCTACAATCTCTGTAAGTTTCTAAAGGGAGAAAATCGTTGACCCGCTTCCTCGTCGGCGGTGGCTGCGGTGTCACAGGTTCCTGATCTACGACACTGTCTTTTTTCACCATAGCTAAGTAAATGAGTAAATGATATTTATTTCTGTAAGTAGGTTTAAGTTAAAAACCGGCCAAGTGCGTGTCGGACCACGCACAATGAAGGGTTCCGTACTTGGAAAGAATTTATCCTAAGAACAAACTTAACATTACAACTACATTATCCCATACATACCAACTGCAACTGTAAGTTTGTACGCGCAATATCGAGAGACTTACCATGTTATTTTAAGATCGTAGACTTCTTATAGATTTTCCTGTAATCTATAAGTAGTATCTATAAGTTCAGTAGTTTCGGAGATAAGGGGGGGGGAATGGTCAATTTTCGTCTATTTTCACTTATAACTTTAAAAAAATTTATATTTAAATTATTACAAAAAAATATTTGAGACCCTCTCAGTAAGCTGTTTTATTTGATATGTCACACGGTACAGTTCGCAATTTTTTTTTTTTTTTAGTTTTCTTGTTCGTCCCACAAAACTGACCCCAATATTCTAAATTCATTTACCTATTTACAGTTCACGTCCGTGTTTGGGTCACTCAAATTGATATGTATACCAAATTTCAACTTAATCGGTCCATTACATTCGGAGCAAATTGGCTGTGACAGACGGACAGACAGACACACGAGTGATCCTATAAGGGTTCCGTTTTTTCCTTTTGAGGTACGGAACCCTAATAAACATATTTAACAACGGCACTTTGTTCGATGACACTACTTTCCGCCGCGCTGGTTCCCTGCGACTAGGAGCTCCTTGTTGTCCCCATCGCTGTCACTGTCAACAGCCTCCTACACCACGGCCTGTCTTGCAGCCGAAGTGCGGGTCACTTAGCGCGAAACGCGAACATTAATAACTTCATCCGACGAGCTCTTGTCGTCGGTGTTCCAGCTGTATTAGAACCCAATGCCTTGGCACGCGTGCCCATATCTCTCGCCGGAACGCCCTTACCGATCTGCTCTGACTTTGGGTACCTCGGGTCGCTTGTCCAAGGGGATGGTGAAGTAGACCGTGACGTAACGCACCGGATCAACTCGGGATGGATGAAATGTCGACAGGTCACAGGAACAACTTGCGACCCACGGATGACCCTTAAGTTAAAAGGGAAAATCTACAAGTCTGTGATAAGGCCTGTCGTATTGTATGGATCGGAATGCTGGGCCGTGAAGAGGACGGATGAAAAAAGATTGCATGTAGCGGAGATGTGAATGTTGAGATGGATGTATAGAGTGACGAGAATGGATAAAGTCAGAAATGAGTATATGAGGGGAAGTTTGAAAGTGGCGCCGGTGACACAAAAGTTGAAAGGACTTCGTTTGGCATGGTATGGGCATGTGATGAGGAGGGAGGAAACGCATGTGACGAGGAGAGTGATGAAGATAAATGTGGATGGATGGATTATGTGAAGAATGATATGAAAGAGAAGGGAGTGAATGATAGAGTGACGGTTGACAGGGCGGAATGGAAAAAGAAAACTAGTTGCGCCGACCCCAAGTAACATGGGACAAGGGCAGGAAGATGATGATGGCTTGGCACGCGACGATGGCAAGAGACCGGACGGCATGTCTTTATTTTCATAGAAAGTGGCCTTTAGTGTGGGACGCAACGTGTGTCGATACTCTTGGGCCATTCCATCTTCCTGGCTCGGGGTGCTGTGCTGGCGCTGCTGCCGCGGCTGCGGAATACCTAAAGCAGCAAAAGTATATTAGCATTATCGGTAATTATGTTTCCAAGCCGTTTGGGGTCGAAACCCTCGGGCCGTGGGGTCTGTGTGCTCATGATTTGTTCAATGAAATATCTAAAAGACTGGTTGACACTTCCCGTGACCCAAGGGCTGACTTTTACCTTGGCCAGAGGCTAAGCATTGCCATACAACGTCTGACAATGCCGCCAGTCTCTTGGGTACATTACCGGTTGACAGCCATGCGGAGGAATTTTTCGACGCCATATTTTATTTCGTTAATGGTTTTAGTTAGGTTAGGTTATTATATTTTCATTTTTAAAGTTTGTTTATTTTCAATGTACTTAAATAATAAGCTTCCACCCAACACTTTTACATGTCAACAATATTTAAAAAAACTAGATGAGGTCGGTGTTTCCTATCTGACTAATCTGAGAAGAAAGCCCGAAAAAAAAACTCGGAGGTCACAGTCTCTTTTAATGCTAAACTATGGAGTTTCTTGCCCATTCTTCTCCATGGATACGAAACTACCTTTGGGAAGGGGTTACTTTTATCAATTCTATTTTCTTGTAAATTCTGTTCAAAATTGTCTTTTAATAGTCTACTACACATGATTTGACTTTGACTAGATAGATGATGTTTTCTGAAGATTACTCATTAGTACATTTCATACTTACCTATTTGACCAAAAATATTTTTTCTGTAACCACAAAATAGAAGACACGCTTTGTCTATCGACATCTTTATTCAATAATTGTTGTCGTATTTTCAAAGACTGGGGACACTAAGACGACATGGAAAATGCGGATTGGAGGATTCAATTTTTTTAATCTAGAGACTGACCGCGCTACTTCTACTACGGTGTCAAACCACCTAAGCGCGATTTGTATGAAAGTTCAAATTACGCCGTTTTCTACATGGAGCAACTGCCTATCTGACCGCCACAACTCAGTGAGCTGATCTCGTGCTCGCCTTACCCAGTGAGTAGAGGTAAGATGAGAACGAGATCAACTCACCATAGCCTGCAAGACACTCCGTTTCACTATTGACGCGCCTGATCTACATACATGCTGTGCTGGCTCGCTTCTTTGTCCCAGACAATTATTACTGCCGCGGTAGAAAACACAGGCTGTGTGCTATGCCTCCATGTCGCACCGTTGCGAGTGCGAAGTCCCTAATGCCTCGAACTCTGGCCGCACTGAATGAGCTCTTGTTTTCTAATCAGCCTGCAAGACACTCCGTTTCACTATTGACGCGCCTGATCTACATCTTGCTGGCTCGCTTCTTTGTCCCAGACAATTATTACTGCCGCGGTAGAAAACACAGGCTGTGTGCTATGCCTCCATGTCGCACCGTTGCGAGTGCGAAGTCCCTAATGCCTCGAACTCTGGCCGCACTGAATGAGCTCTTGGTTTCTAATCAGCCAGCAAGACACTCCGTTTCACTATTGACGCGCCAGATCTACATACATGCTGTGCTGGCTCGCTTCTTTGTCCCAGACAATTATTACTGCCGCGGTAGAAAACACAGGCTGTGTGCTATGCCTCCATGTCGCCCCGTTGCGAGTGCGAAGTCCCTAATGCCTCGAACTCTGACCGCACTGAATGAGCTCTTGGTTTCTAATCAGCCTGCAAGACACACCGTTTCACTATTGACGCGCCTGATCTACATGCTGTGCTGGCTCGCTTCTTTGTCGCAGACAATTACTGCTGCGGTAGAAAGCACAGGCTGTGTGCTATGCCTCCATGTCGCACCGTTGCGAGTGCGAAGTCCCCAGTGCCTCGAACTCTGGCCACACTGAATGAGCTCTTGGTTTCTAATCAGCCTGCAAGACACACCGTTCCACTATTGAAGCGCCTGATCTACATGCTGTGCTGGCGCGCTTCTTTATCCCAGACAATTACTGACGCGGTAGAAAGCACAGGCTGTGTGCTATGCCTCCATGTCGCACCGTTGCGAGTGCGAAGTCCCCAGTGCCTCGAACTCTGGCCACACTGAATGAGCTCTTGGATTCTAATTAAACAATCTGTTTAAGGAAGAAGTTTTTAGTCGTTTTATTTCAAATATAGGCTTTTGAACGACAAAATTTACACGGAACTAAAATTGATTCTAATTGCCCCTTCCAAAAGGTAGTTTCGCATGGAGAAGAATGGGCAAGAAACTTCACCGTTAGGTACTCTTTTAAACTGTTTTACAATACTTTGTATAAATCAAAAGAATGTCAAAAGTACCTACTGTGAGAGGGATTCATTCAAATCAAATCAAATCAAATTATTTTATTGTGGGCATAGGTTATACAGACAGATGTTAGGTAAATTACAGATCCATTATGTCCTGCCTAGTAGGCATACCTACAATAATAAATTATGTCAACATGCAACATATCAAAATTTCATCGTTCATCACATTAAAGCAAATCTTACAAAATAAGAATAAGGTGTATGGTGACAGATTATAGTAGGTACTAATTATTAAGAAAATCTTGGATCGTATAGTAAGCTTTGTCAATTAAAAATTACGCTAAGTATTGTTAGTTTTTATTGTTATAAGTACGAGTAGATATGTTTGTTTATATTTTTGTTTGTTTCACCGGAATTTTATAATTTTATGTATATTTTTTCTATTTGTACCTTTTTGTCTCTGCCTTTAATTATTGTTATTGATTTTTATCTATGTTAATTAATGTTAAATAAATAAATACATTTTTGCCATTCCACCGGTTGTCGCTTCATTTTTTTTTTGTTAGCCTCAAGTAGCTTAGGCTGAATTGGGAGTCGGCTGACCACGTCGCACGAATGCATCCGGAGAGATGGGCAAAGATCGGCACTCACTGGACACCTGAGGGAGGACATCGCTGACGAGGCAGCCACGGTGAAGGTTGGTGTGTCGATCTGATTTTTGCAGGGCCAACATGGCCAAAAATCGCACAAGACATGGTTTGGAAGGAAAAAGGGGAGCCCTTTGCCCAGCAGTGGGAAACAAAAAGGGTCATACCTCACCGGGAGGCCATGTCGGCGCAGCCAGGTCGCGTCGCCAACTAAATTTATGGTTGCCTGCGTAACCAAGAGGACGCCAGGTGAACCACTACCTACACATTTTATAGTTGGCAGCGAGACCAGGGCCTCAAGTCTGCTATTACAATAGTGTCAGAATGGTCTCGCCATTGTATTTGACAGTGTTTGTATGGCAAATCTGTCAAAAACTCACAATGAAGAGACCATTGCAACGTTTGTACATTAGTAGACTGGGCCCCCAGGGCCTCAAGTCTGCTATTACAATAGTGTCAGAATGGTCTCGCCATTGTATTTGACAGTGTTTGTATGGCAAATCTGTCAAAAACTCACAATGAAGAGACCATTGCAACGTTTGTACATTAGTAGACTGGGCCCCCAGGGCCTCAAGTCTGCTATTACAATAGTGTCAGAATGGTCTCGCCATTGTGAGTATTTGACAGTGTTTGTATGGCAAATCTGTCAAAAACTCACAATGAAGAGACCATTCTGACACTACTGTATTAGCAGACTTGAGGCCCTGGCGATGTCGCTATGGCGTCCAAGTTAGGTATTGCTGTAGGTATAGGCTAAAACAATAAGCTCTTGGTGTGCCAATTCTAAAACGTGAAAAAAAGTCCTGTTTATTTTGCATAATACCTATGAAATTACAGAAAGAAATTCAAAGAAAATTTATTTGCATTTAGGTAATGTATCGTGAGCATTGATAAACAAATCGTGAGTGAGTATTATATTGTATTCGCAGTGCTTTTTTTTTATTTTTTATTTTTTATTTAATTGGTTCCTACCTAAAATAATGAAGGTGTGTTCTCAATTTAAAAATGATCTTCAATAAGCATCATTAAAAATTACCTGTACATAAAAGCTAAAATTAAAAAAAAAATACAAATAAGTTACATTAAAAAAAAAAATTACATCGTAAAATGAAATTGATCGCATAATTTTTATAAATTCCTTATTAAATCCCTTACATTATTGTTATAAATTACTATTACTTACACTAAATCATCAATGATTTTGTTTTTTACACGAATTTTGACTTAAATATCTTACGAAACAATTTTTACCGTGAAAACGCGAGACATTCCTTCCGATCAATTTTTTTTTGTAAAAGTTACGTTCAGTTATACTATTTATTTACATGAAGTGCTATTTATTTTGGCCCCTCCATAGTTAATGGGCGTTCGTACACAATACGTAAGCATTTAAAAGTCACCACAGTATTTAAAGGAGGGGAGATAGGGGCAAAACGGACACGTGTTTAAATTATGTGTGTAATAGAATAACAATAAATTATATTATTATTCAAATATAGAATCATCGCTTTTCGAATTGTCCATGTTTAGCAATGGATGTATAAAAGATGCTACAGTAAAAACTCGCCCTACATAAATCCAAGCAGTTTGAGTATACAGTTTTTTTTTTTTTCGAATTTTGCTTCTGCCTTCGTGCCATGGTTAAAAAGTTAAAAATTATAAATATGGCTGTGAATTAAAAAAAACATACTATATAAAATAATTGTTTGCATGCTTCGATGCAATGTCTTCGGTCAAGTGTACAAAAATGATACCTAGGTACGCATTAAGTGTGCAGATTTTCCGCATTCTTCGTCATTGCCTTGTTTATTATACAACTGGGCTATAGAATTATTATTACAACTGCAGTGTTCAAGGTTTCGTTTTGTTTTCGTTTTCGTTTGTTAGTTTGGCGAAAATAAATTGTCAAGACGAAAACATCTCGGTAAAATCTTTCTGTTACATTTACAAGATGCAAGATGCTGAACTAGCAAGGTTTAGATGAGAGGAAAATGGAATCATATTCCTTCAGTTTTGAATAATTCCAGTATCTTTCTAATACATTATTATAAATTATTAAAAATTATCAATATAAAATGAAAATCAATATTTTCTGTAAGAATCTTCACCATAAGTTTCCGACGGGAAACTTCAGTCGATTGACTCTGGCTGATTAAACACTAAAATTTATATTAAATAAAAAACATAGTTTCTATAAATGAATATATATTTAAACAAAACATCACTGACGTATTATAAATAATACTTTAACAATGTAACATGAGCCATAAACTCAGCAAATAGGCCCAAATCATGTGAATAATTCATTATATCGGCCATTCTACTTGAATGACATCACTACGCAGAGAGCACAAACCTACTACATGATAATCAACCTTATTCACTTTTAATAAAGCTGATTATAAATCGATTACTGGTCAAAAGTAATTTCTTAAGTCGCCTTTCCGCTTAAATCTGAAAAAAATGCATTCGTTTTCTCACTCCAACTTGTACCTAATCTCCATAAGTAAGAAAGAGACACACGTATATTTGTTGAGCTTACCCGTATCATAGAGAGGATATTGGGGTCATGGAACGTGTTTGAATTTCGAAACACGTTCCGTCCAATACCGTGCGTTGTTATTCACTGTTTTATCATTGGTTAGGCGGCCTCCGTACCACAATGTTGAGCGTTTAATAAAATCGATACGAATATGTACGTGGGTATCGCTTCTCTGTCGTTTATCGGTGTCGCTTCGAGTTTTGTGGTAGTCAAGCTATACACTGTGACCGTATCTTTTATGTTATTCGTGCAGCCATTTCGTTTCGAAAGATGTCCGGAGTGACTTTAATCGTGACGTTTTGATACGTTTTCTATAGTTTTTTGACGTTTAAGAAGACACCATTGCTGTGGATCTGTGACTGTAAGTTGTTTGCACCTTATTTCATAAAGATATTCATGTGAAATTGTATTTCAGCCGAGATTTTGGAGGGAAAACGTCAAAAATTCCAATTTTAGTACGAGAACTGTGTTGTAACACTGAAATAACTTCGAAATTCGTGCGTGACGTCACGGCCATTTGAAATTGGTATTCAATTACTGATTCCGTTAGTTTTTTAATCGATTTGGTTTTAGAAAATCGTGTTTTTTTTTAGATAAATTGTTTTATTATAAATTTTATTTAAGAAATCGATTTCTGACGTTTGATTTTTGTTTGTTTACATATATTTTTGTAGAGACATAGTGACTATCATATATTTTTAGTATGTAAGATGGCTTCAAATGACAATTTGCGCTGAGATATCATTAACATGGTTTCTTATTACTTCACGGTAAAGACTAAAATGCTGTTACTGCATATTTTGATTGGATATTATGTTCTGTCTCTTTCTAGCAGTGTTTATTGTTGTGTTTGCGTCTCTTTCTAACTCGTGCGACTTATTTATAGAGATCGCGGCGTGTATGCCGTTCCCCTGTGGCGCCCTACATTTGCGATAGTGTTGTAATTTTGACGGGTCGTTTTATCGATATAATTTATTGCTATCGATAACTTTCTTGTTTTTATATGGATCATGCGATATTTTGTTTTTATGTATTTGCGTCTTGTTTCTTCTCGCGTCTTATTTGATAAATGGATAAGACTAAATACCTAGGAGGTACTGACCTACATAAAGTTAGATAATTTATAAATTTCTTGTAACTGCAGACCATAACCTAGTCTGGGATACTTGTAGGTAACTCTTGTAAGACATATTTAATCCGGTAATTTCCGAGTTACCTGAGTTGTATGAGCTAGAGGCAAAAACTAAGAAATTTACCATACATTACGCCTCAATGTAGCTTCTCCAGGTACTGTAATAAAATATTTTATTTGTCCAAGCAAAATTTACTACCTCGAGACGTCCGTATTTCTTTTTTCGTATTTTTTTTTTGTATTTTAATTTCCTTGTACCCTTGTCTATACGTCTGCCAAAATATTTTTTCTAGTTCAAACGTCCAACTCAATAAAGCCAATGTAATTTGTATTACCTAATGCATGTAATGCACGAACGTCATGGCTGAGTCGGAAACGCATTACATCATATCGAGCCTTTTCAGGAAGAACATCGTAAGCGCCAAAATTCCCAAAAAACGGTTTTAATTATTAACCGTCAGATCAACTGATTTTGAATCTTTTGTCACTTACTTGAGTTCAAAGAAGAAATGGTAATTAACTTTTTTTAATTACGAAATTTTCATCGTAAGTTACAACCCATTCGGTTTTTTTAACGTAACCTCCACCGACTGACAGATCGTTAGTATAGTACCTGTCGCTTACGATATAATCTTAGGTTAATAATTTTATTGCAAACATCCTACTTGGCACTTACGATAATAAATTATGCAACGTAAGTGAAGTACTTGTCGCTTGCGATAGAAATAAAATGCGTTTTGCGTTTAGTTGTTCGTGAACTGTAACATTATAAATCAGAGATCGGAATAGGTAGAGTTAATTTACCTAAAATTCCGAGGAAGGATGTAACATAGAGTGGATAATAACTCCTCTTAAATCCCGGAATAATTATAATGACGTTTAAATCACGTTTTTAAATTTAATAGTTTTAGTACGGAACCCTAAAAAATGTTATATGATTTTTCAAATGAATAATTTGTAACTATAAATAAAGTCCAATAAATGATTCGCGGTTTTTAAATCCCGGGATTAAACGTTATTATAATTATTCCAGGATTTTAGAGGAGGTATTATCCACTCTATGTTACTTCCATCCTCGAAGTTTAGATAGGTTTAGGTAAATAAACTCTACCTATTCCGATCTTTAATTATAATAGTGTAATAAATTAAAATATGAATGCCATTAACTTTGGTTACCATAGTAGAAAACTTACCTTGACTTTAGGTTAGTAATAGAAATAACGAAACTGCTTATTATTTTATGGTTAAAAGAATCAACCTAATAGTTTAATAGTGAATCAAAACGCACTTGTAGAAGTAGTATAGCATCAAGACAGGTTTCAGCGTGTTTTAAATTTGAAGATTTTCGTCACTGTGTTATACCTTCTTCACTTATATTTTGAAAATTAACTATTGATGAAACGGAAACGAAAAGAGGGTGTAATGAAATCTGAACTATTATCTTTAAATACCTTAAAATGGTTGACGAGAGAAGGACCCAAAATGAAGTTGCATTATACTGTGACAGTTGCGCAGAACAAAATAAAAATAAAGCCATGATTGTAATGCTGTATTATTTCATGCAATATCATGCGAGTTTTGTTGAAAGGCTGACTATAAACTTCCTCATTCCTGGACATACCATGATGCCAGTAGACTCTGTGCATGCAACAATAGAAGGATTTATACAGAAAAGAACTATTTACGCACCATCTGAATGGCAAACTTTGATTGGAAATGCTCGGACAAATCCCAAAAAATATGAGACAATTCTTTAAAAAACTAATGAAATTAAAGATTGGAATTCCTATGCAACAGCCTTCTTACCAAACAAAATTAAAATACAAACAAGCAAGCTCCGTAAAGCTAGATTTGAAAAAGGCGACAAGTTCTATCTGAAATACGACTATGATGGACCCGAACAAGCTGTTGATGTGTCTCTTATATTGAGGTCTCGGCAGAATCAACAAGCTATTCGTGAACCTAAAACTGCTTACACTGAAAAAATTCCCATCTTGAAGGCGAAATACGAAGATTTAAAGAAAATGTGCGAAAAGGGTATCATACCAGAAGTTTATACAAAAGAATATCTGAATTTGCCCTGCGATAGAAACACAAGAGACGCTTTACCTGAGACTGATGAAGACGAGGACTGATGACTCTTTTTGTATTTCATTTTATTAATAAAGCTCAAATTCACTTAGAAGTACCTACAAAATTTTCTTTTTTTTCTTTTTTGTATTTCTGACTCTTTGTCCTTCTCTGCCTGGCATGGTACCTCGTAAAAACAGTTTTAAAAAAAAGTCACAAAAAATATTTCTACTATTTTATGATATTTAAAAATTATCGTAATCGACTTAGTCATATCAGCTCTACATAATAACGGTCATCAGTTTTAACGTAAGCGACAAATGTATGTGATTTTATAGTACTAAGTCAAATCTTAACATTTGAATTAATAAGGAGGTGCCCATATAACGTCAAGTAAAAATTTCAAATTGATGCTGTAAATATTTTGAGAAATATTTAAAAAAAACGTTCTCCTGTAAAATATGCAAAATGGCGGTTACGATCTTCTTCCTGAAAAGGCTCGATATAATGCGTGGACAGCCAACGTGTTAAGTGTAATATTCCATTTTGCCTTTGCAAAGCCGGTGCAGCTCACCTTTAAAAAAAAACCACCTCCACTCTTACCGTGGGTATAAAATGCGATTATTGAAAGAGGGGCAGAAGCATCATTTTGTGCGCAAGTAGTACGTTTACCCAAGTACTCTCAGAGTCAGGTGGTCACGGAACATCTAGAACCACGGACCATATTCAATTCTGTAGTGTGTTATAGCGCTGTAGACCAACAATGATTCAGGTCTAACTTTTCCTTGTAGGAAAATGAAAAGGGTAAAACGGGACCCTATTACTAAGAGTCCGCTGCCCGTCTGTCCGTCCGTCTGTGTCTGTCTGTCTGTCTGTCCGTCTGTCACCAGGCTGTACTTCATGAACCGTGATAGTTAAGACAGTTGAAATTTCCACAGATGATGTATTTCTGTTGCCGCTATAATAAAAAATACAAAAAAATAATTGAATAAAACAAATATTTAAGGCGGGCTCCCATACAACAAACATGATTTTTTTGCTATTTTTATAAATAATGGTACGGTACCCTTCGTGCGCGAGTCCGACTCGCACTTGGCCGGTTTCTACTTCACTAGCCGATATGTTAGTAATAATTTGGCAGTTTTCATGTTTCCGTGTCATTTTTCCGTCTATCTTCCAGACTATACAATTTCTCCCATCTTCATCATCATCATTAATCAAGCTATGTCTAATTAAGCTACTTAGGTATTGTCTTATGACATCACACCAGCTCACTATCCACTTGAATCACCATCTTATCAAATTCTGGCTCCATTCAAGTTCATCTCGATTTTTTTCTGCAGTCACAGTTAATATACTTATCTGTCCTATCAATCCTTTTTAACCGAATTTCCAAAAAGGAGGAGGTTCTCAATTCAGTTGTATTTTTTTTTTCTCTCCAAACCCCGTAATAAAACAAAGTATCCTAGCATTGTTGTGGCTTATCAGAATTGTCATGAGATGCAATCGGGCTATAAATGGTTAAAGCAGATTTAGGTCAAGTTGTTGTAATTAAAATTGATAGCTTGAAGTAGATTCGGCTTCAATTTCAATAATATTTCGCTGAAAATCGGACCTTCAGTCGCTTGGCTTTAAGGTCCTCAAAAATTAGGCGTATTTTCATTTCAGTAGCCAAAAAGGTCGGAAATTGTATTACCTACATAACTTTCATACGACTTTTTGTTATAACTTTTTGAAGTGAAATCTTCTATAGGCAGATTTTTATTAACTTTGCTTTGATAGTTTTTGAGTTAGCTTCGATAATACGTGCAGTGTAGCAAGTAGTGGTAATTGAATTTTTGTGGGGTAGGTACCTTAACTAAAAAGTGAAAAATAAAAAACTTTATAACAAAAAAACAAACGACTTCCAAAAAAAAAGGTGGCAAAAAACGAAAGTACAGAACCAAGGACACCGACTATCGAAATTAAAGTTATTTTAAACTTGTTAGTTTTCTTTTTTTGGATGTCAGTATTTTTTTATTTTTTTTAAGTTTTTTATCTGATTTCAAAAAAACCAAAATATTTTTTGGCAGACAGAAAACCAAAATTTCAATACACTTACGTGTTCAAGCTAGTCAAAAAACTAAATTTTTCGAAAAATAACAATAATAATTTCTATCGACATTCACCACAACACTATCTGAGATAAAAAAAATAAAATGTCTGCCGCCATCCGCTGCGTAGGGATTATTATTACTCCCATCCCTTATATACATAATAAACCTTATTTACTAAGTACTAAAGTTCATATTCTATTGGTGTATATGAATACCTTTGTCGATGAAGGGATAATGATATGTCATTGGAATTTCGACTTTGTGTGGATCGTATAAGGTTTGAAATGTTAAAAAGGGTATAATAATAAAAGCAAATAACTTGGTTCTATTGAAATATCTCTGTTGATTTACGAGGGGCTAAAGATGGTGGTTGGTATAGCTTCGATGTTTTTATCCACGCTGGGATACTGTTTGTGTGTGCCTTTCTCCGAAATAGCTGTACTGATTTCGGTGATGTCGTTAACTACTTCATTGTGTGTTTATTACTTCGTCTTAATGACTTTTTCTTTTGTGGTTTGAATAATATTGTTTTTAAAAGGTAACTGTTTTTTTTTTTTTTTTTCTTTAATATTCCCAAGTGTTTTGGTAACTGCGTTGTCTGATTAGTGATGAGTCTACATCTAGTGGTCGTAAGGACGGCTACCAAACGTGAGTTCCTGAGTTCGATTCCCAGGTCGATCAAGATGTTATCAGACATTTCTGTAAACAGTTAGTTTCGTATTTTACCCCGAAATGGTTTTTAGTGTTGGATCGTCGTCAGTGAGATATGGATGTTTTATGTTCACCATTGACAATGCCTTTGGAGAACTTATGAAAGACATTTTTTTTTGTTTGAAAAAAATGGGCAACCTCTTGTTCCAACATTTGTATGAGGATAGAATTATAATGCCAGCATATCAAGCTAGGTACACGAAACTCTCAAATTTCTTCAAACGATTTTAAACTTTAAAAGTTTGACAATTAAGTTCAAAATCGAATGAGAAAATTTTACAGTTTGTGGTAACTTAAAAGTGCTGGCCACCGTAGGTACAGTAGGCTGCACGTTAGTGGTATCAAAACCAGTATAAGCTGGCCTCACATTCTATCGAAACTCCGCACTACACTAGGCCATCTCAAGGCAAAGATAACCACCGACCGCGTCGTCGACATTAGCTAAACAAATAAATAAAATTGAAATGTCTGTTTTTAATGTTCAAAATAACAGCATTTAACTAAATGAAAGTTTATACGGAACTCTTTTTTTTGTGGCCGACTTTCTGTAGTATGTTCCGGCTAATCTCCGAAACGGCTGGACCGATTTAGACGGGACTTTCACTAGCAGATAGCTGATATTATAAGAAGTAACTTAGGCTACATTTATTTTAGAAAAAGCCACGCGGGCGAAGCCGCGGGCAACAGCTAGTACACCATATGATGTGAAACTGTTAATGAGCCAATAGTAAATTTCAGATATCGTATAAGTCATTATTTGGATGGCTGATACGAAATCTGTGCAAAATATACAATGTCATTCATATACTTACAACAAGAGAGACATTTTACAAAAATATCCACATAATAGAAATACCAATTAAAAAAAGATCACTATCGCTCAACCAAAAAAAAACACACCCTAGTAGTCCCTATTTGAAATTGCCCTCGACTGGTTTCGTCCCCGCCGGCGTTAAATCACATTGATCCAGGGTATTTTTTATTTTTTTATTTAAAAAAAAACGCTTCATCCCTTACCACCTGCCTTTAATTCAGTACTAAACAGTATAATAATGTATTGGGGATATATTATTTGCTACGAAGTACGAAGCCCTACGTGTTTGTCAAAAACTAAAATATTGCATCCCCTCTGTTCGTTGTCGAATCTCCGGGGAGCAAAAATCACCACGTGGGCAGACGGATTGGCGAGTACGGTCAACCCCAGCAGAAAGACGAAACAGAATAGAAAGAAATAAAAAGTATTTATTGGGACTCATGCAGGAAGATCACATTTCAAAATAAACATACTTAAAGTAACACAAATCAAAATAAAAACAAAAAAATAAGTATTAAATTGGTTGTCGGTAAAGTTGGTTTACGGACGACAGTTTAACGTGACAACGTCATAACAAAACATTGATGCGGCGCAAGCGTACAATGAGCGTAACGGGACAATGAGCGTAACGGGACAATAAGTCGTCCTTTTCGTGCATGCAGCCGGCGTTCATCCGTACAATGGGCGTAACGGGACAATGAGCGTAACGGAACAATGAGCGTAACGGAACAATGAGCGTAATGGGACCATAAGTCATCCTTTTTCGTGCATGTAGCCGGCGTTCATCGATTTATTAGACGTTGTCACGTCAAAAACAAAAGTACAATGAAAACAAAATCCTGTAAGGGGCCAAAAGGCTTCTATCTCAGCATGATGCTGCGACATTTAAAAATAAGTGTCGCAGTACTGGTATTCTGATAGGGCCCGAAGGCCCAGCTGGTCTATTCCGTAGAATACAGAATGGACCAGCTGGACAATTGTTACTTTCGATCTACGAAAACTGACGTTATTGCTACGACATAAAGTCGCTTTGACGTCAAATTGTTACCATCCACGTGCAGTGGACTGTATAATACAATGTAGTTAGTTACAGTGAGACATAATAGAGTAGAAATTAAATGAGGGCGCCACTTTCTACGTAACTGTCACTTTTTTGACGTAAAATGCTTAAACATGGCAACAATTTAGTATGGAATTTTTTCAGTTCCATTTTTATTTAATTTCTAGTCTTTATGGCCAAGCTGTACCTAATGAAAGGGTTGTCTATGGTCTATAATTGTCCGGAAGCCGGTTGAATTTTACACGCGAAGTATTTCTTTTTTTTTAACAGATTTGTTAGGGTTTGACTGGCATATTATTTTGATGTCTCTACAAAACAATAAAAATAAAATTTTGTAGATAGTGTCCCCATTCTCCTTTATCGATTTTTTTATTTGTTGCGAAAGGGGTGAAGTAGGATTAGGGGGCGAGGGGGGCTACTTTTGTTATGTTTTGGGTGGTAATTAATTGGGATAAGAGACCTGTTTAAAATAATCAGGATATTGCAGTACTTTAAATAATGAAGTATGTTTACGTAAACAAATAGTTAAAATATTGCTATTGAAAACAAAATTTAAGAACACGAATATTTATTTCACGAGGATTGGAATAGAAAAAAGTTTTTTCCTTAAAAATCTCCCCGTTACCTACTTCCAAAAAGGTTGGATATTTTAATACAGCGAAACGTGACGAGCGGTCACGTGCGTTCCTTTCACTTCCCCTTGACGAAAGTTCTTATTTTTTTTTTATTCAGATTTTTTTCCTGCTATGTATCAAAATAGCTTAAATATTGCGGTATAGAGGCGCTAGTGTAGAGTGAGGTCTCTAGAAATGTGAAATTGAACGTACATTTTTTGCGGGATTTTCTATAGCAAATTGTAAAGATTGTGCCATTCCTGATTAATTATGGCTTAAGATTTTATGTAACAACTTAGAATCTAATTTCGTAAGCACTTGGAACAAGAATAATATTTGTCTGCTTCATGCTTGCTTATTTTAGGAACATTATAATGTAAATATTCATTCGATGTTTTAAAATGTAATACAATAAACATTATATGAAGTAATGGGTACTTAAACATATCCAAAACATCTTATATATAAAATTCTCGTGTCACAATGTTAGTTACCATACTCCTCCGAAACGGCTTGACCGATATTTACGAAATTTTATATGCATATTCTACGGAATATAAAAAAAAATTGATTGATTGAAATTGATTTTTTTTTTAAGTTATTGGTAGGTAGGTAGGTAGGGTAGGGTAGGTAGGTAAGTAGGTAGGGTAGTGTAGGGTAGGGTAGGTAAGTAGGTAGGGTAGATAGGGTAGGGTAGAGTAGGTAGGAAGGTAGGTAGGGTAGATAGGGTAGGGTAGGGTAGAGTAGGTAGGTAGGTAGGGTAGATAGGGTAGGGTAGGTAGGTAGGTAGGGTATATAGGGTAGGGTAGGGTAGGTAGGTAGATAGGGTAGGGTAGGGTAGAGTAGGGTAGGTAGGTAGGTATGGTAGATAGGGTAAGGTAGGGTAGGGTAGGTAGGTAGGTAGGGTAGAGTAGGTAGATAGGGTAGGGTAGGGTAGGTAGGTAGGGTAGATAGGGTAGGGTAGAGTAGGTAGGGTAGGGTAGAGTAGTGGAGTTCATACTATAGCTTTTGACAGAATGAAGTCTGTCGGATCAGCTAGTATCAAATAAAAGTACTGACAGGACCTTACTCGCCAATGGCGCCAACTAGTGAGCACAAAAACGATAGCCCCCATTACGTGATCACCGTAGTTGCACAATCCAGCGAGGTAACTGCGTAACCGTTCAACAACATTCATTGCGTTATTTAAGTTATGGAGCAGATACATTTTTCTAACATATGAAGCAATGGATTAGCTACATCCTTCAAAATCGTTTAGATTGAGATTGATAGCGTGTTACTGATCGCAATTAGGCAGCTTAAATCTTTACTGTCTTAAATCTTTACTGCTTCAATACGGTTGCTGTTGGATAACTAACTGCCACCAACAAGTCTGTCAAAATCGCAGTGATCTTTATTGTAGTTACAATACGGTTGCCGTTGGGTAACTGCCTCCGACAAGTCTGTCAAAATCATAGTGATCTTTACTGTCGTTACAATACGGTTGCTGTTGGAAAACTGCCTCCGATAAGTCTGTCAAAATCACAGTTATCTTTATATTCGACACATTATGGTTGCTGTTGGGTAACTGCCACTGACAAGTCTGTCAAAATCAGTGATCTTTATTTTCGACACATTACGGTTGCTGTTGGGTACCTCCCACTGACAAGTCTGTCAAAATCACCGTGATCTTTATTATCATTGCAATACGGTTGCTGTTGGGTAACTGCCACTGACAAGTCTGTCAAAATCACAGTGATCTTTGTTGTCGTTACAATACGGTTGCTGTTGGGTAACTGCCACTGACAAGTCTGTCAAAATCACCGTGATATTTATTATCATTGTAATACGGTTGCTGTTGGGTAACTGCCATTGACAAGTCTGTCAAAATCACCGTGATCTTTATTGTCGTTACAATAAGGTTGCTGTTGGGTAACTGCCACTGACAAGTCTGTCAAAATCACGGTGATCTTTATTGTCGTTACAATAAGGTTGCTGTTGGGTAACTGCCACCGACAAGTCTGTCAAAATCACCGTGATCTTTATTATCATTGCAATACGGTTGCTGTTGGGTAACTGCCACTGACAAGTCTGTCAAAATCAGTGATCTTTATTTTCGACACATTACGGTTGCTGTTGGGAAACTGCTACCGAAAATTCTGTCAAAATCACCGTGATCTTTATTGTCGTCACAATACGGGTGCTCTCGAATTTCTCAGTAGTAGCCTGGAGTCTGGATTTGTGCAAAGTTGATGGCAATTGGCTCATCCTCTATTGGTACATGGGACTTAAAAACATAACTGGCAAAATGTGGGTATGTACTATAGGTACACCTCTACCTGACCCTTCGGGGATTACTGGTTTGATATTTATCTATTTTCCCTTGATAACTAGGTATTGTGCGATTGTTAAAAAAATGGACATTTCCAAACTTTATTCATCATGTCGTTTTACGTCCGTCGCTCATGGAGGACTATCGGTTGAGGAAAACCATCCTTAAATAGGTAAATTAACACATTAATAATATACCTATAAATAATACATCATATGTTTTTATTTCTGTGGTTATTATTATGGTTCTGTGTGGTGCTGGACGTAAAGAATAGCACCACCCTATTTCTTAACGTGGGTGTCGTAAAAGGCGACTAAAGGACTTACTAGAGAATGGGCAGCAGCGTTCTCTATGAATTTTAAACACCATTCTGCGATCCGTCTGTCAAGCGTGCCGATTATGGCAAAATAATCCTCCCTTTGGGTTCAGATTCAGATTTATTTATTTGCAAAAACATATGTAGATAATATACATGGTATGATGCTTATTATAGGTGAAACATGGTACTTATTTTTTGGCTCAACATGTTTGACCATGGCTGGTGTACAAATTAGGTCGAAAGACAATAGGATTTCAAAATTAAGATACAATGAACAATAATATAAATTAATCAACAATTAACAATAATATTAAATTAAATAGTCATGTGATTCAAAATAAATAGAATAGATTCAGTCAGTACGGGAAGCGATTTATCATTTAAAAAATTCATTAACATTATAATAGGATTCATGTCAGTATTTTTTTAAATAGCTGCCACGGCTTATTTTTTATTATTTTTATTTTTGAATTGCTTGTTTTTACTCTGGATGCTTTTAACGTGTACTTTTTATTTTTTTATTTTTACATCGTTTTCACATTTCGTTATAAATTCAACATTAGGTATAGATGTAACCAATAATTATTTTTGTAACAATTTAATTTAAAAGAGTGTCCATGGAGTTTCTTGCCCGTTCTTCTCCATAGGTACCTACTACGCTTTGGAATGGGCATGTAGCTTCATTTTTCTTGAGTTTGGGGGAGGCCTATGTCCAGCAGTGGACGTCTACCGTCTGAAATGATGATGATGATGATGTTTTTATTTGTTTTCAGATGCAGCAACCATCAATGAATCAGCCGGAACCAATAGGGTAAGTTCTGAAATAATTATAATACTTAATTAAAATGTAATAGGCTAAGTAATAACAGCCACACGGGTCGATCGATTAGGTTAAGCTACGATTGCCGCGGTTGATCCGTGGATTGGTGACCATCTTTACATACCAAGACCCCTCTGTGCCTCGGAAAGCACGTTAAGCCGTTGGTCCCGGCTGTCATTCGTGGATATTTGACAGTCGTTAGTGCCGAAGCCCGAAAGTCTGACAACCAGTCTTACCAAGGGGTATCCAGTAACTGGGTTGAGTATTGATATAAAAAATGTAAAAATAAAATACGGAAAAATTTGACAAAGTGAGCCAACAGCTTCCAGGAATTCTCCACCTCCTAAAGCAGGACTGAAGAAAGATAAAAGAGAATGACGACAATCGAAAATCATTGCCAAAATAAGGTCTCTGATCATGTCAGAGGGCAGCAACGGCAGGAGTGGGTTTTAGCCGGTAAGAGTGCCCACTGCCCAGACTGTCCCACCAGTGAGGCAGTCTGGTCGTCCATGCGGATTTGCCACTCCTGCTAAATAAAAATAAAAAAGAAAGTTACTGGGGCAACCCCAACATAGTTGGGAAAACGCTAGGCAGATAATATTAATTTAACAATAAGATTATGACATGGTGAAGGAAAATACGTAAGGAATCCAGCATGTCCTAGAACCAAACATTCGAAGTCACATGACAGCCGCTCCCTCATACGATAAAAAAGCCTCAGTCTCAGCGTTGGAAGCAATATACGCTGAATACCTATCTAATATATGACATAATGGTCACGGGAATCAGCTGGATGGGGACAGCTCAGAACCGGTCGCTGGGGCAATCCTTGGGAGAGGCCTATCTTCAGCTGCAGTTAACTTGTTTCGACTGAATGAGGATGAAGTACGATGTGCATGCAAGGATTGGTGATCGCAATACTTATATGTTGTTTTTAGCAGATAGAAGGACGCTAATGCCAATGCTCTTGACGATGGATGTCGAAAAAGTTACATGGGGCATCTTTTTCGACATCCATTGGAAGGGGAGAATTATATGGTGACTTCAGATTTAAGAATATTTGTCCAGCATTTTACGTCCGTCACAACAAAACACATGATGATATTTTTGTCTACAGGGGCCAGCAAGCGGTGCAGCAGCAGATGGTACTGTGTCCAGTACGTTTTGTGTACGAGACGCAGGTGTTGGTACAACCTGGTGAGTGTTGTTTACACGATGGCGGACCATTGTCTGCCAATCCGTTGATAGACTCAGTTCAGCTTTCATATTTATGTTGTTTGAGAGATGGATTAGTGATAACAGTATCTGCTTAACTTTTATCTCGTTGCGATGGGCTGCATATCAGTATTTTACATGAAACTGTTATCAGACCAACGAAAATGCTAAAGCTATTAAAAAAATCCAACATCTTGAGGTTTTAGACAGGCCTCACGTTCGTTGATGTAGCATGTTCAAAATATTAAGTTCTTTTTCGAAGAAGATTAAAAATGTAAGGTTAGTAAATAGTAATAAATTGTTCCAGGAGACCAGATCCAGCCAAACCAGACTTTCTTCATAAACCCTCAAAATCCACCACCATGGATGCAGAACAGGCCCCAACCCAACCCAGTGGTCTACGTCCAACAACTGCCCAACAATATGATCCAGCCAGTACAACAGCAGATGGACCAGAACCAACTGTACCTCCAACAAAACTTCGCCAACTTCCAACTCCAACAGCACATGTTGGCGCAAAACCACCAAGATATGAGATCAATGCAATTGGCCAATATTGTGCCAAACATGGTTCAGAATGTACAGCAAAGCATACAGAGCAACGAAAGAAACATAAACCAGAATCCTAATACAGGACAGATGCAAGCAAATGCACAGAATATGATGCAAAACCAAATGACTGTCGCTAGACAGGTCCCTAATCAGGGCAATCAAACTGTTGAAGTCCAAAGACAAGTCCAATACATGAACGTGAGGCCACAGATAGGCCAACAAATGAACATCTCGAGGCCTGTTATGTCTCTGAACCAACTTCAAAACATGCAAGCTATGACCAACATGCAAAATCTACAGATACAACAATCCAATGCTGGACAAACATTTGTGCAAAATATTGGACAGCGAATGCCTCAAAATGTGAATGCAGTACGGCCTCAGATTATGCCCAACACTGCGATGAATATACAAAACGTTAATAATAACAATAAAGCAGCCAACCAACCTCCTCAAGAGGCCAATAAAGCTATGAGCAATACAGTTGGAACTCCCGTGCCAAATGTAAGAAACTTTGCACAAAATTATAACTGTCGACCGATACAACCGAGACGACGATTCGTTGAAAATAATGCTAACGTACCAAAAATGCAACAGCAAAATATTCCTGCGCAACAGCCAAAAATGCCACAGCAGAATGTTCCTGTGCAACAGCCAAAAATGCAACCACAAAACGTTCCTCAAAATGTACAACAGCCACAACATATACCAGTTCAAACTCCACCGACACAGCAACAACACCAATATAACCATGAGAAAGTGAACAGCCATCAAATTGTTACAAACATAGCTGCTAACACAACCTACTTAAATAACCCGAATATTAGTCGAAAACGAAAAAGCGAATCACCAGATGAAATCCAAAACAAGATGGCTGTACCACCATCGTCGCAACCAATTTATAAAAATCTACAACAGGGTATAATTATCACTAAGCTATGTAATGAAATAGGTACGAACACAAGTCCTGTGCACAAACCTAAATTAAACGCTAATAACCCAAGCAATCCAGCAGTTCAAATGAATCAGAGCGTGCCAATGGTTATAGTAGAAAACGCAGAGCAAAGCAAACAAGAAGGAATACAAATTAAAACTGAAACTAGAACTGCGATAACTCCTGCACCAAGTGAAAGTGATAAGCTAATTAGGAACACAGTGTACACTCAAGCCCGCGGCAGACTATTACAGGATAAAATAAGTGATAACTTACAACCACAAGTTGTGGAAAATAAACCACCTGAGAGTGTTCAAAATACGACTGATACTAAGACTAATATTGAGCTACAGACTGATAAAGATACAGTGATGACTGAAGTACCGACTGATAAGGTTATAACGGTCACCATTCAGTCAGAAAAGGGACCGTCAGTGACAAAATCACAGGCGGAAATAATTGAAAGTAAAATAATACAAATACTTGAGAGTATTCCTAAAAACAAGAATACACAAACGCCAGAAAAGAAACCTAAAGAAGTTAAAAAGGAAGAAGTTAGTAAAGAAATTAAAGTAGAAAGTGTTAAAAACAATGAAAACAATGTTAGCAATGAAAGTAATGCTAGTAAAACAATCACAATTGTAAAAACAGCAAAAAGTGAACCACAAGATGAGAAAATAGAAATTAAAGAGCAAAAATCTGAAGTTAAAAATGAAAAATTAGAAGCTACTGACAGAGTTATTACGAAACAGGACATATTGACGCATGTAGTGGATGGATATGTTATTCAAGAATCTAACTTCGCCTTCCCAGTAAGTACAAAAATGCATCTTTTTTATGCTTGAGATTTAGAATCAATAAGTTGCCAATTTTTTTTTTTTTTTTTTTTTTTTTTTTTTTTTAAACGTTGCCCCACACTAGGAATTTCTCCTGTATCGTGGGTGCGTTTACAAACATTTAAAATCACATACACAAACAATTGCCATTCTGTCTGGGCTTTCATTAAATTACTCGAGACTTTCTTTAAGGATTCATATTTTAGAGTAACGCTATAGTGACTATGGTTTGACTGCCTCATTGGTCTAGTGGTCGGTCCTGGGTGCCAAAGTAGAAGTACATATTCATTTATTCAGAACATCATAGAAGATTGTCATCAATATAAAAGTAAACGATGCTTCAAACTCAAACTCCAAGCATTTATTTAAAATAAACCATTTACAGGCACTTTTGATGACGATTCAAAAGTGCCTGTAAATGGTTTATTTTTAGGAGTCGGTCAGTCAGAAAGATGAAACTAGTTGCCCATTCCAAAGCGTAGTAGATTCCTATGGAGAAGAACGGGCAAGAAACTCCACGGCACTCTTTTAAAACAAAATATTGTTACAAATTATGGATTACATCATTCATGTTGAAGTTATATATGTGAGAACAATGTAGAAAGACGTGCACATTATACGCTGATTATGCTAAAGAAACGCATCTGACGTATAACTATTCAACAATGTCCTTATTACGAGTATAATTATTATTTTTCAATTCATTACAGATCAGAAAACCTCTAATAGAAAAAACTCTACAAGCGAACCCAAAAGCAGAATCTGAATCGATGGACGCTCTAAAAGAATGTATGAAGGAAGAAATGAAGAACACAGGAGTAGATGTACAGCTGCTGCCTTTCCATTATCTTCTTCTCCATTGTGAGAACAAGAAGAAAGAAGAAGAGATGGCAGATAGTAAAACGCTGAATCCGTTTACTGATTTGCTGCACACTGCTGTGAAATCTTGGACGGTAAGACACTTTTAACACTATAATTATCTATAATTACTATTTTGAATACGTTGTTTATTTGTAATAGGTTATCTCTGAAATTACTGATCAGATCACAATTATTATTTATTCACTTATACACTACATTATTCCCGAGTGTCATAGGATACTTATATGGTAGAAAAAGCGGGTGAAACCGCGGGGCATAGAGTGTATCTTTGAATTAATTTGAGCCTGAAGTCTGCTGTTACAATAGTGTCAGAATAGTCTATCATTGATTTCATAATTGTTGATTTTGACAAGTTTGGTAATCTACTAATATAATGGCGTCATTATGACTTTCCAATGGTCAGCCACTGACACTCCATTGAAAGAACTGGTAATCTCGTACATAATGACAAATGAAACTTCCTACTAAACTTCCAACTTCCTACTACTTCAGATTGCTTATATAACACTAATAAATAATATGTAAAAATATATATAAATGAAATCTGGCATGAATAAATGTTCAAAATGCCATTGTAATAAAATTCTATTACGAGACCATTGACCGACCAATGATCGACCATTATGAATTTAGCAGATTACGAAATTTTTGCAAAGTGACAATGGGATCGTGTTGGAATGACGAATTTATAAAAATAGCAGACTTGGGCCCCTGCTCAACCGCTACAGTGATTGCACGAATTACTTGCAAACCTCTTGACATAATCTTTTAGCTGCTAATTACAACTCCCGAAAAGAAAAATAATTGTCAATGTTCTGAGAAGTTTCCTCTGAATCTTCCAGTGCCTATCTTAGTTAATTTTTACCTGATTGTAAGCATTTCTTCCCCAAATCCACAGGTCGAAGATCTATCAAACCATCTCCTCAAATACGACTGGAATGAAACAGTATCGGTATTCCAAGACCATGAAATAGACGGAGAGTCCCTATTCCTGGTCTCGAAAACCCAACTCGTAAGCATAGGAGTCACCGAGGAAAATGCCGAAGCCATCTGTGCATTCGTCAGGAGCTGATCATCATTAGGACAGGAGGACCCGATTCTTATAGACTATGATAGTGAAATTAAATCAAATATTATCGAAGTATCATCCTCCAATCGGTCCTCCAAACATCGGTTATGCAAAAATCGGTCCTACTTTAACCGGTATACCAGAAAATCTAGCTACTCGTATTTAAGTTTTTGCAATTGTGGGTTCGTTAATCGATCCTATTATAATCGTTTCTCTAGTAATCGAACCAGTTTAAGGCTCAAAAACCGCAGACAAATGCCTATAAGAAGACTTGTGAACCAGCAATATATTAGGCGCCTAATATATCCAGGAGCCCAAATAAATACTGCATTACAAATATTAGCTAATGATATAATAAACACAGAACTCGAAAGCGCTACTGAAACTGGTGTAAGAAATATAAGGAAGCTAAAATGCTACTGCAGACTAAGACACGGAAATTACAGTAATAAAGATATTAAACAAGAAATAGATATACAAAATATTCCTGATGAAACTGCACCTATAAGCTATCAAAGAGATAATTCAGAAGAGTCTGAGATCCCCGAAAACGACATTATAGCTCAAGAAATCTATCAAGAAAATCTTAAAATAGAAATTGAAAACAATTTAGAAAACATACCGGAATTTGAAGCCTCTGGAAACAGTTCAAATTATTTTGGAGAGGAGATCAAAAGCCCTGAAAATAAGTCTGAAATTGATGAAGAGACTGAACAAGAATTACAAGGTAATGAAGATTATATTGAGCAAACCATTGAATATGCTCAAATATTACAAGTAAATGATGAAACTGCCGTATCAAAACGGAATGATAAGAAGATTGAAATCTTAGACGATATTATCATTAAACATGCAAGTAAAACCAATGATGGAATGTTAAAAACAATAATAGAAAATGTTACTGCTCAGGACATTAAAGTTGTTGAAATCTTTAAGAAAAATAAAATATTAGAAGCAAATAATGAAATTGTTTTAAAACAAACTATAAGCTATGCAAAGGTCGAAAAAAATACTGAAAATACGTCAACGAAAACCAGAAAAACAGAAATAGTAGAATTGGCTACCAAAGAAAATACTGAAAAGGCACCACAATTTAATAATTTCAAAGTACCGAAGGAAGTAACTCACTCAAAGAAGAAAGTAGTCAAGAAACAGCAACCACGATTCGTTTTAACTCATGTTGTAGGCGGATACATTATTCAGGAATCTAATTTCGCTTTTCCGGTGAGTACAAAAGACCTATCTATACTAATATTATAAAGAGGTAAAATTTGTTTGTATGTAGGGGGTAATCTCTGAAGCTCATTCTGAAATTTATTTTTGTATTTGATAGCCCAACTCCTGGATAAGGTTATAGGCTATTTAACATCACGCTGCGACCCTAAGGAGCCGGGCAATAAGTAAAAAAAACAGAAAGAATCCTCCAATTTTCATAATTGCACCTACCACTGTTTGTCTCTGCACCACCCAAAGGTTGACTGGTAGAAAATGCCTATGGCATTAAATAAATAAAAAACGCTATTTAAAAACGAAGTTATAGCGCGGGTGGCAATGGGATATGACGCGGAGGGTCGGGGGCCGAAATTTCACGCGGACGAAGTCGCGGGACAGAAACTAGTAGTAAATTAAATTAAAAAAATATTATTTGGATATGTAAATGTGATTAAGTATTATTGTATAGAGAATCACTGACCCCACAGTCAAACCAATGCAATGGTTTTGTGGGGCTAAGTTTATAAGTTATACCCAAAGTCTCAAATTCAGATAATTTATGTAAACAAACGGGATAACATATCAAAAAAATATCTTCGTAATGGTAATTCACATAAAATGGCGAAAAAAGAGGTTACATTTTCTTTTAAGTACTGATTTTAAGAAATAATAATTAACAAATAATCATACCGTAATATTTTTTATAAATTTCTGGTTTTAAACAAAGTTATTAAAAAAAGGAGATTTTCTGGTATAAAATATTTTATGATACTGGTAACAATGCAGGAGATCCAAACATTTTCACATTTTTTACATCTTCAATAACACTAATATTACAACTCTCATTCATAGATTCATATTGTAAGTAGCATATCTAGCCACATTTTAGATGAAAACGGCAGTAAACTGTTTCGAGTGGAAATCGATTTTGGGAGGCCTACGTCTAGCACTGGACTTAAAAGGGCTGATTATGACGATCATATGCCGTGTCTCCGACATACTACACAGAACATTGTTTAGCAACGGTATTTTGTTTGCATATAGTTCTTATAATTAATTCACTTTAATTTTAACGATGACTATTTACAAAAAAAAAAAGAATATGATAAAATATTTTGCACCACTGTCCTGTCATTTTGACAGTGACATTTCTTGACATAACTTTGTTTACATAAATTATCTGAATTAGAGACTTTGGGTATAGAGAATCACTGACCCCACAGTCAAACCAATGCAATGGTTTTGTGGGGCTAAGTTTATAAGTTAGGTACTTACCATGTTAAATAAATAAATAAATAATAATAAATAAAATAAATGGCAGATTTTTCACAGACCTATTAATGTCAATTTGAATCTAGCTATCTATCTATACAAATGTATAAAATTGAAGTGTCTGTTTGTAAAGTCAAAACAACACCTTTTTAGTAAATGGATATGAAAGTATATTATCGGTAGATCAGACGGTACTTACATATATCATCATCATCTTCCTGCCCTTGTCCCATATTACTTGGGGTCGGCGCAACACGTTTTCTTTTTCCATTCCCCCCTGTCAACCGTCACTCTATCATTCACTCCCTTCTCTTTCATATCATTCTTCACACAATCCATTCATCTTTTTTTTGGCCTTCCTCTCCCTCTCCATCCATCCACATTTATCTTCATCACTTTCCTCGTCACATGCGTTTCCTCCCTCCTCATCACATGCCCATACCATGCCAAACGACGTCCTTTCAACTTTTCTGTCACCGGTGCCACTTTCAAACTTTCCCTTATATACTCATTTCTGACTTTATCCATTCTCGTCACTCCACACATATACGTAGGTACTTATAATATAAAAAAAAAATAGATTTAATTTACTTTGTCTGTCTGTCTGTTTGTTCCATATTATTATAGTCCTGTTTTACCAATAACCCTGTATATTTAGTATGAATTTATTATTTATATATTTAGGATATGTGTATCTATTTTAGTATATTGCATACTTATTATTTGCATCAACGACAGCTCCATTTTAGGAGTCCTGGAGGAGATCGCATAAAGCGATAAGACCGCCCATTGTATTTTTTTTTTCTTTGTTACGTACTTTTGTGGTGTACAATAAAGTATATTATAAATAAAATATAAAACATTTCTTTATTACAGATCAGAGAACCACAAAGTCAAAAAAATAAACCCCAGAGCTCCAACACAGAAGTAACAGTTCTACCAATAGAAGTAAAACAAGAAGAGAAGGTTATTGAAGAAGAAAATGGTACAAAAGAACCTGCTCCAACAGAAGAGGATGAAAAGGAGACCGTTGTTAAAGAAGAAAGTGTAACAGAACCGGTTCCTCCTACAGAAATGAAAGAAGATGTAGCAAATGAAGAGTTTAATCCATTTGCGCGGTTACAACAGTCTACAGTCAAATCTTGGACGGTAAGAGATTTTTCAACACACTTGCTCGTAAAGTGGCGCTTAATGAACCGCTTTTAGGTCCATCTTGCAGTGTATTAAAAACGCGTGCTTTTTACTTTACGTTACCGAGCTAGTGCTATAACGCCACAGATAATTATTTACTAGTCGGATAATTGCGCTTTTTTTAATCTCATCAAAGAGACTTCCATAATGCTGGAGCCATAATGTGATATTTCACTTTTTTTTATAGTCTGAATTGTCCTTGGTCCCAAAATGAACTAAAAATTTACCTTAAATTGTCTGTGGTCTCTTCCGGAACCAAACGAAAAATACCCTGACTTGCGTTCTATTATTGCGGATTCTCACTGAACAAATCGCACTCTAATTTCCTTAACGTCACTAAACAAATATACACATTTTCAGTACAAGCGTTTAAAGATTTGATTATTTTGGAAAGGGTATAAATAAAAGTAGAATAATTATGTCGGTCATATCTTTTGTTATTCTAGTGTATTAAAGCCAGTGTTTTTGGAAAAAATAGGGAATAGTTCATAGTTAGTTTTATCATATTAGTTTAGATGGCGTTACTTAGCTCAAAATTGATAATTTTTGTTTAATGACGTTAAGGAAATTAATGTGCGAAATGTCTATTTCTCTATGCCAATATTACTTTCTAATTCCATACTAACTAAACTACAATTTGAAATACTAACTACACTATGATCAGTCTAAACATTGTTTTGTTTTTCTTTTTAAAGGCTCTTTAGCGGTTTTGCCAGTGCCTTTATTAACACCTGCGCGCGCATCGCTAGCGCGGCGCGCGGAAAAACAAAACCGACGCTGGTTTTGTTTTCCGTAAAGTTTTTAACAATACGAGTCTGTTTTTTTCCTCGGAAGTGTGTTCAAAAACGTCGTATGAAACGCGTGTGCATCGATCATAGCACACATGTATCATAATGTACTATTATGTAACGGTTTAGAAATAAAAAAGATAGAACGAAAATACGTTTATTTGTGGTAATCATAACGCAAAAAATAACAAGTTTGGGGAAAATATGCGCCACATTCCACGCAAAATCGTCATCGCTCAGCAAAATGCTGCGAGACAGAGCCTCAGCGCTGGTTTTCAACGATAGCCGACGTTCCGCGTCGTTCGTTTGGCGCGGTTTAGGACTCATTTTAAAAAGCTCGGGATATTCGCCACTAATCTACACATACAAATAAATAAAATTGAAATGCCTGTTTGTATTGTCAAAATAACAGTTTTTTTACTAAATGCATTTGAAAGTTTATACGGTATAACGAAAAATCAAAACTAAAATTTTTGTCTGTCTGTTTGTTCCTGCTAATCTCCGAAACGGCTGGACTGATTTTGACGGGACTTTCACTGGCAGATAGCTGATGTTATAAGATGATGTTGTTATTATGTACTTAGGCTATTTTTATTTTAGAAAATGCCACGTGGGCTACATACTATTATTAACAATTTTTGTTATTTTTATTTGAGGCTCAGTAGTTTCGGAGGTAAGGGTAAATTTTCATATATTTTCATAAAATTATTTATTTTTAAACTATTAAAATATACTTGAGACCCTCATAGTAAGCCCTTCCATTTTATAAGACAAACGGTACAGTGAGCAAAAATTATTTTTTTTTCAATTTATCTACTTATTTGTCTCCCAAAAGTGACGGACGCATTTTGAATATGGATATTCAAAATCATTCATTTACGTAACACGTCCATGTTTGGGTCACAAAATTAGATTTGGGCATATGTCAAGGGGGGGCATGGAGGGGCGGCTGCCCCCCCCCCCCCAGAGATTCTAATAATAACAATAATAAAAATAAAAAAATTACTTGACTTGCTTGATCGATCATTCCCGTACGTCGAAACTCGGATGAATTCACCAATTCCATGGAAACTAGTTCCACCTAAATATTAATATAATAGTCCTGAGGAGTCCTGGAATCGATTCCTGAACTTATGAAGACTTATCAGTAATATGGTCTTATTATTCCCCCGTCAAAAACCAATGTTCCTTCAAGAGTAATGCCACGCAGTGAGTATTGACGACATCCTGAACTATTGGTGCAGGACGTCAGCGCCGCTTGGACTGGGATAGCCTTACAACCTTCCTGATCTTCGCGTCCAGCGATCACGCCCGTCCGGTACATCTGTTGCTCTCGACTTTATCTACGATTCATACTCTGCCCCCCCCCCCCCCTCCGGGCCATAGGCTGGCGACGCCCTTGGCATATGTGTATCAAATTTCAAATTTATCGGTCCGGTAGATTCGATGCAAATTGGCTGTGACCCGATATGGATCCCGTTTTTTCGTTCGGACATACGGAAACCTAAAAAGGTTAAGCAAACTCATACCAATGCTCCAGAGTAAACCTTGGAAAGAACATTTAATACGACCTGTAAGTGTAGGTACCTACTAAGTACAGTTTCGTTTATAATTCTTTAACTTTTATGGTATCGTTCCCAAATTCTTAACAAAGAAAACAGGGGAGAACCCTCCGTGCCCCGAAGGTTTTTTTAAGAAAAATTACATGAAATTGAAAACTTTCTCCAAAATAAATGCCACCTGTTGAGTTTTAAATGTTAAAGTTTTCATTAAAAGGGTGAAGGAAAATGTTTGTGAGGAAATTGGCGTGTCGTAGAACCAAGACTTTGAAAACATGTGCCACCCCGCACTGTCTCCCTTGTGATTTTCGTGACTTGTCTTTTCCGCACCTAAAATCCAAATATTTCAAATCTAAATATAGTTCCTGCCGTTGTGTCATGTTATCTACTTGGGGTCGGCGCAACACTTTTTAGGGTTCCGTACGTCAAAAGGAAAAAACGGCCCAGGATCACTCATGTGTCTGTATGTCCGTCTGTCACAGCCGTTTTCTCACTGGACTGATTAGGGTCTGGCTGTTTGTGTATGTGAGTTTAAATGTTTGTAAACGCATCCACAATACAGGAGAAATTCCTAGTGTAGGACAACGTTTAAAAAAATATATATATAAGTTGTTTAGTAAGTACAGATTATTATGAATTTCTGTGACCCAAACACGCCGCGTAACGTAAATAAATGAATTTTGATGGGGTTCAATTTTGGGGGAAAAACTAGAAAATAAAAATAAAAGTTTTAAAACTTTTCCATTGTGACATGTCAATTGAAAGAAATTGTTATGACGATTTCAAATATATTTATTTTATCATTTTAAAATAATTCGTTTTGAAATTATTAAAGAAAATTTATGAAATTTGACCATTTCCCTTATCTCCGAAACTGCTGAGCCAATTTTTTTTTAATACAGAGATGGTCTATATTTATAGATTGCAGGAAAACCTAAAAGAAGTCTATGGTCTTGCACGGTTGACGCAGTGGTTAAGCGATTGACTGATGCGCTGCGTGTCGTGGGTTCGATCCCCGCACGGAACAAATATTTGTATGATCTACAAGTAGTTGTTCCGGGTCTGGCTGTTTGTGTATGTGAGTTTAAATGTTTGTAAACGCACCCACGATACAGGAGAAATTCCTAGTGTGGGGCAACGTTTTATTAAAAAAAAAAAAAAAAATTACATTAATTTGCAGTTGGAATGTATGGGAGAACATGTTTTTCAACTAGAATGTTTTCTTGGGGTAAATTCATCCCAACTACGGAACCCTGCATTGTGCCTGGTCCTACACGCACTTGGCTGGTTTTTCATATCATTCCTCTCACCATCCATCGATATTTTCAAAACTTGACTTATATGTTTTTTTTTTTCAATTCATCTACAGGTAGAAGACGTATCAAATCATCTTCTAAAGTTCAACTGGGAGGAAACAGCAGCACTTCTTCAAGACAACGAGATTGATGGAGCGTCCCTGTTCATGGTCACGAAGACGCAGCTGATGTTCATAGGAGTCAATGAGGAGCAGGCTGATGTCATCAGTGAGTTTGTTCAGTTTGGGTCGTCGAGGGAAAATTGAGGGAGTGGAGTTTGGAGCTTTGAATTGTCAATTGGTAAGGAAACTCTCCATCCAGAAGTTACGTCACACGTAAAGGGGGGGAAATCAAAACTAAAAATAAAACTGCTGTTCTAATTTAATTATTTCTAAATATAAAATTAGAAAATATGTGACGTCACACCAGGGGGAGGTGGTTCCATAAATATGACCATCTGTGGCAAGGGGGGAGGGAGGTTAAAAAATCTTAAAATGTATGTGACGTAATTCATGGATGGCCTCTAATCGGTTACCTATACAACAGTCTACAGTTTCGTATTTATGGTTAAATTACATTAGCTGAGAAAATTTACATACTTGACTGTAAAAAAAGTTTATTTAAAATTTAAATGTCTAATCTTATTTCAAATGGAATATAGGTAAATTCAATACGAAAAGAACTTACCTATCTAAGGATGTAATGTAACGCCACGAGCGCAGAAAGTCGGACAAAAAGGATACGTTAAAAGAAAGGATATGAAACCCAAAACAGACATGATACAACTGTGATTGATTGATCATGACCTGGGGGGCGTATTATGAAGTATTAATGCTATCATGATTCCTGTCCGAAAAAGGGATGGTGCTATCTGTCATGTGTAGCTCCGTCTCTCTCTCGCGCTGGAATCATGATGGCTTAAAACGTCATAATACCGCACCTGCACTCGCAATTCGAGAGTTTTGAAGGATGTTGCTAATCCATTGCTTCATATGTTTAAAAAAAAAATCTGCTTAACAAAGCAAATAACGCAATGAATGTTGTTCAATTTTCAAAATGAAACCCATTGCGATCAATTGTTATTTTATGTGTGTTACCCAATAAGTCTAACAGAAATGCAGCTGAATACCAATATTTTGAAAATAAGCCTACGTGAGGCGTTACTTTTATATTACAGATATAATTTGAAGGGTATAGGGACAAAACAAGGAATGTCACAAAAAATTCAAACATAAATTAAGTGTGGCAACACTTGGGTTTTCGCGCGTATTTTTATGTAGCATTGTATAAAAAGCATATTTAAAACAATCATAGTCCTTCCTATCTTCAATATTTCAAAACCTTGTACAGGTGCAAAAATGGGAATGTCCCTAGTGAAACGGAACACAACAATAAACAAAACAAAAAAATGTTTTAGTGACATTCCTTGTTTTGTCCCTGTGCCCTTCATTTGATATAAATTAAATACCTATTACTTACAGATGGCTATTCAATAAGTACTTTATATATAAACAATTTACAATAGTTTTTCTACATTACTATTATATTGATAAAATAATGAAAACGATTTATGCATTTAACTGGATTCGATTTTTGATGCCAGCGAAGAGGCCATATTTTCACTGTGCTCAACTTTTTGGATTCTATTAATTATCTTGGAATTCATTAATGAAAAGTTTTAAAATACGAGAAATATTAGTTAAGATTTGATTTCTGGCACTACCAGATAGGACAATTCTATTGTAAATATTGTAGGCCGCTAGCGCCAATTTCTCTTGCTACAGTGTCCTAGAAGAGCGGTGGCTGTCACTGTCATATTATGACGGATGTCATTTTCATCCGTATTTGATGTTAAGGGGGAAGCGCTGAGGTAGCCCGCGAAATTCAAAATTTCTTACGACTTTTGCAATTTTCAGCTCATTAGCTCATTTATCTGAGTGTATGTTGATATATAGTATGATTCGCGACCACAACAAATATGTATTTACAGAATTATAATCATTAGAATCAGTAATACAACTCAAAAAACGTGAGAACATTTGATTTTGCGGGCTCCCCTGGGGCTTGCACCTTAAAGCGATGTGCCGTTTGAGAATTCGGGAGAAAATAATCTTAAATATTACAAGGGATATAAATAAATGTGTACATATTTGATTTTATATGACTTTATAGATTTTTAAGAATAATCTCCGGTCTGTTTGACACCTTGTAAAACAGAATCTACTGTCATATCTCATGTTACAGTCCTTTCAGTAACTCAACAGCAACCATAGTGTATCGAGAATAAAGATCACTGTGCTGTGATTTTGACAGGCTTGTACCTAGCAAGCCTTAATACATCGAAAATATAGATCACTGATTTTGACAGTGTTGCAAAATCAGAGGCCCGCCGCTCTGCGCTGTCGTCTCAACACATTAGTTTATTAATCTATGAAAGAAAAAAAGAATAACGTTTATTTGGTCACAGTTCAGTTTTGCTCAACACCACGCCGGCAGAATAATTAACAACGGCTCAAATGCTAAGAAAAAAAAAAAGACGTGTGGCACTCGGGGACTGCCGCGGTAAAGCTATTGCATAGCATTTTGTATCAACTTATGCAATTATAATTATTTATTTATTTTATTTATGCAGTATGTCTTTTTCTTTGATATTAATTTTTTTTTTTTTCGTTACGGAATTTCTGGATTCGGTCCCCGCGCTCAAGGCCCGCGATAGAAGCTATGCAATAGCTTAAAAACAAAATAAATAAGTGCTGAACGTCGTAAAAGTGTATAACTACGTAAACAAAGTCAAATACTATTCAAATATAAGCATAATAACAACTTTAAAATAGACGAAAGTGTTGAACCTAAAGTAATTTTAAATAAAAAAAGAGTGACAAACTGTTTTGACAGCGAAAAAATTCCATGTACATGAGTCATTTCCAACCGTCTAGTCAAGTTTAAAAATTGTTCAACTGGAATGGTATCAACTATTTGGCAAGCTTTAATTAAGTCATTGTCAGTTCAAACCCCACTATCAACCATCACTTTTTGTGAAGATCATAATTTTATAAACTAATATTTATAAGAATAAAATACGCAGTACACAGAAAAAAGAACTGCCAGAAATTATTAGATCACTAGAGGGTACTGGTGTAGTAAAACCGTCGGAGTGGGGAGCGTGAGGTTTTTTCGTTACGGAATTTCTGGATTCGGTCTCCGCGCTCAAGGCCCGCGATAGAAGCTATGCAATAGCTTAAAAACTGAAAGGACTGTAGGTGTTGTGATTGGTTGACCAAAATATCAACAATCAATCGTAAAGTTGACCACAGATTATCAAATATTGAATAGTTTTTCAGAAACTGTTATTATGTGTGACAAAATAAGTTTGTACACATGGCTACATATCAAGCTATACTTTTCCAGTATAAGCTGATCTCTCATTGTACGGAAATCCTATACAATGCGAGATCAGCTTATACTGGAAATTAGCTTATGTGTGTACAGGATTTGTAATAAAATTATGAGCTTTGCATTTGTATAAGCACCGCTATTTTATAGAATTTTAATAATTATGAAATTGTATCGTAACATTATACCCCTTTATTTAAAAACGTCACTTATAAGTTATGTAACGAATGTTAACTATACCTACATTTTTGACGTTTAAACATCTCATAGCTCTAAGCAACATTTTTAAATAAACCCCATAGATTAGAGTCATAGAGATGCAAAGCTCATTTCTGATAGTAAAAATGTATTACTTGTTGTCAGTCAATATTTGTACCTTGGCCACCTTTATTTGAAAATAATTATTTTCATAGGAACGGTTTAAACTTAAATCACTTTTTAAATAATGCAACACTGCAGCAAATAGTGTGGGGATTCTTTTAGTCGATTAAATAAAGAATGGTTTACTGAATCGATACTACCGTATGTGTTTCAGTGACATTTAATTAAATTGACTGCAATTTTAATTTATCGTATTTTTTAAATTGATGTATCGTTACTAATTTTCTAATTTGAGTCGATTTAATCGTCTAAATATCAATTTTCTTTTTCGTAAAATACGAATAATTGTACAGTTAATACATCTTAAGTGATTTACTTATTTATATTGTATTATTTTAACCTCATTGTGTATTTTTGTATCGAGTGTAAATATTAAACGAAATAAAAATATTAATATTATTTCAAACTTTTATTTTTAAACACTGTTACAAAAGACAATATGTTTTTACCGAAGCGGTTGTTTCAAATATTACAAGTTTACCTTAATTTGACTCATTATTTCATAAAGACGACAGTTATAATATCTACATCCTTTTAACAATATATTAATAAGATTAATCGAAACTTTAAAACTTGTCACCGCTAGCCATAATACCAAAACGGACATCACTATTAAAGCTGCCGCATAGATATAATTCAACGCCAACTCGAAGAGAAGAGAAGCATTTATATTGTGTCTCTTACAATCACATTTTCAAAATTACGAGACAACACGTCACGTTAACAAAGCATAGTCGACACTACAAAAGACCGCTAGAAAAGTTAGCTTATATTTCAATAATTTAATTTGAGTCGAGTTGGTGTGCGACAGCCATTACAAATACAAACAAAATAACAAAAACAAATACACACAAAAAATCGACTAAGTATCTACCAGTTGAAAAACAGTTGATCACCGTGGCACAACACTAATTTCTCCTGGTCGTCTTCCCCATAAAATTTACGACTTGTTGAAATGGCGCGAATTTGCCTCGCCTTCCCCGTTTTTTTAGGCCTAGTTCCTGCAAAACATCGTCAGATTCTACTACGGAAGAGTCCATATTTTTCGATGCGATGTCTTCGGAATAGTCTTCGCTGTCATTCTTGTCTGTATCTGATAGTTCTCTAAATTTTCTACTATATTCTACTTTATTTCTAGCTAAACTGGCTTCTCGTCTTTTCATGGATTCTGGAGAGCCGAATTTTGGATGGTCGGGCGGCTGCTGGCACATAAGAGTTTCGTAAAAGTACCTGTCGGCTCGACCGTCGGCTTTCTGCCTGGGTTTTTGCTCTTCGTCAGAACTTTCGTTTGAGGAGTGCAGTTGTGGGGAACCTGGCGCTGACTTCTTGTGCATTGATCTTTGGCTGGAAATGTGTTAAAATATTAAGAAATTTAACAAACAAGTTAAGCTAATTGAGGCCTGGCAACCCTACGAATAATTAATTCACTGAAGTAATCTGACATGTGCTAGCTGTCACTTTGCGTAATAAAATGGTCATATTTATTGTAATGGTGATCGTTTAGTTTAATTGATTTATAAAGTGTAGAATAAATGTATGTATGTAAAAGTCTAGAATACAATACCTATTTCCATATTATTTAAAAATGTGACAGCTAGCATCTTTCAGCTTTCTCCAGTGAATAATTCGACTATAGAGTAAGCTGGTGATAGGGTTGCCAGGCCTTGCTTAACTTTTTTGTTAATTTTTATTTTATTTGTATAGATTTACAGAAATAATAAATCATTTATCATTTATGGCAAACGCTTTGGTGAAGGTCATAGAAGAATGTCAAAGTCACCATCGTTTGATGTCCATGCCAGCGAACATGGTGGGTCGCGGTGATTGCGGCTGGAAGGCACCCGGCGCACCAGCTTCGTCACCACTCATCGCCTGCTTGAAAAGAAATGGACACTATTACTGCTGCTACTCTCGTCAGGTACAAGCCTACAGGAATCCACTGGTATTAGGTCTCTCCAATTGTACATCCGTTCGATCCCTGAGGCAGATCTATCGGGACCACCTTATGAAAGAGTTCATCCAGTTTGAAAGAGTAGTGCTTCCAAAATTACGGATTTGCTAATTACGTAACTAGTTACGCATTTTGATGCTTCAATTACGTAACTACGTAATTACGTACTTAACTGTTTTGATTTTTTAAAGCACGATAAATTCTGGGCTTATTACGTATTTTAGAAGTAAAAAATCAAACAACTTCAAATGAAAAAAATTATAATATTAAGGAATTAAAAGTAAATTACAGATTAAAATGATAATTTTAAAATTAAACTCAAAATCAAAATCGTCAATCAAATCAAAATGTAATATTTTGATTTGATTGACGATTTTGATTTTGACTAAACTCAATCAACAATTCATACAAAACATGTACCACGCACAAATGGTTTAAAAGTAAGAAACAATATAAAATATGGTTATTTTTCCAATCTTTGTTCTTGATAATATGATCTCATAAATGATAACGAATGCAATGTTCTGTCACCAAGGGAACTTCTTAGTTTAGAACAAAGATAGCCGGCAGAAGAAAATGCCCGTTCTGCTTCAACACTAGTAGGCATTATACATAGTAAATAATTATAAGCTGCTGTTAGGAAAACTTCACGACCGCCGCCAGTGCTATCGTAGATACACATTTCAACTCTGATGATGGATTCAAGATCTGTGTTTACTCCAGATTTGTTTACTGTAGACATAGTTTTCTGTATTTCTTTTTCTAGTTGCTGTGCAACAGTCAACTCGTCGCCACAACTATCATTAGCATCATTGTCATCTGCTTCGGAATCTAAACTCATTTGTGTACTTGTAGGCGGTGTAAATTTGAGCCTTTCTAATAAGTTTGCAACATATGTTCTAATATAATCCGACGTCGGTTTTGTAAAAGTTTCTGTTTCTTCGGTTTTATAATATTCTTCATTATTATGCAAATACTGCAAGACACCAGACACATTTGTTCGCCTTTCTTTTATTCTTTTTCTAAGGGATACAGCAAGCTTGTCACTGAGCCCATTGGACTGAGCATCAAGCTTATTTAACATAAACTGAAGCGCAGCATCTGCTGCTAACAAATTCGAGTCACGGCGACACAATGCCATCACTGTAGTTTTTATTATATCTAAACTATGATGAATGTTATGTAGATCTTGTATTTCTGTGTCTGTGAAACTTATATTTGATTTTAAGTCTAATAAAGCCTTAAATAAACTTGATTTCAATTTCAGAAATCGTCCAACCATATCTGATAAGCTGTTCCATCGCGTTTTGCAGTCTAGTATAAGATCGAGGCTTTTACCATGCTCTTGTAAAGAATATTTTTGCAACAAATCGGTCTTCAGTGGTGATTTTTTGAATGATTTAACAAGTTTTCTTACTTTTACTATAATATCTTTGTACAGAAACTCTGGTTCTAGAACTCTAGGTACTTCTATGAAAAGTCCGCCATCGTTTTCTTCAATTTCTTCAGTGTCAGTATCTGAAGCTTCATCTTCTAGTTCTGGTTCAGTAGTTGTACTTTTCCGTGTCTTATATAATACGTCCAGCACTGCAAGTTGTATTCCGTGAGCAAAACACAACTGATGGTGACCATCAAAATTTTTGCCCATTTTAACGATAACACTGGCTCCGTCCGTTGTGAATGCAATTATATCTTCAAGTTTCAAATAAAAGTCATTTAGATGATTTTCTAACAGTACAGTTCCAACGTAAGCTGGCATTGAACCCTTTATCCTTACTAGTCCTAAATTTTTATATTTAGCTGGTTCTAGGTCTTTATTATGAATATTTATATTCATATACCTCCGGTTCCGGGTAGAGGTCCATTCATCAAACGTTATAGTAAACCGTTTTTTTTGGGACTTCATATCTTTAAACTGATTTATTAATTGTTTTTTTATGGCACAACTCTGTTCCAGGACAATTTTGGTAATAGTTGAAGGAGATTTCGGTAGATCATAGCCAGATTTTTTGAAAACATACCTTAGATCTTCAGAAGTACAAAATTTGCTTAATGGGATGCCATCCAATGCTGCCATTCTAGTCACTATAACGTCCAAGGAATACTCAGTGGAAAAGTAATCCGTTAGTTTAGTTTTCTTCGATGGAGGTTCTAAACTTTTTCTTGCTTGAAAGCACGATGAAGTACTTGCCCTTTGCGCATCTTGCTCTTGTGACATCTCGCTAATATGTTTAGCACGCATATGTGTATGTAGTGCTCCAGTAGCACCACCAGGAGTCTTCAAAATTTTTTGACAATGTTTACATTGGACACTTTGCCCATTTTCAGCCCTCAAAAAGTGTTCCCATATAGCTGATTGTGTGCGTTTGTTCAAAAACTCCTTATAAATAGTCTTCTTTACTGCAGACCTAAAACAATATATAAATATTTCATAATTTAATAGTTAGGTAATACATATAAATAGCATCTATAGTTAGGCACTACACTTAAAACGGGATACATTTACATACGTACCGTGAACTCATAATCAATGTCTATTTGCACAGACATCTAACAAGCAACAATAAAATAAAATCGCACATATTTTTTTTTTTTTTTTTAAACGTCGCACCACACTAGGAATTACTGCTGTATCGTGGGTGCACTCACAATCATGTAAACTAACATACACAAGACACCCAGACCCGGAACACCTATCTGTAGGTCATACAAATATTTGTTCCGTACGGGAATCGAACCCGTGACCCGCAGCGCAGCAGCCAATCACTCAACTACTGCGCCAACCGTGCCGTCAACAATATAAAATCAACTACTAAATTATATGTATAAACTCTCACACAATACCCTAGAAACAAAGTAAGTAGACAAGTAAAGTAATGTTAAAATAGGTACTTACATTTTCGTTGAAGTATCTCTACTCGTGTATGGTGATATCTACTTAGAAACTTGTAATGAAAAGCTTCTGAAAACCAAGCGTCAAACTTTGCGGCACATACACAAAATCACAAAAGTCAATAAAATAAGCTTAGACCAGGCAGGACAGTATCTCGCAGGTGTACGTAAGACGACTGAGTACCGAGTATTGAGATTGTTTCTAAATTCACGAAAGTAAAGAAAAATGTAGTGAGTTCCCTTAGCTTGCTCAATCCACAATATTAAACTTTATTATCTACGAGGTAGATCAAATACTTGCGAAACACTTATAAACTTTGATTGTGTTACGTACCGAACTATCCACAACCAACGGGGATTCCCTTCGTTTCCCGATTGGTCAACAATGAACTCTATTCTGTACGACTAAGAAATTAAATCTTGCGGACTCAAATTGGAAGTTATAAAATAAACCCCGGGAATTCGGGGGATACCCACAGAAAGGGTTTTGGTGTTGTCATAATGTAAGTCGTAGGTTAACTAAATTAAGGTAAATTGTAAATACACAGATAAACCCATGCCTTTTTCCCATGGAGTAGGCAGAAACTATAGAACTAAATAAATGGGTACCTAAATTAATTAATATTATCCTATAGTTACGTTATTACGGACTGCAGCTCTTCAGTTACGTATTTGTGAGATTTCTAAAATCTGTCCGTAATTACGTAATTGCGTAATTACGTAATTACGTAATGGAAGCCCTATGAAAGAGGGTATATGGACGTTTTGCCACCGTCTTGGCACCATTATGCTGATTCTGTAAAAACCTCACCGTGAAAACTTGCGTGAAGTAAGCTGTCAGTGGTTTTTTCTAGACTTGTCCTTATACAGCCTGTGGGGTGAGCGCGTCACGGTCGAACAATAAATAAAATAAAATCATCAATAGAGCTAGCATTAAAAATATTATTAAAATCTCGATTATGATTGTAATATTGGTCAATCCCTAGCATCAGGTCAGATTAGGGTTGCCAGGTCTTAAAACCGAAAAGCCGAACAAACCAGCCAGTTTAGCCGGACACCCTTAATATTTTGGCCTTAGTATATCACGACAATAAAAAAAAAGTAATCTAAGTTTTTTTTTAAAAAGCTTCTTAAATTCTAATGAAACAACTATAAAATTGAATGAAACAGTCTTCTTATTAATAATCATTCAATATTCATTACAATATTAATTTCAATAAAAATAAAAAAATATTTGGCAGGTGACATGATAATTTAAAAAATGGTCGAATTTAAAAAGCCTAACAAAAGCCGGACAGGCCGGACATCGTCTAATTTTGCCGCAAAAACAACCAGAAAGCCTGTGTCCGGCTTTATCCGGACGCCTGGCAACGCTAGGTGGGATGACACTGACAGGTCACTTCACACAAGTTTTCACGGTAAGATTGTTACAGAATAGCACTACAGTTTCTGCAAGCAATTACCACCAGGCAACCAGGGTAAGCAAAATATGTTATGGAGCGTCTCATTTGCCGGCGACGGCTTTTTACATTTTGCGACAATCTTCGCTGTCTGCCTGTGTCGTGAAAAATGGCGCAATTTTGGAGAACTGAGAATATAATATTAAGGCACTACCCCGAGCAAATCCTTGCGTTATAACGATCTTGTGCGTTTTTCAGAGGCTATTAATTCATTAATTAAGAGAAATAAACTACAAATCTAAAAGCACATTATTAATGTTCGATATCCTATTACCACATCACACGTTCTTATTTGTTTTTATGTGTTAAAAATACATTTTTAAAATCTTGTAAAATAAAATACTTAAGTTATTGATTGCATGCATCTTTTGGTAAAGGCAACGGCGTTCTATTAATGAGTTGTAGTTCGCGGCAGGACAGAGAAGTACCAAATGCTTTAGGTCGTTCGCTAGGGGAAGCGCCTTATTATATCTAAGGCTGGCAACACCATTGCCAATATTACTGTTGCAGAGCTGCTGTATCAGAGGAAAAAGCGGAGGATTAAAATAAATTATGTTGGTCTCCTTTATACTAAACTCCTTCTTATCCCTCTGAAAAGTTAGCATCAGACCATTTTATTTATTTACCAGCTTATTCCATAATTTCCAGCTTACCTTCGCAAACTGAAAGTAGCAATGAGTGACTCTATCGATGTCTGCCCACGCGACGATGTACCTCGCCATCGTCAGCGGTATTTTGGGCAGGAAGTTGGAATGGAACTTGCCCTGGCAGTAGATCGTGATCACGTCTGTGTCCTTTATCTCGAATATTATTCTGAATATTGTGCCTGGGGGATACGCAAGATGAATTAGAAATGTGTAGGTGTCTGAGTGAGGCCGAGATTCATAAGCGTTGCAGCACTTGGTTATTTCCATCTCTATCTTGCATTTGTAGTTTAAAGTTGTGCGACTCAAGTTGCATGCTGAATTATATTCGAACACAATGTGAATAGGGATGTTTCCTGGATTTTTTGCTTTATCATATTAATAAAAGACGACTTAGATAAAACACATTAAACTTGGGGAGTGGGGGCTCGTTACGCTACAGCTACGTATAAAATCTGGCGAGCAGTGACGTCATGCCTGCCCGATCGTCTCGTGCTCATCTTACGAGACTTTTTGTCGAATCGCACCTTTCGCTATCGCATCGAAGGAGCTCTCTCGTCCCCCCATCCCATACGGCTCTGTGATATCTCCCCTTGCCTTCACGCTGTACACCAGCGACATCCCCAAGAATAGATTGGCAAATTTGGCTCTGTTCGCAGACGATACGGCCATATATTATAGAGGGAGATCTCCAAATTATATCACTAAAATCCTCCAAACCGCCGCCAACCAGCTCGGTGAGTGGTTCAAGAAATGGCGTATCGAGGTCAATCCCGATAAAAGCCAAGCGGTTCTCTTCTCAAAGCCGCGTCAGCCAAACCGACCGATCACCATGTTAGGCAAGCCTATCCCTTGGGAGAAACAAGCCAAATACCTAGGTGTGACTCTCGACCATCATCTCTCCTTTTCGAAGCATGTAAAGACGGTGCGCACGCGCGCCGCTTTCGCTCTCTATAGACTCCACTCCGTCCTAAAGGTTATAAGCAAATTGTCACTTAGGTGCAAATTGCGCATTTACACAGCTTGCATCCGCCCCATCATGACCTATGCGAGTCCAGTCTTTGCCCACGCCAAACCCTATATCATCCATAAGATGCAGACCCTCCAAAATCGATACCTCCGTAAGATCACGGGAGCCCCCTGGTTCGTTCGGAACACTAACCTCCACCTGGAGCTTAAAACCCCTACCATAGCCCAATTCATAAAACACGCTTCAAAGCGCTTCTTTGATTCTGCCGCCACTCACCGCAACCCTCTGGTTGTAAAGACCGCCAATTATACTCCCTCTTCTATTAGCAGGACCCGCCATCCACGGCATGCACTGACCGACCCAGACGACCCCATCACTCTCCTCCAGGAGAGTCATATGTCTACTAGTACAGTTCGCAAAAGAGTACACACTACAAGATCGTCATTCCGACCTCGCCGCCGAGGCCCCGCGCGAAATCCCCGACTAACGAATAGTCCTCCCCGACCCTTGACTGTAAGTGAAGCGCTAGCACGCGCTTTAGCTGAGCAGCATTTAGTCCAAACTCCCCATGTTAATTATCAAAACACTGATTTTATCCAGCCACCGACGGTCCCTTGCCACCTTCCCCCCTCCTCCGACTCTGCCCTAAGCCGAGGTTCGTACCCCGCAGGGGGTGCCCTTAGCGAGCAGACGGAAATTGTTTAGCTTATAAGTATGCCCCTGGCTGGAGGCCTTAAAATCCGTTAGGAGCTTAAGGCACCACAGGATAGTCCGAGCCCCTCGTGGTTACACACTGAGTTGCCATTTCAAAAAAAAAAAAAAATACGTTTGCCACATTTGAACTCAATGTATCGCCGTAATTTTGATTACGTAAAAAAAGAAAAAATACGTGTCCAATATTTTTTAATAATCTACATGACGGACAACATATATTTTTTTTTTTTCACCATCCCTATTTGTTAGATACTGAATATATAAATTGAATTGAATTGAAATTGACTGTCAGAAATAATGTTAAGTCAATGTAATGTTTTTTTTAATTCTCTATTATCCATATTTGATATTATAACAATGTGAAAGTAACTCTGTCTTTTACGTTTTCGCGCCTAAACCATGAAAAAAACCAGTCATGAAATTTGGCAGCGATATAGCCTGGGAATAAGCAAGCTGAAGTGGCAATGGGCCGGCCATATTAGCCGTAGAACCGATGACCGTTGGGGTACGTGTTCTTGAGGACGTCCTCAGGCTAGGTGGAGCGACGATCTTCGCAGGGTGGCTGGTAGCAGCTGGATGAGAGTTGCCGAGAATCGAGCTGAATGGCATGCAATTGGAGAGGCCTAGCCTAGCAGTGGACTGCTATAGGCTGATGATGATGATGGTGATGATAGCCTTGGATATGGAGAAGGACATAGGCTAGTTAGCATTGACATATATATTACTGCGTAAGGAAAGGACTGGGCGGACCGCATGTTACAATGACGCCTCGAACGTGGTCCCAAAATGGTCTTCCATATAACGAAGTGAACTAGAACGCGTTCGGCTGTCTTCGGGGGCGGTCGTAAAATTTTACAAGCAAAAATGCCAAGTTGTGTCGTGAAGGGTTGCGTGAACTACGACAAAAAGTACAATAAAACAAATGATAACATTTCATATCACCGGTAAGTTAAAAATATGTAAATATTTTTAACTTACGTTACCAACTTCTAACATTATTTAAAACATATTTCTTTCTAATTTGTCTCAACGTTTGGCAAAGACGACGCGAAGCCGCGTAAAAGTGCGACATAGCCATCGATTTAGAATACCCGACATAGCTTTGCAGCGGCGCGCGTTTTTAGCCGATGAAATGAAAAAAAATATTATTATTACTATAGGATTTAATGATGTATACAATTATTTTTAATTGTTTATTAAAAGCAAATTAAAATGTGTTTTTATGTACTTACTGGTAAAAAATCTATAAGTACAGTGAAATACGTATTTATTTTGCAGATTTCCTACTGATTCCTTGCGATTTAAAGCTTGGAGTCGTGTCATAAGTAAAAAAAAAGAAGTTTAAAAATATTGTTTTATTCGAAGGCCAATGAAAATTTTATAACACAAACAAACTGCAATGAATAAAAATTTCGAAAAATAGGTTTTTTTTATTTTTTTGTACCTCGAAAAATACCCGCTCTTACAAGGTTACGTCTAGGAGCAGACCACGCCGATTGACATCGTAGTTCATAGTAGTTCTAATAGATGGCGTTAGTGATTTTGTATGGCGACCACGTCCGGCAAACGTTCGGACGACCGTATCTTTACTATTTATATCAATGCTAGTTAGATATATATCGGCCGTGTGACGTGTCCTTAAATGTAGACCGCGAATCGGCAAGCGTGAGATATATGATGGTCTCAGGCTAGGTGGAGCGTTAATTTTTGCAGGATGGCAGTGAGAGCAGCTGAGGATTGAATTGAATGGCGTGTGATTAGTCCAGCAGCTCCCTGGACGTAGCGCTAATGAATGGAAGAACGGAAGTCTGACAGAGACAGAGTTATGTGAAAATGATGCCGGTGTTGCATGATATCGGTCAGGCTTGAGATGTGAAGTAATGAAGGACATGTCGGCTGGAACGTTTCGAGTTTTTAAATATAGATTACTACAAGTAAAAGGATTTATGGATTGTCTGAAAGATGTTTTGCTAGAAAGGGATATATGAAAATTGAGATGCAACCCATGGAGATGATGTATAAAGAAGAAGTCATGCTGTACCAACCACAAATTAATTGGAATAAGTGCAGGGGGATGCTGATTCTTTTCCGTGCAAGATATAATACTGGCAGAGAAGCAGTAAACACTTTTTTCATGAATTTAAAAAAATAATGGTCACGGTTTCAACAAACCTGGCACAAACATATTATAATTGGTGTCATAGTTGCCGCTGCCGATCCAGATGCCGTTCTTCCGTGATAAAGAGATGATGTTGTCTCGGTGGAACCTGACGTCGAAGTGGAGGACTACGTCGCGTGGCTCCTCACCCTCCTGCGCGCATAAGTTCACCGACATCCTGAGGAGAAAGGCGACATTCTGAGGGGAAAACCTTAAGAAGAATTTTGGAAGGCTGATGTTCGTGGCAAGCTTAGGCCATACATGGTTGGGCACGCTCAATTGTCACGATAAGTCCTCTCTTTGAAGAGTGGCTAGAGAGGCGTCACGGCGCCCTCACCTTCCGCCTGACACAGTTCCTCACCGGACACGGTTGTTTCGGAAGGTTCCTGTTTCGGATTAGGCGGGAGAAACCACCCGGGTGTTACCACTGTGTGGATCGCCCGGAGGACACAGTGGAGCATACGGTGGAGGTCTGCCCGGCTTGGGCAGAGCACCGCCGTGTCCTCACGGATGCGATCGGCGGCGGCGATATTTCGCGTCCGGCCCTGGTCCAGGCCACGGTCCGGAGCGAGAGTGCATGGGAGGCAGTCACCTTCTGTAATGCTTGCGAAGGAGGAGGCGGAACGCGCAAGGAAGCGGCAGTTTGTGTGCCCTCACGCCCCTAGTCGCTACAGTAGGAGACGCCCTGGCACACAGGCAACTGAAGGAACACGGGTGGGTTTTTGTCAGTAAAAGTCTGACACGCCCTTCCACTCCGCCCAGAGAGGGAGAAGTTATTTAATAATTTCCCACCCAAAAAAAAAGGCCGTACATGGTGGTGATCGTTAAGAAACACACCACTGCTGGCACACCTGTGCAAAAATCACGGGTGTTGGGAATAGAGTGTGTTTGATTATGTACCTAATCCTTGCTTGAAACGGTCACTTGCTTGCGGCACGTTGGAACTGTGAAGACTCTGACCTCCTTTCTATGAAAAAGATTGTGGTGGACATCATCATTTCGTTGAATTTTTGGACTATGTACCTATGTTGATTTCCGCACTATATTCATTTAGAACAGTAGTGATGAAATAAAGTACTGGGCATTCCTGATGGGGTCGAACCAGAGATATATAATATATCTATGTTTCGAACCCTAAACCTACGACTCCACTGGTCCAGGACTAATTTATGACAAAACTACATAACTTACTTGCGAGCATTTTCTTTAATTTTACCCCCGATTTCAATTCTATCGCCAACTTTGAGGGTTCCAGGGATGTTAGCAGTGAAAACGGGCATATTCTCAAATTATTATTTATTATATATCTATTTAAGTTTGCCCCAGAGATCACTAAGTCAGGGCCAGTTGTGTATATGGACATTTTGAACGATAAATTTATACATCACACAATAGTGTTTGTTGAGAATGATTTTGAAAGCTCAGACAATTTTTATGGTTAGAAAGGGTTAGAATTGACGTATGCCAACGTGACGCAGATCAGGATATAACTTCTTCTTTCTTTATTATTTGTTTTTTATCGGTGTCTGATTCTGACGGAGTGTTTATCCAGCACATTGTTTTTTCTGCTGGCCATTTATTTCTCGTATAATTTCAAAAATGGTCTAGTTATTTCTAGTATAATTATATGTTTTGTGAAATAGCTTTCTCCCATCGACATGAAATATTAAGAAGTTCAAGCTGTGGTAAAAAAAAAGTATCAGCCTTTAGTCTTGCACATGAAAGACGTCAAGCACATTTAAATATCGTTACTAGCACAGTGGTGGTCGTTAATCAGCTATAGGCATTGACATATATATTACTGCGTACTATTTATATCAATGGCTATAGGATCATTGAAAAGTCTAATAAGCATCTCTGCTGTTCCCCCTGAAAAATGAAAATTGTTTTTTTTTTTATATGTTTATTCATGACCATAGATTTGATACAAGTCTTTCAGTCGAATATGTAGATGCTGTAGATGTGTTTTAATAATCTGTTTTTACATCCATTTTTTTTTCGTCGAAAAGTACTGCCAAATAAATTCTCATTTTCCCCATGATTATTGGAAGTTTTTTTCCTTATAAAAGCGACAACAACAATATTTTTTTTTTTGGGTCGTTTACTATTGAATGCTACCGGCTGCAGCTCCTTTTCACCGCATTGCTTTTTTTGTTGGCCTTAATAATTACAAAAATCGATTTTTAAATGTTCTCCCATCGGCAACACTGACATTCATGTCATTAGAGTTTGACATTTCTGACCGCAGCTGAGCTAACCTATTCAGTGTATTTTTGTAAAGATATCACGTTTTTTTGTACTTATTCAGTAAGTGTTTTGTGTGAATAGTAAATAAGAAGTGTTAGTTAACTATTTAAAAGCATTTAACAGTAAGTTTAACGTTTAATTAACATACTTTTCACAGAGTGCATGATGCAAGTTTGTGTCGAGAAATTGCAATGAATTAACAACAATGTTATTTGTTTTTCCACAACTTGACTTACGTGTGCAGATTTAAAATCGTTTTCCGAAGATACATCGCTTAAATATTTTATTTAGAAGCTAGAATGTTCCGTTTAAAACTTTATTAAAAACCGGCACGTGAATAACGGAAAGTGTTTTAAGAATTGTTTAAATATTGGCGAAAACATTTTAAAATGTAAGGTTTATCTATCCGATAACCTGCGCGCATCCGTTGCATTGCGGTTTCCGTGATAATATCGTATCAATGCATATATTTAAATTTCATAGAACATTACAAATGCATCAAAACAGGTGATGTCATTTATGTCAATAATAAATTGACACAGTGGGTGTGTGTATGTTTTAATTAGCTCATTATCTTTGTAGTCTTGTTCCCCATATGGAATGATAATTTAGTGTTATCAGTCTACAAGCTGTTTGCCATAATCTGTTTAATTTTAATTACTGAATTTTTTTAAGATGCGCTTTATTTTTAAATTTTTATGATAACCAGAGATCGGAGTAGGTAGAGTTAATTTACCTAAACTTCGAGGAAGGAAGTAACATAGAGTGAATAATACCTCCTCTAAAATCCCAGAATAATTATAATGGTGTTTGAATCCTGGGATTTAAAATCACATATTATTTATTGGCCTTCTTTATTTATAGTTATTAACTATTAATTTGAAAAATCATATAACATTATTTAGGGTTACGTACTAAAATTATTAAATTAAAGAGCGTTTTTAGCAATTTTGGGGTTTATTCATAAACTTTGTTTAAAGTTAAGTGACGTTCAAACATCAAAAATGTATCGTTAAACAGTCGCTAATCATTACTTAACTTTAAGCAGCATTTATAAATAAACCCCCTTTATCTACACAATTAAAAAAGGAGCATTTTTAAACTACGAAAACTTACAAAAAAAAAAGCATGTGAGCTGCCGTCCTCCTAATGCGCTGCACAACGGACTGTCTTTAACTCCTATGACAAAGAGCTGTTAATTAAATGACCCTGAATAGGTACGCAGAGATATAATTTGCACCATTAAAGAAACAGATAAAAAATTGCAATCAAACAAAGAATCTTCAAGAATTAGATTATTCGATCCATCCCAGCTCCTCAAAGAAGGCCAGCAACGCCTTGGTGTTACTGACGTAGATTGGTTGTAGATTACAACAACAAGTAGGGTACCTGGGTTACCGAAGTACTTAGCCCTGTATGTGGTGACCACCGGGCAGTTTAGCAGCACATGAGCTGCTGTCTCGTTGTCCTCCATGCAGGCCCTGCACAGCGGACTGTCTGTGACTCCTATGACAAAGAGGTGTTTACTAAATGACCCATGGCCAGTTAGGTATAGCTGCCGTAACTGTACGCAGCTGTTGTTTCGTTAGTCGGAAAATCTGTTTCGTGAGGTGGCCATCAATTGTGGGGAGAGCTACCTTAGCCTGCCTGCACTCACCTTGGTCCAACCTTAGTTTATGATGTTGGTCCCTGGTGCGTTTCCTTACCAGAGTGCGTAAGTACCCGAAGGGGAGTGGTACGAAGGGTTCAGGACCCACTGGTGCCATGCTCGACCCCCTTCTGGCAAGCTCATCGGCTGCATTGTTGCCTAGCAAACCGCTGTGTCCTTTGATCGATTGAATGGTTATGTTGTTGAAGCTACCCACCTGGTTGAGTCGCTGGTGGCACTCGTATATTAGCCCAGAGTCAACAGTGTGACTGCTAAGCGCTTGTAGGACAGACATGCTGTCTTATCATGCCCTTTCAGTTACTTATTACTCCTGTGTCAAATGTGCAAGTGAGAGGGCATGATAAGCAACGCTATTTTCTGGGTTAATCACTAACTTTTTACCAGTTATGTTTAAGTCTCATGTAATTTGAATAGGAATCCATTTAAAATTTCTCAGTAACAGCCTGGAGTTTGGAAATTGGCGGTGTGATACCCCCATGCCTCGGAAAGCATGTTAAGCCATTGGTCTTGCTCCTGATCTCTCTCCGGTCGTGTCGGATTGCCATTCAATTGGACTATAAGAGTGAGGGAAGAGTGAGTGCACATGTATCTAAGAGCACACACTTGTGTACTATAATATTTCCTGCGTAGATGGCCAGTCTCCGATGAGATTGGTTGCCATGGCCGAAAGTTGGTCTGGAGTACTATACAGGCTGTTAAAGAAACTGCGTGCCATAGCTTAGGGGTAGGTTCAGTATCGATAAAGGAACCAAGGAAAAAAAAAAAAAAAAATATATAAAATTATTGAAGGATCAACCTAATTTAGTACCTACTAACTTAAAATAACAATTATGTAGAGTTAAAATTATTTTATTTGTTTAAATGTTTGTGTTTTGAAGGAGATAAGCACGCGAAAGTAGGAAGAAGAAATACTTGGAATTGTAATTTACATACCTAGTTACCTATCCTTCACCCGGCGTTTTCGAAGTGTTCGGGCGTAGGTATTTCATTACGTTCTATAGTACGTAGGTGACTCTAGGATATTATTAATTAGCATTTAAACAAAATAAAAACTTATTTTGAGCAATTCTAAACGATTGATATTTAATTAGTACATAGGTACTACATTAGGTTCATCTTATGATAATTTAGGTTTTTTTTTACATTTATTTAAATGTATTTATTTTTTATTTTTTACGGGCTCCTTTAGCGATACTGAACTCACCTTGAAGCTATGGCACGCAATTTCTTTAACACCCTGTATATTAATTTGAATAGATTTCACTGGTTATTTTAACCATTTGTTTGACTAGTCTATACTTGAAAATTCTGACAATAATATCTCTTATTTCAGTAGTCATCACAAAATGGTAGTGTCAGAAGAGCATCCCACAGTGGAAGGCGACGCGGCCGCCAGTAAGAAGGCAGCCAAGAAAGCTGCCAAGGCTGCAGAGAAGCAGCAGAAGAAGGCTGAACATAAGGTAAAGAAAGAAAATTGCGTTTATTGTGGCACATTTTACAATTACAAAAAGAACAAAATAAAATTATATGCTACTACAGTCAGTTACCAGAATTAGCTGACCCCCCCCTTGCATAAATGGTTGAGATTTTTAAGAATGGATAGAAGGGGGGCGGCTACTGACATAACGAGTTACAATGTTTGTCCACCGACACCGTCAACGAAAAGCTAGATTATTCCAACCGAACGTTACGTCCCGTTGACGGACGTGCGGTGGACACGCGGCCATAGCACAGTCGTTACCACAATTAGCTGACCCCCCCTTGCATAAATGGTTTGAGATTTTTTAGAATACGGATCGATAGAATTTATAATTCTTAATTTAATTTAAATACCTATACAAAATCTAGCCAAAATATATAACGATTTGTTAGTAAAAAAGCCTCAAACATTTGAGCAAAAGGGGGTCAGCTAATTGTGGTAACTGACAGTACCAAAAGGGCCTCAGCTCAGCATAATGTCAGATGGAAACATTCTTAATTTATTCTAAGGCTGATAGAAAGGTACTTACTTAATTATTCCAAAGCTTATGCCATATCAATAATGTTATTATATCACCATAGTTAATCATTTATTCTATACTTGTAAAATATAGTATTTTTTGTTGTTGTTAAAAACAATGAGTTATTTATTTATTTATTTATTTATTTTATTATTATGTTGTTATTATGTTGTTGTTTTTGTTTTTTTGTTATGTATACAGAATATGCTAGAAAGACTCACATTCATATATTCATTTACTAGCTAATGCCCATTGTAAAGTCTTAGGTTCCTTCTCCGGTGTGCACACAACCACTTACCAAAGTTTCATCACAATCGGCACGGCAATTGATTTTGATGTATAAAGATATGGTGTACATAATCATCTATATTTATAACTAGCTTCTGCCCGCGACTTCGCGTGTTATTTGAGAGCCCGACCCACCGCATGGCATCCCTTCGCTCGCCATTGCTATTACTTCGTTTTCGCTTAGCGTTCTTTCTGACTTTATATCTTTTTGCTCGGCTCCTAAGGGCCGTAGCATGATGTTATATACCCTATAGCCTTCCTCGATAAATGGGCTATCCAACATTAAAAAAAAATACTATTCCACCTGTAGTTCCTGAGACTAGCGCGTTCAACCAAACAAACTCTTCAGCTTTATAATATTTATTATAAAGTATATATTTATACGGTGCATGCTAACTAACCACGGTGCGCCTTCCGGTATGCGGTCGCCACGCCAGAACTTTGTCCCTTGTGCCCAGCCCACTGATACTTCATCATTTCAGCCGAAAGACGTCCACTGCTGGACATAGGCCTCCCCCAAGCACCGCCACCTCGACCGGCTCTGTGCTTCCCGCACCCAGCGGATTCCTGCGGCTTTCATAAGGTCATCGGTCCACCTTGTGGGAGGCCTTCCAACGCTACGTCTTCCGGTACGCAGTCGCCACTCCAGAACCTTTTGGCCCCAACGGCCATCTGTTCTGCGCGCAATGTGCCCATTGCCACTTAAGTTTGGCAATTCTTCGAGCTATGTCGGTTACCTGGTTCTCCTGCGGATCTCTTCATTTCTGATTCGATCACGTAGGGAAACTCCAAGCTTACCCCTCTCCATTGTCCTTAGGGTGACTTTTAGCCTTCTAATAAGGCCTATTGTGAGCGACCACGGTTCTGTGCCACATCACTGGCAACACGCACTGATCAAAGACTTTCATCTTGAAACTAAGGGTATGTGGGACGAGAAGATATTGCGTAGCTTCCCGAACGCTGCTCAGCCGAGTCGGATTCGACGATTGACTGACACTTAAGTTAAGTAATTCCTTGAGCTATATTGTATCAGTAATTATCATGAAATTTTTCACTCCTTATAGTCTGCCTCAGGCCAACCTCAAGGCACCACCGAAGCCCCGGAGACCGACGTGTCTGAGGGCCGATATGGAAACCTAAAAATGATCCAATCAACCGGAGAGAACCGCGACAGAGTGTACACTGATGTCAAGGAGCTGACTGTCAAACTGAACGGACAAAGTGTGTGGGTTAGAGGTGAGAGACTAATCAATTATTATAATTCAGGGAGGTGCGCTATGGTAGCCCGCGAAATTCGTTGCGTGTCTATGGCAGGTTGTATGTCGATTAAAATATGACTCGCGACCGTTACAAATAAGTTTGTACATAATTATTATTATTTATTTTATTTTAATATCAAATCAAATCATTTAAGGCTCCCACACACTGGTGCGATATCGCGGGCGCGACAAGGCTCGCGCTGCCTGTCGCGCCTGCGATATCGCGCCAGTCTGCACGAGGCTTTATTTGTGAATATTCCATATTTATTTTTGAATATAACATGGTAAGTACCTAACTTATAAACTTAGCCCAACAAATCCATTGCAATGGTTTGACTGTGGGGTCAGTGAGTCTCTAGACAATAATACTTAAACACACTTACATATCCAAATAATATTTTTTTAATTTACTTCTGAATCAATTTTTATTTGTTTCACTCCTTATGTCTGCCGGTAGACTATTGCACGTTAAGCCGTTGGTCCCGGCTGTTATTAGTGGATTTTGACAGTCATTACGGGTCGTCAGAAGCCCAAAAGTCTGACAGCCAGTCTTACCAAGGGGTAACGTGTTACCCAGTTACTGGGTTGTGGAGGTCAGATAGGCAGTCGCTCCATGTAAAATACTGGTATTCAGCTGCATCCGGTTAGACTGGAAGCCGACCCCAACAAAGTTGGGAAAAGGCTAGGCAGATCATACATGTTTTAAGGGAAAATTGCGTTCAGGTCAGGGCTTGTTAACGTTACCAAATAACAAAATAATAACCGTTACGTAACGTTAAATTTCAATGTTATACCTACTAACGTTACAAAAATTTAACGTTACTTGAAAACATTACCAGTAATATAACGTTAATTAACATTAACAAAAATACGATAACTAACGTTAATTTAGCTACGTTGCCGTTCTGTGGGTATGAATCAGGCAGATTCAGGCAACGTTTTGATCAGCACGGCATCAGAGAGGCGCGAGGGCGGGCTCCCGTCGCGCCGCACGCCTCAGGCCCCACTAGTTACATCTCACCCGTTTAAAATAACGATAAAATTAATAGTCGCATCAATAACGTTAAATCGATTACCGTTATTTTAATAATAACGTTAACTCTATCTATACAAGGTAACATTATGACAATTTACCCGGTATTTAAAGCCCTGGTTCAGGTTTCCATTTTATAGCCGTTAGAACGCCACACAACTGCCTGTTCTCTTCAAATATTTTAAGCCTCTGTAAAATACCGCTTTTTACAGCCCCTAACAACTCATCTCGCTCAACAATAAACCCGTTTGTGACTGCTAAAATAACGCAATCTTTCTTTTCTTCTTCTAGCTCGTCTCCAGACCTCCAGAGCTAAAGGGAAGCAGTGCTTTGCAGTGCTTCGGCAGAGTAGCAGCACGGTGCAGCTGCTTATCAGCGTAAGCGACGAGCGAGCAGTCAGCAAGCAGATGGTCAAGTTCACTGGCAAGTATGTATTAAATACAGGGTGGCCAATTTGGAAGTATACAGCTTTAAATTTTGATTATTTTTATTACAAACGAAAATTACATGATATTTTTCTATAATTATTTTACTCAGGTTTGGAAATTTTATACAAAAATTAAGATCAGCGTAATCTCCTCCTTTTTTATACTCAACAATGCGATCGCTTTTCATTGTGTTTTTCATTAAATTTTCGCATACTTTGTTAGTTATCCCACTAACAAAGTCATAAATAAATATTCTGCTTTTTGTAATCAAGATTGACCACGACACGTCACTTTGGATAACCCCATACAAAAAAAAAGGACATGTGAAATCCTCAATGATCAAAATGGTATTCGTTACTCTTAATGATTTGTTAGATAAATTGATTCAAATCAAATCTGCATATTAAATCTAATATGCATATTTATTTAAAATTATTTTAACCCCCTATTCAAATATGTGTATGTAGAATGTAAGAGTAGGGGTGGTGTGTGTTAGTTAAAATTAAAATAAAACACCGGAACCGCGGGATTTATTCGATACAAAAGCGCTTTCCATAATAGCAAACATCTCAACTTTAGTTGAATATGCATCCGAATATCCGATCTCTACTTATCACATAATTTTTCAAACTATCATTCATAGTCACGCCACATATGCTTCGCAAGGAACGCATTTCCACAGCATTTATGCTACTTTCATGCTTCTTTTGCACACCCAACATTATTCAATTCATTAATTACCCAACAATCACGGCCTGTTTTAGATTAGAAATACTTCCACCCTACTCGAGATAAAGCTATAGAACTATCTCCATCTCTCTCCAGCATAACCAAAGAGTCGATCATAGACGTGTACGCGACGGTAGTGAAGACGGCCACGCCCATAGAGTCGTGTACAGTGAGTGACGTAGAGCTGGTGGCCACGCAAGTGTGGCTCGTATCCGCGGCGCGTGCGCAGCTGCCGCTACAGATCGAGGATGCGGCCAGGCCAGAGAAGAATGATGTGAGTACTTAAACACCATTTTTTTATCAAAACTAAATAGTACTATTCTGCTAGGTTGTTTGGGAGCAGAATAACGTACTCCTGGTATTTGATGGTGTAACGGTTTTAATAAAAATATATTTTGCAAAAATACAGTGAAAACAATGGAGACTGAATGACATGCGTTTATCATGTCTCCATTGTTTTCACTGTATTTTTCCAAAATATATTTTCATTGAAACCGTTACACCATCAAATACCAGGAGTACGTTATTCAGCTCCCAAACATAGGTCCTTCGAGCCGGATATGAACCAGCGACCTATGGATATACTATACCCCGCGGTTTTACTCGCATGACGACGCCTTATAGTGAAAACCTCAGGAATGCAATTTTGATCATTTTTATTTTATTACTATTTTGTAAAGAAAAACTAGCAACGCACGTCGTAGTTTCACACAAAAAAAAAAATGCAACCTGTAACGCCATCTATGACGAGGTTGAATATTGCACACTAAAAGACACATATTTGTAGACGCTGTGGTTATAAAATTTTACAGGGCGCAGTTTTTTCTTCCTCCTGTAAGGTTGCCTTTTTTGCATATACGAGGGTTTCACTCTAAGGCGACGATGACATGTATGTGTATTAGGGCATGCGTTACGGAATTCCGGAATTTCGTAATTCCGGAATTCCGGAATTCCGTAACAATTTTTCTGATATTTCAATTCCGGAATTGAGAGGAGTAATATTGGAATTCCGATATTCATAATTTTTTGATTTTTTCATTATTATTTTATCTAAACGCAACCAAACTAGTCTGTGGAACTTTCCACAAGCCGCTAGACGGCCAATGTTTAATTAGAGAAAGATGTTTAATTTGTTACAAAAATTATTAAAAGACTGGTCATATACTGATATGACTGATATCTATAGTACTGATATCTGAAATCTTGTTTGATTTGAAACAAACTTTAAAAGTTACCAGTTCCGGAACCAGTTCCGGAATTCCGGATTCAGATCTCCAGTATTGGAATTCAGTTCCGGAATTGAGAACCTTCCGATATTGCATGCCCTAATGTGTATGTATAGAGGAACCGCGCATTCATTTTCGGATAAAAAGTAGCCTATGTCACTCTCTGGCAAATAAACCATATCTGTGCTAAAAACATCCTCTTTCTTTGCTTCGTGACAGATGAACAAACAAACACACTTTTGCGTTAATAATATTTCTAGCTCTTACCCGCTGCTTCGCACAGTAACCGTGGATTTTTTAATGATAAAAAGTAGCCTATGTAAAAACAAGTTGCCTGCTTGTCGGTCTTCTACAGATTGTACTTCGGCGAGTGTGCCCATGAACTCCACGACCTCATTCCACCGGCCCCCTTCTAACATCTAGACGCACTGCAAGTTACCACTCCTACCTAGTTGATATTCCACCAACTCGCACTAAGCGTTTTCAAACGTCGTTTATAATGCTCACAGCAAAGGAGTGGAACTCTCTGCCTGCGTCTGTGTTTCCGAACGCATACAACCCTAATGAATTGAAAGTGAGAGTGAACAGGCTTCTTCTGGGTAAGCTCACTCCATCGTTGACTTTGTCTCTGTCACCTCTGACCTAGACTAGAGTCAAGAGCAAACCCATCGTAAAATAAAAAATTGAGGTGTGGCTATGTTACGTGAATACGTACGTAACGGGTAATATTTTCGGCCAAATATACTGGCGCCGACGCTGATCCGCTTGGACGCCTTCATTCTTTTAAGTTCCGGCACCGCTTCACTCTGTTATATGCCCTTTCAACGGAACAAACTTTTCTTTCTCTATTTGTATTTAGCTTTTTGACAAATATAGGCCAACATTGCATTTTTTTTTTTTTACTTTAACACCATATATATTCATCATCATTTCAGCCGAAAGACGTCCACTGCTGGACATAGGCCTCTCCCAAAAGGGGGGATTTGCCATAATCGCCACGCTTGGCAGGCGGGTTGACGATCGCATTATGGTGTAAAAATGCATAGAGAACGCTGCTGCCCATTCTCTAGTAAGTCCCTCAGTCGCCTTTTACGACACCCAAGGGAGGAAATGGGGTAGTGCTATTCTTTACGTCCATATATATTCACTATAACTAATTTACATGAATGTTTTATATACGCAATCGATAGATCATAACGGGAGCTGACGATTGAAACTCAACCGAACGTCGTAACTTCTCCGAAACAAAATTTATACTAAAGGAAATTATGTGACGTAGCGAAACGACCTCAAAATAGCGGCGCTTCCCCATCCGCCGCGTGCGATGCGTCACAGTCCTGACTTAACGTAACGAATTTTTTGATCCTTTATCTATCCCATTATGGAAGTAACTTTAAAGACGTATTCACGTCGAAATCATGGTGTTCCATTGCTTCGTTTCAGGACCCCGAAGCCCTAAGAATCCGCGTGAACCAGGACACTCGTCTCGACAACCGCGTATTAGATCTGCGTACACCCGCCAACCAGGCCATCTTCAGACTGGAAGCCGGAGTGTGTCGCCTGTTCAGAGATATACTAACTCAGAGAGGTACTATACTATACATTATAACCATTTTTCCATAATCACCAGTGTTTTCCAAATGTGGTGATTATGGAAAATATAGCAAACTATTGTTCAAATGAACAGAAACGACCATTTTTGTATTTTTAAGAATGTTCACATCAGTCTCTATATGTCAAAAACGACTAATTTAAAATCCCTGTAAGTAAGTCTGAGATGAAATTATGACCAGATTTTCAGCGTTTTTAATTACGGGAATCGGCCGTCTCGTTACGTCATGGTCTAATAACCATAATCAAAAAAATAAAAATGTACTTATTTATTTATTTGTTAGTAATGTTAATTTTGTACTTAAATAAGGTTAGTATTGTTAGGTGTAAGGGCCGGTTTTTGCGGTGAAAGCCTCCTCCAAACCGTTTCATGTGGCTCTGTCCTTTCCTATCCTATCCTGTCCATACATCGATACATACGATCACTTTGAAAAATTGCAATCTTTTTTGTTACGGTAGATTATATCATGAATCCATAAGATTCATAATTAGACACGGTAGGTGTCGCTGCGTTCGAGTTCTAGGAAACAGGACAACGTCTGTTCGGTCAGCTAGTCTAAAGTATAAAATAATAACCATAAACAATTAATCCGCAGGTTTCGTCGAGATCCACACGCCTAAGATAATCTCGGCGGCTTCAGAAGGCGGAGCTAACGTATTCACAGTCTCGTACTTCAAGTCGTCCGCCTACCTAGCGCAGAGCCCCCAGCTTTACAAACAGATGGCCATCGCCGCGGATTTCGACAAGGTTGGTGATTAATGAATACTCTTATTTTACACGATGTCTGGATTGGAGAGGAATGGAGATGAGGGCTGCTGTGGATAAAGGCGGATGGAAAATAAATTGTTGCGCAGACCTCATAATATCAATTTGCCTTCACTATCTTAGACAACTGTCAGTGTGATTTTGACAATTTGGGATAGAAAACTTTCTTCTGAAATACATTAAAAAGGACTTAGACAAAGATCGTTAGAAACGAAAGGCAAAATTGACAAAATGGCAGATTGTAGAAGTATTTCTACGGTGCGATGTCTAAAATGGAGAAATGAAATGCCACTTTGTACAGAAAGTGCTGTCTATTCTTCGTAGAAATAGATAGTGAAATGCTAGGACTGCAGGTGAGATGAAGACCCAGAGCTTCCCTGTTAAGGCCCAGATATGTGCCAGTGACCTTGAATGGTTAGCTTGCGTGTTCTGTACTGAGCTCACGCAACGCGTCGAAGTCCAGCCAGTAGAATATATAGATAGAACTCGCCTATCCAGGAGCGCTGTACCAAATAAGACGCATTATTAATTTATCACAAATAAAACAAAAGGTATTTTAATAAAATACGTATACTAAAAGATCAATAAATAAATTACCTTTAAAACGGTGAAGTTTTCAGAAAAATACGCTTGATAGATTTAGCGTGATTCTCAGTTTTTTATCCGCGTTAGACGTAACTTTACAAATTCATTTCACTACGTAATATTAACATAATCTGAAATATTCACATATTAAGTTTAGATATAATATTTTTTTTTTTAAATCTTTGTTATTATTATGTTGATGTCTGTATGTTATGTTATGTATGTTATGGGTGTTATAATTGCCTGAAATAAATGATATTTAATTTTTAATTTAATTTTAATTTCAAGTAAATGCTATAATTTAACATATTTTTTTTTTCGAGTCATTAAAAGTCGGTTATCGTCGTCTTAAGGATAAAAAATAAAAAATAAATTGATAGAAATAAAAGGATATTTTATGATGCAATCGGAGCAGGCCGTATCTCTCATATTCCCCTACTTTACAGGTATTCACAGTAGGCGCAGTATTCCGCGCAGAAGACTCGAACACGCACCGCCATCTCACGGAGTTCGTGGGACTCGACCTAGAGATGTCCTTCAAACACCACTACCACGAGGTCGTGGACACCATCGCTGGGACTCTGACGGACATGTTCAGGGGACTGAGGGACCAGTGAGTAGATTGTCATTTTAACTATTGAGTTAAACTTACAACCTAAAAAGTTACCAGTTCCGGAATTCCGGAACCAGTTCCAAAATTCCGGAATTGGTAACTTTTAAAGTTTGTTTCAAATCAAACAAGATTTATAATTTATATCAGTCTTTTAATCATTTTTAGTTACAAATTAAACGTCTTTCTCGCTTATTACTCTAATTAAACACACAATAGAAGTCTTTTAATCATTTTTAGTAAAAAAAATAAACATCTTTCTCCCTTATTACTCTAATTAAACATTGGCCGTCTAGCGGCTTGTGGAAAGTTCCACAGACTAGTTTGGTTGCGTTTAGATAAAATAATAATCAAAATATCAAAAAATTATGAATATCGGAATTCCGATATTACTCCTCACAATTCCGGAATTGAAATATCAGAAAAATTGTTACGGAATTCCGGAATTACGAAATTTCGGAATTCCGGAATGCATGCCCTAGTAGCAAATATATGGCACTACAACAAGATAAAAAAAAACTGAATAAAAATCATGTCCACAAAAGTCACCAATAAAGAGTTTAAATACAAGCGACGTAGCTCAGAGACTTTTAGTACTAGAAAGCTGTTGGCATGAGTATACATTTTAATCTATATGGTATGAGGAACAGGGTGTAAAGTTCACTCATCCTCTATGGAAAAGGGAGGATCCTCCGACCAGACGGGAGTTGTCTCTGGTGGGCAACTGCCCGACGGTTGATGTCGGCATGTTGTATATATGTTAGTCGCGCGGTAAACTCTGATTGCGCGATGCAGGATTTGTGACGTCAGGTCTTTGATGCGTAGTTCGCATGTGGTGTTCTGTATCCCGCCACAAATTACCGACAATTTGAAAAAATCTTGAAAAGAAAATGGTTCTTCCCTTGCACGTAACGTGCGACCGGTTCTTAAACGTGTGTGTGTGTGAATCACTTCCTCTCTCCTTAAACATCATCATTACTTAAAGTTCCTTGCTCTTGTATCATGTTTATTATTGTATATGGATAAGTATCTATATGCTTTATGTATGTATTTGTTGTATATATGTAAATGGTACACCACTGACTACCTGCAGTATTGTCTTTCCTTCTACTTTTTGATCCATCCAAAGGTTGTCTGTAAAAGATCGCTTTTAGCGATTACACCGCCCATTGTGACACCCTATGTAACATTTCTACATTTATATCTATAATTTTTATGGTGTACATAATAAAGAGTATTCTATCTATCTTAGTGAGGTGTAGTTTGATTGTAAATGGTTGTAAATATGTGCGTTTGAGCGTGTACGCACAGCGCGGAGGTGTAGTTTTGGCATGCTTCACTGTATTCTTCGCAGCGCTCTATCTTGATTTTTTATTTGGTCTGAACGTTGGATAGGTTGTTCGAAAATATTGCGGGTCTGTGAAAACCATTTTTTCGATTCAGGAATCCTTTATTTTTTTCCATTTTTGTTAGAGTCAAGTGCCCCCCCACCCCCTGCCAGCTAAATGGTTGTTTTTGGATATGTGAAATAAATCTCTGCAGTAGTATTTAAAAGGAGTTTGGAAGGAAAACTATCACGGTCAAGTAGGCTGTACAAGGTAACAAGTGATAGCCAACCTATTCAATGGTCTGGGCCGGGACATTGAATAGGCACAATCGGGACCTTATAATAAAAGAAGTGGACTGTATATATATAGGTGTAACACCACAATTAACATTGATCAACGTATGGAACAGTATATAGAAATGCCCGTAGTGGCGCGCGTCTGTGAGCTGAGGAGTGTGAGGACGCGCAGCGGGCGTCTTGTAACGGGTTCGTTACCCCGACCCCGCGCGCCTTCCCCGCGGTCAATCACGCGCGGCTTATTCCACAAATCCCCCCTTGAAAATCCCCCTTAGGAGGAAAAGGGGAATCTATAAATCAGTCTAGAACTCACCCCTGATAATCCCGCTTAGGGGGGAAAACTAGAATTGGAAAAAAAAAAGAAAAAACTTATTCCAAGATCCCCTGAAAGTGATTTTTTTACATTAGGGTTCAGTTTTTCCCACTGAGGGGGATTCTCTCAGAGGGGATTAGTGGAATAAGCCAAAGTCAAAGTCAAATCATTTATTTCAAATAGGCACGAAGATGCACTTTTGAACGTCATCACGCGCATATGTCGTGCGCCGACACCTTTTAGTCCTAAGTTAATTAATTATACTGAAACCGGTGTATTTGTTAACCTATCTTTATTGATTCATAGAAAGAAAAAGACTAGATCCTGCGACACAGGATATCCTAGTGTCGGATCCAGTGTCATATCTAAATATTGTAACACCAGTTTAGGAATCAATAAACCTTTTTATTTTATTTATTAAGTTTATTCTTGGAATAAATTCATCCTAACTACGGAACCCATCATTGTATGTTTCTTTCTAAAAACTGCTAGTAATCACAAAATGACGTATTACAGGTTCGCGTCAGAGATAGCGACCGTGGGCCAGCAGTACCGTGTGGAGCCCTTCAAGTTCCTGGACCCGCCGCTTAGGTTGGAGTTCCCTCAGGGCATACAGATGCTCAAGGAAGCAGGTAACGTAACAAATAGCTTTTATAAAAAATGAAAACTCGTGGCTAAAATCAACAAAATCAATAGTACATTATTGCAAAAGCCTGGAAATAGGCAATTGCAGGTCGAGTATGAGTATGAAGGCCGAGCCGTAGGCGAGGACTTCACTAATACGAGACAGGCAATTGCCATTTAGTGCTTTTCTCAAAAGAAGGCAGAGAAAACATTGCTGGAGCGTTGTAATGCAAAATGTAAAGCAAATTCAAAAAACGCTCCTGCAATGGATTTCATTTTTTTTGTCCGTAAATTCGATACTTCGCGTGTTCTTTTTTAGAAAATAATGACAATATTTCCATGCATGTTCGAGAAAAATATTTTATTTCACATAAACCTACATGGGCACTTATGAAACGTCAGAAGCTATGTGCACGGTTCCAATTGGTCGTTTCCTATGGAGAAGAGCCGGCAAGAAACTCCACGGTTACTCTTTTAAAAATAATTAGCTTTTACAATATTTTCAAATAACAGTGTTAATAAGTATGGGAGGACAGTTTAGGGCTTTCAACAAGTACCAGGTACTTAACAAAATAGAAAAGTGCCAACAAATCTACACTCTACTAGGCCTACAACGTTCTCACATTCACAAAATAGAAAATCTTCTTAGTTGGTAGTTTGAGTAATATACGCGGCTTACCCAAATGTCCTTTGTTTGGTATTGTTCTTCGAATTGTTGAGCTCCTTATGTTCTGTGTTGACCTGCACGATTACTGACAAATGCGTGCACTGACTGGACAGGTCCACTCAATCTGTGTGGTTCTTTCCTCAAAAGACCATTTCAGACACCAATCTACATGGTCTTCACATGATCTGACCAAGATTATGTCTGGACTTTAAAACTTTCTTCTCAGAGTAGTCGGTTCTCTCATATAGTTTTTAAAATATGATTGACGTGTAAAACCTACTTACAGAAATAAAATATTTTATTACTAATGTTATATTTCTATTATTCTTGCAGGAGTAATAGTGGGGGAAGAAGACGACCTCTCGACCCCCGACGAGAAACTCCTGGGCAGATTGGTCAGGGCCAAGTATGACACTGACTTCTACATCCTGGACAAGTACCCGCTGGCTGTCAGGCCTTTCTATACCATGCCTGACCCTAATAACCCGGTGAGATGATTGTGATTAGTGGTGGACGTAGGTGTTATTCGTTCTTCTTTCTTTTTGTGTGGTTAGATAAAGATAATTTTATTTGTCAAAACATGCGTATACATACATGAAAATTAAGCATACAGGGTGTCACAATATTAATAGGGTGACTGCTTATATTAATTGTCTCATTCATACCCTAGAGTTATGGGATATAAAAAAAACACCTTGTATACAACTCGGGATAAAATGGCTTCATTTATGCACTAGTTGTACAATCTACTATTAAACATTGACCCCAAAATACAGGCGTCCTAGGCCTGTATTGTGGGAGTAAGGATCAATCAGTTCTTTTGTAATACATCAATTGTGAGATTGTGACTTACTGGTGCCGATTCCCTTGTTCACAAACTAAACTAAATTTAAGTTCAGTGCATCTTTTTTTTTTCAAAATTAACATTTATCTTCTGTCCTTTTCTTAATGAAATTTAAGAAAAGGACAGAAGATAAATTTTAGTGTAGTCAAATTAATCAGCGCTTGACGTAAATTGACGTTTTTAGTCGGCAAGTTTTTAATCATGTCTAAACTTGTATAATAAAATAATAAAAATATGTTTTATTGACATAAAAAAGTTTTTACATTTTAATTTGAAGCCCTGACTCCTGAGCTAGGTGGTACCTGTGTTACAGGAGCCAGTATGGAGTAGTGACAGGCGCCGATTAATTTGACAGGACTAAACTAAAATTTATCTTCTGTCCTTTTCTTAATGATATAGAAAGAAAAAGATGCACTGAACTTAAATTTAGTTTAGTTTGTGAACAAGGGAATCGGCACCACTGTCTGTCATGTTTGAATGTATTTTTGGTGTCTTATAAACGTTTTGATTTTACTATTCTACAATAATCCTTTTCTGATTACAGAAGGTATCAAACTCCTATGACATGTTCATGCGTGGAGAGGAAATCCTCAGTGGCGCGCAGAGGATACACGATCCGGAGTTCTTGACTGAACGCGCTAAACATCACGGCATCGGTAAGTTAAGCGAACTACGGGCTACTATTCTTCTTTGGCGAAAGTGTCAATGTAGCCCGCGAAATCCAAATGTTCTTAATTTTTTTGCAATTTGCAGTGTCAGTATCAGGTTTTATGTTGATCTAAATATGATTCGGGGCCGGATCTAATATTTATTTATAGTATTATAATTATACAAATCATCAATTGGTACCCATTTGGTGCAACCTTGAGACTACGGAATGCAATCCGGATTATCCGTAATCCGAAAAATCCGGAAATCCGCACATTTTTACTAGACTTCCAAATCCGGATTTGACAATCGAATCTGAATTTTTTGAAGAAGTACGAAATGGTAACAAAAAAATCGAAACGAACAAGTTTCTCAAGTTAGACGGTAGATCGCGGTATTCGCGCGTCTCGCGGAGGAGTGAGCGGGGTGCGGGACATGGCATGGGTCGAGCGATCAATTTTTTTTTATCAATAAGATGCAAGTACTTATTTAAAAGGGTAACAAGCGCACGTTGGCGCCCTCATCATTTGTTTGGTGATTTCTTTTATTTTAGACTGAAAATGCAATAAATAAGCAGGATAAGTTGTGCTCCAGAAGACACAAATATAAGAAACCTCATATTAACAAACTAATATGGTTGGAGTTGTTTATTATGTGTATATTTTCATGAACAATCCGTAAAATCCGGATTTACCTAAAAATCCGTACTTAAAATCCGGATTTTAAAACCGAACGGATTTGCATTCCCTACTTGAGACGCACACCGCACCTTGTATATAAGGTGTATCTATTCATATACGAAATATTTTAAGAGAAACATCTATAGGTGGTAAAAAAGCCATAGCAGCGATTTTTTTTTATCTAAGTGTTTTTATTAGAATAGAATAGAATAGAATACTCTTTATTATGTACACCATAAACATGAAATGAACACAAAAACATAAACATAACATGAACAGCACAAATAACAACAACAAACAACAATAATAACAGCAACAATGAATAACATATACATAAATATGATAACTTTAAAATTGCTTGAGATATTTTGAAAAAAAGTTGTACTTATTCTATAATGACCCGCCCGGACGTGGTGACGGTGGCGGCACGAGCGCAGTGCTGTTTGATAATTAATCATAATATCAAGTAATTTTCAATTATTTAATTTTTTTATATTACGAGTATCGTCGCCTTAGAGTGGAAACCTCGTATTTGTGAATATGGCTACTTTACAGGAGGAAAAAAAAACTAGGCCCTGTAAAATTTTATTACCTACGAAAGCTTCTACATATATGTGTCTTTTAGTGTGCAATATTCAAATTCGTCATAGATGGCGTTACAGGTTGCAAAACTTTTTTTGTGTGAAACTAGGATGTGCGTTAAGAGGTTTTCTTTCCAAAAATGTAATAAAATAAAAATGAGCAAAATTGTATTCCCGAGGGTTTCACTCTAAGGCGACGATATAAGTACTCAGATTAAAAAAAAAAAAAAAGTTACCATGGCTTCTTTACCACCTATAAGTGTATAAATTAAAATATTTCGTGTTTGAATGGATACACCCTGTATTTGTTATCATTCTAATTGAATTATGTCATAATATCACACTATTTCTGTTTTTTTTTTTCCTTTTGTATTTTGGCACCCTGTTTTTATAATATTCATGACTTTTTTTTATCGTTTGTGCTCTTGTGTGTTATGCTATGTCTTTTGTGTGCACTGGATAAATCGACCGTAGCAATTAACATTGTCGGATCTACATTTTTGCGAGTTTCATTTTATTGTTGTTATTAAAATCAACCATCTATGTATTTTTTTATTTTAGGAATTTAATAATTTGTGGGGGCATTTTTATCTATATTTTATCTATCTATCAATACGTAAGTTAGTAACTGTTAGTTTCTCATTTTCCAGATATCACCAAGATAGCCGCTTACATCGAGTCCTTCAGATTGGGCTGCCCACCTCATGCAGGTAAATAAAACTAATATCTATCAATATTGTACTATACTTGAAGTCTCAAATTCAGATAATTTATGTAAACAAAGGGGATAACATAACAAAAACATATCTTCGTAATGGTAATTCACATAAAATTGCGAAAAAAGAGGTTCTATTTTCTTTTAAGTACTGATTTTAATAAATAATAATTAAAAAATAATCATACCGTCATATTTTTTATAAATTTTCGGTTTTAAACAAAGTTATTAATAAAAGGAGATTTTCTGGTATAAAATATTTTATGATACTGGTAACATTGCAGGAGATCCAAACATTTTCAAATTTTTAACATCTTCAACAACACTAATATTACAACTCTCATAAATAGATTCATATTTAAGTAGCATATCTAGCCACATTTTGGATGAAAACGGCTATAAACTGTATCGATTGGAAATCGATTTTGGGACGCCTACGTCTAGCACTGGGCTTAAAAGGGCTGATTATGACTATCATATACCGTGCCTCCGACACACTACAAAAAACATTGTTTGGCAACGGTATTTTGTTTGCATAGTTCTTATAATTAATTCACTTTAGTTTTATCGATAATTATTTACAAAAACATTTAATGATAAAATGTTTTGCACCACTGTCCTGTCATTTTGACAGTGACATTTCTTGACATTACTTTGTTTACATAAATTATCTGAATTTGAGACTTCAAGTATAGGAGCCGATTTTTACTCGACTGCCCCGGAAGGAGGGTAATGTTTTTTGAGAGTATGTATTTATGTATATTTCTTAGGCACGCTCTGTAGCCTAAACGGCTTGATGGATTTTAATATATATAATGTATCAGCAAACACAAAAAATTATAATTGGTAATCTTAATAAAAAAATATAACAATATTGGTATCAAATAAAAGCTAGTAATAATTCAATTCCAAATCCCTACTAATTAATATTAGTAGGGATTTGGAATTTGGAACAGACAGACAGACAGTTACTTTCGCATTTATATATATATATTTTTTTTTTTGTTTACATTTTTTTTTTCTACCTACTCTTAATTTATCTAATCAACATTCTTCAAATATTTATTTGCAAAGATACAACATACAAACTAAAAATAAAATATTTATACTATAAACCTACACGAAAAAAAAGAAAAAAAAAAAGGGGAAAGTGCTCATTGGGCATCAAAAAATTCTTACGCATCGCCGTCAGTGGAAAAAGTGCCCAAAAGGCTGGCAGCGTTGCCACGTTGGATGGCAACGCTGATTCTTTGGCCTAAAAATAGGCCAGACCTCTGGTCACGTGAAGAGTCGACCAACCGCTTGGCGATGTCCCGATATACACGATGAGCACTCGGACCCCACGGACCTAATGTTTCAACCCCAAACGGCTCAAAAATATAACTTCCTATAAGGTTGTTATATTTACGCCGTTTGAGGTTTTCTGCACCTGCAGCAGCCGCCCCAGCACAACCCGCCGTGCTAGGAACATGGGATGGCGCGAGGGTTTCGACACAGGTTGCATCCCACACCAAAGTTACTTTCGCATTTATAATTAAATGCGAAAGTAACTGTCTGTCTGTCTGTTACGCTTTCACGCCTAAATCGCCGAACCGATCGTCATGAAATTTGGCCTGGGTTAAGGAGAAGGACAAAGGCTACTTTTTTACGCGATAACCGACATCCACGCGGGCGGAGCCGCGTGGCAAACGTTTCTATAGCTTTTACAAATCAAATCTAACAAAGGAAGTAGCACTTAAAAAGGCTTCCTTACAAAGCTATTTATAATTACATTACATTTAATGAAATTTAATTGAGCTATGCACTAAATAAGGGGCTTAATTTGACCTATGTTGCCGCTTAGTGCAATTAAAATGATAAATCTATCAAATGCTACTTGCATTTCATTTGCACGTACTAGAAAAAATAGTACACAAATAAAAAAGCATCCATCTTTTCATCCTACAGGCGGCGGCATCGGCATGGAACGCGTCGTAATGCTGTACCTCGGACTGGACAACATCCGCAAGACGTCCATGTTCCCGCGGGACCCCAAGAGAGTGACCCCCTGATGTGTACATAACTGTATATTGCTGTTATACTGACGACAGATCAATAATAAAATGTTTATTAAAAAGTTGTTGGGTTTTATTGTCTGAATACACAACTACCGCCATCTACCGGCCATTGCACATCACATACAGACCAAACACACATACCAACATCATCATTTCAGCCGAAGACGTCCACTGCTGGACATATGTAGGCCTCCTTCAAGCACCGCCACCTCGACCGGTTCTGTGCTTCCCGCATCCAGCGGATTCCTGCGGCCTTCACAAGGTCATTGGTCCACCTTGTGGGAGGCCTTTCCACGCTACGTCTTCGGGTACGCGGTCGCCACTCCAAAACCTTTCGGCCCCAACGGCCATCTGTTCTGTGAGCAATGTGCCCTGACCATTACCACTTATGTTTGGCAATTCTTCGAGCTATATCGTATGCGTAACCCCAGCAAAATATTGCGCCTTAGACAAAATTGAGTTTTACAGATAATTAGTTCATAGTTAGTTGCAATTTGTTCAAGTATAGCAAAATTTGTTCAAGTTGTATTTTCGAAGTTATTCGAGAAAAACTGATTTTGCTGGAGTAACTTTACCCCAGCAAAATGTTTTTCAAAAAAGGCATTTAGCTTGAAACCAAGTACATGAAAAGATAGCTTTTGATGAGTTGTAAATGTATACCAATAGCAAAATTTGTTCATCTTATAGTTTTTGAGATATTCAAGATTTTGCTGGGGTAACGTTACTCCAGCAAAATCAGTTTTTCTCGAATAACTTCGAAAATACTACTTGAACAAATTTTGCTATACTTGAACAAATTACAACTAACTACTCGTATGAACTAATTATCTGTAAAACTCAATTTTCTCTAAGGTGCAATATTTTGCTGGGGTTACGCATACAGCTATATCGGCAACCATACCATACCTGAAATCACCTCTCTAGTGTCCACTCTGGAATTCATACGTCGAGCCCCAAAATACTACTGTCTAATTTGTCAAATAATACATTGTAGCCTAGCTGTAGGTATTTTAAGCTACTCATGTCATCTCAACTTGCTGTCACCCTGTGAACCTGCTGACTGTATTACCTGGACAATGGTGGCATTCCCTTGTTCACAAACTAAACTAAATTTAATTTAAGTGCATCTTTTTCTTTCTGTTTCATTAAGAAAAGGACAGAAGATAAATTTTAGTTTAGTCCTGTCAAATTAATCAGCGCCTGTCACTACTCCATACAAGTTTAGACGTGATTAAAAACTTGCCGACTAAAATTACGTCAATTTACGTCAAGCGCTGATTAGTTTGACAGGACTAAAGTTTATCTTCTGTCCTTTTCTTAATGAAATAGAAAGAAAAAGATGCACTGAACTTAAATTTAGGCCTGTATTACAGAACGTCACTCAATACTCAAGCATTACTTAAAACTAGTGTAACGGATCGTTGCAGACTTGGTGATGTTCAATTAGAAAACCACGAAAATAGGCTTATGCGGGGTAGCTGCGTAGACGTCCGGTGCGTGTACGCTTCCGTCCTCACGGCATCGTGTCTAGCGGGCGACTGACTGGTGGCGGGGGTGAGCGGGATCGCGGTCGATTGTGCCCCTCGCGCGTTTTTTACTCTGTTTAATCTGTATCACGACGTTCGCAGCCACCCCGCCTTTTATTAGAATTCAAAAGACGTTACAATGCTACCAACATCAAATTTAGACAATAATTAGTATGACATTATACACACAAATAAAGTTACAGTAATAAAACAGTACTGAGCCGTCCATCATCGCTAACAACTAGTTTCAACCAATCAAATGGCTTGAATCTAGTCTTAAGTAACGCTTGAGTATTGAGTGACGTTCTATAATACGGGCCTAAGTCTAGTTTGTGAACAAGGGAATCAGCACCAATATAACACGATGAGGACGATGGATGTGCGAATGTGTCTTATTAGTATGTAAAATTATGTTTCAAATCAAAGTGTTCAAATCAATATCAGTGTTTTTAAGTCTCTACGATCAACGAGCAACTCTGATAAAATTCATTATCACGTTGCCTGCCATATGGAAATCCGAATACATTTGCGTTTTTCATCAGTCGCTTAAATGACGTGAAATGACTTATTTATAAGATTTCTATATATAATATATGTTTTTATATATTTTTTTGTATATTATGTGCTGTTTTTAATCCGCCGGTCATTTACACCCGGCGCGGCGCAAATGTAATATTTTTTTCATTGGAGCCACGCCGGTCAAATCGCCGGTCATCCTTGTTAGTCGCGTAAAAATCCCCGCCAGAACGTCCATCCTGCGCCCGAGCGAGCGCGCTACTGATGAGTGAAAAATAAAGAAATATTAGGATAGTGCATGCTGCGTCCCTTCCCCGCTGCCCCGCATTACATTTCTTCCGCGTCGTTGTGTAGGTTGTTACAAAAATAATTCACAAACGCATGGAAGAAAAATTGCCAAAAACAAAACCAAAAAGGTTACGACATTTTGTTCAGTTTGCCCAGACAAGCCATATTTGTGCAGACCGTGTTTTGATAAAAATCATTAATTTTCTGTTTGTTTTTTAATTTTAAATTACTTTGATCTCAACACAACATAATGTGTCTCTAAATAACACTAGTCCTTGATTTGTAATAATAAAAATATTTTAAAAAGTATACTGTCTTTAATTTACATCATAATTTTGTTTGACTCGCTACAAAAACATTCATACAACCAAAAAATTATAAAAATATTTTGAGGCCAAGTTATCTAAAGTGATCATTGGGGCCGCGCCGGCCACTTGTAATGGTATTTTGCGTTACACGCATGGCCGTCAGCGAGCAAAAGGTGTTCAAGTTCACCTTAGTTGTGCCGGTCATTTAAGCCCCCCATGGCCCAAACGCTTCTACCAAGTGCCGGTCATTTGGACCCCCCATGGCAGCTAACATGTTATTTCACATAAGTACCACAACATCCAACGGCCACTTCATTCAAGACACGTGCCTATCTTGCATTCTTAAAGCCAGGTTCATCTGTAGACATCGAAACCCTACAGTCTCGACAATGCTTATGCTTCGTAAGAAGTATTTGTACTATACTACAACTACTACTAAACTGCCATGTGATTCCGAAATTAAACAGTGAAATATCGTACTGGTATCGCCGTACGGGGCCAGTTTTTTGTTCCAGGGTGGAAAATCCTCATGGATGTACTCCGACCTGGGGCGGGCGGAGGGGTCTGCACTCTTTTTGGCTAAAAACCACCACGGTGTTCCCTTCCAACACTTGGACCGGGGATCATAGGAAATTGTGCGCCTACCACAATCCCCGGCTAGTGCCCAAATACTCAAACGTTACTTAACTTTAAGACGTTCTTATAAGTGTTTCTGTCGCTACAAAACAGTTTAAAGTGACAGAGACGGCATTAGACTTAACGGCGACTTAAAATTGAATTGCGTTTGAGTATTCGGCGGGAGTGAGGTATAAGACTTCCCCACGACGTCCAATAGGGGTGCACGTGGAATACTCGTACTACGCGCCGTCGCCTCAGGTCATGCTGGATCGGGAGCGGCGGCCGTCACCGAGTCCGCTGCTCCCCAGACCTGTTCACGGGGGCTGGAAGAGGGCGTAGTCCGCCCTTCGCCGATGCCCAGTCCACCTGCTGCGGATCGGGAGAGTGGTCTCGATCTCCCTCTCCCTTTCCGCACTCTCCTGCGAAATGACGGTTTCACAGAAGGAGATCCCCGCATCCCACGACCGCGCTCCCGATCATCGAACGAGCGACGGCCGGTAACGACAGGTCGGCTCCGACTTCTGATACGAGGGCGGCACACTCTGCCAGTGTATGCCGCGCCGTGTCCTCCCCACAGTGGACTCAGTGATGACACCGAGGCCGTACGGGGCCTAGCCTAACATTCCCTGAGAAAATATCTTCTCTGTTGTATTGTTATCTGGGGGGGAGTGATTAAAATAAAAATCTTTTAAAAATTATGAATTTGAATTATATTTTATTACAATATATAGCAAATTATGTCCAATTTTCATTTTTATCACACTTCTCTCGCGTAGCGATCACATTCTTACACATTTTCCTTAAATCAGCACCAACTGAGAACTGTCAGTTTTGCCTGACAGTCTCCCTCAGTCCGCACTGACATTTACACTCAACATATTAACATGATTTGCAAACACCAATAAAATCAAAAATCACTTAAAAATAACTTAATTATACAATCTGTGTTCTATATTATTTTGTTTCATTCAACTTTTAAATATTTGTTCATAAACAATGTATAAGTTGGTATAATAATATTATATCTGTACTATGCCTCGTTGTTCTAGTGGTCGCAAGCGCTACTGTAAGCATGAGGTCCTTGGTTCAATCTCCGGCTCGGTCAATGTGCGGTTTTTCCATCAGGAATTTCTCAGTAGCAGCCCCGGGTCTAGATTTGTGATCGTTTGATGGATGGATAGGCTCGCCCCCTGTTACATGGGACTTGAAATATAACTGGCAAAATGTTGGTGAACTATACGTACCTACATCTTTGCTTAACCCTTTAGGTAAATAGCGATTATGTTATGCGCGATATTATGTTATGTTACTAGATTTTTTGTAGCAAGCAATAATTGTTTCTAGACCATTCTTTGAAGACTTGTCTTGTAGTACAGATTTTGAGTTTATTTCAGTTCTTTTTTTTTCTGTTCACTCGAACATACCATTAGTTAGAAAATATAAGTGACCATTTTAAAGCATAAAATTAGGCCTTTACGAATCACAGAAATTAACAACTCTTCATTGACATTAAATACAAATGCGTTCAAATTTTCGGAATATCAAAAGTTATTTCGTTCATGAACAAATATATTAAAATTAAAACTACTCCACGCGTTCAATGGTCCATAACATTTGAAATACATAAGTTAGCCTCAATGATTACATCGATATCGATAAATATCGATAGTGTTGTGCTCTAACAATATTTATCGAATCGACATCACAATTTATCAACAGCACAGCATTTTATCGACAAAAAGCAACTTAGTTCTGTAAAATATCAAACTTATCGAATTTATTCGAAAATGAAATGCATTTTAACGTTTTTTTTTACTAAATAAAGTATGCACCTTATGTAATTAAATATTTTTTTCACGAGTTTTCTAATTCGTTGTCCACTTTTGTATCCGATACAAGAATTGTATCAAAGCAGGATAGTACTTTTGTAATTTAGCGTGGCAATAGCGGTCATTGCCCTTTCCCTTATATCCATAGGAGCCCAAACAATAAACTATGTATGGTTCATCGTTATTGGAATATGCTGAAGATCACGATAGATATTGTTATTATTCTGGACTTTAAGGAGAAAACATCAGAGTAGCCAGCGAAATCCAAATTTTCTTAAGTTTTTTTGCAATATGCAGGTCAATAACTGGCACAAGTCGAGAGCACAGATGGGCAGTAGTGGGGGCAAGCTCGCGCATGTACACTTTCGGCTACATAAAAATGACACGCGAGAGTCCAATAGACGACGAGTATCGACTTAGGAACCAATCGCATGCAGCTCGGCGCCCCCCGGCTTCTTCATTCCGCCAAAGAGACCTAAAAATTTACTACTGCGCAGGTGTCAGTTTGTGCTCACGACTCATGCCGTTTACTATATCAGGGGGCCAAGTCTACTAATGTACAAACGTTGCAATGGTCTCTTCATTGTGATTTTTTGACAGATTTGCCATACAAACACTGTCAAATACTCACAATGACAAGACCATTGCAACGTTTGTAAATTAGTAGACTTAGGCCCCTGGTTGTACGTTGATCTAAATATTATTCGTTGCCGTATCAAATATTTATATAGAGTATTATAATCATAAAATATAAAGTTTATATTACCCTATTGAATGACTTTTTCATGAAATAATGACATTTGAGGCCAATTCTAACTACTGCTACTACGATATTCTATTCTAAGAGTTGTATTGCTGGTTCTAATGATTATAATTATTTAAAGCCATATTTGTTATTTTTTTATAGTCGCGAATTATAAATTAATCAACATACAACCAAACAAATTTTAATTTCGCGGGCTACCTTAGCGGACTGCATTTAAGTTTTTAAAATAAAAAAATGTAGTTGGGTCAATGACCGTTACTACCAAGCTAAAACGCAACAACTATAGCAACAAAATAAAATAATAGAAGATATTTACAAGAATACAAAATCATGTAGATGTGATTTGTATCCGATACAAATCGTGGTATTTAAGTAGACATTATTAACACTTATTCACAATATTGAATATTATAAGTACAAGTTTAGGAACAAAATACGAAGAGGATATCGTCGCGTCAGATTATTTATTTTAATTGCTACTCTTGTCTTGACAATCCGACTCGAATTTCAATATTATTTTAAAGGAATGAATACAGCGGTATTATTGCTTAACATACTTACAATGGCAAAGCCATTCATTTTGAGAATTCAACAACATTCATTAACGTTGTTGATCAAACGAATCTTTCAAACGTAAAAAACAATGGATTAGCATTATTCTTCAAAATCATTTAGATTGTGATGGATAGTGTATTACGCGATTAGCGGCTAGTTTTGATTTCGCATAAAAAAAAAGAAAATAAAAATGCATAAATAAATGTTTAAATGGCAGAATTAAAAGACAAAAAAAAAAACGTAAAATCTGCTACAGTTATGTTAAAGATAGAATGAAATTCTTCGAAGTAAGGTTTTTTTCTATATTTGTTGGATGTATCAAAACAAGAGTATAAGGGCTTTATCACACTAGCGAGTTGCGAGCGATTTCAAAGCGAGGCGCAAGCGCAGCGAGCTCACCGCGGGTGCGAAACGAGGTAGCCGCGAATACGCGACGTGATCTCCGCGTTTTTACATAATTGTACACTCGCTTGTCTCACTCTCTCTTGTACAGTCACGTCAATCGCTCTCGTTCCGCAAACGCGGCGAGCTCGCTGCGCACTCGCCCCGCTTTCCACTCGCTCGCAACTCGCCAGTGTGATAAAGCCCTTAAGTACAGTACAAAAATCACCTCAATCTCTTTCTACCAATCCAACTATTGTTACATAGAAAAACGTTTTGTTATTACAAAATCTACAGTTTTTTGGCTTATTCCACTAATCCCCCCTAAGAGAATCCCCCTCAGTGGGGAAAACTGAACCCTAATGTAAAAAAATCACTTTCAGGGGGGTCTTGGAATAAGTTTTTTTTTAATTCCTTGTTTTCCCCCCTAAGCAGGATTATCAGAAGTGAATTCTAGACTGTTTTTATAAATTCCACTTTTCCTCCTAAGGGGGATTTTCAGGGGGGATTTGTGGAATAAGCCAGTTTTTTGATAGCCATGTTACAACCATACTCAAATTATCCTTTACTTAAGTTTTTTTTAACATTTTCCTTGGCCTTATTATGAAGCAACGCCATCATGGTTTCAGTCCGCAAAAGGGATGGTGCTATAGGGCATGTATAGCTTCATCTCTCTCTCGCACCTGTTTCTTTTCTCGCACAAACTATATGCCCATAGACAGAGAAAGCAATAGACAAGTCGCTAAATAATAACAATAATGATTATTGACATAACAGTCCCGCATGACGGGAACCTCGTGAAAGCCGAGAAAGATGAACATATCATGTATCTTGGCCTGGCTAACAAGGTTTTCGACATGTGGGATGTAGACTCAGCGATCATTGTGCCGATAGTCTTATCAGCCAATGGTTTAATTGCCAAGAGCCTCGACCAACACCTAAAGAGGCTCTCGTTGGGCAGCTGGATCAAGGGCTTGATTCAGAAAGCGGTACTTCTGGACACGGCTCGCATTGTTAGGAGATTCCTTGACAAACACTTTTCTGTTCTATTTTCTTAAGGACCTGGTAATTGTTGAAAGGCCTACACTGTCCTCCTCCCATACCTATTAACACTGTTATTTGAAAATATTGTAAAAGCCAATTATTTTTAAAAGAGTAACCGTGGAGTTTCTTGCCGGCTCTTCTAAATTTTTGGCTTCCACGGCTTGGGAAATCAACCCCTACCTTGCCTAGAGAGAAACATTTACCCACGCTCGAGCGAAAACCTAGATCTGCGCCTGTTCATCTAAGTATGGTTGTAATATGTCAGCTAATTAAAGCATTTATATAATAGGAAGATTCAGTTATATACTATTTTATTTATTTACTGGGCTAGATAATTATTAGCTTCCGGTAGATAAACTGGTTTGATAGTGGTATAGAATTTGAATTTACATATAGGGGGCCCCCCACATCCCCCTTGTCAGCAAAAGTAAACAAAGGTCATACCCCCCCCCCCCTTTTGCTTACGTAAACATTGGTATTTTTTTAATCTGTTCAGGTTTCGTTACTGTTATTCATGAGTCTAGAAATAAGGAATTTATAGACTAAAAGTAATTGAATGCCCATTTAAGTAAATTCCCGACTTCGGTTTTTTTTAACCATAAAAAATCGCGTGAGAGCGTGAAAGCAATATCAATTATTTTGGGGAATCACTGAACATTGGGTTGCCATCTTTGTTCAAATCAAATTTAATTAAATTTTGCAATTGAATCTGAAAAGTAAATTAATAAATATTGCTGACGTAATCCTACCATCCAGACCCCCATGTCATCAAAAATAATCAAAGCAAAGACCCCCCCACCCCCTTTGGTGCTTACGTAATAATTGAATGACCCCTAGTGTATGTAAATTTATGTATACTAGATAATATACAGGATAAGTTTTTAACCAGTGCACCAATTTTTTTTTGGTAGTTCAGTATCAGTAATAGAACACAATCATTTCCATTGTTTGTTCAAAAATTTCCATTGTTTGTTGTTTTGTGTTCTTTTTTTTTTGGTCCACTTGAAATCAGCAAAATATGGATACAATCTATTCGTAATAATATCAATGGGCGAGCGCACAGCTGATAGGTACCTACTACTGCGTCCCGCTTCACTGACCGCGCCGCCGCCGGCGCGTTGCACGACGAGTCTCCATTATACCAGTTTCAAAATAAGAAATAGGTGTATAATAAAACACGTTTAAGTTTAATTTGTCAAAATTCGCGCACTGATTAAAAACTTTTCCTGTATATATCTATTTATAATAGTGTCTTCGGATTGGAATGAAAATAGTTTTTTTACAACTCTTCGTAAGGTGCGAATGCAGTCCTAAAAACCAGTAATTTTTTCTATAATCTTCTATTCTTTGGGACAAAATCTAACAGAATTCAATATAACTCCACTATCAAACCAATTAAAACTTTTTTATGAACATTTTGTAAACTATGAAGCGTTAAAAATATTTGAGAAAAGCAAATTCCAGTCCCGTTATTTAATTTTAATTACAGCAAAATTTCTTAAGTAGTTTTACTATTTCTATTGGTTTTTATGAACTAACCAGATTCTCTCATAATGTGTTAAATATAGTTTTTTTGAGCTTTTTGAGTACACATTACTTATTTTTTAATTTAAAAATTGTCAATGTCACTGTATTCTTCGTATTCTTAATATTATGAATGATATTTCTATTCATTTAATGTTTTACAAATGATTTTTGAAAACCTCTTGAGACGAACTTTTAAAGTCTAAATGACTTTCAGTTAGTGTATAAATGGTTTGTCTGAACTTAGTTTATGCTTGAGGCTTCAATGAGCTGAAATAATTTATGCATGTATAACTTGAATCTCATTAAATTTCTGGCAATGAAAAACATAATACTTTACATAAACTGATCACAATTTTGGTCTTTCTGAATTCAGAGTTATATTCTGACTACGCTAAGCGGTATTTCTTTGCTAATTTCTATATTCATATTAATTTCACATAATGGATGTATGATTTGCTGAACTGTTTTATGAATATACATGGATAGGATAGGTTATTTTTTACTTCACACACCAAAGCGCTACACAAAATTGCATGAGATAGAGGCAGAATTATTCCAGGATCAGTTCAAATGAAATTATTCCATAAAATACAGTTATAGGTCTAAAGTCACGGTTAAATTATCTAGCAGATAGCGGCTAACTGAGAGTCACATTTAAGTAACATTTAAAAAAAGACATGTAATTTGAAAAAGCCATTTCAAAATATAAGTACATTTAATTTATTCTTACACATAACAGTTGTCGTCGGTTTTACAATAGTTTATAGTAAATTATATTCGAGTTTTAAAAGTAACACGTTAAGTATTCGTAGTAACATTATCACAATTTATTTTTTATCTTATTTTATTTACAATATAAGTACAATCAAATTCAAATTATTTCCTTCTCAATCGTATTGTTCTATAATTACCACGAATTTATTGATATTTTTAATAAAACCAAAAGATTTAAAAATCATAGATCAGAATCATGTATTTTTTTTTTTCATGATTAAAATAATATGTGGTGTTTTCAAATTGTACTAGAGGAAATTCCAAAATTAATTAGGTTCACACACGTGTTTTGTGAATCTCAAAATCTACCCAAAAACAGGTGACACAAATAGCACCAAGAATGGTTGAAATAAATGAAAGCACAACGGTACAAGGATCTTTTGGCGCGCGGTCAAAATCAGAACTAACAGCCATATTATTTTTCAATACAATTACTGTAAAGCCCCATATTCATGGTAAACATTTGTTTATAAACAAAAGTTTAATCAACATGTTGCTGATTTGCTGTCTACATGTTGCTGGCAACACTGCGTCTTGCAGAGTTGATCACGGGAAGTTGAGAAGATCTCTCTCTATGATCGACAATATCTGTTTATCAACAATTGTTGACGAGTGTGGACATGTTTGCATCAACTTTTCTCTTTGCAGGCAATGGTAAGCACACACCACCTTTTTTTCTTTTATTTATTAGAAATTTTATAGATTAAAAACAGAGAACGCAACAACACTACTTCCTCGGGCAACATTTTGACGCAGACTGGCGTTTGGACAAGACATACTGATATAAACTCTGTTGTTGCTTACCACAATGTTGATCAACTTTTGCTCAACAAGTTTACCATGATCAATTTAACAAATACTTACCAATAACCCCCCCTGTCAATGTCTTCAGGCGCCAAAAGATCTTTGAGGTATTCGAGATCTAACCATCTGACATGACATTTTTCAAAACTCAATTTTTTATATTCACATTTTTCACACTATGGTCACAGACCATAACATACTTTTGCTTATAGCCACTAACACTTGTTAACCAAGCCGTTTAAGTCCAATTGGCACTTAACACTGGGTTCACCACAAGTCTCACATTATTCACAGGTTATATTTTGCACAGGATTCCAATATTTTGCACAGGTTTTGGCCACTTTGCACAAGTTGCACAAAAATTTACACAGGTCTTGGCCACTTTACACAAGTTTCACATTAACCGAATAAAGTCTTGAGGTCCTCTTCATAGAGGGCTATGACCAGCATTATGCCGATGCCCGTGGCGAGCCCCATAAGTTGCAATATGCATTGGCAGAGAGTGCCTTCTTTGCTGTGCGATGTACTGAGCTCTGGCATCTGAAAATGAAAATTGGAGAATAGTAGATGATTGTATGTAAAATGGGTAGGTGAAGCAATCTTAGCAGGGTGGCTGGTAATAAATAGATGGAAAAGAGGTCAAAGTCAAATAATTTATTTCAAATAGGCACATTAGAGGCACTTTTGAACGTCAAAACTTACAAAAAATTTAATTGATTCTAGTCGCCTCTTCCAAAAGGTATGTATGGAGAAGAATAGGCAAGAAAATTCACGAGGATCGAGCTCAGAGATCAGCAATTGGAGACACCTATGTCCAGCAGTAGGCTGATAAATTTGTGATTGTAGTATTTATGGAAACGTTTAGAAGCATGCTACTGGCCTTTTAAATTTGAATCAGTAGTTTTCTGTCTGTTTTTTGATGACTAAATACAGTGTTCCAGCATCAGACTGCACAATTTGGTCACAAATTGTACGTACCATATCGATGGCCCCACCGAATAAACGTGCAATGCTTCTTACATGATTTTTTTGTTTACATTTTTCGTTTCTTTTGCCTATCCTGCACCCAGTCAATTTTTTTAATGAATTTTAGACTCAAAATACGAATTCTGAATAAATTTCTTTATTCTAGGGAAATAATTAATTTTAAAATTATAGGAATAATAGTTTATGTTATAATTACATGCTTTTTGAGTCGCCAAGAAAGTAAATATACAAAAGTCTATAGCTTATTTTTTTACCAATAATTCGATTATACATTATTTATACCTATTTACAATGAAACGAGCGTTATTGAAGTTTAAACGTTTTTATTTTTTGCTGAAAAGTTGTCATTTTTCTCTTATACGTTTATTCGGTGGGGCCATCGATATGGTGTCATAGTATTGTTACCTTTAGCTGCCAGGTTGCAAAATTGTCTGCTACGTTGCACAACCCACTGCTAGATTGCACAATCCTCTACCAGATTGCACGATTCCTCTACCAGACTGCACGATCCCTCTACCAGATTGCACGTAGGATCGTGTAATACTGCACGACCCCTAGTTCAATATTGCACGACCCCATGTGCAATATTGCACGATTCTATATCCAATATTGCACGAAACTATATCCAATATTGCACGACCCCATGTGCAATATTGCACGATTCTATATCCAATATTGCACCAAACTATATCCAATATTGCACGACCCCATGTGCAATATTGCACGATTCTATATCCAATATTGCACGAAACTATATCCAATATTGCACGACCCCATGTGCAATATTGCACGATTCTATATCCAATATTGCACCAAACTATATCCAATATTGCACGACCCCATGTGCAATATTGCACGATTCTATATCCAATATTGCACGAAACTATATCCAATATTGCACGACCCCATGTGCAATATTGCACGAAACTATATCCAATATTGCACGATCCTATGTGCAATTTTGCACGACCCTACGTGCAATATTCCCCGTGGCCCCACTCACCATGTCCACCAGCGCAATGTACAGGAACATGCCGGCCGCGGCCGCGAAGAGCCAGCGCGTGGCGGAGGGCGCGTGGCCCGCCAGCACGCCGCACACCATGCCGAACAAGCACAGCGCCGACGACAGGATGTTGTAGCACACCGCGCGCTTCACTGACATGCCGGCTTTTAAGAGGACAGCAAAGTCACCTGGAAGGAAATGATAGAACATTTTAACGTACATTATTATAAAACCACATCATCTTGTTTTTATATCTACATGGTTTTGAAGGAGCTGACGTTCCATCTAATCTGTTTTTAGTATGAAATCGTTTCACACTCACTCAACTTACATTTTACACTTTCATGAATACTACCAATTGTAAGCATAATTATTATATTAAACGTCTCCGTCAGGATGAACAGTCACTAGGCATATTTAACGTTGAATTTATGCCCAAGAATTGCTTCCCTATTGCTTCTATTTGATTCCTATTCTTAAACAATTGCTTCCATCGTATTCAAGAAGAAAAAAAAAAACATTTTAAGGGTGACCGTTCATTCAGATGTCAGGACGGCCGGTCAACACTTATTTTTCAGAATTAGAGTAATTTTAATAATTTAGAAATGTATACTGTCTGATCTCACTTCAGAGAACTTATACAGTTGGTATTAGGGCTAAAGAATTACGATAAAGATATTTTACGTCACACCTGGCCATAATGTGAGTTTTAGCGCACGCTACGCGTACAGTAAAACTCGCATTATGGCCAGGTGAAGACGTAAAATTGTGTACCACCACGGGTAGTAAAAAACAAAGCCCTCTATCGCATATTAGAACTCTCGCCTGCGGCTCGGGTCACAAATACCTGCGATTTCGGGCTTTCTTTCTTTTAGAGCCCTTGGTAAGTAATGTACTATTATTTACATACCTAATTCATGAGGCAGTTCGTGGCACAACACCGCGATGGCTGTGGAGAAACCGCCCGCTATGTTGGAAGCGAAGGCGGCACCTGGAAACGAAAGATTTGTATGTTAGTAAGTATAGTAAACACCTACGCGTACCGGAAGACGTAGCGTGGGAAGGCCTCCCACAAGGTGGACCGATGACCTTGTGAATGCCGCAGGAATTCGCTGGATGCGGGAAGCATAGAACCAGTCGAGGTGGCGGTGCTTGGGGGAGGCCTATGTCCAGCAGTGGACATCTTTCGGCTGAAATGATGATGAAGTATAGTAATGGACGATGTATGACCAATAGGGATGTGTCCTGGGTAAAAAAAAGGAAAAACTGTTTAGTCCGTAAATCAGATAATAAAAAAATATTAGACACGTATTTTTTGCTTTATCATTTTAATAAAAAATGACTTAGATAAAACACATTAAACTTGGGGAGTGGGGGCTCGTTACGTCACAGCTACGTATAAAATTTACTGAGAAGTGACGTCATGCCACATTTGAACTCAATGTATCGCCGAAATGTCTTGATCACGTAAAAAAACAAAAAAATACGTGTCCAATATTTTTTTAATAATCTACATGACGGACAAAAATTATTTTTTTAGTCATCATCCCTATTCTTAGTAAGTATTGGCGGGGTACATGCAAGAAAGCCACAGCTTCTGATAATATGGATTATCGTTGTGCTTGATAAAAGACTGTTCAGCTCCACAAACTCTTTAGATCATCATCTGATTAGCCTTTTTCAAACTATGTTGGGATCGGCTTCCAGTCTAACCGCATACAGCAGTATTTTACATGGAGCGACAGCCTACCTGACCCCCACAACCTATCACTGGGTTATACGATACCCCTTGGTAAGACTGGTTGTCAGACTTTCGGGCTTCTGACGACCCGTAACGACTGTTAAAGATCCACGAATGACAGCCGGGACCAACGGCTTAACGTGCTTTCGGACGGAGGGGTCTTCGTATGTAAAATTGGTTACCCATCCACGGAGCAACCGCGGTAAACGTAGCTTAACCTGATCGATCGTATGGCTGTTATTACTTAGGCACAAGCCCGACAAACTCTTTAAATATCATCAAAAACATGTAGACACTTACCTATAGCCATGCCGTCAGTGAAGTTGTGTAGCCCATCCCCCATAATGACCATCCACGCCACGGACGCGATGGAGGAGGGGGGCGCGTGCACGTGTCCATGTGCGTGCGAGTGGCCGTGATGGGCGCGTGAGTGCTCTCTGTAAGTTAAGGAGACTCAGAATCAGAATTTATTTATTTGTTAGAATATAGTTTTACGTACATTATGGTTAATTAATGATTAAATTAAGTATACAAATATTCAAATGTCATTCTTAACTAATCACAATAGATTTTAAGATTTGTGATTCATACTAATACTATAAATGTGAAAGTAACTCTATTAGTCTCTCTGGCTGTTAAGCTGCTTTCAGACTGCGCTATAATATAATAGCATAATAGTATATAGCTCATAGCACAACAATATCGCGCACCATACATTACAATAATATATAGTACAGTACAGTGTCCATAGCAATGTATGGTGCGCGATATTGTTGTGCTATGAGCTATATACTATTATGCTATTATATTATAGCGCAGTCTGAAAGCAGCTTTACGTTTTCACGCCTAAACCGCTGAACCGATCGTCATGAAATTTGGCAGAGATATAGCCTGGGATGTGGAGAAGGACATAGGCTACTTTTTTACGCTATAACCGACATCCACGCGGGCGGAGCCGCGGGAAAAGCTAGTTTACAATATGTCAAATATGAATTTATATTATTATGATTAAAATCAATGTCAAAATAAAAGTGTCATCTTGGATTTTTACAATATTCTTTATATTCGGCAATGAAAACATCTTGTCAGCTTTTTCTTGAACAAGGAAGTTCCTTAAATGAGTTAGGTAACTTGTTATACACCTGAATTTGTTCTACAACCTAAATCCCTGTCCTGTGCAATAATGCAGACTGACCAATATTGAAAAACAGAGTCATTTCCGGCATTTTAAATTGAGGACCATTTGCATTGTTAAAATATATGTGTATATGAAAGTCTCGCCTCAAATATCGTGCTCATGAAATTATTTTATATACCGCTCAGGCATCTTACCCCGCGTGGGACTTTCATGGACGAAAAAAGTAAAACAAAAGACAACTAACCTCAAAATAACAGTATAACTGTCACCATCCTTCAGATCCTTAACTCCATCCTCCTTATGTTTAATATTATTCATCTCCACAACCGCCGGCTGGGACTCAGCCTTCAGCAGCCAATCCTTGGCTGTCGGCTCCTCCTTACCCTCAGGGTTGAGGGCATTCGAAGACACAACACTCACCGAGTTATTGTGCTTCTTCCCATGCTTCGGACTTGAAGGTATACCATCCCTTAAGTGATGGTCATCATGCGTATCAGTATCAATTTCGTCATAGCAGTAAGGGTATTCTGAATACTTATGCTTGCAGGTTTTGGTAGTGGGATCTCCCTTTTCGTCTCGTTTAAAGATTTTCATGAGAGAATTAGATGTGGAGTTTGGGACTGCTGATTTTGAGCCTCCGGAACAACCCATTACTGTCTCATCTTTTAGAACGCGGACTCTTGTAGGGAGTTTGTCCTCCTCAAGCTTTTGGCGCCTTTTCCTCCATTCAACGACTACTGTTAGGCCCTTTTCGGTGAAGTAGAAGAATACTACTCCCAACATGGCTGCAAGTCCCTTCCACATCCCGTCGTCATGAGATGCTCGTATTTCTACCTCTGTTTGGCCATGACTGTGACCGTGGTCATGCTCTGGACTCATAGCATGAGGCATTAGATGCAGTAAGGCATCCCCGCATAGCGTTCCAACTGCCAACGCTACCAAGAACTGTAGTAGATGGTTATAATAAGTCTTATGCATGATAGGGATAACTGCGACTCCTAGTAAACCGCAGGCGCTGATTGCGAAAATACATAAGGATGAGTACAACCAGACTGCGTACATATTTTTCGTGTAGGCCATTTCTTGGGGCACATGTAGCGGTACATTTTGTGGTACATCTATCTGTTCTCTCGTTCTTCTTCCTATGCTGGTCTCTTTGACGCATCCTGTGCGTTCTATGGAAGTGTTGGCTAGTTTTTGGTACAGGAGCATAGGGCATATTGTTTGTAGTGTGGCCTCAGTTATGATGGCGTCTGAGTCGTGGTTGTGGTCACTGTGTTCTGAGTGTGAGTGGTCGTGTGTTGGTTTTAATCGAGTGTTCACTGTTGTGATTAGGTCGGAGCTGTTCATACACTGGAAAGGAAATATAATTATTATAATTATGATTTACGGCAGTTATTTTGAGGGAGTTATAGTAACGACTCAATATGTCTTACAAAAATAGGGCTTTTTACTCATTAGGAGGTCTCTAAACTCTAAAAAATAAAACAAACAAGACAAAAATTATAATGGTGACATCCGCAGTCTTAGACCTATCCATGGAAGTCTTGAAAAATGATTTGAGAAATTTTATAGGTAAATTTGAATTGATAGCATGTTACATTATAAGTCACAAATAAAAACAAACAAAAATACTCACATTAACAACTTCATCTTTAACATTCTTTCCATACATATAATCCCGGCTCTCAGTATTCTGTCCACCTTCCACCAATTTATGAAGATCCAGCTCCTCAAGCATCTTGTTAAACCCTGTCAAATTCATTGTCATACTACCCGCATCTCCATACAATCTAAATATTTGCGTCACATATGTATCAGGGTTCACTTTGACCTCTCTCTTGTCTTTGCCTTGCCTTATCTTCTGTAATTTCTGGTGGTATCGAGGAGAAACTTTTCTCTCTTCTTCTAAATCTATATGTAGATCATCTACATCGTTAATATTTGAATCGTAAGTTAGTACGCCGTCGTTTTGTATGTCTATGTGCGATCCACAGGAGTGAGCCGCGCAAAGTAGACAGAACATACACACTGTCACTATGTGGTGCGCCATGATTGTTCTTAGGCTAAATATGATTGGCTTATATTATAACATAAGGCTAATCCATTTGTTGTGAAGCGGCGCGTGGTTGGCTTCTTTGGATCTGTGGACAAGAAGAGAGAGGATGTCAGTTACGTTATCATAAAACATAGTGTTATTATCAGTAGAGGCCAGAGACTGAACTAAAGGCTACTGTTGCGTACAGCACGCAGGTACGTGATTAGTCGGGTGGAAAAGCGAAACACAGTTTTATAGTTTTGAGGCCCTGCGTCGGCAACCATTTGTAGATCACGGGAGTGCACAAAACGAACTGCGCGTCGTACGATGGATGAAGGCGAACTGCTGACTGTACGCGGACCGCTCGAGCGGGCTATATGTTTTGCCAAGCAAATGTGAACCCTACATTTTAATGGGTTCCGTATTTAAAGATGTAAACATAACGTACGGGCGCATCGGCAGGGCCTCAATGCTTATTTATTACACAAAGTAAAAGTATGAAAATCAAACAATTAAAAATGTTTTCTATGCGTAACAGCTAATTTTCAAAATGTTTGTGCTGTTAATTGACATCTATACGTGTACACAAATAAATAAAATCGAAGTGTGTTTGTAATGTCAAAATAACAGGTTTTTACTAAAGCCATTATACTATTACTATCAAAACCACTATTATTACTATTTAAACTTTTAGAAGTATTGTATTTATTTCTTATTTTGTTATTTTTGTCTCATTATATGCTGCACCGGGTGACGTCATCACGTCAGCGCCGGCTGTCGCTGGAAACCAGCGCTGGGGCTCTGTCTCGCAAAAGGTCGCAGCATTATGCTGAGCGATGGCCGTTTTGTCGATGTAGCGCATATTTTCCCCCAACTTGTTATTTTCGTGCTTTTGTTCTTTCTCTGCGTCATGTTTGCCGCAAATAAACTTATTTTCTTTCTTTTTATTTTATATGAAAGTATATACATTGCTTAAAAAAAAAAAAAAATTTTTTTGTCTGGCTGTCTGTTTGTTCCGGCTAATCTCCGAAACGGCTGGACAGATTTTGACGGGACCTTCACTAGCAGATAGCTGATGTTATAGGTTGTACACTTGGTTACCACAACAAAAGCGCGCGTTGCTACGTCACATAAAAATACTGTACTAACAAAATAGGGGCCCAAGTCTGCTATTTTTATAAATTCTTCACTCCAACACGATCCCATTGTCATTTTGCTAAAAGTTCGTAATCTGCTTAATTCATAATGATCGATCATTGGTCGGTCAATGGTCTCGTAATAGAATTGTATTATGGCATTTTGAACATTTATTCATGCCAGATTTCATTTATATATATTTTTACACATTATTTATTAGTGTTATAAGCAATCCTAAGTAGTAGGAAGTTTCATTTGTCATTATGTACGAGATTACCAATTCTTTCAATGGAGTGTCCGTGGCTGACAATTGGAAAGTCATAATGACGCCATTATTTAGTAGATTACCAAACTTGTCAAAATCAACAATTATGAAATCAATGATAGACCATTCTGACACTATTGTAATAGCAGACTTGAGGCCCAGTTATATTCCTTTTCGTCCCATGAGTCAGCCAGTCGATGATTGACGTAAAAACAAAATTTATGTCTATTGGAGTTTTTTCGGCTTTCCGATTAGCCTTGTACCAGAAAGTCATTGTGTGATGTTTGTTTCGACTATGACTTGTTAATTGTTCCTTTTATTTATTTGTTCGTTTCTTAACTACGTAAATGTCTATTAACTGCTCACAAATAATGAAGTTTATTTACACATATATATATTTTTTTACATACTTCCTGGACATAATCTTTTCATTATTTGAAATTATTTACTTACAAATCGAATTCCAATTCTTTATTAGTGGCTTTTGTGGACATGATATTTATTCAGATTTGTTACTGTAGTTGTAACGGCAATCATGTATGTCATTTGGTTTAAATAGGTTTTCATTATATATATATATATATATATTTCTTTCTTTTTTTTTAAATCTTTTATATAGATTATTTTCTATTTTGTGAATGTGAGAACGTTGTAGGCCTAGTAGATTGTAGATTTGTTGGCACTTTTCTATTTTGTTAAATACCTGGTAATTGTTGAAAGGCCTACACTGTCCTCCCATACCTATTAACACTGTTATTTGATAATATTGTAAAAGCCAATTATTTTTAAAAGAGTAACCGTGGAGTTTCTTGCCGGCTCTTTTCCATAGGAAACGACTAATTGGAACCGTGCACCTAGCTTCTGACGTTTCATAAGTGCCGATGTAGGTTTATGTGAAATAAAATATATTGATTGATTGATTGATCTTTTATGAGATTTCCGGATTCTTAAATATTTTTAATCTGAATTTTAGTTTGTAGATGTTACTAGTGACCTTAGCCGGAATTTGGGAGGGCTAGAATAGATAAACCAAAGTACTCAGGAAGTAGTATAAGTAGTCTATATTATCATCATTTGAACGTACTTTTATTAATAAACTGATAACTGTGTCTATTTGTTGTTTTCTTAAAATAGTCATTAATTATCTTATCCTCAGGTTTCTTGACAACGAAACAGTTAAAGTCTCGACTTCACCGCGTGATGAGCTCACTGACAACTCCGATCGAGTTCGCAATTAGTCGGGGATACCCGAAACAAACACTTTAATTTCAAGATTCATACTCAAGAAGACAAAGAAGACTTAATAAGATGTAGTGACAATTATTTTAAAGAGTATGATGCTTAGATTTATTTATTTATTTATTTAACATAAAACGGCCAAGGCCAATTACATTAGATGGTTTGGTCATGAGAGGATGAATGTAAGGAGACTAACAAAAGGTATATACAAGGTAAATTTGAGTGAGGGTACGCCATAGGAGGATATAATAGTGACCTAATTGGTGATGTTCTTCAGAAAGGTCAGGTGCGTAGTACTCGCAACCGGCGTGCGTGTGTGACCAGATGTATGAACGCAAACGAAGCAAAAGGAGTATGAAATGATCGTAGCGGGTAGTTCTGTATTTTCTGTCTATCCCCATGAGAAGGCGTGAGTTATGTATGTATGTGTATTCATACTCAACCAGGATTCGCCGATATATATCAGCGGATATATATCACGATATATATCAATTGATTTTTTCCAGTGTCCTGAACTAAAATTTTTGGAGATTAATGTTTACCCTGGCAACACGTAGCGAAACACTACAATTCAGAATAATTTACTTTTTACCTTTTTTTATTACAATTTATTATTAAAATTTATTATTAAAATTAGTTGATTTATCTCACAAACAAATGAAGATTATTATAATAATAGGTACCTAGTTGTTTTTTAAGTGTAAAAAATTCTACTATAATACTTACTATTAAAAAAAAAAGTGGTAATTTGACACTTAAGTATATTATTTTACAAATTCCTTTCACATTTTTAAGTGTTTAATCCGCTTACAGAATGAAATTCGCTTCTTTTTCTTGGCCTGGATATAATTATATCCGATCAAAAAAGCCGATTTTTGATATTCATTATAAAAATCGGAATTTTTTCGAACCCTGTACTCAACACAGGTTAAAGACCCACCATTACTCAATTCCCATACAAATTTTTACTTACATAACAACTCTCGCGGCCAAAACTCACTACTACAGCATTTTGGCTTAAAACTTCCATTATGTTATGCACAATGGTTGCAAGTCGCATGCAGTATTATTACGGTACGGGAGCAAACGACACAAACATCTTATGGCAAGCTGCCAGGGAATAACGACGTTATTGACCATTTTTACGCTGATATGAAAGATTTTGGGGAATCGTAAAAAGTCTTTTGATTTTATAGATAGGAATTAATTTCTTGGTTTGGTAGGCTTGGTTGAACAAGACAGAGAAGTCGTCAACTCGACTCAAGGAGCTTTTCGAAAACTTCCTTTTGAATGGAAAATGAAATGGAAATATTTTCATGATGGAACTGATGGGAATGTGGGACTGTGAGTAGGCAGTTGTCCAGCAGTGGTCAAATTGCCTATAGAATAATTAATGATGTATGCATATGTTATTTTGTTAGGGCCAAAACACACGCTACTTTTAACATTGGCGATCTGCGATTTTGCGACTGTGCAAGTATTCGACTAAGGCCGCTGCATTTAGCTTCTAAAAAGCGGCTAAATAATCGCCGATCGCCGATGCTCAAAATATCGTGTGTGCTTTGGCTCTTAGGCATTTTATCCAATTAATATAGCGTGTGTTTTTATAAAAAAATCGTATTATGACAGATGCCACTAAAATACTATAACAAAATTAGAATAGAAACCATATTCGGTACAAAAACGAACACATCAATTTATCGTCACGGGCACTTAGCGAAGTCAAATCTATTCGCCACAATGTCGACAATTGTATGTAAAAACATGTTAAACATCAATGAGTAATGTCTTATTAGAACTTATTATGGGTTAAGTACTGACCTATTTTTGGAAGATGTAATCAGTGGCTAAATAATAACGGCAAAAGGTTAAGATAAGATACGCTATTACATATCGAGACCCCTCCATGCCTCGGAAAGCACGTTAAACCGTTATTTCATTATTTACCACCTGTAATTGTACAGACGCCAGCACATCAAGCTACTACAATCTGTCAAATTTCTTTAATAGATTTTCAACTTTATCACTACAGTATAAGGTTCAAGGTTGATTGCGAAAATTTGACATTTTCGGGTAGCTTGACCTGCTGGCGTCTGTACTTTATGGATTGCAATAAACGATTTTGATTTGATTTGATTTGATTTACCATACCATTTTTACGTGACGCGAACTAATACAACGTATGGTTTTGCGGTTGGCCAGCGCGCTTTTTACGTAGGTACCACGGTCTATAAAACGTCATAGTTGTGCGATTGGTCAGCGATATTTTTACGTGACGCGAATCGTATACGATAGTTCAGTGATTTTCAACCTTTTTCATGGCGCGGCCCCCTTAGTATAGAAAAATATATTTCGCGACCCCCTACCTTGAAATTCAAGTCTGTCACTTTAGGTACCTTTTGGTTAAACAGAAAAACAGAATACCCACAATTACCCACAGAAGCTTTGAAGTGTTTAATTCCATTTGGAACCACCTACTTGTGCGATTTAAGGTTTTCGTCGATGGCTCAAATAAAAGGCAAACAGAGAAATCGCCTAACTTTTGAAAGAAATTTAATTCTAATCGTAAAAAATTGATAAATTGGTTAACGATAAACAGGCGTAACAATCACATTCATTTGAACGGGTACGCTTGGTCCTCGTGATTTATGTGATTTGTAGGTATTTGTTGTTAACCTAAGCCTTTAATATTTTTTTTCTTAATACATATAACATTTTGAACTGGTACGGTTTTATATTTAAGAGCTTTAAATTGTAAAGTAACGGCGACCCCCTTTAAGAGGCTTGGCGACCCCCTAGGGGAATGCATTTTTCTGAAAACTGGGTTCCTTTAACACGACATCACAGACAGTAAAATACAAGACAACACGCGCACTAACGACTAGCCGTCCAAAACAGTCTAAATATAAGACTCTTGCGCACATGTAATTACAAGTTCAAGGCGTAGAAAGTGATCTAGTCTAGATTACAATTTTTATAACATAGATGCGTAGTCTTTACGTCATGCGGAGAAGGAATTAAATGCGAAAATAAGATGTGATCCAACAACGCATAAAAGTTGCAATAATAGAGGGGCGCTCGTGGCAAGTTACAGCACGGGTTCAACCCGGAACACAGCACCGTAGGCTTGTAGAAAAAATATCGATGTAGGTACCGATGTATCGAAATTTTTAGCTTAAATCAAGTATCAAAAATGTATCAAATCAATACTTAATATTACAAATGTGAAAGTAACTTTGTCTGTCTGTTACGTTTTTACGCCTAAACTACGAATTTAGATTTTAGACATCTGCGAGTCTCTGTCTAAATATAAGAAGTGTTTAATAGATTTAATTTCATTTTATTTAAGTATCTCTCAATATTATATTTACTTTTTAACGTTATATCTACAAACATAATATTATAGTGTGATCGCCAGATTGATATTTGACGTCACGATGGCGGACACCGATCAATTTCTAGGCCTTGGACAAAGTACTTGCAGACACGTGAAAGTAATCTACATACTGATTGGTAAAGTAAACCACGTTTTGGTTGGTGAGATAGAACGAAAGGAAAGGAAAAACCCGTTATAAAAATCGTAATTTGCCCTCACCGTACTTAGCGTAAAAAAAGCCTAACAAAAGCCGGACATGCCAGACACCGTCTAATTTAGCCACACACGCAACCAAAAAGCCTGACTGTGTCCGGCTTTATCCGGATGGCGTCCGGATAAAGCCTGTCCGGCTTTTGTGAGGCTTTTTATATTTGATCATTTTTAGGCTTCCGTACCCAAAGGGTAAAACGGGACCCTATTACTCAAACTCCGCTGTCCGTCTGTCTGTCTATCTGTCCGTCTGTCACCAGGCTGTATCTCATGAACCGTAATAGTTAGACAGTTGAAATTTTCACAGATGATGTATTTCTGTTGCCGCTATAACAACAAATACCAAAAAAACAGAATAAAATAAATATTTAAAGGGGCTCCCATACAACAAACGTGATTTTTTTGCTCGATATTGATAACGGCAACAGGTATATATATATTTTTTTTTTGAAAATCATATACAATGTTTGTAAATACGTGAGTACCATGTAACTATCGCATTTATTAATTTTTCTGTCATTACTTCACTTTTCATTCTTTTTACCAATTGTGGTAATTTTTTTTTTGGTACATCGTCTTCACCTATAATTATTAATTAATGTATACAAACTATTGTTAACATTTTAAAAGAGTAAGTATGGAGTTTCTTGCCCATTCTTCTCCATACATAACTACCTTTTGGAAGGCGCAACTAGAATCAATTAACTATTCATGTAATTTTTGACGTTCAAAAGTGCATCTTCGTGCCTATTTGAAATAAATGAATTGACTTTGACTTTGGTAGACGCTTGAAATATTCACAGAATATTTTGTTATACATTAATTAAAAAAAAAAAAAAACAATTATTTAAGGGGGGCACCCATACAACAAACATGATTTTTTTGCCGTTTTTATAAATAATGGTACGGAACCCTTTATGCGCGAGTCCGACTCGCACTTGGCCGGTTTTTACCGAGAAAGCAAACGACCGCGGCGTTTCGACCCAAATAAAAGTAAAAGATTAGCCTAGCGAAATAAAATCGATGTTTTTACGGTCAAGGCTAAATTTTATTTATTCGCTACTACCACCCAAGGGTAGGAATGATACATGGGGGTTTGTTTAGGGGTTCAAAGTCATGGCACATCGATTTTAAGCTACACTACACGGATTTAGGAAGTGAAATTTTTGCTAGAGGTTCTCGGAAAAGAGTAGACGATTAAGAATGTTGCCAGAAACGAAAATAGTGAAGCAGAACATTTTCTTAAAGGATTGTCAATAGCATACGAGGGCGGCACTGAAAATTTCGGGAATCAAGGAAGAGACACAACATTACTATTTAAAAATGTATTTATTGCTTTTCGAAGTATTCTCCGCGAAATTTGACACATTTTTCCATACGATGGAACCAATCATTGAAGCAACCATTCCATTCGGAAGTTGGGGTCTCCAAAATGGCCGTTTTGTAGGCGTCCACAGCTTCTTCAGGTGATGAAAATCTCTGTCCACGCAATTTATTCCATTTTCTCAACGACTAAACAAGACAAAACCTTGTGACGAGACCGAGAATCTTTTTTAAAATAAATAAATGGTATTCGATTTTTAAAACCAAGGAGTTTTCAATTAAAAAGATTTTAATATGACAGGAACAGTGGAAATATACCATTCCCGATACTTTTAGTGCAGCCCTCGTAATATAATATTACCAGAATATTTCGTCTAAAAAGTCTGACTAGATTAACTTTTTGATGTCTTGAACTTTCGTCCGGCGCACCCTACCAGACAGCGAAGCTACCTACTTAAATTAGCTGTAAAGAAAATTGACATCCTACGTCAGCTTGTAGTGCTATAGCAATTTCATACAACTGTCAAAGAATGACAGTTGTTATTTGAATATACGGACAATAGGGATGCTGACTAAGAAAATATGTTTTGTCCGTCATGTAGATTATTAAAAAAATATTGGACACGTATTTTTTCTTTTTTTACGTAATCAAAACATTACGGCGATACATTGAGCTCAAATGTGGCATGACGTCACTTCTCACTAGATTTTATACGGACCTGTGACGTAACGAGCTCCCACTCCCCAAGTTTAATGTGTTTTATCTAAGTTATTTGTTACTAATGATACTGCAAAAAATACGTGTCTCATATTTTTTTATTATCTGATTGACGGACTAAACAGTTTTTATTTTTTTTACCCTGGACACATACCTATTTAAGTTGGAAGTTAACAATTCATTTCCCTGACTTTACAACAAAGAGAAAACTGAGATTTGTTGGTATGCAGATATTTTAACAAAGCTGGACAGGACTCGCATGTCCCCATAGGTATCCGTTTATCGGAAGACTCATGTCGACGCGTCCTACGCTAAACATTTCTGGTACACATTAATAAGAAATGAATTTCTACGGCCTTGGCTGCCCCAAAAATAGTTCATACATAAATAACAGCTATCGATTGAGTGCTACACTTAAAACTTTATGAATTTGTCTATGGCTAAATGATTAAAAGTAATGGAGTTGTAATGTGGATTAAATATTATGGCGCAGTGGGTCTGGAGCCCAAGTCTGCTATTTTTATAAATTCGTCACTCCAACACGATCCCATTGTCATTTTGCAAAAAGTTAGTAATCTGCTAAATTCATAATGGTCGATCACTGGTCGGTCAATGGTGTCGTAATAGAATTGTATTACAATGGCATTTTGAACATTTATTCATGCCAGATTTCATTTACATATATTTTTACATGTTATTTTTATAAGCATTCTGAAGTCGTAGGCAGTTCAGTAGAAAGTTTCATTTGTCATTATGTACGAGATTACCAATTCATTCAATGGAGTGTCAGTGGCTGACCATTAGAAAGTCATAATGATGCCATTGTATTAGTAGATTACCAATCTTGTCAAAATCAACAATTATGAAATCAATGATAGACCATTCTGACACTATTGTAATAGTAGACTTGAGGCCCTGGAAAAGAAGCAAAATGATTTTGTGGCCAGAGTTCAGTAACTGAAGTCTCACGGCGAATTGGACTGGACTACATGACTGGACATCACGTCATCAGACAGATAAATGGAAGTAGTTATGGAGGCATTTTCCTTACAGTCCGACACCATAAGCAAATTATTAAAGCTAAAATGAATGTCCCACTGCAGTGGAAATATCTCTTCTCACACTGAGAAGGAATCAACACCACGTATACTTTTTAACATTTGAAATAAGATTAGACATTTAAATAAACCATTTTTGGAATCCGTTCAACCAATATTGACTTTTATTCCATAGGCATAAGGATGGCATTAAAAGCAAAAAAGTGGTTACAATACCAACTATTTACTGCAGCAGCCATTTCTCATGCTACCAACGCAATAGAAGTCAAAATCAGTTGAACGAACTGTAAAACAAGTTTATTTTCAATACAGTTGTCAAACATGGCGTACTTTCAGGGGCTATAATTATGATTCGAAAATTAAATCTTTTGCATAGGCATCCTTCTGTTACGCGGTCGTGACTTTTGTTTACGAGCTCGATCATTTTGTTTTGCAGTTGAGTTTTAAATTTATAAGTCAATTTAAAAAGTATCGTAGCAAGGAGTTTTCATACATAGAATAAAATGGGATAGATTTTATACGAGGAAAAATGAATGAGTCCGTACGTCTTAGCATTGAATTCTCAAAAGTCTTTCAAATGGTTGTTTAATATATTTAATTACCAGTTTTTTATTTAATTATTTTCACATCAACATTTGTCAAAAATCTAATAGGCTGTATAGACAGTTTTCGTTGTAAAAAAAAAATACGTCCAGTTGCAAAAACGCGCCATTTTCTGAAAAGTTTAATTTTAATTTTTTGTGATAAACTTATTTTGTTCTCTGATAAGTTTTTTACTATTTCCCACAACTGTATTGAAAAACGTCGTGTTATACACGAGTGTGTAGGTTATTGCAAACTCGTGTCGTTAAAAACCCTCGCCTTCGGCTCGGGCGTGTTAATGACATCTCGTTTGCAATAACCTACTTCCCACCCTTGTATCACAATGTACTATTAAATGTCTAATCTCTCAATCAACACAGTGTAACAATGTAAATTGTCTTTGGTCCTTGGTCCTGAGTCTGACATCAAGCAATGGACTAAATTGTCAAACTTTTATTGCTTGAATAAGAGGCTTTTGGCTACTTCAATGTATGTATTTTAAAATTTAATTTTTTGTTAAGTGCGTTTTGTTTGTTTTTTTTCTTTATTTCTAATCTTATTTCAAACGGAGTATAGTATTTTGTTGAAGCGGGCTTTCCTTCCTGGAAAAAAGCAAGAAAATATAGCTGAAAGCACTGCGCATAGACTGGCTAGATCAAAAACAGCAGAAAACAAACTTGCTAAAACATGAAGTAGAACATTTTGTCCAAAAAGTCTAACTACCTTTTGTAGACAAAAGCATAAGCTTCGCAGCATTTACTGTATAATCAGCTCATAATATTCCCACTGCTGGGACACAGGACTCCTATCTGTGACGGGGACTGGGCCATTGTCCACCATGCGGGCCCAGAGCGGGTTGGTAAATTACCAATCATAATACTGCAACTTCTCATTAATTAATGTATAACGTAAAGCTCAGTGCAGTTTTTTCTTGGCTCTCCATTTCTTCCTACTCCATGTACCAGGTGTTTAGGTTAACTTTGAGGGGTTTGGGGCGTCAGAAATACGATGCCGCGATATCTCCGACTTGAACTTGTATTTGATACGTAAAATGTAGGTTTTGTATGGTATAAATAGGTCTAATAAACTTTGTACACAAAGCTTATTTGGATGATTTTCGGTATGTACCAAATTCATTGTCATATGATGTGCCAGAAAAGGAATAAATGATAAATGATTTATTTCTGTAAGTTGGTTTGCAAATACTTTTACGGAATAAATCGACACAACACCCGTCTGGTCGGAGGATCCTCCATTTACGTCAATCATATTTTTAAACTAGATGGTCGGCGTTTCCTATCTGAAGTATCTGACTACTCTTGAGAAAAAATGGCGACACAAACTCAGGGGGTCACAGTCTCTTTTAAAGTCCAGACATAATCTTGGTCAGGTCATGTGAGGACTATGTAGATCCGTGTCTGAAATGGTCTTTGAGGAAAGAACCACACAAATCTGAGTGGACCTGTCCGGTCCGTGCACGCATTTGTCAGTAATCGAGTAGCTCAACTCAGGACTTAAGGCGCTCAACGCTCAGCTCAGCTCAGTTGACGCAATCAGTCACAGCATTTTCAAAGAAAGAAAAACATCGTCAAAAATCCTGGATGTTATTGGTCTGTAATCGCCTATCTATCGAAGCAAGCTGAAGTGGCAGTGGGTTGGCCATGTTTGTCAAAGGACCGATGGCCGGTGGAGCAGACGAGTTTTGGAGTGGAGACCGCATATTGGCAAACATAGTGTGAGACACAAGCCAGCTAGATATTAGACCGACGACCTTAAAAAGGTGGCTGGGACAGACTAGATGCGGAAGACGAAGGATAGGGGTGTCGTGATGCACCCTGAGAGAGGCCTATGGATAGGCTGAGGTGGCGGTATCTACAACACCACATGCAAACTACGCATCAAGACCTGACGTCACAAATCCTGCATCGCGCAATCAGAGTTTACCGCGCGACTAGCATATACAACGTGTTTTTTTTTTATATCCCATAACTCTAGAGTTATATCCTATAAGTAAAAATAATACAAAAAGTCCTAGAATATGTGGTCCAAAAATGCATAGTTTTGAAGATAATTATCATCAATCATATTAATTTAGGTCAAAAATTGTCACCGGTATGACGGATTGTTACTTTTGCGACGTTGCCAAACTGATGAAATTGAGACCCTCGATGTGTGTAGGTATCTAAGTTTCATTGATAAATACGAGTAATTCATTTTCATTCAAACCAATCATTGATATTTAAAGCTAAGAAAATGCGACGTTGTTATATTTCACGTAAGGGTGTTTTACATTAATAAATCGTGACTGTCGAATAATTTTTTATGAAAAATGAAAAAATGATAATTTATAAATAATTTATATGCCAGTTGATTCTTTGATATGGTCTCATTCATACCCTAGAGTTATGGGATATAAAAAAAAAAACACCTTGTATACAACATCCCGACATCAACCATCGGGCAGGAAGCATATGCATATGCCCACATATCATATGCCCACCAGACACAATACCCGTCTGGTCGGAGGATCCTCCCTTTATTCTAGAGTATGAGTGAACTTTACACCTTGTTCCTCATACCTCTATAATATCTATCGAACCGAACTAGCGTGGTATTTAGCACCTGATACTTCCCTATGGAAGTCTTTCAATGAGACATTTCCTGACCTATTTAAACTCCTCCAAACTTAGTCATTTATTCATAGAAACGTTCTCATTTACACTCACATAGCTGGAATACGTAATAGATATTAGATACACGCTGTGACGTAAACACTACGAATTTCGCGAGACCTTGTGTAATGTCGCAGTTGCCTAATTCAAGCCACCTTGAACTCGCTCGGACTACTGTACGGTCAACCGCATATCCATTATGAAAACCGTTTTCATTCATCATCTTCTGAATACGGACGGTTCTTACTTCATCTGCACATAATGCAAATTATATTCTCAAAAAGCTTACAATGCCCTCCATATCCAATATAACAATGCGTTCAGGGTGCTGTTGGGGCTCCCCCGCTTTTGTAACGCATCAGGGATGTTCGCTGAAATGCGGGTGGATTGCTTTTATGCTACAATGCGCAAGAGGTGTGCATCTCTGGTGCAGAGTGAGAGGGAGCTCCAACAGCGTACTGTCGATGATAGGGGGCAGACTGGACCGCAGATATGTGAATCACTGCTGTGCTATATCTCATGGGATTGCGCAGCGGTGATTCCTTTTAATTTTTATGTTTATTTTTGTTTTTTATTTTCTTTCTCTTACATAGCTTAATTTTCTGTTATTAACAAAATGAGTCTGTGTTACTTGAATAAACAATATATTATAATAATTATCATCTAGTTTTTATACTTTTACGTATCTCGACATTGCGCCGGATTTATGGAATAGTAAAGGCCGAAGCCAAGTGCTACCCCTGGAAATTGATTATATTATGATGAGATGATGGTGTGATCGGATTATGTGATGGTGAGTGTATCTGTTCATGAGATTGTGTTCGTACGGTTGCTGCTCGCGTGTGTGAGGTGAGGATGGATGTTTCGTTGTCAGTTTGCAGAAATTTTCTGACAATCCTGCAGGTATTCAAGATTGCTGCTTTCTGGAGAGTCTGATAAGTGTATGGTGGTAAATAGAGTGTTTTTAAAGATTGGTGGAGCTGTTTAGGTATTACAACTGTGGTTGACAATACTATAGGAACTATGGTGACATTGCTAAGTCACCACATTCGGCTGATTTCTATTTTAAGGTCTATATATTTTGAAAGTTTTTCTGCTATAGTACTCTGTAGATTGTGTGTTTTGGGAACGGCTATGTCTATGATTTGTGCTATTATAATAATGAATATTATTTTCTATACATTTTTTTGTTTAACCTAAACGGGGAGGCTCTTGGTCATCTCACCTGATAGTAAGTGATGATAAGGCCGAAGGTGGAAGCTAGCTTCACCCGGAATCCTCAACCACAGAGGAACTGGCTATCTTACCTCTAACTGCCGAAACACAACAATGCTGTTAACATTGTTGTTATGGCGTCAGACTTAGATAAGATGGTGGTAGCTAGCTAGGCTGACTTAGAACAAGCCCTACCGACAACCAAACCGAGCAGAACATTTTGCTCCCGCTGAGAATCGAACCTCTGGGTATGAGATAGATGGTCATACGAGTACTACACAGAGGCGACGATTTTCAGAAGTCGGTCAATAAAAAAACAATAATTACACGGAAACGACTGTACCGACATCAAAAAGAAACTCTTCAGTCGAGTACCTCTGCCTAGGCAGTGAAATCATTCAATCTAATTGAATCATGAGGAAATGGCTTTGAAATACTTTTTTATAACATCAGACACACCTAAGATCACTAAAGCATAAAGATAAGGCATTCATCAACGAATTTCCTTAACAAAAAAACTTCAAAGGAAACCAAACGAATTCACAAACAATAATTGGAAGGTAAAAAACTTTTTACCAAATGAAATAAAAGTTTGACTGAAAGCCTAGGTGACACGCCCGAGCAAATAAACAAATTAAAAAAAAAAAAAATGCCAATACAAACTTCCTGCGCCTAAATAAAAAAAGTTGCGAAAAACATCGGAAGGAAACAGATAAAATAAATTGATTTAACGTGTTGTATCGATTAGTTTGTTTGCTTATTCGATTATAAGTATAACTCGACTGGTTTGATTTGGGCGCTCGAGGTGTGTCCCTTTGATAAGAGGAAGAAAATATTTGTTAAACGTTTCAACTTTTTGTGCAAATAAAAATTTATATTTAGAAGGAAAATTGTGATTATCACAATTATTATGCATAATCACAATATAATGTTCCCACCGCACCGTACCGTGTGGTGCCGAACGTGAAGAATAGTACCACCCACATTTCTTCCCGTGGGTGTCGTTTAAGGCGACTAAGGGACTTACTAGAGAAAGGGCAGCAGCGTTCTCTATGCATTTTTAAGACCATATTACTGCGATCGCCAACCCACCTGCCAAGCGTGTCGATTATGGCAAACCCCCCCAATTGGGGGAGGCTTATGTCCAGCAGTGGACGTCTTTCGGCTGAAATGATGATGATGATGAATATTCCCACTGCTGGGACACAGGCTTCGTCTCTGAGATAGAGAAAGGCCATAATTCACCACATGGACCCAGTACGGGTTGGTGGATCTCACATGTCTTTGAATTTTTGGGACCTACAATTCTTCAAGTCGGGGCCAATACCACTGGATCGCCACTCCAGGTCCTCCTTCACACTTATGAAAAAAGTAGATTTTTAAGCTTCAATCTTTTACATTTTGTCAATAAACAGTGGAACTAACCTAACTTTAAAGTAAATTCTATCCTTGAAAATTATCAATTACCTTACTACAAAGGATATTTCATAGTCATCCTTCTTCAAAACTGTTCAAGTAGGTAAGTATTATGATAAGTTCACTTCATAACATTCCAGAATCGTTACAATATGACGTTATCATAAACATGTTATCAGTAACGGAATCAAAACAAGGTGATAGATAATGGGCACATGTTTCGTCTCTTTAGCTGTCCTAGATGCAGTCACGTTTATTCTATGTTTAGACATGGTTTACTTTGATATTGTAAGTAAACGAATATTGTAAACAAGAAAACTAAATAATAACCTAACATGAAAACATATGCATGCATGATGCTTAGCAAACCCAAAATAAAGGCATCTATATAATAAAATAAAATTGTAGTGTCTGTTTAGCAGCTTTTTACTAAATGCATATGAAAGTATATACGGTACTTACAACAAAAAAAAAAAAAAAATAAGTTTTGCCTGTCTGTTTGTACCGACTCTCTGAATTAACAGGACATTCACGAGCAGATATCTGATGTTATATGGAGTAAATTAACTTCTTTTATTTTTAGAACAAGTAACGCGGGCGGTGCCGCGGGCAGCAGCTAGTTAGTAATAAAAATAACATGATGTTTACTGCTATATTGAATTTCCTATGACGTCATTTAGTCTAGATAAAATACACTCCGACTGGATAGATGACAAGTTCGCTGACACAGCATTTTGTTAAATTGGTTTTGTGAGGTAACAAACTGTGTAACTTTTGTAATTAACAGCAATTATCTTTTTAGTTCCTAATTTCACTGGGTGCTGTAATACCTACTATACTAAATACTTTGTAGGTTTTATTTCTTGCAATGTTTAATTGGTTTTCAGTAATGTTTTTAACGAGACATTGATTTCCATCAAAATCTTTCACTTTTGGATAAGGCACCCTTCATCGCGCGACACTCGTTACCTTTGTGTCGAGTCGCGTGTCGCGCCTTTTTGTAGGAACCTTTAAAAAATGTCGTAAATATTTTCACTGTCATTTCTGACCTAATTTAATTTCACAACAAACTCGAGCGCCACGTATCATGTTGTTCAGTTATAACATACACTCCCATAGATTTTAATCGATTAGTTTATCGAGAAAAACATCGATAAGTTGACGTTAGCTGTTAGTTACAAAATATTCTAGTAGTACGACCCAATTTTTAGGGTCAACGAACTGTAATAGCGTTCATGCTGTATATTTAGTGTTAAAATTCTATCTATTTGCCTAGCGTTTCACCAACTATGCTTGGGTTGGCTTCCAGTATATTACATGGAGCGACTGCCTATCCGACCTCCACAACCCAATTACGACTATTAAGACTTTTTGTCAGACTTTTGGGCTTCTGACTATCCGTAACGAGGACAAGGATCTACGAATGACAGCCGGGACCAACGGCTTAACGTGCTTTCCGAGGCACGGAGGAGTCTCGGTATGTAAAGATGGTCACCCATCCACGAACCAACCCCAGCAAGCATAGCTTATCTTATTTAAATTTAAGAAAAGTAGAAATAAATAAATGTTAATTTAAATTCTTCAAACTAGTAACGTTTAATCAAATTTTTATAACGAACTAGCTTTTGCCCGCGGCTCCGCCCGCGTGGATGTCGGTTATCGCGTAAAAAAGTAGCCTATGTCCTTCTCCATATCCCCGGCTATATCTCTGGCAAATTTCATAACGATCGGTTCAGCGGTTTAGGCGTGAAAACGTAACATACGGACAGACAGACCTTTTAGCTGCGACCAATAAAAAAAATTGGTTGTCTGTAAAGCTGGTTTACGGACGATAGTTTAACGTGACAACGTCATAACAAAACATTGATGCGGCGCAAGCGTACAATGAGCGTAACGGGACAATGAGCATAACGAGACAATGAGCGTAACGGGACAATGAGTCATCCTTTTTCGTGCATGCAGCCGGCGTTCATCGATTTATTAGACGTTGTCACGTCAAAAAAACTTTTGTTTGAATAAATTTCTCAGGCTCTGCTACAATGAGATTCATAAAGCTATTCTGCAAACAAAATTCTCTAAATTTAAAAATAACTTTGACACAACTAAATCGAATTTCACAATCGCGACTTCACGTGGTAAAATAATGTGGGGCCAAGAATACTGCCTTGTGGTACCCCATATGTGATGTCAAGATCATCACTGCACATCACAAACTGTTACTCTCTGCTTGCGATATGTGAGGTAATCAGAAATCTACTTAAGCTGCATTCCTCTCACTCCCAATCCCTCCAACTTCTCGAGGAGGAGCGGGGCAGAGACTGTGTCAAAAGCTTTTGCTAAGTCTAGAAAGATCACGAGCACCAGCGATGGTACAGGACCAAACATTTGCACGCCACACTTGGCAAAGTGTAATGATACCATTATTAATCTTAAGACCATATTTATAAAGTACCATAATCTGAAAATAAATGATTATCATTATGAATTTCCGGAGGAAAAAAACATTGAAGTCGTTATCCTTATAGATTTTGCTTTGATGAGTTTAATATGGCGAGATATTTCAGGAGCATATAAGTTAATTAATTATAAAAAAATATAAGGAAATCAACAGTAAAATAAATATTTATAAATAAAACCAAAACCAAATATTGAACAGGGCCCAGTGCGGGTTGGTACTGTGGCCTGCGTGGTGGATTATGGCCCACTAGGCTGATTATGTATGGAACAGGATTTTTTTTCGATTTGGTTTGCTTTTAGTTGGATCTAGCCATCATTATTAATATTGTTAGTTATTATAGAAATAAATTTTTAATTAAATCCTATTTTTTTAAATTAAAATTCAAATATTTACTTACATGGTTAACTTCAGTTTAAAATGTTTTTAAGTAAAAAAAATGCAAGCACCATTTGCAAAACCTTTCACAATATTTTTTTTTTATTATTAATTAAATAACCAAAAATATATTATGTTAAAATCAAAACACATACCTCCCTTTTCCAAGTCTGTTGTCTCAACTATAGACAAGACAGTGCAACCAACAATGACTATATTGAAAAGATAACGGTATTATCATAATGATAAACGAATATTATCAACAGCACTTATCTTTAAGTAGCAAACGCCGCTAACGGATAGCGCCCGTTACACACTTCAACGAAATGAGAACGCATAGAGAAATCAGTCGAACGAATATGATACTACGCTAACCATACAAAAATAAACCTTAAAGGCAAATATCAAAGCCTAAATTAAAAAAAAACAAACAAAACAAACGTCAAATTTTCAAGAATAGAACACACATTCGCAATTCAAACGTTCGAATTATGATTTATTTTGCGAATTGCTCGAACGATTTCAAAATCTGACATTGGCTTGTGCAATTTTAAACTAAATGCGACTATGTGCGCTGTGCAGAAGACTTATATTCAAACGTTTGGCTTACCGCCTAACAGGAAACATTTTAACATTACGTCATGGCTATTTCTGTATGCGCATGATTCAGCGTCGTTAAACGGAATAACGAAACGTGTCGTGATGGATTCGTTAGGGCGGAAAAATACGGAGTATTCCCCGATTGAGCACCTATTTTGTCTACACCAAAGGTATTCCCGTTTGAGAACACCTTTGGTGCTCAATGCATAGGTGCTCAAATGGTATGGTATGGCATGTGCGGTTGCTCATTGGTTGGATTTTATGGTGGCGTTTAGTTAGCCACGTATGTGCTGGTGTTTCAGATGTGTTGGCAGTTTGGCATATTTTTGTTAGGTTTGTTGCGCGTGAGTTTTGTTCATGTTTAGCCACGTAGGCTGTAGACTATTGAGGACTATTGTCAGTAATACACTTTTATTCGTTTCGTTATCAAAGCTTTAGATAAAACGACCAATAATATGAATGTAATGTAGGTTAAGATTTACAAGGCTCGAATACAATGTAGGCCAAGCCTTATTAGATCTACAGTCAGCTATAAAATCATTAAACCAGGATGGCAAGTGTTCCAATCCGGCTGTAAAGTTTTTTCCAGCCTTTATCAGCATCCAAAAACAATTTAAATTACTTATTCTTTAGGAGTCTGAAAAGGTTAACCGTCGAGTTGGCTGGACCAAACGAGATATGTAACGGTAGAACGGGGCTATTTGGATTTTCGGGGGTTATTTGGAATAAAGTAATTGTAAGATTTGAGTTGACATAAATTCTACCAAAACACCATAGACAGCTTTTATTTTATTTCTGGTCTTGTTTACTTTTACAATTATTCGTACGAAGATCACAATTCGAATTTATGTCAACTCAAATCTTACAATTGCTTTGTTCCAAATAACCCCCGAAAACCCAAATAGCCCCGTTCTACGGTACATGAGACCATGTGCACTGTTTAACACCTATAATGAAATGTTTGCTACCTTAGCGTTAAGAAATAAAGTGGTCAGCCATTCGTACGTCAGGTTGGCTGACGACTTCCAAGTTCTCATAGCTTTAGCGTTGTATGGCTGGCTTATGATCAAGCAAAATAATGGCTCCAACGCCTTCCTATAGCTGGGACAGACTATCGGATCTGAGTATCTGATCAAAAAAAGTTCGGCTATACAACCTTCGAGCCGAATTAGTGTATGGACAATGCCTTTCGGTGTAGCAACAGCCTTTGAAATTAGAATATTCTAGATGGGCAAATTAATTATGTCGTCGTGTGGCGTCTTGTGTTTGTCAAATTAATTGGGATTAGAGCTGTAGAACGGTGTGGTATACCGAAACAGGTTTTGATTACAAACAGTCTTGAACAGCACCCTAATAAGTGTTCTCCCGGCCTAACACGAAGGACGCACGCCCCGCCCTACCGCCGGACGCTCGAGTCGAGCGTGCACTCAGGCAGAACACTGAAAGGGTAACGCTGAAGGGTGCTGTTCAAGACTGTTTGTAATCAAAACCTGTTTCGGTATACCATACCATTCTACAGCTCTAATCCCAATTAATTTGACAAACACAAGACGCCACACCACACGACGACATAATTAATTTGCCCATCTAGAATATTCTAATTTCAAAGGCTGTTGCTACGCCAAAAGGCATTGTCCTTACACTAATACGGCTCGAAGGTTGTATAGCCGTAATTTTTTTGTGGGCGAGTATGTTAAGGGCATAGGAAAATTGGAAAAACCCAAAGAGCACAGAATGTCGTCTACAGACGTCGCGGCGTACTAATAAAATTCGTGGTGCCGAAAATGCAATGAGCGCACCGATTCTGGCACTTACTAGAGGTGTGCCTAGGTAATGTTCGTATTAAGTCCACCTCCTATGAAAAGTATGGACAGGACCACATTCTCGGTACACTCGACCAACAAGGCAGTCTAATCTAATTATAACTGTTTTCCTAATGTATTCCTCACGCCCTTTTGAGGCGAAAGGAGAAAACTAGCAGACAGTTAAGTACTAATATTTAAAGTAGACTAGCTAACTACCGATATTGACCTGAATCAGAGGCCCCAGTCTGCTATTTTATAAATTCGTCACTCCAACACGATCCCATTGTCATTTTGCTAAAAGTTCGTAATCTGCTAAATTCATAATGGTCGATCATTGGTCGGTCAATGGTCTCGTAATAGAATTGTATTACAATGGCATTTTGAACATTTATTCATGCCAGATTTCATTTATATATATTTTTACATATTATTTATTAGTGTTTTATGCAATCTGAAGTAGTAGGAGGTTGGAAGTTTAGTAGGAAGTTTAATTTGTCATTATGTACGAGATTACCAATTCTTTCAATGGAGTGTCAGTGGCTGACCATTGGAAAGTCATAATGACGTCATTATATTAGTAATATTACCAAACTTGTCAAAATCAACAATTATGAAATCAATGAAGGACCATTCTGACATTATTGTCATAGCAGACTTGAGGCCCTGGGGGCCAAGTCTACTAATGTACAAACGTTGCAATGGTCTCTTCATTGTTAGTTTTTGACAGATTTGCCATACAAACACTGACAAATACTCACAATGGCGAGACCATTCTGATACTATTGTAATAGCAGACTTGAGGCCCTGATGTGTAGTGGCTAAAATATTGCTTTCTCATACTAGCAGGTAAAGTAAGAAAGAGACCGAAGTAAATTAGAGCTGTCAGATTTTGATAACAAGACGCACAAGGATAAGCTGCGTAAAACGCTAAGGGCTGGATCTTCTAATGAAAATGATCTCGCCTAATCTTCTGTGCTGTGATTGATTGAATGATTTACCAATAGCCAATCGCAGCAGTTAACGCGCGCTTGATAAGTCACATTAAGGAGGAAGCGACTGGGTAGACCGCGAAATTCAAATTTTCTTAGGTTTTTGCAATTTGCAGATATGTATCAGACAGATGGATAGAATTCTTGTTATTATGTACAGTCACCAGCACATCGAGTTACTACAAACTGTCAGATTTTCTCATTCGATTTTGAACTTAACCAACAACTGTGTCTGCTATTTAACATCCTTCACAACCCTAAAACGCCATCCTATCTGCGACAACGCTTTTCATACGATCGTCCTTCGGATGTACCTTGCAGGTCGCATCTTAGAAATCTCCTTAGACTCTCTCCCCATTCGTCCGACATCTACTCCTACTCCTTCACTGTGCACGCGGCTCGGTTGTGGAATTCACTGCCACCTGACATTAGGGACTGCCAAACTGTTGCAGCCTTTAAAAGAAGAGTAAAAGATCACTATCTTTCTACTTCGTCATAGTTGCATATTATTATGTATTTTTTATTTTCCACTACATTGTAGTTCTAAGTATATATTTGAGTGATATTTATTTTAGAAGTATGTATGTAAGTATATTCTCTTATTGTATGTTTATAAGTATTTATATTAGTGTATAGCTATTTTGATTTTATGTAAAAAAAAAAAATCTTCAACTCTTACACATGTTGTCTACATCTCTATATCTACTTTCCTATCGCAGGTATGCTGGAAGAGATTTCATTAGAAATAAGCATCACCTTTGTACGTATTTTTCTGTTCCTTTCTTCTTGTCTGTTTATATGTGTGTACATAAATTGTTAAATAAATAATTTTTAAAGTTTAAAATCGTTTGGAGAAATTTGACAGTTCCGTGTAACCTGATGTGCGACTGTACACTATAAAAATTACAAATATAAAATATGTAGAAATGTTACAACATGGGCGGTCTTATCGCTAAAAGTGATCTTTTAGCCATCCTTTGGGTGGATTACAAGTGGAATGAGGTATCAGGTTGTATGTTGATCTGAATACGATTCGCGACCGATACAAATCTGTATCCCAGTCAGCTAGTTACGTCACCGTCTCCGTTAATTATATCAAGTCTAGACTGAAACAATCAATTTAGTTAAATCTAGACCTATCAGAGACTGAATGACACTACTGCATGACTGTAATTAGCCCGCCCTCGCGTCTCTCTGATGCCGTGCCGATCAAAACGTTGCCTGAATCTGCCTGATTCTTACCCACAGAACGGCAACGTAGCTAAATTCACGTTAGTCATCGTATTTTTGTTAATGTGAATTAACGTTATATTACTGGTAATGTTACCAATTAACGTTAAATTTTTGTAACGTTAGTAGGTATAATATGAAATTTAACGTTACGTAACGGTTATTATTTTGTTATTTGGTAACGTTAACAAGCCCTGCTTCTAACGCAATACCTGATGAAGGCGTTAGGATAGGACCACATGGACTGAAGAAGCGACCTAACTAAATAATTTCCGAGGTTCCGGCCTTAGCCGAGCTCTATATAAGGTTTTCCTTATAGTCTGGTCTTCGAAATGACATGTCAACCTTTATTGGGGCAGCCATGGTCTTATTGTGGGCAGGACTAGGTCAATACTTAAGGAATCTTCAACTCTTTCCTTCTTTAGATGTATATCTTCGACAATTTTATAATAGGAAAAAGGGAGTAAAAATAAGAAAAACTGTTTAGTCCGTCAATCAGATAATAATAAAACCGGCCAAGTGCGTTTCGGACCACGCACAATGAAGGGTTCCGTACTTGGAAAGAATTTATCCTAAGAACAAACTTAACATTGTAGTTGGTAAACATAATCTCCCATACATTCCAACTGCAAATGTAAGTTTGTACGCACAATATCGAGAGATTCACCATGTTATTTTAAGACCATAGACTTCTTATAGATTTTCCTGTAATCTATAAGTATAGAACTATTTTCTGTATTTTTTTTCAAAATTTTAGGTTCAGTAGTAGGGGGGAGAATGGTAAATTTTCGGCTATTTTCACTTATAACTTTAAAACGATTTATTTTAAAATTATTAAAAAAAAATATTTAAAATCCTCACAGTAAGCCCTTTCATTTGATATGTCACACGGTAGTTTGCTAAACTTTTTTTTTTAATTTTCTTGTTTGCCCCCCAAAACTGACCCCAATATTCTAAATTCATTTATTTATGGTTCACGTCCGTGTTTGGGTCACTCAAATTGATATGTTTACGAAATTTCAACTTAATCGGTCCATTACATTCAGAGCAAATTGGCTGTGACAGACGGACAGACAGACTGACGGACAGACAGACAGACACACGAGTGATCCTATAAGGGTTCCGTTTTTTCCTTTTGAGGTACGGAACCCTAAAAGTATTAGACACGTAACTATTTTTTGCTGTATCATATTAAGGCGAGGTTCTTCAAGTTAACCTCTAGGAAATGTTATTTTAATGTCATTTTATTTAGAAACGGTAATGATTAAACACGTGAAAAAATTATATGTTGCTTTTGAGACCTTTTTGTAGGTAAGTCTATTTACATAATTGGATAAAGTTCGCTCGATAGAAAAAAAAAAAGAAAAAAAACATCCAAACATACCCTTATTTGGTAGATTAAAATCATTTTATTACAATATTATACCACATTATGTATTGAAAATCCCATCAAAATAAACGTCTATGATGACGTAATGTCCGTCGGGTCTAACATTGTTAATATCGTAAAACATATAATTTTCAAACAAAAATTAACGAAATTCACGGCACAATTTACTCGCGCCCAGCTGCCACTCTAGAAACAAAATGCACGCTCGAAGAACCTCGCCTTAATAAAAAATTACTTAGATAAAACACTTTTTCGTGCATGCAGCCGGCGTTCATCGATTTATTAGACGTTGTCACGTCAAAAAACTTTTTTTAAAATTTTGTCTGTTTGTCTGTCTGTTTGTTCCGGCTAATCTCCGAAACGGCTGGACTGATTTTGACGGGACTCTCACTGGCAGATAGCTAATGTGACTTTTATTTAAGAAAAAGCCACGCGGGCGAAGCTGCAGGCAGCAGTTAGTGTAATATATAAAGATATCAAGTAATTTTTATGCCTAAGGCAAAAACATGAAATTCTCAACAAACAGGTATAGCAAGTGATCTTTGAATATCCCTATAAGTAAAAAATACTTTCACATTGATGTAAAATTTATATTATTTTGATTGCACAAGTGGCCTGTGTTTCTCAAACTATCTCACTCTTCTCCATAACCCCAAAATGTCCATAACCAAATATGGGTTTTCTAGTAACTATACTCCATTTAAATTAGACGAATAACGGCTAAATAACGACAGTTATTTGTAATATTGTTGAAATTACTGCACTTTAGAGTTATTTTTTTAAAATGTAAACGGTGAATAGATTACAGTGCTTTGTATTTATCGTGAAATAACGGAGTTTATTAAACGTTTACATCGAAATAACGAAAGGGTGAAAACAGTTATTTGTCTAATGTTATAATAAATGGAGTTTAAGTAAAATAAACGGTTGAGTGACAACATCATGCCTGTAATCCCCGAAGGGTTTCAAAGTCAAAGCATTTATTTCAAATAGGCACATAAATGGCACTTTTGAACGTCAAAATTTACACGGAAATAAAATTGATTCTAGATGCCCCTTCCAAAAGGTAGTTTCGCATGGAGAAGAATGGGCAAGAAACTCCACCGTTACTCTTTTACTCGTTAGGCAAAGGTGTACCTATAGTACCCCACATTTCGCCAGTTATGCCATCAACCGGGTACAAATCCGAACTCCGGGCTACTAATGAGGAATTCCTGATAGAAAATCCCAATATAATTTTGCCCGACCTGAGAATCTAACCCAAGACCCCATGAAAGTATTCTGTTATAACCATTTGGAAACTCCGAGGAATACTTTTAGTTGTAACTAATATTATAAAGGTGAAAGTAAGTTTGTTTGTTTGTTACCTTTTCAAGCCTAAACCACTAAACCGATCATCATGAAAATTTGCATATAGGTTGTCTGGTGTACAAAAATGGATATAGAGTACCTTTTATCCCGCAAAAAAGTACTGTCCCCGAGGAAAACAACAAATATCGTTCTTATGATAATAGATGGCACCACGTGTCTTTCGAATTATGATTGAATTATATTATTAGAGAAACTTTAGTAGTGTGTTAAGAGATTTTTTTTATCGAAATTAACGCGAGTGAAAACGTGGGCATTTAAATAAAACGGAATTTTAACTGAACTTTGAGAAACACAGCATGTTTAACAACGTAGTGCACTTTACAAAATAATATTATGATAACAGATGATTCTCAGAAATATGTTAATCGCTAGTAAAAATAAAACAAGATAACGATTTTTGGTTGTGTTGCAAATGTGACTGTAAAAATTATCTGCACTTAGTTTTATTTGGAAGAACTGTTCCTCACATAGATGCTGTTATTTTAACTAATAAGATCGTGAAGAAATACTCCACGATACCAACCAAAAATATCCTCAGTTTCTAAATTAAAATCATCTCACGAGATTGCGATACTTAGGCCTGTGTTCACCAACAGTCAAACCACCGGTTAGGTATTTAAACAGTTGCTTTATGTCAAATTTCCTAAGTAAAGAACTGATTAAATATCTAAACAGTTGATTAAAATGTTGGTGAACACAGGCCTAAGAGGTTTATTTATGAACTTTGGTTAAAATTAAGTACCACATGATTATCGTCTGCTAATAATGGTACATTTTCATCTATTTTCTTAAATAGCTTCAAAACTATTTATTTAAAAAAATATGTGAGACTGATAGTATGAAATGAAATGAAATTTGAAATGAAATTTATTTGCAAGAATTGTAGTACATTAAAGATGATCAGGTTTTTTTAAAGTTTCGAAGACCCTTTCATTTGATGTCACAAGGTACAAACAATTTGTATTTTTTTTTTAATATTCTAATTGTTCCCCCAAAAGTGAACCCCATATTCAAAATTAATTTATTTACGTTACACGTTCGTGTTAGGGTCACAGAAATTCATATGTGTATAAAATTTAAACTTAATCGGTCCATTAGATTCGGAAGAAATCGGCTGTGACAGATGGACAGACAGACGAGTGATCCTATAAGGGTTCCGTTTCATCCTTTTGAGATACGGAACCCTGATTAGTGCTGATTTGAGAGAACATTTTAGCATATTAACGATTTACGTTCACCCCAAAAAGGCCGGCCCAGCAGTATACTCTTTTAATAATAAAATCACTATCAGAGATATACGACCAAAGATTACAGTTAGAGAGTTAGCACACCGCATATTTTTACATGCATAATATTTAATATTTGTACATGTAATATAAACAGGAGATAACTCGTGTGAATCGCTGTACCGTGTTTGTCACAGATTGAAGAATGTCCGATATTATGCCACGATCGATATCGAGAAGCAATAAACTGTGTATATTTAGGTAAATAGGGGGACCGGCACCGTAATTGACACTCTGAATGATTCTGAAAGATATTGACAGAAAGAAATAACGTTTATTTGCGGTAAACATGACGCAATAAAGAACATAAACACAAAAAAATAAGAAAACTATGGGGGGAAAAACGTCACATCCACGCAAAACGGCTATCGCTCAGCATTATGCTGCGACCCTATGCAAGACGGAGCCCCAGCGCTGGTTTTCAGCGACAGCCGGCGTTGACGTAATGACGTTGTACGGTGCAGCAAACAAATTATTAAAACGCTGTACCAGTACAGCGTAATTAAAGAAAATTAATATAATTTAATTTAAAATATGACAGAATATAAACAATTAATATTTTATCTATGCGCTGTATGAAGTGGCAAGATTTCGAAGCGTCCTATTTGACGTACGTACACCCAAAATGCAGCAAGGAAATTATGATGCAAGGAATTACAAAATGGCCAATGACCCAATAATCCAATGCTACATATGTTCGAAAAATGTGTCTGCACAACAACTTAAATAACGCAATGAATGATGTGAAACTGTCAAAATGAAAACCATTACTACTGTTAAGGTGAAAGCGTCAGGGTAGTCCAAGAAATTCAATTTTTAAAATTCTTGTTTTAGTCATTAAATAAAGTTTGAGAAACACTGGCCTTTTATATTTATATTAGCTTGCACTAAGAAATGAATCATATTTCAGTGATACAACAAAAACTGTCCTTTAATAAACAACAACGCTCTTTATGAAAGGATAATGACATTAAAAATAATATATGATATTACGAACATCATCTTATATACAAAATTCTCGTGTCACAATGTTAGTTACCTTTACCATACTCCTCCGAAACGGCTTGACCGATTTTTATGAAATTTTATATGCATATTCAGTAGGTCTGAGAATCGGCTACTATCTATTTTTTTTAAGTTTTAGGTTTTTTGATTTAGGTAGGTAGAGGTAGGTAGGGTAGGGTAGGGTAAGGTAAGTAGGTAGGGTAGCATAGGGTAGGGTAGGTAGGTAAGTAGGTAGTTAGTTAGGTAGGTAGCTAGGTAGGGTAGGGTAGGTAAGTAGGTAGGGTAGGGTAGGGTAGGGTAGGGTAGGGTAGTGGAGTTTATACTATAGCTTTTGACAGAACGAAGTCTGTCGGGTCAGCTAGTAATATATACATATTTATAGTGATATGTGAGATTGGTTTATTTGAAATAAATGCTTTGAGTTTGAGTTTGAGTTTGAGTTTGAGAGCGTACTGTTTTTCGTATCTCCAGAGTTTCTATTAAGGTGACGATAACCGACTTTTAATGATTTTATACTGAAGATCACGTCTAAACGAGTAGTGTTAATGATTTGGAAAAAATATATGTTAAATTACAGTATTTTTTTAGTAACTTAATATGTAAAAATTTGAGATTATGATTATATTACATAGTGAAATTAATTTGTAAAGTTATGTCTAACGCGGGTAAAAAACTGAGAATCACGCGAATACAATCAAGCGTATTTTTCTGAAAACTCCCTCTTTTTAAAGATAATTTAATTATTGATCTTTTAGTATACGTGTTTTATTAAAATACCTTTTGTTTTATGGATAATAAACAAATAAATAAAGCGACTTATTTGTTCAATCTTGTTTTTAGCATTCCATATTTAAAATGTATAAAACATACATCTAAAGAATTTGACTTGCAAAAAGATGAGGTTCGAACGTGGACATAAACAATGCTTTATCTCCGCGAAGAATCGAACCCCGGACAATTTTCAATGATTTTGTTCTTTTAGTTTTGTCAGCGTATTTTTATATGAATCAAATATGTATAATAAATATATAAAAGACTAACTTCCGACCGCGGCACAGCTCGAGTGGATGTCTCTAAAAAAAAATTTTTTTTTCAGTCCGCCTCTTTCCAGAGATGAGCCGGTTCAAACAAACAAAGAAACAAAGTCTTCAGCTATATTATTAGTATAGATTATTTCCTGTAATAAATAGATAAGAATAGTGTATGATGAAAATACATAATATTGTACCACTGTAATGTAAACTATGAAATGACGTAAGGCTGAGCGCCACGACCGCCATTACGTATCAGCTCTGAAGTGTACATAATAAACTAACACATCGAAGGATAGAAAAAGCGTATCGCTCTTAAACAAAAGTATACATGTAAAATATGTATAATAATACAAAATAAGGTTGTCGACATGTGGGATGCGGACTCAGCGATCATTGTGCCGATAGTCGTATCAGCCAATGGCTTAATTGCCAAGAGCCTCGATCAACACCTAAAGAGGCTCTCGTTGGGCGGCTGGATCAAGGGCTTGATTCAGAAAGCGGTACTTCTAGACACGGCTCGCATCGTTAGGAGGTTCCTCTCTCTGAAGCCCTGACCGCTGGTAGCTTGGACCCTGTTCCCGATACCGGTGGGCTACTATTTTTTATATTTTTAAATGTTTTTATTTTTGTATGTTTTTATAGAAATATTTAAAAATGTAAATTATATGTATAAAAATGAAATAAAGGAATGAATAATAATAAATAATAATAATACCAGCCTATTACAGTCCCGCTGCTGGGAAAAGGCCTCTTCTCAAACACAAGGCATAAGCATTGATCACCACACTTGCTCAATATGGGTTGGCGATTAGACTTATTTATATTAACATTACTTAAAAAAAAAACAATCTGCCTAGCCTTTTCCCAACTATGTAGGGGTCGGCTTCCAGTCTAACTGGATGCAGCTGAATACCAGTATTTTACATGGAGCGACTGCCTATCTGACCTCCACAACCCAGTAGCTGGGTAACACGATACCCCTTGGTAAGACTGGCTGTCAGGCTTTTGGGCTTCTGACGACCCGGAACGACTGTCAAAGATCCGCGAATGACAGCCGGGACCAACGGCTTAACGTGCTTTCCGAGGCACGGAGGAGTCTCGGTATGTAAAGATGGTCACCCATCCACGGACCAACCCCGGCAAGCGTAGCTTAACCTGACGGATCGACCCGTGCGGCTGTTATTACTTAGCCACGAGCTTAGCACGAGATTACTTAAAATACAACAAAAAATAAAACTCACATCAAAACCCCAGGAAACGTCAAGAAAGTTCCAATTTCAAAAGTCACTTTAAATTTAAAATTAGAACAGCGCGGCTCGTATGCGTCTGCGCAGGTACTACGTTCTAAGCGCGTCGAACGGCGCACACCGATAAGCTATCGTCGATAACGTGCCGTTACGTTCGTTCGTTCGCTAGCACTTGCTATAACGATGTCGTTAGGATACCACAGAGTAAGTAGAGTTGTGGAAAAGAGGTCACAGTTATAATATGGTCCTTTTAGTGGGGCTTGTTTGTTGCCTAATAGGAAGTGCTTTAAGGGCCTTGTCAAAATGAAGCCATCTTCATTAGCCTATAGCAGTCCACTGCTGGACATAGGCCTCTCCAATTGCACGCCATTCAGCTCGATTCTTGGCAACTCTCATCCAGCTGCTACCAGCCACCCTGCGAAGTTCGTCGCTCCACCTAGCTACCTTACGTTTGCCGATTCGCGGTCTCCACTCAAGAACACGTCTACCCCAACGGTCATCGGTTCTACGGCTAATATGGCCGGCGCATTGCCACTTCAGCTTATTCTGTGAGCTAATATTAATTCAAGGTCGCTCAGCGAGCTATGGAACGGGCTATGCTTTAATGCCTATTTTTAAATTACGACGTATGTACTTACATACAATAGTAAATTCAAACATGCTACTCTTCCTATTGTATCTACAAATTGTTGTGCCCGACAGGGTCCATGTGAACCATGTAACTATTATTAAGACCTTGTACACACATGAGATATGCAATAAAGATTTGAATTTGAATTTGAGTTTCTAAATAGCGACGATTTTCGCAAAGTGGCAGCTGGATGAGATGCTGACGGTCAAGTTAAATGATGTGCGATTAGAGAGGTCCATATCCATTAGTGGACTGCAATAGGCCCATAATGATGTTAATCAAACAGTTTGACCAAATTCACACATTTTATTCCACATAAACCTACATGGGCACTTATGAAACATCAGAAGCTAGGTGCACGGTTCCAATTGGTCGTTTCCTATGTAGAAGAGCCGGCAAGAAACTCCACAGTGAGGGGTCTAATTTCAAAACCCACTAAAACGATTTTTCCTTGAAATCGAATTTCTCTCTTTTTATAGTTTTCTCAATTCTGTACTAAGTGATAAACTCATTTCCGAACAAATCTCTCTACAACAGTACTAAATTGACCCTCCAACCTTAGGCTTAGTAACATAATCCACTATAAATGTCATGGGTAAAATAAAAATTCCTCTACAACGGAATCAACCAATCACAGCGCTTGCTTTTGCACCAAGTGACCTCACGAATAATATGGCGGACCAATGACAACTTGTGTAATTGTGTTGTGCAGCAAGGAGTGCGTTTAAATTTTATTGTTTTTATAAATCATCAATAACTCGATTGCCAGAAAAATCGTTTTAGCTGGTTTTGGAATTAGTCCCCTCATTTACTCTTTTTCTTACCCAATGATAATGTAGGTATTTCTGTTAAACATACCTACGCCAATACAACGTAAGAAAAACAGAGGAGTGAAGGTGGGCAGTGGGCATTAAAATAAATCTAAGCAAAGCAATTTCTGGCGCACATAAAGATGATTTTATCACTTTTTCGCCGAAAATCTAAAAATAATTCCTTCATCTTGAGACGAGGCCATATAATTAAAATTATCCTTCAATTAATAATGATTCTATTTCAAAACTCGGTGAGTGTGTCTTGTGCTGAATGTTTTGGCTCGCGTTCTGCTATAATGTCTGATAAATCATGCAGTTTGTTAGTCAGCGATGACGATGACAATATCTTACATGGATTAAAGAGAATATTGTTGTTCTATGAGGGGCAAAAACTGAAACACCATCAAAAAAGGGACTTTGTTTTTGTGATTTTCTGTATTCGTTGCTTTTTCATCACCACCACCACATACTCCAATCCAACTGCGACTTGAGTCATTACAGAAAGGAGTCTTTGCCGCAAAATACAATATATTTAATTCTATTTTCATATTTTAGAATGATGATTAACTTAATCGATTTGTCATTTTTAATATAGATATTTTTTTATCCCGAAAATAATTAACACTACGTAAATTACAGTCGCACTTCCGCTGCATAGTCAAAACAAACTAAAATGGACGAAGTGCTTAGACCCTTATACGTAGGTAGAAGTCTAGTTCGAATTGCAAAAGAGAGAGCAAAATGAAAAGACGGAATGGGAGGCTTTTGCCTTGCAGTGAGACACAACAGGTTCATACAAAAAAAGATTTTTTTTAAGAAAAAAAAATTTACTTAAAATTTGTAAAAATTACTTTACCTTCCTCCAGGAATCACATTAACGTTATTCCGATAGTCAAAACACAATCAAAACCAAGCATCCTCACTATTCACAACTCTCCTCTCTGAGGCAACGCACAATACTACCTACTTACCCATCTACGGTTGCTTGCTCATAGGCCATACCACGTGACGTGCTAAGGAAAACGCGCGGGCGCAAGCCTTGTGATCGGAGGCCGTGTAATGGTAATTCAATGGATGGATCGACTGTTTTATTTAGTAGTCGTAGGCTTTCTGAGTTTATCTTGGACATAAGTAAAGGAAAACATCGTGAGGAAACCAGGACTTATCTATACAAATAAATGAAATAGTTAATACCGGATGACTTTTTTTACCGTCTCGAAAAAAATTGGGTATACTAGGTGAACGGAGTAGAAGCCTATGGCATAGCAATTTTTTTTTTTTTTTTCAGAAATAAAACTAATATATAAGATAAAAATATTGAAATTTGGGTGCGTATGATTTAAATTTAAATATTATTTATCGTATTTATTCATTGAATTATGTTTTTTGTTAAATTTCTGTGTTTATTGTTATAGTATGATAAGTTTACTTCAAATGTGTGGTATTTATCCATAGATCAATTTCTTTCTAGGTTAAAGAAAAAATAATAAAAACTATGCCATAGGCTTCTACTCCGTTCACCTAGTATACCCAAATTTTTACGAGACGGTAAAAAATGTCATCCGGTATAAGTCTGGAATTTTCAACCCGCCTTGAGCAAACGTGGTGATCAAAGCTCATTACTTCTCTGTATGAGAAGAGGCCTTTGCCCTTCAGTGGGACTGTAATAGGCTGGTGGTACCTATTTAGCAGTTGGTCAAATAATACCAATTTCACCCACATGTATGAAATAGGTAGCGTAGGCCTCTTATGTAATCCCAGCCACCGTAGGCGCGGGCTTGCGGACGGCGAGCTATGGGCAGCTCGACGTCCGGTCGCGGACCACGCCCGGGTCGACGGCGCATTGTTTTCCACGCGCGCCTCAAAGAGATGTCAGCACGCACTGACGGGGTCCGCCGGGACCGGTGCCTGCCAGGGTTGCTGGTTTGTCCGAAAGGGATACCGTGGCCCTGGCACACAGGCAACTGATGAACACAGATGGGTTTTAGTCAGTAAAAGTCTGACACGCCCTCAGAGCGGGAGAAGTTATTTGATAATTTCCCAAACAAAAAAAAAAAGGCCTCTAATACCTGAATTAATAATATGACCCTTGTATTACACATCGGTAGGTTAGAAATTCCCGGAGAAATTTTTTGGGACTTTTATGGTGATGGAGCAGCTCAAATTGGGCCCAGACTGAAGTTAACGACCTACATAGTTTTAATGTTAGCCACATGTTCATGTAAACAAGCAAATCTGCCAGATACGTCTGTAAAGAATACAGACAGCACATAAGATCGGTACCTTCTTTTGTCTCGTTTTCGGGGGGAAATCTTCAAAATGTGCCCTGGCTTTGAGGATAGGGTCTCCCCAAAACCTTACATTGCTGCATATAAGACACCTAGGCCGACAATAATTTTATGACGACGAAGTAGGTATGAAGTAGTTTTTTTACGTTTACAAAAATGAATACGATTTAAGGCTCCAACAAACAGGCGCGACACGCGACGCGACACAAAGGCACCGCGTGACGCGCGACGAGCGGTGTCTTTGTGTCGCGCCTGTTTGTAGGAGCGTAAGCTTACTTAAAAAAAAACATAAAAATGAGTCTAGCAAACATCCAAACTGCCTACAAAGATTGTATAATATTTATATACCACCATTGTTATTACTAGTCAAACAAAAAAGGCCGTCTGACTGACTGTCTGTCCTTCAATGGTACAAAAAATTTCGCGATCAGTTCGTCGACCTGAAGTTAGACGAACGCTCGCGAAATAATACGAGGCCACTCGAACGACGTCGTCGTTAGGAACAAAATAGAAGTAAGTAATTCAGTCTAGTTTACGAGATACTCGTATGCTTTACAGCAGTAAAATTATTGCTACAATAAAGATTTATTTGTTCCAGTAAATTTATTGGATTTACTGAAAGATAGTGGTGGTAATAAGGTCACAGTGACCTAATTAGGCCACCCGTCTAATGTCGCCATAATATTTTGATCATAACGTCACGCCTTGTTTCGCCGCAGGGGGGTGGGCAGAGGTGTACAGTCACAAAATCCCGTGCACAGAACACGATGACCATTATTATCTGTTTACCGTCCCTCTAAAGTCGACCAATAAAAAAAAAATCTTACGTCTAAGTAAATTTATCAGGCTCTGTAACAATGATCAGTATGATCAGCAGATATCGGAATAGGAAGAGCTAATTTACCTTAACTTCGAGAAAGGATGTAACATAGAGTTGGTAATACCTATTTAAAATCCCGGAATAATTATAATGACGTTTAAATCCCGGGATTTAAAAACTGTTTTATTTACAGTTACAAATTATTGATTTAAAAAAATCATATGACATTTTTTAGGATTGCGTACTAAAAATTGCTAAAAAAGCTCTTTAATATTTAGGTACGGAAACCTAAAAAATGTTATTGATTTTTCAAATCAATAATTTGTAACTATAACTAAAGTCCAATAAATATGTTAACGCCTTGCATAGTGTGTGTAAATGCATTTACACACATATGCAAACGACAAATTAATGACAACACAGAATCTATAGAAGGTTCTAGAAGTCTGCGCAAACGAGGCGCGCACATGACAGGCGCGCCCTCTTTAGTTTTTCCCTTCATCTTATTTTCTTCACAAGAAGAATGTCATTTTATTATTTTTACGAATTCCAATAATATTACATTAATTAAATTATATTCTTTTTTATTGGGGAACCATTCGTACCTTTTATTTTCATCATCACCCCACAACGAGCACCATTGCCTTTACAAAATAATTCGTGTTTTTTAAATCTCGGGATATATCCCGAGATTTAAAAAATAAATCCCGGAATAATTATAATGTCGTTTATAAACGACATTATAATTATTCCGGGATTTATCATTCACTCTATGTTACATCCTTCCTCGAAGTTTTGGTTAATCAGCTCTACCTATTCCAATCTCTGATGATCAGTGATCACAGATGTCTGACCATCTCAGCTAGTTACGGTAATTTTTTTTTTTTTTTTTTCATTTATATATACAAGGGGCTCAGCCAAAATAGCTTCCGATGCACGGAGTGGATAAGTTATGAATGGTCACCCATCCTCAGACCGACCTCGGCAAGCGTAGCCTACCCTTCGATCAATCCGTGCGGCTATTATAATTTAGCCGCGAGCCTCATCGATTGAAAGTCATGGAATTCAGTACCTTCCTAAAAAGAAACAATTTTAAGTATAGATATTCGTGTTTCCGGACAGTTTTATTTTAAGGGGGTCCTAGTCCACAAAAGTTTTAGAAACACTGTTTTATTATAAAAATTTGTGTTACAAAATGTTAATGATCCCTTTAACATCACAAATTTACGATAACTTAGTGAATTTAAAAATAACACGTTAATAAGCATATCTGAATGTGAATTTGAAAACAATATGTTTAAAATCGCTTCATGCATAAAAATTAATATTACATGACACTATTTCTTAGAAAAATTATAAATGATACCTACTGATTATAATAACACATGCGTTGCAATATTTCCAATAATATTATCAATATCGAATTCCTAATAATTTCAACATACATATATACAAATAAAAAAAATTGTAGTGTCTGTTTGTTAAAATAACAGCGTTAAATTTTGTCTATCTGTCTGTTCCGGCTAATCACCGAAACGGCTGGACCGATTTTGACGGGGCATTCACTGGTAGATGGCTGATTTTATAAGTAGGCAACTGTTATTATAGAAAAAGCCACGCGGGCGAAGCCGCGGGCATCAGGTAGTCAGCAATATAAAGCTGACACCTCACATCAAATCATAAAATCAAATAGCAATACTTGCATTTCAAATCACATGACACCGTGTTTACGAGCTATTGTTTTGATAACTACGTATCTTGATGATGCTATTAGAAGATCATTAGATAAACATATGGTTGGCAGACAACGTGACTGTAATTCTGGTCAGGTCTTCATGAATCATGGGAAGGAAAGGCCTAATGAAGATTTACCTCGAAATAGAGACTGCTGCAGTGAACTATAATGAACATATTGCTGCAAGATATTGGGGCCAGGCTTCGCCAATATGTATCATGATATATATCACGATATATATCAATTGATTTTTATCTTGATATATATCAATTGATTTTTATCTTGATATATATCTGTAGTGTATAGACATTTATAGTGGTGTATAACTGTCGTCTCGAGCAGCGCACGCGCGGGATCGCGGGGGCGGGGGACTGGCCCACGGACCGCCGCAGGGAGAAGACGCGAACGCTTGCTGCGAGCCGATATCAGTTGGGTACTGAATTGTATCACCGTTAGATAAGTGTACATTACATGTGGCGACGAGGCAAACTGTGAGTATTTTAAGGATTTTAACAATTAATAACAAATGAAAAGACAGAAAAACACGTGGACAAAATACTTATTCTATCCGACTACAATCGTTAATTAAATAAAGCTTACGGATCACTAGGCCGAGGCACTGTTTGTAAATAAAGTTCATGTATGAGAAACTGCCGGGCTATATCAAAGTGATTATTATCTATGTAACTAAGTGAATACCCGCTGGGTTTCTTCACAGAGATTGTTTCATTCGGTATACCCGTGGTGGGTAACCTACGAGTTGCCTACCTACTTGGGATCGAGCCTCAGTATGGTTGAGCGGTGCTCGTATAAGAAATTTTAATAGTTAAAATGAAACATAGAGGCCTCACGAGTTTCGTTAATCAATTTAATGGGTAATAGTTACTATTTTAATTTAATGAATTGGACCACAGTATTAATTAGTTACTTGCCTGTAGAATAAAGTGTGTATTTACTGTTATCATCGTTACTAACTGATGTTGACTGTTTAAAATATTTTTGACCATGAAACATAGAAGGAATTGTAAGTACTCAATTGACCGTGAGTTTCGTAGGTACCCTTTTGTTTGCGTTATAGGCATATAGGTTTCTATGGGTGTACATCAGGGGAGTGACATACCTACATTTGTCAACCATACCTACCTACTTATTAAATGTTATTCGAGAATCACCGCAAGTATCGTACAGTGAAAGGTTTTAGCTACGGGACATTAAATTGCGGATATCGATGAATACTTAGTGTAAAACTTGCATTAAATTGCGAAGACTTACCGGTATGGCATTAAATTGCGTACATACCTAAATAGCATTAAATTGCGACTGGGCATTCAATTGCGGTATGAGATTTGGAAAAAAAAAAAAAGGCATTAAATTGCGGTAACGAAGAATACTTAGTGTACAACTTGCATTAAATTGCGGAGATTTACCGGTATGGCATTAAATTGCGGACATACCTAAATGGCATTAAATTGCGACTGGGCATTCAATTGCGGTATGAGATTTGGAAAAAAAAAAATGCATTAAATTGCGGTAACGAAGAATACTTATGTACAACTTGCATTAAATTGCGGAGTTTTACCGGTATGGCATTAAATTGCGGACATACCTAAATGGCATTAAATTGCGACTAGGCATTCAATTGCGGTATGAGATTTGAAAAAAAAAAACTTATTAAAAGCATTAAATTGCGGATATCGATGAATAATTAGTGTACAACTTGCATTAAATTTCAGAGATTTACCGGTATGGCATTAAATTGCGGACATACCTAAATGGCATTAAATTGCGATGTTTTCACGGTTTAAAATTTTATACAGTCGACGCTTTATTACTAGCATTAGATTGCGATAGCGTGTTAAAAATCTATAAATATGCAACATAGTACTTACCTTGTCAACAGGTAGGCCCAAATGGCACAGTACACCTTAGAGAAGTTCGAATGTGAAGGGGAGGTTGGTTCAGTCTCTGTCCGTTGGGAAAGATGGAAAAGAAGTCTAAACATTTACCTTGAGGCGGCAGGCATAGACACCGAGGCAAAGAAAAGAGCTAGCCTTTTACATTTCGGTGGTCCCGAGTTACAAGAAGTCTTTTACAACATCCCGGGAGCTAATGCAACTGAGGGCGAGCTTTTTAATATCGCGATCGGAAAATTAGACAACTACTTTGCACCTAAACAGAGCAAAGTGTATGAGCGACACCTGTTCCGTCTCCTAAAACAGGAACAGGATGAGAAGTTCGAAAAATTTCTTATCAGACTTCGACTGCAGGCCAAGAAATGTCAGTTCGGTGGAAATGAAGACGAGCATATCATAGATCAAATAACTGAAAAGGGTAAGACAGAAGAACTCCGAAAGAAGATATTGAAAACAGGGGACAAGATCACTTTAGATGAAATAGTTGCAGAAGCGAATGCACTGGAAGCCATAGATCGTCAATTAGGAAACTTTGGCACAAAACCTGTGGAAAGTCAGTCAATCAATAGAGTAGGTACAGAGACATGGAAGGAGAAGCAGAAAAAAAAAAGGCTGGAATGTAGTAGATGTGGAAGTTTCAGACATTTGGCCCGTGACAACAACTGCCCTGCAAAAGGAAAGGCTTGTCTTAAATGTGGCATTTTAGGACACTTCAGGGATCAATGTCGGACAAGACAAACTCAGAAAAAGAAATTGGAAGGAGAAGAATCATGGAATAGTCAGGGAATAAAGAAGAAAAACAGGACAACAAATAATATCGAAGAAGCAGCAAACATAAGCACGAATGAAAGAAAAGTCGACTACATTTTCAATATCGAGAACGACGCAAAGGTCACATGTAACATAGGTGGAACCAACGTGGAGATGTTGATAGATTCGGGCTGCAAGCACAATCTTATAACGGACCAAACCTGGGAAAGAATGAAGAAACATAACGCTCAAGTTACCAATCAAGATCCGAATCCTGACAAAACGTTCGTAGCTTACGGGAGTGCAACACCGCTGAAGCTGTTAGGATCATTCAACGCTACGATAAAACTTGCCGGAACATCACAGGACATCACAACATTCTACGTGATCAAAAACGGTACGCGTGACCTACTTGGACGGGCGACAGCAACCTCATTGGGAGTACTTCGGATCAAATTGGACATCAACCAAGTTGAAACCGAGTCTTTTCCAAAATTTAAAGACGTCTTAGTTACCATTCCGATTGACGATTCAGTGAAGCCCGTTGCTCAGCCGTATCGGAGAATCCCCATCCCGCTCGAAGAAAAAGTAGAGAGTAAACTGAAAGAATTACTTAAAAGGGACATTATAGAAGCCGTAAAAGGTCCTTCTACCTGGATCTCACCTATAGTCCCTGTGCTAAAAGACGGAGGGGACATCCGATTATGTGTCGATATGCGCCGAGCAAATGCGGCTATACAACGTGAAAACCACCCACTACCAACAATGGAAGAACTGTTGCCAAAAGTTCGAGACGCCAAAGTCTTTAGTAAGCTAGACATACGAGATGCATTCTATCATATCGAACTTCACCCAGACTCAAGGCATATCACGACCTTCATAACCAGCAAAGGATTGTATCAATACAAAAGGATGATGTTTGGTATCTCGTGTGCGCCAGAGATTTTCCAAAAAACACTAGAACGAATCCTTTTAGGTTGCGAAGGAGTCATCAACTTCATAGATGACATCTTGACGTTTGGGAAAGACGTAGTAGAACACGACTTAAGACTAAAAAAAGTTATGGCAGTGCTAGAGGAAAACAACGTGATGTTGAGGGAAGACAAATGCATTTTTGGAATGAAGAAAGTTTACTTCCTAGGGCATGAACTGTCAGAACAGGGAGTTAAACCACTAGACAAGTATATTTTGGCTATAAAGGGATTCAGAGCCCCGACGAATATCGCTGAGCTGCAGAGTTTCATGGGCTTAGTGAATTACGTGGGAAAATGGATACCCCACTTAGCAACGGTAACAGAACCCCTCAAGCAACTCCTACGGAAAAGAACGGGAAGAAACACTGACATTCAAGATGACTGGGGAGATACCCAAAAGAACGCATTTAATGATCTCAAGGCGGCACTCATGAAAATACCAAATTTAGGTTACTACAATCCTCATGATAAGACTGTGGTGATTGCAGATGCAAGCCCAGTGGGTCTGGGTGCAGTGCTGGTGCAAATCAACAAGAACGGACCGAGAATAATTGCATTCGGTAATAAAACCCTCAGCAACTGTGAGCGTCGTTACTGCCAAACAGAAAAAGAGGCCTTAGCCCTGGTTTGGGCAGTCGAACATTTCAACATGTTCCTGTATGGCAAGGTGTTCGATCTAGTAACGGATCATAAGCCTTTGGAGGTGATATTTGGCCCGAAAGCAAAACCATGCGCTCGCATTGAAAGGTGGGTGTTAAGGCTACAATCCTACAATTTCAAGGTGAAATATAGTCCGGGGAAGACCAACATAGCCGACCCACTATCGAGACTCTGTGAAGTGGCAACAAACCCGACGGCTTTATTTGAAGACCATGTTCAAGCGGTTACCGAATCTGCACGACCAGTAGCCATACCATTAAAAGAGATTACTGAGAGTTCCCTTGGAGATGCAGAGATACAGAAGGTTAGAGAGGGACTTTACAATGGAAACTGGGATGAAACGATTAAAGCCTATAAACTTTTTGAGAACGAATTATGCTTTCATGGCGATATTCTCCTCAGGGGGACAAAAATTGTAATCCCATCCAAATTACGCAGAAGAGTTCTGGAAGCTGCTCACGAAGGCCACCCAGGGATAGTCGCGATGAAGGGCCGACTGAGGACCAAGGTCTGGTGGCCTAAGTGCGACAAAGATACTGAAAACATATGCAAAGCCTGTAAAGGATGCATCCTGGTCTCTGCTCCCAGCGCTCCAAACCCATTAAAAAGAAGAGATTTACCTTCCGAACCATGGATTGACATAGCAATTGACCTCATGGGTCCCTTACCTAGCGGAGATTATATCCTGGTAGTTGTGGATTATTACACCAGATATAAAGAGGTGAAAACATGCAGAACCATAACAAGCTCCGAAATAATCGAAATGCTTAAAGACATTTTTAGCAGACTGGGCAATCCGGTCTCGCTTACATCAGACAACGGGAGACAATTTTCCAGCGAAGACTTTAAGAGTTTCTGTGCAGAAAGGAACATACGACTCTATAATACCATTCCCTACTGGCCGCAACAAAACGGAGAAGTAGAGCGCCAGAATAGGGACATCCTAAAACGCCTCAAGATTTCTCAAGTAGAGGAAAAGAACTGGAAGGAGGCTCTTCGTGAGTACATGGTTATGTACAATAGTACACCTCACACAGTAACAGGAAAAACACCTGCAGAACTGTTCTTTAGACGACAATTTCGAGATAAGCTGCCTATGATTCAGGACATGACACATCTCTCAGAGGATTTTGAAATGAGGGATAGAGATAAGGAACTAAAGGAAAAAGGGAAGGAATATGCGGATAGGAAGAGAAGAGCCACTAATTGTGAATTGGAAGTCGGAGATAAAGTATACGTCAAGAACATGAATAAACAAAACAAGCTGAGCTTGAACTATGGACCCGAAACACATACCGTCGAAGCGAACAAAGAAGGGGACGTAAGTCTTCGGAACGATGAAACTGGTCAGCGAATCAGACGAAACGTCGTACACCTAAAAGGAGTGGAAGGACAATGGAAGGTGCTAGATGATGAGAATAATGCTAGTGATGCTCAAACAAACGATAATAGTGATGTAAATCAATCACAACTCGAGTGAATAAAATGATGGACAATAATGACAAGATAATTGATGGTTAGTTATTAAACATAATTTGAATAAAGTAATATATACTTTGGTGATTATAAATGTATTTAATTTGTACGTTAACCTGATCACAGTTCATTAAATGAATATTTTATAATAAGGGAGGGATGTAGTGTATAGACATTTATAGTGGTGTATAACTGTCGTCTCGAGCAGCGCACGCGCGGGATCGCGGGGGCGGGGGACTGGCCCACGGACCGCCGCAGGGAGAAGACGCGAACGCTTGCTGCGAGCCGATATCAGTTGGGTACTGAATTGTATCACCGTTAGATAAGTGTACATTACAATATCAATTGATTTTTATCTTGATATATATCAATTGATTTTTTCCAGTCTTCTGAACTAAAATTTTTGGAGATTAATGTTTACCCTGGCAACACGTAGCGAAAAACTACAATTCAGAATAATTTACTTTTTTATGATTACAAATTATTATTAAAATTAGTTGATTTATCTCACAAACAAATGAAGATAATTATAATAATAGGTACTTGTTTTTTTTAAGTATTCATAAAAAAAAAAAAACTCAAATAAACAATAATTCTTTTGTTACTTTTTTAAAATAAAATATGTGGTAATTGGACACTTATATTATTTTACAAATTCCTTTCACATTCTTAAGTGTTTAATCCCCTTACAGAATGAAGTTCGCATCTTTTTCTTGGCCTGGATATATATCCGATAAATATTAAAAAAATCGGATTTTTGAAATTTATTATAAAAATCGGATTTTTTCGAACCCTGATTGGGGCGAACATAAAATAAAAGAAAAGAGGTGAACAATTTAGGAAGAAACAACGCTCTGAAAACACAGGCTTATTATATTTTCACTGGAAAAAGGAACCGGTTCCTATAATATAGGACCGACAACTTTAAAAAGGTGGCCGGGACAAAACTGAATCCAGAAGCAACTGGGACAGCAATAGGCGTACTTGATTGTCGGTGATCTAAGTTAGAACGAGTGTGGGAACTGCTGCAATCTACTTTTTTGACATTCAAAGGAAGATTTCGAAGAGATCTCCCCTCATTTTGTGACAGTACAGCATATTTGCTATATGCATACTAGATGTTTATTTTATTCATGTACACGTAAATAATGGGCAACACCATGTAACGATGATTAAATGGATATATAAACGCAGAGAGAGTACGGAAGACTCAATCGGACATTCATTGTTATTTATTATTATTTATAAATATACTTTATTGTACATCAGATTACATATTACAAAAGAAAAGGAAAACTTATACACTATAAAATATACAATGGGCGGCCTTATCGCATACTGCGATCTCTTCCAGGCAACCTTGGCATGGACAGTGAATTTCTGGACATAAGATGGGGCTGTCATTGGTGCAAATAAAAAGTATAACAGTACAATATCCTATAATAGATACACAGATATATGCTATACAATAGATACATAAATAGATACATACTACCTATATAAGAAAAGAAAATAAATGAAGTGTATAGATTAACACAGCTAACAACGAGAACAAAATTACAACGACAAGTAATGTTCCTTCACGAGTCTTTTAAACACAGGCAACGATTGCGCGCGTTTTATTGGATCTGGCAATGCATTCTACAAACGAGCGGCCTGGACTGTAAAGGATTTGTCAAGGAAAGTTGTGGTATGCGTGGACATTTTAAGCTTCAAGTTATCTGATGACCTTAAAAATGTCGTGTGGGAGTCGCAAAGAAACTGGAAACATTTTTTGAGATAGATTAGATTTGATTGTTGTTCTAGGGATGGTTGAGGCTAACTACCACGAGCCAGCAGAACAGAAATGAAGAACTGCTCCTGGTCAAAGGCACTAGCTAAAGAGGATGATCATGTCCATATTATTTCACTAGATCTACATCCGCCATTGTATTTTCAGAAATGGTAGTTAACGTACTAAAGAGTCATGTGCTAAACGGTCTAATTGCATAACTGATATTACTTTGACCACACCAAAAAGCCGTACGGTAAAATCTAAAAGTGTTCTATAAAGACAGCTACGTAACTGTAGTTTTTAAATATCACATATCGTTTTCTCTTAAACTATTAGGTACATTCTCGTTTATAGACAATGTTTTTGAGACGGCAGCAATAAATACTTCTGACCTACAAGATTATAAGAACTGAGCGATGGAAAGAAAGAAATAGATCAAGGCAATGCTGGTTGTAGAAGGATGGGAGTGGTCAAGGATGGGACTCACTAACGTGGAATCAGAGAGGCATATGTCAAACAGTGCACTACTATAGGTAATGATGACGGAGGTATATCTGGCTTGCCCAGAAATAACCAGCTCCAATGTAAACCACTTTTCATCCCTGCATTAAGAGGAAATTGAACCCCGTTTTCAGTTGTCTTGGTCAACCAACCAAACTAGCTTACATAAGATTTGACAGTAGTTGACTGACCAGAGGTTTTCTTAAAATCTGGGAGGATGCGAAAAGGGGTGCCAACGAGAAGTTCCGACAATATTCACTCTGCCAAAAGACAGAAATATACCATATTATTGCATCCCATACATTAAGTTCATCCCAAATCTCAGTCCTACCTAATAAAAACTAAGCAAAACGTTCAAAGAGCGTCGGAGTACTTCTGGATGGAATGTATCTTCATCAAAACTTTGGAAGAGTTAGAACTGTCATAGACATTGCTAATACAGTTTGTCTTACACTTGAACGTTTATGTAAATTGTGAGACTACCGCTCTGCGGCAAAGTAAATAAATTATGAGTGTTTCAATTTGTTGGTTTTACTAGTTTTCTTTTTTAGTAAAGCCTGAATGGATAACGAGGTGCTTTTCGAGATACTGGCCTATTGGCATTTGGGTATTTTTGGTAAGTGGACAATCATATAAATGCTGGTCTTAATTGTAGGTACTTTCTCTACCAAAAACGTAACTCCAAATCAAGAAAGTTTATTAAATGTGATGTTAAATATTGATTGCGTAAGTTTTTAATGATGTAATTTTTTTAAGTAGATTAACTTAAATGCCTAGATAAAATTAAATAGAAAGTAAACTCACCAGTACAGGACCAAATCAGAGAAGGCAATCCAAATCAGACACCACTAAACAACCTCAGGGGATGACTGTCATCCCGACACTGACGACCCTACGTCACAAATCACCATTTTATACACAAAACACGCGGGAAAAACGAACCGACCAATACGGAAGCAGGAAGGATGCGTTTTTATTCCGTTCCAATTTGAAATTCGAACGCTCCATTAGGCAAATTGTTCCCGCTCTTTGTTGAGTGAAGATTAGCTTTTTATCGCATTCTAATTGAAATTGAGATGGTATAAAAAGCACTGTCATATTTGCATGTGTTTTTATGTGGTTTTTTGTCAGAGAAAACGTTACAAACGGAAGCAGTTGTCACTTTGTCGCGATGACGGTTAGACGAAATCAGTGCCGGTTCTAACTTCCAAATCTATAGACGTTTTTGGAGCGATTTCAAAGTTTTTAAAACGAATTAGTTCGTTAAATGTGGCAATAGTGTAACCAAATATATAAGTAGAACAATCTAGTATTGGTCCTAGCAAGAAAATTACATTCGGACCAGTAGTGTAGGAGGTATCTTCAAAATCGTGCGTTTGGCAACGAACACCCAAAATAGAAGCTTGGTTTGAGAAAAGTCATTAACCAATTGTGGGGTACTTTGGACTAATAAGTGTGTGACAAGGACTGATATAGTTAATAATGACGTCATTTGCTGCCAAGTTCTTCAAAGTTTTGTGCAGGATTTGGAAAAGACGCGATGAGGATGACGAAGAAGAAATTATATGGAAGATTGAAATGTGTAAGTGTAAATACTTTTACTCTGTCCAATCTTTATTCTTTAGGCTTATGCTTTGGATTCCTTTTAAGGATAAGTTCAGCAATACAATAATTGCAGAAAGAGAATCAACATAGTCAGTGACGGATTAACCCTAAATCAAATTAAGCAATTGCCTAGGGCATCATGTTTGGGGGGGCACCAGAAGAAACACAAACTCACACACAATTGTATAAAATAATGCATGATGATAAAATTGAATCAGCTTTCCCTAATGTGGAAACAGCCCTGCGTATATTTTTATCGCTTATGATTACAGTTTGCTCAGCGGAACGTTCTTTTTCAAAAATAAAAAAAGACAAAGATGATACAAGAAAGGCTCGATAATTTATCGATATAGAGTCCGATATGCTAAGAACGTTAGACGTTAATACTATCTTGCGTGAATTCAATGCCCGAAAAAGCCGCAAGGCGCATTTCAATAAATAAATAAATTATGCTTTGGTTTTTATTGTTGTCGTACCTACTCCACTTCTAAGGTACGTTACATCTCATCATCTTATTTGACAAAAAAACTAATGTTTTTAGGCGGTAAATGTTTAAAGACCGATTCTAGTTGACATACGGATAGGGGGGCCCTCAGGCGTGGATTGCTTAGGGAATCAAGTAGTCTTAATCCGTCACTGAACATAGTTATCATGCATGGTAGTTCTCTAACGGTTATTGAAGGTTTTTTTCTTCTCTTTATTTGTTTAGGGGATTTTATCTTAACAGATACGCCAACCAACCCCATCGTGCCTTTTAACATTGCATAACATTAACACTTAACACATCCAACATATTATATTAGTGACAAAGATGGAAGTTAAAGATGAAGGACTGTTATTAAACGATATAACTTTTTGGCACTTTCTGACATAGGTTAAGAAAAATTCATTGAATTAATCCCATGTTAAGATATATATATATATACATTATATATATATATATATATATATATCGCACACCTAGATCAAGGGTGGCACAACTCAAAATAATCCAAAATCGAGTTATTGCGATTATCGGAATCAGAGTTGAAAACTACATTAACTCCAAAGACACCGGTGTACAAACTCCATTCATAAAAGACTAGATTGCGCTGTAAGTCAGTCTTTTTGAGTAGCGCCACGGTCACCCCTCATCAACAACAGTAACGCATCACCAGTTACGACATGTCAGCTGCAGGGAAAGATGCTGTCAATACGCTCAAAGAGTAAATTATTTCGACTTAGTTTTGTATTCGTGGCTAATCGCAGTAATCAAGCGTGAATTATATTGAGTTGATTTCGTATTCGTGATTGAATCGGTCTTGTTTCTTGTGTGTTCTTCAAATTATTTCCACTTACCCCAGTATTGTTGACAAATGAAAGTAATTGTTGTTTTACTAAATTAATATACAAAATATATATATTAATAGCAAATTAATATGTTAGTAAAATAATATACAACATCATACAACAATAATTTAAATCGGTCAAATAGAAAATGAGTAGAACGTTTTTTGCTGTTCCCGAAAAAAGAGGTATTTTGAGTTGTGCTACTCTTTATCTAGGTGTGCGATATATATATATATTTTTTACACACAACGGGGAAGCTCTTGGCCTTCATCTCACCTGATGGTAAGTGATGATAAGGCCGAAGATGGAAGCGAGCTCCACCCGGAATCCTCAACCACAGAGGAACTGGCTATCTTACCTCTAACTGCCGAAACACAACAAATGTTGTTAACATTGTTGTTTGGCGACAGACTTAGATAAGATGGTGGTAGCTAGCCAGGCGGACTTAGAACAAGCCCTACCACCAACCAAACCGAGCAGAAATTTTTGCCCCCGCTGGGAATCGAACCCGGGACCTCTGGATCTGAGACAGGTGGTTTTACCACTAGACCACAGAGGCGGTCAAAATATTAAAGTCAAATTCCCTCAAAAATGACTCCCTCTCGCGCCTGTTCTGGACACAATCCATCAGCAAATGTTGCACGTCCTCAATATGATTGCAAACTCTGCTATTCAGCGAATCAGCTTTTTTCATTAGGAATGCAAACTTCGCTGATGGATAATGCCCAGAGCGAAGTCTAAATCAATCAGCCTCCTCATTACTATTGAAGGATTTTATGTAAAAACATTAATTTTAGAGTGTCCATGTTCAAAATGGTTGAGCTGAATGGTGCTAAAGCTAATCCATCCGTCATGTTCGTGAACGGGCGCCGTCATTTGGGACTGGTCATCTATTAGCTGTCACGGTTTATTTTAATTATTTTATTGTAGAATTGTTTTGTATTTTTTTTTGGTTTATTTGTTGTACCTACTCTGGACACTTTTAACGTGTATGTTTTTATTTTTGCATCGTTCTTACATTTAGTAATAAAAACATCATAGATGTAACTAATATTTTTGTAACAAATTAATTTAAAAGAGTGTCCATGGAGTTTCTTGCCCGTTCTTCTTCATAGGTACCTACTACGCTTTGGAATGGGCATGTAGCTTCATTTTTCTTTCCGACCGACCAATTCAAAAGTGCCCGTAAATAAAATAAATGGTTTGAGTTGAGTTTGCATGGAGTTACTTATCCTTTCTTCTCTATAGGAACTACTACGCTTTGGAATGGGCAACTAGCTTCATCTTTTTGATTGACAGACTCCTAGACAATTCAAAAGTGCCCGTAAATGGTTTAATTGAAATAAATGCTTTAAGTTTGGACCTGACATGTTGATTTGACCTGCGAATCGGTCAAAGCATTGTAGAATCCCCCCCCTCCCTTTTTTTAGGTAAGAAATTATTAAATGACTTCTCCCGGTCTGGGCGGAGCGGGAGGGCGTCTCAGACTTTTACTGACTAAAACCCACTCGTGTTCCTTCAGTTGCCTGTGTGTTTTTTTTCGAGATTTCATTTTTGGTCCCATAGTGAAAGTAGTTCATAATGATGAGTATAATGACCCCTTAAGAGTAAAGAAAGAAAGACTTCATAAAGCGCACAGATAAAATATTAAAGATAAAGCGTAACACGTTTTATTGAGGATGATATTCTCATAGCATGTATAATCCCATTTTCTTTTTTTTTATATTCTTGTTTATATTCTATCACATTTTAAAATAAATTAAATTATATTAATTTTCTTTAAGTACGCTGTACTGGTACAGCGTCTTAATAATAATTGTTTGCTGCACCGGACGACGTCATTACGTCAACGCCGGCTGTCGCTGAAAACCAGCGCTGGGGCTCTGTCTTGCATAGGGTCGCAGCATTATGCTGAGCGATAGCCGTTTTGCGTGGATGTGACGCATTTTTCTCCCATAGTTTTCTTATTTTTTTTTTTTTGATTTTGTGTTCTTTATTGCGTCATGTTTACCGCAAATAAACGTTTTTTCTTTCTTTTTTCTTTCTAAAGAAAGAAAGAAAGAAAAGAGTATGAACATGAATTCAATTTCACCTTGTATACAACATCACGACATCAACCGTCGGGCAGTAGCCTTCCAGACACACCATCCGTCTAGTCTAGTCGGAGGATCCTCCCTTTTCAATAGAGTATGAGTGTACTTAATACACCCTATTCCTCATACCTATATACTGGTGACCCCGAAAATGGACATTATCGCAGGCTTTGAGCTATCTACAACGCTGTGGCGTTCACGCGTCAAAGACCTGACGCCACACAAATCCTGCTTCGCGCAATCAGAATTTACCACGCGACTGGCATATATACAACATCCCGATATCAACCGTCGGGCAGTAGCCCACCAGACACAACACCCGTCTGGTCGGAGGATCCTCCCTTTTCTATAGAGGATGAGTGAACTTTATACCTTTTTTTTGAAGGCTAAATGTCACCCAAAGGGCAATGGAGAGGGCTATGCTTGGAGTTTCCCTATGTGATCAAAGCAGAAATGAAGAGATCCCTAGGATAACCAAGGTAACCGACATAACTCGAAGAATTGCTAAAATTAAGTGGCAATGGGCAGGGCACATTGCTCGCAGAACAGATGGGCGTTAAGGCCGAAAGGTTCTGGAGTAGCGACCGCGTACCGGAAGACGTAGCGTTGGAAGGCCTCCCACAAGGTGGACCGATGATCTTGTGAAAGCCGCAGGAATCCGCTGGATGCGGGCAGCACAGAACCGGTCGAAGTGGCGGTGCTTGGGGGAGGCCTATGTCTAGCAGTGGACGTCTTTCGGCTGAAATGATGCTGATGATGAACTTTACACCCTGTTTCCCATACCTCTATAAGGAAGTGGACCATAATCCACTACGCGGGCCCAGTTCGGTTGGTGGATGTCACATGCCTTCGAGTTTCTGGATAAGACGGTGCTGCCTTACGGTATGCGGGTTACTTACAACGGTCCAATTTTTTGGTCCTTGCCTATAAAGATGTAAGCTGTTCTGAATCCTCGTGAAGTCTTCGCTTCATCTTCGCAATACAACTCAGTAAAGAAGTCAGAAGACTGAAGAATATGAGCCCATACCTGTAACAATAGAAAAAATATCATTATTAGTAATTTAGCACCTAGGTCCAAGATAATAATAAGCCTAGTTTACTGAAAGCCTCCTCCATTTCCCTCCATTTCGCTCTATCTCTTTGCCAGTCTGTTCCAGGTTATTCCCGCCGTGGCAACTATATCATCATTCCATCTTTTGAATGGCCTTCCTTTTCGTCTTTTTTTGTGTATAGGATACCAATTCGTGACAATTTTGGACCATTTGTTCCCAAGGTCCAAGATAAGGATAAACAAAAAACCGGCCAAATGCGTGTCGTGAACAAACTTAACATTGTAGTTGATAAACATGTTCTCCTATACATTCGAACTGTAAATGTTAGTTTGTACGCACAATATTGGCCGATTTACCATGTTATTTCCTATAATCTATAAGTAAGTATAGAACTATTCTCTGTATTTTCTTCAAAATTCAAGGCTCATCAGTTTCGGAGATAAGGATCGGAGATGGTCAATTTTCATCTACTTTATTTAATAATTTTAAAACGAATTAGGTATGTTACATTTTCACGCCTAAACCACTGAACCGATAGTTATGTTTGGCAGAGATATAGCCTGACCGATTAGGTGGACCGATCAAATTAAATCCGCAGTTCCAGAACCAGATGGAGGGAGATCGTGAGGCGAGTTACGACACCTGCGATTGGACAAAGCTCATTGTGACCACGACCGCTCTGTCAAGAGCGAAGCGAAGAAGAAGAAAGCTTGGGATATGGAGAAGGACATAGGCTACTTTTTTACGCGATAACCGACATCCACGGGGGCGGAGCCGCGGGCAAAAGCTAGTAATAATATATATGAAGCAATAGATTAGCAATGTCCTTCAAAATCATTCAGATTGTTAATGATCCTGTTACGCAATTAGAGTGTTGGATGAAAACTATTGGAAAAGTCATGCAAAACTACCGGTCAATGTTTATATTCCACAGAGGTATTATTGCTACCGTCAACTACCTGAACAAAACGTTTGTTTACACAGCAAACATTAAAAACATGTTTGCGTGCCAAACATGTAAACAAATTAAGCACGTTGACAATTTTGTAACCGTTCTACGTGCTTTTACAAAATTGATAGAAATTATCATTAAAAACGATGGAGAAATAATTGAGACGGTTATTACGATAAAATGCAGTTGCGTTGTGTATGAAATTATAAATCGAGCGAATTAACTCATTAGGAATTATGGGTGATTTCATGATTGGCTTGAATTATGTGATTAAACAAAATTCTGACTGTTAAGGCTGCAGTCTTGTATAATTCAGTCGTGTCGAATTATTAGCGTAGCTTTGTTTTTATTTATTAAACAAAATGAATGAATGAAATGCACCGACTCCAGCGTGGTTTGACCGGACTCGATTACTCGAATGAACCCAAAGATTCACACTAGCCCCTGGAGCCTCATGTTTCACAGAGACCATTGCATATCAAGGAGTAGACCGGGGGGCACGAACACGATAATAGTAGGTAAGACATGCCCATAGGATATGGAAGGATTATAAGAGCCGCACCGGATATGCATCCTAAAGTAAGCAATGGAATAGTGGAGCGACGGGTGATATTTATCGGGATCTTTTAACGACATCGCCGCCATTTTGGCTCAGATCCAGCTGCTTTCTGGACTCTTTATAACAGGAAATATTTTAATAAAAAATATAATATAAGTAATAGCTATACCCAAAGTCTCAAATTCAGATAATTTATGTAAACAAAGTAATGTCAAGAAATGTCACTGTCAAAATGACAGGACAGTGGTGCAAAACATTTTATCACAATTTTTTTTTTTGTAAATAGTCGTCTATGTAATTAAAGTGAATTAATTATAACATCTATTCAAACAAAATACCGCTGCCAAACAATGTTTTATGTAGTGTGTCGGTTTTTTAAGTAAATCAAGCGTTAAATACAGCTCTTTCGCGCCCAAAAATATTTCGAGTTTTGTTTGAGTGAATACTGTATGGCAAAAAATAATTAATTTACAAAATCTGTTCAGCGCATAATTAGCTCAGCATTCTCGTCTTCGAAATGTTTTTTTCTAATTATCTTTCATTTTCTTAATTCGGAGGTCACAATGTCATCAAAATTCTGTTTTTATCTCTTAATAAACGGTTTGTTTCATAATAACAATGCATCGTATGTATGTAATAATTCAATCTGCCTAGCCTTTTCCCAACTATGTTGGGGTCGGCTTCCATTCTAACCGGATGCAGCTGAATGAATACCAGTACTTTACATGGAGCGACTGCCTATCTGACCTCCACAACCCAGTAACTAACTGGGTAACATGATACCCCTTGGTAAGACTGGCTGTCAGACTTTTGGGCTTCTGACGACCCGTAACGACTGTCAAAGATCCACGAATGACAGCCGGGACCAACGGCGTGCTTTTCGAGGCACGGAGGAGTCTCGGTATGTAAAGATGGTCACCCATCCACGGACCAACCCCGGCAAGCGTAGCTTAACCTGACGGATCGACCCGTGCGGCTGTTATTACTTAGCCACGAGCTTCGCATGTGTATGTAATAATTAGATTATCGTAATGCCTCTTGGCATTAAAATAATTTTATTATTCAATTAAGCAAATACAAAAATTAAAATGCACCTAAATTACTCTAACGATAATAATAATCTAAGACCTAAAAAGAGCTCGGCGCGTGTACTCGCCGCAAGCAATTCTTAAATTGTGCACAAGCAGATAGCCCAGCACTAGAAGACCCTTAAGAGCGGATATTAACAAAAATGCTATTCATTATGGAATAGGCAAGACCAATTTATTAAATTTAAATTGTATGAGTAAAGTTACATGATACTTTCGGAGCTCAGAACGGTATAGCGAATCACTCTTCGCCGATGGTACGGTTCGCCGAAATCATCGTTCATCGATGGTCGCTCAGCCACAGATTTACTACTTCAGCTACAACACCCTTTACCGTTGAAACGGGTCGCCGAAATACTTATGTAAATTTCTAATAAATTAAACACTATGGTTTTTACAAATATTTATTCAGATTGATCGTCAGATCGAAACGGTACAAATAAAAAAAAACAATTTCACTTAAATTTCACTCACTGATCTGGCGCTCAGCGGCCGCTGCCGCGGCGCGCTCCCTACGGTCGCTAGCCTTCGCGCTTTAAAGGTCACATTTCTAACCTAACCCAAATGATTCACCTGGTAAATTATATATAACTAGCTTTAGCCCGCGACTCCGCCCGCGTGGATGTCGGTTATATCGCGTAAAAAAGTAGCCTATGTCCTTCTCCGTATCCCAGGCTATATCTGTGCCAAATTTCATGACGATCGGTTCAGCGGCTTAGGCGTGAAAACGTAACATACAGACAGACAGACAGACAGAGTTACTTTCACATTTATAATATTAGTATGGATATAATTTAAATTATTTGTGTTTGAAGTATTTCGGCGACCCGTTCCATCGGTAAAAGGTGTTATAGCTGAAGCGTCCATCGATGAACGGTGTTTTCGGCGAATAGTTTTATCGGCGATGGATTTATTCGTGGAATCAACCGACGACTAAGAGTGATTTCGGCGAACCGTACCATCGGCGAAGAGTGATTCGCTATACCGTTGGCAGCTGATACTTTCGAGGGTACTTGGCCTACCGCCGACGAGGAAGCGACTAGCTATCGACATTTTCTCGCTCAAGAAACGTACAGTCGCCAGGACATCAAGTTACCACAAACTCAAATTTTCTCATTCGATTTTGAACAAGACCTAACTTTCAACATCTTTAGGTTTAAAATCGTTTGGAGAAAGTTTCGTATAACCTGATGTGCCAGAGTGAATAGTTAGTGATCAACTATTAAGGGGATGTGCTAAGGTAGCCCGCGAAATTCAAATTTTCTTACGTTTTTTTTTCAATTTGCAGGTCAGTGTTAGGTTGTTTGTTGATTAAAATATAATTCGCGACTGTAACAAAATAACACACATGGCTTTACAGAATAGGGATGTGTTCTGGGTAAAAAAAAAAAGAAAACTGTTTAGTCTGTCAATCAGATAATAAAAAAATATTAGACACGTATTTTTTGCTTTATCATATTAATAAAAAAAATACTTAGATAAAACACATTAAACTTGGGGAGAGGGGGGCTTGTTACGTCACAGCTACGTATAAAATCTTCTGGGAAGTGACGTCATGCCACATTTGAACTCAATGTATCGCCGTAATGATATGATTACGTAAAAAAGGAAAAAATACGTGTCCAATTTTTTTAATAATCTACATGATGGACAAAACATTTTTTTTTTGGCATCATCCCTATTATAATAATTAGAATCAGCAATACAAATCCGTAGAGTTAGAATTGGCCTCATATGACATGATTTCATGAAATACTCGGTAGTTATTCAATAGGATAATATGAACTTAGAGAGTTGTATTGATATTTTTTATGATTATAATTTCTATAAATAAATATTTGATATGGTTGCGAATCATACTGCGATCAACATACAACCTTCCAATGATCTGCACATTGCAAAAAACGCAAGAATACATATTTGAATTTCGCGGGCTTCCTTAACGCTTCCCCCTTAACATACACGTAACATGTCGTAATGAGTTCGATCGTTGAATAACAACTAGCGGCATTGATTCATCAGTGACCGCGAGGTCGCGGGTTCGAATCGAGCCATATTGATAAACGATGCTTGCATTATTTGTAATGGTCAAGTAACTTGTGTACCATTAAGAATAAATAACTAACGACGCTGTCCGCTACAAAGGGCGTAACTCCAAATCCCATACTTTTTACAAAGAGCAAAAAAAATTTGGATGGTATTTAAAAGTACTTCAATTTTATTTAAAAGTACTCCCATTTCATTTACCTAATTTTCCTGTGTTCCACCAAATATACTGAATGTGCACCAAAATATAACCTAACCTAACCTTTAATATTTGGTGCACGATCAGTATTTTTCGGGGAAGAATAAAATTTTAGAAATGCATACATAGATGTACCTTAAGATTTTTGGTGAACACAAAAATATTATCCAAAAAATTTTGTGTCACGTCGCGTGACGCGCCTGTTTGTAGGAGCTTTGAGGCGTCACGCGGGCTCGAAAACATTATTTTGTCGTATTATTCCCACCGGGGCGGTTAATAGGTTAATCAAAAGATTTTACGTTCGATTTCCTTCTATGTATCGTGAGCACTTTTTAAAACATTTTAATTCATAATAATCCGTATCAATGTGCCGTTATTTTATCGACGTCGAATCGAAAAAAAAAAAAAACATCTTTTGGTCTCATTGCGTTATTTACGTGGTTGACCAAACGAATTTTTCGCTTTTTAGGGTAAAAGCCCTTATAAAATAAATAAAAATAAAATAAAATATTTTTATTTCAGACTAATTTGGCCCATAGTATGTATGACTCAGTCTTATGTGCGACTCAGTCTGTCTGTCCGTCTGTCACAGCTGGATATGCTATCAAGAACTACTAATGCTATCAACTTGAAATTTGAAAAAGTTTTAAATGACGTTTGCCCAACTATTTTGCAAATAAGAAAGATTGTTTTTTACAACAGGGACTACGAAGTGGGGCTACTAGGGCATGTAGGAAAGAAAGTATCATGTATCATAAGAAAGAGCGCTATTTGCATATTCTCAAACTTTTTTTTTTTTAGGCCGCATAGATTTCGACTTTTGATGAAAAATTAAAAAAAAATACCGTTCCCCTCCTTTATCTCCGAAGTTTGCATAGAGAGAAATCTGAAAATATTCAATGTGATAGAAGTTTATGTAACGATTACAGGAAAAATAAAACGATGTCTCTAAATAGAACACCTTTTCTAATATTGTACGGAACCCTCGGTGCTCGAGTCCGACTCGCTCTTGACCGGTTTTTTTATGTTTTTTACGCTACTACCCCGCTGGTTTTATTGGGAATGTTGAACAAAATTATGTTTGCAGGTATGCTGGAAGAGATTTCATTAGAAATAAGCACCACCTTTGTACGTTTCTTCTTCAGTGCTATTCTGTAACCATCTCACCGTGAAAACTTAGGTGAAGTGAGCTTCACGTGAGCTGTAATTCCACCTTATGCTTGGGATTGACACTGTTGACAGCTCACTCCACGCTCACTTTACCTTAGTTTTCACGGTGAGATAGTTACAGAATAGCACTGCTGGTCTGTTTATATGTGTGTACATAAATAGATAAATAAATAAAAATAAATGATTTGATTTGATTTGAATAAATAAATGGTTTGCACTTTGAATCTCCCTCATAACAGATGAACAAAATCAATAGTATTATCAGTAATTCAGGTCAATTAACACCGATAAATGAAGGATTACATATATTATATATTAATTACATGATTCAATGATAATATTTGTGTATTTAGATATTATCTTAAGGCGACAATAACCAGCTTTTAATGATTTTATACTGAAGATCACGTCTAAACGAGTAGTGTTAATGATTTGGAAAAAATATATGTTAAATAAGAGCATTTTCTTAATAACTTAATATGTGAATATTTTAGATTATGTCTATATTACATAGTGAAATTAATTTGTAAAGTTATGTCTAACGCGGATAAAAAATTGAGAATCACGCAAAATCTATCGAGCGTATTTTTTTGAAACCAAAAATGTAATTATCTTTAAAAAGTTTTTGATCTTTTAGTATTCGTTTATTAAAAACCTTTTGTTTTATGTATAATAAATTAATAATGCGTCATATTTGAGACAGCGCTTCAGGGCCTCAAGTCTGCTGTCAATTTAATTTAGCAGCACTTTTTCAATTTTGTAAATGTGAATACCATGGAGTCGTTTACTATGTTATTATGATTTATGTTGACTTGAAAGAGCATGGCAGTTGAGAGTATGTCATGCTCACTTAAATGTTTCACTGTTGGTGGCGCGTGTGTTGGATCATTCGGTTCCCTACAAAATGGTTGAGCTGGATGGTGCTGATCCATGCGTCATGTTCGTGAACGGGCGCCGTCAGTTGGGACTGGTCATCTCTTGACTGCCAAGCCTTATTTTTAATTTGTAATTTTATATTTTGAATTGTTTTATTAGTTTTTACATTGTCTCACATATAGAAGCAACAAGAATAATGTACCCAGGATTATGTAATATCTTGATTTAAAAGAGTGTCCTTGGAGTTTCTTGTCCGTTCTTCTCCATAGTGATCTACGTATTGGAATGGGCATCTAGCTTCAACTTGCCGACTCTGACTAACTGACCGTCTCTTTGACAATTCAAAAGTGCCTGTAAATGGTTTAATTGAAATAAATGCTTTGAGTTTGAGTTTTTGAGTTTGAGTTTGCTATTACAATAGTGTCAGAATGGTCTCTTCATTGTGAGTTTTTGACAGGTTTGCCATACAAACACTGTCAAATACTCACAATGGCGAGACCATTCTGACACTATTGTAATAGCAGACTTGAGGCCCTGGATGGGCGAGTCCTATTACTGGGGCATAAGTCTACTAATTTATAAACGTTGCAATGGTCTCGCCATTGTGAGTATTTGACAGTGTTTGTATGGCAAATCTGTCAAAAACTCACAATGAAGAGACCATTGCAACGTTTGTACATTACCAGACATGGCCCCCAGGCTGGACGTACGACGCGTTGCGCGAGCTCAGTACACGCAAGCTAATCTGTCAAAAACTCACAATGAAGAGACCATTGCAACGTTTGTACATTACTAGACTTGGCCCCCAGGCTGGACGTACGACGCGTTGCGCGAGCTCAGTACACGCAAGCTAACCACTCAAGGTCGTTGGCATATATCTGCGTCTTACCTTATCAAGAACGTTTTGCTTGATTACGTTTTAAGTAAGCGAAGCAATAATTCAATGAGTGCAAAAAAAAGTATGAAAAAATGTTTTAAAGGCTACATCAGAAGCAATTTTAAAATCTTTATTATGTCATTCAAGTTTGCTGGATGGAAGTCGGTTTTTTTTTTCAAGTTTTTATATTTCACTTTTTAGTTATGGTACAGTGGCCAGCACATCAAGCTGTACGATACTGTCAAATTTCTCCAAACGATTTTAAACTTTAAAATGTTGATGATTAAGTTCAAAATCGAACGAAAATATTTGATAATTTGTGGTAACTTGATGTGATGGCCTATCGTACCTACCCCCACACCAATTTGTATACCACTATTTGCTATGTAAACAACAGTGACAGGAATTATTATAACATCATCAAGATACACAGTGGATTAAATACGTATTATCGAAGCTACCTCAAAAACTACCCAAGCAGTTAATAAAATTTATATGGGAATACCGCGCAAGCTTCCTACAAAAATTTGAAAAAAAAAAAAAAAAAAAAAAAGAATCAAAATATCGAGGAACATTTATATAGAATATAATACATTTAAATTGTCTTTGGTCCCTGGTCCTGACATCGAGCAATGGACTAAATTGTCTAACTTTTATTGCTTGAATGCGAGGCTTTTGCGTAATTTGTGTGTGTATTTTATTTTTTAAATGTACGTTTTGTTTGTGCAGAATACACAATATTTCTTTCTTTAATTAAACATACAGAGAACATATAACCTCCTCCTTTTTTGAAGTAGGTTAAAAAGAAATGTCATTCATTACAGCTAATTCCAGAAATATGTGTGACTTTCAACTTTATGTTATGGCCGAGATCGCATCGGCATTTGCATCGTTGCAGAGATATAGTGATATTGTGCAAGGATATTCTGGCGTGTGGCCAAAATCAGAACTTAGCTCTTTTTTTCAATACAATTTCACAAATGTTTAGCAACAGGGCCCCTGTCAATGTCATTCAAGCATCAAAAGACCCTTGTAGCACGATAACTACTTTTCATCAAGTGAAACGTTCGTTTTACTTTCCATCAATCACACACTAAATACTACCAATATGGTAGAAACTACTATAACATGCAACACAAAACCGTACAGCGCGAGCATGCGTGTTATCTCCTAAATTAAGATAAATCTTTGGTAAAATTATACAATTATATAATATTCTATTTACGTACATTATGCAGGTAAATGCCAGTAGTTCACCTTTAAATTGTACTTCGCTTTAAGTACGTACATTAATGAGTCGTTAGTTTTAACGATTTAAAACTTGGAAGTGTTGTTGCTAAACAGGTGCATTATACAAAGATCCTCTGCGAATGACGATACTTTAGTATGTTGAGCGAACCATGTGCAGCCTTGGAATACATATTTTAGCTGAATGGTTGATCTTCAAATTATGGCACCACCGAACCTAGACAGCCACATGTACACTAATATTATAAAGAGGTAAAGTTTGTAAGTTTTGATGTAGGAGGTAATCTATATAACTACTAATCCAATTTCAAAAATTATTTAACTGATAGAAAGCTACACTACTGTCGAGTGTCTTAGGATATGATATATGGCTTCCATGCGGACGAAGTCGGGGGCAGAAGCAAGTAAAATGATCTTATCACGGCATGACCTGACCTAGTCTTGCATTGTGTTTAATCATAGTGTCAATTGATATGAGACTATACGATAGGTCGTGCGAAAGTGTGACCACAAATTGATTTCTAAAAGCGAATTTCTACCAAAAAAACGTCAATATCCAAACTAGTTGATATTCTTGGCTTATAATCAATGAAAACCAATTGTTTTTATGAAGCCACTGACGTATTCTTACGTAAACCAAACGCACATTGACCTACTCAACACAATACAATACATAACATTCTACACACACACACTGAATTGAACACGTGATCAATCGTTATAATGTCTGTTTCTAACAATTAACCTCAAAACCCACCAATACCAGATCCGCATGTCCATATAGAGGTGCTTCTCCACCAACTCAATCTTGAAAGGTGAAAAATCTACTAGATCTTGGCTTGTCCGATCCTAAAAAATATGTTGATAATATTCATTGTCATCTTGGACGTTCCACTGCCGATTATCCAGGCCAATCGAGGCTGATCGAGATGGTGGAGAAGCACTTTATCAAGAAATTTTACGCGATTTGGACAAGCTCTTAAGCCGGTTTCACATTATTGTATTGTGTTGTGTACATTTACACATTATTGTATTGTGTAACGCAGTGTCAACCAATCAAAATTCGTTGTCATGACGTGATCCGGAACAAATTCGTTTGATTGCTCTGTGCTCATCAACAGAGAAATCTGTCGGTCGATTGTTTGTGTACACAATTGTTTTAAAATTAGCCTACTGTTTTATCAGTTATCACTGTATAATACGAGTATATGTAGTCCGAAATTAACATAATTCTTTTACGCGTCGACGTCTTCGCGTCGCGTGACGTACATTGCTGGCCCACTGACCTAGACGCAGTAAAGCTGACACACCCACGCTTCAATGGAATGCATGTCGCGATAAAATTATGTCGCCTGTTTTACTTGTGTGTTTGCCTGGTAACAAAGAAGCTATTTTTAGTAGCTAGAATTAAAGTGCATTTGCACACTTATATCTGCAAAATGATGAGGTAATCAGAATAAGTTTTAAACTAGACAGCACAGCATAAACAATCAATGTATTTGCTAATTCGGCAACTGTCATTGGTATGACTTTTAAGCCCGAAGCCACAGCCTGGGGTAGAACGAGAGGAGCGGTCGCTCTGGTTGTCAGATGACAAGGGGAGCCAAAAAGCCAAATGCGAAAAAAAAATATCCAGCGCAAAATAAATTCTTGATAGCGCTTTTAAGTGGCGCGGGAGCAATGTTGCCAGATCAGATTTTTTAAATCCATAGGGTGACGCTGAAAAATCCGTAAATTGCCTCTAGATAAATCCGTAGATCTAAAGACTTATTTAAAAGCTAAATCTGATCGTTAAGAGTGGCTAGACTAGCCTTGAACCTAGTCCGTAAACATCGTTTCTCGTAAAATGGGTGACAGCTCTTTTGAGCACAGCTGAAATCAGGGCTTCTAACGGATTCGACCAAAGGGCGCCAAAAAGACAATCTCGCTCTTCCCTGATCAAAGGCAAGGGCTGGCGCTGCCCGATGGTATCCATTATACCTATAACAGTACAAGGATCTTTTGGGGCGTGGCCAAAATCGGAACTAACGCCGCCATCTCGTTTTTCTATACCTATTCTGTGAATTTTTTTACAAATATTTACGAACAACGCCTCCGTGTCAATGTCATTCAGGCGATTCAAGATGCTTGTAGCATTCTATCAATCACTTTTAAACAGCTGTCAAAATGTAGACGTCATCAGTGTCATGACAATACAAAAGGTGTTGTTTTCAGTGGCGTAGCTATGCCAATGCAACCAATGCAGTCGCCAAAAGTTAGCTTGAGAAGGTGGTGAACCTTCTCAAGCTAACCTTTGGTTAGATGGGTTGATCTCCTGAATCCTCTATTACTGAAAACGATTTAGCTCCATAATCCAACTATCCGAGACGAGAGTTGACCTATACAATCCAACATTGAAGACGACGATTGTCCTCCTCAACACAACTATTTGAACGCCAGTATTAAATGTTCCTAATTTAATTCTATTCATTCACGCTTGCCTTTTCAAGAAAGCCAAGGCATCCTCATCGTAAATTCGGTCGCGCCATTTTCATAACAATTTAACTGAGTCTCCCTCCAGCAGTTTTGTAATGTAACCCCACAAGCAAAGTTCATCATTTGTCCAAAGATAAGACTATCAACTATTATGTCAGTCGATACCTTTATTCACATCGTAATTATGAACGTTTAGCCTTTTCAAAAGCCAAGGAACTCCTCATCGTAAATCCAGTCAGGCCTTTTTAATAACTATTTTAGTGACTTATTTGAGTCTCCAGCAGTCTTGTGACCCACAATCAAAGTTCATCATTCGTCCAAAGATAAGACTATCAATTATTATGTCACTCGATAGCTTTATTAACATCGTAATTATGAACGCCTGCCTTTACGTTAGCCTTTTCAGAAAAGCCAAGGAACTCCTCGTCGTAAATCCAGTCAGGCCTTTTTAATAACAATTTTAGTGACTTGTTTGAGTCTCCAGCAGTCTTGTGACTCACAAGCAAAGTTCATCATTCGTCCAAAGATAAGACTATCAACTATTATGTCAGTTGATGTCTTTATTAACATCCGTATTCCACTAATCCCCCCTGAGAGAATCCCCCTCAGTGGAAAAAACTGAACCCTAATGTAAAAAAATCACTTTCAGGGGATCTTGGAATAAGTTATTTATTGTTTTTTCAATTCTAGTTTTCCCCCCTTAGCGGGATTATCAGGGATGAATTTTAGACTGTTTTCAGATTCCACTTTTCCTCCTAAGGGGGATTTTCAGGGGGGATTTGTGGAATAAGCCGTAATTATGAACGGTTGTCATCATTAAGCCCCGTATATACGACCAAATCCCGCGGCGTCGCGTCGGCGACGATTTAATATGCGGCTGTCGAGACAAGGTCAACTGATAAGTTCGCCGTTAGTTTCTGTAACGACGTAGTACAGTAGTGAAACTGTTGCGTTATCGGCTTGTTTTTACAATTCAGTAGCGTAACTTCTGCTTTCATGTACTTTATCACCCTCCTCATCCTGCTCTCACTCCAAGTTATTTGCGGTTGGCGCAGTAGCATGTCTTCAGGGCCTGGTAAAATGTTTGCCAGTTAGCAAGGTGGTAACTAGGGCTTTCAGTCTCGCTGCATTTCTGAGTCTCGGGAAAAAAAAATCAAGACTCGATGCAGTCTCGAAATTCCCGGGAAAAACGAGACTTTCGAGACTACTTTAAAAGTAGTTTTCATACTTTCAGGCTAGGCTTTTAGGCAGTCAAAACAAGATATTTTAATCAAGTACTTTATTAAACATAGTTCACAAACTCAAATTACTTAATCAAAAATTATTTATGAGTTTTTTTATTTGTATAGTTGGCACGTAATGAACAAATGGCGTTTAATGTAGTTTCAGACAGAGAAGTCTTGCATTTATTACAAAAGTAACCCCCGTTACAAAGGCTGCCTCTGCTTCTACGCTAGTGGGGGGATAGATTTACAGTAATTGTAAAAACGGTTTAAGCATTTCCCTAAACCATTAGACAAGTCTCAAAAGTCAGTTATTCGCGAGACTGATTTATCGTCAGTCTCGAGTCTCGAAAATACCAAAAAATCGTAGACTCTCGAAATTTTAGAGACCGAGATTCCCGGGATGAAAGCCCTAGTGGTAACACGCACTGGGTCTGCGTGGTGGATTACGGCCCACTCCCACTCACAGAGCCTGTTAGAGTGGGCCTGTATCCCAGCTGTGGGATTGTAGGCTGATTATGCTGAATTACGGTAACGAGACTGACTGCTTAGGGTAAGCTGGATGCAGAGGCGTAGCTACCGCCGTATCAATGTTACGGGGCCCCCAAGCTACAGGGGCCCCCTATTCTTTTATTAAAATCATAATGACAGCTATTAGTATCCCAGTCTCAATGCTCCAACTTTCGAGCTCGCTTTGCTCGTTCTTTCTTGCATTTTCTTTGTAGAATCACGACAGCTCAACCTAGTATCCCAGTCAGTGCTCAAATTTTCTAGCTCACTTCGCTCGTCCTGGCATTCTTTTAGTAAAATTACATTGGAAACATGAGATGATTCCATTGTAATTTTGTTTCATTGTATTTTTGTTCGCTATTTTGTAAACGAAAATCCCTTCCTTTGTTGTTTCGCAGCAATCTTGACATATCTTGACTTTTTGAAAAGGTAGTTCAATTTTTTTTTGATTTAGAGAAAAAAATTCGAACTACTGAACCTTATTTCCAACGATCACGCAATCTGTTCAGTTGAAAATAAGCTTCAGTTGCTCGAACAGTTGTTCCCTAAATAAAATAAAAATTGCAAAATGCAAGTAGGGCCCGCAACGAGGGGACCCTTTTTACTTTTAGATACGGGGCCCCTTTATAACTAGCTACGCCACTGGCTGTATGAATCTTTAAGTAGGTATAGCCACTTGTGGATGCTTATGCAATGCGCCTTTAGAAGATTCAGTAGCGAAAAATCCTCGACTGTTTAAGTTACTAACGCCTGCATTCATCTTATACATTTCACGCATATAACATCCTTACAAAAAGATGTAAGAATTGGACAAAAACTTACGCTGGTTTTTGCATATGGTCTTGTCTCAGTTGTAACTTTGCAAGCCTGCAGTGCCACATCAATTGTGACGTTTTATTAATGTAAACCAGAACAAACATCACTCATTATTATTTATATTTACATGTGTCTCTCAGTTACGCCTACGCAATGCTGACAACTGAGTAGATCATAAGCTTGTGCAGTCGCAAAAATTATTTATTAGATACATTTCAATCATCATCATAATATTTTACGTCGCAGTTCCCAGGAAATATTCGTTGTAGTGAATTGCTGGGCATAGAAGGCCATCTAAATGTAATTACCAGGATAAATGGTCAGACTGTCTATCACTCACTGGACGCATGAGGGAGGACATCGCCGTCGAGGTCGACTACGTCAAAGGTGGTGTGACGAGCTTGGCTTTGGCAGGACGTGGCCAGAAACAACAAAAGATAGAGTGCTTTCGAAGGAGAAAAAGAGAAACCTTTGTGTAGCAGGCTAACAAAAACAATGACGAGCTGAAGTAGCCATTGTCATGCAAAATGTCTCTATGAATAATGGTGCCACCAGACCGTAGTTGAACTCAGGTGTGTCATCTCATACTTCATAATACCCCAAACTATGTCATAATGCCGTCGATCAACCGCGGTCTGGTTGCACCCTAATATCTAAAATGGTAGAACTATTATTAAACAGTTTATTTATAGATAACCCAGTCATTGTACTTTCTTAGACGGTGGCTCAGACCATTTTTTTGAAAATGAATACTTGTCAAAATATTTGTCTGACGATAGATATTTCGAGTGCCAAATGCTCAAATGTACTAAATGTTGGCTAAACCATGCATGGAACAAGTGGAAATATGGTCATTAGCAACTCAATGCATTGAATTAACGATTGATGAATTGTATGAAAGATGTATGACCAGAAAGGGAGAGAATACTGAGATGACGGTAAATAGAATAGAATAGAATTATCTTTATTCAAGTATCACTCAGTAAGAACTGAAACTTCACAAAAACAAACAAATAGTAGTGGATCACCGATGTGACAACCCATGTGAGATGGCACAACAGCGACCCACGAAAGCGGCTTAAACTCATGCTTAAACTTATGCAATACAGTATGTATTAACGGTTGCAATAAGGAGTTGTATGGAAGAAGATTACAAATTATGCTGCACAGACCGCAAACACATTTATATAAAGGCAGGAGGATGAAAATAACTATTTTAACACCACTGTGTCTCACAGTAGGATGGAGAAAAGGAAGACTCAAAGAACTCACTGAGTTCTTTGAGTGGTCAGTAGCCAGAAGCAAGTCTTTTTCTGTGTGGGAAATTAACAAAACAACTTCTCCCGCTCTGGGCGGAGCGGGAGGGCATGGCAGACTTTTACTGACTAAAACCCACCCGTGTTCCTTCTGTTGCCTGTGTGCAGGGCCATGATATCCCTTTCGGACAAACCCGCAACCCTGGCAGGACCCGCAACCCTGCAAGTCTGGGCTTACAAGTTCTCCTAAACAATAAAATTGAAACTCCAAATCAAATAACAAGAAGTCTAAGACAGTTCAGATTCGCCGTTCGTCTTACGAATTTATCGTATGGGTACGATAAATTCGTAAGACGAGTATTAAAACTGTTCGACTGCAGTCCGCCATTCGCGTAATCTTCCAGCGTCCGCTTCATAATAAAAAGATGCCAAAAATACCAGTTGTCGTGTTGTAACAGATCTATTTCTGCGCACGCACGTGAGCAGCCGCATGTTCGGATCCCCGACGGGTTATATATTAACATAGATGTTATTCACGCCATCTTCTCATGAGATTAAGATGGCTTTGGGTAGTAATTAGTGGAAAAAATGTAGGTCACTTCACCGCTTTTGGTATTTTAGGTCAATTTAAAATTGATTTCTGTAAAATGGGCTGAAGATCTGTAGATTTTGACGGTCAAAACTTATAAAAGACATCCCTAAAACGCCAATTTTTTTCACCATATCCTAGTATTTGAGCTGGATTAATGTACAGTGTCTAGACGTGATGCCTGCCAGATACGGACCACGTCAGTAGTGTTCAAATGGCGAGGTAAATCAGTTGAGTTCCGTGATTTTTGACATAAGCCAGATTCTACTGCCGGTTCTTTTGACAAATCCTTTGGGATGCTGTGTTCTGCGTCAGACCCAAATTGGGGCTGACATAATTGATTTACCCATTACATCTTTTCAGACGTACAATAATGCAGTTAATCGATTCTTTTGGACGCTTTTAACTCACAGACAAGAGGGGTTCGGATTATTGTCTACCAATAAGGTTCTTTGAAAACCAGCGGCAGTCAGCATCTGTCTGGCATTCATGCTGAAATGGATGACGTGGTGACATGAGGCACACATCACTATCGTTATTAAAACATTATTTTTTATTTTTTTATTTGTGTTTTGTGTTTAACGTTCTTATGTACCAATAAACGTTATTCTTTCTTTCTTACTTTCAAAAATGCTTAAGCTGAGTAATAATCGACCAACGAATCTGCTTTTCCAATCGCGTGTTTAAGCCCAATCCATCATATCAAAGAAATGGAGCATTTATGTAATATTTATTGGAGTTAGCGGGTCAGTATTACAAGTTGTATTGGCAACACTAATAGTCGGACTCAAGCCATGCACTCGAACATCGATTGGACTGGGTATTACTGGGTAAATATTGAATGTGGCCTTTACCGACTTGGTCAAACTCAAAGAACCTAATGGCTATTATTCAGCGTTTTCTGTTCGGTTTTTTTTTACGATGGGTTTGCTCTTGACTTTGGTCTAGGTCCGGGTGACAGAGACAAAGTCTACGATGGAGTGAGCTTACCCAGAAGATGCCTGTTCACTCTCACTTTGAATAGATTAGGGTTTGTATGCGTTCGGAAACACAAACGCAGGCAGAGAGTTTCACTCTTTTGCTGTGCGCATTATAAAAGACGTTTGAAAACGCTTAGTGCGAGTTGGTGGAATATCAACTAGGCAGGGGTGGTAACTTGCAGTGCGTCTAGATGTCCGATCGTAGAAGGGGGCCGGTGGAATGAGGTCGTGGAATTCATGGGCACACTCGGCAAAGTACAAACTGTAGAAGACCGACAAGCAGGCAACCTTGCGGCGATGAGCCAAGCTGTGAAACTTGGCATCCACCAGTTTTAGGTCGCCAATGAGCCTCTTAGCTCTGCGATCAACCAAGTCAAACGCAGCAAGTTGGTACTTAGCTGAGCCATCCCAAAGGTGGCTGCAATACTCCATGCAGGATCGGACTTGTGCTTTGTAAAGGCTTGCAAAGGAGGAAGCGCCGTTCGCGAACGAACAAGAACCGCTGCGGCAAAACTCCTCCGGAGCCCGAAGTGAGTCTGCGTGCCGCAAAACCGAACACACCGGTGTACATCTCCCGCCTGCACTACACCACTAAGGTGGAGGACATCGTGGAGTACGTGTGCCAAAGGACAACGTACACGCCGAGGGTGCAGTTACTGGAAGCGCACCGGAACTTCAACTTCAAGGCGTTCATCGTGCGTGTTCCGAATCTGTATCTGCCCATCGTCAAAGAAGGTGGAAGAAGACTTTTGGCCGCAGGACGTGGTGTTCCGTCGCTTCCGCGGACAAGTTCCAAAGAACAGCACAAAGTGCAGCTAGTGCAAAGTGAAGTGCGTACTAACATAGTCTTAAGCCTTTTTTTTAACACAAGTTTTATATTAAAACATGTATGTTTAGGTTATGGTATTTTTCTATGGGCCTGTGTTGCCTGAAATAAATGGTAATATTATTATTTATTATTAGAAGGGTGACCTTTATGAACTACTAGCTTTTGCCCGCGGCTCCGCCCGCGTGGATGTCGATTATCGCGTAAATAAGTAGCCTATGTCCTTCTACATATCCCAGGCTATATCTCTGCCAAATTTCATGATGATCGGTTCAGCGGTTTAGGCGTGAAAACGTAACATACAGACAGACATACAGACAGCCAGACAGACAGACAGAGTTACTTTCACATTTATAATATTAGTATGGAAGTATGGATGTCTAAATTCAACTAAGCGAAGGATTGTATATCTGTTAATCGGTTAGTCCCGTTGTTTTTAAGAACGTTGGGATTATAATCTGTCTGAATCTGTCAAAAAAACCGCTAATTTACCTACATTTTTGACAAGTTTATGCGAATAGAATTTGAATGTTTTTAAGTGCGAGAATAAAATTGGTCTTGAGTTGTCAGAATTATTTCAGGTGACGGTTGTTGCAATTATATGGGCTTTATTACACATTATATTTTAAATATTATTTCATATTCTTTTATATTCTTTATTTGTAGATCTGACATTGTTCGCCCGGCATATTTATTTGTTACAGCTAAAACAATATTTTTTCTTCAAGTAATGCATATCATGACTAACATTTCCCAAAATATGTCGTTTTCGAGAAATGAGTCATTCCTTTGAAATGTGAATTCAGTTTTTTTTTTTCTGGTTAGAGCCAATAACTTTTTTCTGTTGCGGTAGGCAAACATTGCATGAATTTAGACTCTACGTTCAAAGAATAGTACCAAAAATTTGAACACTGATGTGTGACTTCCACCAACCCGCACTGGGCCGGCGTGATGGATTACGGCCCACTCCCTCTAATAAGGGGGATAGTATTATGATTATAACCATTGATATATTAAAGGAGGAAGATATGTTACGCGCTAATATCGCAATCAGTAAACCTGGGCTCGGCGCACGACTACATGCATCAAAACTCACACATCTGTGATCAGTGTGATCACAGTCGCAAACCTACAGTCACCGATAGACAAGAACAGAGATAGGAGACGTTGCTGTCGTGCGATCGAAATCGCGTTAGCTGCCGAATGTTTACGAATATGAATGACATTGCAAGTGGTAGCACAAACATGGCGAAGCAAACATTAAATATTATTATAACTTTCAACAAATTAGAATTTTTGGCTGTACTTACGAGTGGTAAGTAATCCTTTGTGTCTAATTTTTCTTCCTTGTATATTATTAAAACACTGTTTAGCTGCACAAGAAGTCATTCTGATGCGTATTTATCACAACAAAAAAAAACTGTAATTATGGGGCTGTTTCATCAACGATATCCCGTACGCGACTGAGTGCCAACTACGGGCCATCCCTTAGTTTGATAGAACCAAGCGCTGTTACTAAGTCTCGTATCTACGCTTTTAATACATTAATGATTATAACATAATATTCTAATTAGGGTGTTTGGTGGTGTGCGTTAAGAGTCTATACTACCTCAGCGCCTCCTCACTCTGTTTCTTGCTCGCACACTATTGCTACCGGTCACGCGAGCAAGCGAGACAGGGCGGCAGGGAAAAGGCTCCAAGTCGCCGATAGTTTAGGTAATTTATTTTTACGGTGAAAATAATGGTCATTTAAAAAAAAAATAACATAAGACCTGCTTTATAGTTAGTTTAGTTAATATGCAAAGTTTCATGATCTAATTTGAAGTATTTTTTGAATACCAGCGGTTTATTGTTCGGTTTGGAGGTAACTTTGGATTTTTTTTCTATAGAGAAAATTTTACGGAATCGTGTTTTCGGCTAACATAGTACTTAACATTAATCCTCAACTTTACCATATATTTATTTCAAAATTAATGCTGCAGTATTTTCGACATAACGGAGGATCATGCTAAGCCATTTGAGGTAGTATAGGTTCATAATTCCGGGACCAGTATAAACACGGTATAAAAATGAATATAGTATGAAAACAAACACATAGTAACAACATCGTCCTCCCTTCGGCGGTCACATTAATAACCACGAATCAATATAGATTGGGAGACAATTAACTAAACAGCATACGAGTATGTCGACATAATAAATAATACAGCCGTATCGATTTCAGATTTGTATGGGGCAAACAAATAGTTTTTGTAAATTTAAATCAACACGGAAAGAAAGGTGGCTAACAAAGGTATTTACAAAGCAGATGTGACTATGTGAGTGAACACGCCGGGAGGAGACGTCCAAGGAGGACACAGTGACCTTATTGATAATGTTCTTTAGAAAGGCCAGGTGCGTAGTACTCGCAAACGGCATGCGTGTATGATCAAAGAAGATGAGAGCAAGTGCTGGTAGAACTCGCATGGTGAGGGTTCCATACAATGAATAATTTATCTACCATGTTATATCCCATGATAATTTATCCCAAGAACAAACTTAACATTGTAGTTGAATAACATGTTCTCCCATACATTCCAACTGCAAATGTAAATTTGTATGCACAATATTGAGAGACTTACCATGTTATTTTAATACCATAGACTTCTTCCTGCAATCTCCTATAGATTGCAGGAAGAAGTCTATGGTGTTAATCATAAAAATTACAGATATAAACATTGATGTATAAAAAGTAGTGGTGGAATTTTTGACGGACGAAACGCAACCGTTTTCCTGCCGACGAAAACGGTTGCAAAAAACGGTCGTCGTTGCAACTGGTTTGAAGACGGACGACGGACGACGAAAGTTATCCAACATGAAATAGAATTGCGTTTTCGTCAAGTGAAATAGTTGCAGTTTCTTCCAACTATCAACGGGTTTGATCGTCGCATCACGAACGACAGCATTGACAACTGGTAGGTAAGGTAATACATTATCGACTGTATTTCATTGACATAAAGTTCACTTTATATTGTAAGGACTATTTTGTAAACGAACGCGGAACGACGACGCGACGGACGAGATAGTTGACTCATTGCGTTCTCGACTGTATTTTCATAGACGTAAAATAAAAAATCGCACTAAATAATTCGAAGACTGGTTTGTGCAATGAAAACTGTTTGAACCCAGGACGTAAAACGGTTTCATCGTCGCAGAACACAAAACGGTCTATGAAAACGGTTCGTCGTCGCAACGCCCACTCCTAATAAAAAGAGGAAGATTCGGTACGCGCTCATCGACGTCGACCGCATAACATACGCCGACCGGCACAACTGACCTTAGTCACAATCGAACTCGCGTTTGTGTAGCACATTATTTTTTTATTTTTTTTTATTCATAAAACAATTTACATTGTGTTGAATATTAATATAAACATGCAATTTTACATACAAATACAAAGAACTATGAATGATTAATAGAACATTACAAGTGAAATTCAAAGTGCCAAAATAGTTTAAATATAATGTCAAACAGTTTTCAATATAATGTCAAACAGTTTAAAATATAATGTCAAAAGATTCTAGATTATACTATATTATACAGATTATTCATTTATTATTGTATGACAGTTCCGATATATTTATACAGACTTTTTTCTAATAAAAAGGCCTTTAATTTTGCTTTAAACAAGTGGGTGTTATAAATTAGGATCTTTAGCTCAGAAGGCAACCCATTAAATATTTCTACAGCTTGGTACTTCGAGCAATGCTCTACTATGTTAAATTTTGGTGCTATTTGTTGCTTATAAATTTTTCTCCGCGTGCTCTCTCTAATCTCACGTTCTTCCTGTGATTCAAACTCATATAGATACTACATGAGTTAGACCAATACATATAAACTTGGGACTGTTAATATACCCAATTTTTTTAAATTATCTCTGCATGAGACACGTTGCAAAATTCCGACTATTGTCCGTATGGCTCGTTTCTGTAAGATGAACGCTCTCTGCCAGTTATAACTGCAACTATTTACCCAGAGCACAATGCTATACCTTATCCTGGACTCAACCAGTGCATAATATACAGCCTTTAACTGTTCTAGGTTCAACTCATCCCTAAGGCTCCTGAGTGCGTAACATGCTGACAATATGGATGAGTCAATAGCAGCAAGTTCCGGTTTCCAATTCAAAAGCGAATCTATATTAATCCCTAAGAATTTAACCTTGTCCACTAATTCAATCTTGCGTCCATTCATTTGTATATCTAACTAGCTGACCCGACAGACTTCGTTCTGTCAAAAGCTATTTGACTGTGGCAGTTTGTCTACGCGCAAAGGAAATATAGTATAAACTCCACTACTCTACTCTACCCTACCCTACCTATGTACCTACCTACCCACCCTACCCTACCTACCTACCAACCTACCCTACCCTACCCTACCTACCTACCAACCTACCCTACCTTACCCTACCCACCTACCTACCTTACCTTACCCTACCCTACCTACCTATCTACCCTGCCGTACCCTAGCTACCTACCCAATTCTACCCTACCCTACCCTACCCACCTACCTACCCTACCCTACCCTACCCTACCAACCCTACCAACCCTACCTACCCTACCTACCTACCCTACCCTACCTAACTAAAACCTTCAATTTTTTTTTTTGATAAAATCTATTCTCGGACCTACCAAATGATGACTGACACGTTATGTCAAACGCCATAAAGTTACATTAGAAGATAGAGTTACCTACATAATATTACATAAAAAATGTTAATATGGTCGTTTTCATATCTTTTTTTTTAACTTTCTTAATTTTTTCTTACATAAGAACCTTCTCCTGACAATAACAAACACAACAAAAAAATAATTAGCGAAATCGGTCCAGCCGTTCACGCGTGATGCCGTGACCAAGGGAAATAGGGATTCATTTTTATATATATAGATTTGTCATTATGACGAGTCGTAGTCTTAAGTAATATGAGGTTGGTTTTACTTGTATTGGCTGTAAACCATTCGCCAATTTTTTCTATAATTATATTTGTATTTAATGTCAATTTTTCTATGTCTTTTGCCCCAATTATTACGTTTGTGTCATCTGCGAAAACAAGTTTTTCGCTCGGCTGACTTTTATTCATGAAGTTGAGTATGAACATGTGCAGCACATTATGTAGTTGTGTATACTTGTATTTGTTTCTAGTCCAATAATGTTTACGTGACCTTAGAACGGTGTCTTATCTTCCTTTTTTTATACATCAATGGATATAAATGTAGAAATTATAGGGTGAAGACTGCTTATGCACCCGACATTTAATCTGCGATAATATTCGACATGCGTCAAGTTCGTGAACGGGCGCCGTCAGTTGGGACTGGTCATCTTAGCTGCCCCGGCTTATTTTAATTAATTTAAATTTTTGAATTGTTTTTATTACGGACGCTTCTAACGTGCACGTCTTTCTACCTTGTTCTCACATGTATAACTTCAACATGAATGATGTAACTCATTTTTTGTAACAATATTTTGCTTTAAAAGAGTGTCCGTGGAGTTTCTTGCCCGTTCTCCATAGGAACCTACTACGCTTTGGAATGGGCAACTAGCTTCATCTTTCTGACTGACCGACCCCTTGACAATTCAAAAGTGCCTGTAATTGGTTTATTTGAAATAAATGCTCTGAGTTTGACATTTGCAACGTTATTTGTCGGCGTAATGACGTCTTGCGCCCGCGCATGTTTGATTTATATTATGCCCGCTGCGATGCAGTTCAACAAAATATTATTACAAGCGGAAATAGCCGAACGGCTAAGATTTTCGGATGGCAAATGTGGTGGTTAAGCGTGTGACGGAAAATTTTATGAAAGACATGAAGCTGGGGAGTTTGACGTGCCACTTCTTCTTGCAAGCGTGAATATTAGGAAATAGTGAAGTTAAGGCATTTTAGCTATTGTCAAAATTAATATTACATGGTTGTATCACCATGGACCCCAATTAGAATTATGTTATATACATTACATACACTGAATTTTTACTATTATGTATATGTCGGAGAGGAGTTGTATCCGGTACGCCAGCGCCATCTAGTCGCGTTTAATGGAGCTATTTGAGTTCGCGCCAACGATTCTTGACTAATCGGGACGCAAGTGCTGCCTAGCGGCGCATGGCGGAGTCTACAACGTAACGTTCGACTGGCGACAAGTGTCCGCCGCACATTCCACAAGTGAAGTTCATCAGTGGCGGTCAAGCAGATAAGACGTCGAGAAACTGTTGCGCGTTCGGTATAGTTGTGTCGTGTTCCAACATTAATTACTTTGCACACCCATTACTGTATAGAATCAAGTTCTTCTAACTGAACAGACAGATGTGCTGCTGGGGAGTTTGTTCTGCTACTTCTTCTTCCCAGCTAAAGCACTAGGAAGTGGTGAAGGGATGGGCGTTTTGGGGGACTGTCTTATGTAAACTTTAGGGTGCTGAATCCTAGGTTGAGTAAATGACTTTTGAGTTTAATTCGGTTTTTAAATAAAATTTTCGTCTATTTTCACTTATAACTTTAATTTTTTTTTTTTTAATTATATAAAAAATATATTTGAGACCCTCACAGTAAGCTCTTTTATTTGATATGCCACTCGGTACAGTTTGCAAAACTTTTTTTTTTAATTTTCTTGTTTACCCCCCAAAACTGACCCTAATATTCTAAATTCATTTATTTACGGTTCATATCCGTGTTTGGGTTACTCAAATTGATGTGTATACCAAATTTCAACTTAATCGGTCCATTACATTCGGAGCAAATTAGCTGTGATAGAGGGACAGACAGACAGACACACGAGTGATCCTATAAGGGTTCCGTTTTTTCCTTTGAGGTACGGAACCCTAAAAAACACCTTGTATAATGTATATTAACGCATTTGCTGTCCAGTTCAGCAATATTTTTTTCATATAAGCCATAAATTGTTTGGCAAATTTACATACTTAGATTTGGTGTCGCTAGTCGGGTCCTGGGCATGAACAGAAGTCATCTATAGCGACTGCTCGAATGCGGGTTGTAGGCACACGAACGAATTATTTTTTGACATATATGCTGGGTGCTGGGCAGCAAATGGGTTAACACATTGTATAGATAGAAAACTATTATCGATCTAAGTATTCTTAGTATATAGTCAAGGCGGACCTTCCCTGTCGAGCTAAACAAACATCAACAACTGCTATTTGATTACCACAATGACGAATCGAATCGATATTTATGTTAGTCCAAACACACACATAATCAGCTATACACAGTCGTAACATAAAAAAATGCTCCGTGGCTTGGCTATCACTTCACTATGTTATGTTATAGACAGGCTGGTAAAGTCCTCATACCGAGAAGGCATGAATGAGCTTTGCTCACCACTTGACCAGGGCCTCAAGTCTGCTATTACAATAGTGTCAGAATGGTCTATCATTGATTTCATAATTGTTGATTTTGACAAGTTTGGTAATCTACTAATATAATGGCGTCATTATGACTTTCCAATGGTCAGCCACTGACACTCCATTGAAAGAATTGGTAATCTCGTACATAATAACAAATGAAACTTCCTACTACTTAAGATTTGCTTATATTATAACACTAATAAATATATGTAAAAATATATGTAAATGAAATCTGGCATGAATAAATATTCAAAATGCCATTGTATTGTAATACAATTCTATTATATTACGAGCCCATTGACCGACCAATGATCGACCATTATGAATTTAGCAGATTACGAACTTTTAGCATAATGAGATCGTGTTGGATTGACGAATTTATAAAAATAGCAGACTTGGGCCCCAGCTTGCTCGCTGCAAGTTTGCTTTATTTTGAAATCTTGAAGTAATTTTGTTTTGGTTACTTGGAGGTCTCAACTAGTGATGCAACATGCAACGAATACGAATATTCGTATTCGCCGAATACCATCAAATTACCGAATATTCGTAAGGATGATTTCCACCAAACGGCTCGCATTGCATCGGATCGGAACGGATTTTACAATCTTTAAACGATATTAAATCGTGTACACAGTATTTAAAGTCTATAATATTACCAAGCCGCGCACAGCAGCTTAAGACTGCGCCGAGTGCACAGTGGCGCCCTCATCGTTATTTCGGTGATTTCATTTATTTTAGAATGAAAATGCAGAAAATAAGCTCGTCAAGTTGTGCTTCACAAGACTATACGTTATTATTACTACAAACAGTAGTTTTCAATTTTTATGTTTTATTGTAATAATTAAAACGGAAAATAGTGGCCACTAAGCTCCGTTTTAATGATTAAAATAAAACTTAACAATTTAAAACTACGCGGGCGTCTTCCGCGACACGCGATCGTAGCCGAAAGTATGCTGCGACGCGCGATCGGCTCCGTTCGGCTGTCGTCGTATCCGATCGCATCCTTTAGGCTGTTGTCATACGTCAACACGGTAGGAATTAAACTATTTGGACTAGGCGTAGAAACAGATACGTTCGCAAGCGACGGTACGGAGCCAATCGTATGCGTCGACATCCTGCCGGACGCGATCGGCTATCGCCGCATCCGTTCGTATCCTTTCCGATTCGATGCGATGCGAGCCGTTTGGTGGAAATCATCCTGTATTCGCCGAATACTTTCATGGCATTCGTTATTAATGACTTCCTAGAAATCCCTTAGAAATATTACGTTGCGACCGAGTTGACAGACACAAAGATTCATTTACAAAATCATAAAACTTTCTTTTGTTTTCATCCACAGATGGTCAGCAATTGTGGCGACCTTTTCCTTTTTGTTTGTGTTTGTAGCTCAGTTGGTAGGAGTAGGTACGTATTTCGCTAAAGCTAAATATACATACATGTATGTATTTCAATAACTCAGTTACTGGGTAACGCGATCCTCTTGGTGAGACTGGTTGTCAGACTTTTCTGACGACCCGTAACGACTGTCAAAGATATAAGAATGTCACATCAAGTCCGACATAGATAAAATACTAAAAGTATTTCTGTACATGTACTATCGCGGTCAGCCGAATTCGGCTCACTTTCAAATTAAAACCCCGTGCTCACGGTGCCCACATCTGTTTACTTTCCCTTTTTGCATCGACCAATAAAACAAAAATACACAGGAATATTGTGTTTAAATAAATTTCTCAGCCTTTGTTACAATGATCACAGATGTCTGACCATCCGTTTTCGAGGAATAGAACAATAAAAGACCCAAGGACGAGAAACCGACCGAGGACCGAGCGTTGGAAGCAAAAATAGTCCTTACGCTTATAGTTTCCTAACATTTATTCATTAAAATAACAGATCTTACGATAAGTATTTAAAAATGAATGGAATTGGTAAAAACATCCCCAATGTCCCTCATATAGCAGTTTCGATCTACCGTGCACTGGTCCGATTCGTCTGTCCGCGGATAGTACATAATACAGTCATGCTCGTATCTTCATGTAATGATAAAACGGCTCGTCGTTAGCGTAACGAGCCCTCGTTACAACAATTGGCGGCGGTCGTTACGTCCGTACAATGGAGCGTGTGTGGGCGCATCGGATACATGATATATTTATATACTAAACATATTTATATGATGTGACGATAAGGCAACGGTATGGTTTAAAAGAAGATGCAGTGACGAAAATTTAAAAGAGTATGCTTAGATGGTTTGGTCATGTTGAGAGGATGAATGAAAGGCGACTTACAAAAGGTATTTACAAGGCAGATGTGAGTGGAAACGCCGGGAGGGGACGCCCTAGGAGAAAATATAGTGACCTAATTGGCAATGTTCTTCAGAAAGGTCAGGTGCGTAGCACTCGCGACCGGCGTGCGTGTATGACCAGATGTATGAATGTACACGAAGCAGAAGGAGTATGAAAGAAGCGTAGCAGGCGTCGAATTCTATAGTTTCTGCCTACCCCCATGAGAAGGCTTGATTTTATGCATGTATGTATTATACTAAACATATACATACTGGTGTATCATTATATACTTGTTTACATTAGATGTGATACTGGTGTGAACTGGTGTGATTTATGGGGCAGAAAAAATGTGTTTCTCCTTTTGATGGATGTCGAAAAACCGATCTCACATATAAACTCATGCCTTTTTCCCATGCGGGTAGGCAGAACATTCAGAAGGAGGCCCTGCTCACGTGCAAGAATAGTGCGTCATCTTAGGAACATAGTAATGGCGAAGTTCGCGAGCGCCCATGCATATAAGTAATTAAATTACTTATATGCATGGGCGCTCGCGAACTTCTCCAAAACACTTTGCGCTCGAAAACACTTCGCGAAATTTTCGCGAAGTGTTTTCGAGCGCGTCCATACTAAATCAGTGAATGAATCACAAAAAAATCACACAAAATCAATGCTCGCGAACGACGCAGATGAGTTCTGAGTGGAAACCCCGTATCGGCAAGCGTAGTATGGAACGCCCATAAGCTAGATGGACTGACAACAGAAGAAACAAAATACGGTATAGAGGAATGTGGCCACTTTTCTTTAGATCGAATTTTGTTGCCTTCGTGTCTCAATATGAAACGTTATAAAAGGTATTATTATTAACATAAGCGGGATATTTACCATGTTTATTCATTGTTATGACTTCCCGATATTTCCGAAGAAGTGCCGAAAAAAGTTCGCGAGCGGACACAGTGAGTTTCGTGTGTCGGGAACAGAATCGAGTTGCGAGTGACAGTGGTAGCGGTACTGAGTGCAAAAAACGAACAAGAAAGAGGGTAGACCGTTTTGTCTGCTCATAAACACCCACTCGCAGTGACTTCAGTTTATCCGTGATCATGGTGCTTGCAACAGCGCCGAAATATCGGGAACTCATAACAATGAATAAACATGGTAAATATCCCGCTTATGTTAATAATAATATTAGTGACCATGACATGTTATAAAAGGTATTAGAAAATATAGACACACTTACAGAGGTTCGTTATTGAGACGATTTTCATAATTCCTTCTCAGTCACGAGATAACATTTTTTTAAAGGGGTAGCGCTTGTGGACCGTAATATGCCTTCTTAAACCGACATCGGCGAAAAACATGACGTTAGAACGGTGACGTAGCTAGCTCGGTTTCGTTCGCCAGTTCTTCTATATCCAGTAATACTGTATGATTTAGGTGAAATGAACTTTCATATGTAGTCACTTTATTTACGGAGTATAATATTGACTTTCATATATTCAATTGCAGTTAAACATGTATATCTACTCTTCTAGTACTTTCAATAAGATGGTCTAGAATTACACTAGAATTTATTTAGAACTAGCTTTTGCCCACGGCTTCGCACGCGTGGATGTCGGTTATTGCGTAAACAAGTAGCATATATTATGTCCTTCTCCATAAATATTTCTGCTAAATTTCGTGACGATCGGTTCAGCGGCTTAGGCGTGAAAACGTAACAGACAGACTGACAGACAGAGTTACTTTCACATTTATAATATTAAAGTATAGATTTACATAAAAATTAGGGCGAGAACACAATGGTGCCGATTCCCTTGTTCACAAACTAAACTAAATTTATGTTCAGTGCATCTTTTTCTTTCTATTTCATTAAGAAAAGGACAGAAGATAAATTTTATTTTAGTCCTGTCAAATTAATCTAAATAATAGCTGAAGTAATTTCTCATACTTGAGAAATTACGTCAGCTATGCGAGCTATGCTAAACGAACTTAGCTTAGCTCTTGGTCTGCAACCCGCTTATGACAGACTAGCTTCTGCCTGCGACTTAGTTAGCGTGAAGTTTCTCGTAAAAACATATCCTATGGCACAGGGATAATGTAACTTCCCATTAGTAAAAGAATTTTTGGAATCAGATCAGTAGTTCCGAAGATTACGCCCTACATACAAACTCACAAATTTTACTTCTTTTTAAAATTTGTCTATAAGAAAGAACATTAATCAACACTCTTATTCAATTCAGTTTGGCAAGTACCGACCATTATAAGTTTCTTTCCATATAACCGCAACGATTTTTTGGCACAACTTTTGCGTTGCGGTTCCGCACCAATCTTTTGTGTACTCACACCCTTATAAAGAAGCAGGTGGTTGCGTGGCGAACTGTTGATTGACCTAATACAGTTTCATTGGCATACCAAGTGGCTCGGAACTGACCTTAGCCAATGTTACCTTTGGTGGCATAGAATGGCAAACGGCCTATTAGGTGTGTAGAATCACTGTAGGTAGATCAAAGTTGCCATGACAGAAAATGTTTATAAATAGGTCGTACACACAATATAGCCTGTTTTTTTATATCTCTATGCTTATAGCGTTGCCCGGCGTCCGGATGAAGCCGGACACAGTCAGGCTTTCTGGTAGTGTGTGCGGCCAAATTAAACAATGTCCGGCCAGTCCGGCTTTTATTAGGCTTTTTAAATTTGACAATTTTTTTTACAATTCTCATGTCACCTGACAGTTGTAAAAAAAAAATTTTGAAATGAATATTGAATGATTAAAAAAGTAGCCTATGTCCTTCTCCATATCTCAGGCTATATCTCTGACAAATTCATGACGATCGGTTCAGCGGTGATTTAGGCTCATTTATGATTTATATTGTGTTTTAGGCAAGAAAACGTAACAGACAGTTACTTTCACATTGACAATATTAGTATGGGTGTATGGATGGTAACACTAATACAGGATGTTCATTTATTTTATTTAATAAAATTGTGGTGTTCCTTTTGATAAGTTGACACTCAATGAATATTTTTCCTGTATCCTAATCTGGATCGACTCAGGATGCATATTCGGTACGGCTCCCTTCTATATCCTACGTCCACTTTTATTTGATATATTGTAAAAGCCAATTATTTTTAAAAGAGTAACTGTGGAGTTTCTTGCCAGCTCTTCTCCATAGGAAATGACCAATTGGAACCGTGCACCTAGCTTCTGACGTTTCATAAGTGCCCATGTAGGTATATGTGTAATAACATATTTTGATTTCGAATTATGTTGGGGTCAGCTTTCAGTCTAGCTGGGCGCACCTGAATACCAGTATCTTACATGGAAAGACTGTCTATCTGACCTACATAACCCAGTTTCAGGTTGGTTGGTGGTAAGACTGGTTGTGAGACTTTTGGGCATCCTCTGAACCTTGTATTAGGCCGTATCTGGAATAATTATTAATTACTTGAAAGACTACCCCATATCTACCAAAAAATATTTCAGGTTCTACCCTGTAATGACCACCAATATTCCGATTTCTAATTATAAATTAGTAGGTATTATCCAATAATTGTATAACATGTTAACAACAAATTATAAATGAACGCGTATATATTACGAAATGTTACTTGTTTGGAGACGCTTTGGGTTGACCTGTAAAGTCTACAAAATGTTTAAAAATAATAAATAAATTAGTAGGGATGGGCCGAATATTCGTTTTATATTCGGTATTTGGCATATTCGGCAAGTTTACCGAATATTCGTATTCGGCCGAATATTCGTATTCGGCCGAATATTCGGCTATATCGCCGAATGTTCGGCAGTGGTACTCAATGTTTTTACTGTATTGAACCATGTATGATTTGTCATGAGTTGAATGTTAAATGTGTTATTTTTATTAGGTAAGTAATTTACAGTGCAGCTTCATGTTTTTGTCGACACTTTAGCTTTATTTCCAATAACAGTAGATAAAAAGATGGTTATTAAAAACAAAATTAAGTATGCATTAAAGAAATACAGACAAGTCAAGACCTCTGTATTTATTTTGGTGTCTTCTTAGAGGTAATCAGAAAGGAAATTTAATCAATTATAATTTAATGAATAATATAATTAATATGAATAATATAATTAATAATTTAATACTTTTTTTAAAGTACATAATATAAATATTTTAGTGTTATACCTATTGTATTGTATATTATAATAAGTAGTATTTCAATATTATAATTGTTTGTCATTTGCAAATATATTTAAAATTTAATATTTAAACTTACATAATTACTAACAAATAAATAAATAAGTACACAACACGAAAAAACTAAATGTAAGGGATAAAATAAAGCTAATAAATAAATACATAAAGTAGTAGAACACAAATATTTACAATACTGTATTATTTAAGATTATACATTAAAGATGGTACCAGGTTTTGGATAGATGAATATTAGCTGAAATTATATTTTTATTTTGGTCTGATTATCATTATCAAAAATTGTAAAAAAAAAACATGTCTAATATTTACATAACCTGCATTTCTATTTTTTCTTCAATTTAGACCACATTTGTAGAATATAGATGAATGAATGTAAAATGCAAAGCAGGGTACATTTTACATTTAATTCACCAAAAAAGGTGATTAAAAAATGTTTCCAAATATATTATTAATGAAAAGTTTGCCTAATTAATGTTACTATCTCAATACTTATTAACGCAAAGTAATTCAAGACTGTTCACGTAATAAATTCACCAAAATCCGTAAGATTCCATGCCACAAAATGTTATAATGCTCACAAATTACTACAAACAGAAATCCTTCACGGTTCTATGAAAGCGCACATTTTTCAGCGATCTAACCTTCTACCGGCATTCAAATCGGTAGCGGCAATAGCGACAATCAAGTTTTAATAACTCCATACAGACCGCTAGTTACACTTTCCAAATTTACGCTCGAGACTTATCAACTAGCCGTACCATATTTATACAGATTTTTTTTATAGAAGCGTCTGTTTCAACGGCACCTACAGCCTAAAAATTAGTCTCAAAGATACAGAGAATCATATTAAGCTACACGACACCGCGAAAAACCTCCGAACACCCAAATAAAGACAACAAAATATACCATGTCCATCTTCAGTTACACTGACCTGTATCTCGTTATTGAAGCATCAGCGGCCCGAAAATAGGCTTCCATCAAACATTTAACACTTTACAGAACTTGAAAGTTAACAATAAACGTTTATTTCACACAATAATCATTCAGTTTTTGCGATTTTTTTTATTGTGACACTCGCGGGTTACAGGAGACAGCACAACGCGTTCGCGAGTTTTGAGTGTTGCCAGAATGCGGTATAAGATACTACTATTTCTACGAAAAAAAAAGTTAAAAACTAAAACCCAACTGCCACAAAAAATGTCAACAAGACATCAAAGAAAAATAACATCGGTTTTCGTATAACCGGAGTCGCCTAAATAAGTTATGTAAATAAGGCATAAATCGTATAGATTACGTACGGTGGCCGGCCAGCACATCAAGTTACCTCAAACTGTCTTTCTCGTTCGATTTAGAACTTAATTTTCAAAGTTTTAATGTTTAAAATCGTTTGGAAAAATTTGTCAGTTTCGTGTAGCTTGATGTGCTGGCCACGTTACTGTACCTAAATAACGCATTCTTCTGAATTTAACTGAGTAGGCAGATATTTGTAACGCATGACAATCATGTCCGATATTATTACATTCTAAGAGGTGATATATTATATCTTTTGGAAGCTAATGCAGCATACTATATTTTTCGCTTAATGCGTTGCTTGTCCCGTCAGATAGTTTTGATGTTCTTTCACATATTTCTACCGCTACTTGGATATGTCTTCCACAAAAGATCACTTAAAACAGTCATCTTGACGACATAATATTAAAGGACGAATCATGAAATCAGATAATTGCTGAGTTGACCATAATTCTAAATTTATGCCTGTGACTGTACAAATTAGTTGAGATTCTGGAACTTGACAATTGTTTGTTTGCCAATAAAACAAAAATAAAACACCTTCCATGCATTTTGTATTGGAATTAAGCGACATTTTCGATTTCGTTGCTAAACTCCTACTAAACAGTATACTATTAGTAGTCTTTGTACTAAAATAAACGTCATCCTGATTTTTTTCTATCAACGAGACCGGCCTAGAAATGAATAAACACATGAACCTAATTTAAAAAAAAAAAACTATTTATGACAACTGACGCGTGTTTTGTTTCAATTTCTGAACGAAATTGTTATCGTCACTGTCTAAACACAATCGATAATTTTCATTCATGATTGGATTAAAACAGAACTATCAATTAAATAAATGAAAATATAGTAATTAGTTAAGTTTGTAGTTAATTAGCACAATGATTAAGGCCATATTGGTGTTCAATAATCATGGGAAGCCGAGGTTATCAAAATTCTACCAATACTTCGTGAGTGAAAGTTTTTTTTAAATATTTTGTGTACAAAGGAATGTGTGATAAAAACGCCTATATTTTTGGTGACAACGGTTTATTACTAGTGGAACAGGTTTTATACTAGGATCGTATATTTCATCATTAATGTAATTTTTTAAAATAATTTTCGCTTATCTTTTACCGTTTTATCGTACGAGTGGGCAAATGTTAATGCTATTGTATGTCTGTTATTCTAAAACCGGTAAATGACGATCCTTATGTGACTTACTACTACAGTTAGTCCAGAGCTGCTCTGTTTTCAATCAAGCATTTTTCCCAGTAAGCTAGATTTCAGTGTCACCAAATATATTTGAATAATATTACCTAGTGTTTTACTTGAGAACTCCAACCGAACAGAGAACAGCTCTATTCTGACAAAAAAGACCATCAGAAACAGGTGCTATTAATCAACACCTAAATTAAAGTTAAGATACAGCATGTCATGTCAAGGTTTAATTAAAAACAGCTGTTTAACAAATAAATTCATTTCTGAGCTGAATTATGATGCGATTTAGATTGTCATCATCATGCTAAAAAATATTGAATAGGGAATGAAGCTTTAAATTTCTTAATTTCTCTTAATTTTTTTCTGCGTTCTTCCAACAATCTTCACCTACTCTGTCCTTCTCATACTTCTGACTTTGTTCATTCTTCCTTTCATATTCAGTCCATTCTTCTCTGGAATGCGCTTCCTCTGGATATCAGGACGGCCACTAGTCGGTATGCATTTAAGCGGAAATTGCGGAGTTATTTTCACAACAAATAGTGTAGAGTCATCTCAATCATATCTTCTCCTTGAATTTTGATATATGTATATATATATATATAATAGGTAGGTATTTATATGTATGTCTATTATAAGTTTATAACATATTTATGTACTTGTGTATCTATTTTATTTGTTATCTTTTTATATATTTTCATTATTATTATTATCTCCTTTTACATAGAGCACCTGCCATCTTATCTCTTCACTACCCTTGGTTGACTGGTAGAGAATGCCTATGGCATTAAGTCTGCCTTTGTACTTTTTTGTGTATGAGAAGTTTAAATAAATAAATAAATAAATAGTAATTTTTTAATTATCATCACTAATATGATTTTTAATTATCATCAAAAAAGTTTTTTTTTTTAAATTATCATTAATAATATAATTTTTAATTATCATCAAAAATTTATTTTTTAATTCTTAAGAAAATGTCATCTTCATCATCATTTCAGCTGAAAGACGTCCACTGCTGGACATATGCCTCCCTAAATTGGGGGGGGTTTGCCATAATCGTCACGCTTGGCAGGCGGGTTGGGGATCGCAGTATGGTGTTAAAAATGCATAGAGAACGCTGCTGCCCATTCTCTAGTAAGTCCCTGAGTCGCCTTTTACGACACCCACGGGAGGAAATGGAGTGGTGCTATTCTTTACGTCCGGCACCACACGGTATCACAAGACAATGTGTCACACCTTAATTTACATAAACTGCTGGCCAGGCAACATACTTTACATAAATTAATATATTTTAATCTATATTTACATCAATATCTATAACATAACATCACTCCAGGGCCTCAACTCTGCTATTACAATAGTGTCAGAATGGTCTCTTCATTGTGAGTTTTTGACAGATTTGCCATACAAACACTGTCAAATACTCACAATGGCGAGATCATTCTGACACTATTGTAATAGCAGACTTGAGGCCCAGTATTCCATGAAGAGTTACGTAGAAGTGTATGGAGTGTACAGTTAAGGTTGCCAACTTTTTTTTAAAAGAAATAAAGTACCTATATGCTGGTCAAAGTAGGAAAATATTAGTAGTAGTATTTGGGAAAACTAAACAGTATCTGGGAAAAATAAACAGTATCTGGGAAAAATACTAAAACAGTAGGTATATTTCAAGTATATTTAAAATTCAAATGTTTTCAAATTAAATAGATACATAACCTAAATTAATAAAAAATAAACAGATCTTTTACTTTGTTATACCATCTATGTAATACATATGGAAAGCAAAAAAGAATTGAGTATTGAAATTACATTTGAGTGTGTTGATTCCTGGAACTCGCACTAGGATTCCCTGTGTCATGTAGGTAACAGGAAATCACGCCTGTATTATTCATTTATTCATTCAGGAGTACACTTATATTTTATTCATTACTAGTTTCTGCCCGCGACTTCGTCCGCGTTAAATTTCTTGTTACCCCGACCCACCCCGTCGCAACACATTGCCTGCCCGTGATTTTACTTCATTTTCGCATAAACTTTCATTAAAAAATAATTGTGTCCTAGTTAATAGGAATGTTATTCTTCCTCAAGAATTGGGCTGTAAAATGCAAAAAGATTTTTTCAAATCCAACTCGCAGTTCCAGAGATTAGCACGTTCAAAAAACAAAAAACCGGCCAAGTGCGAGTCGGACTCGCGCACGAAGGGTTCCGTACCATCCATACAAATCCTTACTAATATTATAAATGTGAAAGTAACTCTGTCTGTATGTTACGTTTTCACGCCTAAACCGCTGAACCGATCGACATGAAATTTGGCAGGAATATAGCCTGGGATATAGAGAAGGACATAGGCTACTATTTTACGCGATAACCGACATCCACGCGGGCGGAGCAAAAAAAACGGCAAAAAATGTCCGTTGTATGGGAGCCCCCTGTAATATTTTTTTTCTGTTTTTTAGTATTTGTTGTTATAGCGGCAACATAAATACATAATCTGTGAAAATTTCAACTGTCTAACTATCACGGTTCATGAGATACAGCCTGGTGACAGACGGACAGACAGACAGACAGACAGACGGACAGCGGAGTTTTAGTAATAGGGTCCCATTTTACCCTTTGGGTACGGAACCCTAAAAACTAACTCTTCAGGTTTAGAATAGACTACCTCGCAGAGTTGATCATTATTTTGCTGCGGAGTTATTATAAAACAGTTATATCTCTCCTAAGATATTCATTGAAATTAAATGATGTAAGGGCAACTTTGTTCAAAATTAAATACTTGTGATGAATAACGTATTTATTTGGATAAGGATTAATACCATGTTTATGAAAACTCCTTCGCAAATAATGCATTAATTTCGAACAAATTTGATTACCATAAAAAAGGTTATAGTATTTTTCATTTATGCTCCGCTCCTATTGGTCGTAGCGTGATGTTATATAACCTATAATATTCCTCAATAAATGTACTATCCAACACAAAAATAATTTTTCAATTCCAACCAGTAGTTCCTGAGATTAGCGCGTTCAAACAAACAAACAAACAAACTCTTCAGCTTTATATATTAGTATATAGATATAAGTTTGGTGCAATCATAAACTCATTATAGTTTTACCGTGCACCAAAATCATAGACCACTTATTTTAGTGAATTTATAACAAACTTAAGATCTTAATTAAAATGAAACAGCAACAAAAATAACAACGAGGGTATTCAGCGAAATATTTATCCATAACTAAACAAACGAGCGAACATCGTGAATTCGTGTCCGAAGTTAACGTCCTTAAAACGGTACGGCTTATGGCTATTGATAATTGAGTTCCTCAGGGATCTGTTCTCTCTGCAAGTCTTTTCCTGCTGTACATCAATGACCTGCTTCTGCCTGGTATTGTTGGGTACGCGGATGACAGTACCGTTTCAGAGAGATACTTGTCCAGCGCAAAAACCGGCGGGGCTGAACTTCGTTCCCTGAGAGAGGCCATGGTAGAGCGGACTGATTTGACCTTGAGCCTTGTGTCCCAGTGGGGTGATGACAATCTGGTCTCTTTTAATGCCATCAAAACACAGGCGTGTCTCTTTACCGCTGAAAGGAGTTGATTTGACCAAACTCCTACTTTTCGGGGTACATCTGTTCCTGTAACTGATCGGCTCGAGCTCCTAGGCATGGAGTTGACATCTGGTTTCAACTTCGGCTCCACCATCGAGTGCAAAGCTCAAACTGCGGCCAAGAAACTGGGCGTCCTAAATAGGGTGAAGCGATACTTTACGCCTGGACAGCTTTTAACCCTTTACAAAGCACAAGCCCGATCCTGCATGGAGTATTGCAGCCACCTTTGGGATGGCTCAGCTAAGTACCAACTTGCTGCGCTTGACTCGGTGAAACGCAGAGCTAAGAGGCTCATTGGCGACGTAAAACTGGTGGCTGCCAAGCTTCACAGCTTGGCTCATCGCCGCAAGGTTGCCTGCTTGTCGGTCTTCTACAGATTGTACTTCGGCGAGTGTGCCCATGAACTCCACGACCTCGTTCCACCGGCCCCCTTCTACCATCGGACATCTAGACGCACTGCAAGTTACCACCCCTACTTAGTTGATATTCCACCAACTCGCACTAAGCGTTTTCAAACGTCTTTTATAATGCGCACAGCAAAGGAGTTGAACTCTCTGCCTGCGTCTGTGTTTCCGAACGCATACAACCCTAATCTATTCAAAGTGAGAGTGAACAGGCTTTTTCTGGGTAAGCTCACTCCATCGTCGACTTTGTCTCTGTCACCCAGACCTAGACTAGAGTCAAGAGCAAACCCATAGTAGTGGTGTAGGAATGTTATTTAGATTGATACAGGTTGTTCTTAAAAGCATATTTTTAGTAATGACTAGCTTCACTGCATGCATTGCAATGTCACGTAAACTAAAAAAGTGTTTGGTCGAACTTTTTTTTGTGTGCCAGAAACCCTCTCGGGCGTCCTCAGAACACCCTACCAAAGTTTCTTCACAATCTAATCAATGGTTTAGGAACGCAGGGGTAGGCAGAAACTATAGAACCCCACCTGCTACGCTCCTTACATACTTCCTTTTGCTTCGTTTACATTCATACATCTGCCGGTCGATTCTGTAAAAATTTCACCGTGAAAACTTTTTGATCTTCGTTCCAGGGAAAACGGCATTTGGTATAGAACAATTCATTCACAACCTTCATATTCACCTTGGATTGATAAGTGTTTTGTTACCAGGGAGGACTTAACCATATTATTAAGACTTCGTTCAAGACATATGCCTCTCAATAAATTCGGTTTTATGATGAAAAGTTAACATCATCTGTTTGCAGCACGTGTAACGAAGATGGGGACACCTATCAAGAGATGTGTCCGGAATCAATCGCTCAGAACACAAATTGGCGCGCATAACATAAACCTATCAAACCCGTTATCGGATAATATAATTCGTATAATAAATATGGTTAAGTTCGCCCTGACGAACAGTCCAAATGTTCACCTTTTGTATACATAAAGAGTGTCATATTCGCATTTAGCGAAAGAGCTCTACAAATAAACATTAAAAAAAAAAAAAACTTTGGTGAAGTGATCTCGAAGTGAACTATCATTCCATCTGAGACTATAAATTGACACTGTTGACAGCTCATTAATTCAAGATCACTTCGCACCTAGGTTTTCACGGTCAGATTTCTACAGAATAGCTCTGCTGGTCACACACGCACGCCGGTTGCGAGTGCTACGCACCTGACCTTTCTGAAGAAAATCATCAATTAGGTTACTATAACCCTTATTCCGTGTGGTGCCGGACGTAAAGAATAGCACTACCCCATTTCCTCCCTTGGGTGTCGTAAAAGGCGACTGAGGGGCTTACTAGAGAATGGGTAGTAGTGTTCTCTATGCATTTTTACACCATACTGCGATCGCCAACCCGCCTGCCAAGCGTGGCGAATATGGCAAATCCCCTCCTTTTGGGGGAGGCCTATGTCCAGCAGTGGACGTCTTTCGGCGGAAATGATGATGATGATGATGTTCCCTAGGGCGTCCTTTCCCGGCGTTTCCACTCACATCTGCCTTATAAATGCCTTTTGTTAGATGCCTTTCATTCATCCATTTCAATCCATTTTTGTCACCACACCGTTGCCTAGATAAATTGAATTTCCTATTAACTCGTCGAATGTCAAGTGCACCTATGCGGTGCATAAGAGCAAACGCTCGAAATGTCTAAAAAAAAAAACTTTCAATCAAGGTCACCTTCGCTATTAGTCAATGTATTTGACATTTATTTTGATTGAAAGTTATGCACCTATGCGGTGCATTAGACATTTCGAGCGTTTGCTCTTATGCACCGCATGGGTGCACTTGACATTCGACGAGTAAAAAAAAAGTATGTATATAATATATTAAAAAAAAAAAAATACCTATATAAATTTTTCTTATGATTATTATGTTTTTTGAAGTGAAAACTTCTTTAGGCGCGTTGACCACTTTTTGGGTGAACAAAAATCATGGAACTCGCCTCATCGTCACCGAACGCTTTAGTTCTTAGTTTTCACTTCTATTAGCAGTCCCCAAAGATTGCCCCGCATGTTTTTTTTTCAACTTTCTAACCATATTCAATTATAACATTTATTTTCATTCACATCACACTGTTATTCTATTTCTTACAGAATGAAGACATGCAGCAGCAGATAATTAAAGAGACATTTCAACTGGTGTCTAAAAGAGACGACAATGTGTGCAATTTTCTTGAAGGAGGAAGGTATGTTACAACATTTATTTTGTTACAAATGTAGCATTATGGCATATCTACAGCGTGTTACCAAAAGGGTATATACATATCAAAGGCACGGATTCTTTTGGTGATAACAAACTACAGGGCAATATTTTTTAATACCTATACCTACATAAATAAAAAGTTAAGAAACATTTAACTAAAAATCAAATGTTTCCAATTGAATTCTACACATCACTAGACCAAGTCAGCTGATCGGTGTCAATAAACTACACACAAAGAAACGGCAGTAACACGTTTGTTATGATTTAAATTTAATAAACTATCGAAATAAAAAAAAATATTAAGCATTATCTAGTTAGTGCTTTTGAGCTGAAATTTTGTACAGAGATTCTGAACCAGATACACTCTTCACCCCGTTTGTATGGATATACCCTTTCCGTAACACGCTGTATACAAATAATAAAATTGAAGTGTCTGTTTGTCAATCAATCTGCCTAGCCTTTTCCCAACTATGTTGGGGTCGGCTTCCAGTCTAACCGGATGCAGCTGAATATCAGTATTTTACATGAAGCGACTGCCTATCTGACCTCCACAACCCAGTAACTGGGTAACACGATACCCCTTGGTAAGCCTGGCTGTCAGACTTTTGGGCTTCTGACGACCCGTAATGACTGTCAAAGATCCACGAATGACAGCCGGGACCAACAACCAAAAATACATAAAATACACCGTGGCATTTTAACCGTATTACAACGGCAGCCCACTTCATGTATCCAATGACTACTAATCATTCATAACAAAAAATAACAAAATAAAAACCATTAGAATAATTCAAAAAAAAAAAATAGTATTAAATAAGTATGACGCGTGACGCAATTTGAAACACCCTGTTACGAACGCGATCCGAGCCATAAGTTCCAAGGGCGGCGCGGAATGGAGCGGCCACATCTTTATCAGAGTTCATTCACCCTAGTGTCAAAATGTGTTTCTTACTATTGCAACCTTAATGTTCTCGGTATGTATGTAGTAGTTTGTAAGGATATTTAACTCAAACTAAGTTGTGTAAGGTAGGTACGAGTAGGTACATACTAAGTGCAGATTATTAAAAGAGGTACGATTTAAGTTACAAACATACGGCCGATTTCAATAACTGATAAATTTGTTTTCGTTCGACAGATAGAAATTTGACTCAGGTACCTACCTACATTAAATCCAGAATTTCGATCTCTAACCTAGCAAATAACAAAACAAAAGATAGTTAGTTAATGAAATTGCCAGTACGTAAATTGTTTCCGGCGTATTAAAAAAATTGGAATCAACTGAATTATTTACACTAATGCCTAATTACGTATTTACAAATGATCACTTTTTATTTACACATGCAAGTAGTTAAGCTTTACCTGTGCGCGGGTGTCGTTCAAAATAATACCACTATTGTACATGAAGTTTAAATAAATTAGGCGCAGCGTATAATCTCCTTGATTCCCGTAAATTGTCACCACTCACTGCGTACAGGAGTACCATGTGTAGGTACTCGATATTCGAGAATTGATAGTTCCTATCACTCATTGTGGAGTAGGTAGGTACCTAATCACTCTTTGCGCTTAGTAGGTAGCGATCGCGAACAATGGTCGATAACCGGTAGCGCGCGCGCGCACTTCCACTTCCGGTATTCGGACGCAACTGAGACACTGTGAGAGTGACCTTCACCTATTTTTTTTGTGAAAGGGGTGGCACGCGCCGCATAGCGTTAGAACTTCTTTTTGGATGACAGTCCACGTGGACTGTGCTAGATTGACTTACGATAATTTTGTCTCATAGAAAATGGAGATGGAATGATCTACTCGCTCGCGCGCTGGGTATGTATGTTCTACTGTTTAATACGTAAACATTATAAACAGGGTGCTCATAATTCTAATGCATTATTTATTTTTCTTTGCATTATTATCTTAATTAATGGTAACAATTTTTTAATCACGCCTAGAGGTATTTTATGTCGGATAAATTGAGTGGACTTCCTTTGTAAGACGACTAAAATGCCACAGTGTATAATTTGTTAAAAAGATGTTAGTCTAAAAAAAGTATTCATTTTTAGGATTTTTTAATCTTAAAACTTATAAATGTTTATTGGTCTGAAAAAAAATATCGATTTTTATATCTTTCGATACTTGGAATTTTATATCGATACATCGATATATCGAAAAATTTAAATATCGCTCAAAAATATCGATACATTGAAAAAATAATATCGATGTACCGATATTTTTTCAACAAGCCTAACACCAGTCATTGAAAAGATTCCGTGCCGCGAGGATTATTCGCGCAGCGCGTACGCCCGCCGCTCGCTGCGCTAGCTTAACCGCTTACACGCTTAAAATCTCCGCATCGTGATCGAACTCTTCGGGTGAAGACTTGTGAGTGCATGTGAACAACTTCAGTGCTGCAAGCAGAACCGCCGCCATCGAAGACATTAAGTACGCGTGCTCAACCCCCTATACCTCCTAATTGTTCTTCTGTTCATCATCTAATTCCCTCTAGGCGATCACCAGTAACCTCTAGAATACAGTCCACTAAAAATAAAATATTTCTCGATCGCCTACGAAAATTGGTAAATTTCCACACCAGTACTTATTAACAAAAAACCAGTAAAAAGATGTAATATTGACATTACAGACACTTCAATTTTACTTATGTGTATAGATATAGATAAAATAAGTAAATGAAATGCGCAATTATATTGCCATCCTGCACATAGGGATGTGGATGCCGTCGCGACTTCGCGGGCAAGCAGGATGGCAATCGAGCGACAGAGACAAGTAGTGTGTGGTCTATTGACCGCACTATAGCTAATCGTGAACTATTTTTATCTTTTTCAGCCTAATAGGCGGTTCAGACTACAAGCTGATCTACAGACACTATGCGACGTTATACTTCGTCTTCTGTGTGGACTCCTCCGAGAGCGAACTCGGCATACTAGACCTGATTCAGGTGAGATTCCAGATATTCTGGAGCTACTCCCATTATTCAATCGATTTCCTGCGTGAAATGAATAATATAAGATTCTAAGCTATCTGTGGTCTTCGGAAAGATTGAGCTAAAGGAGCCTTGTATAGTCTAAAGGAGCCTTGTGTAGTCTAAAGGAGCCTTGTGTAGTCTAAAAGAGCCTTTTATAGTCTAAAGGGGCATTGTATAGTCTAAAGATACCTTGTGTAGTCTAAAGGAGCCTTGTATAGTCTAAAGGGGCATTGTATAGTCTAAAGATACCTTGTATAGTCTAAAGGAGCATTGTATAATCTAAAGGGGCATTGTATAGTCTAAAGGTACCTTGTATACTCTAAAGCTTGTATGGCCTAAAGGATCCGTGTAGTCCCTATGCCACCGTTATTGTGTTTGGTAAAAATAATTTGGCATTGCTTCCCTGGATCTCGTTAAAAAGATAACCTCAGAAGAAGCAGCATCCTAACTACTAACAGCAAAAAAATGCGATCATCTACTTTACTGACTAACACGTTGAATCGTTCATCTTAAAAACCCTTAATTTAATTTTGTATTTGAAACTTTAGGTATTCGTAGAAACCCTAGACAAATGCTTCGAGAACGTCTGCGAGCTAGACTTGATCTTCCACGCGGATGCCGCTCATCAGGTCTTGGATGAACTGGTCATGGGCGGCATGGTACTACAGACTAACATGGCTGATATACTATGCAGGTTGCAAGAACAGAACAAAATGCAGAAGGCTGAGGTTAGTAGGAGGATTTATAAGGATTATTATGGAATAATTAGTTGGTAAGGGTAAATAATTAGTTGGTAAAGGTAAATAATTAGTTGGTAGAAGTTAATAATTCGTTGGAAAAGTTAAATAAATAGTTGGTAAAATTATGTAATTAGGTGGTAAAGGTAAATAATTTGTTGGTTAAATTATATAATTAGTTGATAAAAAGTATTTTTTTGTAGTGGGCTTTGGTAAAAAAGACTAGATATGTCAAGTCTTTTTTACCAAGGTCCACTACAAAAAATAGTCCACTGCGGCTGGCACTGTAGCGCCACTGTCGCTAATGATACAATGAGCAACTTAAAATAAAAAAAGGTTTTCATTTTTTGCTAAGTTTTATTTTATGTTTTGATAGAAATAAATATTATTCAATTCTGTTATCATTTGTTACAGAATCCATACTAATATTATAAAAGTGAAAGTAACTCTGTCTGTCTGTATGTTACGTTTTCACGCCTAAACCGGTGTTTTTAGTATTTGTTATAGCGGCAACAGAAATACATCATCTGAAAATTTCCACTGTCTAACTATCACGGTTCATGTGATACACCCTGGTAACTGAGGGACGGACAGACAGCGGAGTCTTATTGTTAGTAATATAGTCCCGTTTTACCCATTGGCTTTATTATTATCCAGTACTAATATTATAAATGTGAAAGTAACTCTGTCTGCCTGTCTGTCTCTCTGTATGTTACGTTTTCACGCCTATACCGCTGAACTGATCGTCATGAAATTTGGCAGAGATATAGCCTGGGATATGGAGAAGGACATAGGTTACTTTTTTACGCGATAACCGACATCCACGCGGGTGGAGCCGCGGGCAAAAGCTAGTAGTGCTATAAGTAAAACAAAGTAATCATCTAAAATTATATTAAGGCCCACTTGCCTTGCAAGAAAAATGAGGGGCTCGTGGCTAAGTAATAGCAGCCGAACAAGTCGATTGATTAGGTTAAGCGACTCTTGCCGAGGTTGGCCCGCGGATGGGTGAGATGGTGACTATCTTTACATACCGAGACACCTCCGTGCCTCGGTTGGTCCCGGCTGTCATTCGTGGATCTTTGACAGTCGTTACGGGTCGTCAGAAGCCCGAAAGTCTGACAACCAGTCTTACTAAGGGGTATCCTATTACCCAGTTACTGGATTGTGGAAGGAAGATAGACACTCCATGTAAAATACTGATATTCAGAAGCATCCAGTTAATATGCGTCGCCTACAATTCCACTATTCCAGTAATTGTGATGACTAGTCATCACAATTACTACAACTACATTACAATTACATCACAAAAAAATCAATCTACTTTCAAATAATGAACGGTCCTCTGACAATTGTTTTTTTTTCTGGAGATGCATTTGTGACTTGTTAAGGAGCCACCACAGCAGTCGGTTGGACATATAATATTTTATGCAGACCAATTTTAAGTCTAATCGTTTTAACTCTGATTTAATATCACCGTGAGTGTTTATGTCGCCAGGTAATTTTAATTAAAAGCAGCCCACTTTATTATCCAGCGAGACGTGGTTCCCATTTATGAGGCCCTGACTCATTCCTTTTTGTTGCCCGGATACAGCAAGCTGAGTTCAGATTGTGATGACTAGTCATCACAATTCCCCGCTACGCGTGTGGCTGGTCGTCGCAGCACGCCTGTGCGAGTGCGCACGTCCACCACGCGAATGCGCCCGTCATCCCCAGGAAGTGTCGCACTCACTACACCGTGTCGCCATGAACCACGCTCTAAGTTCGGTTAAACTATGTGGTTAAAGAACTATCGAAACATAATCTCCTACACGCAATGACCTCTGCTCACTACTCAAATTCTTTTTACTCCTCTTGCTCAAAAAGACCGTCATTGTGGCGTACCAGAGCGAAGCAAAAATAGCATTTCTTCCTCTAGGGGAAAAAGTTTTTTTTATTTTTATTTTTGTCTGTCAAATGACAATGAGCCTACAGAAACGAAAAAGTCTTTAGTCATAAGTAGAATAATCATGAATAAAGACTCCACTGTTTCATAAAAAAGAACAACATTTTTTTTTTTGAAAATGGTACTAAAATCGGCGATCTCTTTGGTAGAATGCATGCAATGCGTTGCGGCTACAGAAGAAATAATAAAAAAAGACATTGGCGCGAATTCTTTAGAATTTTCCTCTAATTTGCTAATTGAAATAGTGGCCGTAATTTATTTTTAATATTGTATTGGATTATTTTATTTTCTCGCAATCGTAGTGAAAAGTAGAGTGTATTCGTAACACACGGCGCTAAAACCCATTATAAGTCGGTTTCTATTTATCTACCTCGTATAAATGGGTCATTTTAGCCCCTTGTATAACAATCTACTATTAAGCCAACGCGACCAAAACATGTCCGTCGGACTCTGCGCTATACGCCACTGCTTCCTAAGGTGGAGATCCACGTTTTTGTATCTTCCATAAGATGGTCCAATTGATGACGTACCTATTAAAAAATGATTAGGTGTCAGAGCCTTGGGGGTAATTTGGATCCGTCGAAACATATGTGATGGGTCTAATGTTGACTAAAGCTTCAACCTCAGCCATCTAAGTTGATAGGGTTTCAGGACGGGGCGTGGGCATTCCCATTGCCATTCTGAATTTTACGATTTTCACCTAAAATTTAGATTTTCTAACTAAATCTGACTTTTTAAATCTGACGATTAAAAAGGTGTGGAATAAAATTAGTTGTCATGAACTCACACCAACACCTCGACCCTCTTTATAAAACGCTTAAAACTCAACATGTAGGTAATATTTATTTTTATTTTCCATACAAAAAGTGAAACATTCCATATAAAACACGTTGAGGCTGCCCAGCGCCTGCGCGCCTCCGGCTGTAAAAAAAATCATGGGGTAGGGCAAACAAGTACAAAATTGCGAAGCCAAAAAAAAAAAAATACCACGTGGAGTCACGATTGTCAAATTCGATTTTAGTTGTGTCAAAGTTATTTTTAAATTTAGAGAATTTTGTTTGCAATTTTAGTGATAATTAGTTTAGTTTGGTGTACAAGAGAATCGGCACTAATGTCTGTAATGTTTTATTGTGGTGAGAAATAAATAACTATACTTATATATAAATTATTATTTGTGTATATTACAGGCGGGTATATCAGCGGCACCGGCGCGTGCGGTCTCAGCTGTCAAAAGTATGAACCTTCCTCAGCAGCTGAGGGACATGAAACTGCCCGATCTTCCGCAGGCTATCAAGGTGAGGAGATGGTGATGATCAGTTTTTTTTTTTAAACCCCAAACTAGGAATTTCTCCTGTATTGTGAGTGCGTTTACAAACATTTAAACTCACATACACAAACAGCTTTGTAGCTTGTTGTAGCTACAGCTACAACCCGGAACAACTACTTGTAGGTCATACAAATATTTGTTCCGTGCGGGAATCGAACCCGCGACACGCAGCGCAGCAGTGAATAGCTTAATCACTGCGCCAACCGTAATATACATCGGACTAGTTATGCATTGCCGGTATTCCTGGCATCACGGAATATTTTCTTACAAAAAATATATTTTAAGAAGCTGCTTCCATACTTTCATAGCTAATAATTAACTTTAGGTAAATATGCATTCGATTATAATGCTTGTTTTTCTCTTTCAGTTATGGTTTTTTGCAGTCGGGTTTTTGTTTTTATTAAATTATTTGCTTTTTTAAGAATAATAATGGCTGGTTTTATCACCAGGTGGAAAAGTACCAGTTAAAATTAAACTGATTGCGGTTTGACTGTCCATTGTCACCCTTATTTTGTAATGCTTTTGAACTTTTTCCCTTATTTGGTGAGCATTAAAGAGTAACCTGTATTTATATTTCTATCTATACGTGTTATACGTATATTTGGTTCACTTCAGAATGGTTCAACTGAATGGTGCTAATCCATGCGTCATGTTCGTGAACGGGCGCCCTCAGTTGGGACTGGTTATCTCTTAGCTGCCACGGCTTATTTTAATTTATTTTTAATTTTTGAATTGTTTTTATTACGGACGCTTCTAACGTGCACGTCTTTCTACATTGTTCTCACATGTATAACTTCAACATGAATGATGTAACCCATATTTTTTTACAATATTTGGTTTTAAAAGAGTGTCCGTGGAATTAGTTGCCCGTTCTTCTCCATAGGAACCTACTACGCTTTGGAATGGGCAACTAGCTTCATCTTTCTGACTGACCGACCCCTTGACAATACAGAAGTGCCTGTAATTGGTTTATTTGAAATAAATGCATTGAGTTTAGAGTTTTTTCTGATAGAAATTGCTTTTGGAGACTGAAAGAGGCTGAATCAAATTGTTATTAAATGTTAAAATATTGTTATGGGTTTAGAAAAATAAATTGTATCCAACTGTTGTTTTTGACAATTTTCATAATGACAAGTGAATAATAAACTAAAAAATCCATACATAACTTATTGTAGGATTTTTTATTGTTTTATCTTTTTATTTATTTTTATTAAAACCGCGTTCCAGGAATTTCCAGTGTCGCTGTATCAGTAGGTAGACTTTAGGCAATTTGGCACAACACATTCAACAAATTCAAGATACAACATACTACCTCATTTTAACTAACACATAACATCACGCCTGTATCCCGCGAAGGAGTAGGCAGGCAGGGATGTAATTTTACACACAACATTAACAAGTGTCGTTAAATCAATAAAAAATCTTAACAAATATTTTTTTCCTTGTTTTTTTTTAACATTCGTGGAAACGTAAAAGTTTTTTTTTTTTTAACCGGCCAAGTGCGGGTCGGACCACGCACAATGAAGGGTTCCGTAGTTGGTATGAATTTTTCCCAAGAACAAACTTAACATCGTAGTCGAAAAACATGTTCTTCCATACGGAATGTATGGGAGACATTGGTGCCGATTCCCTTGTTCACAAACTAAACTAAATTTAAGTTCAGTGCATCTTTTTCTTTCTATTTCATTAAGAAAAGGACAGAAGATAAACTTTAGTTTAGTCCTGTCAAATTAATCTTTCATATTTCAATCAATTTAATATTTCAGAAACGGATTCCTTAATCGAGAAATTGTTTTCACAAACCCGCAATATATTTGGAATACCCATCCAGCAATAACTACAAAAAAAAAAAAATACTCCATTTCCTCCCGTGGGTGTCGTAAAAGGCGACTAAGGGACTTACTAGAGAATGGGCAGCAGCATTCTCTATGCATTTTTAACACCATACTGCGATCGCCAACCCACCTGCCAAGCGTGGCGATTATGGCAAATCCTCTTTGGGCGAGGCCTATGGCTAACAGTGGACGTCTTTCGGCTGTACTGATGAATGCTTGCGAATTTTAGGAACATTATAATGTTAATATTCATTTGATATTTTAAAATGTAATAAAATAGACATTTTATAAAGTAATTAGTACTTAAACATATCCAAAACATATAAATTAAAAGTACTGACAGGACCTTACTCAACAGTGGCGCCATCTGGTCAGCACAAAAACGATAACCCCCATTGAACCACATTCTAAAGTCTCAATCTCTCATTTTAGAGAATTTCGTCACCAAATAACACCACTTGCCTGAAAATAAACAAACACCGGTTTCAATGGTTTAAAATCGATGCTTCTTACTTCTGTGTATGAGAGGTTGTACCCGAAAAGGGACAGTTATGTTAAACAACTGTTATCAATCAAAAGAAGCCCCAGAATCTTGTTACCAAAATTATTAAAAATTCTACCACAATTTACCAAGTATCCCAAAACGCTATACTGTCTAACACACTCGGCTGCACCAGTCTAACTGATTATAATATTTAAACAACAAATTAACTGAATACGGGCGATAACATGTAGCCCATATTTGCTTTTAGAGTTTAGATAAGTCGCGTTAGATTTATTAATATGTAAACATTGTAATTGATGTCTGTACAGTCATGAGCATTAACATGCACTAAGCAACTTTAAAAAAAAAAATTCTGCTGTATTCAAAATATTTAAAATCAAAATCAAATCAAAATCAAAATATTTTATTTCACATAAACCTACATGGGCACTTATGAAACGTCAGAAGCTAGGTGCACGGTTCCAATTAGTCGTTTCTTATTGAGAAGAGCCGACAAGAAACTCCACGGTTACTCTTTTTTAACCGACTTCAAAAAAGGAGGAGGTTATATAATTATAATCGTTTTTTTTTAATTGTTCTTCATCGATATTTTTGTAAATTGTGGACCGATTTTGAAAATTCTTTTCATTTGTATAGAGAAAGCTTGCGCAGTGGTCTTATATAAATTTTATTAACTTTTCTTGGGCAGTTTTTCAAATTGGATTCGATAATACGTATATATATATATATATATATATATTTCATTGGTACTCGTTCCATCCCTGTAGAAAAACTGGCCTATTCGCTGCAGTGATTATGTTAACAATATAATTATATTATATTATTAATTATTATTATAATATTAATTTAATTATATTATTCAATTATCAGGTTGATAAAAATCGTGGCATCTTATTTGAAGAAGGTGATGTGTGTACTGACTAATTAATTATATTATTAGGTTAATTACGTATAGATAACTGTTATATTTCTGGCCTAAAACTGACTGATTATGAATGTAGTCTGCGGTCGTTTTGGGTTAGAATTCCATTAGGTCGAAATTCTGTGCTTTTAACTCGAACAACCACTTCTGAGCGTTTCTGTCTTGTCGGTCGAGTAGTCGTAAGCTCGACTGCAGAGCGTGGATCCGTCCGTGGGTTTGATTCCTAGGCCGAGTAAAGTGTTTTTGGGTTTTCCGTCAGGAATTTCTTAGCAGCTTCGAGTTTTGATGCTAGCCGGTTAAGGATCAAAGTCAAAGTCAAAGCATTTATTTCAAACAGGCACAAAAGTAGCACTTTTGAACGTCAAAATTTACACGGAAATGAAATTGATTCTAGTTGCCCCTTCCAAAAGGTAGTTTCGTATGGAGAAGAATGGGCAAGAAGCTCCCCCGTTATTCTTTTAAACTATTTGACAATACTTTGTATACGTCAATTATATCATCCATACTAATATTATAAATGTGAAAGTAACTCTGTCTGTCTATCTGTCTGTCTGTCTGTCTGTATGTTACGCTTTCATGCCTGAACCGCTGAACCGATCGTCATGAAATTTGGCAGAGATATAGCCTGGGATATGGAGAAGGACATAGGCTACTTTTTTACGCGATAACCGACATCCACGCGGGCGGAGCCGCGGACAAAAGCTAGTTACCAATATGTGAAGACGATGTACCTAGAATAAAATTACTATACCACTACAGGTAAAAACAATTTGACGGCACGGTTGGCGCAGGGGTTAAGCGATTGCCTGCTGCGCTGCGTGTCGCGGGTAACGATTCCCGCACGGAACAAATATTTGTATGACCTACAAGTAGTTGTTCCGGGTCTGGCTGTTTGTGTTTGTGAGTTTAAATGTTTGTAAACGCACCCACAATACAGGAGAAATTCCTAGTGAGGGGCAACGTTTTATAAAAAAATAAAAAATTAAGCAATGACGGTTAAATATATTATTTTTTTAATACATGGCGATCACATATTTACAAATATTGTTAAAGTAGACGATTTTACAAAAAGTTTAACAAATAATAAGTCAGTGTGTGAGTGAAACTTATCACAGAATGTAAAATTAATATCATAAAAATAATAAATTATACAATTAAATTACCAACCGGTTTGATTTTGTCTCGACTCTAGATTGTCCTATGGAGCAGGACCAGCATATTTCCAAGCATTCTTATCTCCAAGATAAGAATGCTTGGAATCAATAATCGTAACATTTAACTTAGTAACCCTATAAAAGATGTACTACCTATATATAATCTGAAAAATTGTTCGAACACTCAAATGAGACATACCTTGGATATAATTGTCTAATTTGTATTAAGGTTGTTGTGAAAGAAAATTTTAAACTCATATTAACACTGAAAAGAAAAAAAATATCATTCTCTTTCATTTAATTGCAATATATCACAAGGTATTTTGTTGTAACATTTAACTCAGTAACCCCATAAGAGATGTAATTTAGATAATCTGAAAAATTGTTCGCTCACTCAAATGGGATGAAATGGGGTTCAAATATATGATGGTGAAATGTAGGTTTACTAGAAAGAAAGAAAACACGTTTTTTTGCGGTAAACATGACTCAAAGAAAGAAATGAAACACGAAAAGAATAATTGTGTCACATCCACGCAAAACGGCCATCGCTCAGCATAATGCTGCGACCCTATGCGAGACAGAGCCCCAGCGCTGGTACTATGGGAATACAGGCGAGTTAATTATTATATTATAATAATTAACTAAAATATTTTATCTTTTTCCAGGACCTGAAGTTCTGACCGATACAACAGGGGGCCTACCCCGCCACGCCGGTCGCCATAGCAACCAACATCCTAAACACAATCTACCCGCATAACGAGAAATATCAAAATTTACAACGACCCGCAGAAACTTACACTACGAAATTTTTCGGTTCCGAAACTTTGAGTACGAAATTTTCGGAAACGTTTTCGGAGAACTATCAACAGACGGAAGGGGTGAATTTTCCTAATTATGAAAGTCAGAAGTCGGATGGGTATCAAGATTTGAGTGGGACTACTGTGGAATATGATTATAGTGAAGTTAAAAAGAGGAAGAAAAAGAAGAAGAGTGGTAGGAAGTAATTTGTATATAAATGCTGATATGAGATTTTTATGAAAAATTTGAACTTATGTGTAAAGGATTTGGTGTTGTTCGACTTTCAACCTTCCGTCAGACTCGTCTAAGTTCGGGCTTCGTAGGAAAGCGGATCTGTCATGAAAATCTGTCATTTTCATTCGTATTTGACATAAGGCTAGGTTCACACGGCATTGTACTGCACCTTTTTGAGCGGTATAAAAGTTACCAAATAAGTAGTGGCGCATACATTGAGTATAGACCAGTTCATACGTCGTTTGTACTGCAAAAAAAAAAAACGTACGAAGGGTGTATCTATTCAAACACGAAATTTTTTAAGAGATACACCTATAGGTGGTAAAGAAGCCATGGAAACGATTTTTTTTTTAAATCTGAGTTTATTATTAAAAAAATTAACAAAAAGATAATTACTTGTTATGATGATTAATACTCATTAATTTTCAAAATTCACCGCGTTCGTGCCGCCACCGAAGCCGCGTCCGGGCGTGTCATTCATAGAATAAGTAAGTTTATGCAAAATGTCTCAAGCAATATTAAAATTATAATGATTATGTAAAAAGTAAAAACACTTAGATAAAAAAAAATAATATTCGCTGCTGTCTTTTTTACAACCTGTAGACGTTTTTCTTAAAATATTTCGTGTTAGAGACACCTTATATAGCTAAATACGTGTATCGAATGCCCATCGGACTGGTCAAGCAAACCGAATTAACCTTTAATGTATTAGGTCTGCAGTCTTCATCTTCATAAATATATACCGGATGACATTTTTTACCGTCTCGTAAAAATTTGGGTATACTAGGTGAACGGAGTAGAAGCCTATGGCATAGTTTTTATTATTTTTTCTTTAACCTAGAAAGAAATTGATCTATGGATAAATACCACACATTTGAAGTAAACTTATCATACTATAACAATAAACACAGAAATTTAACAAAAAACATAATTCAATAAATAAATACGATAAATAATATTTAAATTTAAATCATACGCACCCAAATTTCAATATTTTCATCTTTTATTTTAGTTTCATTTCTGAAAAAAAAAAAAAAAAAAAAATTGCTATGCCATAGGCTTCTACTCCGTTCACCTAGTATACCCAATTTTTTTCGAGACGGTCAAAATAGTCATCCGGTATAATTATTATCATGCCTACTTAACATTTTTCATTCGCGAATTGCAGTTCTGTCAGTCGACACAAGCGAGATTGTATAAAATTTGTGCCGTTAATAAAACCTCAAGTTGACAAGAAAAAGCGTTTGGAGTGGATTCAGAAAAAAAAATCGACGGGTTAAATTCAGTATTAATAGGGAAATCAAAACATGTACCCCCTACTAGTGCTGCATCTGGTGGATCTTTTTTAAGTCTTTACAGGATACAGGCTAATTGCCGTATGAACCCAGCCTTAGGCCTGTGTTCACCAACAGTCAAACCACCGGTTAGGTATTTAAACAGTTGATTTATGTCAAATTTCCCAAGTAAAGAACTGATTAAATATCTAAACATTTGATTTAAATGTTGGTGAACACAGGCCTTAAGGTGTTAAAAAACACTCTATATTTGGACAGCCGTTGACCGCTTTCTTATGAAATCAAAGCTTAGGGGTTAAGTTTCAGAAGAATTTTTCATAGTGAAAATCTGTACTGTATAAGGGACAATTTTTACAATGTATGAAAAAAACAGGGCCTTTAGCTTCCAGAAACTTGAGTTACTATTTTTGTGTGGATAATAATATTAAAAACAAACAAATCACCTTTTCTCGGTGATCTGGTGATTGTTGTATAATTTTGGCATCATAATAATTCCTACTTAAACCGTAAAGCAAATGAAATAAGCTCTCTTTTCTATACTAGTACAAGAAAAAAAAAAAAAAAATGTCTGGGATCAGCAGTATAAAAGAAAATTAATAGACAAAAAAATATATAAAATTTAATTAATAAATTAATGTACTTATGTAAGTAGATAAAAAGCTTATTACTAATCGTTATGTAGATGCATTGATTATTGTGATTATTAAATTAAAATTAAGTATTTTAATCATTCCGTTTATCACTGCGTGGAATTTGTGTAAATCTTGATTTACGGCTAACATGGCGCTCGCGTGGCGATTTAGACTTAAACATAGCTTATTATCATATGATTATGTATTTAGGCAATAAGAAATATATATTTTATGTTACATGTTTGAATGTTTTATTTTTTAAGAGATAAAAGAGGCTTTAAAATTCATAAAGGGTATTCTTACCTTGAGTAAATCAGTCCCGTTTTCAAAGTTGCTGACTTGCAAATTTTTAAAACTCAAATCTTTTAGTTTGAACTAAGTTACGTGGCTAGAAGGTATTTTTATTAAATTTATATCAGCGCCATCTATCGCTTGACGCTAGTTTGAAACAAGTACTACGTATAAATAGTCATGCACTAGTCCGTCATAAGCTACTAGATGGCGGCACATAATAATTTTTAATTACAACAACAGATGACGCTGTACTTATGTCTATTAAATTTCTAATCAGCGCCATCTACTCACAACTTTAAACAACATTTTGATGCTGGTGTAAAATGCCAAAGTCTTAGTATTGCTACTCGATACTAGATGGCTGCACAGCGACATTTAAAATAGTTCTGCTTTTCCATACTAGATGGCGCTACTCATCTTTAATTTGCGAAAATGAATGCTGAAACGTTTCAGTAATTAAAATAATAAACCGTTTCAAAACCACAAACAGACCAACTTATAAGTTTATTTTAGTCCTGGTAAACCCAGAAATTAGTTTCTATCCTGCTGAAGTTCTTTTATGGTCTCATCATAATCTCAGGGGAATCATTCCATCTCAAGTATATTGTATGACATAAATCTTCCTCCTTATTGCTACATAATTGCGGCTTGGAACGGGCCACCTGGTGTTGATGTTGATACGTTTAAATTACCTTCAAAACACCGCAACGATACGTGCGATGAATTTGGCATCTTTCATGTCATAATTGCGCCATATTAATTCATTAGAGGTAAGTACATACCTACATAAGCCATATCATCATAACTGACATCTATAATTGTTGATATAAAGTAATTCTGATGTTAATTTGGTGATAGAATTCATCATCATCATCATCATAGCAGTCCACTGCTGGACATAGGCCGGTCCAATCGCACGCCGTTCAGCTCGATTCTCGGCAACTCATATCCAGCTGCTACCAGCCACCCTGCGAAGATCGTTGCTCCACCTAGCCTGAGGGCGACCTAACTTACGTTTGCCGATTGGCAGTCTCCACTCTAGAATACGTCTGTAACTAACCGAACGGTCATCGGTTCTACGGCTAATATGGCCGGCCCATTGCCTGTTCAGCTTGCTTATTCAGTGAGCTATGTCGACAACGTTGGTTCTCTGCCGTATCACCTCGTTCCGGATTCAATCCCTCAGAGAGACAACAAGCATAGCCCGTTCCATAGCTCGCTAATTTATGAACCAGCCGTACCGTGAGTGTCCAAGGCAGGACGCACTGAGTGAAGACCTTGGTCTTTAGGCTCTATGGAATACGCAACGAGAAGACTCGACGAAGCTTCCCAAACGCTGTCCAGCCCAGCTGAATTCTTCTGTTAACCTACCTATCAAAGTTGTTCTTACCAAACTGCAGAGGGTGATAGAATTAGGTAGCAAGTATTTACTTAATTGAGAATACCAGTCAACAAGGTCTCGGTAGGTACCAACCTACCGAGACTTCCCAGCAGACGTACAGTCAACCGCTCATCAGTGGTAACTCTTGCACTACGAAAATCGCCCTTACGGCAACGACATAAAGGCGCTGTCAATGTCAAATTGTTACCACTGATTATCACCACACGTGGGTTACTTTTCTGGACAAATGAAATGCTTTGTGATTTTATTTCTGTAAGTAGGTTTGTAAAAATACTTTTACACGTCAATCATAATCATTTTAAAAACTAGATGAGGTCGGCGTCTCCTATCTGAATACTCAGAGAAGAAAGGCCGAAACAAAGTCAGAGGTCAAAGTTAGAGTTTGTCTCTTAAAAGAGACAAACTCTAACTTTGACCAAGATTATGTCTGGACTATAAATAGTCCAGATATAATCTTGGTCAGATCATGTGAAAACCATGTAAGTAGATTGGTGTCTGAAATGGTCTTTTAATGAAAGTACCACACAGATTTGAGTGGACCTGTCCAGTCAGTGCAAGCATTTGGCAGTTATCGCCCAGCTCAATTCATAACTTAAGGAGCTCAACGATTCGACGAACAATACCAATGAAAGGGCATTTGGGTAGGCCGCATAAAGTACTCAAACTGCCAGACCATCCAGTGGCGGATTTACCAGCAGGCTGAGAAGGCTGGAGCCTAGGGCGGCAGATTTTAGGGGGCAGCAAAAGCCCCTTTTTATCTTACAGAAATAAAAAAAAAAACGTTATTATCTAAAGACAATTTACTCCAGGTCCAGATTGATGAAGAAATTACTTATTGGAGAAATGTTCTGAAGAGAGTTGTTGACGTAGTGAAGCGACTGTCTTCAAGCGACCTCGCTTTCAGAGGAAAAAAGGACGATAGTGCACAAATGATTAAGTTACAATATAAATAGAGAAAAAAAAAAAATATGATTGTGCACTAGGGTATCGAATTATAGAGGTCAGTAGGGGCGGCAAAATTTGAATAGTCTACTGGCGGCAAATGTGTTAATCCGCCACTGAGACCATCATAATAACTAACTGAGAGACAAAATAATAATAATAATAATATACCTAATACTTTACAAAGTAAATATTTGAAATGGAGTTTGCATACGAGATTATTTGCATGTGGGATATGGCCAAGCGCATCGACTAACACCTTAAGAAAGTAGCTCCTGTTTGGCAAAGTTAGGAAAGCGGTAATTCTGGATCGCCATATTGTCAGGACGTTCCTCTCTTTGAAGCCCTGCCTGCTACCAGTTTTGTCCTTGTTCCCGATGGGGTACGTAGATGCTACTTATTTTAAAATATTAATCATATGGACAGAAATAAATAATGGATAAGTAGGTTCAATTTTTCAAAGATATTATTTTGGTCAACTTTCAAAAACATTTTTTTTTAAACAAATCCAATCGACCACAACTCAAAATGGAACTTTTCGTTAATTTTATACTACAACTAAGTAACATTATTTTACTTCCTCCTTCCATTCTTTGTACAGCATAATTATTAAAGCCTCGTATTTACTCAACAATACTATTTAGGGTAATGTGTATAATTTCTGACGTGGACTGTGGTCAACAGATGGACATCAGGAATTGGGTCATTCCTTCCGCAATGAAAGTTTGTTTTGTGGTCAAGAGGAAGATTACATTCTGGGGTTCTGTCTATTTAAATATTTTTTGGGTGTAGAAGGAAATAAGCTAAACATGCTTGTTCGACTAGCATCGAGCTTACGTCACGTCATACTGCACCCGACGGGTGGGGAGCAAACTCACTACCGCTGGCTCGCCATCGTCTGTCTTTGTTTTTTTTAGCTATTGCATTTCGGAGTTGACTTTGAGAGGTCGTGTCTCCTTAACCGGACTTAAGCCTTAAGCGGCCTTAAGCGAACTTAAAGCCTCCAGCCAGGGCATAAAACTTATAAACTAAACGACTGCACGCTAAGGGCACCCCCTGTGGGGTACGAACCTCGGCTTAGGGCAGCGACGGGGGAGGACAGCAAGGGACGGGTTGGATGAAAACTGGGTTATTATTATTAAACGGGGAATTTAAAGCTACAGGCTCAGCTGCGGCACGGGCAGGCGCTTCGTCGCGCAAGGATCGGGGGGGGGGGGGGTGGGGAGGGCATTATCAGTCCGCGATTTTGAAACCAAATATTTGGGGTGGGGTCTAAGTGCTCATGGTTTGTTTAACAAAATCTTCAAATGGCTGGTTGACACTTTTCGTGACCCAAGGGCAGGCTTGTACTTTATCCAGAGGCTCAGCATTGCTATACATTCCAAAGTGTATCAAAGAGTTGGATTAAAAAAAAAGACTTAAAGAATGCTATGTAATAAATGCTATTATAATTTAAATGACAATTTGAATGATACTTTGACATCCTAATTGAATTGTAATCTTTTACGAGTATACTTTGACATCTTACTCTTTGATACTGTGACCTTAAATTATACTTTGACGTCATAAATTAATTTTTGCTTGTGTTTACGATTTAAAAAAATTACTTAACTGACCTCAAATTGTAATTTAAATTAAGTACCTAAAATTTGCACGCCACAATTGGCAGAATTTGATGATAACATTGACTAATCTTAAGACCATAATAATGTATCATAAATTTCTAACAAATAAATGATTATGATTAAAAACATGGCAATGCCGCCAGGTAGGTACCTACATTACCAGCCGACAGCGATGCGGAAGAATTTCAGCCGAAAGGCCTCCACTGCTGGACATAGGCCTCCCCCAAAAGGGGGGGATTTGCCATAATCGCCACGCTTGGTAGGCGGGTTGGCGATCGCAGTAAGTTGTTAAAAATGCATAGAGAACGCTGCTGCCCATTCTCTAATAAGTCCCTTAGTCGTCTTTTACGACACCTACGGGAGGAAATGGGGTGGTGCTATTCTTTACGTCCAGCACCACACGGAACATAGGAACATAACATTAGGTTAGGACATTATATTTTTTTAAATTCTGATTGACTAAATAAAAAATTGTTGGCAAGGTTATCTTATATTTTTATTTAAGGAAAAACATACAAACAGTAGCACAATAAGAAACAGTCATAATATCTTAAATATTATATTACAATTTAAAACAATTATGCTAACCACTAGTTCTACACAGATTTTATCTACAATTAAAAGTATTTAATTTAATTTATCTTGAAGTCCTCCAAACTGTTTTGTGGCATAAGAGAAAGCTGCCGCTAAAATAATGACAAGGATTCATTATTTTGGCACGATTCACTACCTCCAGCAAATTCTCTAATGAAAATCTGTAACAATAATAACAGAGGCTCAACCATAATCTAAGAATTTTATTCTACTTTCTGATCTTTTGACAAGAATCCGACACTTAGATTATTCCCAAAAATTCTAAAGATCTCTAAAAATCACCTGCCATTGCAACATGACAGTAGTCTCCTAATGACTATGTAATGTTATAAATTGATATGTAATTACGTCCTCGGCCGACAGATGTCGCTGTGGTCAGCACAATCTGGAGCAGGATAAGTACAGGGATCACGCGAGTCAAGAGACTTCTTGGACACACAAAAATAAAGTAATAATTTCGAAGGATTTCTGGCAAATGGCAATGTTGTTGCTGATTTTAGTTTCTATTCTTGTTTTTCCCTCGAACTAAGCAAATTAATGTTTGTGCTAAAAGTTGCCTTATAGTCATAGGTATCTATTTCATTGGTGCAACAGAAATGGTTCGAATGCCCGGATACTTAAATAAAAGTAATGTAGTTTTTTTTACCCATCCGTAGAAGAGGATAGTCAGCATTTTATGCTTAAAAGGGACCGCAACAACATCACGTGTATGTTTTAATTAACAGCCACCATCGACAACAACTATGATATAGAACAGAATACAAATTCTATTTGAGTACGAGGTTTAACAATCAACCCACGTACTACTACATAATTGAACCACTACTACCTAAATTAATAAAAAAAGAAGACAAAATTAATCTATAAGTATTTATATAAAACACACACATCAAAAAGCTGTTTTTTTTTTAATTGAATTTTATCAAGAAAAATTATTTGTTGCGTGTTTTATTTAAATAGAAATACATTGTTAGAAAATAAAAAATGAAACAATTTTTCATTTTTTATTAAAAAAAAATTGAGTAATTAATCATAATGTAATTGTAATAGAAATTTTATAGAAAGAAAAAGACTGTTTAACCAAACTTAAACAAAAATTTATTAATAAATGGTTTATATTCAATATAATAACTCCTGCCCTGGCTCGAACACATGCGCTGATCCTCCTGGGCATGTTGAGAATAAAGTTATCCAGCATTTCTTGGGGTAACCTGTCCCATTCTTGAATAGCGGCTTCCCTGAGCTCTGGCACTGTCTGGGGACGTGGCTGACGGTACAAACAGCTCGCTTAAGAGCATCCCACAACTGCTCTATTGGGTTTAAGTCAGGTGAGCCGAATCACAATACAATCTACCGTACCTAACAATTTTTTGTTCGATTCTTCAAAGTGATCGCAAACTTTTTTTGATGTGTGTATGTATCTACCTATGTGCGTTACAGACTTTGAAAATACTCAACGGATTCTGAAAATTCTTTTTGTATTTGATAGCCCAATTCAGGAGGCCATCATCATCATCATTTCAGCCGAAAGACGTCCACTGCTGGACATAGGCCTACCCCAAAAGGGGGGAATTTGCCATAATCGCCACGCTTGGCAGGCGGGTTGGCGATCGCAGTATGGTGTTAAAAATGCATAGAGAACGCTGCTGCCCATTCTCTAGTAAGTCCTTTAGTCGACTTTTACGACACCCATGGGAGGAAATGGAGTGGTGCTATTCTTTACTTCCGGCACCACACGGTACAGACTAATCGTAATATTATTAATCACCACACACTGCCCCATATTAGTATCTACATTGCACCCCTGCGAAGCAGAAGTGGGTCGCTAGTTTTAAATAAAGCGCCTGCCTATCTGACCTCCAAAACCCAGTTATTGGGTAATACGATACTCCTAAGTAAGACTGGTTGTCAGACTCATATATATATATACTCATATATATATATATACGCATATATGCCACGGAGCCTAAATATTTTTTGCGAAAAAATACCTATAGGTGGAGAAGAAAAACCTATCATTATTAGCAATCTTTTATAGCAAACCCAAAACAAACCGCCCACTAAACAACCTAACAATCCACAATTAATTTATCAAAATAATTACCTTGGACAAAAAAGGACCAAAAAGTGCAATATTTTACCCAAAAAAACTTAGTCCTTTGTAGTATTTTGTCACTTTGCGACCACCCAGGCTTAAAGTCACCGCCAGACAATTACCGTGATATATGGGGGAGTCACACACAGGTAGGATTGTAGGATTCTATTGACGTTTAAAGGTTGCCGCCTCAAAAGTCACCGAAAAACGATAAATTTGATGCTTTTGTTGTAAATATGTCAAAATATTTGAGTCGGTCTCAATTGTGTGTTGATGCGATTATTTTTAAGGTATTTTTTTTTGCTTGAGACTAGAAATTGTAGCGTTATTGTATTGGTGAGTGCGGGAATTAAAGAAGATTGTTGTGCTTTAGCATTTTCAGACTGCTTCTCTATGGCAGAAAAGTCTGACTCTATGGTCCCTTTATTACGGACGCTTCTAACGTGCACGTCTTTCTACATTGTTCTCACATGTATAACTTCAACATGAATGATGTAACCCATATTTTGTTACAATATTTGGTTTTAAAAGAGTGTCCATGGAGCTTCTTGCCCGTTCTTCTCCATAGGAACCTACTACGCTTTGGAATGGGTAACTAGCTCCATTTTTCTTACTGACCGACCCCTTGACAATTCAAAAGTGCCTGTAATTGGTTTATTTGAAATAAATGCTTTGAGTTTTGAGTTTTTTTTTTGACTTGGTTAGTTACAAAAAATATATTCTTGGTCTGAATGAATCTTAGTTTAGCCCAACGATTTTACGGCTTTATTGAGGTTTGTTTCCTTTGGGTTTATCGTTCTTGAAGATTTTTGTCATTCGATTCAGCACACTGAAAGTCATTCTCCCATGTGTCGGTAGGGCATGGAGGACTATTATGATAAAACATCTATGTACTAATTACCCATTTTTGATTGATGATTTGGTTTTGAATGTTTTGATTCTCATCTTTCCGACGCGACACCCGCGCACAATTAACGAATTCATTACCTACCTATCATACATGTAATATGTTTATTCCTATTCGTACATACTTAAAGGTATATAAGACATTTCTATTCCCTTCATTAGATTCCCCATTCGTGATGACAAGCACCTTGCATTCCACATCTCTGTCTAATTCCCACACGAAAAAAATATATTACCTAATAATTTCATAGCTGGAAAAAAAAAGCAATAGATAATATAGAGTCATCGGGCCGACCATAGATTATATGAAGTCATCCCGCGGCTACAGATTGTTGCCGCCATTATTATTTGGAGGGAAAAAATCCAAGATGGCTGACGCTAATGTATGGTGACCATGAAGGATTAAGGGCTTGTTTTGGTTATTTTTAAGGATACAATAGGTATTATTCAAGTTGTAGAACGCCTTGACATCTTCAGATCAATAGGAATCTCCATATAAAGTTTTTGTAGTGGTGACTCAGGTGATTTATGTTATACTAGCTTTTGCCCGCGGCTCCGTCTGCGTGGATGTCGGTTATCGCGTAAAAAAGTAGCCTATGTCCTTTTCCGTATCCCAGTCTATGTCTCTGCCAAATTTCATGACGATCAGTTCAGCGGTTTAGGCGTGAAAACGTAATATACAGACAGACAGACAGAGTTAAGTACTTTCATATTTATAATATTAGTATGGATTTTTTGTTATTTGATTTTTGTTAAATTGTTAATTGAAATTTATTTTAAGTTACTTATTCCCCTCCCTTTTTTATATATAAGGTGTATCTATTCATACACTACATACGAGAAACATCCATAGGTGGTAAAAAAGCCATACCAGCGTATTTGCCATGTGGCGTTGTAGATGCCGCCACAAAAGTATACGGCACTTATAACATTTATTTTTGTCTGTCAGTCTGTTTTTTCTGGCTAATCTCCGAAACGGCTGGACCGAATTTCACGGCACTTTCACTGGCAGATAGCTGATGATATATTATAGGCTATTTTTATTTTAGAAAAAGCCACGCGGGCGATGCCACGAGCGGCAGCTAGAAAAACTACGTATACTCCATTCATTATAACATTAGACAAATAACTGTTCTCACCCTTTCGTTATTTCGATGTAAACGTTTAATAATCTCCGTTGTTTCACGATAAATACAAAGCACTGAAATCTATTTACCATTTACATTAAAAAAATAACTCTAAAGTGCAGTAATTTCAACAATGTTACACCATAACTGTCGTTATTTAGCCGTTATTTGTCTAAAGCGTAATAGTAAATGGAGTATATGTACCAAAAACGAACAAAGCATCCACTAGCGCCCTATATCCCAATACTCCCTACAAAGCAATCACCCTACACTTAATTTCGAAACCAAAAAAGACCAAAATGAGCCCAAAGATAATTATTATTTTACCTACTCCAAGTAAATTATATGTAAGCCATAGTTGCTAGAAAATAGGCTCTCTACCAACTTTACTTGACCCCGTACATAAAACATTCCACTTAGCACCAGAGCTCAACGAATTCTGGTCCTATAACTTATTAATTTCTTTACCATTTTGGGTGAGAATGAGACGAGTATAGCTATTAGCGTGTGTTAGAAAGAGACGGTGAATGTTTTTTTTATTATATCGGAGTGCATGGGCGGTGTGCTTTGGTGATTATTGTTTTTATATACAGGTTGTTCGTGTTTTGAAAAGGTAATTTTGTTGTTTTTCTTTGCACGAGTCGCAGTTGTAAGATTCCTGTTAGTGAAAAGTATTTCAGTTAAATTAGCTTGTTCTAGGAATGGGTTGATTAGAATTATGGCAGGATTGCGGTAGGCGCGATGTTAGCAAAGCATACTAGCGCCATTTAGAAAGAAAAAAAAAAAAAAAACTGATTTATTAAAACACTCACTGTTGACCGCGGCTTCGCTCGCGCTTAAATTTAAAAGAAAAACTTTTAACACACTACTAAAGTTTCTATAATAATAAAATTCAATCATGATTCGAAAGACACGTGGCGCCATCTATTATGATAAGAACGTTATTGTTGTTTTCCTCGGGAACAGTACTTTTTTCGGGATGAAAGGTACCATAGATCCGTTTCTGTACACCTGACAACGTGTATGCAAAATTTCAGGATGATCGGTTCAGTGGTTTAGGCGTGAAAAGGTAGCAAACAAACAAACAAACTTACTTTCGCATTTATAATATTATTTAGCATAACTTATGCCTTCAAAATGATTTAGGTAAGTACTTACGTAGAATTTAATACATAATGGTGCCGATTCCCTTGTTCACAAACTAAACTAAATTTAAGTTCAGTGCATCTTTTTCTTTTTACATATTTCATTAAGAAAAGGACAGAAGATAAATTTTAGTTTAGTCCTGTCAAATTAATCAGCGCCTGTCACTACTCCATACAAGTTTAGACGTGATTAAAAACTTGCCGACTAAAATTACGTCAATTTACGTCAAGCGCTAATTAATTTGACAGGACTAAAGTAAATTTATCTTCTGTCCTTTTCTTAATGAAATAGAAAGAAAAAGATGCACTAACTTAAATTTAGTTTAGTTTGTGAACAAGGGAATCGGCACCAATGTCAACGATTTGTCGAACTCTACTTTAGCATTCCTTCAATGTAGCCAGCGTTGTATTTTGATATTTTGACATTTATAATACTTTTAAATTAGCTATACCCAGAGTCTCAAATTCAGATAATTTATGTAAACAAAGGGGATAACATATCAAAAAAATATCTTCGTAATGGGTATTCACATAAAATGGCGAAAATTTTATCCATTTTCTTTTAATTCGGCACTGATTTAAGAAGGAATTATTTTTAAATTATCAAACCGAATTTTTGAAATTTTTTAGTGTTAAACAAAGTTATTAAAAACAGGAGATTTTCTGGTATAAAATATTTGATGATAGTGGTAACAATGCAGGAGATCCAAACATTTTCAATTTTTTTTACATCTTCAACACCACAAATATTAAAACTCTCATTCATAGATTCATATTGTAAGTAGCATATCTAGCCACATGTTGGATGAACACGGCTGGAAACTGTTGCGAGTGGAAATCGATTTTAAAAGGCCTACGACTAGCAGTGGACTTGAATTTGCTTCATTTACATTCATACATCAGGGGCCTAAGTCTACTAATTTACAAACGTTGAAATGGTCTCACGATTGTGAGTATTTGACAGTGTTTGTATGGCAAATCTGTCAAAAACTCACAATGAAGACACCACTGCAACGTTTGTACATTAGTAGACTTGGCCCCCTGGTCATACACGCACGCCGGTTGCGAGTACTACCCACCTGACCTTTCTCAAGAACTTCACCAATATTCTTGGCTTTATAAACATGTCAATGTAATTTTCACCACCCTGTATAAAAGTTTCGGGTTCTAACAAATGTGATAATTTAGTTTCCGAGACCACGCACACATAGATACAGACAGACGGAGTAATGATTTTATTTATAGTCCGACTATATTATTAGGGTACCTTCAAATGTGTATGTTGTTTAAAATCCTTTTCTTTTAGGACCATTTAACCAACTGCGGGATGGAAAAAGGAGTCAATGGTGCCGATTCCCTTGTTCACAAACTAAACTAAATTTAAGTTCAGTGCATCTTTTTCTTTCTATTTAATTAAGAAAAGGACAGAAGAAAATTTTTAGTTTAGTCCTGTCAAATATTAGTAGAGTGTAGATTTGTTGGCACTTTTATATTTTGTTAAGTACCTGGTAATTGTTGAAAGGCCTACACTGTCCTCCCACACCTATTAACACTGTTATTTGATAATATTGTAAAGCCAATTATTTTTAAAAGAGTAACCGTGGAGTTTCTTGCCGGCTCTTCTACATAGGAAACGACTAATTGGAACCGTGCACCTAGCTTCTGACGTTTCATAAGTACCCATGTAGGTTTATGTGAAATAAAATATTTAGATTTTTGATGTTTTGATTTTGCTTTAAACCTAACCGTCTTATTTATAATAAAGATATATATATATATATATATATATATATATATATATATATATATATATATATATTTTTTTTTAAAGAAAAAGTAAAAAAAACCGCAAGATATCCGCTTTATAAACTTATTTTAGCTATCGAACTGTTTTATGCCTTGCTGTCAAAGTGAGTCATAGCATTTATTTCAAATAGGCACTTATATGGCACTTTTGAACGTCAAAATGTACACGGAAATAAAATTTGGTCTATAGTTGCCTCTTCCAAAAGGAAGTTTCGTATGGAGCATAGGCAAGAAAATCCATCGTTATTCTTCTAAGCTGTTTTACAATACTATGTATACCTACATCAGTTATATCATTATACTATGTGAGTACCTATAATAAAAATGACTATCCCACAACAGGTAAAAACTATTTAAAAATTTAATCATGTGTTAGATACATGGTGGTCACATATTTACAAATATTGTTAAAGTAGACGAATTTAATGTTAAACCTCATTTTAACTTGACAGAAAGGGACAAAACAGTTCGACAGCTAAAAACATGCTATGGTGTACATAATAAAGAGTATTCTATCTATCTATCTATCTATCTATCTATAGGTTTAAGAAGCGAATAAATTTATTATGAATAAGACGGTAAGACTTTTTGAAAAAGAGCAACATAACAGTTTCATAATGTAACAAAAATTTTCACTTGCATTTCCCATAAGACGACTGACATCGATAAAAATCTAAAACAATTTTAAACTACGGAACCAAACACAGTGATTACCAGAAACTCGTGGGATTTCCATAAAAACTGGATACCGAGACTAATCGTCTTCACAGAGCACTTTTATCTCTATTTTATGTGTAAGTATCATCAAGTTTTTCTTCCGTAAAAGCTGGTGCAGGTAGCGTGAGTTTGAACGGTATGATAGGCCACCGTATCTCTTGCTGGTGTCGTAAAAGGCAACTAACCACTAAATTCTCAAATGACACTATAATAAAGTCGGGCTATGAGTAGCGGCTCTGAAATGGAGGGCAGGACATTTGGCTAGACTTGGTAATGGTAGATGGAGCGGAGCCCTATCGGAATGGTTTCCGAGAAACGGTAGACGGAGCGTTAACCAATAGCCTGGGCCTCAAGTCTGCTATTACAACAGTGTCAGAATGGTCTATAATTGATTTCATAATTGTTGCTTTTGACAAGTTTGGTAATCTACTAATATAAAGGCGTCATTATGACTTTCCAATAGTCAGCCACTGACACTCCATTGAAAGGATTGGTAATCTCGTACATAATGACAAATGAAACTTCCTACTAAACTTCCAACTTCCTACTACTTCAGATTGCTTATAACACTAATAAATATATGTAAAAATATATATAAATGAAATCTGGCATGAAGAAATGTTCAAAATGCCATTGCAATACAATTCTATTACGAGACCATTGACCGACCAATGATCGACCATTATGAATTAAGCAGATTACGAACTTTTAGCAAAATGACGATGGGATCGATTTTGGAGTGACGAATTTATAAAAATAGCAGACTTGGGCCCCTGGTGTGTGGACGACCTACAGAAGATCGCGAGGAAGACCTGATGGGACTCGCACAGACCAGGGAACAATGGCACTAAACGGAGGAGGCCCAAGCAGTGTATGGAACAAAGGTGCTAGTGATAATGATGACCAAAATATCATGAGACTTAAAATTTTGTCACGTTTGATTATTCGCCCGTAAGGACCAATGTTCTCCTGTCTACCTACTGCGATTTCCAATCCTTCAACCAATCGTGGTGGTCATGGTTGTAACATGAACATATGAATACCAGTATTATACATTGAGCGACTGCCCCTATGACCTCCACAACCCACTTACTTGGTAACACGATAACCCTAGGTAAGACTGGTTGTCAGACTTTCGGACTTCTGATGACTTGTAAGGGGTCGTTCAAGTATTACTTAAGCACCAAAGGAGGGTTGTCTTTGCTTTGTTTATTTTTAATAATATGGAGGATAGGGGTTCTGGACGGTGATTAGGCAACCCCATGTTCATGTATTACCTAAAACAAATGAAGAATTACGAAGTTCTTTTTCACAAGAAGTTCTATTTCAGTATTTTCAGTTATAGATAAGGACTGAAACAAAGCAATATAAAAATCACCATTTAGAATTCCTTTTTATAATTTTAACAAAACCGCTAGCACCAAATCAACTGCAAATTCTAAAGATAGCGATCAAAATACATAACATAATTCACGAAATTAAGATTCAAATATTTAAGTCTCACAAAAGGCCGATACCTAACCATACCCAAAAATAAATTGTTATCTCAAGAAAAAAAAAAAAAAAACTCAATTAAGTAAATGCATTTTAAAAAAGACCGCGTGATATAAAGAATCCTTAGGCTCCGTAACTTAATGTCGTTGCTTAAAAAAGAGTGTTCCTTTTTTAAACGGACCAATGAGAGTTCCCGATACTTAATGTCCTACCGAATTTTGAAATTGGAGATTTTAAAGTAAGAAATGGAGTCGTTTTTAGTAATTATTTATTTGTTTTAGTTAGTTTCTTATCTCTGAATGCGCTTTTAGAAGTCAGGCAGCATTAGAGGCTGTGTCAAGTGTAGCCATAAAAAAGCATACACATAATAAACTAGGTACATACACTACCTACTTATAAAGTTACCGATTATGTACCTACCTACCAATAAACAAATAGAGAGACCAGAATAACGGCCGGTGTTGAAGACTTTCATGAAAATTACAAGTTTTCAGCGCCATTTTCATTAGTTTGGTTGAAAACCGCATCTCACATAATTTGTGGAAAGGGAAAATGCTAAAAACTTTTATTATTTCCATTGTTTCAATTATTATGTTTATAGAGCTTTTATAATGGGCTTTTCCGATTGCGAAGACGTATAGACATTGTTAGTTTTTAGAACAGACCTGAAAAATTAAAAAGTCCTTCGCACACTCTGGTTCCCTATCCGCGCAACCAAAGAGCCGCCAAAAACACCATAAACTAAATAACAAAACTTATCAACTCCACGCCATTTGTAACCGTGCAATATTGCAGCCGAAATTCAAAATAAGAAAACACCGAGCTCAACTCAACCGAAGTGAGCCGAGCGGACGTTCTTATTTCAAATGTGAAGCGACGCGCGATAAACAACTTGCAGACTTATTTGTTGATCGTATGTGAATTGACGTGTGATTTTGTTTTTAAATATTATGATTTTGATTTTTGACGTCTGATGATACTTACTTTCAAATTCTTATTTCAAATTAGGAGATGACAGTCTTTTAGTAGAGCCCATTTACCAGCAATGCTTCTTTCATTACGAGCGTACTCTTTTGCGCAAATCTAGACGGAACTCATTCTTTCATTTCACGGGTCGAACGAAGGTTAAGCTATGCTTGCTGCGGTCGTTTCGTGGATGGGTGACCATCCATTACTTATCAAGACCTCGCTAAGGAAAGCAAGTTAAACTGTTGGTCCTGGGTTTTTTTTTTTTGTAGATCTTTGACGGATAGTTTAGAACAATGGTTAGAAGCCCAAAAGTCAGACAACCAGTTTTGACAGGTATCGTGTTATCCAGTATCTGGGTTGCGAAGGTCAGATAGGCAGTCGATCCATGCTAAATACAGCATTCGGGGAAGCCAGCCCCAACATAGTTGGGATGAGGCTTTGGTAGATATATTCATCTCATATTTGTGTTTTTGGTAATAGTTGGAAGTTGACAGCGATTTAAAAACTGTTTTATTTTATCGTATCAGGCCCTAACTACTTATATCCATACATGCGGAGGTACGGGCAAAGCTAATTACATATGTCGCCACCGTAACTGGTGCGATTCTTCCTCGATTGCTTCTGGTACCACAGTTTTCAAAAAGTAGATCACAGAGTTTAAAATTATATACTAAGAACCACAGAAGCCTTTGATGGCTTATACCGGATGACTTTTTTTACCGTCTCGTAAAAATTTGGGTATACTAGGTGAACGGAGTAGAAGCCTATGGCATAGTTTTTATTATTTTTTCTTTAACCTAGAAAGAAATTGATCTATGGATAAATACCACACATTTGAAGTAAACTTATCATACTATAACAATAAACACAGAAATTTAACAAAAAACATAATTCAATAAATAAATACGAGAGCAAACTCATAGTAGAATTAAAAAAAAAATAAAAAATATATATTTAAATTTAAATCATACGCACCCAAATTTCAATATTTTTATCTTTTATTTTAGTTTTATTTCTGAAAAAAAAAAAAAAAAAAAAAAAAAAATTGCTAAGCCATAGGCTTCTACTCCGTTCACCTAGTATACCCAATTTTTTTCGAGACGGAAATAAAAGTCATCCGGTATATGGCTAGTGAGTTCGAAACAAAAATATATCTAATATAGGTACTTACTACAAAAAAACTTACTTATACGATAAGTTTGTAAGTTTTACATTCAAAGAATATTGAAGTCTTTACTCTTCATATAATATGTTAATAGCACAAATAAAGATGGTAGTAAGTGTATCAAACTAAAGTACATACTCATAGTTTGTAATTTGCAGAAAATGCTTTTTTAATACACATTTACTTTTTTAGGGTTACAGCCTATGTCAGGAGCATAGACTTGGTAAGAAGTAGGAACCATGTCTTCATTTCTGTCGGAATAAACATCGCGGGTTTGATCAGTTTCTCTTGTTGAAACACTTCTAAGTAGCTTCATATCTCAGCTGTTTCTTCGATTTTGGAGCCTCCTGTTTTGAAAATGAAAACAATGTTGGTACTGCTCCTTTCTTCAAAATTTTGCGGATAAGTTCTAATCCTAAAATCAATAAAAAAATAAGTAAGATACTGGTGCCGATTCCTTTGTTCACAAACTAAACTAAATTTAAGTTCAGTGCATCTTTTTCTTTCTATTTCATTAAGAAAAGGACAGAAGATAATTTTTAGTTTAGTCCTGTCAAATTAATCAGCGCCTGTCACTACTCCATACAAGTTTAGACGTGATTAAAAACTTGCCTACTAAAATTAATTCAATTTACGTCAAGCGCTGATTAATTTGATAGGACTAAACTAAAAATTATCTTCTGTCCTTTTATTAGGCCTGTGTTCACCAACATTCAAACCACCGGTTAGGTATTTAAACAGTTGGTTTATGTCAAATTTCCTATGAAATTGTGAGTAAACAACTGATTAAATATCTAAACAGTTGATTTAAATGTTGGTGAACACAGGCCTTAATGAAATAGAAAGAAAAAGATGCACTGAAATTAAATTTAGTTTAGTTTGTGAACAAGGGAATCGGCACCAGTGTATAGCAGATTTATTACCTTATTTTACATTAGATTGAAACCATGAGACTTACCAGTATATCTGCTTTCGCTATAAAAGTCATCAGGTTTGAAATGTTCACTACATAACCTAGAAGACGAGGTTGGTTTCCAATTTTTCAGGTGTAAGACGTTGATCCATTGTTTTCTTAGTGTTTTTTCGGCTTGAAAACGGTGCACGCCTTTATTTTTGCATTGAAAAGCCCTACATAGAGGCATGATAACTAACGAATGAAACATGATAACACAATAATCTTGTTTGTTTTGGCAAAAATGTATGGTATTTGACAATTCTGACAGTACAATCAGCACCAGCGATTATACGCCATCTACAGTCAGCGTGTCTCCTCATTGTATGAATATTGGGCCCAAATGTTCTGTATCGTAAATCGAACTTAGACGGAAGTCAATTTCGGTGACATTTTACTCCCGAACCAAAAGAGTGTCATTGAAAAATGTCCTACTCAACCGTATCAGAATTTAAACAAACATTTGAACTTAGAAGACAAAGCAATCAAACGGCCGTCAGTATCTATGGCCGCGTTCAGTAAAAATTGCCATAATTAAAATTTGTTTAGAAAAACTCGGAATGCACCCGTAACAATGGGCCATTAGGCGCGTTGATAAACATCTACGGAAGAATAGTAACGACTTTTTTGAATTTTGAATTTCGGAACGATTGTGTTTTTTTTATAAAGTTGCCAGTTTAGTGTTTGGGAAGCGTTGGTGACTTTTTAATAGACAACAAAATACATTTTTATTACGTTTTGTAAGATAAGCGAGATTCTTCACTTTATAATTTTTTCAGATCAACGTGGAACTAAACTTTTAACTGCCAAATACATCACTTCTGGCTGGCTCGTATGAACCTAACCTTTTTTTTAAATTGTAATAGGCTCGTGTTTGAAGACTTTCTCACAGAGTAAATCTCTTTCGAAACAATAATCCTATGGCAAGTTGAATGACGCAGCTTATTTGATTGAAAAAAAGGCTCTCGTTACACCATTTCTTTATCTACCACCATTCCACAACTAACGACCTATGACAAAAAACATTTATTGTAAACTGCCGATAAATTGGAATTATTCAAATTCAAACATGGAACGTGGAACGCTGGCGCTAGCGGACCTCACACGTTGCTAATCCGCGCTATCGCCAATCAGTCACGTCGCGGATTTCGAGTGAACCGCACGTCCTAACTAGTTTTGCTACCAGTTAATTAGTCTTATCTAATTTCGAATATATTTATTTGTTAAAAGATATCGAGAGAAAAGTCTGAATTTGGATGTTACGAGAATAGAGGAAGACCAAACTGGATTGTGTAAAAGATGGTGTAGTTAGCAAGGGAGTAATACCTTCTGAGATAACTGCTGTTAAGGATGTACAAGATGTTCGAATGAAGAGTGATATGGCTAGAAATTGGGTAATACTGAGATTACTGTTGATAGATACTGAACTGCCTCTGTAGTCTAGTGGTAAGACTACCTGAGACCCCTGAGAGGTCCCGGATTCGATTCCCAGCGAGGGCAAAATTTTCTGCTCGCTTTGATTGGTGGTAGAGCTTGTTCTAAGTCTGCCTGGCTAGCTACCACCATCTTATGTAAGTCTGCCACCATTACAACAATGTTAACAGTATTTGCTGTGTTTCGGCAGTTAAAGGTAAGATAGCCAGTTCCTCCTCGAAGCTCATTTCCACCTTCACCCTTATCATCACTTACAATCAGTTGAGATGAAGGAAAAAAGTTACGCGGTTGTGGATTAAAAAAATGAGATGTAGGTATGGAACAAGAAAACACATGCTACATCGATTCAAAATAAATTCTTAATGTTAGCAGCAGTCTTTAGACAAGAAGTTAGTCATGTACTGTTGTGGAGTTTGAATCAGAAACACCACGTGGCGATGACGATTCAAGAGTTTTCCTGAAAATAAAGTAATATTTCCTAGTATTAATTAATCTTGTCTAGTTGGCTGCTTGCCTAGCCTTCTAGTACCAGCGAGTTATCACAATCTCTCCTTTGATCACATAGCGAACATTCTAGAACAATGCCCTCCTGTATTACACGCAAAATATAACAAAAAAGCATGTCTGTCTCATGAAAAACACAACATTCTACACCCGTTGCTATTTTATCGATATATCTATGTAACTTATTAGCATATAGACATGTTGTTAATGTTAAATAAAATGCGTTTATCTACAACTAACATCTGGTTTATGTAAGACTGTTTGTTAGACCATGTGGCTATGTAAACAGACTTTTACGGAGGCTCTAAAGTTTTTATTAGTTACAATATGTAGCCAAACGTTTAATCAATAGCTATAACATGGATTTCAGTTGTTGATTAAATACTATTTGGCTTTTATTTGGATTGCTACTCTGAATTGTGGTGGTCCAGTGGCAAGGGCCCCGGCTTACAAGTTGTAGGAGTTAAGGGGCCGTGCACGAAATCGACGGATTTTGATCAATTTTGTTCATTGTTTGTGAGAAAGAGAAAAATAAATTTAAACAAAATTATTTGTGATTTCAAAAGTCGTGTTCTTTGTTTTGCATGTGACTGAAAGGGATTTTTCAAATAAATTAAGTATTCACGGTAAATCACTAATATTCGCAACAGGTTTTCTGAAAAATTACGTGAGACTGACATTTGATCATCATTCTACAAGAAACTACTTTTGATTTTGAACATTAAAAAATATCATCAACATTATTATATGGTCTACTTGCATGTGGCGGAACCACTTTTTTCAACTTCCATACAAAATATAGCAGAAAAATAATATTGAAAAAACCTTTTTTTTGTTTTAAACCCCGTCAGTAATATATATTTTCCTATTATTTAGCAAATCATATCAAGAAATTTAAAAATCACAAATTAGTCTTCAGCTATCCTTGAAATATAATCAAAATTTAATTTAATGATTGTACAATATCTTAATTAAGCAAATCAACGGCGAAATAAACTATATTTTGGAGAGCACAAAAATGATGAAACTATTAACAGCTGCTGTGACTGACACGAATGGTTTAGCACCATGAAAACTGTACTTTATAGTTACACAGACTGGTTTCGATTATTTCAAGTTTTCTCAGAATTCGATAAGAAATTGACAAAAGAGAGTTTTTTTCGTGCACGGAGCCTTAATAATGTGCAATTTATTTCATCAACACTGCTCTTAAAAAGGTTTACGAAAACATCATGAGGATACCGACATGTCTTTGTAACAAAAGCATCAAGACATGTGACATTTACTAACCTGGCCAGCACGGTGGATTACTCGTAAAATAGGTAAGGCAAAGTATGAACAATAATGCTCAATCTTTGTCCACTTTTAAAATTTTGGTTAAAAATCACTTCCTCTCTCCTTAAACATCATCATTACTTAAAGTTTCTTGCTCTTGTATCATGTTTATTATTGTCTGTGTATATATATATATATATATATATATATATATTTATATGGATAAGTATCTATATGCTTTGTGTATATGTAAGTGGTACACCACTAAATACCTGCAGTATTGTCTCTCCTTCTACTTTTTGATCCATCCAAAGGTTGTCTGTAAAAGATCGCTTTTAGCGATAAGACCGCCCATTGTGACACCCTATGTAACAGTTCTACATTTATATCTGTAATTTTTATGCTGTACATAATAAAGAGTATTCTATTCTATTCTATTCTAATAATACAAAATAAATCACTGGAATAGTGCGCGTGTTAAAAATTGCTCTAAACAAATACTATATTATTCCGGTATTATAAAGAATGATATACAGCGAATGTGTGCCTAGAATAAATTAAAACATAATAGTAGTAACATTTTATAGAAGTTAAAAATATATCCATCACTTTTTCATCCTAATCGTCGCCATTTTGTTCAAATGTCACGCTGACATAACATTTCGCGCGCTCCTGCAACCATAGATAAAGGGTTTAAATCTTTTTTATTCGACCACAATAGCACAGATCGGGGTTGAAAAATCCAAGCGATTAATTTTAATTCTTCCATTTATATTCATGTCACATAGTTTTAAGAGCGGAAGTGCGTTTTTTGATGCCATAATGGTTTCTTACATCCGGTTGTAATAGAAAATTGATCGGTTTTAGGGATGGTAGGGCTGTTACCGCTTTAAGTCATTTGTAACTGTAATATAATTTTCAGATTACTTAAAGTTAAATAACATAACATCACGCATGTATTCCCCAAAGAGATAGGTAGAGGTGTACTATCAGGGACATCCGAATCGGCACACTTTCAAAACATAATTCCGTGCTCATGGATGTCCACATCTGTTTACCGCATATTTGCAACGACCAATAAAAAATAAAAATAAATTGTTTAAATAAATTTATCAGGCTCTGTTACAATGATCACAGATGTCTGACCACCTCGGCTGGTTTTTTACGACCATTTTTTTTCATTTACAAAAACAAGAGGCTCAGCAAAAATCTGATGCTGCGACGCTTTTGGTTGATGAGCGTAGGTAAGCGTAACTGTAGCAGCCGAGTGCTGCTAGCAAGAATAGTCCTTATAGTGGTCCGATTCGGGTGTCCCCGATAGTACTTATCTATAGTTAACCTACATTTCGCCAGTTATGTTGAAGTCCCATGTAAGGGGGCGAGCCTGATGCAAGCAACCGGGTACAAATCCAAACTAGGGGCTGTTACTGATAAATTTCAGATGGAAAAGCCCAATAACACTTTGCTCGGCCCGGGAACCAAACCCTCTCATGCTCAGCAGTAGCACTTGCAACCACTACACCTGTGAACTATTTCTCACTCAAAAAATCATAATAAGTAATTACTTAAGGCGGCGCGATTCCTTAAGCTGTCGTATAAGGCGACTATGGGACTTACTAGAGAATGGGCGATAACGATGTTTATTTAGAATTTTTTATTTTTTTATTTTACATACTTCCTTGACATAATCTGTTCATTATTTGACATTATTTACCTACAAATCGAATTCCAATTCTTTATTAGTGGCTTTTGTGGACATGATATTTATTCAGATATGTTACTTTAGTTGTAATTGCAATCATGTCATTAATATTTTATATACTTAGATTCTTTTATATTTTGTGAATGTGAGAACGTTGTAGGCCTAGTAGAGTGTAGATTTGTTGGCGGTTTTCTATTTTGTTAAGTACCTGGTAATTGTTGAAAGGCCTACACTGTCCTCCCATACCTATTGTCACTGTTATTTAATAATATTGTAAAGTCAATAATTTTTAAAAGAGTAACCGTGGAGTTTCTTGCCGGCTCTTCTACATAGGAAACGACTAACTCGAACCGTGCACCTAGCTTCTGACGTTTCATAAGTGCCCATGTAGGTTTATGTGAAATAAAATATTTTGATTTTGATTTGATTTTGATTTTGGGCAGCAGCGTTCTCTATGCATTTTTTAACACCATTCTGGGATCGTCAACCCGCCTGCCAAGCGTGGCGATTATGGCAAACCCCCCCAATTGGGGGAGGCTTATGTCCAGCAGTGGACGTCTTTCGGTTGAAATGATGATGATGAATTACTTGATACTTGCTTGATTTATTTTCGTATTTTGTTTGACAATTTAAAATGTTTCGCAGTTATTTTAAAATAAAAATCTACTTAAAAGTAAGTTATAAATTATGATAATCATGAAATTACACTTTTGCTTGCGTGTTTTTCTGTAGTTAATCTCTGCATTTTTTTTTTTATAAAAAACACATTATGGAGTAGTTTAGTTTGCAAAATAAAACAAGTAGTAGCTTAGTAGTCGTGGGTGTTTTATTTGGCTATGTATTTCTTTAAACCAGCAAACGAAACTACTCCACGATGTATATATATACAGGGTGGAAAAAAAAGACCGTGGTTGGAGGAAAAGTACCCTTAATATTGATGATGGCAAATTTTACTGAAAGGAAACATTCATTTATTTTCAAAAATAATTAAAACTGCACTTAAAGATTTTTGAAAAATCATCTGCTTGAGCCAGGAATAGAACCGGTGGAATGTGAAAAAAAAAAAAACATATTTTATGATACCAACCGAAAGAGTCATTCATAAGGATCAATTCCTTTGAAATAACATAGTATCTTAAATTAAAGAATGACCAAGAAAAATATTTTTTTTGTTGTAAAACTTACACATTATCTAAAGAAAAATAGTTCACTTAACTTAAGAATTGCTCAAAATGAGACCCACTTTCACGTATGCACAGACGTATTTTTCGACTGAATTCGCTACGTGTCGCCTTTTATATCGTCTTTCTTTCATTTAAGATACTATGTTGTTTAAAAGGAATTGATCCTTATGAATTACTCTTTCGGTTGGTATCATAAAATACAGGATGTTTTTTTTTTCACATTTCACCGGTTCTATTCCCGGCTCCAGCAGGTGATTTTTCAAAAATCTTTAAATGCAGTTTTAATTATTTTTTTAAATAAAGGAATGTTTCTTTTCAGTAAAATTTGCCATCATCAATATTAAGGGTACTTTTCCTCCAACCACGGTCTTTTTTTTCCAACCTGTATATTCTAATTTACAAACTTATATAAAATACAACCCAAAAATACAGTAATAGTTTTTAACAAGTGCGCAATTTTTTTTTGGTGATTCAGTATCAGTAATCGAACACATTTCCTTATTTGTTCTATACTTTTTTTTTGTCCGTTTTGACATCAGAAAAATATGTACACAATCTATTCGTAATAATATCAATGGGCGAGCGTACAGCTGATAGGTACCTACTACTGCGTTTCGCTTCACTGCACGCGCCGTCGGCGTCACGCGGCGTGTATTCAATAAACTAGTTTCAAAATAAACATCTTTCGTTATCGATAACTTAATTTTTTGTACTAAGACATGAAAATAAGAAATAGGTGTTTAATCAAATTCGTTTAAGTTTTATTTTTCAAAATTTGTGCACTGGTTAAAAACTTTTCCTGTATACAAAATATAATACATGCTTATTTTACGTATCAGTTAAAATTTTAAATTATTTTCATTTAGGAATGTGTCTAAAAGAACGATTTTGGGAGAAAAGTGAAATAGAAGGGAATGTAAGTTAGATGGGAGAGGAATGTTATATTTGGAAATTTTTCGATAGAAATCAAAGGAATTGGTGTTCAAAGAGCAAGAGTACTGTATATATGATGCAAAGATTGCAAAGTACTTACGTTCCGCGAGACCACACTCGCAGTGAACTGTCCCGAACATGGATCTTCTTCAAGAATACTGGGCTACAACAATGTCCGAGTCTCAGTCTATACAAAGTGACGAAACAGATTTCAGACTTATATCAATTATAAATCCAGGTTTCCTTACGATGTTTTTCCTTCACCGATGTCCGTAATTTCCAAGATAAACTCTTAATTGAACAAGTAACTACTTGCCAGAACTATTTGTAGCCAATAAGCCTGATATGGTGGTGATAGATCGACGAGAGCGCTATGCAATGATTATTATTGATATCGCTGTCCCCTCATGACGAACTTGCCTTGCAGTACAACTTTGTGGAGTCCGAAGTACCATACAACAAGAATGTGCCCGACCCAGTTCTCAAGAATGATCACGCCACATTGTACTCAGATCGATCTATCATCACTGACAGAACTATTTTAGCCAAAAAGCCTGATATTGTGGTGATAGATCGACTAGAGCGCCGTGCAATGATTATTGATATCGCTGTCCCCCATGACGAGAATCTCGTGAAAGCTGAGAAAGATAAACAAATCAAGTATCTTTACTTAGCACACGAGGTTGTCGACATGTGGGACGTGGACTCTGCAATCATTGTACCGATAATCGTTACTGTTAATGGCTTCATAGCGGAGAGCCTCGACCAACACCTCAGGAGGCTCTCATTGGCTTGCGGTTGGCGAGCTATGGGCCCGGGTCGACGGCGCGTTGTGTTCCACGCGCGCCTCAAAGAGATGTCAGCACGCACTGACGGGGTCCGCCAGGACCGGTGCCTGCCAGGGTTGCGGGTTTGTCCAAAAGGGATACCGCGGCCCTGGCACACAGGCAACTGAAGGAACATGAGTGGGTTTTAGTCAGTTAAAGTCTGACACGCCCTCCCGCTCCGCCCACAGCGGGAGAAAAGTTAGCTCTCATTGTGCGGCTGGGTCAAGGGCTTGATTCAGAAGCAGTACTCCTAGACACGGCACCCATAGTGAGGAGGTTCCTCTTTCTCTTTTAGAGCCCTGACCACCGGCACCTTGGACCCTGTTCCTGATGCCGATGGGGCACCATTAATATTACATACAACTTCGTGGGCCATCATGATTCCTTTTATAATATGTTTCTAAGCCTCGATGACCCTAGTTTTAAATACTTGTATAATTTCATAGACAACGGTAGTTATTTTTTTTATAAAGCGATTATACCAATTGGTAGCCGAACAACTGTTGTTAGATGAATTATTTAAATTACAACAAAATATTTGGGACGCCATTATGTTGTTTGAGTAAATGTTTCTATTATTTAAATTAAGGTTGTGTTGTAAGAATTTTTTTGTTATGTTTAGTTTTATTTTTATATTACCTACCTATATTATGTAATGGAAATAAAATGTTTTGTTTTTTTGAAATTTTGTTTTGAAATAAATACATACAGTAGGCAGAAACTATAGAGTGCCACCTGCTACGCTCCTTACATACTACTTTTGCTTCGTTTACATTCATACATCTGGTCATATATGCACGCCGGTTCCGTGTGCTACGCACCTGACCTTTCTGAAGAACATCACCAATTAGGTCACTATAAAATATATCCTCCTAGAGCGTCCCCTCCCAGCGTTTCCACTCACATCTGCCTTGTAAATACCTTTTGTAAGTCGCCTTTCATTCATCCTCTCAACATGACCAAACCATCTAAGCATACTCTTTTCAATTTTCGTCACTACATCTTCTTTTAAACCACTCCATTGCTTTATCACATCATTTGTCAACCTATCATTCATAGTCACGCCACACATGCGTCGCAAGGAACGCATTTCCACAGTATTTATTCTACTTTCATGCTTCTTTTGCCACACCCAACATTCACTTCCATACACAGGCGTAGGCACCAGCACACCATTGTGAACAGCCAGTCGAGCGTTTTTGGGCATCGACTGGTTGGTCACAACTGCATGTAAAGCACCATTCAACATGTTTTTTTCTCCCATACTTCTCTAATAGTCATAATCTCGGTAGAAACTCCCTTTCTAGTCATATTATCTTTCACGAAGTCCATCCATCGTTTCTTTGGTCCTCCCCCTACTCAGTCATCCAAATTAAGACTCAAAACTTTCCCGACGACATTTTTCTCATTCCTCCACACAACAAGCAATAAACCTAACTTAGCGAATATTACACCAAATAAAAAAAACTCTCAAACGATGAAAAATTTCAATCATCCGCCCAAACCAATTTGCACAACAACTACATACAAAGAGTAATCCCTCAAAAGCTGAATTAAAAAAAAACTCTATAGACCAAAAACCCAATAATATTTAAGGTTTTAAGCTCGCGGCATCTCAAAGTCCGCCCCCGGGGCGCCGAGAGCGTATTTTCAAAATATTTTGACTTTAATAGCCCTCTTTGACATTACACTGACGTATTGTCGATGGTCGTGTTTTTTTTTTTTCAAAAATCGGCGAATGTAAAGGTGTGCTTTTTTCGCGTTGATTGTAATAGAAGTCGGTGTCGTGTGTTCTGCGGGGGTGGCCGAATTGAATGTTCGTGTGTTTGACTTTAGTTGAAGTTACCTTGCTTTTTTTTTGGTTTTTGTATATTTCTATTTTGTTCTATGTTTTGGATGTAGCTGTAAACGCAATACAAATGGCAATGGAAATTGCTGATGAAACAAACGTTATATTTATACTTAAATGAATACATTTGTTTGTTTATGTTTTGTTGGATATTCTATTCAAATGGTACCACTATTTTCAAACCATAGTATGATTGATCACGGTAAGTACCTATGTTTGTTATTAACACACAGAATTATAAAGAAAGAAAAAATTGGTTTATTTGTCACACAAACACGTGCCTACAGAAAGATAATTAACTCCAGTAGGTAGGTACATTCAATGTATAGGCTAGCTATATTATAGGAAACATGGCCCCTGTTGCCTAAAATTATAAATATCACAAATACATAGGTTTTTTAGATGACCTTAGATAGATTACAAGCTGGAATAAGAAACACGGTGTAGTATGCTGTATTTGACTTGTTCCAGCTAATAATATGTGCCAAAGCAAATGTACGGGCAGCGGTCAACATTTTACCAAACGATTTAGGTCAAGTCACCGCTAATCAGATGTCACAACCTTCAATAGCAACTCAACTTCAACTTCACTCAGCGGGCATACAGCGACCTGCGTGTTCCATACAATAACGCACTGAGAGTACTGCTGTGGCTGCCGTGGCGTTGTAGTGCGTCAGGGATGATTGCGGACAACAATATTGATGGTTTTACCGCCATTATTAGAAAAAAATGTGGATCCCTGATGTCGCGGGTTCGCGGCAGCACCAACAGTATTCTCAGTGTGTTCGCAGATCGCTGGGATTCCCCGATGTGGCGGAGGTGGACGCAGCTCCACGCTGAATTTTAATTTTAATTGTTTGTTTGTTTGTTTGTGTGTCTGTACTAACACTAGATGTTAAGTAAAATTGTTACTAACTATATGGACTAAATTGTCTGAAATAAAAATATTCAAAGTCAAATAATTTATTTCAAATAGGCACGAAGATGCACTTTTGAACGTCAAAAATTACATGAATAGTTAATTGATTCTAGTTGCGCCTTCCAAAATGTAGTTATGTATGGAGAAGAATGGGCAAGAAACTCCATACTTACTCTTTTAAAATGTTAACAATAGTTTGTATACATTAATTAATATTTATAGGTGAAGACTATGTACCTAGAATAAAAAAATATAAAAAAAAATCATCAAAATTACTTACCACAATTGGTAAAAATAATGAAAAGTGAAGTAATAACAGAAAAATTAATAAATGCGATAGGTACATGGTGCTCACATATTTACAAACATTGTATATGATTTCCCAAAAAAATAAAATCAACATATAATAAGTCAGTGTGTGAGTTAAAATATTAATCACAGAAAATAAAATTAATATCATAAAAATTATAAATTATACAGTTAAATTAGCAACCAGTTTGATTTTGTCTAGACTCTAAATTGTCCTATGGAGCAGGACCAGCATGTTTCCAAGTATTCTTATCTTGGATATAATCCTCTAATTTGTAATATGCTTGTTTACAAAGTGTACTTTTAATATGAGTTTTAAATTTTCTTTCATTTAATTGTAATATATCAGAAGGTATTTTATTGTAACATTTAACACAGTACCCCATAAAAGATGTATGTACCTTAGATAATCTGAAAAATGGTTGATCTATTTTATCTTTATTTCTAGTATTAAAATTATGCCTATCACTGATTTTATTAAAAATATGTAGATTTTTTCTTACATACATAATATTTTCATAAATGAATTGGCAAGGTACCGTCATTATATTAATCGTTTTAAATAGTTCTCTAAGAGATTCGCGGCGATGTAGATTATAAATGGCTCTGACAGCCCTCTTTTGTAAAATAAAAATGGATTCAATGTCGGCAGCCCGACCCCACAGTAAAATGCCATACGACATAATGCTATGGAAGTAGCTAAAATAAACTAAACGCGCGGTTTCTATATCTGTTAACTGTCTTATCTTTCGAACAGCATACGCGGCCGAGCTTAGCCGCCCCACAAGAGATGTTATATGAGGTCCCCATTGTAATTTCTCATCTAGCGTGATTCCTAGGAAAACCGTTTGATTAATAAATTCCAGTTTTTCTCCGTTCAATATGATGTCACATTCGCTACTTCTAACATTAGGTAACTTAAATCGAATGCATTTGGTTTTTTTATTATTTAGTACCAAATTATTTACAGTAAACCAATTTTGGACCTGAAGAATAGAGTTATTCACGTCGTCAAGTTTTTGTGACCGTCGATCTATTTTAAAAATCAATGATGTGTCATCTGCAAATAACACCATCTGCGGTTGATTTTGAAGTAATTGGGGTAAGTCGTTAATGTAAACTAAAAAGAGGAATGGACCCAATATCGAACCTTGCGGAACGCCCATTTTCATTTCAGACCCTAATGAGTTTACGCCGTTTACCTGAACTTTATTCTATTCTATTCTATAGCCCCTAACAAGATACCGTCTCCACAATTACAATAGTCACAAAGAGAAACCGTAAGTACAGTTTTTCAAACCAAACATGTAATCACTTTACGTTATAATACTCGTCATTCTCTGTTCTTTTGATAACACGTGTCCAAACAGCGTTCACAATACAAACAACATCACACCCTGGCAGGAAACGGCTGACCGCCACAAAGCCTGTGCCAGGCGGCTTTCTTGTAAAAAAAACCGGATAATTTATGGTCAAGCCTGACAGCTGTCATTTTTCCCGCGCGCGGGAAACGTCAAAGGATCGCGTTTTCATTGAATAGGGATGGGCAATGGGTAAGTGGAGTTTGCAGTTATTTTTATTGGGTTATCATGCTGAGTAACTTGTGGGTGGTCTGTGTTTTTAATTCAAGTTTCGGTTTTTAATCTCATATTAGACTTCGTTAAGTACATTTCTTTTTTCAATTAAATTAAAACGCAAAGGTGCATGATTACTAATGGTGGGTTCTACGGAGAAGAGCCGGTAAAAACCTTGGTTCAAGCTTGTAAAAGAAATTTTGCAATATATTGTAACAAAGAAGGTTTAGAGCTTTTTAATTACTTAGCATATTTATATTGAATTATTTGTAGTCAAGCTTTAGCAACTCGCCTTTAAAACATCATGTTGTAACTAAACAAATTACTTTGTGTTAGTATTTCCAGAATAATCTGCTGTTTTCAATCAATTTCTCTCATTTGAACAAAACCACCATTACCTACAACAAATTAAGAAACTTATCCAGCCGACAGATTCCTTACAGAGTTACAATACTTGCCCATCCATAAAAGTAAAAAATGTCGTTAAAATGTGTTTGTCAAATAAAAAAGAGATAGTTTACATCAGAGCCATCAGCTGGCAACCGCAAACTGACCAATAATGACTGATGCACAATGCACACAATTTTGTATTGTTTGAAAACAATTGAAAAACCCAATGACAACAGACATCCTTTTCTTTAAAATGCTTACACAAAAGTTGGTCCGATTTTGACGTACACTGCCCCTATTGAACAGTGTATAATTACACATTCTAAACAGACCCAGCAATGGATATACAAGTAATGTTTGCATTGCCGCAAGACTTTACAAAATTGGCCGAAATAAATTGGGCTTTACACCACGTTGCAAAGTTCTAAATAAAACTGGGTCTGCAATAAACAGTTTTAATAACCATCTTTATAAGACTTCTCACAGTTGTAGCAAATACATAAAAACAAAGGTCAGGCAATTCTGGACGTTAAACCATCAAGTTTATACAGACCCGCAATTTTAAACAAAATAAAAGAGAGCGCAGGGCACCTTAAATCGGTTCTTATTTCAAAAGTTGTCGCGTGCCGAAAGCAGCCATAACCAAATGTTTGTAATTTTTTTCGCGTCAATTGTTCGGAGACAATGGATAACACGGGTACAGCCTTTTGACGGATTGTTTTGAATAAATAAAACTACCGGTGTTACTTGCAGTGAAAAAAAATAAGACGATGATTTTTAGTTTTTTTATTGTGGCAACTTGTGAAGTTACTCGTTGCGGTTTTGAATGATAATGGCTTGGTTTTAAGTATTGTTAAATGCAAATGGGTATTACCTGAGGGCAGGGCTTGTTAACGTTACCAAATAACAAAAATAACCGTTACGTAACGTTAAATTTCAATGTTATACCTACTAACGTTACTAAAATTTAACGTTACTTGATAACATTACCAGTATAATAACTTTAATTAACATTAACAAAAATACGATAACTAACGTTAATTTAGCTACGTTGCCGTTCTGTGGGTAAGAATCAGGCAGATTCAGGCAACATTTTGATCGGCACGGCATTAGAGCGGCGCGAGGGCGGGCTCCCGCCGCGCCGCACGCCTCAGGCCCCACTACTTACATCTCACCCGTTTAAAATAACGATAAAATTAATAGTCACATATACGTTAACGACAATGACACGACAAAGACATAACAATAACGTTAAATCGATTACCGTTATTTTAATAATAACGTTAACGTTATGAAAATTTACCGGTATTTAAAGCCCTGCCTGAGGGATCATGTTATATAGGTCTAGACAACGCTGACTGAGCGATTTTGTTTCATATTATAATCCTGTAAAATGTTCCTATTCAGGATAAAACACCTTTTGCAGAGAAGGGACAAACGGTGTTCACCACGTTTGTTTATTGCGTTTGCAACATTGATATAATAAAAGGAGGAAGATATGTTACGCGCTAACATCGCAATCAGTAAACCTGGGCTCGGCGCACGACTACATGCACCAAAACTCACACATCTGTGATCAGTGTGATCACAGTCGCAAACCTACAGTTACCGATAGACAAGAACAGAGATAGGAGACGGCGGTGTCGAGCGAGCGAAATCGCGTTAGCTGCCGAATGTTTACGATTATGAATGACATTGCATGTGGTAGCACAAACATGGCGCAGCAAACATTAAATATCATTATAACTTTCAACAAATTTGCATATTTGGCTGTACTTACGAGTGGTAAGTAATCCCGTGTGTCTTATTTTTTCCTTTGTATTATTAAAACACTGTTTAGCTGCACAAGAAGTCATTTTGATGAGAAATTATCACAAAAAAAAAAAAAAAAAAACTGTGATTATGGAGCTGTTTGGTCAACGATATCCCGTGCGCGACTGAGTGCCAACTACGGGCCATCACTTAGTCTGTTAGGACCAGGCGCCGCGCTGTTACTAAGTCCCGTATCTACGTTTTAATACATCAATGGTTTTCAAACTATTTTACTCATTATTTATAAGGTTTTAGTGAGCCCGAGATAAGCTACAGTCATTCATCATCAAAGCCTTTTCCCAGTCTTATTAGGTCAGCTTCTAGTCTAACCGAATGCAGATGAATACCAGTATTTTACATGGAGTGACTGCCTATCTGACTTCCACAACCCAGTTACTGGGTCATTATCTGACTAATCTTCTCCGAAACGTTATTGGGTAACACGATACTCCTTGGTAAGATTGGTTGCCAGACTTTCGAACATAGTCCCATGATATTCTAGCCATGATTTTCTTGGCTTCATTTCTTTTTGACGTGATAATAACGTCATATAAAACTACTCGCTTTTCAAGGCATACTGTCAGACCTTCTACACGTGCAGCTTGTGGGTGAAATATACGCAAAGAGCCTACAACGTCCTGCGCGTACAATATAATAATGGATTTAGGATGTTGATGGGGCTTCCGCGCTACTGCAGAACTTCGCAGATGTTCGCGGAAGCCCGTGTTGACGATTTTCATGCCCGTATGAGGAAGAGAACAGCGTCAATAATGGTTAGTTTGCGCGGAAGCTCCAACAGCATCCTAAAAACATTATTAGACAAGGTGGACAGTCCCTTCATAAGGCACTGGGTACGGAGGCACGTGCCAACGTGTGTTGGGCCACGTATTTTGTTGTTGTTTGTAAGTGTTACTAACATAGTTTTTAGGTCATTGTTACTAATGCCATATGGATTGTGTGTACTTGTATGTGTATATAGTCTGAAATAAATAAATAATAATAATAATAAATCGATGAATGCACGAAAAAGCATGACTCATTGTCACGTTCCGCCTGAGCCAAGTGTGCAAGCGAGAGCGCGGAACAAGCGATAGAGAGGCACGATCGGCCTAAGCGTTCCGCTTGTGACGCAATGTTTTCTTATGACGATATCACGTAAAATTATCGTCCGTAAACCGACTTTACAGACAACCAATTTTTTTAAATTGTTAAACAAACCCACTACAACCGCGCAATTTTTAATACATAGAAATATGATCATCCTACTTGGGGTACTATCAGTCCCCCGGGTGCTATAAAACAATTATTCCCTGTTCAAACAGTGGAACCGCAGCCTCTCGACAAACCATAATCTGTTTATGGTGTTCGGTTTACAAAATAGGGTTCGTGATGCGGGAGAATTTAGTAGGGGTGCCTGCGACGACGTGTTGAAATTTTGAAGTTTTGCATGGAAGTAGTATATTCTCTTCATAATAATTTACGAAAGGTAATTTAATAATAATAATAATAATCTTTATTTCAAAAAAGTGACAGCAGTGTTACAGAAATTTACAAAATACAGATGTAGTGTCTTTAAAATAGGGCCCCTGGTTTTTTAAATAGGTTTATAACTGTGCCTAGGGTGGGAGTCAGTGTTCCTCCATTAAAAACATTATTACATTATGCCGTTGTTATAAAAAAAAAGCATAATTTTAGTTAAAAAGAAATACACAAGGAACATTTTTTGAAAGATTTTGTACAATAATTATGATATGTATATTCTGATAGGTTATAACTAAGGTATTAGTTATGTTTATGAGTTATTAGTATTATTCAGAACAAAAATCTTCGAAGTATACCCAAAAATAGTTTTTTTTTTTCTGAGAATTTGATCATGTGTGTTGTCCACTGTTGAAAAAAGGTCAGTGACAGTGAATGAATAAGATAGATTTTTATTTATTCCTAATATTTGCAATCGCACAGAAAGACGTTGAAATCTTTTAACAGAATAATAATCTTCAACAAAAATTTACACACTCTAGTATCGACATCTAACTAAAGAGTTTTTAAATAACAAATAAGTAATATTCAAATAAATAAAGCATATCTACAATGGGCCAGCGTGCAGCGTGGGGGATTATTATGGCCCATTCTCTCTTACAGAGCTCTGAGTCCCAGTAGTAAGAACGTTATAGGCTG